>CM076238.1:58376659-59626659 GCA_038380155.1 Pseudococcus jackbeardsleyi | reverse complement strand
TTTCCTATTAATTTTAAATGAGAGAATCATTTTTAAATCACTTCAACTTCATTTTTTTATAAAAAATTTTTCGCTCTTGCTCGATTTGCTCGAGCGGGGTTTAACCAATACTTCACATTCGAATAAAAAACACCGAAATTCGAATGAATCTGCCATAAAGAAATAAGCCAAAAAACGATGGCTCAGATTCAAATGAGAAAGATCGAAATTTAAATCAAAATGAGAATGACTTGGCATATGATGTCAAAATTAGACTAGTAATCAGGTATACGAATATTTTCGATAATTTATTGTAATTATTGAAACGTTTACGATAATTTACCATAACTACTGAAATATTTACGGTAATTTGCAGAATTATTGGAATGCATATTTACAATATTTATCATACTTGTTGAAATATTCACGTTAATTTACCATAATTAATACTGACACATGATTCTCTAGCGTTATTCTGTTGCATATTTTTATTTTAACTAGTGTTCGTGAAATTCGCTCGTTATTGGTGCTTCAATGCCTATTTTTGATTCCCTTCCGCGTAAAACAGAAAGAAGGTGCTCGATTGGGGGGGGGGGGGGAGAACCGATGAAAATCCCAACTCCAATTCATAACATTCCCAGCTTTAACTTTGGTATTTTATAATTTTTTATTCGTTATTTTTTTTTCATAAAATGACGTAATTTACAACTAAGTATACACGGAAAAAACAGAAGTTACGAAAATGAATACATTTTACCCCAAAAATAATAAATTTTATCAAAAAAAAATAGATTTTATCAAAAAAATTGATAAATTTTACCAAAATAATAAATTTTAATCAAAAAATAATAACGTGTTTCAATTCTCAAAATAGGTGAAATTTGTTCTAAAAAATAATATTTATTATCAGAAAAAATGATGAAATTTGTCAAAAAAATGATAAATTTTACCTATTTTGAGAATTCGGACACGTTATTATTTTTTGGATAAATTTTATTATTTTTTTTCTTTCAGTGTACCTACAATTTTTCCAGTTGACGAGTGAACATTTTCAAAATGACTATCTAGGTATATATTTATGAAAATTTTTCTAATTCTGAACTTTTAAAATGACCAGTTTTATCATTATTTTATTATTCATTTTTTAATAAAAAAAAAAATCAGTTGCAACAGATTCATTTTTCCAACTGACATTAATTGACGAGTGAAAATTTTTCTGATCGATTTTCATTTGGGGAAATTACTTATTTTCCCACTTGATAAACAAGAATTTTAGTGATTGCGGCGGCGCCGGAAGTTTTTTTTGGTTGAATAATATTTGAATATTCAAAATTAATAAAATATTCGACATTCGAATAGCCGAATATTGAAATATTCGAATTCGCTCATCACTAATTTTCGTGCTTTTTCAATCAATTCAATTGCGATAAGACACATACCGGGTAATACATGATTCCCCTCCCAACCACCCTCGTTTAAGGGTTAGGTAGCTTGTGGTTGAGCAGCTTCGTGGCGTAAACTTGGTTCTACGAGTAGTATTTGTTTGAAACCGTTATAGTCACGACTTGTTTCACGTGGTGCGAAATTTTCTCGCGAAATACGTTATTTCTTCGGATTTTATTCGGCGGTATTATCACTTTCGGAGGTGATTTTTCTCTCGTTTGTAATTATTCGCGTCGTTGATATTGTGCTGGTGTTTTGAATATTATGCTCCCGATGGGATTTTCTAGTTGAAATAATATGGTGAGTGAAGATACTTTTTAAAAGATCATTTTTATATTTTTATGAAACATGAACCCAAAATGACATTCTCTCCTTATGTTCAATCGATTAAAATACCTTAATGCGTGCTTCTTTTATACCCTAATGAATTGATCAAGGGTATTGAGAATGGAGGTTTTTTTTGCCAGTTGTCAGCGTCCTTGATAGAATTTTTTTTTGCATGTGTATCGACGAAATGGTCGGCTGCGTTGAAATTATCGAACTAAAAAGGTACCTAAGGGTCAATTTCATGGTGTTGGTGTGTGAAAGATGAGTTGAAATTTGAAAGGATAGATTTCTTTCCGCGTCTTGGCTCGTTTATTTTTAATATTCGGTTACCCTTATGATCTTTTATTTTAATAACTTGCAAGGTGGTATGGCATATGGCCAGTCGTCGTGTTTCAAACATGAGTGATATTGATATTGGTCGAAATTTAAATTGATTTTGATGCGGTCATTTTCTAGCTACATTTTTGCCATAAAGAAGTTGAAAAAAATTTATCTCGGTTGTAGACGTATGATTTTTAAGCAGGGAAGAACGAATATTTTATTGTGAAGTGATTGTACGGTTAAAGTTTTCATGAACCGCGTGATGTTCGCTAAATATGTTTTTGATTATCAATTCTATGGTAAGGATTTTTTATTTGACTAGTGATCAATTTAGGCTGGTCATATCTAATGAATCGTATGTTAATTAGAATGTTGAACGTTTTGAAAAGTTTTGAACAGATTGAATTATTCGAAATCGGATGTTAAAACGATTTTGTATTGTAATTGAACAATTAAAGTATCGTGTAATCATAATACTAAGTTGTTCTCCATCTTCGATTTTCCTATGATAGAATGCAGACTTGATAGGTATCCATCTGCTCTGTGAATAGACCTATTTCGTTGGCGATAGCGAAAATAATTTTCAACGTAGTTATTTTAGCCACAGGTGCATATTTTTCTTCATTCGTTGCAGTTTTCCCTAAAAATTTCTTATTCTAAAAAACGTGAAGTTCAGTCGATTAAAATATCTCTATGAGGAAATATTTCACCAAAATTTTCATCTTTTTCTGTGTATTTTGACTGGCAATATAAAAATTCGAGAAAGCTTACTTAAGTGAAGAGATGAGCAGAAAACATTTCAATTTGAGTTATTTTAGCAAAATACTAATTTTTTTTTGAATTATCCGATTAGAGAGATCAACCATTCGAGTTGGAAGTTTTTATTGCTTAATTTGAAAAAAATACACAAAATAGGTGAAGAACTTCGTTATTTCAATATACGTAATTAAGATCATTTTAGAAAAATAATACCGGGAATTATTTTACTAAAAATTCTTCCTTTGAAATTATTTCTCCACGAATTCTCCGATATTAAACTCGGTCAGTGAAGAAGGTGTAAATTTTCACACCACTTTATTACCTTCATGGAAATATTCTACTCGCAATACCGTGTGATATACATAAATAATACCTATTCTTATTTAGTTATTTTTCCCACATATACCTACCTACTGATTATTAAGATTTTTCAAAATTTTCGTGGAATATTCGGTGAAAATGAATGTGTATATGAGTAATCTAACTGCTGAGCGTAAATATGAATTTTTTCCATTGCATTATTTGTGATGGGTTTTGCAACATGCTATAGTAGATATCATACTTATTTTGTGCTGAAGCAATAATATTACCCAACCGGGAGTAGGTTGTGAATTTGAAATTTTTTTATGATGTGAATTCACTTAATGTTCTTGCATATAAATTGAAGCCGGATTAGAGGCTTATTTTAGGAAAATGAAATAATCAGAAAATTTAGTGGATGAAACAACTTCAGTTTATTTTTTCCTTTTACGAAATAATTTTTCATTAAGAACGTATAAATAATTGATAATAATCATCTGAATAGGTAACCATATTTTTAGGTATCAAACCTAATAATTTTTCTGCAAATTACCTATTCTATTGAAAAAATTTGAATGCCTGAAGCATTCATAAAATATTATTTTGTTGAATCATGCTTTTTATATGTAGTTGCGGTGTCATAAAATTTGAAAAAATGAATAAAAATAACAAGTCTGCAATCTCACAAGTATGACGTGAAATTGATTGTGATGGTTTATTCGTAGATACATTAATTATGAAATTTTGGTGGCTCTGATGTTACAAATTTGAGACGTTTGACTCGGTAATCGTGCTCTTGAAATTGAAGAGCTATCTATTTCACTTCCAGATGACACCGTCATCGTATAATTTTCATCAGCTAGTCGATCGTACTGCTGAACTACTTTTTGCCTTGAACATCTGCACAGTGAAAAACAACGTTCGTCTTTTTCTCTCTCTTGTTATATTCGCTTACGCGTCGTTTATTCGCCCTAGCCACCGAAATTATTACACGATCGAGCCAAGTGTGCAATTTTCCAACTGAACTCGAGTACCGAACAGTTGTCTGTACTATCTCGGTTTTACTCGCACTAACTATAGGCATGTTCGACATTCCAGTTCAGCGATCGCGTTATAAACCTCTAAAACTCGTCGTATGAGAAAACGAAGTGTGAAATTTTGGTCGAGTTGAGGATAAACAAAAGATGATATAAAGCCGACAAAACCTATCCCTGAATCTCGTTCTCGTGATATTCTTCTTGCAATAATTCGCAAATTAATCTCTCTCGAATGAAGCCAGTCACATTTTATGTCCTAACCCTCTACTCTAGTCACCTCTCTACGTCTCTACCTATTTTAAAACACGACCGATATTTTCGAACTGGGCTGCCGCGCAGAAGTGTAAATTTATCGAAAATTTCGCTTCTTCAAAAGAACATCCTACAAGTGTTGGTAATTCGAGTCGAGCCCTTGCTCCGGCGTTCGGTTTTAATACGAGGCGGCATAACGGCGAAGGCAACTCGAAAATAAAATTTCACCGCTTGATTTATCGTAACAGCGTCGTATAGACAAAGAGACAAGCTGCTGTGCTACACAATCCCCTGATCCCTGCCACCCTCCCAATTTCCCATTGTCGCTTTTATTCTTCGGCTATTGAAAGTTTTCGGCCGATTTCCCCTCCTGCGTTTTGTTCGCCGGAAAAGGTGGTAAAAAAAAGAGATAAAATTCGAAAAAAGATTTATTCTTGCGAGGTGTGTGCGTTTTTGCAGTTTTTTCTCTCTCCCTATCCATACGTGTGAGAAACTTATTCGATCTAAATTTCAGCCGAGTAGTTTCCGCGTCTTTTTACGCCGCGATATGTTGGAGAATTAAGTCGACGAGACGGACCGTCCTCGTTCCCCTTTTATGCCATTTATTTGCCAATGAATGGCTCGATGTATAGAAAATCAACTATTTTTGAAACGAATGTTGCTCTTTTTTTTTCTCGGTCGACGTAACCGAAGATAAGTTTTCAACTGCATCGTTTTTAAAGCTTCTTATTTCTGGGGTAGTTTTTTACTTCTTTATTCGTGACGTCGCTACACTGGAATTTACATAGTCACTTGATAATTCCAAGTATTTACAAACACCCAATATTGATCAGTATGAATTTTGATAAAAAAATCATCAAATTCATTTCAGAAGTTGGAAATGAAAAATTAGAATTCTCAACTTGCAAACTTGACTGTTTGGTCCTCCTCATCACTCAGATTATCAAAATGTATTGAAAAACAAGGCGATCAGTTATCGCTGACTGCAAAAATTTTTCGAAAAACTCCATGAGTTTTTTTAAAATTGGTGAAATTTATCTGAAAAATCAGTGAATTTTTCAATAAGTAGTGAAATTTTTCTGAAAAATCAGTGAAGTTTTTCTGAAAAATCAGTGAAATTTTTCTGAAAAAAATCAGTGTTTGTTTCTGCAATGTTCTGAATAATTGCTATTCAACGTTATACCAACTAAATGGAAAATATTATTTAATCACTCATTAAAAAATTATAAAGTTCTAAAATATCGAACTTATAATAAACCCATCCGTAATAATTCATCGTCAAACTTGAATAATTTTAAAATTAGAAATATTCAAGTAAGTAAATTGCACATAATCAATCAAATAATGACGATGAAATTTCACTGACCCATTAATCTCCCAATTTTGTCCATTATATTACTCGAATGGACTAAAAATGACCTGATTTCAATTCAGAAAACGTGAAAAATCACTTGAAATCACCATCAAAATCATATTTCAGTAATCTGAACTTCTTTATCAAATATTTCTACTATTTCATAGCCCCAAATCCATCTCATATATTACGCATTTTATTCTCATATTTTTCTTCTAACCAGCCTACGAAAATAAATTCGCTACAGCGCTGGAGGAAGAAAGGGTGCAAGGCGAAATCGGGCAGAAAGCGTCGTACCGAGCACGGACGACGATAAAGTGGATATTTGACAAGCTCGTTTTAAACTTTGTCTCACGAACTTTGGACTTTTTTCATACGATTGCATTTTGACGTGACTCGCAATCTTAAAAAAAAACTCTTCGTCTTTTCACCCATTCTTATTCTGTTTCATTCGTAAAAGAATGTAACTTCGGTTGGCGCGTTTCGCCCTACTTAAAAGTATACGCGTATGCGACTGTATCTTTTTATTATCATTATTATTATCATTTCTCCATCTTTTATAGTACCGAGAAAGCGAAAAATCCGCGGTTGCGTGAAAAAAAACCACTGGTAGAGAAGAAAGAACCTCAAAAGTATGATACAGATGTTGAGGTCGAGCTTATTGATAAACAAGTTTCAATTATTTAGTTGCAGGAATAATTCATTTATAATTTTCAATTTTGGCTCATTCTGCAAATTCGATTTGGTCAAATGTGCCAAAATTTTACCTTTTTAAATTATTAGTGAGGTAAATTTCGTCAAAAATCGGTACTTTTTCCGTGATTTTTCACTGATCGTTCAAACATTACAGATTTTTTTCACGAATCAGCTGAAAAATCAGCAGTAATTGACTGAAAACCCAGTTAAAAGTACAGATTTTCAGTTTCCCAATGAAATGAATTTCACATATTCAAGCAGGCAGAATTTCACGAAATCTTACCCATACAGAATTTAATATTTATTATCGAATTGTCAAATATTCTGTGAGAATTGCTAGTTCATAAATTGAAGCGTACGTACGTGATTATTTTACTTCACCAAAATAAGTTACCACAGGTCACGACGGTTGACAGATAAGTTTGGTGGCCTTGAAAAGGGCCGTTTTATAAAATTATTCTTGACTTTAAATTTCTTTTCCTTGAATAGTTAAAAGGATTGAATTTCTTCTTTCCTGCGTATCTACTGTTTCTTTGTAAAATGATCTGAAACAGAAAAAAAATAATGGATTAGAAACTATAAAATTAATGTTTAAAACGAAAGAATCACTCACCTTGATTCTGCAGATAAAAATTCCATAAATTAGCGGTGGTTTCTGTTTCTTGTTTCTCCTATACCTTAGTATGATTCAGTGATGATTTTTATTCTACATACGTAGTTCACGATTTTGATTTTGTAATTCATGAATTTTGAGCTACTTCTTGAATAATTCAACCGCCTTTTTGTCGGAAGTCGACTTTGTATTGTTATTTGTTATAATATTGTTCGTTACTCAACTTGGGGTGTCGAATCATTTTTTGTCCAAAGTCCGCATTGAAGGGATTGTAAATTTAACCTATTTTCAATATGTTGAGATCTTTTTCTCACAAAACGTTGCGTAGGTTTGAGCCAATTTTACGCCCTGAAATCGCTTTATGAATTAGAAAGTTGATAACGTAAACGTTATCTAGTGTTTGAATTTATCTCTGCAGTTTTGAAGGCCAGAAAACCTTTATATCTGAGCTCGAAGTCGGTTTTTTTGAACCTTCAACGAAACACAATTGTCAAATTTTTGTGTGTGTTTCTTTAAATTAATATTTCTAATACTCTCTCTTTTAATCAGTGAAAACTTTCAAAAATCACTGAGAAACAGTCATAATTAATTTCATCTCAGGAAAAAATTGGTGAATAATTTTTTTCTGAAACAAATAAATGATAATAATTTGAAATCGGTGAATTTCGCTGATTTTTTCCGTGCTGCAATTCGGATTGCTCATCATGATGAACAGTCATTCTGAATCTGTAAAAATTCACTGCAGTGACTTTTCACTGATTTGGAATGAGAGAGTAGTTTGAAATGTGAGGAAATGTGATCTGAAATAATTTCAATTTGCGAGTTTGTCAAGCTTCGAGTTGAATTAACAAGTATATCGTGAGAATTGATCGAATTGTTAACATATTGATCTTTCCATTTATTAAAACAGCGTAATTTGTAAACTCTTCGAATTATGAAGTGTGTAGATATGCTGACATCAACATGGAATTACCGCAGATTTTAAAATTTTCATATGAATTAATCGATGTGAAAAAAAAAGAAAATTTACTTACTCTTCAGTTGAATGAACATACCAATTCAATTATGAAGTTATTAATTATGACCGATGATCTGAATAATTTTGCCTCTCTGAATCATAATCATTTTATGGAAGACTTTTCGTTCAAAAATCGTTGATTTTTCAATCAGTCGAACTAACAAATCAGCGAGTAATCGTCAATTTTCTAGTAAAACTTACTTCACTGATTCGAAAATAAGGCAAAATTTCCCCCAATTCGAATTTCTGCCAACGATGGCAGTTCATATGCTGGAGAAATCTGGAAGGGACGATACACGTATGCAAGCCACTAAAACTATGTACGACACCGACATTGTCGTCGTTTCGGAATTGGGCGCGACCGACGACGCCGCCGCCGGCGGTGGCGAATAAATTACCCACAATTAATATGACATAAACCATTAAAAACAACCTGACAATGATTTATTTGCCGTTGAATACGTCAGCGAGGCAACTCCGCGTCGGCCTTTCGACTCGCGTCGAGGCTCAAATTAGAGTCGCAGGGTGAACGGCGGGTAAAACACGTCCTAAAAATATGTTCCCTGGGCACAAGTTTGCTCAGCGAGATGAAAACCACCAAAACTTAGTAATTAAATGTACTTTCCGACTAGCGAGTACAACTGCAAGGTACGAAACCGCACCGCACAAAACGGATGTACCGCAAAATTGTATTGTGTTGTATGTACGTACAAATACGAACACTACACACGCGTATGTATTATACGTATCCATCCCCCAATTCCAGCGCTCCGGCGGTGTTCTTCTTCGCTTTCTCATCGTGCGGTAACCATATTTCCAAAAACAATGAAAATTTAATGATACGCTATTCAAATTTAATTACAGCGAAAGGCAAAAATTCACCCACGCCTGTCGTCGCTGCTTTCCAAGCCCCCTTCGGGCGAAAACCTCCAGCCGGATGTATTGGGTAAAATTTTATTTAAACGGTACCGCCGTCTTCCTGCAGCCACCATTTGTACCAAAATTCTACGTATGTGCCTTGATGAACGGTCCTCCATCTCTCACCTTTTTTCCCACCTCGTACCATACGAGCGGTGGTCGTTGTCGCGGTAAACTTTATTCGCGAATAATTTCCCTAGCACTTGTTCCGAATTTAGCCACGTCGACCATATTTGCGCTAATTTTAATTAAAATCGCGGATATTTGCACTGAATAGTGCGTTGTCGTGTGGATTCGTCTGCTAAGATCAGAGTGTCCTGTTTCTGAAAAACCTGAAAAAATGGCGGAATTTTGGAATTTTCGCTGAATTTTTTTGAGAATTTTTTAGAAAAATTTGTCTTAATTTTGTGTGTAAATTTTTGAAAAAATTTAATTTTCGTTCTGTTCGGGTTCAATTTTTACATTCTCGACTGATTTTTTTGCTCACGTAGTTTTTTGTTCATCGTGATGTACGCGATGCAATTGATATTTTGTTATTCAAATGCGTGTATTTGTTGATGAAATGAACACTTTTTCTCGATGTTCTGCGAAGGAGATATAACAATTTACATTTATCCCTTCTCAGAATTGAATTGAAATCGATTTTTTAGTTGGATTCGTATTTTTATGAGTTGCGATGAAAAAAAATTTCTACCATGTCCCAGACCGTTGCAATAAAGTGGGAGAAAATGAAAGGGAATTGGAAACTTCTGCATGAGAGAAAAGGACAAACTTACCTATATTTTAAGGTTCTTTTTCGCAGAAATTTTCGCCCTCATTTCATTCAGGCTCAGAAAATTGATATTTATTCATCTTAACAAACGATTGTCTTATTATTTTTTTTTGAGAGAAAAGAGACGCAATGAATTGTAAAAAAATTTTTAATTCCAATCTCGAAATGATCCGAGGACACTTTGACCTAATTTCCTTTTGGAACAATGTTTCCTCTATTTCTTCGATTTCTTTTCTTCGTAATTTTGATTTCTTCAAGTTTTTATGCCGAGGATGGGGGGAGGGGGGTTGATGAGAAAATTCGGTTTCAGAGACCATTTGATAAATTAATAATCCAATTTTAACATGGATATGTTTTTTCCTCTAGGGTGGGGAGGGGCGTCATTCGAAAATTTTTAAGACCCTATTTTGCGAGCCCGAAAGCCAAAATCATGACCGGAATTTTAGAATAAAAATTTAACCTAATGTTAGTAAATTAGCCCTAAATAGACCACCAGTGCCAAAAACGGCACTACAATGCATTTTTCGAAAAAAAAACCACCTGGTGCCAAAAACGGCACTAAATGTATTTCCTTAACATTGTAGTGCCGTTTTTGGCACCAGGTGGTTTTTTTTCTTAAAAAAGCATTGTAGTGCCGTTTTTGGCACCCGGTGGTTTTTTTTTGGTGGTCTACCTAGGGTTAAAATGACAGGTAAATATCAGAAATTCCGTAGATGACTTTTTAATACTCATGAATTTTCATATTTTGAAAGTAACTTTCTATCAGATAATCAACATCTTACTTTTAAACCATAAATTTTTCTATTTTCTAAATCAACTTGATATCAGAAATCAGAAAGTCAGAAGCTGACTTTTGAAAATTTATAAATTTATATATTTTCGAAATCAACTTGATATCAGGAAGTAAAAATAATAGAAAAAATATCGAAGAGCTGAAAGCCAATTTTTTAAAAACAAATTTTGTATTTAAATTAACTTTATATCAAGTCAGGCTGAGAGGAAAAAACGCATCCATGTTTTATCAACTTTTCAAAGGAAATTTTACTTCATTTTTTTCAAAGATTATCCCTTTTACCCCCTCCTTTCCACTCCAAAATGTACGGTCAGAAAAAAATATCAATAATGTTGCAGTAGAGAAGAGGGTAATGTGGAGCAACAATTTCTGAAAAAAGTGGATTATTAATCCTCCAAATGGTCTCTGAAATCAAAATTTTTCTCATCGACCTCCCTTCTCCTCCTCGGCATAAAAACTTGAACTGGAAATTGCGAGGAAAAAAAATGATTCTAACCTCTAATTATCAATCAACTTTCGTTTCGAATCAATGAAACGTCAAGTCACTGGGAAAAATCTGAATAGCAGCAAATTCTTTCGATTTTCAGCAGATTTTCGCATATTTCGAGAATTTATTCGAATATACTTCCCCGAATAAAGAATTTCGATTCGAATTGTGTGACTATTACAAGTTATTAAATGGATTCTTCAAAGTGAAGTTTTTTTCCGAACGAATCATAAAAATAGTCTGATTTTATACATGCACGAAGAAATAACCGATGAGTTTTAATTACGTAGGTAACATACATAGACCTACTTCTCAATACTCTCCATATACTCTCCTTTCTTTTTTGAATTTTTTTTGTTCATTTGATAAATTGATGTATAATTCATCCTTTTTCGAGAGGGGGAGGGAAAGAGTTTAATTTTGAGATTTCTTGAAAAATCTTTGAAATAGAAATATTGTATTCAATGTACATCCTAACGTTTCCCAAGATCATGAAATTAAGCATGTCGAAAATCGAGTTGGGTTAGATGATACGTGATTAAATTTATGTTGGCAAGTCTAGAAATAGGCACCAGGCAGATTTCTGTCCATTTATCCTGTACAACTGCAATTCTGATGAAAATAAGATAACAGTTTATTTCAGTTCTAAAACGAGATAAACTGAATAAAGAGAGATACGAGTAGGTACGAATCGTCTCGCGCAGAAATACAGAATTTTCATTCGATCTTTCCTAAACCAGCAACGTTGTGCATTTCGTACAAGGGCGACGTAGAACTACATTTAACGTCGCGTCGATCCATCTTCCATTGTAACTAACCAGTTCTTGGAAGAGAGACTCGTTGGTGTTGGTAAATCTCTTATCGCTTTTGCTGCAATGCTCCGGCTTCGGTCGGAAAAGATAAAGAATCTATATTTAGTTCGGAGACGAAATGTCGGCTGTTCAGTTCTTCTTCTTCAGTTTAGGCCATTCTACATTATCGTTCGCTCCAGCTTGATTCGACGCGGCTGTTTTTCGGGATGCTTTTGTATGTTCTGCTAGAATATATTGTGCGCGTTAATTTTCATTCTTGCTCAACTCAATGAGCTGTTTTCTGAGTTAGCGATTTCGTGAGTTGCGCGTTAATGAACTTCGATCTAAATATAAAATTAGATTACCTCTAAAAAAAAAAATGAAATTATTTTTGAAACTTCAAAGGTTAGTAAAATTAAATTTCTCCAAAATCACTACTTTTATGTAATTCGAAAACTCATTCTAGAGAAGAATTCAAACGTAGTAGGTTACGAAATATTTCGAAAGAAAAAAATCACCAATTAGTAGGTGAATTTGTACTCAACGTACATATCTATTGTAAACATAAGATGGGATTTCAATTCAACCATATGATTTTTTGATATATTTTTAATCGAATCACTCAACTTTGATTACCTTACATTCGACGAACCTAATTCGCATCGAAATTTCATCAAATTAATACGAATTTTCAAAAATTATATCGTGAAAATTCGGCTTGAATCTTCATTCACCATCTCGTCAAACGAGTATGTACAAAAATAACTCGAAATCGTGTTATCATATTCCGTTCATTTTTACAATCACCATCTCATAGGAAACACTGCTCATTAAACTTTCCTCAAATTCGATTTCAAAGTGCAGGTCACCGATGGTATCGGGAACATCGGCGAGTTATTGACCACACAAGAAAGTTTCAGGTCAACGCCGCAGACCGGATGAATTTACACAATCGATGAATACGAAAGGATTGCCCAAAGTCGAACTAATTCAACTGAATTATAAATTCGACCGTCGAGTACAGCTATCGGTATCGTTTTTAATCCCATATTATTACTTTTATTAATATCCTTAAACAAGTTCTCCCAAGTACCGAGCAATAAACCTTTTGAAATAACGCCAGGTTATGAAATGACGAGGGGGGGGGGGGGGTCGAATAAATTCACGATTGAAGTTTACCTTTCGTATGAAATGAATTCGACGCGAATCGCGTTTCCAAGTTTTCTTACATTCGTAACTCGTAGCAAATTACGATGAAAAAATTCATGCACTTTGGTAAAACTCGATATGCCAAATAGCTACACTCATATTTCACAATGACCTTTTAAATCATCACCTTGTGTGCAAATTTTTTCGCACCGTTCGTGTATCGTGTTAACCCGAATGCATTTCGACGCGATTTTTTCCCCTATCAGCCACCGAAACGCAACAAGTTAGCACGCGATAAAGTATTAATACGTTTGGCGTGACTCGTGGTGGAAAAAACACCGTGGAAATTGACAGCTTTTCAAATTTTCTCTCGTTTCACGACTTATAACGAATGATTCGTTCGAGAATCAGGGTATCTTTCATTTTCAAAGAATTCGATACTCAATTGTACCAACCAACGCTCTAATTAAAGAAAAATTCAGCAGACAACGTGTTCAAAACACTTTAGAAATGATAAGCCTTGACCTTTTCAGGATTTTCAAGTTCACGAGGGACAGAACTGTCCCCTCGAAATATTAATGAAATGTGGTCTAAGTTGTTGTCCGTGCCGGCTGCTGAGAATATCAAAATTCCAGACCGTTGGGTGCCCGTTTTGAGAAGTGGTCTTTGCCTATGCGATTCAAGTTTCGATTTCACATCAATTTTTACGTACGTTTCAAATGGAAAAAAAATTTCTGTGTAATAATCATATAATGTGACCAAGTGATACCAAGGAGTAAAAAAATGAAACTCAAAATTAGAAATCTTGCAATATCTTTTAAAATTCAATTCTTTGTGAATTTTTTGATTGTAAAAGTGAAAATAGGTGTCGAATTACTTACACATTCATTTTCCTGTTCAATAATTTGTCTCTTGGTCAAGTGTTATTCCATTTGTATTCATTATTCTTCAAAATTATTTCGTTGCAATTGGGGAGGAGGAAGAAAGACTTCGAGCTTTCTAAATCCAGTAAACACCTTACTGATTGATGTTCGAGATTTGATTGCATGCGAATGGAGTATCGCTTATGCGGAATACATTATATTATCATTGAATTAAATCTACAAAATACAACAACGAAAAAGATAACATTTATATTTAAAAAAAATGAAATTAATTTAACGAATATTCATTCGTATAGTTCTACTCATCACAAAAAAATTAACCTCACTACCACGATTCTTCATCTCTGCACGAAAAATTTCTCTATAAATATTTCATCTTTCGTATTTACTCTGATATTGAGAAAGGTTTTCGTGAAATAGCCAAGGTAAAAATGGTATTTTCCTCGTCGACCAAGCAATAGGAAAAAATACAAGTAAACTACGCAAAAGGTACCCTTCGATAGTTTTTTCCCTCGTTGTTGGTAAAATACCCTCTATGTTTGGCGTGTTTGATGTATGTGTAAATAAATTCGTTTCGGCGTATCTCGTCCCTCCTGCAACTTTTTCTTTGACTGCTCTCGACTACTGGTTGAAAATCTTTCTTTTTTTTCCGAGACTATTTGGGCCCGTAAAGCACATCGTTCGGTTGGTAGATGTGCAATTGTTTGTTGAAATGAGGAACTTGTTTTACGTTATTGAAATTCGTTCGGTATTTCGAGTTATCGTACTTTTTTCACAGCGAATTTCGGAGTAATTTTTTTCTATTCTTATTCAACAGTGAATTTTTTCTCATTTTTTTTTACAAAAATGTGTACGAGTGATGGAAGTTCCATTTGCTCGCGTGAGATGAACTTTTATAGACGAATTTCTTTAATGATAAACCATCATGAGTAGGTAAATCTCAAAGATCGAATTCATTAATTTTTATACATTATTACGAAAAATAATTATTAGCAAATACTTCAATAATATAAATCAACTTGAGTTATAAAATAATCAATAGGTAATTAAGTAGTTCATTTTTAAAAATTATATTAATCACACTTTAATAATAATTCATGGGGATATGTCACACTCGAAATGGTAGAATAAAAATAGAATCGATCATCATTTTTTGGTGAGAAAAATTAAAGCCTCAGCCATAACATCTGCGAAAGTTTTGTGTTGGAAAAAAGCGTACAGTTAGTTGGTCGGAAAAATTCCATTTGAAGTGAAATTTTCAGTCTATGTTTCTTCTATGAGTTGATTTTGGGCCTTCCTTTGGACCAAAATAGAAAACTGTGTTTTTCAAGTCGTTGAGTGACATGAAAAGATTTTTCGTAGAACTACAACAAAGTACGTACGATTTCCTTTTCATGGTATTCATCATTTTTTCTGTGGTTTTACGTACGTTTATGTAAGCATTAAACATTTTGGTTGAAACGTTTTTCGAAGTGCTACGATTTAAATTTGGATTGATGATGAATTAATAAAAGATTGAAAAAAATCCTGAAAATGATTTGCCACGATTTGAAATGAATTATTTTTTCAAACAATTCAGATTGAACTTCAAATAATGAACAAATGAACTTCTCGATCTAAAAGAACTACAAATACCCTCCAAACGCCTCAATTCTAAAAATTATTATTCTCATAAAACGGAAATTTTTACTGGTTTTACAATTAGGGATGAAACTCCCTGATCAATTTCCTCGTAAGGAATGATCTGTTTTTTTAAGGGCTCTGAATTCAGAATCGAGTAAAAGTCAGAGACTTATCTCACCTCTCCTATTCATTACTTCTATCGTCACGTACGTTTTCGCATCAGCCAATCTACCAGGTACTCGAATTTATACCACACCTTGAGAGTTTTTCACCGGCATACGAAAAAATCCTTACTTTCGCATATTTACGTTACCAAAACGTTGGCGTTTAAAGGAAAAAGCAGTGTAAACAATCTCGAGACATTTCAAGATTTCGCAATCGTTCTTTTCACGCCAATAATAAGGTAAAATTGAAAAAGCTATCTTCGATTCGAAACAACAACCCGGAAAGCCCCAAACATACGGATTTTTATTCCTGTACGGAATACTAAAAATTTCCACTCCGCAGAAAAAAAAGTCATTTTCGCGCGAACCCAACCAACGAAATAAATAGCAAAACCCGACGACCTGAGCTAGCTCCGACGAAGTCACTGCCGTAGTATCATAACAATGAAAAAGAAAAATATCGTACTTATATAAAATATCGAAAAAACCTATAATAATTCCTACATAAAATCACGCTCCAGTAACATTTTCATCGATGTTATATTTTCCTGCCTTTTTTTTCTCTCCTAGCTCGAAAAAAATACTATACACACAATGATCTCTCGCAGCACATAAACTAAATGATGAAGAAATACGATATCTCGGCCTGTATGTGGCGGTATATGGAGGTGATTCGGCGGCGTGTGAATTTCATAGTACCGAGGTACCGCATACGGTCGTCGTAACCTTTTCCTCTTCACAGGAACCAATCGCGAGACGACTATCTAGTAATTAAAATTCCATCCTGGTATAGTCGCGTCGTCTCTTCGCCCCCATAAATAATGAAATTTTTCACCAGTAATCGACACGCCATTACGACTCGAGATCGAACTAGATGATCTGTTAAATGCGTCTGTCGCATTCCATATGTATAATTCATATAAATAAAGAATAAATGAAACTTGCGCTGGGCCCAGAAGGGTACCGAGGGTTCGTTCATTCTTGAAGGGGGAAAATATTAAGGATGAAAATCGATCGGTGTTGTAAGCCGA
Source organism: Pseudococcus jackbeardsleyi (assembly GCA_038380155.1). Classification (NCBI taxonomy): domain Eukaryota; kingdom Metazoa; phylum Arthropoda; class Insecta; order Hemiptera; family Pseudococcidae; genus Pseudococcus; species Pseudococcus jackbeardsleyi. Next base: position 59,609,948 of record CM076238.1, on the reverse strand, counting down.
CGACGCCGGCTAAACGTGATTTTTAATTATTTCTGAAATGTAAAAAACACGAAAAAAATGCCGGCAAAAAGAAAGAAAAAAATTAATGTTGTAGAAAATCCTTCAATTTCACGGTATTCAAACTTTGAACGAATTACCAACTTCGAGATAAGAAAATCATTTCGGTGGTATCGGAAACTCGCTCTCGTAAGTTTTCGTCCATATAACACGCTTATGAACCTACCGAGATGATGAAGTGTTCTTTTTTTCACTTCGAGTCGTCGAAAAGATCTAGAAAATGAAAATATGGACTGCGGTCCATTAATATGCAACGTTGTGTCTTATCAAAGGAAATATTTGGGATGTGTGTTTATGTTGCGGACATCATTCAAATATTAGTGTGATGAATAGTTTTACTTGAATTTGTTAGAAAATTGATAATCTTTAAAAACTTCTTTACGATGCGTATTTTTCCTGCCAATATCTTTTTTTTTTGTAATTTGACATAAATTCATTAACTCTTGATTTTAAATTTCAAAAAAATCCAGAATCAATTCATATCAATTTTAGAGTTTTCTCAGTAAATATCTGGTTCAGAGAGTACATTTTTTTAAATTTGTATGGAAAAAGTTGTGTTTTTTGTCCCTAAATATTCCTTGAGTGAGCTCTAAAATTGATTTCAATCTTTTGTATTTTTTTTTTTTGAAATTGTTGAATATTTGAAAAGAATTGAAGGCTTTTGCGTGTTCGAAAGATATTACAATTTTTTTGAACTTTATTTGCTACTTTGGAAAGTAATTTTTTTACTATTTTGTGATTTGCAAAACGATAGGTATTCGAATATTTTCGATTTAGTTAAAAAGTATGGATATGTTGACTTGAATTCTGGTTTCATGTGTCGACAAATTTTTAAAAAATGGATCTTACGTCGAAACGTCCAACATTGACCCTCCGAGTTGATTTTTCATTTCTTTCAATTGGTCTTGTAATCTCTCGAAATGAGCTCAGTTTACTTATCTGGCCCATATGGACAACCCCCCTCCCCGCTGAACGCGATATTTTTTCATGTTTGGGTATTTTCCCATCAAAACGATCATCATTTTTTCTAATTTTGTATAATGATACGGAGCCTCTTTGTTCTTGCTAATGTTGTGAAAATTGGGAAAACTGAAGAAATGCCCAATTCCTACCTATTTTCTAGTTGTTATCTGTTGAGCTATCTTCAACCTCGACTGTTGAAAATTCGGTTCGTGCCTGTTTTCGAGTAGATAATTGAATTGAAGAATCTATCGTTTGAGCTAATTTTAGTGGAAATGTTTGCGAAAGATAATGCACTCCTGTTGAAAAATTCGGAATTCGAGAATATTTTGGTCGATTAGTGACAAATGTGTTCGGTTTAATATAGTGATCAATTAGAGATTGCAATTGCTGACGAGGATGGCGATGTCGGAGCCAACGAATCCCAGTTTGATATTTTTAATAATATCTTACCAATGTAATAGGTGATTAAACTGAGCACATTTTGACAAGTTGAACCCTCTTTCGACTAGACGATTTTTTCCTTCAGAATGGGTATTATGAAGATTTCAATTCGATGATGATTAGATTGATTACTGATCATTATTAATGCGGATTTGATCTAGTAGTTTATAAATTGTACTTCTGCCCAAATCATTGTGTTCCCAGTTTTAAATGGGAGCCAAAAATCTTTCGCGAATATTTCACTTGAAATTTGGCCAATTGTAGTTTATTCGATTGAGGTGTTCGTGGAAACGAGACAAGAATCAAGTTTTCAGCCGGCTAAGTTCATTTTAACGTTACTTTGAGGCATTTCAACAAGTATTGTGGAGAATCAAGGACTATAGAAAAATATCAATTTTTTACTGAAAGCTCCAGAATTGTGGGAAGTGTGAAATATTATGTTCTAAAAATAATCTTTTCTGCATTTAATTTGATTCAAAAAAGTAGGTATTTTTAAAATTTCCACCATACTATACCGACAGCAAGTATTGAATTTCGAAAAATTTATTAAAACTTGGCGCCAGGAGCCGAAAGTTTGTCTGCAAAAGTTTTTTTACATGAATTTTTTCATCTAGGTTTACACTATTAGCATATTTTTCAAACCCCGACAGAGATGATTTGTAATTTACTTGCGAATTCTTGTTTTATTTCTTGAAAAAAATAATGCACACGTGAGCTACTGATTGAAATATGTACATACAATTTTGATGCTAAAGAATGAAGAAATCAGAAGATTATGCAGGGCTAGAAAAGAAAGGTCAATTTTTTGCCTCCGACCCTGTGAGAATTTGGAATTCCGTTTCCAATAAGCGATATCCTATTTTTCACAGCGTGATCGTCGGTTAGAGCCAAAGAAAAAATTCCGATCGCGAGAAATGGTCTTCATTTCCCCCCCCCCCCCCAATAAATAAAAATGGGAATAAAAAAGAATAACGATTATTTACCCCGACAAGGCCTGGGATTGCTTTGTAGCGCAAAAAAATTTCCTTGTATTTTTTTGGTCGTTTAATGTTGTCACGAAAATTACATGCTATCTCGTTTCATCGTCGTGTAATACCATATAATGTAATCGCGAAATGTCACGATGACACGAAATTTACCGTCTGAAATTAAAGCCTAATCTGTTCGTTGGACCGAATTACCATGTACTTTATCACAATGACATGTTCTCCTTGGAGTTTCTGTTTCGTTATGTAGGTACTTTTTGGTTGGCTTTTTTTTTCTTTCGGCGACGTTTTCGTGTGTTGCTTGCTTAATTGAGAACTTGTACGAATACGTACAATCTGTTGAAAAAAAAGAAAGGAAGAGGAAATGACTGATACGCGAGACTACTTGGTACCTATACAGAGAAAATGAAAACTAAGGAAACTAGCTATAGATTGAACGAGGAAGAAGGTTGTGAAATAGAAAGGGAAATCACGCCGTGGTATTCTTTACCGCAATGGTGCTATTTTTTCGCAACTTGCGCAGGTATTACGACGTAAATTAAGAAAAGCGCGGGGAAAAAAAGAGCTGCTATAGAGACATAAAAATCTTGTTTTATCGCGTTAAACTAATTAAAAATTAAATTTTCCCTTTTTTTTTTCTTCGTTCTCGTCTAAAACGTTATGAGTAAAGTTAGCTCGTTTTTTTCCTCTTGCGGTGCGGTGCTCGCTGCTCGTTCGTCTTTTTAATTCTCTAAGGTCGAGACCGGGTGTTTGAAAGGAAAAGAATCACGGTTGCGTCAGTAATTTAAGAATTTTTTAACGCCGGAAAGGTAGGTGGGTTGGAGAAAACGAGATTGATTTAAATTCTCAGCGATGTTTACATCCCAAGTTAATGGGCGAATTTGAGCCAATTTTTCATTTTTTTTCCCCCTTCCGAGGGTTATTTTCATTGAATGTGATTAACTCTCGTGGTTGGTGGGGCTAAGTGGCCCCTCACGGAGTCTTATTCCTACGTCAATACTAAATAGTGTGTAGGTACCCTAAAAAATTGGATGATTCAAGTTGAAATAAATGATAGAAAACGAAATTGAATAAAATTTACTTTTAAGAATGAAAAATATTTTTGTAAAAATAAAATGTAATTAATATCTGAGATTTTTTAAATTTAAAACACGATTTAAAAAATGTCAAATTTATTTAAGAATTGAATCTATGAACCATCGTGACAAAAAAATTATAATATGGTGTAGTTTTAGATTATTGAGTATAAAATTTTACCTTCCAAGTCGTCAATTTTCCTTCATATTTCAATGATATGTGTAGTGAAAATGTAATTTTTTCGAGTATGCGAATCAAATTTTGATCTTGGTTCGATTTTTTGATTTTCTGAGATGATTGATGAAATGCGGCTTTATCAAGTCGTAAAATGAGTAAGAAGATGAAAAAGAAAATTTATGAGAGTTTGAGAGGAATACAAGAAGAAAAAGATCAAACTTCGGTATCAACTATTTTTTTTAGATTTTTCTATTTTATCACTCATCAAATATTTTTTAAAACATTGATGAACAAAAAATTTCAACTGATGAAAATGTTCTATTTCTTAGGTATTTTTTTTTTAATTTACAATGGTATAGTGTTCGTTTTGAAAGTGTTCCTGAGAAATTTGTATTATTCAGTCTCTCGCGATGCTTGAGAGAGGTGAGAATACATGTCCAGTACTTGATGTAATACCTATTTTCGAAACGAAACTCTGGGTTTTCATAATGTGTAAATTCTTTAAATTTCATATTTTGAAATGCCTGCTTCCACGTTTCTTCTAACAATGGAAATTAGAAATTAACACTTTATAATTTTACTTATTGTAAGGTTATTTGTACTTACCTTTCAGAGCAGCCGTAAACAGAACATAATTTGTTGCTTTTATGTTTTTTCTGTTTAATGACAGGAACGTCATTCCTCTCATGACCAGCATGAGGAAGTATCCCATCGTTGATGGTTTAAAAACTTTAACTGGGGTGAAAAAACACCACTGAAAAATATGATTATATACTATATGTATGAATGAAAATTTCAGATTTCAAGATCATTTTCAGTTTTATAACAGATATGCTACAAATATAGAGTTATTCGAACTCAATTAACATTTCACTAATGAACTTCTAGTAACTGATAAGACACCAACACATATATAAACAATCTCATCCACATATGTGACGGCGAATACAGAAAGGGTGTATCGACCCAAAAATCGTGTTTTTTTAAATTGTCGATTTGGATTATTTGTATACTAAATTTCTCATTAAAATCAACAATTAAAAAAACACGATTTTTGGGTCGATACACCCTTTCTGTATTCGCTGTCACATATATTTTGAATAAACTCAACTTTCAAATGAGAATAGCAACGTGAGTATTTGTGCTAGAAATTTCGTTCACATCTCATAAGAAAGAAAATTAAATTCTCTATTCATAATTGAAATAAAAAATTGGTATTGTCTATCTATATTTTGAGTCATTTTAACTTAAAGTTGACATATGCAAAAATACCAACAAAAAGAAATGCTCATAAAATGGTTATTTTTGGGCGAAATTCAAATTTTTTTTACCAATCGATAGGAAATTTTGTCGTATTTAATTCTTCTCATGGGTACATTTTACAAAAACCTACCGTTTTCGATAAAAATCCGAAAAACCTCATTTCTCCCATATAAGCCAATGTATTCGATCACCCCAGTAGACCTGCGACTTTAGCGCTCCCCGTGAGCGTCGAGTTGTCAATAAATTTTATGTAAATTTCACCTATTTTGTGAATTGAGACGCATTATAAACGAAGTTTTTACTCGTATTTCTCATTTCATAGGAAAAAATCAAATATTTCAACTCGATAAACAAACTTGAGCTATACTTAGGTTACCTGTTTATTCGAAAATAATTATGAAGCTTTCTCAGTTGAAAAATTTTTCATATAATAATTTTTTCATTTAGCGTGAAAAATTTTCTTCTTTAGCTAGTTGAATGTATTTATTTTTGAAATGTAGTTGAAAGTTTGTTCTTTGTGTTGAAATTGTTTGAATATTTTTCTGTAGAATTAGAGAAATTGTTGGAAGTTTTGAAAAAGTTTTACGAAATTTCGCGAATTGGATTAAATTCATTCATTTTTTTTTTTGGTAATCGAACGGTGTAAAATTATGGTCTGATTTTAGCTATAATCTTGTTCGATGTGTAGAATACCTTTTTTTTTTCACTGAGCGAATTTGAAAGAAAATTGGTGAGTTTCATTTAGATGATTCAAACATAGAAACAAGGAACATTTGTCTTTTTTCTGAATTTTTGAGAATATTGCGTCCTTCTCTCTCCCCTCCCCCCCTCCAAGACATCACAAGAATCAAGGATGGGAAGGAAAACAATATTTTTGTGACAGGGTCTGACCTAAAACTACACATCACATCTCGAAAAACTGGCCCAATCGAGAACCTTTTTTACATGTTCCATTCAAATGTACACTTCATTTCTCGTTACCTATATTTTCCTTTTCAACCACTTTCGCAAAAATCCTCCCTCGATCTAAAATTCAGCCTGAAAAATCGCTATGTAAATAATTACAATCGTATGCCGGCAAATTATACGTGAAAAAGAACACCGCTCCTTGCTATTTCTCCATACGTCGCGTCGCTGTACACTCTAAATACATACAAACAAACGCCCGAATCGCGTGCAGATATTAATTAAAATAAGCCGAACGATAAGGGTAAATATTTTCTCGATTAATTTCGCCGTCGTCGACGTCGTAGTCATGTTGTCGTTTTTTACGTGTAGCTTTTTCGTATGAACGCCAATCATCGCCGCAACGCGGTTTCGTTTTCGTTTTTATATCGGTACCAGCGACGTACGTTTCCAAAAATATGTCATAATTTTGCTAAGCGTCGGATCAACTCTCTTCTATGATGCAGAGTCGACGTAACTTTTGGGTGCACAGAGTTATACATACATAGGTACAATTGATTCGAGTTTCATAACCCAAATGCAATCACGATATACTTATCAATAAATAAGTTGACTATTGATTCTGAGATTTGATTTATTTGTAGAAACTGCTATAAATCCATTCTTCAATTATTACAAATCCAACGTAATTAAATTTTTAATTATTCACATTAATAAATATTAAACTCATCAAAATGAAAACACATACACCGGCATCAACAAAACATTCATAATATTTACGGTAATTTACCATAATTTCTGAAATATTTACAATTATTCGCAGCAATTTATTGTAAATTATGAGAATATTTATGATAGTTTATCGTAATTATTGAAATATTTACTATAATTTACCGTAATTACTGAAATATTTACGGTGATGTACCGTGATTGTTGAAGTATTTACCATAATTACCGAAATATTTACGGTAATTTTCCGTAATTATCAAAATATTCGATTTAATTTACAGTAATTTATCGTAATTATTGAAATATTTACGGTAATTTACAATAATATTAAAATATTTATTTACGATTATGTACCATAATTACTGAAATATGTACGGTAATTTACCGTAATTATCAAAATGTTTACTATACAACATGGTGTCTACCGGCACCGGGCATCAAAATCACGAAAAACGTAAAAATAGCATGAATTTTCATTTTTTTCAATCTAGTAGACATCATTTAATAATTTATTTTGATGAATTGAAATCAGTGAAATTTCTACTGATGAAATTATGAGAGTATGTTGTTTCTCTCGTGAAGGGTTCGTTTGTGAGAGTGATTTGCGTATAAAATTTCCTAGTTTCTTTTCCTCTTTTTATTTTGAAATATGATGTAAAACAATTGACTTTTCAAAAATAATTTTGGTAGAAAAAGTCTCGAGGAATTTGTTTTTATGAACCTTGCGGAGTGAAAATGAATTTTCTTCAAGTCACTTTCCCACCCTCCTCGCTCATTGACCCAAACATCATTGAAAAAATTCATATTTTTTGGGTGCTCAATCCCAAAGGTGGGGCAAGTTTATAGGTACGTTAAGGAGCTGCAGTTTTTAAGCACCTTTGACCCAAATCCGATAGGTAACTAAACTTCTCCAATTTCTTTCTATTTTTCCACCAAATGCTTAGCAATTTACCTCGAACATCCCCTGCGTTTCGGTATTTGTCGGACTTTCATCGTGCAAGGTAGATTAATGCTACCAAAAATGCATCATGACGGCTAAAGAATTTTTATCAGTGAGTAATTACACAATCGAGGGTGAACCGATAACCCTTATCCAATATAATACTAGTACAGTTCACGTGCTCGGTACTAGTCATGTAAATCCTCGTTACGTCGTCATTGTAAGAGAACTAATCCAATCCGTCAATCCTCAAGTTGTCGGTGTTGAGTTATGCAGAACCCGGCTCGGACACAGAAACTCGATGAAATCGATCACGTTTACGAAAAAGCCATCAGGCGAATTTAGTTTCGGTAAAATACCCGAAAAATTAATGGTACCCGCTATCGGAGAAAAATTACGCCTTATGTACGTCTACGGTTCCGTTTTATACGAAGAATCCAAACAATTTCGGCTTAATTTGCTGCACTATAAACGAATGAAAACCTACAAATTACGCAAACCTACTAAAGCCGGACTGTATTCGATCGGTGCAGAATTACTAACACCTTTTAGGAATCTGATATGGCATGCTGATAATCTAGAATCGAAATATTTGAGTAATACGATCACCAGTTATAAAATTTTGTTGATGGACAGACCTATCGAGGATACGTTTGCAGCAATGTCTCAGGCGTTAACTATCAACCAAAAGGAGTTAATTAAGTATTACAAAGCGTACTTTGAAACGGAATTCTTGTCGACTGATAACTACAAAAGAACGCTTATGCATAGGTTGTGGTTGAATAATCCTATGCTGCGTTTGATATTCGTAAGACAGAGAGACGAGTATATGGCTCGGACTATCGTTCGTGCTATTAAAGGTGATAAAATGAATACTCTCGTGTGTATCGTGGGTAAAACTCATTTACCGGGAATGATTGAGTTTTTAACGCAGTTACTTACAGATTCATATTCGATAAATAGGTAATTGTTCAGTTGTCTTTGTATGTGTTGTAAAAGAAATCACGATCTATGTATCAGTATATTCGATTTTTTCGTGTTTATTTATTAGACGTGCTCATTTTATGCCCCGTAAAACTGCTCAAGATGAGTCGAACTCTAAACCAAGAGGTTGAGCTAGTCATGCAGGATGTCCATTTTTTTGGAAACTCGAAAAAACCGTAAAAAAATCAAAAAGTCGAGGAATTTTGAAATTTCCGCTGGAATTTTGTTGAAATCCGGATAAAAGAATAATTATCCGAAGTTTCTGGTCTCATTTTATTATGAATTTTCAAAAAAAAATCCTCTCCGCTCCGGTCAAATTTCAAATTGTTAGAAGTACTTTTTGTATTAATCACATTTTGTTGATCATAATAGACTAAAAAATTGATATTTGAAAGCATGTTTTCTCTCTAAATCTGAATCAGTCAAAAAACTGAAAATTCACTGATTAAACAGCGAAAAGTGTGCAACTATTAATCAGTGAAATTTGACTGTCAATCAGTGAAAAATCACTGATTCAAATAGTGAATTTTCATTTTTGAATCAGTAATCTTTTTTTAACTACTGAAATGAATCAGTAAAAATTGAAATTTACTGATTCAATCAGTGAATAATCACTGATTGAATCAGTGATTAATTACGCCAGGCATCTGACAAGGTCACTATTATAGTGACTTTGTCACTATTTTCAAGCAAAGTCACTATTGGTCACTATTTGTGCTCAAAAGTCACTTTTGGTCACTATTCTCTCAAAAAAGTCACTATTTTTTTAAAATTTCACCAAAAAATCAATTTTTTTGTAGTTTTTCTGTTTTTGGGTTTAAAAAAAAAGTTGAAGAAAATCTCGTATATCAGTTTGAGATATTTTATTATCTTTTCTTAGTATCCGTTATTAATCTTTGTTTTGAGATATTATCTTAGAATTCATTATTAATCATATCTAGGGAGCGGATTTATATGCACCAAAAATCGTAAAATATGTCATATAATATGCGCTAAAAATCGAAAATATGCTGAAATATGCAAAGTCTTTATGGGTATCATCTGAAAGGTATTGAAAAAATTCATCCCTTTTTTACACTTATACTTTCTCAAGTTTGATTGAAATACCCGTTATTGTCAATCAAATGTAAAATCAAATATTTTTATTGCAAAATTGTATTATATTTTCGACACTGCAACTAATTTCTACATCGACTGAAACAAGAGATGCGAATTTGAACCAAATAATATCCTGTAATGTTTTTTGAGTGGAGGCAAAATGAGTGCAAAGAGTTGGAATTTGGAAAACCAGAAAGGTTTTTTTTTTTTGGGGGGGGGGGGGGGGGGTAAAATAGCAAAAAAGAGCCTCTTTTCGCACTTCAGCTTTAAATATGTAGATCTTACAATTAAAATTTTTTATGCCCGAGCAAAGCGAGGGCAAAGCTCTGAAAAAATTTGAAATTTAATGCCCAAAAAAGACATTTTTTAATTGTTTTAATGTTTTGAAAATCTTTATCCGATGCAAAGCTAAAAACATTGAAAATGAAAATTTTGAGAAATATGCGCTAAAAAACCGAAAATTGGAGAAATATGTGGAAATATGTACTAAAAACAGAGTAAATATGTAAAAAATATGTATTTTTGAGTGAAATATGCAAAATATGCAAAATCAAATAGGGCTCATTCTTCTCAAAATGATGTGAAACGGAAAAGTACATTGAATAATGAATATGTCCAATTTTATTAGATACAGAAAAATATGCGTTTTCATATTAATCCGCTCCCTAATCATATCTACATATCTACACAAATATAATTTTTTTTTGAATTTTTTTATATTTTCTGGGCTAAATAATGAATTGAAATTAAAAAAAAAGGTCACTATTTTGAACTTTTTTGGTCACTATTTCGACTATCAGAAGTCACTAGAGTCACTATTTTTTTTCAAATTTTCTGTCAGATGCCTGATTACCGATTCAATCAGTAAATTAAAATTTTTATTGATTCGATCAGTAAATTAAAATTTTTACCGATTCAATAATGAAAATTCACTGATTGAATCGGTAACATTTTCACTGATTTCTTCAGTTGCACACTTTTGTCTTATTAATCAGTGAATTTTGACTGATTCAAGTTTAGAGAGTTTGTCTACTGAATTATCAAGTTTTCAAAACAAATTTCCTTTGCTACGCTTGAGGATAATTTAAAATTTACCTACTCTCTTTTCTTTCTACAGAGATTTTTATTTTTGATAAATTTTTTGGTATCAAAATGTATTGAGAAAAGAGTACCAAGATGTCCCAAATTGCGATTTTGAAAAAGAAGATGAGTTTTGTATTTTCCGGCCGCATTTAAGAAATTTAATTAGGGAAGGGTACATAGATAAGTGCTTGAAATAATCTTGAAATCAGTTTACATGATGGGGGAGGGGAGATCTTTTGAGCCAATCTAAAGTTAGAGAAATTAAGTATTTGAAAATGAGATAATTTTTCATTTTTTCGATCCAAGAGACGTCATAATTTTAAAACACCATCCGTACTTTGTCTTGCAAAATTTGAGATACCTAGGAAGTATTTCGTATTATACATACCTACTCGTATGCATTTTGTAGTTGATAGTCCTGCGGAGGTGCTTCCCTCGTAATAGCGTGCTATAGGCGAGAAGGTAACCGCACGGCGTGCGCGCGTTGGCTACCACATACGTACGAGTGTATATGTATAAATCGAGAATCTCCTGGTCAGATGCCTGTGTACCTAGTGTTGGCCTGTCGATGAATGAATGAGAGATTTCCAAGACGTGCCGTTAAACAGGCTGTTTTAGCAAAATTTTGAAAAAACGTGTTGGACTTCGGAATATTTATTGAAAAATTTGCACTTGAAATGGTGTTGAGAAAACTCAATTGGTACCATAACTTCACTTTTTGTAACACTTCAATTTGAGATCACTAACATCCAAAATATTTTCACATTACATAATACACATGTATAGTAGTTGATAGTCCTACGGATTGCTGCCCTCGTAATAGCGTGCTATAGGCGAGAAGGTAACCGTACCGCGTGCGCGCATTGACTACTATATTAGTGTATTACATGTAGGTGAATTGGAAATCTCTCATTCAGATAAATGTAGCGTTTGACCTGTAGGTGTCTCATGTTGAAAATAATTGAAAAATTTGTATGACTCTCAACTTTTGAAGGTATTCTTTTGCAAAAATTTTCGCTCGACCTCATCAGATTTTTATATCTTATCAAAATAGTTGATGATTTCTATTTCCATCGATTTATTATTTGAACCAGTTATTTGCAGAGCCCCATTAATCCATGTGAATTGGCATGAAAAAACCACCCTTAGAGATTCAAAATTTGGTTAATTCCGAAAGGGTGTTTTTTAATAACCTAAAAAAGACTATTGCGGATTTTATAAATTTGAGGTACGAGTGATTTTTTTTGGAGGGGGAGGGATGTTTCGGCATTGAATTGTGTGAAAATTATTGAATACCAGTTTTTCCTTTTTCTTCGAAATTTTCTATTACATATAAATTAAAGGGTTTTGTACCGAGTTCGGAAAGAGGTGGGAGTTGGCCATGAAAATTTTCAGAAGTGAATTTTAAGTCGTTTTTTTGGCCGAAGAAAAGAGAACTTATCAAAAATCTGTAAGAATTAATGATTTTTGATGAAGAATATTGTTGAACATTATTCATTTTAGATCTTTTTTGTATTTTTTTAAATACAATTTTATCACGTGGAAAAACCAACCTCTTCTTTCGGAATTACATACTTATTTGACTGGTCTGAAAAATCAGAGAACATTGTTTCTGAGATTGTGGACACTCCGTCATGCTAAGTCAAGTTTTTTAATTCAAAGGTTGATTTTTTTTCAAAAATTGGAAAAATTTCAATTTGACCGGGTTGAGTAGCAAATTTAAATGAAATGAGGACGCGTGATTTTTTTTGAATCGTATTTATTGAATTAGTTCATTAAAATTTGAAAGTAGCTCTCTGAAATTACTGGGGGGAGGGGTGAATAGGGGTTGATGAAAAGTCGAAAAATTCATGTCGAAAAGTCTAGCAAGATCAAATTTGCTCAGAGAATATTGTTGAACGCTCAGTTCTATATTTTTATGAACCTACGTATGTGCTTGAAAAAGCTACCTACTCCCTCATTTTTAAGTCAGTGAAAATGATCGAAAATCACTGAGAAACAGTCAGACTTGTAGCACAGGAGAAAATCAGTGAAAGATTTTCACTAAAAAAAAACAGGTGAGAAAAATCACTGGAAAATCTGTGAAAATTCACTGAAAATTCTGTGAAATTTATGAATTTAGCTGAAAAATTACTGATAATCTTTGAACAATCAGTGGAAATCGTTGAAAAATCAGTAAAAATTTGCTGAAAATCAGTGAGTAACTCTGGTTTTTCCTGTGCTGCAATTCTGACTGTTCATCAATGACTTTTCACTGATTCAGAATGAGAGAGTCGTATTTTGAGTATTTTGACTTTTTGTGATGAACATTAGCTCGCGCAGAGTGGTTTAGGAGGCTCGAGCCCCCCAGTTTGGTGCATCTTTTCGCTCTTGAAACAAAATTTTCAAACGCACCTCTCTCAGGGTTTAATTTTTACAATTTATTTTGAAAATGAATGATTGTTCATTGAAGATCTTTCAGTTCATAATCATTATTCCTCAATCAGTTTCCAACTTGCCAGGAAAAATCAATAATTTTGACCGAAAGATCAGTGACAAATAACTGATTTGAAATTTGACCCTTCCCCCACTTTTTCTTGAATTCTCTCTCCCCCCCCCCCATTGATTAATTTCTTGGTGTGATTCTTTCACATTCGATTGCAGCGTTCGTAGATTTCGTAAAAATCAATCAACATGAAATTTTGATCAGATTTTCCAAAGAAGTTTGATTTTTTGGGTAGCGGTCAAATTATCATTTTTTTTTGAAGTCGTATCAGAGCTTCCTGTAAAGGTTACAAATTCGATAAATCGAAATTCTAAAAAAATCTCAAAGTGTTATTTGTACTTGAAAAATAATTTGAAATTATATTTTTTTGAATTTGTTGATGAAAGGGGAGGGGAGGGGGTGAATAATCTTGAGTATACATTTTTCGTATAATGAACTGGAAAAAATATAAAAAATTGAATCTTTGCTGTTCAAATGGCAGAAGATTACGATGATCATTTTGAAATTGAATTTTAATGTGAAGCATAAAGCTTGATCTATGATCAATTCCTTTTTGTACATATGAATTCGACTATTTTGTTTGTTCACAGCAATAATTTTCGTTCGTGGTAAATCTGACCTCCTCTCACAAGTGGATTACGGTCCGTGATATTTCATTGAATAAATATTTAAACGAACCCATCAAACATATTTAATAACTCGCGGATCCGGCTGAATAAATAAGAAAAGTAAATCCCTCGGACTCAATAGTTCTACCAACTCTGTATCAATCGGTTCTTTTTTGTATTTAAAATTTCCACTGACCAAATCTTCGTCACGATACCGAAAGGTAGTTATTCGAAATAGGAGAAAAAAAGGTAAAAATATCCGGCTAAAAAGTCGACCGGATGGTTATTTCCCAGCGGTACTCGATTGGCTAAAACGTCGTAGTAGTAGGTAGGCAGCTAGGTACTCGTATAATATACCTAACCTACGCCTTGATAAAATATAAAGAATATACCTAAAGGCTAACTTATTAAGGTAGGATGATCTCTTGGGATGGTTACGCTTTCTCTTTGGCTTCTCCCTCGGATATGTTTCTGGGTAAAATACATACGAACGAAAAAATCCATCTGTCGAATACTTCCCGGTTGCGTGTACAAACGAAACGTTAAAATCGAAATATACGATAATAAAGGAGAAATTTTGAATACGAGGACGTTGGTCGAAGTTATGGTACCTACAAATCTTTTATTAATTTTTTTTTCGTATATCGGACGACAGTTTTTTTTTACTGGACTGTAGTTCGAAATGACACGAAATTTTGTGTTCTTCGTGTAGGTGGTTTAATTTTTTTTCGATATTTTAGCGTCGACAGGAAGGTCGTAAAATGAGAGCGAGGAGGCGGTTTTTGTGGGTGATTTTTATTTCAAATAGAATACTAAACTCGTGTCTTAGAATCGATTCGGCTGTTTTATTTTTTACCTGTACGTTTTCTCAGAACGATACGAAATCGTTTATGGTTTAAATGAAAAGAAGTTTTAAAATGAGGTTTTAACAAATCGTGTTGTAAGTTTTTTCTTTTCGGCTGAAATATGAATTTTCCATCGAGACGAGAAGTAAATCAAGAAGAAAAAAAAGTTTTTACCATGTTTTCAACGTAATATATACTTCTGTTTGTAACTTTAACGTTTGTTTTTGTATTTTTTTTCATCCCCTGTTACCTTTCGAGGCGGCAAAGTTACGAGGTATTATTTAAAGCGCTCCAAGTGGCTGGAAAAAAAAATCGAATAAATCCTCGCGACTAAGTCAAATTGGATTTATGTTTTTATAAGGTATTTGCGGGTAACTCGAAATACCGTCGCGTCGGAATGTTTTTCTTATAAGGTGCGACGAAATTACCAATCGACGAGTGGAAAAATTTCAGCTAGGTTGATGAGTGAGGGAAAGTTGGATGATGTACGTGTACTTACTTGTGCTTGGAAAACTTTTTTAAGGAGTGCTTAAATTGGAAAGCGTTATGGGTTGAAGTGGGGTAGGTATTGGAGGTTAGAGTGGTTGTAGAATAAGAAGACTTACCGGTTTGAGAATGAGACATTCTATACGTGATGGTTGGTGAATTTATCCTATAATGGTTGAAGAGAGAACTGGAATCAGAAAAATGATTTCAACTTTCGCATAAATATTACAAAAATGTTATCAATTTCATTTTTTAAAAGGCTTTTAATAATGTATCCGCCAAAAAAGAAGTGAGGTAGAATGCCATTAAACTCATTCGAATTTTCAGGATCTGAAGCCGATAAAAAATTTGTTTTGATTTTTCTTCTTCATTTCATCATCCGCGCGCTGTCTGAGCTGAGATGAAACGTTGGCTTTTTTCCCTCCTTAGTCCTTTCATCACTATCGCTATCTTCATCAGACATGTTTCGTTTTACTGTGTTATCATCTTTATTTTCATTTTCAATGTTTTCACCAGTTTTTTTTTTTTTTTAAATACTCAATGACAGAGCAAAAAATCTAATTTGAGTACCAAATTGGTGTATCGATTTTTCTTATCAACCCTTTAGTAACAAATACTCATTTATTGTAAATAAATTTTGTCAGCAGTTTCATTCAAATATTTCATGAACGAAAATTGAAATTTTTTATTACAAAAATTAAATGAGAAATTATTACCTCTCGTAAGTAAAGATTATCTTGTGGCAGAATTTGAAATTCCTGTTCCCTCTGGATTATTTTATAATTTTTATTCGAAATTATTAGGTAAATTTTAAATTATATCATTAGGTGCATATAATATTTTCAAATTAGTGCAAGGGAAAAACGATCGTGGTTTTTTTGAACTAGAAGCCTTCGCTTCCATTTATACAAAAATATTTCACGGCGTTTTCAGTTTGGTTCGCCCATAGAACGAATGACTCAATTGGGAGACCTCGGCACACTATAATACATTCGTGTCCGCGACATACACTCATCATATTTGAAATATTATGTGTAAATGGTGTAAAAAAATTAGGGAGAAAAAGTTTTGAAAAACTTGAAGTGGAGTGAAATTTTTTCGAAAAACTATGGAAATTCTGATTAAGGAATTGTCCATCTTTGAAATAGGAGATGCAAGAAAATTAGTTCAAAAATGGTGTTGAAAAAAAACGAATCAAATGAATTAAATGGTACGTTGCACAGTGGGCCAGGAGACCCCCCAAAACGCCTGAAACTGAATATTTAATTACAATTTTCGGAACAGTTGGTAAAACCTATCAATATATATGTATTTTGGGACGCTGAATCCGAATTTGGCAAAAATTTTGACCCTGGGGTAAAGGGGAGGGGGGTAAAAAGCATTTCTTTTTTCAAAATGAGAATTACAAATTTTCAGTGAAAATCAAGTTTTTTGAGGTAGGTACTGAACACGAATTTGAAGTCAAATTTTGTTTTCACCAACACCCCTAAGAAGGGGGTGGGTAAGGAGTGGGGGCCTGTATTTGATCGTTCGTTAAATCATCAAATTGAAGAAAGTGAATTGGTATGTTTGAAGAGAAATTACTCAAGAATTACACGTTTTTTCGTAAGAAACCCCATCTGGAGGGCACGGGGGCACCTCTGGGCAGAATTTTTTTTCATATCTGGGTAGGTGACATAAGTATCTACATTTTAAGCCTAAAACGGTCGCTAAGTTCGGCGAAGCATAATACTTCTACTCCAAAACAGTTTTACTTTTGGTATAGAAATTGACAATATTCAAATCGCAATTGACAAAAAAGTAAGCGTAATAGGTAAAAATGGCTTGAACCACGTGAAAGTACTCATTTTGGGGAATAGAATCCATATTTTACTTTTTAAAATCGCGAAAGTATAACTCATAATAACTCCGGTTTTAAAAAACACCTTATACAGAAGCGCTTGACAGACATCGCATCGCCAAGTTCATTGCACGCGTACGGCTATTGTGGTGGGGGTAAGGACAATATGTCAAGTGTTTGGGACATGTTGAGATGTGTATAACAATATTACGCATTCGTTGATTCGATTGCGGAAACTTTTTTTTTCCAGTTTCAAGCGTTTTTGGGGGTCTCCTGGCCCACTGTGCGTTGGAGAAAAAACAAATTGTTCTGAAGATTTTTTTGTATAACATCAGAATTCATAGGCGCACCCAAGGGGTGGGCTCAGGGGGCCTGAGCCCCTCCCTTAAGCTCGGAAAAAAGAATTTTTCCTTGCAAAAATATTTTAAAAGTGCATTTTTTTGTTTTTCAAACAGTATTTTTTCAAAAAAATTTCACCCTCGCTTTGCTTGGGCAGTATTTTAGTCTTTCTATGTTCAAAATTGATGAAATTTCAACCAATTTTCGAGTCAAAAATCACCGATTCCTAAATAAATTCCCAGTTTGTCAGAAAAAAATTGATGATTTTTGGCTGAAAGATCGGTGAAAAAGAATTAATTTGAAATTTGACCCCCCCTCCTGATTTTTCTCAAATTCTTAGCCCCTCCCTTAATTAATTTCTGAGTGCGCCTATGTCAGCATTGAAGAGCTACGCGGATTGTTCAATATAAATGGATTTTTGGAAATTCCGAATTTTTTTTAGTTTAAATGACCCCGTACCTCTTTATTTTTAATATCGGGGAATAAATCTTCAAAACACGATTCAAGTATTCTATTTTCAACGTAATATTCATTGCAGTAATTGAAACCCGATTCAATCTGAATTTTTCAAGAAGTTTGCCCCTTCAATTAACAAGTTAGACAACTTGTTCAAGAAGCCAACCGAAACCTCAAAATGATCACCAGTTTCCATCCATCAATTGCATCATTGCATCATTTCATAATCAATTCATCAATCTACTCGTACCTCAATCACTACACTCGGAAACCAATCCGAAATAACGAATCATTTCTGTTTCAATATTCGCCAGGAGCAAAAAGAAGCTTCCTGCACGAAAAACGCAGCAAAAAAGCAAACAACTCCATCTTCGACTCCATTCAAACACAATAACTCGAGACTAAATTATTTTTAAACCATTTCATTCGCTGTTCAGGCTGACACGTTAACTCTCTTTTTTAACTTCTCTCGATAAATATTTAATGGGGCGGAAAGTTACACTTTGTAAAAAAAAAAAAGTCAGCATTCATAAAATATCCGCGTTCTCTCTCTGTACGTTCCGGGTGTAAGTTTCAACTTTTTAATGTACTTATCTGGTATTCTCGTTGACGATTTATTATGGTTGTCGTCTCTTTTCTATACACATCGCGTATACACACTAAGTATAAACACACCTAAACATATATCCGTCGTATATACGCTCGACAGATTGATACCGCGTGAAAATGGCAACCAACTTGCGGGAATTACCATACAATCGAGGTAAAATCTCATCCCCGAACCGAAGCTTGGACTAATTTCATTTAACAACGTGCTCGTTTCTTATTTTACGTATAATCTCGTTCAACTTTTCATCTCGCCAAAACCCAGCTTTGGTTTCTTTTCCTTCCTGTCTTTTTTTTCCTTCGTCGTTTCGCATTCGCTGGGCGAAAAATTCGCACCTATCTTTCAAATGATAAAATTATGACATTCGTAACAAATGGGTAATTGATTAAATGGAGCATAGCTATTGTAGCACGTGCACCGTCGTAATGGTAGTGGTCGTCAACACGTAAAAATTCTTTCTTGGCAAATACGAGCGTACTCGAGTCGAGATTTATTATAATTCTCGAGCTCGACGCCAAAGCCAACGGAATGGTGAAAATTTTACGCATATTCGAACGCCGTAATAAGCAATTTGAAATTTTAGTAAGACTAACGAAGGGTCATAAGTATTGTGCTACTTTGACACCTTTAATAAATTACTATCATACTACAGGGTGTCCCCTGTCTATAGGGTGGGTTGAAAAAACAATATTTTCGATTTAAAAACATATCCTCGCAAAAGTTGTTGGTTGATGAGATTTGAAGAATGAAAAGAAATCAAAATCGATTCATATCTTCCAGTCGCGCATTGGCCTTGGATTTTTCAAAAATTAGCAATTCAAAATTTTTGAAAAAATTGAAACTTTATTGAAATTAATTTTTGAGCTTTTTTAGAGGCCGTATATAGACCAAAACCACTTTTTTTTTTGAAAAGTCAGCGTTTTATAATTTTCTCTGTTTTTCTTCAAAAATGAAGAAATGACAGAAGAAATTAAAGATAAACTGTAAAACATGGATTAAAAAAAAATCGTGCTGCTTGGTTTCGATAGTCACTAAATAAGCTCTGAAATTAATATGAATGAATTTCAAATTTTTTTCAGGATTTTCTAACAATTTTTTAAGTATTGAATTTGTTGATTTTTCAAAATTTCAATGGCAATGCGCGATCGGAAGATTTTTTCATTTTTCAAGTCAAATCAACCAACTACTTTGAGAGGGGGGGGGTGGTATGTTTTTGAAAATCAAGAATATTGTTTTCTCGACCCACCCTAGTATTCTATGCAAATTTAACTCGAACAAAGTCATTTTTATAAAACTAAGAAATTGAAATAATTAATTGAATTGAATTAATCTAAAATTATTTAATTATGTATTAATGGATTCAATATATCTAAGCTACATACAAATCACTAAAAATAAATTTTTCATTTCAAATTCAAATAACTTGTTGGGTGTTTATAGAAGCTTCCCTAACTTGAAACACGATAGTTTGGCCTGGAACAAAAGTCAGCTAGTAAAATTTTAATTGAAGAAATGAATGAAAAAAATGATGAGATTTTCGAATATTTCAAAAAATTTCAGGTCCAAAAAACTTGAGAAGCCAAGGTCATACAAAATTTGAAAAAATATGGTGGCTCTGAAAAAAACAATTTTTTGTGTAAACACGAGTTGAAGAGAACATTTGATGGCCTTGAAAAATGCATTTTCAGTGGCCCTGAGAACCCACGTCTATCGAAAAGCCCTTTCCAAAAAGGGGTCCATACCACACCAGCATGTGTTTGGCGGTAGATTAGGTATCCTCTTGAATTACCGCTTGTGAGTTTTTATTTACTCTCATTGCGGATGGCTCTGAAAGAACAATTTAAAATTACGAATTAATACCTAGTTTAGAAAATGGTTAATTATGATAAACAACATTGAACAAGTTAAACAGAATTAGCAAACTTAACTTTTACAAAACTTTGAAAATTGAAGTAGGTAATTGGTAAACAAATTACAAATTGAAAAATAGTGAAACGATTTTGACAATTGGAATTTTTCTAAACAGCTTTGTAGAAAATTTTCGAAATACGTAGAAGAAAAATTATTTACAATAGCTTGAAAATGTGTGAATTGACCATAATGTTTCCTTTTTTCAATTTTGTGAAGCAAATTTGTTCAATGAAACTCGAGAAAATGATTCAAAATAATACAAATACTTGATCGCATTTATATTGTCTTCAATTTTAAAAAAAAATGTTGAATTCTCATCTCATTTTCATTCTTTTTCAAGCTCCAAAATGTGAATTTTTTTGACGTTTTTATGACGTTGGCCAGCCTATAGCCCAAACTAAATGACTTAGAGAGATGAAATTTTGGATGTGAAGTCAGATTTTTGGCTTTTTTAAAATTAGAAATGAAGGAATCCTCCGGGATTTCTTGGCGTTTTTTTGGGGGATTGGGCTCAGTGAAATGCCACCATTGTTTTGTCATAATGTGATGTTCATTTCACGGCATATTGCATTTTTTAATTCGAAACAAAGAATCCGGGATTTCAGTATTCGAGAAAACGGATTCGTGAAAAGTTTTTCGTAAAATAATTATCATGTTCAGAAAAGAGCTTGTTCGGGATTTCCGCTTCGGGAAAACGTTAGAGAACCGAAGTGGTGTGCGATGTTGTGTAATTTTGGAAAAATGTAAATGAATTGTAGTCTTGACCTCGAGTTCTATTTCACTCAAGGCCTGGCAAACCAAAAGACTGAAGCTGATAGTTGGTATTACTTGTAAGAAATCTTGAACAAAATTAATGCTTTACCTTTATTTTTGATCGTTCTCTAAAACTTCGTGCTTCTGTCATCAATATTTCATCCAACGAAATTTATATTGATTCTTATTTCATCAAAAAATTTTAGTTTCAAAAAAGTACGAATTATCGACCCGTAAAAATTTGTCATGCGAAGAAATATCGAGTAATTTTCGCAGCCATCTGAACCATCAACCGATATCAAAATTCATCTACCTAAGCGACGTGGCCGCCCCAAAATCAAACGGTAAAAAGAGAATTAGATCGGACCCAGGGGAAGGGCAAATGAGGGTGGGCATCTCGTGTACGCGTATTATTTAAAAAGACACCTCAGCGCCACCGCACCGTGGATATACATTTATCATGTATTTCGGTTGACTTGTGTCGAGAAAGGAATATTAATCTTAAATATATTTCTACAATGTGACAATCTTTCAAGGCATCTGATAAAGGTATCGCATAAGCTGTGTACGTCTGCGTTACGTACCGTACGTTACGGCCGACGAGAAAAATGGATTACGAATCGGGTCGAGGGGGGAAAAGAAAGGAAAAGGATACTTTCATTAAAGTTTTCCAATTAGGAGCATCTGTTTGGGAAAACGAGAGGTTTTGTACGAGCTCGATTTTAGTTTTTCTTGTCAAGGTGTTCCTATGTACTCGAGAAGTGAATTTATTTGAACGATGACCCTCTCCCCTCCCTTTCCACCGCTACTTCTTTTTGATACTTTTTACAATTATTGCTTGTGGCGGCCTCGAGGACACGTGTGGAAATAATCTTCTTATAGCAATGTAAAATTATAGTTATTCCAAAACAAATAGAAAAAAAAAGGCCAAAAATTATTTCCAGTTTTATTTATTTTCGGTTAATAAAATATTTTCAAAAATAAATCGTATTTACGTTTTCGAAAGATATCTGACACGAGTTTGGTTTTATAGTTGAAAAAAAAAAGTTCAAATGGAAAATTTCATTTTCAAATCTAATAAAAAAGACAGAAAAGAAGATCGGCAGCGAAACTGAAATTTACGTAAACATGGTGGAATTTATAGTTGAACAGTTCGGATCGAAGTTTTGGTAGAATTAGAATTTATTAGAAGCGATAATTTAGGTACTGGTCTTGGGAACCGGTTTATAGGTTTAGAAATTTAGAAATTTTTGGAGAAAAAAAAATCAGTCATCGAAATTGGAGCAAATGGGATAGGCAAAGTGTTCACTCCCCCTCGTTTCTAAATGAGTAAAAACTGTCGAAAATCACTGGAAAACAGTCAGAATTGCAGCATCGTGATAAATCGGTGAAAAAAAAGCAAATGAAACAAATTACTATGGATAATCAGTAAAAATTCAGTAAAATATCTGAAATTCGCTGAAAATCAAAGAATTTTGCTGATCTTCCCATCTGCAATTCTGGCTTTTTTCAGTGTCTTTTCACTGATTCGAATTGAGAAAGAATTGATCATAAAATTTAAAAAAAAATCAATATTGTCTCTTGCGTAAGCATTTGAGAGAATTTTTCTTTCATGAAAAGAACAAAAAAAATTTCCGAAAAAGTGAAGAAGACACCCGAATAGAGCTAATCATATATTTATTCGGAAAAAATTGATAATTTGAGCTGCATACAGGGTGTTCTATGACCACACACAATTCCTTTTGTATTAAGTAGAGCAATTCGAAAGAAGAAAATGGGCTCAACTCAATCAAATGTTCTTATGAAGTGGTGAATCAGAAAAAAGAACACAATGAGGTATCAACTTATCAGCTGATTGCTTACTTGAGGGTATGAAGAAAGTACCTTTTCTACCCCTTGCATTCTTTAAACTCGTTCAATATCGAGAATTTTTCTGGTTCGAGGTGCTTGGATGCGATTCACCGTTGAACTCAGGGTTGTAAAGACCCGGCTAGCGATCGGTGAATGCTCAACAGTAATCTCCCAGTAAATATGACAATAAATAATTGTTTCAACAGTTGAGAAAATGTAGAGCTCATGATGGTTCTTTGAGAGCTGGTGTCATTGCAAAAATGAGATGTTGAGAAAGGGTATTAGTATTGGTATCGCTGGTTATGTACATAGCTGAGGGAAATGCTCAGTTTGAAGAGGTTGAAGAATACCAATTTATAAACAAAGCCATACATTTTTATCTGAGTATGGTTCATTTGTACTGGTGTAGTTTAAAATTGTACAGGAAAATTTTAGAAGTTGAAAAAATATTGAGTTACTTCCTAAAAATTTTCGAAAAAATATTTTGTCCGGTTAAAAGATAAACTTCGAATGGCGCTGAATGAAAAATAAATAAAGAGAACGTGCTTCAAAACATAGATTAAGATTAATCTATGCTTCAAAAATATCCGCTGAAAAAGTATTTTACATACGTGGATAGTATTTCCCCGAACTGAAATGAGAGGACTTCAATTTTGCAGAGTAATTTTTGAAAAAATTTTAAATTTGAAAAAAATATTCAATTTTTTTTCGAGGGATTTTCCATTCTAAAGAAATTTTGATTTTGGAATCTTTTTAAACTGAATTTGAATCTTGGAAATGTCTTGAAACGAATGAACGAAAGTGGAAAACAAAACATGCAAGTTTTCTTCATTGTTCACGAATTTCTTGTCCCTCGTCAAAAGGTTTAAGACGAGACATACACGTGCCTAATACGAGTTGCTCTACCCATTATTTAAGGAATCGAACAAAAAGTTACAGAACACCCTGTATTATGCACGTGTACCCAATGTACATGAATTACACGAATATCCTATAGCATTCGGGTGTCTTGATGCCACGCTTGTAATATGTACCTACTCTGGCGACTGATAATAGTTGGTTAAATATACGTGCGTATGGTTTGTTAACGTCGAACCATAATGATGATAATAATCAAGGAATTCATTTAAATTTCATACTGTTTATTTTCGTTTAACTTAATAAGACTGACGAGAATAAACAAGGGGGGAGGAAAAAAATCCCCGAGAAACCTACTTTGCGTATTTATTTGGTTACGTCTAATGCGCGTTGTCTTCATCGATTCCATACTATTTCGGTATGGATAATAGTCGAGGCGAAGCTCGCGGTGAAAATGGGGGTGGTTCGATGAAAAAAAAACCCCTCCACAAATATCAAAGCGATCGTAAATATTTAATTTTTTCCTACCGCTACTACGAAGTATAAATTTTTCTTGTCTTTTCTTTTTTTTCTACCAAACGTGATCCGAATGTTAATCTGGGGGACTTTTTTTTGCCTCTGAATATGATTTAGTACGCTGACGTAAACGTTGCACGATGCGGGGGTAATTTTGCGGTTACCAGGGGAGAGGGGGTCGAGAAAAGGCTTATTTTACCTATGATCTTTATTAAGTTAATATAAAGCTGGGTGTTAATATAGCACGTTCGGTGTATCCTGCTCGTACAATCTCGTTAATCTGAACGGCAGCGGTGGCGAGAATTTGCGTCTTTAGAAAAGAAGGAGAAAAAAAACACGATTACGACGATTTGGATAATAAAAACGAGGCAAGTGGTCCAAAGGGAAGGAGAAAAAGACTGCGAATTTAATTACGTAATTTTTTCGTTCATTTTGGCGCGCCACGTCGGTTTGTTGTTGTGTTTGTCGAATAATAAACCGTAAGGAACGCGGAATTGCGACCAATTTGCCAAACCGACGTCAATCGGAAAAGTAGCTCGGCTTGTTTACACGAGAAAAAAAAGATGTAAAGGAGAAAATGGAGCGAGTTGCGAGTAAAACCGAGTATTTCTTAGCGTAATGAATATTTATCCGGTTTTGGCGGCTGGAATGGCCTAAAGAGCAGATTTTTCGGCTGGTTGAGGAAGGAAGGGTACGTTAATGTTCAATTAGGCGGTGTTTTAGGTTACTAGATGTTTTTCTTCGGCGGTGGTGAATTTTATTTACTTCTTTTTGGGTGGAATTTGAAAGGGTTTAGAAATTGGGAAGGGGTAATGAAATGTGGTATGTTCAGGAAGGCTCTATTTGCTTACAATATAACGCCGCAAACGAGAAGGGGCATCCTCCAAAAAAAACGAGTTTCGAGTTGGTGATTGATTCTTGTATAAAGTTTCACGTAAAATCCAATGGAAGTATTTTCGGTTTGATTACTCGAGACTTTGAAGTGATGTAAAAATGGTTTTTATACTTACTTGAGGAGAAAAAATCAGAAATACTTGAAAATGCTAATTTTTTTTATTTTTTCCTTACATTTTGCATTCAATTCGATGCAGAATCCAGTCAAACCATCGTGATACAAAGAAAGGATATCTACCGGTCGCAAAAGTCGTGAAAAAGTCGCAGAATTGGCCCAAAAGTCGCGAATTTTTCCGAAATCTTTCATTCAAGGCGTTGAATTACTAACATTCCCTCCATTTCAGACAATTGAATATTTTTAAGCGAAAAAGGGATGCTGGTGCTAGACTTGATAGCAATTACCATTTGAAAAAAAATTCATTGTTTTTTTTTGAAAAAAGGGATGTTTTGCATCCATTTTCTGGCAAATTTGGAAAAATCGTAGAATATTTTTTTGTGATTTCACCAAGATTTTTCAAAAATTCAGAAAGAGAAACATTTGAAAATTCGTTTTTTTTTGTTGTTTTATAATAAATTCTCGAAAAAAAATTGGCCAAGTATACTTTTTGAGTTCGATTATGAATTCGTGTAATTATTCTGTGTACCGACGGTTTGAAAATATTGTAGAATGAAATCGAACGTATTTTTGGAGTATATTTTATTCGCGGAATCAAAAGAGCTTACCTACTCGGTATTTTAATTTTTGGAGTTCATCGTTTCAACTCTAACCTTGGAAATAGTGGTATTCAACGCTATCTTTTCGTAAGTTTGAAAATAACACGGCGGCAATTTCAATTCTGTACGGTCGTTGGCATCATTTAGGCACGAAAATATATAAACTTTTTTGGTATTTTCTTGACAAAACAAATTCAATTCTATTTTACAAATTTTTCTGTGATTAGTGACAGATGTATCCACGGCCGGCGTTCGCGGTGGTGCAACCGTGCACATGCACCACTTTGGAAAATTGATGGGGTTGCGCGAGTAATACGCGTTTACGTTTTTTCTATTGGGGGGAAAAAAAATCAAAAAATGATAGTTTGTGATTCATTCAAGCATAACATTTCTATTGAGTATATCGATAACAGAATGTTTATGTGCGGTACCCACAAATCATTCATAATTTATTAATCCGTTATCAAGGGAATGATCAACAATTTGAAGAATTTTATATCTAACATGTCGAAATTTAGACTGATGTAGAGATTTTCCAGAAAATTTGCGTGAACAGTTGTGCAACATTGGAATTAAAAAGTTGGGCCCCTGAAAAAATTTGCGCCCCTCCTTGAAAATTTTGCACCACTTGAGAAAAAATAGTTCGCCGGCCATGGATGTATCGTTGTAATGCGTGGCTGGCAGGACGGAATTAGAAAATCCTTCGGTTATCTTCGAAACACCCCATCTAACATCCGTCTCTCGAATTTTTGAAATTATCTACTTTATTGCCCGGCAAAAATGAAAAATCCATGTGATGAACTAAAAAAACCTAGCTGAAACTAGAAGTAGTATTAATAATATCATGAGTTTGAGCCGTTTTCGGTGCTGAAAAATTCAAAATTGATTCCGAAGGCTCTAGAATGCCACGAAAACGTTTTTCAATCGATTCGATTGGAGAGGATGGAAACTAGAAAAGGACACTGAATATCACATTTCTTCAATGATCGAGTCAAAATTTTAATTTTTTCAAGGTGATGATATATAGTTTTGATATTTCAAGAATTCGTCAAAATTCATGATCAAATTGAAGACTGACATTCTTGAAGTTTGGTGGAAAATCCACAAACTGAATAATATGAGAAACGGGACTTTGTGTAATCGATTTTTCAATACATTCAATTTTTTTTCATTCAATCAGGGTGTCCAATTGTCCATTTTCTAGAAAATCGGGGTGAGTGAGGGATTTTTGAAATTTCCTGCATTTGTGCTGGAATTTTGTAAAGATCCAGATGAACAATAATTATCTGAAGTTTCTGAACTCATTTTATTGCGAGTTTTCAAAATATCCCTTGCTTTGTTCAGGCTAAATTGTTTAAAGTAATTTTTGTATTCATAATTTTTTATCGACGGCATTGTACTAAAAATTGATATTTGAAAACACGGTTTTGTCCATTGAATTTTCAAGTTTTCAAAAAAAAAAAGCCTTCGCTACGTTCGAGGATAATTTACGCTCTTTTCTTTCTAAAGAGATTTTTATTTCGAATCGCACTTTTTGGTAACATGTAATGAGACAGGAAAACCATGATGATATTAATCTTCACATTTACATGACCATGACCTGAAAACTCTAAATACAATTTCTTGATCGATTTCGATCGATCTCTTGAAGATTCTTGTCTTCCGGTCACTTTCAGGAAATTTTTCTAGGGTCCAACAAGTATAATATCTTATCGGAATAAGTAAAACTGGTAGAAAAGCACTCGAAATTCGCTTCAAAATGCGAGGGGGGGTCTTTGGAGCAAATTTGGAGCATGAGAAATTGTTTAAAAATAGCTTCTAAACCATGAAAATGGAATGATATTTCATTTTCTCAATCAAGGAGGCACCATGGTTTGTTTTGCAACACTTCTGATCGGTAATATCTGAAATATTTCATATTATACATACTCGAATGTATTATGTTGTCGATAGTCCTGCGGAGTTGCTTCCCTCGTAATAGCGTGCTATAGGCGAGAAGGTACCCGTACGGCGTGCGCGCGTTGACCACAATATGAGTGTATGTATAAATTGAAAATATCCCAGTGGCCTTTTAGATAAATGAATGAGAGATTTTCAGGAAGTGTTGCTAGTTAAATAGACTGTTTAGCAAAATTTTGAAAAAAAACCTCTTTGGACATGTCGAAAAACTTGCACTTGAAACGGCGTTTTGAAAAAACACTGCGGGTTCTTTACTTTTTGCAACACTTCAATTTGAGATACCTAACATCTGAAGTACTTTCACAGTACATAATACACATGTATAGTAGTTGATAGTTCTACGGATTGCTGCCCTCGTAATAGCGTGCTATAGGCGAGATGGTAACCGTACCGCGTGCGCGCATTGACTACTATATTAGTGTATTACATGTAGGTAAATTGGAGATCTCTCATTCAGATATGTAGTGTTGACCTGTGTAGGTGTCTCTTGTTCTTTGGGTCCTGTCCGACGATCGAGAAAATGATTGAAAGGTTGTATGAATTTTCATTTTCTCGATCCATTCACCTCCATGATAGAGTGTGAAGCGATAAATTTTCAACTTTTCAAGGTATTCCAAAAATTTTCGATCGAGTTTATGATATTTTTATGTTTTATCAAAATAGTTAATATTTTACTTTTCATCGATTTATTACTTGCTGGACGAAGCCGAAAAGGGAGACTTTTGTGGAATTTATGAATTTGAAATAAAGTAAGAATTCTTATCGACTGATTACTACAAGACAGTGGCAGTTATTGAATGTAATCGCTGTAATCGCCGATTACACTAAAAAAAAAAATCATCAAAAAAAAAGGTTTCCAGCACCATTTAAATTATGAAATCATTCACGACTAGGGTACGTTTATGTATACTTGAAATTTAAAAAGTTGATAAATCTCTTTAAAAAATTCAAAGAATACTCTTCTTATAATGGCGTTTTGATGTTCATGCATTTTCGTATTTTCAATTGTTCAGATACCCGAGTTCGTTTATAAAAATATGACTCTTAGCAGAATGTTTTTTCAATATTTCGTCTAACTTGGAATTTTTTCTCAGAATTCGATCCAAATTGTAACATTTTTATTCTGATATTTTTCCAGTTCGCATGGTAATATTATTTTTCAACGATTGTTGAAACTTTCCTCATTTCCTTCACTTCTATAAATTGTTTTACCGAATTGTTTTGAAATCTTTTTCAACTTGATTTTTTTTAATCTTCACTAAACTTGAAAAATGATTGTTGAATTTAAAGCTATTACCTACTGAGTCGATTTGAATAAACTGAGGTTGCAGAATCAAAAAATTTCAAAATTTTTCGATTCCATGGCCTGGTCTTCTACAAAATACGATTACTACTTGAAAAACTTCCGCGCCGCCTCTGCCTCTGCAAGAGAACCCTTATATGGTTGGATATTACCTCCTATGCTGCGTTTCAGTGGCGTAGCCAAGGGGGGGCGAAGGGAGCGATTGCCCCCCCCCATGGCCGGCCATGGCCTTTGAAAAATATGGTATAATGGGAGAAAAGTATCAAAAATTGGGGAAAATGGTCTATTTTAGACATCAAAAATTCAATTTTTTCAAAGCTTCGCTCGGGCTTGAACATAATTATCAATCGATCTCAATTTTAATGAACGTTCTGAGAGAAGCCTGCGAAAGAAGGCTTATTTTTGTACCTCTAATCTAAGTCCTGTGTCCATTTTACATCGTTGTGTTAGTCTTTTTATTACACACCCCCTACCTCAGACTCGGTTATACGTACACTACGAAAAAATACTTGCTATGTTTCAAAACGACCACAGAAAATTTGACATAATTCGTTCTTGCCGCCCCCCCCCCCTTGACGAAATCCTGGCTACGTCACTGCTGCGTTTGATATTCGTAGGACAAAAGAGTTTTTTAACGCAGTTACTTACCTACAGATTCACATTCAATAATAGTTTATTGTTTAGTTGTCTTTTATGTGGTCTAAAAGAAACCACGATTTATCTTACAGTATATTCAATTTTTTCGTGTTTATTAGACGTGCTCATTCTATGCCCCGTAAACCTGCTCAAGATGAGTCAAGCTCTAAACCAAGAGGTTAAGCTATAGTCATGTAGGGTGTCCATTTTTTTTGGAAACTCAAGAAAACCAGGAAACGTCCAAATGTGTCAAGGAATTTTGTAATTATCGCTGGAATTTTCAAAAATCCAGATGGAGAATACCTAATTATCTGAAGTTTCTGGACTCATTTTATTACCTATGAATTTTTCGCTCTCTTCGCTCTGGCCAAATTGTTTGAAGTAATTTTTGTATTAATCACATTTTGTTGATCATAATGGATTTAAAAATTGATATTAAAAACACGTTTTCGTCTACTGAAGTAGGTATCAAGGTTTCAAAAAAAAAGTGTAAAATTACCCGAACTCTTTTCTTTGTGCAGAGTTTTTTATTTAGAACTCGTATTGTTTGATAACATGTAATGAGAAAGGAGCACTATGATGCCCCAATTCGCGATTTTGAAAAATAAGGTAAATTTCGTATTTTCCGGTCCCATTTGGAAAACATTACTAGGAAAAAGTTCAACAAGTAGTACCTCAACGGATTACAATGCTAGAAAACTAGTTAAGTGCTTGAAATCCCCTTTGAAAAAAGTTTACGTGATTGGGGGGGGGGGGATTGTTTGAGCCAATTTCAAGCACGAGAAATTATTTGAAAATTGCATGATTTTTCATTTTTTCGATCCAGGAGGCATCGACATCATGATTTTGAAACTCTATCCGTACTTACGTCTTGCGAAATTTGAGATACCTAGGAAATATTTCGTTTTATACATACCTACTCGTATGCATTTTGTAGTTGATAGTCCTGCGGAGGTGCTTCCCTCGTAATAGCGTGCTATAGGCGAGAAGGTAACCGCACGGCGTGCGCGCGTTGACTACCACATACGTACGAGTGTATATGTATAAATCGAGAATCTCCTGGTCAGATGCCTGTGTACCTAGTGTTGGCCTGTCGATGAATGAATGAGAGATTTCCAAGACGTGCCGTTAAACAGGCTGTTTTAGCAAAATTTTGAAAAAACGTGTTGGACTTCGGAATATTTATTGAAAAATTTGCACTTGAAATGGTGTTGAGAAAACTCAATTTGTACCATAACTTCACTTTTTGTAACACTTCAATTTGAGATACCTAACATCCAAAATCCTTTCACAGTACATAATACACATGTATAGTAGTTGATAGTCCTACGGATTGCTGCCCTCGTAATAGCGTGCTATAGGCGAGAAGGTAACCGTACCGCGTGCGCGCATTGACTACTATATTAGTGTATTACATGTAGGTGAATTGGAAATCTCTCATTCAGATAAATCTACCGTTTGACCTGTACGTGTCTCATGCTGAAAATGATTGAAAATTTATCCATGTTTTTTGGGTCCTGTCCGATGATGAGAAAATGATTGAAAATTTGTATGACTTTTCATTTTCTCGATCCAGTAGACACCATGGAGGATGTGAAGCGATGAATTTCAGAATTTTTGAAGGTATTCCTTTGCAAAAATTTTTACTCGAGCTCATAACTTTTTATACCTCATCAAAATAGTTGATCATTTCTCTTTTCATCGATCTATTATTTACGCGAACGAAGCCAAAACGTCTCCTTTGGGAATGACATATTTGAAAAATCTGGAAAATTTCGAAAAATCGGTCTGGAAAACCTGTCGGGAAAAATCATTTCTGAGATATAGTGGACACCCTGTTTGTACTGGAATGTCAGTTTTCAATTATTGTTGTTGTCTGAAATTTTGTTCACGAGACTCATTTTGTCCCTCTAATGCTAAAAGGTCGTAACTCCTGACTTTATTTTTTATTGGAGAAGAAAAAATTTAAAATCTTTGTTTTAAAACAAAATAATTGAAAATTCATTCTGAACACTACAAAACCATATTAAAATCATCGAAGTGCTCTTAAAAGAACAATTTGTAGATTTACTCCGAATTTATTTTTGTTGCGACTCAAAATTTTACTGCTACTTGAGGAACCTATATGTACCTTCCTTGTAAATATGAAATTATGAATATTTACCTACCTGATTTCTTACACCAAGGGTCTCTTTATTGCTTTCAAGCTAAAGAATTTCAACGTGAATTTGAGAGCAACGCAAGGTTCTGTGGCACAGTTTTCCTCTGACAAATGATAGAAATTTTCATTCAAAATGTAAAAAAGAAAAGTTTCTATTTACGAACAATTTACAATTTTCTCAAGTGATACACCGAATCCACATACACTTCATTATGCCTATACTCCAACCGAATACGCGTAATTGCATAATCCAACACCAATAATTTGCAGCATCTCTCCAGAGATACACCTCGATAGCATTTAATACGTTTATAGCGTATCTGCTCCTATGGTCCCGCTTCGAAGACGACACCTTTGTAATAAAAGAAAAAAACACCTCTCTTGAGGTAACATAAGGTTCGACGCAAGGGAAGCGGACTTGCTTATAAAAGACCATCTAAACAGAATACCGTCTTTTACAGCACAATCGAACGATAAAACACAATTAAATGTAAATAATTATTTCCTTTTGTTCATCGTCGTTGCCGTCGAGCTCCATTTCATCGTCGAGTGTTTCGCTACAACGAACGAAATTAGCAGAACCGCGCCGCTGATAAATTTAAACGGATGGAAATCTCCTGGCGGCCGAGTCGAGCTAATTTGAGTTCATTAGCTGGGTTCGATTTCGCGTATCGGGCCCTTTTCCGTAGTCCTTGTGATGTTGAGTGGATGCGGGTTGGGAATTCGAATACGCTAGAATTTCAAACTCTAGGTTTTTTTCTCACAAATGGAAACTGAGATGATTTTTTCAAATTATTACCTACCTTTTTTACCTACACGGAAAAAACAGAAGTTACGAAAATGAATACATTTTACCCCAAAAATAATAAATTTTATTTGAAAAATGATAGATTAACAAAAAAAATTGATGAATTTAATCGAAAATGATGAATTTGATCAAAAAAATGAATAAATTTCACCAAAATAAATTCTAATCAAAAAATTATAAAATTCAAAAAAATTATAACGTGTCTCAATTCACAGAACAGGTGAAATTTGTCAAAAAAAAAAGAATAAATTTTGCCAAAATGAATACTTAATAATTTATTCAAGAAAATAATAAATGTTACCTATTTTGAGAATTGGGACACGTTATTATTTTTTTGGATAAATTTTTAAAAAATTTTTTCAGTGTAATATTTCGGTTGGTAAAGTATTGGTTTTTATTTCTGTTGATCTTGACTCCAGGTAATTTTTAAATTGAATTTTCTCAGCTAAAACTTGTGCTCAATATCGCACTCTGAAAAAAAATCCGACACTCGTACGAACGAGAAGCACAAGTCTCATCACACCGAATTAAGTACGCTTTGTATTTTTCAATTTAGACCACACGACGCGACGTCGACGACGACGGAAACTATACGAAGGTATAAGGTACGCTACACTTTTCGTAAAACAAACATCATATTTTAATCAACAGTTCAACTAATACGTACGCGACGACGAAAATTCCTTCCTAAGCTGACGACGATGTCGTTGCTCCTGCTTCTCCTTCCTTGTTCGTTGGCAATTCTCTCGAACAAAATTTACTAAACTGTATTATTTTTTTCCTCTTGTTTGTAATTCTACTTCTGTTTGCATTAAGTATCAAGTCGAGGCTTACGTTTTCTCTCATCGAAAACAGCACCGTTACCGGTACCGAGCGAGTCGCTTTTTGTCTTTATACCTACAGTGTACAATTTAACGAAGTTAGTTCTTGTTTTTTCTTCCGATATACGACGAGACGCACTTATCTCGTCGGCAATTACATTTGTACTTTTGAACAGAAGCGTACCGAGAAGAGGAAGCGAAAGAGCAAAAAAATTAGTTCAGCGAGGACCATTACGATTTTGTACCGAGTTACTTACCAATTTCTAATGGTAAAATGTGAGATTAAGTAAAGCAAATTCTGAATGATGGAGGAAATTTTAGAGTGCTAAAGAATCGAGATATAAGAGTTTTTGGTTGTTTGGTGTCTAATTCGAATTTCCATTTTGGTAATTGAGTGTCTGGTTCGAATTATACAAAAATAACGAAACTGAAATAGATCACGTTAAAGATGCGAATGTTGACTGAACTAATTTATTTTTGAATCGTAATTCAGTATCAATTAAAATCCGAACTCCTACGATCATCAGCTGACCTTTCGTATCTTTGAAATTAACCGAATCACGTTAAGGTCTGCTTTTGAAAAAGGCATTTTCAAATTACCACCATTTCGTCTGCTCTTTATTTCGATTCGTATGTACAGTTGGAGAAATCCGATTGCAATTTCCTCGAATAATGTACCATTTACAGGGTTACCCTGTCTGCCTCGATCCATCTCGCGACCTTTCTATCTCTGCGGGGTTTTTCATTTCAAATTAATCGACTTAACGAGTGTTTTGTTGCGTATGCGGTGCTCAACCCACGAGACTTGCTTTTCCCATGAAATACGTATCGTATCTGTACTATATACACACGTTAGTTTACAAATTATTTCGCCACTGGAGAAATTCACCCACAAACGTATCAAAGCTCAACCGTAATACTAACGAATATCGATGTAGTTTCGGAAAAAAAAAGGGTGACTTGTGTGGGTATTTTTCTTCTTATTACCGATCAAACGTGATGAGAGGGGGTGCTACTGTAGAAGGCTAAAACAACGGATAGGCATTTCCGTCTCATAAACTCGAGTGACCGATTCCACTGCGGCCGGAATT
Organism: Pseudococcus jackbeardsleyi; assembly: GCA_038380155.1. NCBI lineage: Eukaryota > Metazoa > Arthropoda > Insecta > Hemiptera > Pseudococcidae > Pseudococcus > Pseudococcus jackbeardsleyi. Next base: position 59,575,302 of record CM076238.1, on the reverse strand, counting down.
AGGGTGGCTTCTCTTTCAAGTTTTTTTATAATATGAAAATTCCAACGTAGTCGATGCCGTAGGGTAATTTTTTACGTATTATTAGCATAATATAAGGTACACAAAGGCAAATAGTGCGAGAGAAATACATCCTTAGATAACCCGAGCAAACAAAGAAGCAGAAAATGCAACCGCCTGACTTCTTGCTAACTTCTTCAATGAAAAGACTTGGAGGCTGACCTTTTTTCAAACGTGACGAAAAAGTGTCGTATCCGGTACCCTGGTTTACTTTTCTTCCACGGAATAATGATCTGGCGTTTTTCTGTTTTTGGTTTGGTAGAGTTTTGAGCCGTTTGAGTAATTAGAAAAGGAGAAATAGAGAATGTGAGAGTACATATGCTAATTAAATAAATAATACGTAGGGATGAACGAAATCAAAGGATTTTATATCGAAGATGTGGTGATTGTTTTTGTTACTCTCATTAAGTATGCTTTGTTCCTTCAAAACATTGAAACACCAATAATGTTTTTTTTTGAAGCTTCGCTCGAGCATGAACGAATTCATAAATTCAGAATTAGGTATATGAATTATTTGAGATTACAGAGCAAAATAATGCTTCCTTTTGACTCCTCTTCTGAAAATCTTTTTGGTATTTGAAGTTTTGGTACTGATTTCGTACCCTCTTGAGAAAAGGCTTCCAACCTGGCACCTTTAAGAAATAACTGTGGCTAATAGACAGTATTACGGATTGAATAGACTTACAATTTTTTAACGTTCCTTTTTCAAAACTTCATTGTTAAGGCAGGCATCGGACGGCGGTTACTTTAAAGTAACTTGGTTACTTTTTTCAAGCTCGGTTACTTTTAGTTACTTTTTTAACTGAAAGGTTACTTTTAGTTACTTTTTCAGCTTCAAAGTTACTTTTTTCGCTCAACTCGCTAGACACCCTTCAAAAATGAATTTTTTGGACATCAAAAATCAAATTTTTTCAAAGTGCCCTCGCTTCGCTCGGGCGTAAATAAACAAAATTATTATTAATTTTGGCTAGTTCAAAAGTTCAATACGTAGTAAGCCTGTGGCGTAAATACCTCCATCAAAACCCTCAAAAATGAATTTTTCGAGTATTAAAAATCAATTTTTTTCAAAGCTCTGCCCTTGCTTTGCTCGGGCATAAAATAATCACTATTTATATTACAAAAGCCGTTCGAAAAGTATGATACCAAGACCGATTACAGAAAATCGAAACTTTCGATTACAATTTAGAGACAATGTTGCCAATATTTCGCAAAAAAAAACATTTCTGTAAAATTGATTTCTTAAAACTTTTTACCGCTTTTCTGTAATTGGCTTAGGTAATTACTTACCTAACTTTTTGAACAGATCTCGACTTTTGTCCCCCTCGGAGGGGATGTCTAGTTACGCTATACTGATAATATTAATTATGTACTTTCACGAATTTTTGTCTTCTTATTCGTATTTTTCTGAATCTTCCTGCTCGTAACATAACTTTATTTTTCATTATAAAATTTGTGACTTGAATTCAAATATTTATTTGCATTCAAAAATCTGGAATTTCGAACAGAAATAAAATATCACAAAATAATTAAGTACACTTTGACTTTAATTAATAATGTTCTAGTTTAGTTTTTTATCAAGATTAAGTTTAAAAATCGTAAATTTTGTGATTTTCAGTGATTTTTTTTTGTTTTAAAATTAAGTTCAAAGTCAAATTTTCGTGATTTTTCGATTTTTTGCGTTTCATTGTATTAAAATAAAGTCAAAGTCTAGTATTTGTGATATTTTGATTCTGTCCGAAATTTAAAATTTTTGAATTAAAATAAATATTAAAAATCACGAAAATTTGACTTTGAATTTAATTTTAAAACAAAAAAAAAATCACTGAAAATCACAAAATTTACGATTTTTAAACTTAATCTTAATAAAAAAAAAACGAACTTAAAAGTCAAAGTGTAATTATTTTGTAATATTTTATCTCTGTTCAAAATTTCAGATCTTTGAATTAAAATAAATATTTCAATTCAAGTCACGAATTTTATAATGAAAAATAAAGTTATGTTATGAGCAGGAAGATTCAGAAAAATACGAATAAGAAGACAAAAATTCGTGAAAGTAATTGATATTATCGAAAATAATTCAGTATGAGGTTGAGAGATGGAAAAATGGTAACAAAAACAAGAGAAAGAATCGTTCAGTGAACGAATTTGTAACCTCATAAATTTGGGCTGCGGAACGTCTCCTATTTTTTTTGAACGCGATTTTCTCATTTTCCCGGATCGTTATTTTTTTCTCTCTTCAGTAGTGAAATTACAGAGAAAAATACAAGTTTGAAAAAAAAAAATGGGAAGAAGAGGGGTATTAATAATTTTTTAAAGGCGAAAAATTGAAAAATTATCTACTTTTTTCACAAAAAATTGGTTACTTTTTTCAGGAAAAAAAGTTACTAAAGTTACTATTTTTTTTCAAAATTTCCGTCCGATGCCTGTTAAGGCCATCCATTATAATTTGTTTTTTGTTCGCCATTGGTGTCGAGTGTAAAGGCTTTTAGATTACGTTTTAAGACTTCTTGTAAAGGCCCAGTGTAGGAAGGTTCCTGCGACTTTTGACGCGATCTGTTCTGTCACAATTTATACAATTTCAGCCGCTGAAATTTCCCAGCTAACATCCGACTCGGAGGATTTCCATCTAAATTTTGTGTTTGATCCTTTCAATAAAGATTGAGTTTGCTGATTTGTGAGACTGGAGTTGAATTTTTTTGAATTGAGTTATTGATTGTATTACAAACTTGTTAAAATGTAACAAATAATAGCATCCTGAAAAGAAGATTGGGCGATAACTTGAAATTTCTTTCTATCATTTTTTCTCAAAGTGAATTATTTCAAAATTTACTCATACAATTTTACATAATGTATCGAAGATGATTCGCCGCCTTTTAATTCAATAGGTAATAATCTTCTATGGTTATTGTATGTTTATAAGTGGAGTTAATTTATAGGTGGAAAAAATTTCAAATGGAATACTATAAATTTTTATTCGGAAGTCTTGACACAAAATCGACATCCAAATTTCTGCTTAATCAGGACATAGCTGAAACGGATGTTATTTAAATCTTGGAAGAAGTCACTGATTATTGCGTATCTCAAGGTCGTAGAAAGTAAACATAAGGACTTCTGAAATGACCATCGAAAAGGCACTTTAGCTACATTTTTTTTTTGACAATCGCGATTCTGGAAGCTTCCGTGGTTCCATGAAATTTCGAAAATATTTAGACTAATCAGACATTCAGAATGAGTTGAGAGAGTGGTGGAAAATATTGACAATAGTGAAGTGCAGTTGCTCCATGATGACTCAGAATATTTGGTTCTGTGGAGCACTTTTCTTAAGTACATACCGAACTCTTCACTCTAGCGAAAGTACAATATTGCTGAATTTAAAATTTCAATTTTAATCTGAAAGAAGCGAAAAGAAAAACTTACCTACCTTCATATTTTTATTTTTTTTGAGTGGTTTTCGATAAGCGTTTGCGTGGTTTCCAACTCTTCTGTGTCATATTCTACGGTGTCTTGGAAATTGTAGTCCTGTACTCAGTAAGGGCGTCATTGCTGAAATAAGTAATTGTATGGAGATGAACGAGAATTCATCTTAAAAAAATTCAATTATGTACTTGAAGTTCTCGAGTTTTTTTTAATGCATTAAGTCTGGATCCTTGAAACGTCCCCGATGGGAGTCCAGAAGCAATTTTTTCACTCAATATCGGTGTTGACGGTTTTACGTTAGCTTTGTATAATTTCTTAATTACCATTTTTTTCAATTCCATTTCTTTGAAAAAATTTCCAACTGTAGGTAAAGTATTTCAAAACTTCGGCCTATGCAAAATTTTTCCAATATTTTAATTTCATACATTTTGTTTCAATTTCTCATTGTAATTCACAAGTCTTTGTGTAAAATTATTACCAAAGCTTCAAAGAATTTAAACTTTTCAAAATGTATTTACTACTTACTCGCCATTCAGAGTTGAAAATTCAAAGAAATTTCAAGTTGAATAAATTTGCACAATTTTCAAAAAAAAATTGATGTTTAAAAAATTTCATCGGTAGAAAATTTTTTCAATTCGATACAGCGTTGAAAAAAATAATAACTTGAAAAAAAAAATGATCTAAGAATATGTACCATTATTGTACTGGAATCGTCGAAATTACATACGCGACCGCGGCGATTTAAGAGCTTGTCGATCGAGAGGACGATCTCGATTACAATTTTCAAAAATGTTTTGATTTTTTGGAAGGAAATAGGAACAAGTTTGTAGATACTGTTTTTTTTTTTTTTTTGAAATTCTAAACAAAACACAAGAAAAGCACAAATTTTACTTCAATGAAGAAATGATTAGATCTTGGATGCTCTTTTTTTCAAAAATTTTCGCCCTCGTTACGCATTGGCTCAGTCAATTTACTTTTTTTTTCGATATGGTAAAAACTCTTCTCTTTCATCTCGAACAATAAAATATTTTGAAACAGAAAAAATTTGTCCTCCTAAAATGAGTTCGATTTTTTTTTGTGTCTGTCTGTCTGTCTGTCTGTCTGTGAGGGGGGAACAATATTAATTTTGAAAAGGTCATGCTGAAAGTCCCTCCAAGGGCCCTTCTTCTGGTGTTGGAGATTTTGTTTAACACGCTGTAGGTTAAACGGAAAACATCCGCAAAATCCGTTGAATTTTCGAATTTCGTCTTCGGTCTAGCGCCATTTTTTTTTTTTTACAATTTTTATCCGCCAGGAAATGCTCATAGGTCACAATCCACCCTAAGCCCATTCGGAATAATTTTTTCCGCAACTCGGAACCCACGTTTCGCCGACCCTGACCCAAACCACCATCAATCTTCAGACCCCTTCAAAACCCTACATAAAAATTATCCAGCAAAGAAAATCTCACGAGCGAGCGAAAATTTTCATAATCCGAGTCACTAATTACAACCGAGCATCGGCTGAACACCTCTCTCGAGTAAAATTACACCTCGACTCGACACACGCGATGATGCTAACCGCATCCGCAGCCGCGGCGCCGTCGGTGTGTAATTTTTTTCATCTTGTTTTACTCGATATACTTATACATTCTCGGGTATACATAAAGCACGCGATATAGCACACTAGTGTCGGTAATAGCGCGGCATTAATATTAATCTGGAGCTATTTCTTCATTCCTTTACGACCGTTTAAAACCGTATAATCCGCTAAATATGTTCGGCGACTTGTTTTTCCTCTTCATCGTTCCATTTCCTTCTTTTCCCTGCCTTTGCAGCGGCTCGTATTTCGATACAGAGTCGCGCGCGTCGCGTACTTTCGACCATCTTCGGTTCATTTCTGTCTTTGTCGCTCTTTATTCTGTACACCAAAAGCTTTGAAATATTCTCTATCGTATTTAGTATGGCACTACATCGTACAACAACGTGTATAACTTGGTAAATTCTATACGCCATCTTTTTCCCATACTTAAGCTTAAAAGCTGGTAATTTAAACGAGCTCGTTTACCAAAACTGTATTCGCCTTGCTCTACCTTTCGCAGCATATTTATAACCGCCTTTATTAGGAATTATTTTACATCTTATCCGCACATTTACGTTTACCCAATTAAAACACCAAAAAAATCAACGCTTCGAGTTATGATCATTCGAGCACCCAACAGCAGTCAATTCTTGATAAATTATTCCATCGGTGTATTGAAAAAACACCCTAACATAGAAATAATCCGCCAATCGAGCCGAATAATACTCGGACGGTTGAGTCTGAGAAAAAAATGGAAATCTCGCCGTCGTCGTATCGTTAAGCTTCACCAACCAGTTAATTTTAATTTAGGTAATTTCCTGTCGGAAAATACTCGATCGTAAGCCATTTTATAACATCGTTTCGCCACCTTTATTGCTACGATTCTGCTCTCGTCAACAAGTACTCGTATAAGAAACGTCTCCCGCGATCTTCCGTTCATCCATTCGCTACATCGTCGTCATTCGATAAAACTCCAACCGCCATATATTGCTCGCTATATAATCGCAAAGATAACGAAATCTCGTAAAATAACTCTTAGGTACCGCCGCAGCCACCAACAACAAACTGGCAAACACTTTGAATTTTAACAACTCCTTTAGAGGTGAAACTTTTCGCCGACCTTTATTTCATTTTTTTCAGAGCGAAAACCACCCTCGTAGCGGTTGGAAAATATTTACTTTATTTGAATTTTCGTCGTGTTCGTCGTACTTCCTTTTTTGCGAAAACTAACTTCCTTCGGTTGTTCTACTAGTCGAGTCGACTTACAAAGTCAAACAGATTAATTTCATGATAAATCCATCGGCTAAATTAATATAAAACCAAGCCAGCACTTAGAATAATTACGAAAAATATATTTCTGTGGTCTGATATTTATTAACATTCTGGTTTGTCGGTTCTTTGTTCGGAGCGAGACAAGTTTTATGGAAGTAGAGAATGAGAAAACGTCTTCAGTGTTTGTTTAAAGAGATATATGTGACGGATAAATCATACTTATTTTTTTCTGCTAGAAAAAATGTTGAGGAATAGAAAATTGAAAAAAAAAAATGAAAAATTACTTACTTCATACGGATATTCAGCTTTTCTGTTAAGTATGACAATTATTCAGTTGTTAAAAGGTTTAAATTGGCAGGTGAAATAGACAGAATTAAGTCACCATGGAAATCAGTGAAAAAGTTCACTGATTCAAGTAGTGAATTTCCTTTTTTAAAGCGGTAATTTTTCCTTCACCTACTGAAACAAACTAGTGAAAATTAATTGACTGATTCATTTCGGTGGTTGAGGAAAAAATACCGATTTTGAAATTGAAATTCATCAATTGATTCAGTATTATTTTTCACTGATTGACGGTCAAAATTCACTGATCAGTAGTGGAATCAGTGGAAATTCACTGCCAATCAGTGAGTCAATTATATCTGTATTTCGATTGGTCAATCGTTAGTTTTTAACTGATTCGAATTAAAAGTTGTTTAAATTTTGCTATTTCCAAATCTGAATCAAGATAATCTGATGCAGTTCATCGTTTTAAATTAGTGAAATTATTATATATTTTTTTGATTGGTAAATTTTCGCTTACATTCCTGTTGATAATTGCTAGAAAAAATTTCTGATGAATGGCGAATTGACTAATGACTGACATTGGTTCAAGAGACAGAACTTCGAAAGTTTCTAGATTTTTGAAAAAAAATTGTTTTTGTGAGGTGATTTTTTTGAAAACAAATTTTTGGAGTTTTTCACGGTCATTAAATTTTGTTAAGAGATGGTGAACTTGTGATTCGTGTTTCTCCTCTCTGTTCTTTTCAATTTGAATCCGTAAAATTTTTCAAAAATCTCGATCTCTCCAAAATAGAAGGGTGTGCTACAAAATTGGAATATTATAACAAAATACCCAACTTCTGGGCACTCAGTGCTGCCAAGAAAGCGGCGTAGAAGTACCATGTAATTTCAGTGCTAATTTTTGAAACTGTACAGTTGATCATACTGTCTTCATTCGTGTATTTTATAAATGGAAAAAGAATTGAAGAAATCTCTACATCTTTATCAATTTTTGTAAATAGGTATAGCTTCTTGTGATGTTATCCCCCTTCTTTTTAAAACGCTCTGGCTGAAATGCGTCTACTGCAAGTGAGTAAAAAGTGGACGATGGATAAGTCTGGAAATTGTAAGTATTTACAGCTAAGTAAAAATGATGAAATACTTGATAGATATTGGAAGCAGGAAAACACATCTGCAGTCTTCCACGCTCTGTCGCTATCATAATCAGCCATCTGTTTCAAAGATTTTGGTTTTTAAAAATCAAAAATATGAGAGTATTGAAAAAAAAATTTCGTCTTACCTATTTGCGATGGTGCGTTTCTCGTATTAAGTTGCAGGTCTTGATTATAAAGTCCTGAGGTAATTTTGAAATTGAGGGTGAAAAATTACCAAAATTCGTGTGATGATTTACGGCTCACGATTTTTATTAATTTTGAAGTGTGATGAAAGAAAATATGCTCGAGTATTTTTCAATAATTTTTCAAAGACTTGAAACCAAAATTACCTCACTGCTTCGCTAAAAACAGAGTTGCGGTGCCTTCTCTTGGTCCCACATCCGAATACTTTTTTGGTTAGTCAGAAAGATCGATTTTTCAGTTATTTTTTTGCTACGATACCAACGAAAAATTCAAAAAAAAATTATGAACCGTGATTTTTCAAGTTTAGATTTATGAGCCATCGTTAAAAATTGATAATCATTAGAAATTCAGGGTTCGACTTCTGTTCGTTCCTAAAAATTCCCAATTTGTAAATTATAATTTTAAGGGGGAGGGGGAGCTTTCAAAATTTTTGGGTTAAATACACGCAGTAAAAAAAAGTCAGCTTTAAAAAATGGAAAAATAAGGAAAAATTTTTTTTGGCCGACAGATTTTGAGAAATTTTGGAAATTTGATTCAATTCACTTTAATTTTTAAGAAATTGAAAAATTAATATTTTGAATTGAAAAATTCGTGCAGTTCAAGTGAGTAAAGATATTGCAAAATTTTGAATTTTGTGAAAATATTTTAGAATTGCAATGAAATAGTTTGGGAAAATAGAATAAAGGCATTATTTTTTCATGGAAAACCCAGAATTTCTTGAAAATTGGAGTGAATTCAATCCGATTTCCAAAATTTCTCGAAATCTGTCGGCTCAATTAAAATTGACTTTTTTCCTACTGTATGTATTCAACCCGAAAATTTTGAAAGCCCCTCCCCAGTGATTTGGAACGTAACCGTAATCGAAATGATAACCGCAACGTAACCGATATTTTTCCTGACAGTAATAGTAATAGAACGAATTCGGTTGAAAAAATCAATAACCATAACCGGAACGTAACCGTTATTGAGCAAAAAAAATCAAAACGTAAACGGAACGTAATCGTTATGAAGAAATAAAAGCGGAACGTAACCGGAACGTAATTGTTACTTCAAAAAAAATTGTTCATTACCGTAATCAGTATGAAGCCAAAACATTTCGTTCCTTTTCGTTCCCAACCTGGCATATTAAGCATCGTTTTTCCCCATTAATGATCCGGCGAGTGATTGTGTTTTCTGCTTTGGACTTTCAGCTTTAAAATTCAACCATTTTGCTGATAAGTCGTTTCTGTTCAAATTTTATTCAATTCGAAAATTTTTTCCAACCTGAGTTTTTGTCAAAATTTGAAAATTTCAAGTTCTTCAAATTTGCATCAAATTTACATTTCGATCCGAAAATTTTTTCCAATAATGCCTTTAATTGGAAGAAACTTTCAAAAACATCCGAGTAATTTTTTTTTCAATTCGGAACTTGAAAAATCGAGAGGAAAAATCTAAGTATTAGAAATTTTGCTCGCTTGATTTGATGAATTAAAAAAATTACATTTTTTTAGAAAAATAAATGAATCAGTCTTTTTGGCTTCAGCTTACAGGTAGCTTTCCCCCTAATGTGAAACAAAACGTCTTCAATCAATTGCCCGCCTTATCATAGGCGAAGATGAGAGGGGCAGGGGGGCTCAGCTCCCCTACCAAAGAAATCATTTTCTTGCGTACGTTTCACTCAAAACATCGCGTTCATAAATTATTTAACGTTGAAGTCTTAGTCGGTGTACGCGCGAGAAGCAAAACGTTGTAAAAAAAAAAATTAAGATGAGGGACTAAAATGGTCTCATAAATAATGAAAATAATTAGGTGTCTGTTCACAGCTTTTTGTGAAGATTTTCCAAATTATCAAAAAATTGAATCGCAAACTAGCACGAAAACGTACAAAATGAGAAAAAAACACAAGTTTTCTCAATTTTTTTCTGAAAAATACGAAAAAAAAACTCGAAATTAAGTAGATTAATTTCGAAAAAGACAAAATTTTTGCACCAAAATGATGGAATTTTTCATTGAAAAAATCATTTAAAATAGAATTATTTTTCATCTGAAAATCTGCAACTTTTCAAATCGTTGCCTTTGCTTCACTTTTTTATTGAAAAAATCATTTAAAGTAGAATTATTTTTCATCTAAAAATCTGCAACTTCTCAAATTGTTGCCTTCGCTTCGCTCGGGTATGTGAAATCTTATGAATAAATGATAAAAAATACGGGTTAAAAAAAAGGCGAATTGAAAATCTTCAAGATATATATATACTAATTAATCTTGATTCAATTTTTTTGAAAAATTATTAAAATAATTACCTAATTAATAATTAAATAAACTGAGAAATTAAAATTTTCAAAATTAATACCACATAATATCTATTACTGAGACATTGAAATAATAGGCGAAAATGGTATCTTAAGACCATGAATAAATAAACCTAGGGATGAGAGTGAAAAAATTATCATTTTTGAAATAATCAAGCTGAGCTTTTCAACTTTAAAGCTCATTCTTGGGACTGAGCTCATTAAATTTTGAAGTCAATCCGTGCTTTAAGAGTCGAGCTTTCAAATTCAAAGTTAATTCAGTTTTTCGAAAATATCTCACGAACGGTGCATCGTAGAGAAAAACGGAGGCCAAAAGGATCGATCAAAATAGAAAATTTCAAGCGGTAGGTACCTATTTATTTTTCGCCGCGCAGCTCTTCTCGTGTTTTCTTTTTGAATCCATGTTTTGGAACAGTTTTCGGCATGTTCCACAGCTCATCAATTGATAATCGTCGGCGTGTAGGCTTTCTATGTGTTTGACCAAATAAGTATTACTGGTAAAGGTGTTTTTTCTTTCTCCGTTTTCCTTACACACGTCGCATGTAAAAATTCTGCCATTGGGATGATGTTTTCTAAAAAAAAAATATATTGGAAATGAAAGTTTTTAATGTATTCGTACGTACTAAAAACTTGAATACGTACTTTAAATTGTTCCGCGCCTCCTCTTCCGTTAATGCGAAGTTCTGTCCTTCGTGGTTCTTTCGCATGTGCTTGCGGAATTGCTGCGCGGTGTTATTTGCAAAATATTCACCGCAGGTTTTTACTATTTCTTGGGAATTTCCTGTGAACAAAAAGTTTAATTAAGTATTGAATAAATATTGGGAAATGCAAATTTTTGATCAATTTTTATTGAAAATTAATTACCTTATAAAAAAACGGATGATTACAAATATCTTCAGCCGTTTTTCTGTTTTCCTCTTCTACGAGGCAGAAATACCCAATCAAATCTTTAAAGGGCTCGAAAGTGCAAAATGGGGTATCTGGAATCTCGAATTTACCAGTGGACATCTCCATGAGCACTATTCCTAGTGCCCAAATGTCCACTGGCTTCCCGTAAAATTGATTTTGCAACAACTCCGGCGCTTTGAATTTTAAGATTAATTAATATTAACAAGAGAAATGAATTATTCATTTGAGCCCACACATTTCTAAAAGCCCAAGTGCAAAAGTACAATTTTCGAATTTTGTTGAATTTTTAAAAATTCGAAATTATTTCATATAGCTATTAAAAATACAAAAATTTGATCTAATCAACGAAAAACGGTGAAATTCAAAATATACCTTATTATTTACTTGGCGAATTGATTGAAAGGGGTTATTATAAGACGTTTCGGAGCCACCAAAAAATTTGAAAATTTTCTAGCGCTGAAGAAAAGTCGCTGAAAATGCTACATATGAACTTCAACATTTATACACTAAAAAAAAATAATGAAAATTCGAAAAATAATAATGTGTCCCAATTCGCGAATTAGACAATTTTTTTTTGTAAAATTTATTCATTTTTTTGGCAAATTTTATTATTTTTTAGAATAATTTTCACCTATTTTGTGAATTGGGACACGTTATTATTATTTTTTGAATAAATTTTGGAATATTTTGAATAAAATTCTACTATTTTGAAAAATTTATTCATTTTTTTGATAAAATTTTATTATTTTTCAGGTATGGTGTATTCGTTTTCGTACCTAACTAACTTTTTTCCCGTGTACATAAACGCTGATTACCAATATTGGTGATCTGTTTAATCGAATGAAGCAGAATTTTCCGAAATTTGTAATTTTCCGAATCTTGCAAACATCGAGTTCAAATCCACCTTTTTTGGCAGACAATTAATACATCTTTTTCCAGGTAATTCGTCACCCGAAAAATGTGGTTTTGAACACAGTCACCAATATTGATTATCTGCAATTATAGGTGCTGAAGTTTGTACCGATAGTATAGACATTTTCATGGATCTTTTTCCAGCGCTGGAGAATTTAAAAATTTTCCAGATGCTTCGAAAATCGAAATATCTTGAAACCGCTTCTAATCAATTCGAGAAGTCAAAAATAGGATATTATCCACTTTTAACCTCGAATTAAATTTTTTCCTGGAAGATTCTCAAAAGTTGATGATACTTTTTTTAATGGTTCAAGTATTTAATTGAAAATAGTACTTACCGTAATATCCAGAACCTTGTTGATATTCTCATGTTGTAGTTTTCTTATTTCCTGCGAATAAAAAATACATTTTATTCAAAATGTAACAAAAAAAAAAAAAAATATTACTTACTCCACTTACATTCATGATTAATTTACATTCATGATTAATCTTTCCTTCCTAGCTTGCCTTAACTGTATGTGGGTTTTGGGCTTCACCTGTTTGACGGCAATAGGAGTTTTGTTCTGAAACCAAATTTACGTTAAGCATAGGTACATATTCCAATAGCGTTGAATTCTAACGCCAATATTTTACAAAATTGGATACAAAACGCGACTAAGGTTGAAAGGTTGAAGAAGGGTAGTTTTTACTTTTTCGTCTGCAATTTCGGAGAGATTAATACGATGTCAATCGGAAGGAGAAGATTTTATCGTCATTGTCATCAAATATGTTTCTGATATTTCAGACCTATGGACGTGTGTTGTTATTTCGAGTTACAACAGTTTTCCGTGTTTTTTTTTGCGGGGGGGGAGAGGAGGGTTATGTAAAAAACAAATTCATTGCTCTCTAAACTTGAATCAGTCAAAATTCACTGATTAATAAGACAAAAGTGTGCAACTGAACAAATCAGTGAAAATTTTACCGATTCAATCAGTGAATTTTCATTTTTGAATCAGTAAACCTAGTGGTTGTGCCCCTCCCCTCCCCCCCCCCTTGAATAATTATCAATTTTCTGGTTGTGGTGTGAACAAACCAGCAAGATGTGAAATAGGTAAGAATGAAATTACTTACTTATATAGATTAAGATTTCACAATTAAAAAACTCACTTTTCGATTTTCATTGGTTACTTCCTGCTGAGAAATTTTAGGTTTTAGTTCTGTAATATACTCCTTCATCAACTCTTTTTGTGAATTGGGTGACTGCGACAAACAGGGCTGCGAGAACGAACGAAGAACCATTTACTGGAAATCACGTGACAATCTATTTAGCCTTTATTTAACACCTCTCTTATTCAAAATGATCAAATTGCTTACTCATAGAATAAGACTTCGGAATAAAAAATGGGCCATATGTGTTGTGGTTAAATTGAAATGACGATAACCTGCATGAAATTCTTTTGATACAGATTTTTTTATCTACCGTTTTTGAAAAGGCTTCCTAAGCATAAGAAACACGTACGTCAGTATTTCGGACACAAACTCAATCCTCTTTTTCAATCTTTCTCGCGGGGTATATTTTTGCACACGTACAGACTACGTACATCTCGTATACGACGGATCATTTTTATTGAATACAACGACAATGACAACGAATCCAAAGACGCGAAAATAGAAACGAGACTGTTCGTTGCCGCGCTTATCTATTCATTCGTCATATTTTTTCATCATCGTTGTCAGAATATAAGTATATTTTTTGGTATATGTGTAGAAAAATAGGGTGGGAAAGTTGACCACGTGAAGCATTCGTTTTCGAAAAAGAATATTATCCATATGAGAATGTTCTACGAGCGAATGAGAAGTAATTAGGTAGAACCTTTGATTGTGCAGAACCTAGAGAATAAGCACCATTGCTGCTGACATATTTTATCAATTAGAAACCGAAACGAACGAAGCAAAAAAGCTTAGTATTAAATACCTACTCGATTCAAACGAATATTCAAACATCGTCCACAACATTAGCTGGGAAATTCTCACCATTTTTTTCATCTATTTCGCAATTTTCAAGAAAATTTAAACAGTTCGTGATTTTCGAAGTAGATGATGGATATTCACTGAACGAAATTCGCAATAAACCATTCAGCCATCACTCCTCTCAATATTTTGTCACTTCCACTTGGAAAATTTCTACCAAATCTGCTATGCGAACGCCAACTTATGTCGCAACCAAAACCGATGTAAAAGAAATTAATCATCTCGCGGAAACCGCCTCTTTTAATAGTTTCGAGTCGATCGACGAAACTTCCGTCATCTCGCTCAAAGAAACAACGACGAGAATTTTCCATCGCTCTGTCGTGTAATACTCCGGTAGAAAAACACCCGACACCGCGACGTTTCCGCCAACAACAATACGCCAATCGAAATAAACTTTCTTCAGTCGAAACTTTGGGTTCGACGCGAAATAAAATTTTCTATTTTCCATCAGCCTCTTTTCGTCAATGCGACGATGTCGTCATTCGCCAACGTCATCGTTTTCTACTTGGAATAATTTTGTTGTGCGTTTCTAACTGCACAATATTTTGTTTGATGCTCACAGCTGATTTTATAATTGGGAATGATTATAAATATTTTAATGTCTCCGTAATATGCATTGTTTGTCCCAATTGGCAAGAAACGCGCATTTTCAAAAAAAAAAAAAAAAAAAATGGCTAAAATACTAAATTTTGACCAAGTTTGAACTGCAAAATATTTTTTCGTAAGAAATAGTTATCGATCTCGGATTTTGAGTTTTTTTTTTCATGGTCCAAATTCAGTCCTAGAAATATCTGAATACGTTTTTAATGAGTTTTATATTAAAATGTAAGTTTTAGAAATCGAGTTTAGCGTTGATTTATAGTCTGAGAAACTGAGGAGGGGTGGGCCCTCAAAAAGGTTGCTGTTATTTGAATTGATAGATTTTTACGAGGGATCAGTATTATCAAAATGAGTGTTTCCGAAAACGCAAAATTCGATTGTGGTACTTTTTTTCAGTTTGGATTCAAGGTGGATTCATCGGAAGAGGAAAATTGAAACCATCCAATTTCGCTATGCAAATTATTGAAAAATGTGTGATGAATTGAGTGAGAGGCGAACTGAGGAAATTTCCTGAAACTTCGTAATTTTTCTTCCAGGCAGACAATGCCATCAAATGGTCTTTAGATTGAATTTTTCGTAAAATTCTGTCCCAAAGTGTCACTGCGTCTGCTAGTTTTCTGTCCCGCATTCAGATCTTCGATATTTCGCATAGTACATAAAATCAGATAATTTTCAATTTTCCTCTTTCAACGTGCCCATTCTTGCTTCAAAATTGAAAATTTGCTCAATATCCTATTTCTGCAACCTTTGAAAACTCTTTTTTGTGGATACATCACTCGTTGAAAACTATGAATCCAAACGAGTAGAGAAACTGAAATCCAAAATTCCAAAACATTGTCTCAATTACTAGATTACGCAGGCGATAGGCATTTCAAATGCATCACCTCCAGATGAAATTGCGACGCATAAACTCGAATTCGTTGGCAATTTTGAAACCATCAAACCCGTAATATTTTTCTCCCAAACATATGTAAATCCGTTAAGTATTTTTAATACGTAAACAACATTCGCAATTCTATTCAGTATGCGGCGGTATAAACGCTTCGCGGGAGGCAAAAAAACGAAAAACGTTTTCAATTTGCGAGATAAAAACAAATTTTCACTCGCTATAGAAATCGAAAAGAAGAATGTATAGTTCACATGAGGAAAGAAAAAAAATATACACCTGCAACGTTGGGCGGCTGTTTTTTCCTCTCGAATTTTTTTCATTACACGATGAAAACCTACTTTTTCCATAAGCCGAATGAAGATACCATATTTACAGGATAAATTCGCTTATTAGGTGTCTACGTTTCTCTGAAAGTAGCATTTTTTCGAGCAGATAAAGGGCATCGGGGATGAAATTTTGTGAGGTTTTTAACCTTAAAACTCATTTCGAGTTATATGCGAAAGTTTTGAAAATATTGTGTGTTGAAAAAATTTTGGTCCAAGAAAGAAAATTGCTAATTCTGAATTTATCAGATAAAATTGTCAAAACGAATTTTTTTCAAGTTTTCCCTCTTGAACCAAAATTTTATGGGCGGAAAACTTGGCAATTATGAATATTGCTGACATAAGTTTCCTAGAAACTTCATCTCAACTTGATGAAATGATATAAATTTGGTTCAACTCTTATCTTAGTAACTAATGGAACTTGAATAATGCCCAGTCAGCTCGAGACTCCAAAACAAATAAGGAGCAAATGCTTCGGTTTCTGCCTTCCAACTTCAATTGAGGAGTATAAAATGAAAAATAAAGTACCTAATCCGATTGAAAAAATTACCTATTATTAATAATAAATCAATCATGATCCAGAAGCTCAAATTGCCCACGCGTGGAATCGTATTGTCAAACGAATCAACTTCAATTGAGCACCATCACAAAAATACCAAGATTTATTTACAATATGATACGATCAAGACAGACGACTCGACGAAGGGAGAAATCGTCTTCGAAATATTTCCATTTAAATCCTACGTCGATTGAAATCGCGGTCCGGAGTTTATTTAAGTCTCAAGATACAAGCGTAAAAAGCGGTTTTTATATTAATTGCTTTTCGGTGTAAATTGGAAATTATCGTTCGCCTCGCCTTGTCTAATTCACCTCAACTTATAAACTTCCACCGGTACCGCTGTAAACTTTACCCACGTTCCGTGCAAAACCTCAGAAACTTTTCATCGCTATTAGAAATTGAAAGGTAGGTAGATTTGAAATTACGTTCTGCATATTTCGTGCAAAAATTCCGCCAGATTTCAAATTGAACGTGGGTATTACGCTATTTTATGGATGGTTTTGATAATTATTGGTCCGGTCAAATTAGGATCCCTCCCCGAATAAATTGAGGAGAAAACGTATTTTTATGTCAGATGGTTTGAGGCTTGAGGTGTGCTAATAAACATACCAAAATCGGTCTATGGAGCATTTACCCCTAGATTTACATTTTTGTCCCTGAAACTAGTTTCTTGCATTTTTTGTGGGTTCTTTTTTAATAATTGTAGCAGGTACAGAACGAAATGAGTTTTCACAACTCTGAAAATTTTCTGCTCATTTTTTTTTTAATTTTTCAACATTTAAT
Organism: Pseudococcus jackbeardsleyi; assembly: GCA_038380155.1. Taxonomy (NCBI): domain Eukaryota; kingdom Metazoa; phylum Arthropoda; class Insecta; order Hemiptera; family Pseudococcidae; genus Pseudococcus; species Pseudococcus jackbeardsleyi. Next base: position 59,558,103 of record CM076238.1, on the reverse strand, counting down.
TAATTTTGAGAATATTTATTTTATTTTTTTTCGAATATATTGAAATTAAATTTTCAACATTAAAAACTTGAGAAAAAATTCAGATAAATTTTTCTTGTAAATTATTTTCAATATCATTCAATCAGGAAATTTTATGATTTTTGTCAGTCTTTAAAGTTGAAAATTTCTTTTTCTTGTAAATTATTTTCAATATCAATCAGGAAATTTTATGATTTTTGTAAGTCTTTAAAGTTGAAAATTTCTATTTCAAAATTTTTCTCTAAGGAATGTTTATTTGGTCCTAAAAAAACCACTTCGTTGGCCTTGAAAACTTTTTTTTTGATCGCCGTGCCTTTACCGCAATATTGTTGGAGAAATATTTTGGAGAACCTGAGAATGGAATTTTTTTGCAAAATTAAATAAAATTCCTCGTTTTTTTTTTTCGCGACTTGCAACCAGATCCTCTAAAAATGGACACATGTCGCAAATACATTGGCGCGACAGGCAGCCCTTCATCCAATATTCACCCAATTCGATTCTGTTTATTTCATTATTCGATATTACAGCCAACCTCAGACCAAAACAAATCCCCGTTAATCTCCTTCTCCATAATACGTGGTCGTATGTAGGTAAAACTTTTCGCAACCTTCATATAATAGTACACTATACATAAACCTTCGGCTGTAGTTGAGGAAAATATCAATGGCCAACTGTTCACCCTAGTCACGTTCGATGTGTATACAGTACACGTCTGAAAAAAGATCTATGGTATCCAGCCCAACCATCTTCTCTCTATTTCTTAATAAAACATTTACCTACCTACCTTCATTTTAGTCTACATACCTATATCTAGAGCTATACGTTATGCAGTCTGACGAAAAATTACGTGCTGCGGTCTCTCTTTCCCCCTCACCGTCAGTGATTCATTCTTAGTTGGGTTTTCTTAACCCGAACGAGGTAAGTTCACAGCTTTCCCAGTAAAAGTGCTTGTATACAAATTTAAATTTTAAATCAAGAAAATTACATTAGAATATTTGACCTGTGCAGGGAGGGGGTACTTATAACGAAAGTCGGAGAACATGATTTTGTGCTAGAGTCAAAAATATGAAAAATGAGCGATTTTTTCATTTTTTTGGTGGCAGTTTTAAGCAGTACAGACCTTTCTCGATTTTTTTTTGAGTCATGCGGAATAATTGACCGTCATAGTCTCCCCTATCATTCGAGCTAAAAAAACACGTCATTTTTGAAAAATTCTACTTTAGGTACTTTTTCCCTGCACCATACACAATTACACAATTCACATATTGAAATTTAAATGAAAACTTCACTTATTGAATATGAATTCGTCAATATGATATTTTTTAAAAAATGAATAAGTAGAATAATCTTAAATTATGAACTAACAAAATATGTTTCATTAAATAATTATGAACTTTACATTATGAATATTATATTGAAAGAAAGCATACCACGCCCACGCTGCTTTTGGGACTGGGATCGCTTACGGGTTCAATTTTGAAGATTCGCCGTCTTCATTTTCAAATTGAATATGTTTTGCGATATTTGGGTTGAGTTGATATTAAAAAATCTCGCTAAACACAAGTACCTGTGCTATTAATTTTGAAATTGATAGACAAAAATGGCTCATAATTAATGTTTAAAAATACTTGTCTCATTGTTTGAAATTTTCGAAAAAATTTCAATTTTTTAAAAATCAAATAATTGAAATTTATGATTTTAAATTTTGAAAATCTCGGATTGATAGAGAAGAAATAATTCAATAATATTTTCATCATTTTTTTTGAGGGATGTAGAACAAAAACGAGCGGAAAATATTGAATTTTCAGTTCGTGAGCCTTTTTGTTTTAAAAGTCGTACTTTTTTTATGCTGGGGCCGCCTTATCGGTACCTATGCTACTTTTCTTTGATCCCTAATTTTTATTCTCTGCTGCCCGGTAAACACTTTCACACAGTTTGTTTCATTTTCATAATATAATTTTTTTTACCAATTTTGCTTTGAAATAAAGTGGTTTCTACTAAGGTATGTAGCTGGGGCGACTGCTGCTTGCTGCAGCAGTCGCCCGAGCAAATGCTCTGCCGTCGCGAAGTACACTTGTAATGTTTCCTGATAGACGGTTCGTAAAATTGACGATTTGATTTGCATAATGCTTTTTAATAGCTGAGTCGACCTTGGATACATGCTATTCGTATTTTGATTTAAATAGTGATATAATTTTTTTCTACTTGAGTTGCATTTTTTTTGTAAGTTTAGTTTGTTTCTGAACAGAATTCAAGGAGAGTTTAATCCAATTTTTAATAAAAGTAATTTTTGTGGGAGAAAGGTCGTCATTTCTTGGTTAATGATGATGATGCTTTCTGTTGTTCTTGTCTACAGATAACACAAGTCGGCATTTTCAAACTTTTGAGATGCTGTTCGAAATTTAATGGATGATTTGTGTAGTATTTTTCATTCTGATCACAAAAAAGGCTGTGAAAAAATTACATCATCTGAGGATTTTTCACAATTTGGTTTTTTTGTTGAACCAGTTTTCTACTTTTTTTGATAACTGTTGACCTTTTATGTCGATTTTACTGGAAAAGAAAGATCTGCAAAAAAAAAAAAATAGAACATGAATTCGGGCCGTTCAGTATCATTTTGTTCAGCGAGCATTCGACTCTTTTCTACGTCTTATCGTGTCTTTTCAGTATCTGAAAGAAATAAACTGGAGAATGACGAAATTAACAATTTCCGATTTCGTCATCTTTTGTACTCGGAATGACTAAATTAGTACAAATTATCAAATATTTTTCAATAATTTATACTGATTCAGTCATTCCAAGTACAAAAAGTGACAAAATCCGAAACTGTTGATTTCGTCATTCTCCAGTTTCCCTCTTTCAGATATTAATGACAGATGACCCGTTCACGAACGAAATGATTCTGAACGGGCCGAATTGTAGGACGTAAAATTTTCTTTCCGTAGAGTCCAATCAGTTCTTAATTGTTTTTGAGGTTTCATCAATTCAAAAAAATGAAAGAACTTTGAACTTTGAACGCAATATTTCAAAAGTCGAACCTCAAAGAAAAAACTAACGTAAAGAGGACTCCGCGAAAAGAAAATTTTACGCTTTATAATTTTTTGTTCTATTCAACTTTTCTGTAGAACTCTTTTCTTTTTTCCTAATATTGACTTTGGAGGCCAGAGTTATCAAAAAAAGTAGAAAAAAGATTCAGTAAAAAATTTAAATTGTGAAAAATCCTCAAGTGATGGCATTATTTCACTACATATTTTTCTCGAGATGGGAGCGAAGAATACTGTAAAAATCACTCATTCAACTTTGAACAGCATTTTCCACGAGACCAATTTAAATTATGAATTTTCTCTTTGCGTATGGTTTGGCTGAAAATTGAAACTGTTAACGCGTTAGACATTTGAAAAAACTTTGTGTAAACTTGATTGTGTGATTTCATGATCGATTCATTATTAGCTGCATCATAGTTTCATGCTGAATCATGGGATGAAATTGCGAAGTGAATCTCTGCTGCTGAATCGTGGAGCATTTTTTATTCCAGTCTCACCTCCATGCTACTCGATTGACCATCACTCGAGCTTTAAACGGCTGGATTTTCATGTTCGAGACAAAATTCAACAATTTCCATAAAAGTATTGAAATTCAAGAAAAAATTTATCGCGAAAGTTCACCTTACTCATGCCCAAGTTCAACTTATTTTTTATCTAGGGGTTCTCTCCCTCCATACGTGAAAGATTTTGACGATAAGTGCTTATTTCAGATGTACGACGACGTTGCGCTTATGCGACCGAGTAAAATGATTTCTAATGTGTTTTATGGTCCGAAAGATGGAATAAAGTCGGTAGATTTTCAATTGCTGCGGCGCTGCGTGGCGAGACTATACACAATACGTATGTAGTATGTGTAAGCTCATATACTAGACGCAGTGGTACTATAATACGATTTTACGGTTATTGTTCGCAGCCATATTTATCGCGTTATTCGCGAACGTTTACCCCGTTCAAACCGTATCGGCGACGGAATACAGAGTGAAGAAATACCATCGAATTCGTATTATCGGATTCTGTTCTCCCGTCTCCCCCTACCTTTGGGTGTTGCAGCATACAGACCCTTATCGCGCATTATTATACGTCGCCCCAGACGAGGTTTTCTTCGCTTTGAATTTAATAGCCGGATTGAAAATATATATAAGATGTGCTCTAAAGGTACCTGCAGCGCAATGGAGGCGATCCGCTGAAGGGATAATTTAAATTTGTCATCGTACAGAAAATGAAAACGAGAATTCGTCCGGGTATTGTATATACTTTTTCTTGGAGAAAATTATCACTCATTCGGGAAATATACGTAGACAGGTATATACGATTCGCAGCACCAAGGTAAAGAAATCTAGTACCTTTCGAAAAAGAAGAAAAAAATGACTGAATCGCGTAGGAAGTACTTAACGAATCAAAGAGGGAGAAAAATTTCGGCAACGAAAAGATTTTGTAATTTTTTTTTCGTCGTTCTTGCGAGAGGGAAAAAAATACGCCCGGGTTGGAGAATAAGATGATGAAAAAAAAAAGAGGGAAAAGTTCTCGATTTTGTGATTTCATAAAAATGTTAATCCAATCTCGAATTCAGAATTTCGGATTAAAAGTTTGCGAAAAGTTTTGTGTAAAAATTTAACTTTCTTTTTCTCGGTGGACGAAAAAGATCTGCTGGCTTGTAACTAAGGTATCATAAATTCATAACTCGTTGGATAAAAGAGATTTTTTTTAGTTTTTCCTGGTTTTTTTTTTTCGTCTTTTTTTATCTTTTCGCTTTCAACGTCTCTTTATTGAAGTACATAATGTACTAAAATTCGACGACAAGTTCATGTTTTTAAATCATCCGATTTTGTGTATGCACGCGCCGTTTTTTTGACGAGTTATGTTGTTTCGTGATGTAAATGTGTCGAAGAGATTGAATCGAAGTAGGAGTGAGCTTTTTTTATCGTCTTATTTATCTAGAAAAAATTGTGAGAGTTCTCGAAAAAAGGTTTTTGATGCGATTTTTTGTAGTCTGAGTTTGTTGGTGGACGAATGCGTATTTTAGGTACTTACGATGTTTGATATTTGAATATTTTTAGACAAAAAACTGATTTTTCAATGGATAATGATAATCAATCTACCTGCTATGGGTTTTTAATTAACAGATTTCACATTGTTCTTTCTTTATTCTTCGTGGGATGTTGCATTTTTTGAATGGAATTTATTTGAACATAACTTTTTCTTATCCAGTTCCAGAAAATTGTAAATGAAACAGTAAATCTTCAATTAATTAATAAAGTTATTTTTGAAAAAAAAATTATTTTCTCAAACCGTACCCAATTTAGCGTTGAAAAATAAAATATTTGAGCTCCAGCCAGCGTCTTCCTGTGTGTTCGGTTTTTGAATCGAGATTTAATATGTTTCAGTACTCTCTTTTGCCAAGTGTTTTTCAATATTTGAATGAAGTCTGCAATGAAAAAAATTTCAACTTGAAAAAAAAAAAAAAAATGAAGTGGAAAAAACTATCAACAAAATCAGTCGAAAAAAACATTTTTGATGTTTTAAAATCTATACCTTTTCAATTAGTCGTTTTTTTTCTGAAATTGAAAATGAATGAAATCGTAATGACTGATGTTGGTCGGTAGCGAATTCCGTCTTCTACTAAATCAGTTAGTGTTATTGTTTGTCGATTTGGCTTCAATTTCGCGTAAAATTTCCAAGTTTGTTTTAAATTGCTGAAAAATTTCGATTTGAGAATTTTTGAAGTTCACACAAGGTATTTATAGAGAACGAAAACATTGCTTATTTTTCATCGGATGTGCAGTGAATTTCTCGAAATGTAGGTATGAAAATCTCGAGTACATATGTGATTTTAGTGCAAAAAAGATTTGCTATAAAGAGATTTTGACAAAAAATATTTTTTTGGAGTGCTTATAACTTGACTTGAAGGATTCAAATTAACGAGCTAAAAAATTTCATGAGTAAATTCCAATAGGAAATGATACCTCTTGAGGAAATTTTAGCATATAGATATCATACTCACTATTTTTTAAACTTACTCTTCCATATCAAAAGATTTCAAAAACCATGTTTAAAAAAAAAATGCAAATACTCGATATCTTCCATTAATATTTTAAAATATGAGTTTCATACATTTATGAAATACAATTTTCTATAGTTAAGTTTCAAATTCTCGCCATGAAAATAAATAATTTTCATCTCGGATGGATATGTCACCGAGATGGTGTTTTAACGTGTGTAGGCGGTCAATTATTTATAGTACACGCGGTTCATTAATTTTTAGTATAATAGGTCCCCGACCACGACGCCGGAAGTGTTATAGAGGTGGCCTAACAAGTCTTTCGGATAATGGTAGATTTTGTGAGATTCGTTTGTACGCTGTGATAAGATTAGAGAGAGCGGCGATATCCAAAGGTTCCGCAAAAGGTCTATGGTCCAGGTCGTACGATTTATTATGAAAAAGCGAATATTAGCGAAATTTCAACGCCCGGATGCGTATTTCGAGATTTTAGCGGGCGCAATGAAGTTTTCGTTTGACTTATCCTTAATTTACTACAGCACTTTGAGTGCTCTGCTCGTTTCGGAGGCGTTCGTTTGCTTTCGTTGGGCTCGTTACAGTTATTTTTTCGTAATTTTTGAAAAATAGAAAAGAAAATGGGAAAATAATGAAGTGTCCGTCTGAAAAACAAAACCTTAGTCCATTTCTAAATTCTGATTTCGTTGAATTATTGTAATTTGTGAAATAAAAATGAATTTGCACCGAGAAAATTTTCAATTTCAATGCTGATTATTTATTTTTGACTTTTCAAGTGTTTGGATTTGGACAATCCGTATGAAATAATAGCATTTTTTTTTCAAGGTCTATTTTTCATTTTTCCACAATAACTGTCTAAAATTAGAATTTCAAAATGGACTATCGTTTTTTTATCAGACTCTTAAGTTACCGAGAAATAAATAAAGTCGGTTCCCAAATCCGAATTCAATTATTGAAATCGTGAAAATGAAAATTTTGAATAAAATGACAAAACAACAATGAAAACACAATAGAAGCGATTCAATTATTTGATGAAAAGAAATTTGCTCGGAAAAAATGTTTATATTTTACCATTAATTGATTTTTCTCAAATGTTCGAATCTTCTAAAATAAAAGCAGTGGGCCCATAAGACGCCGAATTGTTGAATACACTCGGGTATATGCTGCAGCAAAAGATGAATGTTGGATTTATACACAGATTTGTTGTATAATTCAATTTATGTCAGCCACAGATTCAGAAATTGCAACATCTGCAGCTTCTTTTTCTTCTGATACTTCTGACTTCAAATCGTGTAGATTGAAAAAGATAATTTCTCTTATAGTGGGAATTTTTTTTTTGGCAATATACGGTACCTTCTAAAATAGCATACGAATGGTAAAGAAGAAATGATCTCCACTGAGATGATTTCCACTGAGCTCTGTTTGTAATAAATTATGGTACTCTGGTTATTTCAGGAGGAGGTAGGATTGATAATAATCATGTATCAAAAGTCCTTTTGCTTTCTTCCTTGATAAAATGTCTCATCCTTATTCGCCTAATCAAACCACCCATGATCTCCTCGTTGCCTTCATCTCTTCGGTAATTGGGCTTGTGACCTCCGATCTCCGTATATCCTGTACCACCCAACCTAAAAATGACGGGTAAGCTCTTAATATCTTTCGTTCGTGATCGACGCCGTACTTTCGGGGTGTTTTTTCGCTTGCCGTTTCTCTGTCATGTGCCCTGGCCAGCTCGCCGAACAGATCCCAATAAACGATCCTGACAGCAGGGGGTTTGGTAGAATCGATCAATTCGGCGAGCTTGGTGTTGTATTTGTCGGCCTGAAAGTCGTATGGAGGAAATCCTGTGTCTGATGGGAGCTGTATGATTTTAACGTCGCGCACGCCCTTTTCCCATAGATCGCGTAGTACAGTGCCGGCGTCGTCGATTGCGCTTTTGTAAGATCGAAGTATGGAAATGGAATTAGTTCTAAGATTGAAAGTCCTTTCCCTCCATTCACCCAGTTTTGCGACATCTTCTAAATGCTGCAGTAAGTCACGTTGGGTTCTGCCCCAGTATCAAGCTAAAATGGGAAAATTTCGCTACAGATGGTTGTTGGCACTACACAAGTTGATCCAACCTTTTGAGGGGGCGGTTGTTTGGAATCCGAATGTTTTCACGTCTGCTCAACTGGGACTTGGCGTAGGCCCCACCTCAGTTCCATTTTCCCACGACTTTACAGTTTCATTGCCCAATGTGCAATGTGCCCACAATTGGGTCAAGTTGTACCGTTGAGTCCTGTGTTTCTAATGGTTTTTACTTCTGAATCAACTTCAGGAATTTGAGGTTTCTGAATCTTCTCGAATTCTGATTTTGGAGTGTCAACGAAATGAGTAAAGTCTTCTGAGTTGTGGTGCATCAGATTTGCTGACTTGCAACGTTGTCGCTTTAATAAAATTCTGAATCGAATTCAAAATGTTGAGGAAGGAGCTGCGATCAGGGAACTTGACATTTTAAATATTTGTTTGAATGATTTACGACGAGTTTATCGTTGAAGTGGAGGGGAGGGTGGAGTTAGCCTTCTTCTGCGTGGTCTGGATTGATTTCGCGGGCTATGACGGTTCTAATAGTTCGAGATTCTTGATATGACTGCATATAGTCCAGAATACAGATCGGTGGGTCGTGGCAGTCGTATTCCAGCGTTTTCAAGATCCAGGAAACTGTATTCTAATTCTGGAATGTTTTTGGAAGTACGAATGCAATCGTTCTTAACGGAATCTGCTTTAGTTGTGGATTTTTTCCATGGGAGGAAATGGTGCTTTTATGCTTAATGGGTACCGTAGGGATGTTTATTTTGTACTCATGCGTACTAAGTGTGAAGATGGAAAAAAGTTGAAGATGACGAGAACACAAAAACATTGAGAAACAAAAAGTATTGCTTTTACGTTTTACATAATCATTGGTTCATTGGGAAAAGTTTTCTTCAAAGTCAAAAGTTTCGCTTAACATAAATGGCATTTATAATTATAAATAATTATATTTCATTGCGTAATAATTTCTTCAACTTTGAATTTTCATCAGTATTTCTCATAGTCATGAAAATAACTTTTCAGAAGTTGAAGCTTATTGAAGATGACCTATTTATTTGGTCATTGAATGTGAGTTAACCTTGATGAGAGATGACAAATGCCGCAAATCCCAGCTCTCCAAATGGTTTCCGGATGGGGTAGCCTTGAGTAGTTTGAGTGTTGAGCGAAAGTTAGCGGATAACTTGAAAACTGTGGTAGGGAGAAAGTTGGTACTTTTTCTAACATATAGGATATTTGAAAAGCTTTTTGGGGATTTCTTGAAAATCAGTGTTGCCACCTTTTTAATACCAAAAATCAGCTAGAAAAGTTAGAAAATTGCGTCTCTATCAGAGATGCCAAAGAGAGATACATTGAAAAATTCAGGTGACATTCTTTCATATTTTTGATTTTTTGAAAAATTCCAAAAAGTAGAAGAAAGTACAATTTTTTCCCTTCGACATTATTTCGACTAGTTTTTCACACAGTGAAAATTAAAACGTCATAATTAGGCATAATTTATTGAAGCTTTAGTAATTGCGACGTTCTTACATATCTTACACGTTTCTATTCGTCTAAGACGAATTTTTCACTTCCAACGGAATATCGATGGAATAATTAATAACACGCGTGTATCACGCGCAATTACACAAGTTTGGATTGTAATAATTGTCATGTGTTAAGTGGAGTTGAAATGATTTTACTGACTTTTCTTTGAATATGATGTGAAGTTGATGAAAATGAATCAATTTACTCCATTCCGACCTTTGAAGGGAAAAATTGTTCATTTTCTATTCTTATCTTTGAGATTTTTTAAATGGAAAATACGAAAAAACGTCACCTCAATTCTTCAATATATTAATCAGAATATAAAGTTCTACTTCATAATTTTTAAAAAACTTTGATAGTGCGTTCCTGATAGATGAATACCATTTTTCAAATTTTCTAACCATTTTTTGGTATTGAAAAAAGTTGCTACTCTGATTTCCGAAAATTTTCCAAAAAAACTCATTCATATTAGAAAACGTTTGAACTTTCTGTTATAGTTTTTGAGTTATTTATGTCTACTCAAAATGTACCATATTCAACTTTTCTTCAAAACTTTGACTACTAATACATGTGTGGCTGCCCTTCAAAACCACTTGGAAATCTGCAGTTTGCGGCATTCGTCATTTCTCATCAAGGTATGTTCAGATCTGAAAAATGAAAGGAAGGCCCGACACCATCTACCATTTTGTGTACGAATTCTCATGGAATTATGATCATTTGCAGCAATTTCTCAAAACAGGAGAGCAATAACTCTCCAACTGCATATTTCTTTTGATGTGAAAAATCATTAATGACGAAAAATGGTTCAAGTGACAATTTCTCATCGGAGAAAACTCCCCAACAGTAGAAATTTTCTCAACAAAAATCTTCTGCAATTAAAAAACTCTCACCTCCGTAAAATTTTGTGAACTATGGTTCGCAGTAAATTTTATAAATTTAATGAAATGATGAAGACGTGACTTGGAAGTTCCATCAATAAACCAAAGTTCATCTGTTTTCAGTCTTGATAAATTTTCCGTCATTCTATCCATCGGTTTTATTCAAAAGCAGAGCTACAGAATTAGTAGGTTAGTAATATTATGACTATGAGCCAACTTTTATCCTTCTGCTTGCTTATTTTCGTCCTAATGACCAGCTGTTTTCCTAATGTTTTTTCGCCAAAAAGTCGAAATTTTCTGCTTTTTTAAAAATCAAGCCTGAAAATTTTCAATTTTTTCTCAGCTTTTTCGAAATTTCAGTAAAAAATTAAATCGGAAGGAAATTTTGTCTCCTCCCACCTCAGAAAATGGTGAACTATTTGGAAAATGTTCCGATAAAATGCTACTTAGCTTTTCATTTTGAAATTTTGTTGGACATACTTCGAGTCTAACGATTGATAATTATTCTTGTATCATCTCCAAAGGGGTAAACGCAGCAGAAACACTCTCCGAATTGAGTACGTCACGTCACGTATACTATTAATTAACCCATTTATGGAAAGATAATTCGTTAATTACACGTAAATACGTAGTACCAAATACTCGAGTATATCTCGCGACTGATTAAATACGTAACCTCCGGCGCAGCTTCCACATTTGCGGATAGCTCGCTTTGTACTCGTACGACAAAGCGAATTATTCGGTGTACGCGTCGAATAATATTTACATTTAATCCACTTCGTCTTGTTCTAGTATCTCGTACCATTTCTCTATTATCACTTTGCTTCGTCATCGTCACCTCGGCACATATCCAGACCTTTCACATATATCATCGTATACATCTTCATCAGTCGAAAAGTGCACGATTTTAATCAATTCGAAATTAGAAAACCGTCATCGTCGCCGTCATTTTCATTTCTCCTTCCTCCCTCGTCGCACACGTCTCTTGTGTATACCACGAGCTACTTCTTTCTTGGGCTAAATCCCGCGGTGCGGCGATAGAGCCTGGGTCGAACTCATCTTCCAAATGTAATTTGAATTTCAATCGACGAAACCGTCACGTCCGAAAACTTTCACACGCATATTTCCAACCAATTAGTATAATAGAGTAGGTTATACTATATATACTTCGGTCAACCCCTAAAACCACGATAAACTTCGATGTATTCGTATTAAACGTGCATCCCGTCGACTCTGAACCTTCTATCGTTGTACTCACGTTCCATAATATACAATTCGATATACTACATACGTATTTAGGTAAAGTAAGTGCAGATATGCGCTATACATCACAGTTTTGCCTCTCTCACTCCATAGTAATGGATTAGTTTTCAGACAGAAATTGAAATTCGATTGATTTTTCTAGTTTGTCGAATTATATACTTTTCTGCTCGTCTAGGTTTTTTTCCTCCTAAAAATATACCTATCTGGGATTTAATTAAATCTTATAATCAAATTTTACGAGTAACCCACTAGAATACCATTGTTTACTTACAGAATATAAATTGACTAGATCTAAGTTTAGTATTTTCTCGAATCCGGGAGCAATTTTAGGTGCAAATTACCGTTAAAATTGTATATTGCGATAGACTTATTTCTAGGTAGAAATACACGGACACAGATTCACAAATACCTATATAGATGTGCAATACCGGAGGCTGACCGACCCAAATGTAATAATAGTCTGGTCGTTTGTCGTGAATGGCAGTTTTGGCCTTTTGGTTACGCACATTTGTACATTCAAAAGTCCGGTTAGTAGTGTGAATTCTTTTCCCTTTATTTCTCGTACGCCTACTTGATCGTCGTTTTGTGTACCAAAGAAATAAGATTTCGTCAAGCGTATACATTTTCAGTAAACACTAAAATAATAACGAAGAGATGGAATAACAAAGTTGTACTGTTAGCGTTGCGTGGGTTGTGTCAGAATATGATTATCTGTACTGTGAAGTGCAGTGAAAGATCAAGATCATAATAAACTTTTCGTAAAAGGGCAGAGCGAAATATTGGAATTTTCTTTGATTTTGCCAATTTTTTCTCTTATGGTAATTGTAGTTCCAGCTGAAACTCTTCAGGAAAATGTTGAGCTTGAGAAGAAGGACGAATTTTTGCAAAAGAGCTGGTTTTTTAACCTTATGTATCTCAATTTCTTTCGTTCGAAATTCGATTTGAGATACTTCTGTATTCTCTTTCTCTTTCTTTTTTTTTTAAATAATTGAAATTGAAGATAGATTTTTAAAAAATGAAGCGAATAAATTTAAATATTTTGAGCTAAATAGTTGCTCAGATAAGATGGAAATGGGATAATTCGATTCGCTGAACATGAATCTGATATTGGTTTTCTAGTTTGATTATTTTTTCAATGAAATTCTGATTTTTGTTCAGTGCGATATGGTTTGCGATTTTCCTGTACAAATATGAAATTACCAATTTCTGGAGAAGAAATAATCAAAAAAAAATTGGAACCAAAAACAGATTCAAATGCAACTATAGTGAAATAATCTCCTTTTTGATATGTAGCAAGTAAAACGCTTCTTCACTTCTCAGTGCTCAAATTCGTTTTTTCTCTCTTGAAAAGGAAAAATATTGTTAGCAAGCTCGGATGAAAATAATTGTTTGATAAGGCCCTCCGCCGCCATATAGTAAACACGAGAATTTTCCTCGTATACGGTACTCATGATCGGGGAGACCTGAAAAGAAGGTTGAAAAAGTATGTACTCAAATGTTAAAGGCCTCACCACCGTATGAGATTCAGCTTATTTAATCGTATCTTGATAACAAATCTGTCTTGCTTAAAAATAATAATAATAATAATAATAATAATAAAAAGACCAAAAAAGCGGCCGAATTAAAAAGAATAAAGAAAATTTGAAATCGAAAACCTTCAAAATATACGTTCTTCTAAATAAAAATACAAAAATAGTTAATAGGACTATGGCATTGATGTTAGAAAATGTGGAAAAAATAAGGCCTTACATTTGAATGGGAATTCAGTGTAAGGTAACGGCTGAGCGCTCTCTAAACTTGAATCAGTCTAAATCTGTAAATCAACTGATTGAAAGAGACGGAATCATGTCACTGATGGGCAGTGAAATTTTCCTGATTCCACAGTTAATCAGTGAAATTTGTTTTGTCAATCAGTAAAAAATTACTGATTCAATTAATAAATTTTTATTTTCGAATTCGTAATTTTGGCTCAACTATTGAAATGAATCAGTGAAAATTTTGATTTATTGGTCGATTCAGTAATTTTTACGATTGAATCAGTAATTAACTACTGATTGAATCGGTAAAATTTTATTTTTACGAATTCAAAAAATGAAAATTCACTGATGAATCAGTAAAATTTTCACTGATTTCTACAGTGATATGATTCTGTCAATTTCATCAGTCAATTTTGACTGATTCGGATCGAGAGAGCAGTTCAGGTATTTGTCATCGTTTTGAGTACCTTTTCTTATCATTCCGTGAGTTCTATAGAAAATTAGCGATTTTTGTAAATTAATGAAAAACCGAGTTATTAATGTAAACGTTTTTGAACGATACTTTAGCAAATTTGTAGCAGTGAAAAGTGATCCATGATTATGCTCTAATTGAAAATGAAAAATCATCTTTCCACACCGTATTTTATGGGTTACCAATTATCATGTTGGTGTTTGACTGGATTTTCTTTTTTTGTTTATCGAATCAGTTGTTACACGGATCACGGAATCAGAGTTGCTGGCATGTAAAAGTAAAACTCTTGAATCCTATACCAATTTCATCGTTTTGCTGTAGCAAACCATGCCGCCTTCTGATTTTGAGTAGTTCTTGGTTCTTTTATTGTAGGAAAGTTATACACTGTTGAGACAATTTTGGGTTTCAATGGTTTCTGTGTCGAAATTTTCTTTCATCGCAGTCATTCGAATGTCAATTGCCACTAAATATTTATTTAAAATTAAACCATTCATTATGTAAAAAATTGAAAACCCTTACAAGAGGACCACAGAAACGCGACTGAAATTTAAATCCATTCTCAAACCTCCAAAAATAACAATTTTTTTAATATTAAAATCTAATGAAAAAAAAATACAATATAACAATTTTCAACCAAGTATCAACAAATTGATTAAAATCGTTTAACCGATCGCGACGAATTCGCCACACACACAAATAATACCCCAACAATAAACCTTTTAAAAAAGAAAACAAAATTACAGCAAAAGAAAAGCGAAGAAAAAACCGACGCGAGGGTAGGTACCTATATAACGAAGGACCATAATAAAAAATACCCAGCATCGTATCGTAGCAATAAAAAACCTCCAATTCGTATCGAGCTTCGATGTAATTAAAATCGAAGAATAGGGAGCCGAGATTTGTAAAGATGAAAAACGGTTAAATTTTCTTTTCGATAAATTTCATTTTTTTGCTTACATTATAAAATTTAATTTTCAAAAAAAAAAAAAAACTGAATAGCTTTTCAATATTTTCGCTTACAGTTATTCCTCCTTCGCTTTTTTTTCTTTTCCTCTCGGTCGCTTTCTTTCTTTTTTACTCACTCGAGGTTCGCATGAGGCACCTTTTGGAGAGCGGAAAAAACGCTTTCACGGTGGTGGAATGTTGTAGTAAAAATTAATATTGTCCGAAAATGTTCGTTGTAAGAAAAGTCATTAAATAAAACTCATTAATTCAAAGTATCGCGGCGGGGTGAAACTCGTTCTAGCGGAAAGTAGTGATAATGGATCTGTTTTATGAAAGTCGTCGCTTTTCTTTCTCTCTTTCCATCGACCCTCCTTTTTTCGCGTATGCGGGGTAACCTTTCTCTCGGTCGTTATCATTTCGATGATGCCGATCCTGGAAACGTATTTACGTTGACGGAACGACTACAATTAATCGAAATGAAAGTGTAAAATTTGATGAAAATATGCTGAGATTTAATGAACTCTGGAAAAATAAATTGTGATTTGTTGAGTTCATCAAATCCAGGTTATGAATCATGCTATAAAACTGTTTCAAGATTAGCTCGATTTGTATCTTGATCAATTTAATTGATTTTCGTCGCAAGAATTTCGATATTTCTACGACTTTGCTAAAAAAATAAATAAATAAATAAATAGAAAAAAATGCTGAAAAGAAAAGTCTGATGTTATGGAAAATGTTTGTAGATTTTCTTGCATGTTTTCAATCCTTAATGGCGAGACTGAATACTAATTTGAGCTGCTCAAATACTCGTATTTCGTCTCCTACTAATTTAGCAGGGTAGAGTTTCATGTATGACAGAACTTGGTACTTTTTTTGCATTAAAAAAAACACACTTGCCTTAATTTATCAGAAGCTGGACATATTACATTCTTTTAGACAATTCTTCTGGATAATTTTTGAAGTTTTTATAGGGTAATACATATCTGATCTTGGATATTGAAACTACACACCTTAAGTGTTGGAAATTGGTTTTCAAGTTGAGGTTTCCTCTCGATTCCCGCTTCTGAAAAATCCTCAATTTTTGACATCCGAAGGTGGTGCATGTATCGAGGCTTACGTATGTTCAATGTTCATGCAATGCCAGTCGGAAAATATGAAAATTGGACCTTGAAATTTTTTCAGCGGCAATTTCCCCTGGTTCGTTGCAATCATAATTGGATAAGCTCATTTTTCGAACCGGTTTTCATTTTATTTTGAAAATTATTTCCTTATATTTTTCAATAATTGATCGATATTCCTTTCTCATCACAGCTTATTACTATGGAAGTACATTTCCAAAGAAAATCAAATTTTGAATGAATTCAGTGGGAATGACATTTTTTAAAACTTTTTTCATCTCTGAAATATTATCACTTTTTTTATGAGAAATCAAAATCGCGATAATTTTGAAGCTGCAATTGAAAATACTGCCGAGTCATGTTTTGAAAATTGAAACCGATTAGACCTCATTTTGAAAGCATTTCATAACCCTTTTGATCAATTTTCCATTGATCCAGTTCAGTAATTTATTTTATTTTAGCTGGGATATTTTGAAGAATTTGATTTGATTTTTTTAAAAATTGATATTTCGGAAAGGAAATATTTCAAACCAAAGAATTTTGATTTGGTTGATCGAAAAATATCTATTTTTAGTTGATGAGAAGTTTCCAAAGAGAAATCTGAATTGGCTAAAAAGTATAAGTTGAGGTTCGGGTATGGAATGTAAAAATCGTTTGTAAATTGGGAACAAATTGCAGATGGGATTTTAATTTTTTCAATTTTTTTTTTTTTCAAGAGGTATCAATTCAGACCTTTTCAAATGTTGAGAAAATGGTTGAAAAAAATCATGAAATTTTTTTAAAAGAAATGCTCTCATTCTGAATCAATGAAAAGGCATCGGTCAGAATCGCAGCACAGAAAAATCAGCAAAATTCACTGATTTTTCAGATAAATTGAGTTCACTGACTTTTCAGTGAATTTTCCTGTGATTTTTCCCCCTGTTTTGTTTTCAGTGAAAATTTTGTCACTGATTTTCTCTTGTGCTACAATTCTGACTGTTTTTTAAAATAATTTTCTATAATTTTCATTGATTTATAAATGAGGCAGTGTATGTGGGCCTGAATGTTTGTAGAAACCACCCTTGAGTGTCAATAATTGGTTTTGGTCACTAATTTTGGGCATTTCAGAAAAAGTAAAACCAAATGAGAACCTACTGGGAACTTGAGCTGGAAAACATTGATGCCTAATGATGGGTTTTTATATCCAGGCTTACTAAAGTTGAGCAAAGCAGTTCAACTTCTCGAATTAATGAAAATTTTCTAATTTGAATCTTTGGAAAAGAATTGTGAAGTACATAGAACTAAAAATCATCCAGCGTTAGAAGTTCAGTATAAAATAACCTCGTGACGTCTACTTATATCCTACGAATTAGCTCGTGCAAGTATACCGTGTTGGGAAACAGAAACAAAGATACATGTATTCTCGACACCACGTACTACATTGGTGCTTTTCACTTTGGTAAAAGCTAAGGCCGCGGCTTAGCTAAAGCTCGGTTCGAATTTCCATCGTCGATTTACTCGGCGGCTTTTTAACCTCGTCGGTTGGTTTGTAATATGGCGGAATATGCTATATTCGCGAATGTGTGCGAAGGGTGAACGGAGGTGCGGTAACGGTACCCATTTAATATCCGTATTAATGACCTGCATGACGAGAATATTTCATTTGTGTGTATACGCCTTCGTTCTCGTTATAATACTTTACTCTTCGCCGCCCAATCCTTACCATTCCTTTGGTATGGATGAAGCAAGGTGCAACGGAGGGAAGATGGGGTTGGGGATTCGATATCTGCGCTATTATTGAACGGTTTAGGTTAATTTTCACGTTCGATGGGGTTTATTACGGTATACCTTGTAGGATAAACGATAATGTGGTGATGTATTTCTAATTGAGACTGATTGAATGGGTGCTGCAGAATGTAAAGATGTATTGGTTGGATTATCGAAGCAGTAGCGGGGTAAATAACGAAGTTTCAGGATTAGCAGTGTGGTTTGAAATATTGCGTTCCGTGTTGTGATGATTTTTTAACCTTATAATCCTCGACAGAAATTCTTGGTTTATATCGCGTTTGATGTACATTTTTTGCTTAAATTGTTTTTACATTTTTTAAATCATTCATATCTTTGATGGAATTATTATCAGAATTGATGGAAAATTTTTCTGATCAAGTAGTATTAGAAATGAGAATAACAAGTTTAGATTCTTTGTTTCAGTAGTATTTTTGGGGCTCATTTTTCACATTTCTTCAATTTTTCTGACCATCTTTTTCTGAAATTCTCCCTGTTTTGACCTCAATTTTTCTGAATGAAAAATACTGATCAAATTATTATCAGAATTGATGGAAAACTTTTCTGATGAAGTAGTATTGGAAATAAGAGTAACATAAGTTTAGATTCTTTGGTTCAATAAGCAGTATTTTTGGGACTCATTTTTCACATTTCTTCAATTTTTCTTCAATTTTTTTCTGAAATAATTCAACCTGTTTTGACATCCTTTTTCTAAATGAAATATTGTGCGAAGGATTTGGCCAAATAAAAGGTATAACTGGCTCGAGCTTCGATTTTAATTACACCACTCTCAGATGGTATTTCTTAATGTAGAAAAATTCGGGAATAATGGTTTGACCCCTCATCTTCCCCCTTGCAGAATTATTGCCATTTTATTGTATTATTTTAAATCACGACAAAAGCCCTTGCCCTTGGAGATTTTGTTGATTATGCGATTTCTCCATCAATGATTTTTGTGAATTTCGTTTTTTTTTTCGGTCATTTGAAGTCTTCGAACGTGAAAAACGTCGTAATAAGCGAAGAGCCACCACCTTGGAAAAATTACTGAGAATTTGTCTTTTCATGAAGAATTTCCCGTATCTGAGGTTGGCTATGTTTTTTCGAATGAATGAATGTATGAAAATTTTGAAAAATGAATACAAGAGACGAATCTGCGTTAAAACCCGTACTTGAGGAATTTTCAAAAAATTGTGAAACTTCGCTGTTGGAGGTATTGCAATAGTTATTAAGCTCAAATATCTGAAATCTTATCATCGAAAGTCCCAAAATTGACGAATGAATTATTGTAAATCACTCCTAGTCCTATTGGTCATGGAATTCTGTGCCAAAGAATGAAAATTTTCTTTACTTCAGTTGAAATTCTGAATTCTTGGACATTACCTACCTATGTAATAAAATGAACATAATTCCGAAAAAGAAGTGAATGTAGATTTAAAATTTATCGAGAATTTTTCTGACGAAGGAAAAGTCGGATCGAAAATCGGAACGGAGGAAAAAATATACCTCTTACCCGGCCATAGCCTTTGAAAAATGATGAAAAATTGCCACCTGTTCTTTTTCTTTTTTGGCTGAGAGTATTCTTACAATCATTTGGAGAAAAATCTTCCCAGAAACAGAGTTTTCAAGTTTGTTTCAACAATTGTAAAACATCCGTGAAAATTGAAAATGTTCGGTTGAAATTTGTTCATTAATCTAGTTGATTATTTTTTCCCACATAACGCATTATAGATGTAAAGAGAGCAATGAAAACTTATACTTACTTACCTGTTTACTTTACTTATTCCACTTTTTTCATTTGGTCTCAATGATTGTTGTATCTTTAACGTTTGCGTTACATTTGTTCAACTGTTCATGTTTTTCTCACCATTGGTTGATAATTCTTTTACAATCAACACTTGAGCTATGAAGAATCTTTTCCAAGTTTGATTATTCCATCAACGCAGTCGCGTGGAAAATTCCACCAAAACCGCTAGGTTTTGTAAAAAAAACCTTGTCGTGTGAAATGGCTAGGTACTTTTTAAAGTAGAACAAAGGTGATTACCTATGTTGAAAGTAGCATGAAATTCATTCTCGTTACGTCAACAAGGATGTAATTTTTTCATCATCTTTGAACAGTTAAATTTTCTTTTCATCGTTTTTTCTCTGGTAGAAAACTTACACGTTGTTTTCAAGATTAAACATCTTTAGCATAGTTTTTTCGTTTCCCAACCTCTTTTCTTTTTTCCTTTCTTAATCGTATACATCCCCGTCGCTCTGCGTCAAAATCCGCTAACAAAGCATACTACAGAAGGAACGAGGCCGGTATAACAATTTTCCAAACGCGTTAGGTTTTTTCTCAAAATGATGAAATTGTTAAGTTATTTTGAAACGTTTCAATCAAGCTGCTAACAACACGCGGACGTGGAAAGAGTAGCGAAGTACTGGCGAGAAGTGTGAGAACGGGGTGAGGAAAAAAACACTCCGTGAAGCTTTTTTCTTTCTTTTTGTTCCGTTCAAAGGGGTACCTACGTAAATAATTTACAAGAGGACACGTCGACGATGTAACAGTTTTTTTCCTACTTCTTTTGAATTGTTAAAACGTGAAGTATTTCGCGAAAACGCGACATTAGCGAGTCGATGCGATCTGCGAAATGCGAAGGGGTTGACGAGGCGAATGTCGCATTTAGGTACGATTTTATTGTGACTGATGATGTATTTTGGTAGACAGAGAGATGTTAATTTGGTAGTGTTTCTTTTCCTTCTTTTCTTTTAGTTTTGCCTTCGATTCGAGATTTTTTCGGTCTGTCATTTTTTAACGTTTTGCTACCTTCCGTCTTCCATTTTCTAATTTACCGATAAAAAGTGGATGAGATGCGAATTTGGAGGAAGATGCTGAAATTAAAAGGAAATGAAGAAAAACGTGCTTACAGAAGCATCCATCGTCTGTGTGGCTATTTGCGAATAACGACGGTATTTGCAGTATGTTTCGCCTAATAGTACATGTAGGGATAATTTCCGAATTCATGAATTTAAAAACATTTTTCCTTGATGCATGAATCAGGTAATCGCTTGGTTAATTTATGAAGTTCATAATTTCAAAGTCTTCTACCATTTTTCTTATTACAAAATTACAAATATTAAAAACCGAGATATTTTCAGCTAAATTTCAAAAAAAAAAAAATTCGACCTGCTACTTCAATTAAAATGAAAAAATTTTTATGTTGCGAAGAAGATTTTTCATTTATTGTATTTTTCATTCAATGTAAAAAATTTTCTAATCGAAGTGATTGAAATATTTTTCGAAATGTAGCTGAATGTTTGTTCTCTGTGTCTAAATATCTTGAATTTTTTCCTGCAGAATAAAAAAAATGGTAGAAGGCTTAGAACTACTTGTAAAAGTTTCATAAATTAGGCAAAAATTTTGTCTCATGAATTGCGCAATTACAGGGATTACGCTAACACATGTTCTTGTACATATAAATGAGTAAAATTAGTAGACTTTTTCAATGAGTCGCTAACCAGTGGTTTTTGAATTACCACTTGAAAAACTGCGCTGAAAAAAAAAAAAAAACAGAAAAAAAACAGCTGAAAAAAAACAAAAGACAAAATATTTACTTACATGATTTCTGAATTTCCGCAACTACTACATACTTCTTGATCACGTTGGTTGATTTTTATTAAAAATTCGTATTATTAAGTATTAATGTTTTGTTTTTTACTTCTAGGTGAGTGGCCGAAGTAGTAAGGTCGTACTGTTATTTCTCCGTTGATCTGCTGGATCGAACGAAACGCATTTCGATATAAAAATACAAAAGATGAAAATTAACATCTAATTACACCGTGTAGGTAATGAATTTAAATAGTTTTGAATAATTCAATTGAAAATAGTCTCAACTTTCTTAGTTTCCCTCTCGGATATTGCTGATTATTGCAGAAGTCGAGTTTGCTTATCTACATTCTTGCAATTTAGTTCTATAAATAACAATCGTTGCTTGCGCGGGATTTGAATCCTCTCAATTGCCTCAACTAATTTGATGGCTTTCAGATCAACAAGACGAATTTCTATTCTGAATTTTAGACAAATGAAATTATTTTGTAACCAAGACGTCTGGTAGACATGCTTGCAAGCTTGGCCATCCTCATTGTTTCCTCGATTTCTGCTCCATGTAATTTCAACTTTCAACACGCGATGAAATAAATCAGGGTGTCCAATTCCACTGATTGGAAAACCGGGAAAAGTTATGGAATTTTGAAATATCCGCTGACATTTTTGTAAAAATCCAGAAAAGGAGAATAAATTGTCTGAAGTTTCTGACTTTCTTACCACACGAATAACACATTTCTACTTATTTTAGTATTCATTTTTTCTTGATCATAAATTCATAATGTAAAAAAAATTGATACTCTTGTCTATTAAATTATCAAGTTTTCAAAAAAATGTCCCTTGCTACGCTCGGGGATCATTTACACCCTTTTCTTTCTGCAGAGATTTTTTTAACACGTATTTTTTGATAAAATTTGAATAGAAAGGAGTAGGTGATGCCATTGATCACTATTTTGAAATAGAATGGAAGAGAATTCGTATCGATCTCGATTGCAATTTTCAAAAAGTTTTGATTTTTTGAAAGAAAATTGGAAACGAGTCCATGGATATTTACTTTCTGTTTGTTTAGAATTCTAAACAAAACACGAAAAAAAGCACAAATTTTACCTAATGAAGAAATTGTTAGACCTTTTTTTAAAAAATTTTCACCTTCGCTTCGCTTAGGCTCAGTGAATTAACTTTTTTTTCCGAAACTATGGTAAAAACCTCTCTTCTTCCATCTCAACAATAAAATATTTTGAAACATATAAATAATTTGTCCTTAAAACATTAATTTTGAAAAGGTCATGCTGAAAGTCCTTCCATGGTCCTTCTTTTGAAATTCGAGATTTTGTTAGACACCCTGGTTTTGAAAACACTTTATCGGCACTTTGTTTTGCAACACTAGGTATAGGTAACATCTGGAATATTTCATATTATACATACTCCTATGTATTATGTTGTCGATAGTCCTGCGGAGTTGCTTCCCTCGTAATAGCGTGCTATAGGCGAGAAGGTACCCGTACGGCGTGCGCGTGTTGACCACAATATGAGTGTATGTATAAATCGAGAATATCCCAGTGGCCTTTAGATGAATGAATGAGAGATTTTCAGGAAGTGTTGCTAGTTAAATAGACTGTTGGGAAAAATTTTGAAAAAAAAAAATACTCTTTGGATTTTGTAATGTCGAAAAACTTGCACTTGAAATGGTGTTTTGAAGAAACACTGCGGGTACTTTACTTTTTGCAACACTTCAATTTGAGATACCTAACATCCAAAATACTTTCACATTCCATAATCCACATGTATAGTAGTTGATAGTCCTACGGATTGCTGCCCTCGTAATAGCGTGCTATAGGCGGGAATGTAGCCGTACGGCGCACAGTGGAGAATCTGACGATTTAGCGTTTCAAAAATCAAAAAATCGATATCTTCAGATTAACGTGAAAAGTGATGCGATGGGTAACTGAGACTATGGCAACATCGTTTGCAATGTTTTGCTACCCTGGGCGATCAGCTGATCAACATGGCAACGTGTTGAAAACCGCGCCGCGGATGGCACGGCAAACCGGCTGTAATCAGCTGTTTTGTTTGCGCGTGGGTATCAACAGTGGTTGTATCGATGACTCCTGTGTTACACATTGTTGGAAAGATAATTTTATCCTCTATCTGGTGGTGTGTTTATTTTTTCGATTATGTTTACTCATTTGGAGAAAAATGACGATTAAGTAAGTACAATTTCGTTATCATTTTACATAATATCATAGAGTGCCAGTTTTTTCTCCCGATACCTCCCGCAAAAATTTTGAGCGCTTTGGACTCGTCAATATATGTACTTTCAACACGAATTGGTACCCCGTCCCCCCACGTCCCCCTTTGGTCATTATTGCACTTTTAAATGTGGATTTTTACTTAAAAAACGTAATTTTTGGATAATGAGCTGCTAAAATATCATTTTTGGATACTGAGTCCCTATTTTACAAAATATGATGTAATAATGATGCTGTATTGTGTTCGCCATCATATTTATTTAATTTCGCGTTTTTTTTTTCAATTATCCTAATTTTTCTGGTATCTGTTTCATAGTGTGACATTTGCAGAAGTGTTCTCTACAATCAGAGCACTACAAACTGGGTTCACAACTACGGTGGCTAAACAACTAGTATTTAGCCAAATAAAAAAAAAATATGAAGACGTGGGTATAAATGAGTTCGATAATGATACTGAAGCGGCTGTTCGAACCATAATTGCTCGTGTATGCGGAAATTTGCAAAATCGCTGGAAAGAAGCAAATTATACCTTTGAGAAATTTACGAAGAAAAATAATAAATGGTTATCTAATGCCATTACATTTCCGATAGGTAAGATTCTAGTGGTTAAAATGTACCTCAAATTAAGAAAAAGACAAGTTTATCAAAATATACTCCCTTCAAATTTAAAAAACGAACTAGTTTTCAGATGTACATATCATGTTTTCCACATTTTCAAAAATTCAAAAATTTGATACTTGCTGCTGTCAAATTTTTAAAAATTTTCAAGTGAATATTTAATCAAAATTTATGTAATGTTTTTTTCTCCCATTGCTATTTGTTACCAGCTTTTGTTGAATTTTTCCATTTCTTCAAACACTTTATGCACAATTAATTCAGGAAATGCAGTGCCCATTTTTATATTAATTTTTTTTTGTCAATTTAGTTTCCGGTCCTATTCCTATTCAGCCACGTAGAAGTCCTCGTAAACGTGGTCGTC
Source organism: Pseudococcus jackbeardsleyi (assembly GCA_038380155.1). Taxonomy (NCBI): domain Eukaryota; kingdom Metazoa; phylum Arthropoda; class Insecta; order Hemiptera; family Pseudococcidae; genus Pseudococcus; species Pseudococcus jackbeardsleyi. Next base: position 59,533,426 of record CM076238.1, on the reverse strand, counting down.
CAAAAATACTTTTTGAAAATGCTAGCAAATCGACTAAAAGAAGACGAGTTGAAGAATTGCATAAGAAAAGTTCCCCCGAGGAAGTAATTCTTTCTGCCAAAATCAGCCTGGGCAAGGAAAATAAACGAAGTGCAGTAAAAATTCTGACAGAATCGCTGAAGTCTCCTGGTCGTCCTAAAAAAATGATGGGCCTAATGAATGCAGGAAAAACCCTACCTATTCGGTATACAGATGAAGAAGCCTTAGCCTATATGGTAAAAAATGATATCTCACGCGATTCATACATTGATACAAGAAAAGGCGCTAAAATTAGAAATGCAAATATTTATCCTGCTATTGGAAGACTCGACAACATAAGGAAATTATGCTACCCTGAATCTATTGAAATTTCAGATGAAGGTTTGTTGAAAAGTTTTGTGTATATTTAAGTAAATTAGATCAAGAAACAAAGCAAATGGAGGTGGAATGGAGAATTGGAGAGGCTTGAACATAATTCACACAATTCATTTAATTTGTTCAGAAGTTGGAAATTTTGACTTTTAGGAAATATTTTCATACCTAAACATCTTATTATAACGCCTTAATTGGTTAATTTTGTTATAAACTTGAAAATTTTCTAGATTTTGCCAACTCACTAAAAAATTCATCATTTTTTGAGAAAATTTTCAAATACATTTTACCGTTTTTGAGAATATGAAAAATTCAGTCAATTTCATTTCAAGCAGCTTTGAAAAGCAAAAATTTTGATGGAAAATTTATGAATATTTCGACTTTTCGGAAATATTTTCATACCTAATTATCTTATTATATTGCCTAAATTGGTTAATTTTGTTATAAATCTGAAAATTTTCTAGAATTTGCCAACTCGCTACTAAATTCATCATTTTTTGAAAAATTTTCAAACTTTTGATGGAAAATTTGATGAGCTGAAAATATTTACTGTCAGGTAATCTAAATTTTTCCTATTGGAAAATTTCTGAGAATTTGAAAAATTACCTACCATAAAAAAAACTCGCAGAATTTTTTTAAAAAATTCCAATTCACAAGAATACAAAAAAATTTAAAAATCTGATAAATTTTATTGCAAACGTGCTTTAAAAAGTGCAAATTTTTTACAAAAAAAAATTGTGACAAGTCCAACATTTTTACTTTAAATTGATGGACAATTTTCATTTCCACAATTCATTCGCAAAATAATAGTACCAGCTTTCCCCCTTTCATCTCAGACAATTTAAATTTATACTCCAATGTAAAATTAATTTTTTCATTCGCACAATTCATTCTCGAAATAATTTTATGAATTGTTATCCATTCCATTCCATTCCTTTTCGAACAACTGAATATTTTTAGGCCGAAAAAAATTGTCCCATTTATTAAGGACAAGATGGCAATTTCTAATTAAATTTTCAAAAAAAATTTTGATTTTTTTGAACTTAAGACGATTATTAAACAGCATGGTTTTTTTGGTAGTTGAAATTTTTCATTTTCTTCAATAGCAGGTATTAATAGAGAATTTTCTCGTTTTCAATTTAGGTGCTCAAGTTCCATTACAGTCGCTATTACACAAGACTACTTCACGTCTACTGGAAACGATCGATGTACCTGCATCAGTAACAGAAATGAAACTAATTTTAAAATGGGGCTGTGATGGGAGCTCTGGATATACGGAATATATGAACAAGCCGGAAAGTAGTAAAGTTGAAGAGGAATGTGAAGATGAAAATAGTGATATTGATGGAAATGTAGAATCAGTTGAAGAGGAAGAGGAAGGTGAAGGAGAGGAGGATGAGGAAGGGGGAGAGGAAGAGGAAGGAGGCGAGGAAGAGGAAGGAGGCGAGGAAGAGGAAGGAGGCGAGGAAGAGGAAGGAGGCGAGGAAGAGGAAGGAGGAGAGGACGATGAAGGAGGACAGGAAGAGGAAAGAGAAGAGGAAGATGTCGAATATGAGTCTGGGATGAAGAATTTATTCTTGATATCACTTGTTCCTCTGCGTTTAATTGGAAACCCAGATTCTCGAAGGCCAATTATATTATGGAAAAATCTGCATCCATCTTCAACTTTATGGTGTCGACCTATCCGCATGTTATACAAGAAAGAGACTGTTCAAGAAACTGTTGCTCAAGTCGAAAGTGTAAGAAACGAAATTAAAAAATTGAAGCCATATTCTAAAGATAATATTAAATGTCATTACAAAATGTGGTTAACTATGGTAAATGGTAAGGCCATTTCGGCATTGACAGGTGTACCTTGCCAAAATTGCCACATTTGTCGGGCAAAACCCACTCAAATGAATGATCTCAGTCGGATTGGAATAACTCCAAGGGATCCAGATAGTGTGAAATACGGATTGACCACCATGCATGCGTGGATAAAATGCATGGAATGCATTTTACATATCTCCTACAACCTAAATTGGAAAAAACCAACTATACGAGGAGCATCGGAAGCACAACGAGCCGAAATTAACGAAAGAAAAAAAAATATCAAAATAAAATTGAAAAATTCCTTAGGCATCCATGTTGATCGAGTGGTTCAAGGACGTGGGACATCGAATACTGGAAATGTAGGAAGAAGGTTTTTAAGAAATTATGAAACAGTTTCAGAAATTACAGGAGTCAGCTCGGAATTGATAAAAAGGTTTTACTGTGTAATGGTTGCACTCGCATGTGGAGAAGAAATAGATGAGGAAAAATTTGCCAAATATACGAAAGAAACTGTTATTTTATATAATTCGTTGTACAACTGGTACAGAATGCCTCCAAGTGTTCATAAGTTGCTTTTTCACTCAGAGGTTGTAATGAAAGCAATATTACTACCTATTGGTCAAATGTCTGAAGAGGCACAAGAGTCGTCCAATAAAATCTATAAGAGATTGAGAGAGAGGCATGCTCGGAAAGACTGCAAACTTAATGTGACTACGGATGTGTTTCATGGAATGTTGGTCAGGTCGGATCCAAAAATCTCAAATATTCGATCAATGAGCATAAAACATAAGAAAGAAGATCTACCAGTCGAAGTTTCCCAGCTGTTGAAGAATATAAATACTTCGACAAACACATCTGATGAAGATAGCGAACCTGATGAAGACTGCAGCTAATTTACTTGTATACCTAGTCTTGAATGTGATTTCTATTTTTATTATGTTGTCGATTGTTTCTTTTATCTCCTATATTACATGAAAAGTATGAAAAAATTGAGCATTTAATTTATTTTTGAGTATAAATTTGTAAATGGGTTAAATTTGCATAAAAATGTTATACCAAGAGTAGAAAAAAATTGAAAAGTATATAAAAAATTGAGCATTCAACTTATCACACGACTTTTTCTGAAATTTGGAAATTTTTGAACCCCCTCATCTCCCCCCAGGGGTCAGGCTTGGGAGATGGAGTCGAAATTGTTTCAGAAATGAATTCCAGGACCAAAATAACTTATAATTTGACATATTACACGACTTTTTCTGAAATTTGGAAATTTTTGAACCCCCTCATCACCCCCCAGGGGTCAGGTTTGGGAGATAGGGTCGAAATTGTTTCAGAAATGAATTCCAGGACCAAAATAACTTATAATTTGACATATTACACGACTTTTTCTGAAATTTGGAAATTTTTGAACCCCCTCATCTCCCCCCAGGGGTCAGGTTTGGGAGATAGGGTCGAAATTGTTTCAGAAATGAATTCCAGGACCAAAATAACTTATAATTTGACATATTACACGACTTTTTCAGAAAATTGAAAATTTTTGAACCCTCCTCCCCCATAGGGGTCCTTAGGGGGTCAGGTTTGAGAGCTGGGGTCGAAATTGTGTCAAAAATGTATTCTAGGTCCAAAAAAACATGACTTTTGACATGTCACACATGATTTTCGAAAATTTGTGCTTGAACCCCCTCTTAAGGGCCCCTTTAGAGGGCCAAGTACTGCACCTAAGGTCAAAATGACTCAAAAAACTGATTCAGCGCATCAAAATACCCCTATATCGACATGTTTCACGTCGAATACCCCACATAATAATGAGCTATGATTTTTGAAACGCTAAATTGTCAGATTCTCCACTGTGCGGCGTGCGCGCGTTGACTACTGTATCAGTGTATTACATGTAGGTAAATTAAAAATCTCTCATTCAGATATGTAGTGTTCACTTGTAGGTGTTTCATGTCGATCCAGTGGACACCATTTAGGGTGTGAAGCATTGAATTTTCAACTATGTATAGAAATGAATCTTTTTTGAAAATCTTCGCTCCAGCTCATCACATTTTTATATCTTATCAAAATAGTTGATATTTCACTTTTCATCGATCTATTATTTACTGGACGAAGCCAAGTAGAGAATTTTTTTTCAAATTTTGAAATTTGAGGTATGATTGTGTGTTTTTTTGAGGGGGCGGGGGAGATATTAAATTGTAAAAAAATTATTCAATTTCAAGACTGGAAATATCCGAACTTTATTTCTCAAGATTTGGTCGAAACCAGTTTTTTAAGGTTTCAAGTTTTTAAATCGAATTGGGAGGGTGGGAGGTGGCGACAAAAATTTTTTAAAAATTGAATTTCAAATCGTTTTTGTGGGCAGAGATGAGAGTATCAATAAATTTGTAAGAAATAATGATTTTTGGAAAAGAATATTGTTCGACATCATGCATTTTCAATCTTTTTTTTTTTGACAATTTCGTCTTGTGAAAAAAACATCCCTTCTTTTCTTCAGGAATAACATAAATGAAAAGTCTAGAAAATTCCGAAAAAAATTGGTCCGGAAAACCTGTAAAAGTCAGGGAAATTAATTTCTGAGATAGTGTACACTCTGAATAAAATAAATATGAGATATAAAAATTCTTCTTACTTTATGACCGGTGACGTTGACCTAAAAAAATTCAGATAAATTCAAGTTAGAAATTTTTCAAACTTTTCAAAAATTTAATTTTATTGTAAAGCTCAAAATTAAAAGAATTTTTACCGGGAGTTGAAATCTTATTTTCGTTCTACTAAAAAATCGCCAGTTCCGAGTTATACGATTAGAATTTTTTCACATTCCTGATGTTATGGTTTGTATGAAAAAGCTTTATTTTCGATTTTTTCAATTTTTAAAAAAATTTCATTTCAAAGTTACAGGTGTAAAAAACGTTGGTGTTTGAAACATTATATTGTTCCAATTTTTTTTTCAAGCTATTAGGTAATAATAAAATAGACGTGATGAATCGTATGGTTTTGAGTAGAGAAATTTTGAAGTTGGAAAAAATTCCAGAAGAAATTATCGGAAAAAATTTTCGGGTTGGAAGAACTAAGGAAGTAAATAACAAATTTGGAGGTGTAAATGTTTTTTCAACCAAGCAAAAATCTATACCTCCCCCCCCCCCCCTTCCAAGCGAACTTTGAAAGCCAAAAATGAGTGACGTAATATAGTTTGATGCTTACATTCAGAAATTCGGCATTGGAACTGAAGCACAAAGCAATTTTTTGTCGATTCGTGTTATTATTGAAGTTTGTTCATGGAAACTGATTTGTAGTTTTTTTTTTAAAATTGAAAATTGAAATTAATAAAAATAAGGTTAGAGTGTGAATTTTTTCGCGTTTATATGTTTTTCATCCAATTCTGTATTCTTGGATTCCCTTTGTATTAAATTTTCACAAAATTCGCCCGTTTCGTAATTTTATCGGTGTAATTAATCGTAATAAACAATGCTTCAATTGCACTGAAGATGTCTTTGGTACCGAATTAACCTCTATTTTCCACACGTTGCGCGTTGGCCAGTCAGACAAAAGTAGATAGTGCGGGCTCGACCTTGCGTTCATTTTCTTCGGTATCAATTCGCGAATTACGTAAGAATGACCGATTGTGATGCGGGTCGACTTTATCTCTCAATGGCATGGTTTTTAAGATGATTAAATTTCCTCCTTCTATAACATGAGTCAGATGTCGTTTGACTGTCGAGTTGTGAAAATTGAATATTTATTTACATAATTTCGGTGCCATCTTTTGATCTTTTTTTGCACTAGTTACTGAAATGACGATGAGTTGTTTCCCTCTACAAATGCTACATCTGAAAGAAATACATTTCAATTTTGAGCTTCTCTTGGGTGTCACTTTGACTTCCTTGAGTGAATTTTTTTTGTTGAATTATCATAAGGATTGTTATAATTTTTTTTTGTATTGGGTTGCTCTTGAGAAAAGCAGAGTTGCTTCATTTCACCTTCTCCACTCTGTTCGTACCTGATTCCGTCATGAATCATTCAATTTTCACGAATTCGTCTCTGAGAAACGTACACGTAACAGTCTCGGACGTGATGCGACGCGACACCCATTAAAATATTTTGTAAATTGGCGCGTAAACCGAGTCTAAGCCGTTATTTTTAATTTAAATAAGTATTTTCTGGCCGTCATTCTCATAATTTAAACTTCTCTTTGTATAAATCTGTCTGCTATTAAAAAAAAAAGCAGTAGAGAATTTCATTTGTGTAAGAGAATGCGCGAGAAACGCGAACAAGAAGCGGAGACGAGGAGAGATAGACAAAAAAAATACGAGAAAGAAAAGAACTTATTCTCGCTGCTGCCTATTTAATGAACGAGACGAATAGTGTACGCCTTTAAGAATTCATATTTGTGCCTTAACGCGATTCTTTTTTCTTTTAGCCATCCGGGCTGTTTTTTTGAAAATTAATTTTCACCCGTTTAATTACCTTTAGTAGTTTATTAAAAAGTAAAAAAGGGCGATTTTTTCGACTAAAGAGATGCTCTTAAAGAACAGATATACTATATACCTATACAAATAACTTTATTACATCGTTTTCCGCTTTTAATGCTTCCTTCTTCGCTTTTTTTTTTCGCATCTTGTATTCTTTTTTCTGCTTCTTTTCCCGTACTTTATCGAGAGGTAGAGCACAAAGCGGCGATCTTGTTCTTTTTAGTTTCCTCGGCTGGAATGCGTGAAAGAAGGTATGAAATTAACGAGGCGTTTAGATTTTTCGATATTGTAAATTTGATCGAGGGCGGTACCATGCTCAAGTTTTCCCCCTCAAAACAATCCTATTGCCTTTTATTCTTTTTTTTTCTTCTTTCCGTTGATGATTCAATTTATTATCGAGTCGTAACGAGCGGCGTTTCTCGGTATGCGAATATTTTTATCGTCAAATTAAACGTCGAAGTATGCGAAATGATGCCGATGGCGGTGATGACGAAGCGTGTGTTCATTTCATAGCGATGCTGTAGCGTTCATCAACGAAAATATGTACCTTATGAGGATAGTATTCGGCTGCGGTGAAATTATCGGGTTTTGGAATTTTCTCGAGTTGGTAATTTTTTAATTCGGAGGCACACGTGTGTGAATGTGGAAGCCCAGGTATTTGCCAAGGTCTGTCTGTGCCGTCTGGATGAGAAATTACTCGAATTATAGAAATTCGAGATATGAATGATGACGACGGCAAGATGAAATGAAAAATTTTCTTTCTGTAGAAGAAATATGCCTTCATTGAAGCAGATTTTATTTTGCCAGTAATGACTGTAATGAGATATAGTATGATGCGTTTTGAGAAATTTATAATTGTGTAGAAAAAAAAAACGGTTTGCATGGGAGAAATAAGGTCTGACGAAAAAATTTGTAGGAACGACGATTTTTTAAATAAAATTCCCCGACAAACTGTGAATGGCAGATTGATACACTTCGAGTTATATGTAAAGCCTCCCCCCGGTCATCCCGGATTTCGGAAATTTTCCAACCAAAATGTAAGAAAAATGCATTTTTTTACTCATTAGGAATGAGTTTTGTAAAATTTTCCGAGCGAAAATGATCATCTGTAAGTATAACTTGAAAAATCGCAATCGGTATTAATGAAATTTTGTTTCGAATATTAGTGGAATGATGTTCATAAAAAATTATTAATTTTTCACTGCTCTCTCATTTATAAATCTGTGAAAAATATCGAAAATCACTGAGAAACAGTCAGAATTGCAGTAGGTACATGAGAACATCCGTGAAAAATTTTCACTGTGAACAAATCTGTGAGAAAAATCACTGGAAATCAGTGAAATTGATGAATTTAGCTGAAAAATTTGGTGGAAATATTTGGAAAATCAGTCCTGATTTTTCCCGTGCTGCAAATTCTGACTGTTCATCAGTGATTTCTCACTGATTCAGAATGACAGTGTTCTTTCCATAAAACAACACTGATTTTTCACTCAGTTTCCAAGTTGTCAGAAAAAATTTATAAATCTGATTTAGGTGTGGAAAATTGTTAATTTTCAGTTTAATTCATTTTACTGATCAAAATGTACTGGAATCTTATTACGTAATGAATTGTTTGTTTCGAACAATAATTTTTTAAAATTCCAACCTATATACTGAAGATAACCTAATTATGCCAGCACCGTTGAACCAACAGGTTACTAAATATTTTCAATTAAATTTGACCCCTTCCCTAATTTTTTTTTATCGAATTATGAGCCTCTCTCTTGATTAATTTCTGGATGTGTTTATGCTTCGAGATTTAGTTTCATGATTCAACTGCCATGCCAGTAGCATCAATATTTCGAATGGATTATAATTTTACATACTTACTTGTAATAAACATCAAAAACTCGTTTCTTTTTTTTTTCTGGGACTCGTCCGCATCTATTCCAGTTTTTTGAATTGAGTGTATTTATACGTTGCATTTTCTGGGATTATAATTGGGATTGACGCATTTCTCTTTGTAATTGGAGTTGTTGAACTTGAAGTTATCTAATAAAGAATAAGTGTAGCGATCGAACAATAATGAAAATTGAAAATTTACCTTGATACTTACTCCAAAAAAAACCAGTAATAATTTGAATTTTTTGGTAATTTTTAAGCTTAATTCAGAGATGATTTTTTTTGACTGAATGAATCAGTAAGTCCTGTTAATTTGGAAATACGTAACTCAATCCTCCCTATTTCAATAGTGAGAAAAAACATTAGTTGAATCAGTTAATAAAAAAAGTATTACTGAATCTGTGAGAAATTACTGAAATTGTAGTAGTTTTCCTACTGATTGAAAGTAAGTAAATTGTTTAATGGATGAATCAATGATGTTTTATTTTTTATGTGAATTTTTCGGATTATAAATCTTGTAAAAATCCCTAATAAATCAAGTCTAGCCTGAAATTTTCGCTGCTGCTGCTTTCATCTTCTCAGTGAGTATCACATAAAACGAACCTAAATGTTAAGCCTTTCCGGGCCGAAGAAATTTCAAAAGTGAAATGATATTTTGTTGAAAATAATTGTCATAGCCTGTTTTACGGATCTCCGTAGGTTGGTGAGCGATTTTTTTTTTCAAAGTCCACATTCCGGCGTTTTTTTTTCAAGTTCAAAATTTTTCTTGACGAGGTCTAAATTTTTTACGAATTGTTTTTTCAACTTCAAAATTTTTCTTGACGACGAAGTATAATTTTTTACGAATATTTTTTCAACTCGACGAGGTCTAAGTTTTTTACGAAACTTTTTTTTAACTTGAAAAATTATCTCAATGAGGTTTAAATTTTTTACGAAATTTCTTTTCAACTTCAATTTTTTTCACGTATTCTAAATACTTTTCCAAACTTTGAATTTTTTTGCCAAGGTTACAATTTTTTAACAAAATGTTTTCAACGTCACTGCAAATTTGTAAAACAAGCCCAGGTCAATTCATAAAATCAAAAATTCTTCCCAGACAATTTAAAAAATTGTAACCTTGACAAAAAATTTGAAGTTTGGAAAAGTATTTAGAACGCGTTGAAAAAATGTAAGTTGATGAGAAATTTCGTAAAAAAATTGAGACCTCGTTAAGAAAAATTTTGAAGCTAGAAAAAAATTTCGTAAAAAATTTACACCCTGTCAAGAAAAATGTTGAAGTTGAAAAATAAATTTCGTGAAAAATGTCGACCTCGTCAAGAAAAATCTAGAAGTTGGAAAAAAACGTCGGAATGTGGACTTTGAAAAAAAAATCGCTCACCAACCTACGGAGATCCGTAAAACAGGCTCACGTCCATATTTGGCATCAGCGGATTTTGATTCCAATTTTTCTGACATGTGACATAGGTAGATAGGTACGAGAAACAGGTAGCAGTTTACATAGATTTGAGATTATTATACAATCTTGTTCTGTAATCATAATAAGATTTTAGAATTGATTGATGGGTATTTGCACATTTGAAACAACCATTGCTTGTTTGTTCATTTTGATTTCTGAGTAACACAATTGAAACAGAAAATGATTTTCAACTGTCCACGTGGTAAATGTTTCTTTTTTGAAGATTTAGAAATGGCAAGATAAATAGGTACAATAGAAGGCGAGGAAAATCAAAGAATACTTACTTCCGACGTTGATTATAATGTTTTGCATCAAGTACATCTTTCGCTGTGGTCCTGTGGTTTACAATTCTTACAAGTACAAACGAATCGTTTTCACTATATTCGCATCTTCGACAAGATGTATCATTTTAGTGTAATTTTCTACACAAAAGAAATTGTAGAAAAAATGCGAAAAAAGTTCCGAAAAGCACCTTTTTGAATATTCTTTAATACATAAAAACGTGTTACAAAAAACGAGCGAAGAAGAAAAAAAAAAAGTAAAAAAATCGTCACAGAATCGGACGAAAAAGGGTTGCCTAAACGGCTAATTAAAAATAACTAAAATTACGATCAGTGTTGCAAAAAAAAGAAGTTAAAACAACACCTCCCCACAACACTAGATCGGTTATCAAAAATATTCACGTATACAAATAGATAAAACTGTTTTGAAAAAATAAACGAACGCGAGTACATAAACTCGAACAAAAAACATAAAACTTAGCTCGTATACAATAGAAAAAATGATGATAAACAAACTACAAACTAGCGGATAAATTTATACTTTTGTAAAGTATAAATTGTCTTTGATTCAGTCACACCTTTGGTGAGCATATCAGCCTGATTACTATTCGAAGCAACGAATTTGAGTTCGACAATACCTTTCTTTACAACATCCTTGATAAATTGATACTTGATATCGATATGCTTGGTCCGGGTATAATTTCCATTCGATTTCGCGATTTGAATGGCTACTTGGTTGTCTCCATTTATAACGATCTTATTCACAGGTATTTTCATCTCAATGAGCATATTTCGGATCCATAAAACATCCCTGAGGCAGTCAGCCAGGGCAATGAACTCTGCTTCGGCGGTGGATAGAGCAACTACAGACTGCTGTCGAGTTTTATAATGTACAATATTACCATAAACAAATATAACATACCCAGTGGTAGATTTACGATTTGGCGGATTAGCCCAAGACGCATCATAATAAGCTTCAATAACCGGAGCATCTTCGTTCACGGAGTATCTAATTTTCCATTTAGACGAATTCAAGTATCTTAAGACTCGAATGAGATACTTATAAGTTTCCTTCGTAGCTTTCAGTTGGTGCCGACTGAACAAATTTGTACTGAAACTGATATCAGGCCTGGTTCTTTCAGCGATATAATTCAGCGATCCTAAAAGCTGCTGGAATTTTTTAACACAGAGTTCTTCCTCTGGACTGTTTATCTGGTCAAGGTTTAGTTTCGTTTCAATCGGAGTCCAGATTGGAATGGCATTTTCAAGTCTGTATTTCGCTACCAGCTGAATATGATCTGGGGCGATCTTCAAATTCAGACCCACAAAATTCGTAACTGGTAGTTCCCGAAGGCAGAAACGATTCTTCAGTTGACTGATAAACTTATTCACATTATTTTCATTCGCACCGGCGACTAGCCCATCATCAACGAAAATAATCAATATCAACTCCAGCTCGAAGTTGATAAACAGACACAGTTCAGAGGAGCATTGAACAAATCCAAGTTCGATTAGCACTTCGCAAAGCAGTTCAAACCAGCTCTTAGGCGATTTTCGGAAGCCATACAACGATTTTAATACATGTAGTACATACCCTGGTTTGCATATGTAACCAAAACCTCCTATATACAAGGCCTGAGTGCTGGATTAATGACGTCATGGATGTGGTTAATTTTCTGTGGTATGTGGTAATTTTCGCTCAATTCACACCGATTCTGTACGTTGTTGTTTGTGTTTTCATCATGTAAACAAAACTGTACGGAGTGTGAATTTAGTGAAAACCTATGGTTAACCAATCAGAATCGCCAAAAATTAACCACATCCATGACGTCATTAATCCAGCACTCAGGCCTTGTATATAGGAGGTTTTGATGTAACCCTTTGGTGGTTGTAAATAGATTTCTTCCTCCATATCACTGTTTAAGAAAGCGGTCTCGATATCGAACTGTTTAATAATCCATTTTTTGAACAATATGACAGATAAGAATACACGAATAGCTGATACCGCAGCGACTGGCGAATATGTATCTCCCTCTTTCTCTTCATCGACTTGATAACCAAGGGCTACTAACCTCGCCTTTCCAATTGTTCCATTGGTGGTTTCTTTTTCTCTGAATACCCACTTTGAACCGACTGTTATCTGTCCAGTATCCGGCACTTCCTCCCATACAGTGTAGCGATCCATGGAATCCAGTTCTTTTTCGATTGCTTTGATCCAAATTTCCTTGTCTGGATTTTTATCGATATCATTATACGACTTTGGAACACAAATGAGTAATTTGTAGTTCGGTTCGGATTCATCTTCGTTATCACTATCCCAATCATAATTCAGTTCGATGACTTCGGTCTCGGCGTCATTTTCGGCTACCCTCACTGGATTGTTATCAGCTGGTCGGGGTTCATTGGTGTTCAGATTCAAGTATTCCGGAGGAATTCGGTCTTTTGGCTCTGGTTCATTGTAAAATACTACGTTTCTGGACACAACTACTTTATTATCCTTTTTGACTTTTACTTTGTACCCTTTTGAGTCATTTGGGTATCCGATGAAAATACCCTCTTCACCTCTCGGATCGAACGCTTTTCTCTTCTGTGTGGGTATATGAACAACGCAGCTCTGGCCATACTTGTGCAATAATTTGAGATCAAACGGCGGCTTGTTATAGAATACCTCGTAAGGGGTTTTTCCTTCGATAGACGACTTGGCAGTTCTGTTCAACGTAAACACTACATACGACATCACTTCGGCCCACATATTTTTCGGCTGCTTACTATCAATCAGGATCGTAGTTGTAGCCTCCTTCAGGGTGCGAATTTCCCTTTCAGCTTTTCCGTTCTGTTGGGGCGTAAATGGACAGCTGAGTTCGTGTTTAATGCCCAAATTTGAGGTCACTTCATCAATAATATCATTGATCTGTTCCGTTCCATTATCTGTACGTAGCGTTATCACTTTATTACCAGTTTGGGTTTCAACCATGTTGAAAAAGTCTTCAAAACATCCGGCAGTATCGGCTTTACTTTTCAAAAAATAAACTACTCGGAAGCATGAGAAGTCGTCTTTGATTACAAGACCATATTTCGATTTTCCAACTGATAACGTAGGCGATGAGAGCAGATCGGCATGTACGAGTTGTCCAGTCTTGGTTATTTCGGTTTCGCTGGAACCAAACGGTAACACTGTCGATTTACCTTCAAGACAAGGTACACATTTTTCGTTGACGTTGCCGTGGTACTGTTTTTCATTTCTATCCAGCACTTTCTTCACATGCGCTTTGTTCTGGTGAGCCATCCTTTCGTGCCATTCCGTTAGCGATAGCAGCATCAGTGGATCGGAGAGGTCGGAGTTCAAATTTGAGATCGGAGTGAGGGGCAGAGACCATAATCCGTTTTTCTGTAGTTTGGCGATTATTTTAGTTTCACCTTTGACCAAAATAATCTCGTCCAACGTAAATTTTTCGATAACCCATTGATTTTTCAGCAAAGAATACATAGAAACGAGATTCGCCGGCGCCTTGGGATTGAGTAAAGTTTCTTCAAACATCAGCTTAGCTCCGTTACACTCGGCCAAAACGATTCCTTTTTTATTAACGTGAACCTTGGTGTCTGTTCCAATTATGATATTATCATTTATCAGTTCGATGCTGGTTAATAAAGATTCATTATTACAGACGTGCGTAGTGCAGGCATTGTCCAAATACCATCCATTTTTATCTAGATCTGTAGAATTCGCAAGGCTGACGTTGATACACGACTTATATTCTGAAGTTGAAGCAGAAGTACAGTTTTTGGCGTAATGACCTTTCTGCTTACATTTATGGCAAACGGCGTTCTTTCTTTTTCGAGGTCTGGACAGGTCGCGATCTGATGGCCGGGTTCTTTGCAATATTTACAGTTGTTTTCAGTCGTTTTTGACTCCTTGGGCTTAGGTTTCGAATCCGATTTCTCCGGTGGCGGTGACTTGGCTGTTTTCTCAGAACATTGGAAGGCTTTATGTCCGGGTTTTTTACAGATAAAGCAAATCATGGCAACGGCAGGCTTCTTATCCTTATTGGATTGTTTTTTCTCATATAATCTACGGAGCTGGTTATCTTCACATATCAACGATTTAAACAGGTCTTTCAAGGGCTGGTTCTTAATCAGGTTTGAAGCGGATACAATAGTTCGAAATCTTCCGGGCAACGATGACAGCAATCTCGCCTTGAACGCAGTATCGGAGGTTTTGTCGCCAAGTTTATCGATTTTTAGGCGGAGATTTTCCAAACGACTTATATTTTCTGACATAGTTTTGCTATTGTCATACTCAAAAGTCTGAAATTCCGTTGTAAGTTCGTCAATATCATCTTCTTTCAGACCAAAAAGCTGCTCTAACTTTTCAAGCATGTCCGAGCTCGTGGTGCACTGTAGTAAGTGAGTGAGTACCTGGTCTGTGACGGAGTGGACAATCATTGTCTGGACTTTAAGTTCACAATCGTGATCCAAAGCTCTCTTTTTCTGGCCGGCGGTGAGTTGTCGCATTGATAAATCTACTCTGAATCTCCATTCAGGGTAATTACTGGTGCCTTGGAGCTTAGGCAGAGCTAGATGATTCAACATATTCACTTGTTCCATGTTTCTACTAACGAGTTCTAAGTTCTAAAAGTTCTACAATAGTTCGGCGGTGTTAAGGCGTGGGACTGGGCCCATAACCTGTAGAAAAAATGCGAAAAAAGTTCCGAAAAGCACCTTTTTGAATATTCTTTAATACATAAAAACGTGTTACAAAAAACGAGCGAAGAAGAAAAAAAAAAAGTAAAAAAATCGTCACAGAATCGGACAAAAAAGGGTTGCCTAAACGGCTAATTAAAAATAACTAAAATTACGATCAGTGTTGCAAAAAAAAGAAGTTAAAACAACAGAAATAAAAGATACTTTTCATCTTCGAGACACCCTTGGAGAAAACCTCCGAGAACGAGTCAGTCGAACTCATAGCTGCATGTGGTCAAGTCGGCCACGACGCGACGGTATGATACATTACTGTCAGACAAGAGTTCTCCTTCGAGTACGTATCTGTGACGCACGTGTTGCGGTATGGCACTGACGATGGCGTGTGTCTGAAATCGTAATTTTGAGAAGTGATTTCGACGCGAAAAAATGTGTATTTACCGAGACGCGTGTTGGTGCGGTGATAAAAATTGAGAACAGCGAATGACACAGACGACAGAAGACGAGGTGCGGTGCGACGTATTCTCGATGTGCTTTTACGCGTATTTTTCCCCAAATATGGGCGTTTTGTTATTGACTTAGAAGTAGATGAAAGAGAGATGCCGGCTTTGGCGGCGCGAATGGGTTAGAGGAGAAAAATGCGTATGTTATTGACAGCTTCGGGTTCGAGTTCGCCTTCGCACATCGATGTTCTGTGTATGTATAGTTTTTCTCAACCTATATTAAAACCGCTTAAGGGCGAATATTGCCAGTCTGAAGGGAGTAGGATTTGTTTAGCTGTGGTAAATCGCCGACTCGCCCGAGTTATTAATTATATTTTTCCAGTAATGGAAAAAATTCTGTAATCTCGGATCTGGCTGCTGGGTGATGAGGCTTGGGCGATTACCAGCTGTAGTGAGGAGGGGATGTGCGATGCCAAGGTACGGATTTATACCAATGGCGGCGGTAATTAGTTAAGCTTTATGAATACCAGTCGTGATTAACTTTTAGTTAAAAATAAGATAAATTACGTGTAAAATACGACGACGACTATTAATCAATATACTGATAATTAAAACGAACCTTCAGCGAGTTTCCCTCGTTCCTTTCGTCGTTTGTGTTCATGAAGAATTACCCAAACAGTACCCAATGTTTTGGTGTACTCGACGTATTTCTTTTTTCCGACGTTAATGATTTGAGTGAAAAAATTGCGATTTTTAGGTTCTTGGTTAGTTTTATTTAAATTTGGTATCTGTTTACAAAATATATGTGAAATGAATCCCATGAGACATGTTCAATTTTTAACAAATAGTTCGAGTAAGCTATGAATATACTGTAATTTTCAGTGGAATCTCAATGGGTCCCTTTGACTTACCTGCAAATGAACGAAATATCAAATTGGTTTATAATAAATCTATTGAATAAACATCGATAAATAGATGATTGAATCTTACCTGCCGGACTTGTAGTCGAAAGTCATAGCTCTGCAGTGGACGTTTTTTTCGTTTCAGTTTAGGTACTTTTTTTTCTGAACGAACTCCTTGTTATTTTGCTTCAAATGAGATTTCGTCAATCCAAGTTGAAATTTATTATTATTATTTACTTCCTATGTACTTCGAAATTAGAACCAATAACTTATTTATTCCCAAAATTTTGTATTTCAAATGCTCACTGTGAAATATCTTCACGAACTTATTTATTGTAATTATGAATTCCTAAGTTCAAATTTTTTCAACGTATTTTTTTCAAGCATTCAATTCTACCTCATGTTTTTTTTCAAGTTGTATCCCATTTTAAAATTTCTAATTAGTTGAATTAAAGCTTGATTTTTTACATTTAATTTTACAATTTTATATTGGAACACGTCAAAACAAACTTTTTACGTTGTTCACTAAACGAAAAAAAACAAAAAACATTTGATTCGAAAACCATTCAATTGGTGGAAAACATGTTTCCGGCATTAAGGGGTCTACTAGAGACGACTTCTATGTAATCCTAGTTTGGGGAAAAATTTTCCGATCGTGCCGGAGATATGACTAGAAAAACATTTGGACTTGACCTCGGTGATCAAAGTTGTAAGATGTTGCGTTCGTAACCGCGTGGATCTGTTTCCTACTTTCAATTACATTAAGGGTAAGGTGCCCTAATACCGACCACCTTTTTAAAAACCCCTCCTATTTCGAACCGCTTGGGTCAAAAAGTTCCGGAATGGGCTTAAAAGATACCCTGAAGTGTCTACTTTATGTACCCAAGAGGATTGGGCCTCAAATTTTTCAAAAATATTTTTAATTATTTTTTTTGTGAAACAAGTCAAAACTCGACTTTGAAAAAAAGTGTTCCCAATTCCGACCACCTACAAAATTGGCCGTTTCACTCGTACAAAAACAATTTATTTCATTTTAAGAAGACAGACAGTAAGTACAAAAAATATTGTTTCTTGTTTCCGCACTCCTCTACCGCCGCATCATAATTTTCATGAGCCTGGGAAGAGCATTTTCTGCATTGGATCCGGTGGTCGGTATTGGGAAGCTTACCAAAAAAAACTTCGATAATTTTTTGGGGGCACTTACCATAAATAATATGTAAATGTAATTACACCATTCGATAGTGCTATTCTTCTACTATTTTTAGGCGTTTCTAAAAAAATTTTTTGAAATGCACTTTTCTGTCTCGAGAACAAAACATACATAGCGCCAAACAATTTGACGACTTCGATTTTCGTTTTTTTCGATTTTCTCCACGAGTTTTGGTTTTAGAGACGTCGGGTTTGTCTCATTATGTTTATCTGTGATAAAGGAATACGAAAAAAAAATTTTCTGCCCGATCGCGTCATTAACGAACGAAATAGAGGGGTGGTCGGTATTGGGACAGTGGTCGGTAATAGGACACCTTACCCTTATTTTAGTGCAAACCCCATATATTGAAGCTTGAAGGATCAAAATCCGCCAAAGTAATGGCAAAAAACATAAAATGAAATAAAAAAAAATCAGTTTTTTTTCTTGAAAATTGTCACTTTTTAAGTCACAACTAAGTTATGATTATGAAAGGGAAATTTTTTCACTTTGAGTACCTCATGATTTTGACTCAAAATGAGTAATTTTAAAAAAAAATCATTGTTTTTCCGTTTCAAATCTGCTTTTTTTGATTCTCAACACGATGTTTGATGTTGCCAAAAACCATGTTCTCGGCATTTTCGCGAAAATCTAACAACACTGATCGATCCACATTTCCGTCATGAAATCAAAAATGTCAAAAGTGGACTTGACCCCCCGTATCGTTCTAAACATGAAAAAATCAGAAGTTAAAAAAATTTTCAACACGTCAGTTTTTTTTATCGTTGAAGTTTTTCAATTTTTTTCTAACTTGGAATTTTCAAGAGACGTTCATGTATCATATCAATATCATGGTTTTCAAAACCTCGTTCAACTCAGTAGTTGAAAGTAAATTTTAAAAGAAACATGCAAATAGCGAATATGAGAATATGTGACCCTGCCGTTAAGAAGAGACCTTATGTAAAAAAATTTATGTCTTTATTTTTATGGGTTTGGTCTAGATTTGGTGTCATTTGGACCAAAAACGTGAAAAATGAGGCATCGATTTTTTTTACACAAGATCTCTTCTTTCCGGCAGGTTTACATATTTATTTTAAAAATTTATAAGTTTTAAAACATTTAGGGTTAGAAAAATTTGAACTTGGTACTCGTATAATAATTTTGGACTTGAATCGTTGAGATCTCGAATTTATCGCAGTATTACTGTAGAGAAGATTCTGCCGGACGGGGTGGTAAAGAAAGTGACCACTTACGGAGGACGTTGGAGGGAGTGTTGGGACGGTAGGGTTGTCCCCTTCCTCACGAGTCCTCTGGCCGTTGGGTCCTTCTTTCCCCATTACACTGGTGCGCACCAGGTTCCCGATCTTGCTCTACGGACTTACCTCCCGGAGGATATTTAGGAGGAAGTCCCTTCGCCGAGGGTCCGCGGGGCCCGTCTGGGGTCTCGCACGTTGGAACGAATAAAAACACGGTTGGCAGATACAAGCGTATATTTGCACGACGTATTTAATCGTACCTGTATGTGTGTGTGAGTGACGGCCGCGACCTACGGTTACGGATGGATCTAAATTGGCGATGATCGAGATGATTTTACACTCAATTCGACGCCACGCCGCTGGCTGCGGAGGCGGCGGCGAAAGGAGCTATAGACCTCCCCGATCGGTGCCATCGTATTGAGCTGAACTCCATCGTCCCCTACTTCGCCGGAGCTGCAAGGGGGTCGATGGATCATATTGTTCTGAACGTGTGGAAGAATTCGCGCGGCGGGAATAGGAACGACGCCGCGGAGGATATCTCCGGATGGATATCTCCGCGGAGGGAACCGATCTCGCGAATGGCGAATTCCACCGGGGTCCCAGGGTCTCTATCCAGGCCTAGGTGCACTGGTACCTTGAAGGATCCCCATTGGTCCCCCATCGAAATGAGGGGCCATGATGGAATCGCGGGTGAATTCCGATGACGGGTAAATAAATCGAGCCGGATTCGATATTTACGCGTCGCCGGCTAAGTCCGATTCCGGTGACTTAGCCGGGCGTCGTACAAGCCGAAGCGAGAGATGTTAAGACGACACGTATGTTCGAATTAGGGGAAAAATCGAAACTTCGAAACTTAGCCTAAACGAAACTTGATTTTGACTCGTTCGAGGGTTGAAAACGCACCAGATCGAGCCTAAACTCGATCCAGCAACGCATCATCCCACTCGAACGTAGATTTCGGAACTAGTTTTACTCCGCTAACGCAGAGTTTATATAAGGATTCGAATCAACTTGCTAGCAGGGTTGCCACCACCACGGAACTATAGTCGTTTCTCTTGGGTCGGGCCATATTCACTCTGACATATGCCCCATCGAGCTGTATTAGGGGAGCTGACCTCCCATAGTAAAGGTCGAACTTTTAGTACTGTAGTCAAAGTTAAGTTCCATAGAGAGGATATTGGTCCCTGCCCCATTCGACTTTTGCTGTGGGTGGTGGTAACCTAAGTAATAAATTTTGATCCGGTATGTCCGGTGCGGCTATTGTAGTTCAATAATAAATACAAATTTTGCGGTCTGCTGACCCTCGGAACGGCCGAAAGGGATCGCCGACGGGCCAAAAATACTGCTAGCTAGATGACTTGATATTGTGCTAAACAGAATGTTAAGCTAAACAGAAATTTTGATGCCGTATTTTGAAATGACAATAAAATTTACGGCGTGGGAACTATGGTGAAAAGAAAGTTGATATTTTTGGAGTAGACTTTAAATTTTGATTTGATGGTTTTTCGTTTTTGACAATTAAATGGTTTTAAACTTGGTAGAAAATGGTCCCTAAGTCATCTATTTGAACCCTTGTTAAATTTTGATTTGTGGTCACGGTACCACTGTGTGGAGGGGGAGAAATTTTGCGGAATTCGGACGCGAATTCTTCCATGCACGTACAGGGTTCAGCTTACGATTTTTTAGGGGGTTACGTATATACAATTATGTACAATTATATCTAAGTAATTATTCAGAGCTCAGAACACAGAAAAATGGGGTTGTGTAACATTATTGTCGTCTCGAGGGTTAATGTGGTTCTTGAAGTGGGGTTTTACAATTTATGAGACGTAAAAAATATCAAAAAGGAAATTTACAAATGATTTTTGATTTTTGAAGGGGGGGGGAGATTTGCAAATCTCTTTTTATGATTATATTCACGCTCGCTGTTACATTTCATTTTTTTTTTTTTTTGATTTTTTCGTTTTACTATTTTTATTACATTTTGTGTATTTTTATTCACGCACTCTGTTACATTTTATCACATTTTTTTTTTTTTTTTTTTTTTTTTTTTTGGTTTTGTGCATATTTTTCTATTTTTTTTGTGAGATTTGCATTAAAAAATAAGAAAATTTTGATTTTGTAGAGCTCTGAATAGGGAAATTGTAAAACTAAGTGGGGGGTGTATGCGCGGTTTGGTACAGAACCTAAAAAAAAAATATACGCGAGGGAGACTTATGATTAAATTGTCGCAGCCGTCGGATATGTATGAAGATGTAAAAATAACATATTTGCTGACATCAGCATAAGAAACGACCGTATAGGTATGTACATTGAAATTAAATATATAATGTGACATGTGATCAGTTACTAATATAGATTTTTGTTGTTACAGGTGCCGACGATGGAGTGTCAATGGTTGAAGGTAAAGATGGTATCGAATGGTGAGTATCGACGTGGTGATATTAGTGGTGTTATGGTGTCCACTTTTTGTTATAGGTTGATTCAGCACGCCGATTCATGGTGGTTTCTGCGACACGGATATGGGTTACTCAGAACATGGTGTCGGAATACTATTAAAAAATCGAAAGGTAATTAGTAATTTTGTAATATTTAACCTATTAATAGGAAAAGCATGACGTGCAAAAGATGAAAGAATTTTTATCATATAAAATTATGAAGTTTTAGTTTTTTAGCTTGTTGAGATACAGTTACTTTTTTGTTGGTTCCAGGTTTCCATGGCTCTGGTTGGTTTGGTTCCAGATTGATGAATTGCTGTAAAAAATTTGATTAGTTTGCCAAAGGTGAGGTTTTTTACATGTCGTATGTATTTTGGTGCCGAGAAATAAATAGAAATTTTCTGGTTAATATTCAAAAAGAAAGAAAAATAAAAATCAGTTAAGCGAATTTTGATTGTTGAATTTTGGTGTGATGATTTTGTGAATTTTTGTTTTAGAATCTGGACGGTGTCGATAATCGAATTTTGGATTCCAAGTGCCCCATATGCCAGCGTCGTTTGGGCTATTTCGAATTTTGAAAAGGTGAGAATCAATTTTGATTTGAGTTTTAGAATATAAAATCGCCTATGGCGTGCCCCATATGCGCGTAGGGATGATTTTAGGTTGGAATGGTTGCCTATATGGAGTTTTTTACGGCGCATGTATGTTTTAATTTTGATTGTGAGTTTTTCGAAAAGTGAAATCGCGTTAATTCTTCTATTGTATAAATTTTGGGATGGTAATGGGCGATTTTTTGTATCAGAAATATTTTTGATTTTTGATGACGTCGAAAATAGCAAGAAGGGAAAAGAAGAAAAGAAAAAGAAGAAAGAAAAAAAATATTTTTTGGGTAAATGACAGACTGTTTCATTTATTTTGCCGAATAGTGAAAAGAGAAAGAAAAAAAATAAATAAAGAAAAGAAATTTTGGTTTTGTGAATTTTATTGTGACAATTCTGCCCCATATGAACTTGATGTTCGTGTGGGCTGAAATTTTCAAATTTTGGTTCCCATTCTTGATGTTTTCGATCATATCATTTTACCATTTTATTTCTGATGTCGTGGTAAATCAAATGTTCATAATTTTTTTTGGAAATTTTTGTATGTGGCCAGAAAGTTTTTCAAATTTTGATTGGAATTTTGCCCCATTTGTACTTCGTTTGAATTTTGAAGATGTTGAATTAAATTTTGAGGTGTTGATTTTCTTCTCCTTCGCTCTGTCTTTATGTTCTTCGTATCTTGATTTCTTGATGATTCTGTATCGTATGTTAGAAATTTTTGAAACGTGAGCTTTTCTACGTTTCTACTTTTTTGCATTTGTTTGTGCTACCTTTTGTATAGGATTAGTTAACGATATGTTGAGGTATTGATTCTATTTTTCTTTATTTTTTTTAGAGAGAGATGAAAAGTTCGAAATGATTTTTGTGTCAAGTATTTGCGTTGTAATATTACCTCATATGTATTTAGAAATTTTGGTTAAATTTTGGTTTTGATTTTTTGAATATGACGTCGAAATTGTAAATTGAGTTGAAATTTTGAATTTTTCGAATGATATTCTGCCCCATATGTACCAGGTGGCGAGTTTTCGAATGGTTTTGATATCGGACGAGTTTTTTGTAAATTCTAGAATTTTGGTTATGTGGTATTGATGGTTGAATTGTTTCGGTGTCAAAAAATCAATATGTATTTACGTATACATTGGTATTGATGTAAACAAAAATAAAGATAGTACAGTACTCGAAAAGTAGACAAGAGAAAAAGGAGAAAAGATAAAAAAGAAAGAAATAAAAATATGAGAAAAAATATAGTCGACACTTAACGAATAAACGAAGATATGGGGGAAAATTTAGAGGATTATTTCGAGGAGTCCTCGAAGGTGTTCGAACACTTCGACCGGCTGTTGCTTTGGAAGGAAGGCGGGCGATGATATCAATTTTGTTTTCTTCGCAATTGTTTCTGTGTACTCCTTCCATATTCTTCTGTTTTTGGGATTTCCAATCGGCGGCGCGAGAATTAGTATTTTTTGACACCCTTTAATTCTCAAAGTATCTTCCAGGATTTCGATATCCTGAGTTGTCTCTTTTTTCGAGTCGTGGACGTTGGGGGCGGCGATGGCGATGCTGGTGCACGGTACGGGTGCGGCCGCGATTATGTTGTTTATCTCCTTGAGGTTTATATCTTGGTGGTATAATCGTGTTACTTTCAAGATTTTTTCGTATGGTGACTTTTTTAATAATAGGTTGGCGATCATTGCCGCGTAACCGTTGCCAGCCAGGAGGGTGTTGCGAATGTACACATAGATGTTTTTGTTGTGTATTATGATCGAAGTTTGTCCTACGGTCTTCATTATTAAATTCGGCGAAAAGTATTTGATTTCATTAATTGTTTCTTCAACCGACTCCATTTCTTCTTTTGTTTGTTTGATCTTTTTCTTATTTTTAACGAGTTGTCTTTCGGTTTTTTTCAGCGTTTGTTGTAGTCCTTGAAGTTTTGCCTGTATAGAATAAAGAAAGAATTTAAGCAAATGTCGTTGGGAATATGTCTAGTAATTTGTGTTTGTTTTTGTTGTTTTTGTTTCAGGTGTTATAAGTTGGATAATGCGGCGAGGTGGAAATGTGAAGATTTTTGAATTTTTGCGATCGAACTGTTTTTTGGTTGGATGAATTATCAAAGTTTTGGTAAGTTGTGCTATGTCGATCTTATTTTGGTAGTTTGTTTTTGATTGTTATTGATAAGGGTAGTCGAATGTATTTTGAATGGGTTATTTTCGAAAGTAGAATTTGTGCTATGTTTTGGAGTAGAAAATGATCGGATTGAGTTACTTATTATTGCTGTTCATTGGCCGAAATGATAATATCTATAATTTTGAGGTCGTGAGTTTGTGAAAAGGTGTGCGTTTTGGTCGCCGGATGATTTTTGGAAGGGAGGTTTTGCTAAATTTTATGCTATCTGATCTAATGAGTGAGTAGTACATACCTCTAAATCGTAGAGCGTGTCTGACATGTTTGCGAATCGTCGAGAATATATTGCGAAAGCGAAAATAATAAAAAGGTTTTACAAATGACGAAAAAATATTGCAAGTTTAAAAGCCGGTGTCGCACGTATTTTTATTTTCTTGAAATTGATTTGGAAATTTTTTATTGGCTTTGTAGTTTTGGAATAAAAATTATATTGTTTTTGGCTTTTCAGAGTGTGCTACTTGCGTAGTTTTTGTGATAGGTGGGTTTTATCCTATCTTTTTTGCAGTGTTGCCAGAAGTGGGTTTTTGTGGTTCGAATGTTTTTTTTTTTTAATTTTGAGTTCCTGAAGGGTTTTGTTTGGGATTTTTAATTTTGTGTTGTATTTTTTTTGAGACGCAAGGATTTTTAATTTGATGAATCAGAGTCGTTGGGGTAATATTTAGTCGAATATGCAATTTTCCGGTCATGGCGAGATTTTAGTTCGCTGAGTGGAAGGCGTCGGATTTCGGGTAGGGATTTTGATTTTGTTGGAGTTTCCAAATTTTGAGCATTTTGCAAGTCAAATTGTCGTCGAAATATGTATGGAATTTGTAGTTTTTCGAGAGTCTGAGTCGAGATGTGACCGATGATATCTTGTAGATCGGAGGGCGTAAATTTTATTGAGACTGGTCGATTCTCGTAGGTGAATTCTATTTCTTTGAAATAGTCGTTACGTAATATTGCAGAAGGGAAGAGTAATTCTATGGTTCGGATTATTGATTTTGAGATGGTGTTCTGATTGGTATATGGGTTTATGATCAGTGGTATCATGAGAGTGTTATCGAGTTTGAAATAAATTTTGTCAAATGGGCGATAGGTTCTGCTTTTTGGTTTTGGTTTAAGGGTGGGATTTTTTGTTACGTCGTCCGTGTCTAGATAAGTCAAATCGGTTTGAATTTTTATAGATTTTGTATTTATATCAGGGGGGTATGAGCCAGAAGCAATAATTTTGGGATTTTCTAGAGCCTCTTTTTTCAGATTTTCGGTTTGGAGTATTCTTATCGATTTCTTACCAATATAGCACAACGGTTGGTGGAGGGGGATTATTGAAAACGGGATTTTTATTTTGTAGCCTTTTACGGTGCCTTTTATGAAAGCTTTTCGAGTCGAGAGAAAAGGTGTTGGGTGGTCTTCGAGTAGAATGATTTTGTGGATATTCCTCACATTTATCTCCACCGCATGTGGTGTATTCTGCATTATATCTTGCAGCGAATGTTCGGATATAATATTTCTAGTTTGTTCAGGTTTTGTTTTCAGGATGAGAGTTGTTTTGTTGGAAATTGTTAATAGGATCGAATCCGCTATTTCTGTGGTTTCTGGCGTCGTAGTATTTTTATTATCGTTGTTTATATTGTCATTTTGTGGTGACAATATTTTTTCAGTTGTCTGTAGATTCGTCGGGCAGTCGGCAACGTCGGTCGAGAAGATTTTTAAGTTGTCTACATGTTTTTGGATTTTATCTAGCTTGTTATCGATGACGTCGGTGGAGAAGATTTTTATGTTTTTTATATGTTTTTCGATTTCATTCCACTTGTCTATTGGGCATTCGGCAATGCGTATTGATTTTCTCATTTCATTTAAGTCTGGCATTTCATCGCATGTGTCGTGGATGCTTTCGGTTGAGGATGATGAGGATTTTGAAGATTTTGATAGGATATTTGGCATTGTTTTTAATTTTGGCGAAATGATAGGTATTTCTTTGGGGTGTTTGATTATTATTCCAAAGTTTTTTATTGTGGTGTCGCCGATGATGCAAAATGATTTGAGACAGGTATTTTGAATCGTGAATTGAATTTTTGTTGGGAGATGCCAAAGGTGCAGTTGATGATAGCGGTTGGTTTGTGATTTATGTTTGTCGTAAGAATTTTTTGTGGGTATTGATTCAAAATTTTGTCTGATTGGTATTTACTTATGATGTTTTCATCTTTTGAGGGATTTAATATTGCCTTTATTTCTATTTCATTTATTTTTAGGGTAATTTCATCGTGAGGTAGGTATTTAGTTTGAATTTTATTTTGGTAGGTAAAGGGTACTAGGCCGTGATTATGGTTGCTATCATCAGCAGTCGTTTTGGGTGAGGTGATTTTCTCGTTTCTGTGATATGTTTTAGTATTATTGGAGAAAATATCCTCAATTTCTGAGTCAGTTTTGTCGAAATCATGATTTTGTAACTCTGTGTTTAATTGGTCCGAGATTGTTTTTGTTTGGTCGTTGTTAATTTTTTCAGAGTTATTTTCAGTGCCATGAGAATTTTTATTATCCAAATTTTGGGTTTGGGAGGAATTTTGATTTTTAGGGTTTGAAATTTGTGATGTTTAGGTGGTCCAAACGGAGTTGTCTTATTGCGTTTTTACTTATATAGCACGTCGGCTCTTTTGATTCGATAATTTTGAAAGGGATTTTTATATTGTAGGTACCTATCATTCCCTGTACTATTGCAATTTCGGAAAGAGGGCTGGGTATGAATGGAGAAAATGGGAGACCTATATCTGAAGATGCGTGGTATTTTACAGGAACAATTGCGCGAATGCTATTTAAGGTGCCTCTTGATATGGTATTTGCGTTGGCGTCGGAGTTTAATTCGATGGTTAAGGTTGAGTCGGAAGATATGTTCAATAGGAATGATTTTGGTTTGCCCATTTGTTTTACTGGGTCCCAAAATGTGAAAAAGGTTCTAGATTTTATGGCTTTTAGCCATTCTGGTACATCGCTGTCTTCTACAGCATATTTTTGATGAATCTTGACGGGTAGGTCGGGGACCTCTGTGTGCTCGAATATTTCATCGTCGTAATTTTCTTTGTCCGAGTCTATATCGTAATCGTTTTCGTTTTCTAGCTCGCATTTTTGAGTTTTGTCATTAATTTTTGGAATTTCAAACGGTGATGAGGAGGCTTTAGGGTTGAGGGTTGGCGCAGGGGTTGAAAAATTTGAGTGTATCAGGTTTAGGTCGACGTCAATACTATCCTGATTTTGTGTTTTATTCTGGATGGATTTTATTTCAGAATTTACGTTATCTATTTCAGTTTTTAGGGTGTTGAATTTTGAATCGATTAATTCGCGGATTTCTTTCAGATCGGAGGTAGTTTTGGTTTTTTTATTTGATGTGGCTGATTTAAAGTCTGCGAGTTCGTGCGCCAAGTCTCCTAACCCTTCCGCTAATCCTTGAATTTCGTAGTCGTGATTATATAAAATGGAATCCGTTTCCGTTATTGCCTCTTGATGTTCAGTGATTTTTCCTTTCACTTCATCTATTTCATTTTCGTATTTTTCCGCTGATGAAATTAATTTTTCTGTCATAAAATCAAATTTGTTCATGCTTTCTTGGTGGGTGTCCAAAAGGTTTGAGAGGCGATTTATGTTCTCATCGATTTCATCATCTTGAGATGAGGTTTCGTATAATTCTTTTTTAGTTTCTAGGTCGAAAATTAGGTTGTATTTTGCGATTTCATCGCACCATTTCGATGTTTTGTTTCTTGAAAGATAGCGGTATTTATTTACGATTGATTTTAGTTCTGTTCGGACGTGAATATATTGTCCGTTGAGCCAGGATGGAAGGCTCTGCAGATGAAGGAATAAGCTTAGCATTTCTTTATTCGCTATCGAGTAGTTTCGTTGATGGGGTAAGAACTGGTAGGAGACGCGCATAATAACGTTTTCGGAGCCCCTAATGAGTTGGTAAAGGACTGACTGCATGGTGTCTCCGGTCACCATGGTGTCTAGGTACGCGTGATGTTTTTTCCTTAGTAATTTTTCAGCTTCAAAGATTATGGATTCTGCTTGTTTTTCGTTTAAGAGGACGTCGTCTACATAGCAGGTTTTTGAATTTAGATTTGGGAAAGCCTTGAGGGCTGCTTCGTTCTGTCTTAATTTTCGAAATTGGGAGGGAATAATTTTTGTGATTACATTCGCGAGATTCTTTTCGATAATTTGAAGTTTTGAGTCTACGTTTTGAGCCCCGATGTCCAAAATTCGGTTTATATCTTTTTGTTTTCCTTCCGGTACCGAAAGTACATTTAGGGTCAATTTTGCGTTCCAGAAAGCTGTTTCTCTTTGTGATGTTTTTGAGATTTCGAGGGGGCTTAGGGGGCCTTGTGGAGAGGGTGTTTTTTCAGAAGTTTCATTTTTATTTTGTTCTGTGGGGGAATTTTCCGTTTTTTCAGAAGGATTTTCAATATCGTGAATGTAAGAAGCTATGCCTTTGCATCGTTTTTTAGATTTGGGTTCAAGAATCGGAGATTTTGGAGGTGTTTTAGATGTGGAAGGTTGTGGAGAAATTCGTTCAGGAGTTGTATCAAAAAATGGAGAGTCTGGGAAAGATTGTGGTACAATTTGTGAGTCGTCAGTATTTTGATCTAGAGAGGGGGAGCCTTGAGGGGTTGGTGTATTGGGAGGTACGTCAGACATTTTTGATTTGGGTAGAAAATCGAAGCTTTTTGGAATTTTTGAATTTAGAGGATTTCTATACGATGTCTAAAATAAGATTGCCTTGAAAATTGTGGGTTTTAAGATGACGATATGGGTTTTATTCAAGTAGCGAAATAAGAAATGTTTTTAGAATTTTTTAGAATTTTTGTGGCTCAGGTGTATTGAGCGTATTGATAGCGAGTTAGAATCAGTGCCAGTGGTATTTGGCGATTCAAGCAAGTTTTTACGACGTAAATTATGCGAGTAGTATGCAGAGGCGTAAATTTGATCGAAAAAAATATTTTTAGTGAAATTTTGGTAAAAATCAAAGGGTAAAAGATTTTTTAAATTGTTCGGCTAAAAAAGGATATTGAATGGTTTTGAGGAAAATGAGGAATTAATGAGTCGTAGAATTTAGAAGGAGGGGTTTTTCAGAATTTTACTTTGCGATAATTGAGAAATTTTCAATTAATGGAATTTTGGATGAAGACGTGTGAATTTTTTGAGAGGTAGAAAGGTGTTTTTTATGGTCCACTACCAGGAGTGGTGTAGGAAAACTGATGAATTCCAGAGATCAGCTAAGTCGGATTCGTAATCCCACGCTGACCAACTGGGCCTTACCGACTCTGCAAGCAGAGAGGGGTTTTTTGTGTGACTTTGAAAGGGGGAAAAGAATTTAGAGAGCCTTTAATCCGATTGGCGATAAACTTCTCGTTTCAGGCTGGGTAAATTTTAGGATGGTATGTGGAAAAATTTATAGGATCTCTCAAAAAATCAGGAAAAGAGAGGTATAGGTATCAAGTCCGCTGTTTCCCAGTCGTGTCTGATGCCTATTTTATTTTGGAGAACGTAAACGGATAATTAATTTCTCAGATTATCTGGAAAATGCAATTTTCTTGAATTGCAGTCGTCGTTGTCCACGTACTGTCGCAATTTTTCAGAAAATTGTAGGAATTGGCCGAAAATTTCCTGTTAAATTTTTGTAATTCTCTTTAATTGCAGTCGTCGTTGTACACGTACTGTCGCAATATTCAGAAAATTGTTGAGTTTTTGGCCAAGAATTTAGTTAAATTTTGCAAAATGAGTTTAGATTTTGATTCAAAGAATTATTGGATCGAAAGTGACGCTGTATTTAATTCGTGAAAATTTTGTGGTGTGAAATTATTTGCTGCGGTCGTCGTTGTCCACGTACTGTTGCAGCTTGTAATTTCGAATTTTGATTTTTTATGACGCTGGACGGAAATTGTCGAAATAATAGGTCTTACGTTAATTAATTCGCTAAAATTTTGATGGTGAGATTATTTACTGTAGTCGTTGCGCGCTTACTTCTACAGCTTTATAATGCTCAAAAGAAATTCGCCAAAAAATGGTAGGTCGCGATGTATAGGTCGCGAAAATTCAGAATATGGAATTGTGTGCTGCGGTCGTCGTTTTGCACGTACTGTTGCAGTCCACAATTTCAAAATTTAAATTTTGGATGAAAAAGTCGAAATTATAAGTCGCGGAATTAATTAACTAATTTGGAAAGCGTAAAAATGTGAAAGTATTTACTGCGGTCGTCGTTGTACACGTACTGTTGCAGTATCTAAATTCACAGAATAATTAAAAGCAGAAGAAAAGAAATACGAGATTGACTAAGTTAACCTTGGAAAGGTAGATCTAGTCAAGCGCGAGTTTTAAAAGCAGCGTTTAGAAGTAGAGAAAGAGTGTACCAGATAGCTAGGTGTACTTGGTAAATGTTGAAAACGGCAATCTTTGCTGATAACCAAATAGCAGAAGAGAAAGACGTTAAATGATGTCGAGTTTGAAAACGGGGTTTTATTTATTTGAGTTTTAGGTAGCTTGATTTGCCGAGAATCTATCCGGTTGTGAAGTCGTGTATTTTGGGATGACCAGTTCTATTGTTGAAAATTCAATGGATCGTCTTTTTTATGAATAGCGAACACGATCCTTTTATTGTTTGGGTTGGTTTAGGTTCGAGAAATCGCACGATATTTTTGTTTTGTTTCTATACAGTCGTTTCCGTTTTTATGAGAAGATTCTTAAGTCTAAATATACCGATGTATGTACATAGATTTCGAAAGTTAGTTTATTTTCAAGGTTTCAGGAAATTTTGTAGTCCAAGTAAAGATAATAGAATTGATTAAGTCAATTGATTGTGTCATTTAATAAATCGAAAAGGTAAAAGGAAGTTTGCCGAAATCTATAGGAGCTGTCAAGTTCGAGATGACATTTATAGAGATTAATCGATTTTTAAATTTTGGAATATAATGGGGTGAACGTAAGTGTGCCAAAATGTGAAAATCTTGATTTCCGGAGCTGTCAAAGCCGTGATATTATGTAGGAAACGGTCAGTGATTAATTGATTTTTCGATTTTTTGAAAATAATGGGGTGAAGATAACTGTGCCAAAATGTAGGAAATCTTGATTTTGCCAAGAAATGTAATTTCAATAGATTGAATTTTAATGAGTTAAAAGTATTGTTTGAAAATCGTAAACGGATGTATTTTTGAGTGAAAAAAGGTGCATCGTTGTACATACATTTGTATAAGCAATGGTTTACCGCCACCGTTAAAAATAGAAAGAAGCGTCCTTTGAATTTCAAAGGGGTGAAAGCGTTTGTACCAAAAAGTATGCCTTAAGCCTAAATAGTGAAGCGGATATACATGGCGGCTTTTGTACATAAAGTCGCCAATATTTTTATTTACAATAGAATTGAATTAATTTGACAGGTTGCTGTCATCTTTACGGATTTTAAAAGAATTAATTCTTTGTTGTAAAGAATTGATTTACGATTTTAAGAAAATATTTTGAAAAGAATTGACTTGTCTTTATCGTGCCTATTGTTCTGAATGTGAATATTGACTAAACCATTTGCGCATTGGACTAGTGAAGGGGAAGAAAGAAGATCTAAACTGGGAATTGGATCGCGATGTAATTTTGGTCTGAATGGGCATGTTGGGCCGGAAATCGTATTGGCGCCAACGATTTATTTTTCGGTTGAAAAGTGGAAACAGGGTTACCATTATTTTCGGCGAAAAATATAATTTTGAAAATCGAATCGAAATATAGATCGAATCAATGGATTTTGACTTGATTAAATAAATGAATTTTGGATATTTTTCGGAGAATTTTGATTTTATAGGTCATGAGATTGGTAATTACGTTGATTGAAGGTAATGATCGAAAGAAATTATTGAATTTTTGAATGAGATGGTGATTTTTGATATTTTCCAAAGGAGAAAGTGAATTTTGTTGATCGAAACGTTAAATTGATTTTTGAGTATTGATTTTGGAATTTTGATATTTTTGTGTCATGGAAAGAGAGATTTCGTTGATCGAGATTAATTATTGGAATTTTAAATGTAAATTTTGATGATCGAAAGGGTTTTATTGAATTTCTAAAAGGTGACTATGAATTTTGATGTTTTCTAATGTTTGAAATGAGATATGATGGCCAAAGGGTTGAGTTTTTGAATTTTTTGATGTAGGTTTGAAAATTCTGATTTTCGATGTCATGAAAAAAGATTTTCGTTTATCCAAAGTAGTTAGTGAATTTTGTAATGAGTTTTGGAATTATGAATTTTGATATGTTTGATTTTGGGAAAGTATTTCGATGATCGATGTGATAATTTTGAATATTTTAGTGGAGATTTGAAAATTTTGATTTTTTAGGTCGTGAAAAGGGTTACCTAGTTCGAAATTGGTTATTGAAGATTTTGCTGAATGAAATTTTGATGTTGATCGTGAGAGAAGATTTGTGAGTGAAAAAGATTTTATTGATCGGAGTAAATTCTTGAGTTTTCAGATGAAATAATGAATTTTTAGATTTTTAATTTTAAGAAAGGGATTTCGTAGCTTGAAATTGTGAATTTTTGAGTTGTTGATCAAAGGATTTGAGAATTATGATTTTTTAGGTGGTAAAGAGGGGTTGTTTGGTTCGAAAATTATGTCTATGAATTTTGATTTTCTCTTTTGCGAGAGGGTAGGGTTCTGGTTATCGAAGTGTTAATTTTGATATTTTTGAATGGAATTTAGAAGATTTGAGTTTTTTAGATCGTGAGATAGATTGTTATAATCGAAACTTGAAATGAATGAAAGTGAATGAGTTTATGAATTTTGAATGATGATTTGGTGATTTTTGATTTTTTGAAGGTCGAAAAAATTATTGTCAAGATGAAAATGAGTGTATTTATGAATTTTGAGTAATAATTTTGAATTTCGATTTTCTAGGTTGTGGAAATTAATTTTTTGTGGATTGAAATGTTCAAAATGAGTGGTTATTTGATTTTTGATGAAAAGATGGCCTGAAATTTTCGAATTTTCGGGTGGGTTAGTCCATTTTGAATTTTTAGGGTGTGGGAAATAAATTCGTTTCGCCACAAATGGGTTCGTAAATTTTGGGTATAAAAAGAGTAGATAATGAATGCGTAGAGCATAATAAAAGGATTTCTTGCTGCAACAAAAAATACCTAATTATTGTGGTCATCGCATTTTCAACTGGCAAATTAATAAAATTGCCATGTTTTTACGTTATAACGGAAATGTACCGATATTTTCATTTGCAGATGAAAAGTGGTGCATTTTTGGTTCTTTCACTTTATAGAAAGTGAGACTATTGGCTTATAATTAGTTTTCACATAAAAATGTGAAATATCAGATTATCAGATCGTATGATTGATAATTTGATATCGGATTATATACATAGATTTACATATCCGGAAAGTTTCATCATTTCTGATGACGTAAGTTATTATTATTGAGCACTTCGTGTGCCTGAGATGTTGTTTACGTTAATTACGTTACGTTAATGGCCAGGAGGGGGGGGGGGTCGTAGTTTTCTACTTTTTGACTCGTATTTTGGTGTGAATTTTTTATGACCTTGATATTTCACACGTTTTTGGCCGAAATTAATATATTATTTTTTTTTTGTGTACTTAAGGTACATAGTCCGAAATTTTCGAAGTGAAAAATTTCTATTTTGCACTTAAGGTGCCTAGTTCCGAATTGACGTCACAATTTTTGGTTATTGTCAAGGATTTTTTATAGAAGAAAGTTGATTTTTGGGTGACGTTCTTTTGCGAATTTTTATGGCCTGAAATTTCGCAATTTTGACATTTTTGCATTTATGATGCCTACAGCCAGTGATTGTGATATGGTGCGAGAAGGTGACATCCTAATCACATGATTCCACATCGTTCGGGGGGCCCAATATCCGGTACCATAACGGGGGAAATGCCGCGTTCCCTTCATCTATCATGTCGCCATCCCTGGAATTTTGGTGTTGTTTTTACAATGTATAAAATTTTGTGGCTGTATTTCGCCATAAAGGGAGAGAAAAAAATGAAGGAATTTTTGGTTTGACTGAGGAAATGGGTTGAGGATACACTGAGGTTGCCGTGTACGTCGCACGTTTCCGTCACGAACTGTTACAGTGGGGAGGACGCTTTAAGGATATTTGATAGGAATTACAATATCGTATTTACTAGATTTCCGCGTCACGGAAATTTAACTGTAATTATTACTAGTAATTCGTGATATGGAGTTAAGGAAAACATTTTTGTTACATTTTTTCACTATTTACGGTGTCAGTTACGCCTAAGTTTAATTTTTATGCACTTAAGGTGCGAAAAATTTTGTAGTCCGGAGGCCTAGAGCTTGGGGACAAAATTTTGAATAGTGATATAATAAATATAGACGTTACCATATGCGATTTGTACCTAATTTTGCGTTTAGGACGCCTAAATAGATAATTTTTACCTTGTTTCAGATTTTTTACGAACATATGGTATACTTCCGACTTGCGGATTGGTGGAAAATCGGAAGATATACATACAGGATTTTGTCCGATGTGCTTCCAGCCTCTTTATCCTATGCACAGGTGGCCATCTGTGGGAGTCGTAGTCTGGAGAGTCACGTTATTTCGGGCGCCATTATGTAGAGAAGATTCTGCCGGACGGGGTGGTAAAGAAAGTGACCACTTACGGAGGACGTTGGAGGGAGTGTTGGGACGGTAGGGTTGTCCCCTTCCTCACGAGTCCTCTGGCCGTTGGGTCCTTCTTTCCCCATTACACTGGTGCGCACCAGGTTCCCGATCTTGCTCTACGGACTTACCTCCCGGAGGATATTTAGGAGGAAGTCCCTTCGCCGAGGGTCCGCGGGGCCCGTCTGGGGTCTCGCACGTTGGAACGAATAAAAACACGGTTGGCAGATACAAGCGTATATTTGCACGACGTATTTAATCGTACCTGTATGTGTGTGTGAGTGACGGCCGCGACCTACGGTTACGGATGGATCTAAATTGGCGATGATCGAGATGATTTTACACTCAGTTCGACGCCACGCCGCTGGCTGCGGAGGCGGCGGCGAAAGGAGCTATAGACCTCCCGATCGGTGCCATCGTATTGAGCTGAACTCCATCGTCCCCTACTTCGCCGGAGCTGCAAGGGGGTCGATGGATCGTATTGTTCTGAACGTGTGGAAGAATTCGCGCGGCGGGAATAGGAACGACGCCGCGGAGGATATCTCCGGATGGATATCTCCGCGGAGGGAACCGATCTCGCGAATGGCGAATTCCACCGGGGTCCCAGGGTCTCTATCCAGGCCTAGGTGCACTGGTACCTTGAAGGATCCCCATTGGTCCCCCATCGAAATGAGGGGCCATGATGGAATCGCGGGTGAATTCCGATGACGGGTAAATAAATCGAGCCGGATTCGATATTTACGCGTCGCCGGCTAAGTCCGATTCCGGTGACTTAGCCGGGCGTCGTACAAGCCGAAGCGAGAGATGTTAAGACGACACGTATGTTCGAATTAGGGGAAAAATCGAAACTTCGAAACTTAGCCTAAACGAAACTTGATTTTGACTCGTTCGAGGGTTGAAAACGCACCAGATCGAGCCTAAACTCGATCCAGCAACGCATCATCCCACTCGAACGTAGATTTCGGAACTAGTTTTACTCCGCTAACGCAGAGTTTATATAAGGATTCGAATCAACTTGCTAGCAGGGTTGCCACCACCACGGAACTATAGTCGTTTCTCTTGGGTCGGGCCATATTCACTCTGACATTACCTAGGACTGGTCATGTTGAAAAGAGTTATTTTACATTTTGATTTTGTCTTCCTAAATACCTATCGAAGTAAGGATGAAGAGCAGAAAAATTTACCAAGATGTTCGAAACACCCGATAAATTAATCGTATTTTTCGGGAAGAATTTAGGAAGAAAAAAAAAACCTGAACTAAGGTACATTTACGAAGAGAAACTAAAAACCACGCAGGTTTTTGGCATAGAAAATAATTTCTCTGATTTATACTTTGAACGGAGCTTTGCACTTGTCGTCGGACGAGAAAACGCCACCGTCATGTGTCTCACCACTTCGCCCTCATCGTCCTGCAGCTCTAGTTTATTTTTCCACTACACACTACACACACACAAATTGGTCCCGCATGCTGAAAATTTTGTTCTGTTCGCGACGAAAGAAAACGATGTGTCGGCAATTTTCGCAACGACCTTTAGCAGGCCGCACATAATGTCCAACCTTTTCGAGCGATAAAATTTACCCTAAGAGAGGATTTTTGTTGTTTTTCATTAATCAAATTTATACTCGACTGTACCAGTACTTACACTATTTGTCATGATTGTCGGTAGCCAGTCTGCAGTTGTGTATTGTGATAAATTAAGTGCACCTGAGATCTACGAATGCTGAGTTTTTGGGAAAATAGTCTGAAAAAGGTAGATGTTGGTTGGGAGATTTTTTGAAATTCACGTTTGAGTTGTTTTATGTATTACCTAAGATTGAATTTTCGAGATGAAAACTATAATTTTATGAGATGGGAATAAGGGTTTGTGTTTTATTTGCTCACTGTTTATATAGGAAATTTCAAAATTGAATTGGTCTGAATTTTTATACATGCTCAATTGCTCATTGAGATATTTTTGAAAATTAGATCATCAGTAATGAAATAACCAACAGTACGTAACGTCTTCTCGATTTTAAATGCGACTACAATATACTTAGACATTGGAACTACTGCAACATTTGGAACACGTTCAATGCGGCGTTGATTTTACGCCAAAAATCGGTCGCGACGAATAAATTTCTCAAACGAACGGCTGAAAAACAAGGTATTTACATTTTCTTATTTTGTATGTAAGTACGTCGAGTGTATTAACGAAAAATTTACGATTTTGTTCTCAATATATTTTCCAAATGCGCCTTGTAGAAGAATCCGCCTTTCGTTGATTCATTTCAACTTACGAATTCATTTTATTTGTAGCGTTGTAAAATTGAAAAAAAAAACTGAAATTGGAAGGAAATTTATGTGTGAAATATCAAAAAATAAGTATCCCTTTATCTGTCTCGAGGTGACATTTTCGTCACATTTGTCAGCTGTGGACGACTGAGTGAAAATCTGCATTGGTCAATGTCGTCACTTCTTTTTTAGATTTAGAAGTTTTGTAATAACGAAAATCATTGAATATCATACTTACCTTTTATTTTCCAATCTTCAACCTTTTTCTGAGCTACAAAAAACTGCAACATTCATAAAATCATTACGCGAATTCTAATGGACCGATTTTCGAAATTTTTTTCTCAATCTTAATCTTTTAATATTCACTTTCGATTTTTCATTTTTTTTTCAAAAAAAAATTTCGTGCAATTTGTCCATTGAACGGGTGCAGAAAATTGTGAAATAAAACGAAAATTCATTTTCTTTTTCTTGATTACCTCAACTAATTTTCAACTTGACTCGAAAATTACTGAAAAACTATGCCTCCCAGAAAAATCTCACTGGTTTTATCAGAAAGAAAATTTAATTCTCTACAACTTTTTGTCATGTTCATTACCTATAGCTTTAGAACGCTTGGTTTTCTAAGAAATTTCATTTGTTCGTGGACAAGGCACAAATAATGCGGTTTTTCACACATTTTTTAGAAAGAATGAGCTGTACCTTTTTTTAAAAAAAAAGATGAAGGTTTGTGATTTGTTTCATTCTATTCACCGTAAAATTTTCTATATGACTAACTTTCTTATGCTCTTGCTTATTGCTTGCTTGAAAAGTCGTTATTTTTCGACCTTCCACCCTCTCCCCCCACAGCAAACTTTGGAAGCCAAGAAGAAGTAAGGTGATGTATTTTTATGCCTAGAATCAGAATTTTGACATTACAGAGAACTTTTTTATCGCGTTGCGTAATTGATTAAATTTTTGAAAAAAAAAATTGTGGGATGATGTTGGTTGGAAAAAGTATTAAGTATTTTAACCCATAAAAATCACCCCCCCCCCCGATTTTCCAATGAAGATAGGTAAATACATTACACCTAAGTACATGTTTTTTCGATTGTAAAAATATGGAAAAATCAATATTGAATGGTTTTCATGAGAGATCCAGATACAACTGTGTAGCGTCCCATTTTTTTGGTACAACGATCACGTCCAAAGCTGATTCGCTTTGAGCATCGATTTTTCTTCCATCTTTTTCAATGTGTCGCAGAAAACATAATTCAAAAGAAATTTACGATTTTTTTTCATGACACTCGTCACTATAGAATCTCTAAGTATATCGTTCAATTCGGCTTCCAAGTCTTGACGTCATCGTACCACCACAAATGCAAAATGCAAATTGTACCAGTTTGTGTACTTTTTCAAAAGGGGGAACGTCGAAAAAATTAACATTGATTCTTATGTGAGCTCCATCTTTTTTTCAATTTTGGTGTGTTGAATTTTTTATTTTTTGAATATTTTGCCGAGTCGAGTCCTTAAATTAGCTAAAATTGTTAAAACGAAAAGAATTGTACGAGTCAGAAATGAAAAAAATTGCAAAAACTATAGAACTCCCATAAGAACCAATGTTAATTTTTTCGTCAATCCCCCTTTTAAAAAAGTAAACAAACTGATGATGTGCATTTGTAGTGGTAAATTGACGTCACACTTGGAAGCCGAATATGGTTGGGAATTTCTACATTTAGTTAAATGAGCCAACTCAATCAGAATTAAACCGACCTTGAGTTCGAGATGAAACGAGTTCTTTCAACAAGCCCATGATGATGGTGCATTTACGAATGCAAAAATTACAAGAATATGCAATATACGAAACACACCAACGCTACCATCCTGCTGCCTTTTTCAGTCCCCGTTGAAAAGTTTTCGCCATTCGACTCTTTTCTTCTCATCATGTGCGGTACTCGCAGTCGGCAACTTTTTGAGCCGAGTTAATTTTCGTTTTTGAAATTGGCGCGATAATTATTCAAAAAGCCTCAGCGCGTTCTTGTGTGCGCGGAATTATACGCGAAATGCTCTTAAGGCAACATTACATTAATTTGTGATAAACAGCGTTTCATATCCGAGTTGCGGTTTTCTAGATTGCCAGAAATATTAACTGCTATCGTGGGAAATACGCCGAAAATACCGTTGCCGCCGAAGCGTTTGGGTAACTACTCGTGGCACGAAGGGTTTTTTTAATACGCCTTACAACTCGAGACTTCGGAGAGCGATATGAATAAAAATTCTACAGCTTAGCCGTTTGACAGCGTAGTACATAGACGCGAATTTTCACTGCCGCCTCGTTTCATCTCTAGATATATCATACGGTGTTGTTAACCTCGGGTTACCTTTACCTTAATGTTTTACCCGGCCTCGACGATTGAACGGATGGATGGCAAATGTTGCCAGAGACCGCTATACGTATCTACGCAATTCTGCTATCCGAGCTCGTAATTCTTCCATCGAAAAGGTACGCCAGATAAGGAAAATTTATTTGGAAAAATTAATTAAATATTTTTATCGAGATATTCGCCGAAAGGGAATTGTTGTACCTTTGTATGGTACCAGCAGCACCGCTACCTTTTTCATCCATCGATGAAGTCGATGTGTTTGAATTTCACGTTTCCCCCCATCTTTTTAAGCCAGTTTGTTAACCTTGGAAAATGAAACTTGCTGGGGCTTGAATTCCTGTGATGATTTTGGTTTCAAGGGTACTTGTCTTGTGAAGTGATTCTTTGGTATTTTCACTTTTTTCGAATTGAAATGCGAAACTATGAGTTTACATGAGAAAACAATTTTTCGTTGGAAGATTTTTGGCTATTTTTTTCTCAATTATGCGATGTTTGAAATAAAAATTTGCTTACTCAGATAGTATTGGCTGAATTTTCAATACATCAATTTCGTCTATGAACAATACGATGTAGAACCCAGCTGATGAATAATATTATCTTCATCCGACTTGGAAAAAAATGTATTGTAAATATCATCCATCGTTTGTAATTCTGTTTCAGATTCTCTACTAAACATTTAAATATCTAATTTAAACAAAAATTAGCATCATTCATAAAGGTTGAAACCGAAATGATTTTGTAATTGTAATGGTTTTTTAACATACCTGTGAAAAAATTCAATGAATACATTCTGCAGAACAAAAATATTTCAAATTACCGTCCGTGGTGGGTGCAGAATATTCAACATATTTGTTCAAAAAATTCAATAAAAGTTGGCTACAGGACGAAAATAATATCAGAATATCGTCAGAAGCGCGAAATCGTTTACTATTTTCTTGAATGGTGGATCAGTGGCTCGTCGAAAAGTGGACTGATGAGCTGTCCAAAAACTTTTCTCGGGCATTACAAACCCATTTTTTCAAAGCTTCGCTCGTTTATTTTGAAATTTACCATTCGTTAGTTTCGATTTCTCTGCCTATTTACCCAACTTTTTCCCTTTTTTCAAAATTCCACCAAGTTCATAAATTCAAGTTGAATTTCATTAATCTTCAGATTTCGACTGATTTTAGTTGAGAGAGTAGGTACCTACTCTCTTAATTTGAATCAGTCAAAAACTGAAGAATGACTATCATGAACATAGAAGAGCCCATCAAATTTGAAGACATTGTCTATTTTTTGTCTTTTTCTACATCAGTTATGCAATTTCTTGATTCATGTCCCGTATTATGGCACTTGAAGCAAACTTGACCAATATTTTTGCACACCTCTGTTCGGTGAAAGCAACCACTACTTTTGAAGCACTGTACCTTCTGCTGTTCGTCTTCAGCCATTTCTTTCAGCTTCGTAATCTGCTCCCTTGTATTGTCCGCCCAATATATCTTGAGACGTCCGCCTGAAAGCCGGAGTAGGCAAAATGCACTACAGGGTTTCACAATTTAGTGTACAATCAAGAAATAATTGGCCACCAAACATGATAAAAATAACACTGCGTTAAAGAGTAATCTAATTTTTTTCATTCAAACCCAAATTGAGAATCCCTTAATGTAACGCTTTTTGCCTACTTTATGCATTAGGCGGACGTCTCAAGATATATTGGGCGGACAATAAGGTGATGCTGATTTTTCCAACGTTTCACACCAACATCATTAAGGATCCCTCTAAATTTGAATTAGTCAAAAATTCCTAAATTGACTGATGAAATAGGAAAAATCAAGTCACTGATACTTACTTAATCTGTGAAATTCGCTGATTCTCTTGTTAACTAGTGACATTTTACTACTCTCTCATTTATGAATCAGTAAAAGTTATCGAATATCACTGAAAACCAGTCAAAATCGCAGCACAGGAGAATATCAGTGAAAAATTTTTCACTGAAAACGACTCGATGAGAAAAATCACTGAAGAATCAATGAATAAAATTTTTGAATTTTGCTGAAAAATCAGTGAAATTCTTTGAAAAATCAGTGAAAACCTTTGAGAAATCAGCGAAAATTTTTGAAAAATCAGTGAATTTCGCTTATTTTTCCTGTGCTGCAATTTCGACTATTCATCAGTGACTTTTCACTGATTCAGATTGAGAGAGACCCATCAGTGAAAAATTACTGATTCAAGTTGTAAATATTCATTATTGAATCAGTGAAAATTAATTGACTCATTGAAATTAGTCAAAATTTGCTGATTCAGTCTGTGAATTTTTAATATTATATTGAATCAGCAAATCTAGAATTTCACTAATTGAATCAATGAATTTTTCACTGTTAATTTGACTGATTCAAATTGTAAAAGAAATAGACAGAAACAGAATTGAGTGACTGATTGATAGCGAAATTCCACAGATTCCACTGTTGATCAGTGAAGTTGACTGCCAATCAGTAATGAATTACCGATTCTATTGAGTGGTTTATTTTTATTTCGGACTAAAATGTATCAGTAGAATTTTTATTACTTACTGATTTGAAATTGAACATTCATCGATTAAATCAGTGGATTTTTCATCCATTCCAACAGTGACTCAATTCGGTATAATATTCCATCTGTAAAGTTTGACTAATTCTCGAACATTGGTTTTCTTACCCATCTTGGCTCCGCCAAAACTTGCTGATGATCACTGTTGGGGGAAGGGGGCTAGCATTTTTTGGTCATTGATCTTTTTGTACTCATTTTCCATGACTGAAATTTTATTCGTTATGTACTCGAACCTTGATCAAAAATTTCATTTGAAATATTGTACAGCTATCTGAAATTGAATGCAAATTTAAATCTATCGAAGCCAAAATTTACTCAGTGGTAAAAAATCCCCCCTCCCTCCCCCCAAAAACCCCCCGAACTTGAGAAGAAAAAGTACTTGAATTATGTACCTTTATGCGTAGGAATTCTCGCACAGAATATACGATTACGTTCCAGGATACTTAATTGTACTATCAAGGTCAACCTGAACAATTTTGTTATTTAGCAAGAATCTCAAAAATATGAATCGTGCCTAACTAAATCCAAGTTTTCCGACATTCTTGGAGAGTTTCAAATTCGGCGAGTATTAAAAGTATACGAAAACGAAATCCTGAGGTAGAGAAAAAATGGGAAAATATTTCGCGGCGTTGTGGTTAGAACTTGAAAGTAAAACCTCCATAATAATTCCAAATGTAATGACCTTTTGTTCGGAACCAGCGAGCGTTCATGAAAGAAGTTGAAAAAGAGAAGAAATGAAACCCCGACGAAATTCATACTGCGAACGCAAGCCGCTTTAAAAAATAATTTGGAAAAAAGTACGTAGTAGAGAGACGAGATGATAAAAACAGGCTTAAAAATCGCTTACCAACGCCAATTGTACGGTATCACGCACCTTAACAAATACGATTAGCCTATAAACTCATAAGGTCAGTATTATGGGTAAAAGCTAAATGGAGTACTGGCGGTGACATTCGTATATATAAAGAATAAGAACATCCTATATTCTTCAATTTGGGCTAAAAAAAAAAGTTCGAGAAGGCTATTAAAAGAGAAGGAAGGAAAAAAGTTGTGGAAAAATATACGTAAAGGTAGCAGAACGGTTTAAGGGGGAAATGTGAGATACGTCGATTTAATGGAACATCCAATTTATTGGCGTTTGCCTTCGGTACATTTGAGTATTAACTGAGAAAATCTAGAGATTAAAAAGGACTCTGAGGCGATGTATAGTTGGCATTTTTCTTTACAAAGGACGAATTCAAGACGAGAACGAACGCGAAAGAAGGAAATCGATTGTTTTTCTTATTCCTTTTTTTTTCGCCGCTTCGCTTGGTACATGGTCTTTGTTGGCGAAAGTTTTTTAAATTCAAAAACAGATACCGACATTTGCGATGAACTCGATCGACTATAAACAAAGCCATCTAGCAATCGAAAAGAAAAATAAAACTGCCGCTTGACAGGTACCCGAAGATAGAAAATACTTTCACCCTGCGATAGTCAAACTGATGATGGTACTTAACGTAATATTTAACTGCCATTCTGTTCGGCTCTGTTTCCCCGGACCTCTGAATCATTCTCGTATTTGATGGAATTCCTTATTTTCTCGAGTTTATTTTGCTCAAATGAGAATATTATGGTGAATTGATTGCGAACGATGTTCTTTTTTACAATACCGTTGGTATTTTGTATCGAGGTTTTTTTCTACAGTTGACGCAGTTTTTTTAATGTTGAGGTTGGTGGTGTCGTTTCAGATGGTAGAGTAGGAAAGGAGTTTCGGACGACCGTGTTTTTCGAATGGTCACGAAGCAAGCAACGAAGAGATGCGAATTAGAAAACCCGATTTGATAACGACTTCCATAGTCTTCAGCTGTATTTTGATGGTCAACGATGCCGTTATGTACAACAGTCAGACCGGTGAGTGTTTTGACATTTTTTTCTGTATCATTTGGTTAAATTAGAAGTGAAACGTTTACTTTTGAATTCGATAAAACCAGTTTGATACCATTTTGTTTGGAACCCCGAAGTTTTTTTCTGAATAATTTTGATCGAAAATGATGTTGGCGGTAGTCTATGGTTTGAATATCATTTCATTAAATTCGGATTGAAAAAATTTATTTTATATCTTTTGAGCGAAAAGTCACTGCTGTGTACTTGGAAATATTTGGAAAATGGTTTTTACTTCAGGTAAATTTATTTGGCGGTTAATCGAAAAAAAAACTGATTTGAATTTTGTTGTCTTTGTCTTTCATCAATATCGAGAGAGTTAAGAATAAAATTAATATTTCACAATAATAATTGAATTTATGCGTGCTTTTCTAATATACCTAGTAAGTAATACTTGAACGTTGTTATACCCCCGTTGAAAATTATTTAGGTATTTTTCCCATCAAGTTTCAACTCACAAGATAGTTGCTCGAGGTCTGACACGCCAAGTTGAAATTTTTTCACAGGCTTGCAGAGCATGACTAGAAGCTTCCACTGCCAAAATTTCAGCCTTTAAATTTGACTGGGAGGGGGAGTTGGGTGGATTTTAATCTCGAAAATTTGCCAAATAAGTACGCCGAACAAACTACAAAAATCTAAATATTTCGGGGCGATTTTTCAAAATTTAAGCCCTCCTAACTCTTCCTTCCCCCAGTCAACTTTAGAGACAGGACTCGTAATAATCTCGATTTCAATTTTCCAAAAAAGTTTCAATTTTTGGAAGTCAGAACGCAGCACGAAAAAAACCTAATGACGATCAGATTCTGAATGCTCTTTTTTTCAAAATTTTCGCCCTTGGTTCACTGAATTTAAGTACTTTCTCTTTTCGAAATTTTTGTTATGACTCTTCTCTTCCATCTCAAAAAATGAAAAATTTTAAACATAGTGAATTGGTTTTTCTAAAACGAGTTTTGAATTTTTTTGGTGGGGGTGAGAAGGTTAATATTCATTAGCTTTTGTTTTTAGGAAGATCATACTAAACGTCCTGCTAAGGTCCTATTTTTGGGCTTTGAGATTTTGTGAGATATGTACCTTCGATTAGTACTTATATTATGAGTCATTTTTTTTTTAAAGTTACAACGTGATACCCATCCTTGGTACCCAATTTTTTTTTTCATAAGCATAAATGATGTGTTCCTTTTTTCTGAAATTGTCTGTTAAAATAATTATTTTCTTCCAATTT
The DNA here is from genome assembly GCA_038380155.1 of Pseudococcus jackbeardsleyi. Classification (NCBI taxonomy): domain Eukaryota; kingdom Metazoa; phylum Arthropoda; class Insecta; order Hemiptera; family Pseudococcidae; genus Pseudococcus; species Pseudococcus jackbeardsleyi. The sequence goes on along the minus strand of CM076238.1, from coordinate 59,488,450 downwards.
GATTTTTTTCTGTGATTAATTTGATATTTTTTTGGTGCTGAAAATAAGATAGATTTTGGGAGTGAGGGGGGGGGGGAGTGGAGTCCAAGTTGAAAAAAATTGATGACGCAAGTAGTGAATTTTCCAAAAAATATTCCATCGGATACCATGTAAGACGATAAATTTATGTAAGCTTACTTATTCATATTACATACTTCTGTAATAGTTGAAGTGACAGTCTCGGTCGATTTTCTTCATACTCATGAGCGCGGGCTTCGAATTTGATATTTGAAGTTCCCAAGTTCAAGGACCTGAGACAGAATGTCTAACAAGTCCTGTTGGTGCTGTTGGTCCTGCTTTGAGCTGAGTGGTCATGTTTTGGTCCTTTTGGTCCTGCTTTGAGGCTTTTTTAGAGAAAAGTCCTGTTTTGTATTAATTTTGTGATCTAGCTGCCAAAATTAAAAAAAAAAAAAAAAATCGTGTGGGTACTCATTGGAAAGAGGAGATCGTCAGGAATTTGAAACGAAACAATAAAAATCCGGTTATTTTTATGCTTGAATTTTTGAAATAAATTTACGCTGATTTCTAACAATTATTATTGCAAATTTTTGTTTAAAAATGTTTTTTTAATTGGTTTAATTTTTTTTTTGGGGGGGGGGGGGGGTGGGCAAGGTGTCTACTGGTCGCGAAAAATCGCCAAAGTCGCGAAAAAGCCGCAAAATTGACCAAAAATTTGTAAAAGTTGCAAATTTTTTCAAAATATTTCAGTTTTTCAAGAATTTTTCGGTTGAAGCATTGTGTTTAAATACATTTTCAACTTGGATTTTTTTATAAAAAATTTTCACCCTCGCTTCGCTCGGGTTCAGTAACTTTACAATCATTTTTAAAATACTTTTGGAAGAAGAGGAGCTCATTACAAAATTTCTTGTTTTTTGGATGTCAAAAAGAGCATGAAAAAACATTGAATTTTGATGAGAAAATTTGAACTTCTGGATACTTTTTCTGAAAAATTTTCGCCCTCGCGAGAATATTACAATCCAACAAATTATTTTGAGGCAATTATACGGGAAAATAACTTTCCTATCAAACTTTTTATGGCCATTTTGTACCCTTCAAAAAAAGATTTCGACACCCACTACTTGGATTTGTTATTATTTTTGGTTTTTGAGGCCAAAATAATTAGCATGACCGTGAACATAGCACAGCACTTCCCAACAATTTATGAAAGTTTTGATTCTCTCTGAGTAATTCCTAGCAATGCTGCTGCAATTTGATATTTTCTATGGAATAGAAGAGTATTTCCAAGAAGGAGATAATAAAGCGCTTGAAATTTCCTTTAAAACGAGTATACGCAAGGGGGATTTTTTTTGGGGGGGTACAAAATTTATCGTACCTATTTTTAAGGGTGCTGCTGAAGGTCCTTTTGGTTCTGTTTTGGATTTTGTCCTGTTTGTTAGACACCCTGTGAGATCAGGGTTAGGGTGTAAAAGTTGACTAGAATATTGTTGTTTCAAAATTTCTGTACGTTTTGGTTAAAAACTTGACATGATTATTACGTACTTGTTCAATTGAAGCCTCCGGGTAGTATTCTTAATCTATGGGGTGGTGGTGTCATAGCTGCGCACCAAACCAACCAGCACCGAGTACGCTACCCATACATGCGCAAATATCTTTTTTCTTCTTCTCAAGCGCATTGAAACTCTTAATTCCCAGTTTCTTTTGTTCTTTTTACTCCATATTTTGAAATAATATTTAACAAGTTGAAACGTTGACTTCTAAGGTGAAACCTTAGGTAATAAAAAACCGCATCTGGAGAGATGGTTTTGCTATATTTCAACAACTAAACCGAAACATCTTTGTATTATGTGTACGTATTACGTATATCGTATTTATGTACTTATTATATACGGTGGTATTACTTTATAAAGAGCTCACCAGCCAGCCAGCTCATAAACAGCGTAAATAACCTTTACTCTGTGCCCCGCTCGTTCTTCTCTTCTTGTGTAGCGTTGAGAGCCAAACGCGCAAAACCATCTTATAAGATATCTTTTAAATAATTGAATCTTTGTATCCCCACATAATGTACTCGCTTGCTTATTATCTGGATATTAAATTGCTTCGCGATGGTCTCATCCTCTCGGGTATTTTTTCCTCCTACGAAGTAAATTGAGATCGTGCATGGCGTGTAAGTACGCGAATTTTTTTTTATCGTGAATGCGAATTGGGTTCCAGCACCTGTAAGCGGTAGAATTGCATCTATGCTTGATTTAGTTGGCGATTGAATTTCTTCGGAGGTTCGAAGAGCAATAATGAATCCAATGATCAACAAGAAATTGTATTTAAAAAACTTACTTTCATAAAATAATTTCTGCCAGTATATATTGGCTGTTGTTCTTTTTTTGTTTTTTTGTTTTTTTTTCCAAAAGACCTATAGAATAGGAAAAACAAAAAAATTGGCCTTTGAAAATGATAAGTGGTGGCGCGTGGAACAAGAAAAGTTGAGCTACGAATAAGATTTGTCCAATGTCTGCATGATCGCTCTGCCCAACCGTGCTAAATAAGTGATCACTCGGTCAATTTTTCGTACTTTTTTTTTTCAAATGATGAAAAATGAATTTTGAGACATTTTTTTGAAAGCTTATTTCATTTCTATGCGTTTCAAACGTGTATTGTTTTATTCTCAATTTAAACGTGAGAAATTGACGCACAGATTGAAATGTCAAATTAGAACAAATTTTTATATTGCGTTATATGGCAAATTTTCATTTTTTTTTTTTACGCCGCCACTCAAATTAATTTCTTAGGTGAAAGTTTTATGAGAATCTGATTTTATCAAAAGGCACGAAATGAGAAGGTGGCAACGTCAACCGATGCAAAAAAATCGGACTACTTACCATAGTACTACTGAAAATTGATGTACTACAGTACTACTATTTTTGTCGCTAGTATTACTTTTAGTACTACTACCTCAGTATTACTTGAGTATTTATTACTACCTCAGCATTACTGCAGTATGTACTACTGAAATTCTACTTTAATTAGGTACTTATCAAACAAAGAAAATTTCCGGTATGAAATCACACACAATGGTCAAAGTCATATCAAAGTATTATATTATTAAAGATGTAAATAACATATAGCATGTCACAAACAATTCACATAATTTCTCTGAAGCTTCATTTATTTTATAAAGAATATTTCGCGGTCGTGTACTAAATATTATCACGTCCTTTTACACTTATTTTCTTCACATTTACTCGTTATCACGTTTAAGTACATATAATTCGAATATAATTTCAAGAGGTGTTACCTCAGATTTATTGTAAAAACTTTGGATTGGGGATAATTAAGAGGATTCGCGACGCGACGTGTTGTTGGTGGACGAAGAAAGGCCTAATTCAAATCTTTTTCATTTATAAAATCTATTATGCGCATTATTGCACTTCCTTTTAATGGCAGTCTTAATAACTCTTTCAAATTCAGCATAATCGTCCCCCGGTTTGAAAAAATAATTTTCGGCGTAATCTGTAAAAATTTGAGCATACAACATAAAGTAATGAATATATTTTGAAGCACTCAAAGAAAAAAAGTTGAGGTGTGGTTCACTCGTTGAAATTTGTTAGGAAGTACTTCTTGACCAGAAACTCCATTTGTAAAAATCTACAAATTATAAGATTTAGTATCAAAAAAAATTTGCAAGTATTTAATGGCCTAAACTACCTATACTTACAGCTTGAAAATCATCTTCCATAGCAGGTACATTATCACTTGAGGGGGGAAATTTCAGAAAAAATGTGAATGAAACTCCTCATTTTCATTACTTCATATTTGATGACATTGTTGTAGTTTCATTGCATGTCGCCGAACTGTTCTAATTTGCGAGTGTTTATTGAAACTGGGGTTTTATTATTTCAATTTGCTCCCTTTCCTTTGGTTATTCAGCAACGATCTTAAGTTCGAGTATCTGAAGAGTGTGGGAAGATTTTCTGTGTTGAATAATACATATTTAAGGTATTGTTTCAAAAAAACTTACCTGAGATTATTTTCGTGTACTCGTTTCAAGCTTCAAAGCTAGTCCTGTTTGGATTTTCCATCCTCTTAGGCTTCCAACTTTTTGCCAAAAGTATACCTTTTCGATATGTAGTACACGGAAAAAACCGAAGTTACGAAAATTAATACATTTTACCCCAAAAATAATAAATTTTACCCCAAAAATAATAAATTTTACCAAAATAATAAATTTTAATCAAAAAATAATAAAATGTATTCAAAAAAATAAAAACGTGTTTCAATTCACAAAATATAGGTGAAATTTGTTATAAAAAATAATATTTATTATCAGAAAAAATAATAAAATTTGTCAAAAAATGAATAAATTTTACCAAAAAGAATAAATTTTATTCAAAAAAATGATAAATTTTACCTATTTTGAGAATTGGGACACGTTATTATTTTTTTTGATAAATTTTATTTTATTTTTTTTCAGTGTACAGACGCACCCGTGGGAGGGGGGCTCAAGGGGTTCGAGCACCCTCTTAAGCCCGGAAAAAATTATTTTTAGCTTTAAAAATGAGAAAAAAGCCCATTTTTGCTCTTCAAAGTGCCTATGTTTCACTCGAGCAGTGTTTTGGTCATTTTATTTCAAAACTTGATCATTCTGTCAAAAATCACCAAATTCTCAATAAATTTTCTGTTTGTCCGAAAAAATTGATGATTTTTGACTGAATGATCAGTGATAAATGACTTAATTTGAAATTTGACCCCCTCCCTTAATTATTTTCTGGGTGCGCCTATGGCTTATTACATATCCTACTTGTAGACAGAAAAATTCAACATATTCATCAATTCCTCTGTACCGCTCTTGATGAAAAAAAATAGGCTACCTTTAGTCGTCGTAAAGCCTAAAATTTTCAAAACATCGCCAAAATTTCGACGATAATCTTCAAAGTCTCGACTCTCGAATACCCTCCGGTAAAAAATTACCCCCCATACTACGAAATTGGTACACATTGCCGGAGGCGCATGCGCCAGCACACACGCCTCGTATACTACGTAAGTACTTTACATTCAACACGCACAAAAGCAATGTCATATCCGAAGTAGTCCCTCGAGAATGGCTAAACATTGAAAAAGTATCTTCTTTTTTTCCTCCTCCTCGAACTCCAGCCGGGGACGATTTCTTCCTTTTTGACGGTTTAGCGTACCCTTTTTTCGACGTAATGTTGACATGTTCATGTTCAATTTTAACGTGCTTTTTTTGTACCCTAATGAATTGATCAAGGGTATCGAGAATGGAGGGTTTTTTTTGGTCGGCTGTCAGCGTCCTTGATGGTCTTTTTTTGCATGTGTATCGACGAAACGGTCGGTTGTGTTGAAATTATCGAACTAAAGAGGTACCTAAGGGTCGTTTCGAGGTGTTTGTGAAAGATGAGTTGAAATTTGAAAATGTGGATTTCTTTCCACGTGTTGGCTCGCTTTTTTTTTTATATTCGGTTACCTGATGACAAGGTCTCAGTTAATATCTTATGATATGTTATTTTAATGACTTGAAAGGTGGTATGGCAAATGGCCCGTTGTCGTGCTGTTGATATTGGTCGCCGTTTGAATGGATTTTGATTGAGTCATTTTCAAGTAGCCCAGGAGAATTAGCATCAAAAAGTTGCTTAAAAAAGAAATATATGTTAGTGGAAATTTTATTGCTGAAAAAGTTTCTATATGATGTCCAGAGTATGTGGTAAAAAGCCACCACCCCCACCCCTATTGCTTTTTGAGGGGGGTGGGCCCCTTGTGGGGGAGAAAATTGTTTTGCACCGATTTCGCTCAAATTTTGGTGGGAGGTTAAGAGGGTGTAGAAGTACTCCCAAAAAAATTTTCAGGTCCCCCCGACCTCAGGGGGCTGAACCATGGCTCCCCAAAGTTGGGAATTTTTGACAAAAATGAAAAAAAACGAGTATTTCGAGTATAAAATCACCCCATAATATGAATTTTGAAAACGTTTATGATTTCTGTGTACATTTTGAGATGACGAATCCGACTAGCCCATCAACTTTTTGATTTGGGGTGTTTAACCACCCCTACGGCCCCTTTCAAAGTATACAGATTGTGTTTTTTCAGCAAAAAATGACCTCGTTGCGTAGCTGACCCAAAAGTGACTCTTCGTGAGAAAATTGAAATTTTTTGAATGAAAACATTCCATATGATGTCTAGAGTGTGTGTTAAAAACCCACCGCCCCCACCCCTCGTGCTTTGTGCAGGGGGATGATTTTGAGTGGGGCACGTTTAAAAAATTTTTTTTTCGCATCGATTTCGCTCAAATTCACAAGAGAGGTTATTCTGGATGGAGTAGTATTTCCCAAAAAAATTTCAGCCCCCCCCACCCATCAGGGGGCTGAACCAGTGTTTCCCAAACTTGAGCAGTTTTATGAAAAATTGCGACTTTTTCGAGAAAGTGAGAACTTATTGTTGTAAAAATGTTTCAAATGACGTCCATACTGCGTGGTGAAAACCCACCACTTCTACCCCTCGTACTTCCTCAGGGGGATGGGGGCTAAGAGGATCAGTTGTGAAAAAAAATTATTTTTGCACCGATTTCACTCAAATTCGGGAGGAATGTTGGGTGAGTGTAGAAATATTCCTGTAAAAAATTTTAGCTCCCCTCCCCGACCGCAGGGGGCTGAACCATCGCTCTTCAAAGTTGGGCATATTTGAATAAAATGACAAAAAACGAGTTTTTCAAGTATAAAACCACCCCATAACTTCAATTTTGAAAATTTCATGTTTTCTGTAGAAACATGTTGAGATGACGAATCCAATTAAATAGCCCGCCAACTTGTTCATTTCTGGGGTGCTTAACCACCCCTACGGCTCTTTTTCAAAGTAAGTATACAGACGGTGTTTTTTTTTCAGCGAAAAATAAACTCGTTGCGTAGGTGACCCAAAAGTGACTCTTTGCGAGAATATTAATCTTCCATATGATGTCAAGATTGTGTGGTGAAAACCCACTGCCACTACCCTTTGTGCTTTCTGCAGAACTCGTTTTTTGTCATTTTATTCAAATATGCCCAACTTTGAAGAGCGATGGTTCAGCCCCCTGCGGTCGGGGAGGGGAGCTAAAATTTTTTACAGGAATATTTCTACACTCACCCAACATTCCTCCCGAATTTGAGTGAAATCGGTGCAAAAATAATTTTTTTTTCACAACTGATCCTCTTAGCCCCCATCCCCCTGAGGAAGTACGAGGGGTAGAAGTGGTGGGTTTTCACCACGCAGTATGGACGTCATTTGAAACATTTTTACAACAATAAGTTCTCACTTTCTCGAAAAAGTCGCAATTTTTCATAAAACTGCTCAAGTTTGGGAAACACTGGTTCAGCCCCCTGATGGGTGGGGGGGGGCTGAAATTTTTTTGGGAAATACTACTCCATCCAGAATAACCTCTCTTGTGAATTTGAGCGAAATCGATGCGAAAAAATAATTTTTTAAACGTGCCCCACTCAAAATCATCCCCCTGCACAAAGCACGAGGGGTGGGGCGGTGGGTTTTAACACACACTCTAGACATCATATGGAATGTGTCCATTCAAAAAATTTCAATTTTCTCACGAAGAGTCACTTTTGGGTCAGCTACGCAACGAGGTCATTTTTTGCTGAAAAAAACACAATCTGTATACTTTGAAAGGGGCCGTAGGGGTGGTTAAACACCCCAAATCAAAAAGTTGATGGGCTAGTCGGATTCGTCATCTCAAAATGTACACAGAAATCATAAACGTTTTCAAAATTCATATTATGGGGTGATTTTATACTCGAAATACTCGTTTTTTTTTCATTTTTGTCAAAAATTCCCAACTTTGGGGAGCCATGGTTCAGCCCCCTGAGGTCGGGGGGACCTGAAAATTTTTTTGGGAGTACTTCTACACCCTCTTAACCTCCCACCAAAATTTGAGCGAAATCGGTGCAAAACAATTTTCTCCCCCACAAGGGGCCCACCCCCCTCAAAAAGCAATAGGGGTGGGGGTGGTGGCTTTTTACCACATACTCTGGACATCATATAGAAACTTTTTCAGCAATAAAATTTCCACTAACATATATTTCTTTTTTCAAAGTACATTTCTCCTGGGCTAAAGGTACATTTTTGCCTAGAAGAAAAAATTGAAATAATTTATTGACGTTGTAAACGTGTAATTTTTTAAGCAGGGAAGAACGAATTATTTTTTTGTGAAGTGGTACCTACGGTTCGAGTTTTCATGAACCGCGTGATATTCGCTAAATAGATATGTTTTTGATTTGTTCTGAAACACAATGAAGCTATAAATGTTCCGGGTTCAGCTGTCATGATTTCCATTGCAAGAATTAGCCTGGTCACATCATGTATTTATTGAACGTTTTGAAAAGTCTTGGAACAGATTGAATTATTCGAAATCGGATGTAAAAATAACGATTTTGTAATGTTGTTGAAACATTTTATTAACGCCTCAGGCAACGTTATTATAATTATCAACGTCTAATGGCGCATTTTGTCAACTCCAACAGCAGCATTACAATTTTCAGGTTTTTTTTTGAATAATTTCCACGATCATTTCGATACCTTTTGTCTCAATAAGTACAACATATTTAAGAAGCCAAAAATGATCCATGCCAGGGGTATTAGTGGTCTGTAGTTCTATCAAAATCCACCGAAGAGAACAGTCAAATAAATGCGACCCCATTACCTTCTTTTATCGATTCCCGTCGTCATTTTGAGCCATATTTTGTAATAGTTCAAGTACATTTATGATGTTTTTGTAGTGGAATTTTACGATACGAGCATACTTCTTAAGATGCTTAATTATATAAAACGTTTTTACGCCTATATATTCGTGGTGTACGACAACTCGTGAAATATACATTATTTTCTGCCATTTGAAATATACAGAGCTGTATACTGGCGGCAGTAAGCGGCATATGCTTGTGCACGTGAATCCGTCGGCGAAACTTTCAACCTTTTATTATCGCAAAATGATAATCACGAATGGCCCATTTGCATAAAATATCATTTACGAGTCGAATTTCGCGTACGATGGAAAAAACCACACCCTCGCCGTATCTTTGGCGACTAATTTCGTTATTTTTCGTTTCGAATGTGGGCGCTGGTGCCGTTTGTCCTTCGGTGGCGTATTTGAATGTAACTCAAGTTACCAGGAATGCGGGTTGACTGCCGCAGAAATGATTGCGAAAAAAGTCTATTTTTGGAAACTTTATGCCTAAAGTAATCAGCTCTGGATGAAGTTCAAAAAAGGACAATATCTTTGGAGGTGGAAAAGAAATCAGGGTGATATTTTATTAGGAAAGAAAAAGGAACTGAGATTATCTGTTAGCTGATTGAGGTTTGTTTTTCCTAGAATCTCTGTAGTTCATCCATGGAAAAATATTTCCAATTTGAAACGCAGTAAAAATGGAAATCATTTCCGTCTTTTCTTTGTTTGAGCTTTTTAAATTCATAACTACCTACATACTTACTTGATGATTTTATTTCTGAGGAGTGTTGAAGATTACTCAGAAAGTGTATTTAAATCACTTGGTGAATTAAAAAAATTAATTTTATTCAAGCCCTTATCATTATAGTTCCTTCAAAATGAGGTTATGGAGAGACATTGATTGTTTGCACCCATCCCAATTCATTGTCAATCAACTGAAGCGTTGCACATGCTTTTATTCTCTGTTTCTAGAAAATGAAAAAAAAAGGAAACGTTTTTCCATGCATTACTACGTAGCTTTTCCAGACAGTTTTTCTGCTCCCGTATTTTTTCTTCCCTAATGTCCCTTGAAACAGGTTTTTGGGTTATGAAATTGAAGTGGTAACACTGGTTACAGAACAGCTGAAGTAAGTAGAAACAAAACACGAAGAACATTAAATTTTACGAAATTATTTATATTTCTCAACATGTTTGGGCCAGAAATTCAGATGTTTCGAAATCCCAACGATTTTTATGAATTTTACGATTATTTTATTCCTCAATGGAAAATTTAAAAACTTATTTTAAAAATAAATGGTTACTTACGAGTATTTCATTCGTTCGACTAAAATTGTCTATTTGAGTAAAAAAATATTATATGTACCTAAGGGTCTGTTCACATAACATTGAATTAACGATTAAGAATTAAGAATTAAGAAATGAAAAATTTTACTTTCAATTGACTTACAATTACCTCCAATCAGATATCAGAATTAACTGCATCAAAACATAGCCAAATATTTCTCACGTCCTGGTATTTACGGTAAAATTCTTAATTCTTAATTCTTAATCGTTAATTCAATGTTATGTGAACGTAGCCTAATACGAATAATTAAGTAAGTACTCAATAACGAGTTGTGTTGTTTGAAAACAGAAAAAAAAAATCAAAACATGATTGTGGTGTAAAAATGAAATTAAACAATTTAAATGAATAATAATTGCATTGAAATTGAGTGATTTTAATTTTATTCATATTTTCAACAATTTTCATTTTGAGGCTCTCAGCCTCTACGATTAATGATTAAGAACGATGTTATTGTTTGCATACTCTCTAAATCTGAATCAGTCAAAAAACTGAAAATTCACTGATTAAACACTATACAGCGAAAAGTGTGCAACTATTAATCATTGAAATTTAACTGTCAATCAGTGATAAATTACTGATTCAATTAGTGAATTTTCATTTTTGAATCAGTAATCTTTTTTCAACTACTGGAATGAATCAGTAAAGATTAAAATTTTCTAATTCAATCAGTAAATTACAATTTTTACTGATTCGATCTGTAAATTAAAATTTTTACCGACTCAAAAATGAAAATTCACTGATTGAATCGGTAAAATTTTCTTCAGTTGCGCACTTTTGTTTTATTAATCGGTGAATTTCGACTGATTCAAGTTTAGAGAGTAGGAAAAAAATGAAAGAATCGGTGATTCGTTTTTGTTCATAGTAGCAGTGCAGTAGGTACGAATACTAAATTGAACGACGTTATTCTTAATGGACGTTTTCAGTAATTTAAAAATTTTTTTACTAATTCATAAATGGGAGAGTAGGTAATCGAGCTTTCGATAAATTGAGGTAATTTGAACAAGGTGCCAATAAATTATTATTGGTGATGCGAATTTTTTTCTCTTTTTTTTTTACATTATTTGAATTTGAAATCAAAAGAGGATTATGATGGGAAGGAGGAGGCGAATTTCAAAATATTGAAAGTTTCAATGTTTGGTATCAAAATATGGGTTTTTGGGTATGCTGAATATGAGTAGCTTGTAGTCAAAAGTAAACTTCTCCACTTTTTTTTTCAAAATTGAGTTGAGCCTGATTCTGAGTTATGGAGCTGATCTGAAGTCCAAAATCAGGCTTATTTCATTTTTGAAAAAAAAAAGTGAAGACGTATGCTTTTGGTACCCAGCTAGTCATATGATTTTGGGACTGTTTCACATGAAAACACAAAGACTTCCGGAAGGGCTGTAAAAAGCTCAAAATTTTTGTTCCTATTATGTTGATTCACATTTGAATGGTGGCTAGAAGGAAAAAGGTAATTGATGATTCGAAATTTTGTGTACATACATTTTTGGAATCGATTACCAAGGTGCACTCTGCTGGTGAGGTTTTAGAATTGTAGCACGAGAAAAAATTGGTGAACAAATTTCCATTAAAAACCAATCAGTGACAGAATATCACTGGAAAATCAGTAAAAAAAATTAACCGATAAAATCAGTTAAATTTATGAAATTTTCTGAAAATTCAATGAAAATCTTTGAAAAATAAATGAATTTTACTGATTTTTCCTCTGCTGCAATTCTGACTGTTTTTCAGTAATGTTTCATTGAGTCAGAATGAGAATTAGAGAATAGACTACCCAGTACTTACACCTGAAACAAAAATATTGCTTTCTTTATAGGATTTTTCTCTAGAAGTACAAAGTGAATCGAATCACATCTTGGACAGTTCGTTATAACCTTGTCCGAATGTATTGCTTATTTTGTACGAATTGGTGAACAGAATATCCAGAATTTCGGCTTTTCCAGAGTTACAGCTAAACTTACTTCAGTACTCCTTCCATTCTTGTTTCGTGTAATTATTACAGCTCATGTTAGGTGAACCAAAAAGAATAAGTATGTTGTTTTAAAAAATTATGATGAAACCTTCATACATCTTTCTCTCATCAGAATTTATTTTGTTTATTTGCTCAATTGATATTCTGAAATAGTAAAGAAGAAAAACTAAAATTAGAAACATTACAATATTTTACAAAATTTAATAGCCAGCCCCTGCAATACTCAGGGTTGGTGAAAAATTTATATCATATTTTTTTGTTTTTCTCGGTATGAACTATCAATCAATCACATCAAAAATGATGCCTTCCTTGAGAAAAATTTGAGACACACGTACAAATTTTTGTTCACTGGCTATATCGAAACTTTGATCACAATGGTCGAAATCAGTTTTGTAACCGGACACCTAATGGTCTACTCAATTTAAGAAGGGAATCTCCTAAAGCGAAAATATTCTGTTTGCTAACCCCAGTTAAATTCATTTTCAATAAATTTTGCTTTCGAAATTCAAGGTACTTCCACACCAGAGAAAATTATAGCGTTTCTAAATTTTATTTCGAATGGAAAAAATTATCAAAAATGAAAAATTCCAAATCGAAATTGAGAAAAGTTGAGCTGAAATATCTATGTTCATTATTCTGCGAAATCTTGATCTAATGAAAACTTTCAAATATCGTGATTTTTATCGGAAGTGTGGAGGTACCTTTCTACCTTTAGTTTAGAAAGAATTTACTGAAAATGAATATAGTTGGTTAGCAATAAGAAATATCGCTTTAAGCGGTTCCCTTCTCAAAGTGAATCGACTATAATGATCTGGAATTTCGATATTCGCGTCGTCACAGGCGAAAGATTGGACCACTTTTCATCTATATTTCGAAGAGGCAGTTCTACGAGTATAACCTCCTTCAGACAAAAAAAAATCGGCAAAAAAACGATTTTTGGCTCACATTTCCTTCTATTAGATATTGCAATAGGTGGTTCGGTTGTGGTGCATTGCTGAAAACTCCGATAACCTAGTAACAGTTGGCGCTTTCGATGAAGACGTACTCTCCCCAACTCGCCATCGCCACCCTTCTCCCTCAGCCAAGATATAAAACCTGTATGCTCGTATCTCAACAATTTTCTCGAATTAGTTTCCGATAAAAGGCCATTATATTATACGTCTAATGCGGGAGTAATAACGAGCTACCATTTTTACGACTAATGTTAACACATACTCATCGTACGCTTCTCGGCTCCAGTGTACATCTGTGTAGGTGCACGGTATCCGTATTATAAGGTCGACGTGAGCGTCATCGCCGCGCGACGCAGCCTTTGCAGAGCCATAAAAAATCCCCATAATCTTATACTTACCGTACCTAGTCGAGATGCGTACGATAATAACGTCTCCGAGGAGAGACGGCATCGCCGAGGAAGCATAGGTAGGCAACAAGGTACCTACGTAGCTTTTACGATGATATCTGCATATTCCGGCTACAGCCTGTTTTTATATACTTACTCGTTTCAGCGGCGGTATTATTATCTCCTTATTGTCGGCTGGCAAACGAGGTGTAAGATGAGAACGCCGAATAACGGCCTTATAAAATGTCGGCGAATTTCTTTATTTTTCTTAAGTAATATACAACGAAGCTTGTGTCTTTTCCACTTGCGGCGTCTCGATGCCAGCGCCACGTCTCGTTTAACGGCCTCCCAACAAAATGAAACGTGTTCATTTATCACCACACGTGCGTTGTACGACTCGTATACAGATGCTTTCCAAATAATCCCTTTAAATCTCCGGACTAATTTTTTTCCTCGACGAATTTAAAGCCTCTCGTTTTCCTATTCACCACCGAGAAGAAAAATCCGATCATCTAGAGTGGTACTTTTCATTCTACTGTAATGAAATTCACGTCGTCGATTCGCCAACCGTACCGATGGTAATCGAGCGAATGAAAGTGTCTCTGGTGAACCAAGGTTAGTTCGAAAGCACCCCTTTGATTACATCGCCCAAGTCTGATGTTACGGTAACCTAAATACTCGTAATATTTCACTCGTTCGTGTTCTCCAATGGGTTGGTAAATCTGCTCGCCAGCCAATACCTCGGGGAGATTTAAGTATATGCGAAGTAAAATGGAAAGAAAAAGCATCGCGAGGTAAATCTTGGCCGAGGTTAAACGTACGAGTGAGTTGTATGATCCCCAGAGAAATGACCCGTCTGTTGTCGCTGCCAGAGGTACTAGCTTTTCATCTTGTTTCGTCAGTTTTCTTTGGACCAGTCGTGATCGTGGTTTCATTCAACGGATGTTTTTTGAAAAATTGCGTAATCGCGTTAGCTCGGTGCTTCGGATGGTTCATGTCCAGAAATTCAACCAAGGTGACCGCGAAACTAAGTGGGATGGGGAAAGGGTAAGAAATGACTTTGTCGAGGACAAATACGACGTTATCTCTCTTATAGAAGATTTTCGCGTGCAACGAGCACGTTATCGATGCCGACGCTGCAACGTCGTCTGCTGGATTACCGTGTGGCTGTAAAATTCGCAAGGTGATGGTTTCAGCTTCATGACTAAGGTACCTACGATATTCTTTTTACGTTGTAGCGTTGCGGTACAGTCTAGTCCCCTTTTCCTCTTTCTGTCTCATTTGACAGCGAAATAATTTATTTTCGTGCGGTAAAGTTGGCGAAGAAAGAGCGTCGCTCGAGCTCGTGTTTTTCTCTACTTTTTTACCTTTTCTTCGCGCCGTTATCGGTAAATGTACCACGACGAGTTGCGGCTTTTGAACATTTTTTTTCATCTGTTTACGAGGGTTAGGTGTAGAGGATTGTGTGGATTGCGTGTTCGTCTATTGGCGTTGAATGATGGCAAAACAGTGGGTGAAATAAGAGCAAGAGGGAGGTGTCATTGATTCGGGTATTGGATCAAATAAGTAAGGTGTTTATGAATTTTTTAACAGGATTTGAGCCAATGACTGCACGGAAAAAACAGAAGTTACAAAAATGAATACATTTTACCCCAAAAATAATAAATTTTATCCAAAAAAAGATGAATTTTATCAAAAAAATTGATAAATTTTACCGAAATAATGAAGTTTAATCAAAAAATAATAAAATATATTCAAAAAAATAATAAAATGTATTTTAAAAAATAATAACGTGTTTCAATTCACAAAATAGGTGAAATTTGTTCTAAAAAATAATATTTATTATCAGAAAAAATAATAAAATTTGTCAAAAAAATGAATAAATTTTACCAAAAAGAATAAATTTTATTCAAAAAAATGATAAATTTTACCTATTTTGAGAATTGGGACACGTTATTATTTTTTTGGATAAATTTTATTATTTTTTTTTTCAGTGTGAGGTCAACCTTAATGATAGCGGAAGGTTGAAGGGAGATGAAAATATTGTGTCTTTTTTCATCGTGTTGTTTTAATATTAAGATCTGGAACAGTGGATGATTTCCGCCGATCCTAAATGAAACAATCCCGAGATTTAATCGTATTGATTTTGACTAAACAATTTAGATATTACAGAAAATACTACTTACGTGGAACGTCTTGAATTAACCTCCTCAGAGCATCGTCACCGTTTATGAATATAGAAACGAATACACGTATGGCGGCTTGTGAGTTTTTGGTTTTGTAATTGTGAAAGTTCAACAGGGTTTCTACCAGGTAGTAAAGTCGTAAATTTAAAAACAAGACATGCAAATAGTGAAGAAGCCGTGAATTCAGAAGAAAAAGTTATGAAAAAATCTAAAGACGTGAAGTATGCATATTTTTGAAAATTACCAACATTGACAATGATGAAATTTTAGCTTTTGAATACCTTCTTCTTCGAAAATTTTCGCCTTCGCTTCGCTTGGACTCGATAAATTTACCCCATTTTTTTGTCCGAATGATGGTATGAAACTCCTTTTTCCAGCCAAGACAATTGGTATTTTCAAGTTAAAAATTGTCTTTCTCATTATTCATCAAAAGACTTCTGAAATGATCTCGATTGCAATTTTCAAAAAAGTTTCTAATTTTAGAAAGGAAATCCGGAAATGAGTCCATTGATATCGTTTTTATGGAAGTCAAATTAAAAACATGTACGAATTTCCCCTAATGAAGAAATTTTAGATTCTAGAGTCCTCTTTTTCTCAAAAACTTTCGTTTTCGCTGTTCTGGGGCTCAATAAATTCATTTTTACTTTTTTCTTTTCGAAATTATGGTAAAAATTTTTCTCTTCCATCTCAAGCAATGAAATACGTACCTAATTTGAAACTGAAATATATAAGATTTTTGTTGGTTTGGTGTGGACACTGGACATAATCAATGAAAATTACATAAGTATAGAAAATATTCGAAAACTATCAGAATTTCACCGCAGCAATAAATTAATGAAAAAATTTCACTGAAAGCAAGAAGTGAGAAAAATTATTGTAAAATTGGTGAAAATGCACTATCTCATTTTGAATTGGTGAAAATTCACTGAAAATAGTCGAAATTTCAGCAGAGAAAATAATAGCAACATTCTTTGATTTTCGGAGGATTTTTGCTGAATTTTCAAATAATTTCACTGATTTTCCAGCAGTTTCTTACTATTTGCTTTCAGTGAATGTTTTTTTTTTATTGCTGTACTACCATTCTGACTGTTTTCCCGTGATTTTTCGATGATTTAGAATGACAAATTCACTGAAAAATCAGCAAACATCTGGTGAAAATCGAAGAATCCCATTGATTTTTCCGGTGCTGCATTAATGACGTTTCACTGATTCGAAATGAAAGGGTGCTTTTTGCATTTTCTTCAGAGAAAAAGGAACTATGAA
Organism: Pseudococcus jackbeardsleyi; assembly: GCA_038380155.1. Lineage (NCBI taxonomy): Eukaryota > Metazoa > Arthropoda > Insecta > Hemiptera > Pseudococcidae > Pseudococcus > Pseudococcus jackbeardsleyi. The sequence goes on along the minus strand of CM076238.1, from coordinate 59,471,635 downwards.
ATTTTGAAAAAAATGAGCTGAACAAATTCCGAAAAATGAATTTCCATTTTACCAAATGAAAAGAGATATACTAGTGCAATATGTGGTTATAAAAGGGGCCTCATTGATATTTCCTAATATTCTCAGCAGGAAAAAAATGTATTGAATGATTGGATTGTTGGAAGGGTTCGGGGTGAATTTTGATTCAATGAACTAAATACTAATGAAAGCAGTGAACTAATTTCGCGATTTTTGTTTTTAAATTTTTTCCGTGTTTTTTTTTTTGCATTTTTATACGTGTAGATACAGCTTGCACAATTCGGCTGTTGCGAAGTTGCTGCCCATGGACTGTTCAACAGTGATTGGCTTTGTTTTCTCAGAATCGTTTTCTTGCTATTCTCATTTAATAGTTTGAGGTATGACCAAGAATTTTATCATTTTCTTGGACTGTGTTGAAATGTTTTTCTTTTCTTGCTCTAGTAGATGATCACAATAATCATATTGAAGAATTGCCTCGAATATTGAATTGGTCAGGGATTGCTACAGTTGAGGGAATAGACCAGAAGAATTTTTCTTTTGTGACCGATAAAAATAAGGACCTTATATTGTGGATACATATGTATTTGAGGTGTATGATGTGTAAGTGGAGAATAGGAAAAAAATCTTACCTAACAGAATTTTTCTGGAGTCGTCCACATTTATATTTGGTGTTGATGTTGATAAGTACTTCGAGGTCTATAATGAATTTCTATTTCCTTCTTGACCCTATTTGCTGCAGCTTGGGGCATGATGGAATTTTTACAATCTACTTTTGCGTGCTATTTTTATTTCATTTTCCCAATCCAGTACGAATTCAGGCCGCTATGTTGGGAGGATGAAATTTGTCAAGGTGTGCAATCCTCTTGAAGTGAAAATGTCTTCGAGAAGGGGTCAAAACAAAGTGAAAAAAAGTGAAAAAAAAACTTAACCTAACAAAAGCAATGGAAAACGAAACTTTTCATGGGGGAAAAACGGTGCATTGTTTTTGGAAACATTTATCAAAATATTAAATATTTTTTTGTGATTCAAAATGAATAAGGTTAGATGTCCGGTCTGAGCGAAGGAAAAGTAAAAATTTGACGGAAAATACGTTTGAAAAGAACAGAAAGAGTTATTTCTTCTCTTATCATTTTGCAAAACCATTCTCGTTCTTACAAATTTTTGTACGTAATTCCGACTTATGTCGAAGAATAAGCTCAAAATATTCTTCAAATGTTTTTAAAGAAGTCGTGCAAAATTGATCATTTCAAAACTGATCATGAGATAGGCCCAAAGTGTGAGAACCAGAGCGTTTTTGGCTATCGCAGTAACCCTCTTACAATTTCCAGCTTCGGTTCGATGTAATGGTCGTCGAGAACTTCAACGAATACATTTTCTCGTCGTCAACGTCTTTTTCTTACCCCCTTTGCTAGCGTATTTTTATTCTAAATCTACGTATATCGTTGCGTATCGGTTGTCAGCTGTTACCAGTGAAAAATGACTCCTTAACAAATTCGAAACGAAATGTTTGCAGAAAAAAAAGAAAAGAAATAGGAAGAAGAAAAGTAGGGTATTATGTATGCGAATATTCTGCATAGCGAATGCTGCGTCTGTACAAATGTATCGCAAGGCGTCAGATTTCTCGAGCAATTTGCCTAGTTTCATCATTCTACTGTGTCCATTTTCGAACTACGGTGTTTTTTTGTATTCTTTTGTAATGTTTGCTTTTGATTGATCTGTTAGGATTTTTTTTGTTCTTTCTTGGATCATGAAGTTATTCGGTGTGTTCGTTCAGGTGGATAGAAAAGATAGAAATTTTGTTTTGGGAGGCGTAATCGTTCAGAAAAGTTGAATCTTCCGTGATAAGTATACCACTAGGAAAAAAAATCGAATCGATTGATTTCTTCCGATCGCTCTAGAGCTTCATTTCAAAAAAAAAAAGCAATGTTGATTAAAACTAATTTTTAAGCTTATAATCAGTAACTGGACCAAAAAGAACTTTTTTTTTAGAAGAAAGACAGTTAATTGTTTGATAATTTTGAAAACTTTTTCTAAATGAATAAAGCAGATAATAGAGAATCTTTTTAGACTGTCACGAAATATGGGCTTTTTCAAAACAATTGTTTTTTTGTCCAGATAGTAACTAAATAAGTTCTAAAGTTGATTTTAATAAATTTAAAAAATTTTCGGTCATCTTTTTAGAATGTATCAGAACTCTGAAAAGTTGAATTTTTGTCAATTTATGAAAAATCAAAGGTTCTCGCGTGATTGTGATTGGAAAACATTTCGATTCAATTTTTTTATTTGATTATTTTTCCAGTAGATCGAATTTTTCGAATTATTGCGATTCCCAAAACGAACATTTTTTCGAATTACTTTGATGTTGAGTCCCTAATTACGATGAGAGAATTTTCAATCGGATATTGTCCTACTCAACAGAAGATTAGATTCAGATTTTTGAAAATACTGTAATGGTTAATTTTTCGGGAAAATGCAAATGACACTACCGAGAAAAGACAAAAAACTATTTTTTCACAAATAAGCTTTGCCCTGTTGGCATTTTAGCTGAATGCGCTATTAAGTAATCATCTGTACAAGATTATTAATTTCGGTATTTTGATACTCGCTGTAGTTATATCTCTGCTCTGATGAAACGTAATTCTTTGAACAGAAGTAATTTTCAAGCAAAATTGATTAAAATTAGGTATTTTCCTATTGCTAAACGTTTGAAACCAAATACCATCATTTTTGGCCTTTCTTAAGCCTCAAGAAAATTTTGATTTCTTCAAAGTTTTTCCAAAAAGCGTTGATAAATTTTCAACATTTTCGCTATGATTATAAAATTGTTCTCAATGAATTGAAGTCTGGTATAAAATCCACTTTTTTGTGGTGATTTTTGGTCGAAACACTTGAAAAATATAGTTGGAACGAGTTACTTGAATTTTCATTTTTTTTTTTTTTTGAAATACGTGAAATCCTGGAAATTTGAAATCGTATTCTTTCGACTTCTCAGTTCTCAACTTGATATGATTTAGGCAAGTCCCGTGTGATTCAAGTTGCCTATCGAATTCGCCGTGATTATGTAAAATCATAGTGTAAAAAATTGATATTATTGTCTATTGAATTATCAAGTTTTCGAAAAAATTTCCCTTGCTACGCTAGGGGATAAATTTACACTCTTTTCTTTCTACAAAGATTTCTTTCAACATGTATTTTTGATAAAATTTGATGACAAAGGAGTACTACGATGCTCCTAATCACTATTTTGAAAAAGAATGGAAGAAAATTCATATTCTCTGGTCACATTTTGGGAAACTTGACGAGGGTGTACAGTGAAATTTTTCAACTTCTGAACATTTTTTTTCCTTGTGTCGCTCGGGTCCATCACATTTGTACATTTCATTAAAAAATAATTGATATTTTACTCTCCATCGATCCACTCGGCCAAGCCCAAAAGAGGTATATTTTTTTGTGGTATTCTTAAATTTGAGGCACATAATTTTTCTGGGGGGGGGGGGGGGGAATCGAATTTGGGCCGATTTAAAGCAGATTCTAAAAAAATTGTAAAATAAGAAATGTTAAGCATTATGCATTTTAAATCATTCTTCTGCACAATTTCATCGCCCAAAAAACCACCCCTTTCTCCATTCTTGAGGAATAACATATTTGAATATTTGAAAGGCCTGTAAAATTTAGAGAAATCGGTCTGGAAAACTTGGAATAGTCAGGGAAAATCATTTCTGAGATAGAAACACCCTGGATAGGTAACATCTAAAATACTTTTCATTACACATACTCCTAGTTCTTCCTCCAACTCGCGAGTAGTGCTGCCAGGTTTTCTTTTACTTTTTCTTTGCATTGGCAAATATAGTAATCTGGATCAGTCATATCTTTCTTAAAAAATTCCTGTCGATGTACAGGACTCATTGGTTTACGACCCATTTTTTTTATTCCTAGAAACGAAGCATTTAAACCTGAGTAATTTGCATCACAACCATTCAGATGAAATACATGGTGTAATAATAAATAACTAGAACTACTAATTACAATTTTCAAGTACCTAAATCCAAAACATTCATAAGAACTACAAAAATATTACCAATAACCAGAAACAATCCAAAATTCTAATACTACATACATTCTAATTTACTATCATGTAATCTATTCCTAATCAAACTACAAGGCAGAGCAGTATGCTGACACTGATGATCATTTAGCATCAGTAACTCAGGAAGCAGTGATTATATCTGGGTATTGTAATAGTGTTCAATTCTAAATTCTCATAGGTGAATCATATTTATTTTATTTATTTAATAATATATCTACGTTCATCTTATTTTGCTACAGAAACATATTATTTACCGCAACTTCTCTCAGTTCTCAACTTGACATTTATAAATTTATAATCATTCCTTCATGAGAAAATAACATGATTTAGGCCAGTGCAGTGTGATTCAAGTTGCCTATCGAATTCGCCGTGATTATGTAAAATCATAATGTCAAAAAATTGACATTCTTGTCTATTGAATTATCAAGTTTTTAAAAAATTTCCTTTTGCAACGCTAGGGGATAATTTATTTACACTCTTTTCTTTCTACAAAGATTTCTTTCAACATGTATTTTTTTGATAAAATTTGATGAGAAAGGAGTACTATGATGCTCCTAATCACTATTTTGAAAAAGAATGGAAGAAAATTCATATTTTCTGGTCACATTTTGTGAAGCTTGACGATAGTGTAAAGTGATGATTTTTCAACTTTTGAAGATTTTTTCTCCCTCGTTTCGCTTGGGCCCATCTCATTTGTATATTTCATTGAAATAATTGATATTTTACTCTCCATTGATCTAATCGGCCAAGCCAAAAAGAGAGATTCTCGTGGAATTCTTGAATTTGAGCCTAGTGATTTTTTTGGGGAGGAGCATTGAATTGCGAAAAATTTGAATTTTGACACTGAAAAATATTCAAAAATTTTAAAATTTGAATTTAGGCAGATTTCGTGGTTGGAAAAAAGAGGTTCTAAAAATCTTGTAAAATGTAATGAATTATGCATTTTAAATCATTCTTCTGCATAATGTCATCGCCCAAAAAACCACCTCTTTTTCCATTCTTGAAGAATAACATATTTGAATATTTGAAAGGTCTGTAAAATTTGGAGAAATCAGTCTGGAAAACCTGGAAAAATCATAGATAATCATTTCTGAGATATGTAGAAACACCCTGGATAGGTAAAATTTGAAATACTTTTCATTAGACATACTCCTATGTATGTAGTATGTAGTTGATAGTCCTGCGGAATTGCTTCCCTCGTAATAGCGTGCTATAGGCGAGAAGGTAACCGCACGGCGTGCGCGCGTCGACTACCACATATGTACATATGAGTGTATAATGAATACTAATCAGATGCCTGTGTAGTGTTGGCCTGTCGATGAATGAATGAGAGATTTCCAGGAAGTGTGGTTCAGCAGATTTTTTTTTTAAATTTGAAGAAATGTTATGGAATTTGGAATGTCGAAAAATTTGCACTCAAAATGAAGTTTCAATAATACTCTATTGATACTTTGCTTTTTCACTTCAATTTAAGGTACCTATTCTGAAATACTTCACCTTACGCATATATAGCAGTTAATAGTCCTACGGATTGCTGCCCTCGTAATAGCGTGCTATAGGCGCACAGTGGGCTATTTCAAATTTTAGGCGGCAAAAATTTTTTAATAGGCTTATAGGGGGTTTTTTGATGCGCTGAATCCATTTTTTGGGTTATTTTGGACCTAAACCCAAAGGGGGCTTCAGGGGGGAGGGGTTAAAACCCAAAATTCTCAAAATTTTGATGTGGGGTGTCTATAGTTATGTTTTCGAACCCGCTGAATACGAATATGAAGTTATTTTTGACCCTAACCCAAAGGGGGCTTCAGGGGGGAGGGGTTAAAACCCAAAATTCTCAAAATTTTGATGTGGGGTGTCTATAGGTATGTTTTCGAACCAGCTGAATACGAATATGAAGTTATTTTTGACCCTAACCCAAAGGGGGCTTCAGGGGGAGGGGTTAAAATCCAAAATTTACAAAATTTTGATGTGGGATGTCTATAGGTATGTTTTCTAACCCGCTGAATACGAATATGAAGTTATTTTTGACCCTAACCCAAAGGGGGCTTTAGGGAGGAGGGGTTAAAACCCAAAATTTACAAAATTTTGATGTGGGGTGTCTATAGATATGTTTTCTAATCCGCTGAATACGAATATGAAGTTATTTTTAACTCTCATCCAAAGGAAGCTTCAGGGCCCGGGGGTAAAACTCGATATTTTCCAAATTCTGAAGTGGAAATCAATTGTGAAGTTATTACTCAAAATCAAATTTGAGGGCAAATAAAGAAGTACAATTATTCATTTTTAACAAAATTATTCAATCTACCGATTTTAAATATTCTAGGTTAACTTCTTTATCTTTGGGATCGCTTTCTTCAGTCTCCAAATATCCTTCTTCATTCTTCGAATCGTATTCTTCATCTTCAAACTTTTCTTTGATCTCAAAATTGTCTTCATTTTCCCAACTTTCTTCGACCTCAAAATTGTCTTTTTCGTCTTCCCATTTTTCTCCATCATCTTCCAAAATACTCTCTTCACTCACTGAACTCGCATCTTCCTCTACTAACATTCGCATTTCAAGTAAGTAGGTACTATTTTCATGATACTTAGTTTACAAACCTAGACTTATAAAAAAAGGTCCTATATATCCCGGAAAACTTTGTTGGCCAAAATTACCCTTCAAGTGTGTACTTTTGAAGGATCAAAAAAATTTTTGCCCCAAACTGCCCCAACGTTCTTTTTCGCATAAATGTGATCTTGAAAATGCTAAATTTCATAGTAAGGCATTTTTTGAAGCGCCAATGACTTTTTTTTAATTTGCTACCTACTCATTTTTTAAAAAATTTTACGATTCACCTAGATATTGGAGAGGGGACCACGTTAACCAACCACGATTTATTCAAATATCTGAGAACTGAAATATGATTTGATTTCTTTTCTGAGCATAACTTTGTAAAAAAAAATAAATAAATAAATAATGTCACTTGGGGGACCAATACAATAAACTTTTGACATACCCGATGACATTTTATTGTTTTTTTTACAAAGTTATGGTCAGAAAAGAAATCAAATCATATTTTAGTTCTCAGATATTTGAATAAATCGTGATTGGTTAACGAGGTCCCCCCCCCCCATATCTAGGTGAATTGTAAAAATGTTTTAAAAATGAGTAGCAAATTTTAAAAAAATCATTGTCGCTTCAAAAAATGCCTTTCTATGAAATTTAGCATTTTCAAGATCACATTTATGCGAAAAAAACCGTTGGGGGCAACTTGGGGCAAAAAATTTTTTGATCCTCCAATAGTACACACTTGAAGGGTAATTTTGGCCAAAAAAGTTTTCCGGGCTATCTCGGGCATTTTTTTATAAGTCTAGGTTTGTAAACTAAGTATCATGAAAATAGTACTTACTTTAAATGCGAATTACTGGACATAGAACACCTCAAAACAAAAAAACAAATAGAAATTCGAAATCTACGATGAAAATTACATCAGAAAACATCACTCTTATAGATAATCATTCACGCGTATAGCAACAGCACACTTTTGTAAACAACCATGCGTTATCGCGAAACCAGCTGTGCTGGTAACCTCCCTCTTCCCGCGCTCCTGGACCACCCGTAGATGGATTCCGGTTGCGAATATCATCGAAACCAGATGGTTTCAAGGTCATAGTACACGTTGAGAATGGTTTTGGTCAATTTAGGTGAAATTTTTTTTTTGATTTTTTGCCGCCTAGAATTTTTTACAGCCCACTGTGAGGCGAGAATGTAGCCGTACGGCGTGCGCGCATTGACTACTGTATCAGTGTATTACATGTAGGTAAATTAGAAATCTCTCATTCAGATATGTAGTTTTGACTTTTGGGTTTTTTATGTCGATCTAGTAGGCACCATTTGGGGTGTGAAGCATTGAATTTTTAACTATTGAAGGAAATCTTTTTTAAAAATCTTCGCTCCAGCTCATCACATTTTTATGTCTTATCAAAATAGTTGATATTTCACTTTTCATCGACCTTATTACTTACTGGACGAAGCCGAAAAGAGAGACTTGTCAAATTTTTAAATTTGAGGTATGTTTTTTTTTTTTTGGGGGGGGGGGTTAAATTGTAAAAAAAATCAATTTCAAAACTGGAAATATCCGAGCTTTAATTCTCAAGATTTGGTCGAAACCGTTTTTTTTTTTTTTTTTTTTTTGATTTGAATATTTTCTGTTACGTACATTTATTATAAATTGAAGGTCTTAAGTATTTTTACCGAGGTGAGAGGGAGATAGGTGGCGAAAAAATTTTTTAGAATTGAATTTTAAGTCGTTTTTGTGAGCAGAGATGGGAGTATAGAAATATCGATTTTTGAAAAAAAAAAATTGTTGAACATCATACATTTTAAATATTTTTTTTTGCACAATTTCGTCTTGTGAAACAAACCACCCCTTCTCTACTTCAGGAACAGCATATAAATGACAGGTCTGGAAAATTCCGAAAAATCTGGAAAATTCAGGGAAATTTATTTCTGAGGTATAGTGGAAACCCTGGCTATGGGAGTTTTGAACTAGAAATATTTATCAACGATCTGTTTTTTTTCCTTTAAATTTATCATCAAATATTTGACTTTGGCTTGCTGGTTTTGAGAAAAATTCTTTTCAGGACCAAAAAAATCTCAATTTTCCACGTTTTTAGGAATCATTATGTTCGATGACTTGGTTTATTTGTATCTTATGGTGATTCCACCCTCTCCTTCTAAAACCATCCTTGTGAGCAGATATCTTGTGCAAAACCAGACTACGTGCCTTGAAACAATTCAATTAAATTTGACACAATCATTCATCAAGACTTCCTTGCAGTATCTCCGAATTAATTCAACATTTTACTCTCCAGTTTTAAATACCTTCGTGCATACGTTTTCTATTACATAAGGTAAAATTGATAATCGAAATTACACTTCATCGATGCGACAACGCTTACTTTACGTTCACAAGCGCCGCTCACCTCGCCTCGTCCATCCCGAAGAAGAACAGTAATTCGAATAATCTCGCGTTCGCACATTTCGGCCGCGCGATAAAAAGAGCACATACAAATCTCTCGCAATTCCAATTTCTATCTTTGGGTATTACGAGATGATGATGATGATGGCGGTATTCTACGTACACGAATTTGTATACATTATACAGACGCGATAACACAATACACACGTAAGCTTTTCGTTTCACGGCTCACGACATACGAAACTGAAAGACAGCTTCAGCATCGTACGATTGGGAAGGGCAAAGGGCACGAGCACTCGTCGTAGTCGTCGTCGTACGAACATATTCATTCAGGCATTACGAATCTCTACTCTGCTCTTATTCTGTCGCCCTTTGCGGCGTATTCTCGCCAGCTATACAACTAACGCAACGCAACGTTTGTAAATTTGTTGTAAAATGAAATTTCGATAGTATTTTCGCCCCCGAAAGGACGCCTTCAAACATGAAGCGGCTGCGGCGTCATGCTGCACGTACTGTACAACATTTGTTCGGTTACGTGTCGCTGTTTAAAATTCCAACTCCATCATCGTCGGCTTTGGCTTCGTCGTATCAGCAAATTCTAGCAACACGAACGTTGCGAAATTTACAAGTCCGTCGACGATGCCGACGGTGGGTTGCAGACGTCAACGCAGCGGCGACTAAGGCAGCATTTTGAATGCGAGTATGATTCGTGAGTTGGTGTATATTTTCTTTCCTCGAATAGGATTTTCATTGATGTGGGATGTATGTAGATGATATTTTTTCTGAATTTTTAAGGAACATCGTTCTCTTCCATCTGGAAAAAGTATTGTTAATGACTATGCCGAGTACGAGAATTTAATGATCAAAATATGTAATTTAATGAGCCCCAAAACTTGAGAATATGTTGACTTTTCCTAAATTTTTAGCCTTTTTCAAGAATTTACGACTTCAAATTTTCCGACTGGCATTGGAGAGATGAGTTCTACCCCTCATACCCCTCCCCCAAAGTTTCGCCTCTGACTTGAAAGTGAAGTACCTTCAATAATAAGATCATGATTTTTCGAAAAATATGTTTCAGCGATTCTTGGTCAGTTTTTTCCTTTTTTGAGCTCTGATGAGAATTTTTCATTTCGCTATGCTCAAGTTTTTTCCCATTTTTTTTTTTTTTTATATTTTAAAAAAGAAGAATCTTGGAAAAAATTCGTGTAAATTCGACTGATCAATTTTTGATAAAACTTTTTTTCAATTGGGAAGAAATGTACCTGAAGTTAACAATTCTATATTAATGAACATTAAAACTTTTTCAACCTATTAAAAATACGTAAAAATTGGATCGAGGGTTTTCTAACATCTATTTCCGCCTTCAGAAAAATTTTAAAATTTTACATGGTGTGATAACCCGACTAAATGACACGGTCAAGATTGAATCAAACCTAGGGCTGATCATAAAAATAAGCCTTCATTTTTACCAAAATCGGATACGAAAATGTCAACGAAACTTGAAAATACAAGATTATTAAATGTTTTCAAAATGACCAATTATATTTAATTGCTAGGAAATTAACAATAACATTCTTTTTCGTTTCATAATACTTTGGTCTGCATTCTGCAAGCTCAATGGTACGAGTAACTTCGATATTGAGTTTTATGAAATGAATAACTTCCTGAAATATCACAAATTGTGTAGGAATTGAGGAAATTAGAATAAATTTGTGATTTTGAAAGATATGTATCATGATTTACGATGCACTTACTAGTGTTGAAAATATTACGATTGCATTAGTTTGTCACATGTAAATTTTTTGTGATTTTTTTTTTTAATGCGTTGAAATCGACTTTCTACGTAGGTAATATTTTTCATGATACTAAATCCGGTTCCAAAACTGATCATTTAAACATTTTAAATGCTTCATTATTTAGAATTTTTCACTATTCAAATTTTCGAATGTTAATTCTTTACCTTTCATTTTACTATCGTGAAATCGGTTTAAAATTTCAATTAGTGATTTTTCAATTTGAAAATACAAGTTTTCAAAAATTTGAACATCACCTTAAATCTTGATTTTTTAATTTTCCAGTTTTGAGAAACCGGTTCTTGATAATGTGGATGTTTCTTCTTCTGCCTGATTTTAGGAATTTAAAAATTTGTTATACCATTTTCAATTCCAGCATAATCGTCCATTTCATAACCCGCTTGTAGTCTGTATGCGTATATACGATTCAGTGAGAAACTGGTTCTGATTTTGGTTTCAATTTAAATACACTTACGATTCTTTTCAAGTATTCTGAGCCCTTTTTGAATCTTAATGGTACTTTGAATTTTGAAGATGAGAAACCAGTTCTCAGTAACGCCCTAAAGTACAGGCGTTTTAGGATTTAAAAATGAAGTTTTTGGTTTCAAAATTACGACTCAGTTCATTTTTTTCTGTTTTTTCATTTCAACCAAGGAATATAGATATACTACGTATAATAGGTACACCGAATCAGGAGTGTGTGTGCTAGTGTGAGTGAATTACGACGTCATTGGTAGTTTGCCATTTAATTTTGCCCAAGTATGCGCGGACATCGCTGCTTATGTTTGTCAACACCACCGTTGTGTGTGCTTGTAGTTGTTATGTTATTACTCACTACCAATGACGTCAGCACCCTGCACTCCTCACTCACGCGAGTGTGTATAACAACGATCCGGTGTACCTATTATACGTAGTATATCTATATTCCTTGATTTCAACCGAGAAACCGGTTCTCGGTTCTCATGTAATTCTAATATTCTTGGATTTGAGTGTTTTCGGAATTGAAAAATGATGTTTTAGTAAATATTTTTGTTTCTATTCCATAGTTTGTCCATTATTTCCTTTTACTTTCCAAACAAGAAACCGGTTCTAATGATTCTCATTTCCTATAATTTGAATACTTCAAATTTCAGATGCTTTGAGAAAACAATTGCATATTCGATTTAAATTATTATTTTCAACGTCAGCTTCACCGCACGTTCAGGAAAAATACGTTCATTCTTCAGAACTTTTTTTTTCCCGAACTACAAACCAAACCGCGTTGGGACATTACTGGGAAAAAATCACTGTAACGCGGTAGCGAACTTTCAAATGTACGATTTCATTCGTCAACTGTCGAAACATCCCGTTCTCGGCGACGTAAATTTTCAAAATAACCTTACCCAAGGACAGTTTATCTATTCAAACGAGGCAAATTCCGTATACGTGGTTGAGCACCACGCTACACACTGGACGAGTAAGAACGTAAAAGCTGTCAGAAACTTTTGACATTCACGCTCAACGTATATTCTATGCGACCTAGTATACCTAAAATAACTCGCCAGCCGAGACTTCAATTGCGAAACCGCGATAGAAAAAATACCCGCGGTTTTCTTCGTCCTTGTCGTATAGTTTGCTGCTAAAAAGGACACGATATTTTCGCATACCATTTGCGAAACCCCAAATGGTGTGCATAGCTTTTGCAAAATGAAAACCATCTTTTTCATAAGATTGATAGTTGGCTGACAACGACGACCGAGTTTTTAGAAAGTTACCCTTCCTTCGGAATCGTTCGCGATCCGCGGTTTTTCTCGTCCTCGTCGCATCAACAAAGGCTACGCAAAAGCTGAAATGGCGACTGTTTTGTTTTCGTCAACATCCTTGTCTCTCGGGCCTGGCGCGAGGTGAAGTTAGCAGAGTCTCGGCATAACAACATGGCTACGTCGTAGTTGTGTAAGAAATAAACGCGCGAAGACGAACGAACCGAATACCACCCACGTCTCCGCTTCCTTTTCTGCATTCTTTGCTCGTCTGGCAATGCCACCATCGTCGCTGTTCGCTAGTTTACCGAGGCTTTGTTCGCAAATGAGCTCAGAGTCGAGTAAATCTGCGTATTTACTAATTATAAAACAGCCGAAGAAATGAAACTTTTCATCGCGTGCCAGTATATTCTCCATTAAATAATTTCACGCCGACGTCGATGAAAAGCCCAAGAAACAAGGCGATGATGGCGGAGCAAAGGGGAGGGGTAAGCTTGCTAAATGATATTATTCAGAACGATTCGTTCGCGTCTTCCGTCTCGTTACTCCCTGCCTCAGATTTTCCCAAATGAATACATGGCGAATTTTCTTTTCTGTTCAGATTCGTCGTTGTCGAGCCGTCGACTATTCACGTTTTTCGCGTCGTGTAATGAATACAACACTTTGCGAAGAATAAAGCATTTCATATGTATGAATGTGTAATACCTATGCATAATACATATCGAGATTTTGTCTTTTCCTTCGGTCGAAGTGGATTTCTACGAGATTCGGTTTCTATCAAAATAATATGTACCTGCAGAAAGTGGATTAGCTGGTTTATTTATTCGTTGTCACCATTATACATTCGAACTGATGGGTATCGATGTTTTACTACTTGGAAACGTTTAATTGATTCGAATATGCTTGATTATTATTTTGGGTTTAGTAATTTAAAATGAAGAAATAAAACTTACCTGAGAAAATTATGTCTTGTGTTTATGAACAGGATTTCATACTGATCAAACTGTCTAATAAGCCAAGCTTTTTTACTGATTTACTTGAAAAAGTCAAGCTTTTTTTTAAAAATCCTAAAAACTTCATTCACCATTGATATGATATTGAAAATTTCTTACGAAAGAGAAAAGTATTTTCGAGAAAGGAAGGGGCAAAAAAATGCTTGAAATTTCCTTCAAGAAGAATATAGGGGTGGGGGAGGGGGTCAAGAAATTTAGGGTTGGATGTCCAAGAAGTCATTCGAAAAGGTCGAGCTAAGTCGAGCTTTTTTCTCAAAAAATTTTGTTAGCACCCTGATGAATTTCCCCTCGGCGTTTTTAGGAAAATTTCCCTCGCTACGCTCGAGGATAATTTACATTGTTTTCTTTCTACAGAACTAACACGTATTTTTTGATGAAATTTGATGAGAAAGGAGAACTATGATGGCCCTGATCACTATTTTGAAAAAGAATGGAAGAGAATTCGTATTTCCTGGTCACATTTTAGGAAATTGTACGAGAATGTACAGTGATCATTTTTCAACTTTTGAAGATTTTTTTTACAAAAATGTTTGCCCTAACTTTGCTTGGTTGGGCCCATCACATTTGTATATCTCATTTGAAAGTCACTTCCTATTGATCTTTTGGGTTAACCCGAAAAGAGAGATTTTTATGAGATTAATTAATTTGAGGCACTTGTTTTTTTTCTTTGGGGAGGGGGCATTGAATTGCGAAAGAATTTTTGAATGTTAAGACTGAGAATATTCAAAAAATTTTAAAATTGAATTTAGGCCGATTTTGTGGTTGGAGAAGGGAAATTCTAAAGATCTTGTAAGTAAGATGTAATGATTGAAAAAAAAAGTTGGGCATTATGCATTTTGAATCATTCTTTTATCGCCCAAAAAACCACCCCCTTCTCCATCATTCAAAAATAACGTATTTGAAAGGTCTGGAAAACCTGAAAAAATCAGGGAAAATCATTTCTAAGATAGAGTGGACACCCTGATATGAATAAATATTTTTTTGGTGTGTTTTACCCCAAATTGTTTTTTTTTCTTCGCAAATCCTCTCAACCCTGACAAAAAAACCGATGTTGGTAGTTGCAAATTTTCAACTTTCTCTTCCTCCAATTTTTCAGTGTTGAGAGTTCTTTTTTTTAAAATCATTCTTATGTAAAGTAAAGTAAAGTATAACATTACATATTAATAAATAGAAATGAAACAAAATAATAATATAAAACATACGGTAACAAGCTCGATGAGAAGTGAAGAACGTAAAGTACACATTCGAGTATTTGAGCAGAAAATTATTTACTTATGAGAAAGAAGTAAAGAAGTAAATTGCTCAATGGGTAGGTAGTCGGACAAGCAGGAGGAACTTTGACGTCTCGACCCCGATGTTGCAGTATTTCTAATAACGCAGAATTTTCATCTTTGAAGAAAAATTGGTGCTAAAAATTATTGATCAGAGCTGGAAAAGTTTCGGAATTTTTTTGGAAAATCACATTCATTTTTGCTGAAATTGAAGTACTTACCTATAAATGTGAATAAATTTTTCATCTTTGCATCTTGGCTTTTTCCTACAAGCCAGAAATGAAAATTTCTAAACCTTGAATTGATCTTGTCCTAAGAATCAACGATAAATTTCAGATCAGTAACTATGCAGTGTTCGAGAAACATATCAGAAAATGTTGTCCTTTTTTTCTAATGAAATGAAATACTAGTACGACTGATGTAATTTTTTGAATGTTATTGATGGTACTTGAGAAAACTTTGAAATATAATTTCCCGAAGAAATTAATAAGAAATGTACAAATGTTTATGGTGATGTGGACTTGATTTTTTTTTTAAATTGATAATGATCCACCGTACTTGTTTTATTTTCAAAGTTGAATGGTTTTGCAAATTTAAAAACTTCAACAACAAACATACAAACAAATAACACTGAAATCCTGTTTGACATTTAATGGGTTATTTTTATAATATTTGTCGTCCTAATCACGAAAGGAATACTAAAAAAATTCCATCGAGTAAAGATTTTTCACGATTTCAATTTCTTGTTTTGAGTTTTTTTTTTTGCATTTTTTGATAGGTACTCGAAAACTGAGTCTATTGAGAAAGAACTACAGATGAAAAATTTGACGCTTTACAGTTTTTGTTCTATTTATTTTTTTCTCTAGGAGGCTTCTTTTGTCTTGAAAATCGACTTTGAAAGTCAATAATTGCATAAAAAACGAAAGAAGTTTTCAACCAAACATTCAAACTATAAAAAATCTTTACATTTGGAGTAAAACTGAAATCGCGGGTCAGAATCTCCAATCAAAATCAGTTGTACGGGAAAAAAATTGTTGACATGTCTGTTTTTTTTTCTTTTGGTATTCCCATCAGTATTGCAAATGGGAAATTTCAAAACTGCAGTTCATTACAAAAAATCGGTTTCTGCGAAAACCAAGCCCCCAAGCAAAAATACGAACAGAATATGAATTGTAGAGTGTTGAATTTTATATATCTGTCGAGTACGATTGGTTTTTCTCAGGAAGATTTGTTTTCAAGATATTTCTTAATTTTTTTTTCAAATTGAACTTCATATCTTGAAACCTGCGCCTCCAAAACAAAAAAAACTGATAGTACTAAACATATCGGAAATTTGGCGCCCTTCATTTTTTGTTCTGTTCTTTTTTTCTCCCGGAGGCTTTCTTTTCCCAGATAATCGATTTCAAAGGTCAAAAGTTATCAAAAAAGAAATGCGAAACAAGAAATTGAATCTTTTTTTTTCGTAACTAGCGTGAAATGCTACATAAGACATCCATCAAACTTCAAACAGCATTTCTCACGTTGACCTGGTGAAATTGGTGGCGAAAAACTGATAATTCAGTGTAGAATAATTTTGATTTTACATATTTGATGTATTTCAATTTTGAGAGAGGGGTGGGTCTAATTTTGTTCAATAACCAGGGAGTAGTCTTCTACACGATGCTAGGATCCCTTTCAAATTTCGCTTATCCAATTTCTCTTGAGCTAGAGAGGGTTTATTGGCTTGCTAAACCATGAGCGAAGCATTATTAGGTCATTCTCATTATTCTGCATAAAAATTCCTACTTGAAAATAGTTCATACATACTTACTTACACAATCCGACAAGCTTCAACGGATGAGAACCAATATGGACAAGCAAGTCACATTTCTGGAATCAGCCTGAAAGAACGAAAGAAGATGAAATAACTTCAAAGTTTCCGACGTTGTATTGATGATACCACTTCGTTTAATTTTCTAACAAAACTCTTGAATTCTTACTTTAACAATGAGAACTTCGGAATTCATTTTTAGATTTTCCCTAAACCCAACTCCATCTTCAAAATGAGATTATTCTAATTGAACCTTATACGCGCGATATTTTTAAATATTTCATCTTCCACGACAACTTCTACAACGATATACTTATTCGGTTACAAAACGAGAATTACATTTACATATTCGAGAAACGGGCTCGACACGTCGGTAAGGCGATATTTTTCCCAGTATTGTCGCGAATTCCTCCTCTGCCCTCCTATCCACCCCGACGATAGGATTTTATTCGCGTATTTTCCAACACATATACATACGTACCCCAGAAAGACGTGGTGTTAATGGTTATATGTTCATCAAGAATGTAGATGCAATCTAGAACAGATGTCGGGTACCCTAACACGTACGCGGGTGGCGAATTCCTCGTCTTTTTCTTTCCCTTTCTCTCACTCTAACTCGTTTGCTATTCTGCGGATATAAATTCGAACGCACATTAAACGTGCCCTATCTACGTATCTTGCGACCGAATATACGAAAGTATGTACAAAGGTGCCTCTACATAATATACGTTTACGTGGCAAGTTGTTCGATGTGCGATGCATTATTTTGTTGTGCTGTCGTAACGGCGAATGAACTTTGGATGAGTGTGTGAAAATTGCATACAATCGTTCGATCGTGGCGAAGAAGATTGCCGATGATGCGAAATTTGCAAATAGGGGTGACTTTTTTTTTGTATTATTCTGGTATTTGAAAGTGAACAGGCTGTGGAGTGAGTCTGAACTGAATGTTTTACTGCTGATAGACTGCTCCAGCTTTTTTTTCCAGTTAAGTATGCAGAAAAATCCTCTGGAATGTAGTTTCTTGGCACATGATCAATCATTGAAGTATGATCGGATTTTCCCTTCCTTTCGTCTATAATTTTCATTTTTTTACGCAGTTTGAATTTTCCTATTGGAAACCATGAATTTTGAACAAATATGGTATGTCTTTTACTTGGAATGTTCATCAAGTTCGAAACAAATTAGTCTTCCTCAAATTCTATTACTCGAAGATGTATTCTTTTCTCCTCCAAATAGGTATTTTTTTTTTACCTTTTCAACTACCAAGTTGAGGAATGTTTGGATTAAGAATTAGTGAAATAGTCTAGAATTTTTCCCAAAAATTTGTACGAAGTCCAGAAATTGAACAAACTTGAACCATGAGAAATACCTATGAAAACTGAATCTTATCTACTTTACCTCTGCGGTTCGTTGAATATGTATCAAGCTTTTTTTTTTTTTTTTCATAGTCCATATCATTTTCAAATATTTTTCAACCCCAAAATTTTTCATTTCAAAAATTAAATTTTTTTCACAGCCGAGACTTCTCCCTCCAATTTTTTCCCAGTTCTTAAATGTTTTAATTTTGAGTAAATTTTTTCCCCCGCTTCATTTTAGAAAACATTTCATAGTTGGAAAATTCGGTCTTTCGGTAATTGAGGAAAAAAACATGAATGAAAAATTTTTAGACCTCGAGAACAAAATTGATAGGAGACATTTCAAAATTGAGAAACAGTTTCATCCGAAGTAAAAAATTTCAGAGTTGAAAAATGATTGAAAATGAAATGGACGGGAAAAAAATCGATTTGATAGGTATAATATGGATCGCATGAGTCAAACCAGTCTTTTGATTGTATGAAGCAAGGAAATTGTTATATCTATTACTAGAAATAGAAATTTTCTTGATATAAAAGTAATGAAAAGTATTGTCGGTTCGCCATCAGAAGTAAATTTGACTCTTGGAGAGGTTGCTTTTAGTTTTTCCAGGGTGAATAAACTGAACAATTGAGTAAGGCTCGTTAATAACAACGCTGATTAACTAAAAAGTTGTAAAATCAACCTTTTTTTGGTGAAAAATTCAATGTTTTTTTAACGAGCCTTTATACTTGTGGAATTGGAGCGCAGCTGAAAGAAATTGGTTAGATAATGATTTCTTTTTACATTTCTACCGTCCGAATAATATCCTGATTTTGTCTTATCTTTGGTATCCAAACAATCTTTTCTCATTCTTCTCACAGACATAATTTATCCATCTGCGATAATAAACCATCGCTCTTGAAATACCGCGAATTAAAACGATGAAAACATAACAGATTGAGTCGAATGGCAGTTTCCAATAACATATTTTGTATATAAACTCGATTCAGCGAAGCTGTTTTTTTTTTTTACCCGTTCGCAGTCTCCATTACCCGATAAACCCTATTATTCGACAAATAATGCAGG
Source organism: Pseudococcus jackbeardsleyi (assembly GCA_038380155.1). NCBI lineage: Eukaryota > Metazoa > Arthropoda > Insecta > Hemiptera > Pseudococcidae > Pseudococcus > Pseudococcus jackbeardsleyi. The sequence goes on along the minus strand of CM076238.1, from coordinate 59,452,525 downwards.
TAATACCCGCTAAATTTAATTGATCGGCTAATCGGCTGCTAAGCCGGCCAGTCGAACAGATGAATTAAATCATCACGCTAAAGACTTTATCGCGGATTGAATTTTTAATTAAAATTAATCGCCTAACTGGCGTCATTTTCCCCGAGCCTTTACTTCTCCTGTAATTTTGAAAAAATCCACGTGTAACATTTCTGGAAATTCGTTGTGAGAAGCTGATCGTGGGTGTAGAATCAGATTTTCTTTTATCTTTCAAATTTTGAGGATATTTTTCGAAGTGGCGTACTTGATTGGTAGAAAAGCGTAAAGGGTTGAACTAAGATTATTGTTGTTTCCTTTTCGAAAAAATACATAATTATTTTCAAAGATGATTACTTCGATGTCATTTAAATAATTTATCAAGTACTTCGATTCTTGGTTTTGAAAAAATGTGATTCCCAGTACTCTGTGTTATCATTATTTTGGTTAATTTTTTTTTTGAAAATATGTGAAAAAAACGTGGCTAGTTCTGAGTTTACTTTGAAAATCCTTTACAAAAGTTGAATTCGCTGGAGTTTTTGACAAAAAAAAATGAAAGCACTATTTAATTTAACTTTGTTTCTGTATTTTGTAATTTATTTCCAGTAGAAAGAGGAAATTTAAATCTCATTACGAATTACAGTTCAGTGGCACAGTGGCTCCTGAAAATTTCGACGCTAAAGGATTTTGATCATCCTATAGTTCAAATTTTAACTCTTGATTTTTTTATATTTGAATTTTCTCTATTTTTGTCGAACTTATTTTTTCAAGTTTTATTGTTGAAAGAAATTTTGCAAATGACGGATTTTTTCTTAAATTGTAAGTTGAAAAAAATTGAATAAAAATTTTAAAATTACGGAATAAATTTTGAGGCTAATTTTTTAAAATATTGAGTTGAAACAAATCAAAATTGGAAGAAAATTAGAACTTACCAAGACCAATTTGACAGAATTTCTGGTTGAAAATATCTTTTCAATTTTGATCTCTTCCATTTTTTTGACTCTCGATGTGGGAAACATTTTTCTGAATCTGGAGTTTTTAAAAAATTGTTTTGATTCTTCATCAATTTTTTCATTTCAAATTCACTAAAAACTTTTTTCGCTCCGAAAATTTTGAAGATATTTTCCAATGTTTGTTTTATAAAATTTATTCCAGATCAATAAGTAGTTAAAAGAGATTTCAAGAAATACCCGGTAGGTAATAAAATCAAAAAAAAAAAAAAAATAGAAATTGAAAACATTAGTTGAAAAAATATTGAGAAGAATTGAATTGGAAACCTTCCGGATGGAAAAATTTTGAAATCTTATAATTTCAAAGAATTGAGAATAATTGAAGAGATTGAAAAAGTTGAGAGGTGTAAAAATTGGAACTACACACATATATAAAAATATTTTTCATCTTGGGTTACTGAAATACCGTTTGCATCAAAAATTTTTAGGGGCAAAAGGAAAATGAGGTTTCATTGATGACCTTTTCTCAGACTTGAACAAATTATAGCAGTGGTTCATAGTATGGAATTTTGAAACGAATGGCATGATTGTAATTATGAATAAAAATATTTTGGTAATCATTTTTTTCTGATCAATTCTGCCAAATTTAATCCTCGCTTTGCTAGAGTTGTTGAAAATTGGTTGAAGAAGGTATTGAAGAATTCATGATTTTCGCCTTTGCAAAATAAAATTGATCTATCTCCTCATTTTTTATTTTTATTTTTATTTTTTGAAGTAGAGGTTTCACCTGTAGAGGTGTATCGATTACGATTTTAATCGATTATAATAAATTTCTCATCCCCTCTCTCCCCATTAAAATAATCGGACGAGCATGGACTAATCAAAGATTAGTAAACAAACACTTTCAATTTTTCTAGTTGATCAAATTACATGTAAGTATGTGACGTATTTTTTTTTCTAATCAAATCAATTTGAATTTCTGACGTCACGTATCTCTAGCCAATAAAGAGTAGTTGAAATATAATTCCGATTAATCCATTATTAGTCGATCTTTTTTTTTTGAGAACGCAATCGATTTCTCATCGATAATAATCGTTGCATCTCTGTTCACCTGACAATTTTATCGAGAGATGAACAAGAAAAAAAAACTTACTAGTGTGTTTCAGATTTTCTTTTTTTTATGCGTTTCTAAGTCGGTAAATTTTTTTTTCAAAGAAAGTTGTCAAGTATGTTGACAGGTCGTAATGTAGCGTCGCGTCGTATCTTTGAGCTTGTCGTTGCTCAACCTCGAATCGGTTGATAAAGTTTTGAGCCCTCTCCGTCATTCCCATTTGGATCGAGTTGAAAGATCTCTTTACTTGAAACCTGGCTTCCGGAATGACAGGCTGGATACGATTTTCGAGACGTGATATCATTTCTGCTGGGTTTTCGGCGTCTGCGATGTAGTCTTCAAAGCGTCTGCGACTCGAGTAATGATAAACGCTTTCACCCATGCTACGTGCCTGTTAAAATTCTCGCTTCGCTCATTAAGCGGTATAACATACGATTCAGTTAACAGGTATTTATCCAGGTTCATAGCTTTCAATTCATTATCTATGACCGTTTTCCATGTTGTAAAGTTCACGTCTGTATTTAAAGTCAAAGTATAAGACCGTTATTTTATTTCAATCCACCCCCATTAAATAGACCCTTCTACCCGTAACCATTTTCAAAAAATCTGAAAACAAATTCATATTTTAGCCAAATACAAACAGCGACATCAGATTCCTCTTCCCACTTCAGTTCGTATTTCAGTCCAAACGCCTCATACCAACGTAACCGAAATAATAATCGCATCGTCTATCACGCCGCTCGAAATTCCTCCCAACAGCTGACCACAGTCAACGAATATAAACGTCCGGCACACCGAGTATTTCGCAAAACACCAACGTCCATAAATATCGCCGCAGCCTCCCTCTCGTACGTTTAATCCTCCTCATCCAGTCTGCCGGAGCTTTTTCAAACTCCAGATAATACCGCACGTACGTATACGTAACATACAAAGCACATACGTATTCGTTTCATATGATGGAGTTAACCCTCCCCAACGTCCATTCTGTCCCAGTCCAATACACTTACACGTTGTACAAATTTACCATCGTATACAGGCTAAATATTCGGACGAATAATCACGCCGACGAGAAGTCGCGGCTGGAAAAAAAGCAACCGTATCGTAGTATACGATTAATTCCGTAATTAATATAAAAAAAACACATCCGAGTTCTTTAAAAACTATGACGAGACGCGGGGGCAGATCCGAGCTCCCAGAGTATTTTTTTTTCAACGCTCACTCGCTCTCTTCGTACCGCGTAAATAAATAACGGTAATTTTTTTCACTTTTTTTTCGCACTACGGGCGACATTTGATTTATTAGTAGCTACTTGTAATAAAAAATACATCGAAATAGACATAGAAGAGATTCCTTTTCCACCAAGGCTTCTCTACCTCGGCGAATTTTTTTTTTCGGTGTGTAGGGAAACGATATAATGTCGAACACGGCGACATCATCGTTTATCACGGACTCGCACACGTGTCTCCTTCGCCAAGTTAAGTTTGCCCTGGTACCATACCGTGCTAAAAAGTTACCAAATAAAAAGAGATCTGGAGGTTGGAGCCGGAGGAATATCTAAACGGCTGAAAAAATTATAATACTACCTACCTCTGGAAAGTTTTATTTTTTCGAGGTCTAAGGTCTGATAGGAGCCAGCGATGTTGTAAATCTCTTGTAAAAGTATCTTAATTTATATACGACGAAGCGACGAAAACTGCTGCTTTAAATTTATGATAAAGAAATACACCTCGCCATCATTCTGCCTATAATACTTTCCGTGTGTTAGTCAGGCCTACCAGAGGTGGAGGGTTAGAGAGGAGGAAGAACTATCCAGTATAATTTAGCCTACTTACACGTACGTGTAATATTATACCTAGCTATACTAATACTGCTTTACTATCACCAAATGACGAAACTATACATTATGATGTAAGAAGAATTCAACAAAAAAGGATTCTTCTTACTCCGACATAGGTCGAATTTGTGTTGTTCGTAACTCATTTAAATTTTAAATGAGAAAGTCGAAGTTCCTCCGCCACCTCGCCTGGTTTCTACCTTCGATGAATTATTTACGTAGTCGAATAACATACGAAGCTAGTTACGACATCGGCATATGGATCAGAAAAATCTCCTGGGTGCGAAACTCTCCCCTCACCGTTGCTTTCATTCTTCTCACTGCGTAGAAAAGACGTCCTGCGTCCTCGTAATTTCCGAGACAACTTTTTTCTCCTTTTGGAGGGGTCTTTTGCCGATCTGTTCCTTGTACAGATCTGATGGGTCTTTTTCGTCCTATAATATACTCTTCTGGTTCCCACTGACAACTCGGATCCCTTTTTAGGTATTACCCTCGTATTTTCGGTTCGCCTTCGTCGTGTAACCTATCTACATAGTTTGACGAGTAAGTTGTGCGTGCGAGAACTTAGCGAAGACGTGCTTTAGAGGTGGGTGGGAGGTGGAGGTCCGCAGTAAGGACTGTACGGAGTAACATCATAATTCTGTTTTCGCGTGAATACTGAAAAACTTTATGTTCTTGGGAGGAAGTGTTTCTTTTTTTAGGGAAGAAAAAATTTTCTTTTGACGATGCGACGTGACATTTATTTACAAGGTGCATAGACCAACGTACCTGTGTTTTTATGTATTCAGCTGGCGTTCGTCGAACTGTAATATGTTTACATGTATTTTATGGCGAGGGTATTTCCTTTAAACGTATAAATGTTACGTTTACCTATCTAAATTTATATATTGGGTTGACGTCGAAATATGTATTGATTCGGATATTTTACAGGGTGAGTAATTTTGCTAATTTTTTTTGAAAATAAAAAAAGTGTGTCGGACAAATTTTCCCTGAACCTCTGTGCAATTCAGATTGACCCATACTTTCTCTAAATTTTCAAAACTTGAAACAATTTTTTGATTAGTAGGAGTAGGTATGTAATTGAATATGGCGAGTCTGCCATTCGAATTGATTTTATAACCATTATTCCAAAAGGTCAATAGAAATTATTGAATTTTGAGCAGTTTTAGCCCCATAATTCGGGTGGGGGGAGATGTTGAAAATTTTTTCGGAGTGGTTTTTCACCACTACCAACGTGTTTTAGGTCATTTTTTTTCGACCGGTTCAAAAGGACCGATTTCACCATCTTCATGAATGGGCATCCTCGAAAATTTTTTTACAATTGTAGGCATAAGCGAAGCCAAGACCATATCTGGAGAGTGTGCCAAAACTTGAGAGAGAGGGTGATTAATTACTCGACTCAAGTTCAAAAAATTGATTATTCACTCAAGTTATTCACTTGAGATTAATGAAACTGATTTTTGCTGAAATAATTCGCTTGAATTGAAAAAAATTAGGATTTACTCTAGTTCAAATTTCAAAAAACTATTGATGAAAAAAATATGAATTTATTTAAGAAAATAACATTGACAATAAAGAAATTTTTCTCATGTTCAAAAACCATGCAATCAACAAAAATTATTCGAATATATTTTTAAATTTAAAACAAGGACATAAAAATTAAAGATTAATTCTTCTATTTTTTTTGTTTTTAAAATCATCAATGATTTCTTCGATGTCAACGACACTGGCTAGATCCTGTTCCATGTAGGGTAACATTAAGTTGTCCAGGCGTTCTTGTTTCATTGTTACTCTTAGCTTTGTTTTTACATGAGTCAATTTGGAAAAACACCTTTCACAAGAAAAAATTTCGCCTTCAATGAAAGTCAACTTTCGATATTGATACCATATTCCAACCAAAGAATTTTTCCATATTCCTTCAATGTTGATCTATGGTCTATAGAATTTTTTTTATAATTTTCTCGTCTAGATCTTATAGGAATTTTGAGTTAGGAACGTGATCAATTTTTTTATTATAAAAAGTTATTGATTGCAGTCCCTTTTAATTTTCATTCTTCGAATTTTCATTAAGGTCTGAAAGACTCTAATTCAATCAGTACTGATAAGCAGCATATTGATGGGCGTAGTACTCGAACTAATTTTCGCCAGCACTGAATATATATACTCTCTAAATTTGAATCAATTGAAATTACCCGATGAAAAAGCCAAAAGTGTGCAACTGTGGAAATCACTTAAAATTTTACTGATTTAATCAGTGAATTTTCATTTTTGACCAAGTAATTGTTTTAACTACTGAAGTGAATCAGTAAAAGTTGTAATTTACTGATTGAATCAGTAATTAATCATTGATTAAATTAGTAAATTGAAATTTTTTATGACTTTTTTCAGTAGTTGGAAAAAGGTTGCTGATTCAAAAATGAAAATTCACTGTTTGAATCAGTAATTTTTCACTGATCATCAGTTGCACACATTTCGCCGATTAACCAGTCAATTTTCAGTTTTTTGACTGATTCAGATTTAGAGAGTACTTCAGATCAGCTTATTTACTTTTTTTTGGGGGGAGGGGGGGCTGTATTCAGTAATATGAAGTCTGCGACGCGAACGCCCATCGATGCCACATCTTGGATTCCTCCATTTTCTTTTAATGAATGTTGCGTTCGCCACTTGGAAAAAAGAGAAGAAAGAAGCACGCTCTGAATCTGAATCAGTCAAAAAACTGAAAATTTACTGACTAACGAAAAGTGTGCAATTGTTAATCGGTGAAATTTGACTGTCAATCAGTGAATAATTACCTACTGATTCAATCAGTGATTTTTCAGTTTTGGATGCGTAATCTTTTTTCAACTACTGAAATGAATCAGCCAAAATTTCAGTTTACTAATTCAATCGGTGATTAATTACTGATTCAATCAGTAAATTAACATTTTTACCGATTCAGAAATGAAAATTCACTGATTAATTAGGTAAAATTTTCATTGATTTCTACAGTTGCACACTTTTGTCTTATTAATCAGTGAGTTTTAACTGATTCGAATTTAGAGAGCAGTGAACTGCTCAATTTCAAAACTATAACTCATTTTTTCCAAAAGAAATCAACAATTTGTTGAGAAAACAGTAAAAAGCAAAATTCTCTCATATTCTGAACCAATTAACTTATATTTGCTTGATGAAGATCAGTACCGCAATAATGACAGTGATATAGAAGTCCATGCGATTTATGTGTACTTTATTCGGGTAATTAGATTCACTACGCACATATTTGGATTAGTTTTACATATTTCTTATAACTTCGAAAACGTTGCGACCACCCCCACCCATCGAAACTCGTACATTCATTAGCCAAAGATTTCCAGCGCAGCTGCCCATGCTGACGCAGCATCTGTAAAGCCGCCACCATAAGACAGATACCGATACCGACCGAGGACGTACAAGCGGAAATCCGTTGCTTAAACAGGGTAATCCTATCCACCGTCGTGATGGGCTTAGCGAATGGAAATTCTTACCGAATACTTGGCCATCTAGGCAGCGTGAATTTAAATTAACTCCCCGCTCGAGCGCTTTAAAACTTGCAACTTTCTCCCTCTCTTACGTTCGTGGTGGCGTTAAATTTTCGCGCCGAAGAATTAACGTGTATTTTTCGCTCGCAGCTCCGGCGGCGAGGCAAATTCTCTCGTATGCCTACCTCGACTCTTCGTCGTTTACCTCCTTAAACTGTACTCTGTACCTAGGACGTATATACCTAGCGCTATAAACGCGACCATAAATAAGCCGGCGAAAAAAGAAAATAAAAAGGATTTTGTATTACGGACAACCTAATCCTACACGCCTTTCAAGCAAAGAAACGAATTGTCGCATAAATTTATAAACGTACGTACGTTTACTTTCCTCGCCTCACCTTGAAGGTATACTAACGACAACTAAGACCGAAGCCGAAAACCGCTACGTTGCATGGGTTTCGTTTACGTAGGTATGTGTATAATGGTGAAGGATTTTTAGTACCTTTTTTTCACAAATTCGAATCAATATAATATGCAGTGTGATTTGAAATAATTTCACAGCGAAGTTTTTTACGAGTATGATATAAATTGAGAACTTACTTCCACGTATGTATTTGAATTTTTACATTATTTGTATTCATATGGTCGTTGTTGAAATACGTCGACGATTTTTTGAAAAATTGGGTCAAATTTTTTACCTTTTTTGATTGATTTGAAATTTTTTATGTCGAGATGCGTATTTAAATTTCCATTGACATCTTGAATTAACAAATTTTAAGCAATTTTCATTACCTACCGACGTACCAAATATGTGCATAAAAAATAACAAATTGAAAAGTACCTTACTTTTCCGTGGAAAGTTGAAAATGATTGCTCGTCTGAAAAAAAAAAAAACTTCAAAAAATTAAACAAATCGAGTTGCACGCAAACATATCTATAAGCAAGAAGACAACAAAGAAAAAAATTTTTAATGCTTAATCTAATAATGATGATTTATTATTTGACTAAGAATTTCTTCATTCACCCTGTTCATGTCCCCTTCTTAGGAGGAATCAGGAAAATTGAAATTTAGCTTTACGAATCGCAATAGTAACGTTGGAAAATTATCCTTTGAGAACATAAATCATAATTGTAAGAAATTGATGAAATCGATCTAAACCTTTCAATCTCGTGAGAACGTTCAAACAAAAGTTCAGTGTGGTTGAAAAATTGAAAAAAAAAAAATAGGGTTAAAATTCACCGTAGAACATTATATAGGTACTTACCTATTGATTTTTTCCCCTAAGAATCAAAAATGTTTGATTCTCGTCATATCTTTTCTTTAGAGTAGAAAGATGATCGAAGGATCGTTGTATTTTTTCCAAGTCACCATTTTCATAGTAATGTCCTTAGGATGTGAGAATTTTAGAGACTCTAGGAAGACAAAGATATGAAACAGTAAATTTTCTTGTGCGAAATGATACACATAATTTTTATTTTCGTTTGAAAATAAATTTTTCAAATCGTAGCCCTCGCTTCGCTCGGGCATAAATATAAAATCTATCCCTAATATTAAGAGATATGAGTTGGAAATTACCTGCGCCGTGAGGATTCGCGATAAGCGGGCGACACAGGACACGTGGTTTAGTGAAGCGAGGAAAAGAACAGCCCGATGAAAAAAATTTCAGATCTGATCATATCTCAAAAATGTTCCAATCTACGTAATTTTATCAAATTACATCAGATCATATCTCATTGTATCAATTAATATCGGAGAAAATTATGAAGATTCAGATCCAGTTTTGATATACTGTGATCGAATAACATCTAATTTGATCAAATCATATCTTAAAAAAAAAAATGAGATGTAATTAGATATAAGTTGATCACAACATTTTTGAGATCAAATTTTATCTGTTTTGATAAAATTTGATCTAAATCAGATTTGATTTGATACGATTTGATCTATAAAATTTTCATCTGGAGTATGAATTAAGTACGTAAATTGATTGTTGATGGGTCACTGGGTGGAGAGGGAAGAGTCAGTACTAAAACAACTTCAAAATTAAAATTGAAACGATATTTTTAAAATAATTTTATTCAACATTAAAGTGAGCAAAAAATGAAGTTTACAGCTCACGAAGGAGGTATCCCAACTCAAAATGAAATTTTGAGCCCAAACAAAAATTAATCGAAGGTACACCATGAGGGGACTATGTATCCAAAATTTTAGAGGCTGAAGTGCATTTTTCAAATTTTAGCGAATTTTTAAATTTCAAAATATCTTACAGCCTAAAAAATACCAAAATTTGAAAATGCACTTCAGCCTCTGAAATTTTGGTTGCAGTTCTTTTGATTAATTTTTGTTTGGGCTCAAAATTTTATTTATTTTTGAGTTGAGATGCCTCCTTTGTGAGCTGTAAACTTCATTTTTTGCTCATTTTAATAATGAATAAAATTATTTGAAAAATATTGTTATGATCTTAATTTGAAGTTGTTTTAGTACTGACTCTTCCCCCTCCACCCAATGACCCGCGTAATTCATACTGTTCTTTTCCCAGCTTCACTAAGCCATCTGTGTCGCCAACTTATCGCGAATCTTCACGGCGCATCGTGGATGTAACGCTAATAGAACGGGGACGTACAACTACAAACTTTAAGGGGATGGGGCACTTGTAACGTTGATGAATTGAGCTGAATTTTTTTCACATAATGCTGGGATGTATTCTTTACAAATTTTAGCCTTGGCTGATTGGAAATTCCAAAGTTGAAAAATCAGTGCCACCCTATTGTTCACAAAATGAAGCAAATATTTCAATAAAAATTGTATTTTGAATACGATAACAAATACTTACCTAATAGCATTACTTTTTTTAAAAAAATGAATTGAATCTGTTGGAAATCATTCGTCAGAGTCGTCAATATCACTCACAAAAAATTCGTTTTCAAAACTTTTGCGTATTACATGAGATTACCAGATGATATTTCAAATTTGTAATTTTCCTATACTCTCTTAATTTGAATCAGTGATTAATGCCTAAATTGACTGATGAAATAGAGAAAATCAAGTCATTGATAATCAGTCAAATTCCACTGATTCCTCAGTTAATCAGCGTCATTTTACTGCCTATCAGTGAAAAATTACCCATTCAAATAGTGAATTTTGATTGTTGAATCAGTGAAAACTAGTTGATTGATTGAAATCAGTAAAAATCAAATCAGTGATTTTTCATTATTGAATCAGTAAAAAAAAATTTCACTGATTGAATCAGTGAAATTTTATTTTTACCGATTCAGTAGTGAAAATTCGCTGATTGAATCGTAATTTTTTTACTGATTCCTACAGTGACTTGATTTTGTCGATTTTAATCAGGCATTTTTGACTGATTTAAATTAATAGAGTACTTTTGACAGTTTTTACAACCTTTTTACATGGAATTGTCATTATTACCACCATTTGACTGACGGAGTAGACAAAATCGCCCAATCGGCGGTTCGGTGAAAGTTTAATGGTTCATCAGTGGTACAATTTTATCTTCTTTATCAGTATTATTTTCTACAAATGACCGATCGGCCAATAAAAATTCAACGATTCAAGTTGAGAGAACACAACTTGTTGATGTTTCGAGACCTTTTTGATCATGTACAATGTTCTATACAATATTTAATTAAAAATTACCCATTTATACTTGATGATTTCGGATACTTTTTCTTTTTCTCATATTTGAGAACTTTTGAAATATTTTTTAAAGCAATTCTGAATTTGATTGATGGGTGATTGAAACGTGAACAAAAAAAGTGCTTTACCATTAATTTTTCAATGCATAATTACGCACTTGAATTTGCATCGCTTAGAGGTTGAACTGCTGAGATACTCCGATTTAAGTATTAATATTCTCTCGTTATTGATACCTTGAAAATTGCATAGTTTTGAAAATTCTCGCTGCCAATATTGGAAAAAAATTGGCAAGTACGAAATCCTTCCAAAACGCAAACCAATCTCACCAATTTTCCGGATCTCATCTTGGAAATTTTTTTCGACAGCAAATCCAACAACGTAGCTTTGGAAATAGGTAAACACAGATACGCGAAAATTAACGATTTACGCGTCGTGCGGCGAGTTCGTTCGCTTCAACATCTTTTCAATTTTCTTTTTCGATGAACGGCATCTATTCGCGAATGTTTTTCGCCTTATATTCGCCCAGTCTGCACCCTACCCTTTCCACCTGCCTACACATTGTACAATGTACAACCATGAAAGAGAGGCGTTTGTTGGGCCGCGAGATTAGATTCTCACCTCTCGTCTTCCTCATCGTCACTGCACCAGTCGCGTTTGTATTGCTGGCTTGATGGGGCACGAGGGGGACGCAGGCACGACGCAAAAAGAAGAAAATATATATCCAAGAAACCGGAGCAATCATTTTTCAATGTTTCATCGTTTTTTCACTTTACTTTTCCTCTCTCTGTCTCGCTCGGGCCGTATATAGAAGCAATTTATCGATGTAATTGCTTCGAAAAAATTCGCAGCCGCTTACTACCTACCGAACCCAGGCACCGGTAGTATTCTTTCCCAAAGAGTCGCAATCGATCGACGTCTCATCAATTCGCGCCATTATTTTTCTCTTCGCCATATTTTTTCCCCCGAAATATACAGCCCTTAACCCTCTCTTTGGGTACTCGAGCGCGATGAAAAATACCAATTGTAGAAGCCCAGGTACGTAAATTATCTGTTAAGATTAAAAAACACGTCGTCGAGTCGTCCTGGCGTATCGCGCCCGCGTCGTTTAATGATTTCGGGGGTTGCCGGAGGCGGCTATAACAAAGACCTTTATGTTATTTCCCTCGGGTACCACTTAGCTGTCGACGTGTTGAGCTATAAGTAAACATTTATATTACATAACTACCGCAATAAACCTATAAAGCGACCGAGAAATAAAAAAAAAATTATCGCCGGCAAATTTCTTCGCTCGGTTCGCAGTTCATCGTACGTTTTTTCTGTACGTTTCACCTGCGAGAAGTTTTTCACCCCCCCCCCCCTTCCATATCGTTTTCTGCTTGTTATTGTTGTTGTTGCGGGTAATTTCTCTGCACAGTTCGAAAACTTCACCCGAACGTCTATAAATTTAACGTTTCTCGAATTCACGCCAAAGAATCGTGAAAAATTCCAATTCGTTTTTCGCGTTCGCGGTCCGCTTGTTATCGTATTTTGACTCGAGCTCGTGCATAGGTGCTCTAAAAAATATCGTCGAAAAAAAGACGAGAAAAGATAACGATACGAGAACTATCAGTCACATCGAATAGCGCCGCAGCAGCGCCATCGTGTCATTTGTAATAAAACGCGATTTTAGAAAGAACGTTTTCTGAATATCGTTAAAGTCTATATAAATGTAAATTTTCCAGACTTTTTACCCCGCCCGTTGCCCATTCGCGGTTGCTACGCCGCTCTGTACCGTCATTCTTTCCTCGACTTGGGCACGCACTTTGGCGCACTTAGCCGAGATTCTTGTTCTTTATCTCGTGGCCTGGTTCCCTGCACTGCTCCGTGACGCATCGCAGCCATCATCTCGACGGATGAATTGCTTTTCCAGTAAAATTCCCTATTTTTAACCAAAAAAAAATGTTCGCTTTGTCGACGTACCCATATATATCGGTTAACTGACGTTGTAAAATAAGATGTAGCTACGTGTATGGGTCCGAAATACGTTTTACCGACTTTTTATATTATTGTGATGTATTGGGGGTATCGTTGATGGTGTCGGTCGGATCATGATGAGGTGATGAGGGTCAATGAATGATGAATAACTGCTTACTTAGGATCCTATTTCAATTCTACTGGTTTCTCCATGATTTCATTTTACCGGTGAAATGATCTTAGAATTTGAAAGCTACGTTGAAAAAAATCAGTTGCAAAAACTGATACATTTTACCAAAAAAAATTGATGAAAATCTTACCCAAAAAAGTAAATTTTGTTCAAAAAAATTTTATCCAAAAAAATGATAACATATCCCAACTTACAAAATTGGCGTCCCCCAAAAAATTATATTTTATTTAAAAAAATTTTCACGAGATTTGATAAAGTTTATTGCATAAAAATAAATTTTACCAGTTTTGGAATAAATTTTACCGATTTTGTGAGGGACACGTTATAATTTTTGTTGCATAAATTTTATAATTTTGTGTTTTCGGTGCATTTAGTTAAATTCTTAATTTTTTAAGAACAAAAATCGATTGTTAATAAATTTAGTAAGTGACTGAAGGAATTGCAAAAGTAAATTTCGTACGGTTGAGATGAATAATACTTATAATTAGTTACAGGTATGTACTTATCAATCAAATCTACACTTTGGAAATAAGCCAAGACTTGGGCTTTGAGAAACTGATTTTATTTTGTTCATTTTAATTTAGTTCTACACCATAATTGCATCAATGAATCAAAAATACGAATTTTAATTTGTAATTACAATGTTCCGAAGTTTATTCTGTTGCTTTCTAAACTTGAATCAGCCAAAATCTGAAGATTGACTGTTTAAAAGAGACGGAATCATGTCACTGATTGGCAGTGAAATTTCCCTGATTCCACTGTTAATCAGTGAAGTTTGAATGCAAATCAGTGAAAAATTACCGGTTCAATTAGTAAATTTTTTATTTTTGAATCTGGAATTTTCACTCAACTATATTTTATATTTTGATGTGCCTGAAAGAAGTCGCTGTCAATGAAATTTCGAAGTGATAGAATTGAAAAGTGTACTTGATGTGTATTAACCCCTTTTCACTTTAAATTAGTTATTTTCGTATCTACTCTGTCATTTTTTTTTTATAAATTGTGAAAATTATCTAAGAAAAAACTAGAAAAAAAATCAAAATTACAGCACGTAAGTATTTGAAGCAGTGAACAAGAAAATTGACTGAAAAGAGTCTATGAAAATTTCTAAAATTCGCTGAAAAATCAGCGAAAATCTGTTAAAAATTTATAATTTTGTTGATTTTCTCTGTGCTGCCATTTTGATCAACAAGAGTTGATCCTATCAGTATTGAAATAAGAATTGCAGGGCAAACTACGTACAATTTTAATTGACAAAATTCATTTTTTTGACCTAGTGATGGAAAATTTTACTACTTATTACTTTATGACATTTTTTTTGAAATTCTATCTAGAATTTATTTTCAGGGATGTAGCATCATGGAATGCTCCTGAAAAGGATGTTGAGCTTAATGAACTTTTTTTGATAATAATTTAGATGTTAGCATCATGGAATGCTCCTGAAAAGGATGTTGAGCTTAATGAACTTTTTTTGATAATAATTTAGATGTTTCATATTTTGCATGGGTTATGATTCAAAAAGTCTTATCTGTTTTAATTTTCTCGGACTGTGCGCTCATTTCTTGATTTAATTTCCATGGTGAAATTTGGGTCGAGTATTTCAATAAAATCAAGTACAAGATTCATAAATTTCCAGCTGCATCCTTCACATGCAATGCTACATTATTAACGCGGACTTGTAAAATATGAGAAAGATGAAAAAAAAAAAACTCGAGAAAGGATTCGTATCACGTTTTCTCGTGGAAAGGTTGATATAGGTGCATAGATGGATACTTAGTAGATAGGTATAGCATCGACGAGTACAATGTACAATCTAAATACGGTATTCACAAAATGATACCCATGGGGTGAAGACTGCTGGGCAGCGTGGGCGGGGATAATCTCGTGTACGGTGAAGAAAACACGTATGTGGGTGATGGTAGCGTCGATGAAAAAAAAAACACGTCTACTCATATCATCGAGCTATCGACTTGGGTGATATTTGCGGCGGAATCGTAAAAGGAAGTTATTTCCTGGCGAATGGTAATTTTCGAAAGAAACGTCGAATTTCCTACTGAACGTATATACGCTATATGCGGTTTCAATTGTGGTATTCGTATGTACTTTCTGGTGGTGTGTGTTTCAAAATTTGATAGTGGTGGTGAATTTTCCTCGTGTAAGAATGAAAAAAAAACTGATGGAAATTAACATTTTCCCTTTCAACTCAGGCAAAGCAAAATTTGCAGTAACAAAAAATGTTCTAAATTGTATGCGGACATTTTTTTAATTATAATTATAAATTTTGCCCTAAATGGTACAGTTTTCGAGTTGAAAGGGAAAATGTCAATTTTAAGGAGGTATGTCAATCGAAATGGTCGCCATTTTGTGGCAAGGCCAGTTTTTTTTTAGGACAATCGCTACACGAAAAAAAAAGTTACGAAAACGAATACGTTTTACCCTAAAATGATAGATTTTTTAAAAATAATTGAAATTTATAGAAAAAATGAATGAATTTTACTAAAATAATAGAATTTTGTTCAAAACATACTTGAGTAATTAAATTTATTCAAAAAAAATAACGTATTTCAATTCATAAAATACCTAGGTAGGTGAAATTGATTCTGAAAAATGACATTTTTTTATTTTAAAAAATGATGAAATTTGTCAAAAAAATGAACAAATTTTTTTTGAAAAAAAAAAAAATGAATCCGATCCAAGAAAATAATTTTTTTTCT
Organism: Pseudococcus jackbeardsleyi; assembly: GCA_038380155.1. NCBI lineage: Eukaryota > Metazoa > Arthropoda > Insecta > Hemiptera > Pseudococcidae > Pseudococcus > Pseudococcus jackbeardsleyi. The sequence continues at coordinate 59,436,603 of CM076238.1, read as the reverse complement.
AAAAAAATAATTCAAAGAAAAAGAATGAATTTTACTTATTTTGTGAATTAGAACGCGTTATTATTTTTTAAAAATGAATTTTATAATTTTTTTTTAAATGTAGAAATGAGACTTCTCTATTCTGGCTCCTGATCTATGATGTATGTCGAATATGAGGAAAATTTTAAATATTTACTTAATGATAATTTAGAATTTCATTCTCCCTAATTCTTATTGAACTCTCAGAATATTCATCTCATAAGTGTGATGGCGAGTTAATCGTCGTAAAATGTACGTGAACTACTAGCATCATGCCAGGTTCCTCTCATACGACTTCAGGGACTACTTCGAAGCATTAAACGTCGCATATTTACGACCGTCTGTTCTATGATCTCGAAACCATCGTTAAAAAAATTAAACAAGCAAATTGACCCAAGCGCTCTCCTTTCTCATCAAAGTCGAACTGGACATTCGTTGGATAAAATATTCACTCATAAAATAAATCATCAAACCGCAAATACCACGCGACACCTACCCCTTGAAATAAAAAATAAACCCAAAAACAATAAAATTTTTCAACTCAAGAAAACCAACAATACAGTCAGGGTCGTGGTCGTACGGTCGGATCGAGCTCGTGACTATACGCAATATGGCAACGGCACGGCGACACCGGGACGAATATTATCTGCACTTCAAATATTTAACTATTCAGCTCCGATATCGCAAACGTTCGATAAGAGCCGATATTTCGTTATTTAATCCAAAATTAAAGCCACCTTTTAGCGATAAAACTTATCAGACATCGCAGCCTCCACTAGCACCGTATCATCCGCACTATCCAGTGGCTACCGCGCAACCTAAGTATATCGCATCGACAAATTCCGCCTGCATCCCCTTGAAACCCAGCTCCGATTTCTTGTTATTACGAACACGCAAAATTTACTTTCTCCGAGACCTGTACGCTGTACACAGACACACCAGCGCCACCGAGTTGGTAATTTTCAAACCCCGTAAGCATCTATCTCTTCAAAGTTAACCGCTAAAATTTCCATCCTAAAGCTCCCGAGTTAACCACGTCCAAAGGATAAATTCGCCATACCCAAGTATAGCCCGGTAGTTTACTCAAGTCACGCAGGCCTCGCCCTCGTCGTAGGAATAAAAAAAAGGCCGCAAATTCCAATATTCTTCGAGGCGATTGGCTGGAATAATTATACCAACGATAGAACCTCGGTCGTCGTTTGTGGTACACGTAATTAAAAAATGCTAAAAGAAGAAAAAAGTAAGAAACAACACAAAATTTTCATGCCTCTACTCGAGAAAATCATCGTAATATTTTTCCCAAAACAGGACGATCCAGGGAAAGAGGCAAACGGTACATATTTCTTAAGAGAAAAAAATACCGGTGCATCTGTTACGTATTTCCTTCTCGAAACGACGATTGCGATTCCGCGATACCCTCTGGCCTTCGGTTTGCGTTTTGAGAGCTGCCTTCGAAGGTCGAACGTACGTAAAAATGGAAAAATATTACCAAATATACAAACATCTGTTCGCACCCTAAGCAAGTATATTTTTTAATAAACCATCGGTGTGTGTAGGATTTTGGATTGGGAGTGAAGGAGGGGGAATTTAAAGCTTGAGATTTTTAAATTCTCGATGTGCTGAACGAGCCATTTGGAAAAAATTACTTTTACCGTTATAGCCATTTTGCTTCATCGTTTTAGGTGATGTAGATGAACAAGATGGACGGAGCACTTATATGCAGGTACTTAAGGATAAATTGGAGAAAATTATATTAAATTTCAAAAAAAAAATGAACGAAGTAGATTGCATTTTATGAAAATTTTCCTGAAAATTTTTAATATCTGAAGCTCGAATGGAGACGAAGCAGGAGTACATTGGAGTAGGGTTTTTGTTGAGAACCGAAATTTCGTCACTTTTGGGCAGTGCCACTGCAACTTGCTGGGAACCTTGAGAACCCACTTGAAAAGGCACGATATGAGATTCTGCATATCATTAAACAATTGACCCGGAAGTTTGATGCAATTTGTGCCTTTTATAAGAGTGTTCATAAATTACAAATTGCGAATTTTTTTTTTTATTTTCACCATATTCGAATCGCTCACGGTCACATCTCAAGGTTGTGAGCCCTTTTTTTTTTGAGGTAGGTACTGGAGATAGGCACCTTTCTAATTTTCATCCAATCGAGTTTTCAAACAAATTTCATAATCATAACAAACGCAATTTTATAGAAATTATATCCATTCATTTATAATTGCCTGAATAGTTGGTAAATTTTTTTTGGCCATGAAAATGATCAACTATTTTTTGGAATTTTCGGACGAATTCCTATCAACTGAAATTTTTGTAAAAATTGAAATTACAATTTTCAGCTTATCGAAAAAGTTCGTTTGTGCAATTCTGAGATGTTTGAGTGGGTGTTCTGAATTTAGTGAAAATTGAAAATTCCATCAAATTCGCGATTAACCTCTTCGAACCTCTTTGTAGGTAAGTAGATTTCATCTCATTTTAGGATCGATGGTCTAGTGAAGCATAGAAAACTCGTGTCGTGTTTTTCCAAGAGAATGAATTCTAATGACTTTGATGACGGAAACTTTTTTCAAAAATTATTCTGGCCTCTAGTCTTGTTTTTCTTTGAGCTGATGGGGCTTGAGTCCGGAAAAATCAAGACTTGGATTTTGGAAGAGTTGTTCCCCCACAACTTTGAATCGTGAGCGAGTCAAACGTACTTACCAAATTTCCTGCAGATTTTCCAACAGTGAAAAAATCTTTGGTAGTCATAGTTTTTTCAACTGGAAAATTTGATGTAATGGTCGTTCTGATTTCAATCATTTTAATTATGAACTAAATTGGTAGATTGGTGAGGTATGCTGAATGAAATATTTTCATGTCGACTTAATTTTCCTTTTCGACTAGTTTTTCTGATAACTTCAGGTGGATCCTTTGACTGGGTGGATCTGATGTTTAAAAACTTATTTATTTTTATTTGATATTCAATTACTTTTGAACATCATTTAATCTACGGAATGCTTCTTTAAAAACGTTTCAATTAAGTACAGAACTATGGGTACAATAAATAAAATTCATTTACAACGATTCATTCGCAATTTAGACACATCGTATGGATATAAACTACTTGGCTTGATATGCATGGATCGTGAATATGTAATTTATTTCACCAATAAACTCGCCCGAGTTGACATTAAATAGGTATTAGAATATACCGTACGTAGATTCAATAGATGAAGTAAAAGGAACCCACCGACATAAGAAAAACTTTCAGTTCGCAATCCCCCTCCCCTGCCCCTTTCATCGTTAACATCATACTCGGCTATTTGTACCGTTACACGAACGGAATCAATATTTATGGGCTAAAAGAAAGAAACTCATATCCGCAAATTGCCAAGTTAACACAATTGGACTGTTGCCTAAACTAGATTACAACGTATTTCTACACACTAACGCTTTCGCAGCCTTCTACAAGACAGAAGAGGATGCACGTTCGATCAGACAAAGAAGGCAGACTTTTTCATTAAAATTACTTCTACTTTAGCTTCGGCTTCGACTTTTTGTGCGGTTGCCGATCATCGTATTCCGGGGGGCGGACGAGTTGAGCTTTTTATAGTATGCACTCCCACTATACCCAGATACAAGCTTATTATCGCGTCTTGGTCGGTGTCGATTTCTACCTATGGTTGTGCAGCTGCCTCTCTCTCCTATCGTCATCATTTTCTAAATGGAAACGTATCGTCCTCTTCGAGTACTTTTTTGTCGTCCGAGTGCTGCGTAATTACCACTAATACCTTTTGAACGAACCTGTGTATTGGAACATGTCCTAGTACTGCAGAAGTCATTTCGATACCGGTACCAAATTACCAACTCTTCCTGTACACGTAATGGGTACAAGGGTACGCCCATTTTTCACGTTGGTTCCAATAATCACCATCGTGAAGTTGAAAAAATAGTGAACTGTTGCCGTGGTTTTCCTTCAGACTGGTTATATTTTCGAAATTTAAATGGATTCGGCAGGGAATAAATCACGTTGATAGAACTGCCTAACCGATTCGCCGTGAATAGCAACTGTTGCGTATTTACGGCGAATTCGATAGGCAATTTGCATAGCTCACGAATTGATATTTATACATGAAGTAGTGAAAATTCATCACAGTTGTCAATACATTTTGGTGGTGTTTTCTCAATTTTGATGATTTTTTTGGCACATCTTTCTTTTGAGTAAACTTGAAACAAGATTGCAGACATTTTCAAGTCGACGCTGAAAAATTTTTGACCGACTTTTGACGTTTTAAAATTGTTGAAATTTGCATTAATCGTAATTAAATCTACTGAAATTATGGGGTCCAATATTTTCCATATTTTGTAACCGAAGAATTTTGATTGATTTTGATGTTGGTGTATCAAAGAATGTTTCACATGTGCAGTTTCAACGTACGTAGAATTCGAATTTCGAGTCAGTTTTTGTCCCCAGCCCCCAGGAGGGGGTACCGACCTCAAATTTGAGAAAAATTAATAACATCGAGTTTGGAGTCAGAGTGTAGGTTTTCTGGCATGGAAAATACGATTTTTGGGTTGTTTCTTGTGTTTGACCCTTCCGGGGGGGAGGGGGGGTAATCAACTCAAATTTGAGAAAAATTGTTTGATATTGAGTTTGGTGTCGTAATCAAGGTTTTCTGAAATGAAAAATACGATTTTTGGGTTATTTCTTGTATTTGACCCTCTCCGCCTCCCTGAGACTTTGGATGGGTGCTGAACTCTTTTTTAAAAAAAAAAAAAAAAAAATGGAATAGTGTCATGTTTGGTATCTTAATCAGAGGTTTTTGATCCGAAAACAATGATTTTATGGTTAGTTTGTACTTTTAGGCTCGTTTCAGGGCAGGAGGAGGAATTACCATACTCTTACTTGGAAAAGAAAAGTCAAAATCGATTTTAATACCAAACTCTTAGTTTTAAACTCTAAAAAAATGTGATTAGAGTTGCTTTTTAAATAGTGATTCGAAATCTACGTTTTCTGTTCAGAAAATTGATATTGTGTAATTTTTTTGTGCTGGACTTCGTAGTTAGCTGTAATTTGAAAAAAAAAACATTGTTCAATACAGATTTCGATAAATAAACATGAAACATGTATTCATAAAACCTAGAAAAAAAAAGAAAGAAAAAAGAATTGGAAGATTTTCTAAGCAATCTTCGTATTCGCTTCTATCTCTATCTTTGCGATTTTCTTCGTTTTCTGCTTCATCTTCACTGTTCTCTATGAGAAGAGTAGGAGACATTTGATAAAATTTGTAATGGTTATAATATATCGACGTCGATTATAAGTTTCTTCAGCATATTTCCTGAATTTTTCAGCATAAATTTCTTCGCCGCTGTTGATGGTATTAAAATATTTCAAAATCTGAGCAGCAGCAGCAGCTCCTGGTCAAGGCCAGTTATTTGAGCAGTTTTTCTGGATTTTCGAAAAATCGCCGCGCAGAATTTCCATCATTGGAATTTTCGAAACCTGGAGCATAATTTGAATAAATTTGTGTATTTGTGCCGCTACTAATCAAAATTTATTTGAAAAATTTACATGCTTCAAAAACATCAACCGTTAGTTCCATTTCCATACGAAATTGGGTCTAGATGGTTTCTTTAGTTCTCTTCAGAAGGTCCAATAATTCAAAATCTTATCAATAAAGCATTAAAAAAATTGCCCAAAGAATAATTTAAAAAATTTATGGTTTAAAAAGTTAATTATCATAATATAATATAACCATGAAAAAATGATAATTTGAAATTTTTAAAAATTGATTTGATACTTATTTCTGTTGATGGAAATAATTCAAGTTATGTTTTAGAGCTAATAGGTATCAATTCTTCATATTTTTATCGGAAAACGACGTCAAAATTTTGAAAAGTCTGGCTTTATGGTTATCAAACCAATTATTTTGATTTTTTAGATGAGGATTCTACTAAAATATCTTTCCAAAAAAATATTTCTATTCAGGCTCCGTGCCCCGATGCAAGTGAAACTTATTTTGGAATTTTCGAGTCATAGATGTCGCAAACTAATTCTACCTTCGGGAATCAGTAGAAACGTTTTTGAAATAAATTGTCGAATGAAGTATCGTTTGATGAGTATTTTCGATCGCTATAAATTCAAATTTATAGTTCTTTTTACGAGAGATGCAGAATGATTCAAATAATAGTAAAAGCAAGTACCTTCTTAATTTGAATCGGTCAGAATTGGCTGATTTAAATCGACAAAATTGAGTCATTGTGGGAATCAGTGAAAAAATTTACTGATTCAAACTGTGATTTTTCAATACTGAATAAGTAAAAATAATGAAAATTCACTGACTGAATCAGTAAATTTTGATTTGATTTAAATCAATTAATAATTGATGTTGACTGATTCAATATTGAAAATTCTCTATTTGAATCAGTAGTTTTTCACTGATTGGTTGAAAATATCGCTGATTAACAGGGGAATCAATGGAATTTTGGCTGATTATCAGTGATCTTGATTTTATCTAATTCATCAGTCAATTTTGGCATGTTTGACTGATTCGAATTAAGAGTGTATGGATTTGAATTTAGCAGCTGAATATACTTACTTATTGAACAATATATCGTTTGAAAATTTCAAAAAGTTGTCCTTTTACATCCATTCTGGGAGCTTAAAATTTAGATTTTTAATCACTGAAAATAGCATCATCTCTTCATGCAGCGCTTCGAAAAACTGAATTTATGAATTTCTGGAGATATATTCTTGTTTTCACTCTATCACGTCGACTGAAATATTGTAATTTTTGTCAAATCCATTGAGCTATTTGGTTTCAAAAAGAACCAAGTTGAAAAAATTAACTCTTTTCTAAATTTTGTCCACGCGCCACTAATTAAGAATAATTTGGAAATTTGCTGCTTAAATGACGTTCAAACAGTTGAGCTAAAAGAGAGCGAGCGAGAAGCAACGATAAAGAAAGCGAATAGTATAAAACAAAGACTATCGTATTTGGCAAAATTAAAGTAGGTATCTATGGCTAAGCGAGGTGATATTCAGGTAAACTTTATAGTTTTTATTTTCACTCCTTTAAAAAGGGGTATAATGTACCAAGAGGTAACGCTGGGAAAGAAGCTATATTTAGGTTGTGGCGTTGAGAGACGATGACATCAATTCCGTCGAGAATACCGGGTCGAGTCGTCGTTTACGTATATGTAGAATAAATAGAAGAAGGCCACGACGACAGCGTTAGCCAGCGGCTCGGGGATGGGGCAAGGCACCGAAACATTACGAAATACATTTGACCTTTTTGTGTGTGTGCAAAATCGCAAAAGAATATTATCCCGGTGGCAATAAAACTTCAACAACGTAGAACTGATGCGTGCAAAGCGGGTATTTAACCCTTAGACCAACTTGTTGGGTAACCCTATTGAAAAGTTTAAGTCATTTAAACTTTAACCTTTTGTGCTTGCTTTACATGTAATTGGAACATTACTCGTAAGAAAATTCCGCAACCCCGAAGTCGCGAGCTCCTACATTACGCACCTATAGCCAATTTAGAGGTCTCTCTGTCCCCTCATCGTGTTGGTAAACTTTTTAAATGAACTGCTGTTAATCGTTATTGTAACGAGATAACGAAAATTGTGCGGAAGATTTTTTTTTTTGAGAAATCGAGAATTTTGATGGAGTATTTAGAAGGGGAAATATTGGATTGGGTGATTGAATCTAATAGATACCAAATTTAGTGTTCTTTCAGTTTACCTGTCTGCTTTGCTGTATCGTTTCATCTTTAAGACATTGAATGTAATTTAATGGAATTGTCGATCCTCTGGAGTTGAAGTAATAAAACATTAAATCTTATCCTATTTGTATTATTCATGAAATGTCGAAGGTAATGAAATAGGTATTAGGTTCTTGAAAAAGACTTCTTAGAAAATGAATGTACTCTCTAAATTTTAATCAGTTGAAATCGACTGGTTGAAAAGCCAAAAGTGTTCAATTGCAGAAATCAGTGAAAAATTTCTAATTCAATTTGTGAATTTTCATTTTTCAGTTAGTACCTAAGTAATCTGTTTTCAACTAAGTACTGAAATTAATCAGTTGAATTTTCAATTTGCTAATTTCAATCAGTGATTAATTACTTGTTCAATCGGTGATTGATTACTGATTCAGTCAGTAAATTAAAATTTTTACTGATTCATTTCAGTAGTTGAAAATGATTTTTGATTCAAAAATGAAAATTCACCTTCTACTGTTGCACATTTTTGGCTTTTTAATCAGTCAATTTTAACTGATTCAAATTTAGAGAGTATTTTTCAACTCCAAAATTTTTTTCCAAAATGTTTTTCAACTCTAAAATTTTTAATCTGGGCTCTGGAAGAAATTTTTACCAATTCCGAAATTTTTCCTTCAATTTTTCATTTCTCAACTCTGGAAATTTTTTCTCGAAATTATTTTTCAAAGTTCAATTTTTACACCTTTTGATTTTTTTCCCTCAAAATTCCAGTTCTCATAGCGTTTTAGCTCAACTAAAATGGGGTTTGATGATTATTTTCCAGCTCTGAAATTTTTAGAATTAAAAAAATGGGTTGAAAAACATTTTTAAAAATTTAATGGGTGAAAAAATCGAGAGAATGTCAATTTTTATAAAATTCTAAGATCAAAGAATGGGACTTAACAGTTGTTAATTTAAGTACTTGAATTGAATATTTAATATAAAATGAAGATTTTTTGCAAAAAGTAAAAAAAAATCAAAGAAATTGAAAAAAATCTTGGAGCTTCCAAAAAATTTGGAAGAAGAAAGTTCAGTGAAGGATAAAATTTTTTGGAGGGGTTGAAAAAATTGAAATTGTAACGAGAATTTCGATATTGAGCGTAGGCAGTGCTGTAGCCTCCTTTTCTCATTTTTTAGTTCCATTATTGCTAAACTTGATGAATCAGTTTTTTCCTACACATGATGTGGTAATCTGTTGGTGACTGTGCCTGAAGTCCATTTGTGAAGATTTAGGCATAGGTGAACAACCTTGGGTGAAAAAGTTGCAAAAACCAGCCTCCCAATATCTCCACAACTGAGAATGAAGACTTTCCTAAAAATACTGGGTCTCCCAGTCTAAAAATGGGTGAAAATAAGGACCCTCAAAGTGTGTTGAGCCGGTTTGAAAAAAATTGAAAAAATGTATTTTTCAAATAAATCTATTTAAAAAATACATTTTTTAAAAATTGTTCAAACAGGCTCTCAACACAAACATCTTCAGTTTTTTCATCAATGGCCAGTAACAATCATCCACACTAACTAGGTCCCCAATTATTAGTGATAAATGTCTGATGAAGCAAATCATTTCACCACTGGGCATTACGAGACTACGTTGAGTAATTTTACTTTCAGAATGTAATATTTAATGTAAAACACACTACAAATATCAGATTTACTAACACCTTCTAAAAAATCATGCATGCAAAATCAATACCCCTATTATATTATGGACCAAAAAATTCTGAAATTCATCTCACCGTTCTTTCGGTGGAGATGTAAAGCACGATGTAAAATATTCCTCAATCTTCACCCCTCATCTGTGCTCTTTCACCCCAAATGAATATAGGTCATCTCCACATTACGTAATTTTTTCTATTCAAATTCGTATACGTTACGTTTGGCTGGCGGAATTGTAATAAATGAGAAATACGTTCCGCAGTCTTTTTTTTTTCGCCATACAAATTAAACATATCCACGTCCGAACGTTGACGGAAGAAATTTTGCTTTCGTTTGCCCATTTTTTTCATCCTAACGCGCCATTATCAACATTTTTTTAACATTTTAGGTAAAATCGCGCAACCTTTTTAGTAGGACTTTTCCTCCTCAGTTGACAGATATAAGTGAGAGATACGGGGGTCTCGTTGCGTCGTATGCGAGAGAAGTTTTGCAACAGCTAAAATGTGAAAAATGTTATTTCCGCGTACACGATAGTATGCTGCGGCCCGCGTCGTACCGCGAGTCGCCGTCGTCGTAATGTTAAAAATGTTGGAATAAATGAGGATAGAGTGTGAGAGAGAGAATCATGTTGAAAAAAAACTCCCTGCCAGGCGACAAACTAAAACGCGTAGTTTCGAATCACAAATGGGCGGTTTTATTGTCATTGAGAACTTTATACGAATTATGTTAAAGTGTCACAATCGGTTTTGATAAAGCTTGATAGAAGCCGGCTTCGTGTGGTTGTGTGTGTTAGACGAATACGTACGTGTTTTTAAAGCTCGGTGACGGATTTTTACGCGTGTAATTCTCGATGTCGTTTCGGAACGAGAGTTCGGTGTAATATGACCAATTTTTTTAACGTGTCAGGGTCGTCGGTTTTGATTTTCCCTTTCGACAATTCGAATGTGGGCAATGATGCCTTTTTTTTCAAGTATGGATTTTCCAATTTCCGTCAAGGTTGAAGAGATGAAGGAAAATCATTAGGGTGCTGGAAATGGAAAACGTATACCCGAATTTTACGACGAAGCGCGAATTGAAAAGGTATAATTAATTTACGCTTTTCGTCGGAAGCGGCGTGGTAGTTGATTAGGAAATAGGTATAGTACAGCCATCTCAGGGTAAATATCAAATGAAATTAGCAACATGTTAACGAAATTTCACTCCGGTTCGGAGTCGTCGCATCGTTGCAGCGTTTCTTCTTCGAGTTGTATGCCCCCTCATCGTCCTAGTGTTTTATTTAATAACAATGTTTGTACGACGACGAGAGAAATTTGCAACGTCGTGCCCGTTTCGGTGTAAAGGCCAAGTAGTGTAAATTTACGACGACGTCGGATTAATTTGATTTTTTATGCCGAGTTTTGCGAGGTTTTTTTTTTACCTGCTAGTTTTTTCGGTCGTGGTGTGTAGGTAATTAGAAAGAATGATGGTGAATGTTTCCAATGCGAGGAGATATTTTACCTGGATAAGAAATATTGTTGTGGCGATTGTGAGTTTGTGATTTTGAATTTCGAAAGAGCAGGAAATGGAAACTGTACATGAGGCAGGTGCAGCGAAACGAGAGATGAAAAACTGAAAACAATTGGAAATTAGGAAAGGAAGGCTGGGTATTTTACCTCTCATTGTTTTTCTCTTTTCAAAGCAAGCCAAAATGATTGCAGCAGCTTGCGTGGATTTAATTATTGTTCGGCACGTGATTTTTTATGCCTTTTTTTAGTGGGGGGCAGAAGAGACGCAATAAATTATGAAGAATATATGTCTTTTCCAAAAAAATTCAAGTACCTACCTAAATTTTTGTGCGTGGGGTGAATTTAAGTCTTGTTGTGACCGGAACGGAAGAAATCTAAAAAATCTCGTGAAAATCAATGATTTTTGAAAAAGAATTAGGATCATTATTCTGCACAGTTTCGAGTTTCCACGAAAAAATTCTCCGCTTCGTCATGCTTTAATTGCTTCACGCGTGACATGCGTGAAGGGTATGAAAAAGTTTGGAAAATTGATTCAAGAACCTTGGGAAAGGCATGGCAAATCATTTCTGAAATATTGTAGTTACCTTGATTGAACGATGAAAATCGCCAATTTTTTTTTGTTTGCATTGTTCAATCACTTGATGAGATTTCTAACCCGAAATCAAAATTTTGTCCTTGCTAGTAAAAAAGTTCAGATTCAGAATGAAATACATGATCGAAACAAAAAATACCATGCTTTGCATTTTAAATTCTAATTTGAAGGAAATTAGAAGAAAATGCGGCTTTTGCTGGGATTGGTAGATAAATGCTTTGTTTTTTAAACTTGGTCAAGTAGTTTCAACTCCTGGCTGAACTTTTCATGTACGAGTATTTATGTAATGTTTGGTACCCCTTACCAAACGTTTTCAAAGAGTACCCCCGGTTAAGATAGACGAATCGGCCTAATAAGAGCTACTTTTTGAAACTAACCAGCAGACATTATTAAGGACTCCAAAAAATGATTTTAGGAAATTTTTTTCACTCCCCAACTCACCCCCCTTTATTCCCCCCCCCCCCAAGAAGAGCGATTTTTTGTCAAAGAATCCTATCTCGGAACCTAATGAGTAATGATCCAAAAATTCTGAAATTTATGTGGTATTTACAGGGAGTGATGGCCATTTTTTTGCGATGCATTCTAGCCCAAAAACTCACCCTTAAACTTTGAATTGCTCAAAAGATCTGGCCGGGTAAGAGGTGAATTTGGCCATGGGTTGGATTTTCGTTCTAACCCTCCTAAATGGTACCCCTTGATGCAAAATAAATCTGAGGAAAATTTTGACACCCCTCCATTCCATTTTGGAGTTATGGCTATTTCATTGCTTGATTTTCAAGAATTTTCAATATCAACTGTCGTGAAGGAAATTTTCATCTTTGGCACAAAGTTATATCTTCGAATAACGTATTTTTTCCAAACAATTTAATGCGCATCTTCATGCTTTTTCGGATAAGTATTTGAAGTTTTCAATTGCAAAAAAAAAACCATAATTAGTGAAGAGCGACCAATTTTTGAAAAGTATCCCAAAAACGTGTATTTTAATGTAGATTTACGTCACGTATTCAGTTTTGCCGATAGCCGCAAGGACCAAGAATCGCAAAAAATCATATTTTGATATTCGAAACTTTCAATTCACATAGAGTAATCGAGTAAGTATACCAATGAAAGAAACCTTACAATGAAAAGAAAAATTTTATTGGAGTTTAAATCACTATAATTGCGAACTGGCAATTTGAATGCTTTTGGATTTAATATTTTGGATGAGAGGAAATAACACGTTCGTTTCTATATTGCGTGATTACTCAATGTCGGTTTGAATGATCGAACTCGATTGTTATGGAATCTGTATTGATTTTCAAAAATTAGACTAATACAGTTAAACATTTTAAATTTTTTCTCACTCAATCTCATCTCATTTGAGAAATGGATGAAACAACACTTTATTTTTTGTGTTCCAGAACATAGATAATCGTTCTTCTGTAGGTGAAAAAAAGTCGACCACATCGATTAATTAACTATCGAATACGAATTAGTCAATGTTTAATTCGTGAAATTTTTATACCAGCAAATTATTTCTTCGTGCAATAATTATTTTTGTGGCAAAACATCCTCCATTATCTCATTTCTAACGTTTAGGATACCGGCCGAATAGGGTGGACCGAAAAAACAATTTTTTCGATTTTCAAAAACATACCCCCCCCCCCCCCCCGCAAAAGTTGTCAGCTGATGAGACTTGAAGAATAAAAAAAATATACTTATTCAAAATCGATTCATATCTTCCGATCGCGCATTAGCGTTAAAGTTTTCAAAAATTAGTCAAAATTCAAAATTTTAAAAATTCAAATCAACGTTTTATAATTTTGTTTTGGTTTTTCTTCATGTGAAGAAATAGCAAAAATTTAAAAAAGGCGTAAAGCATGATTTTTTTTTCAAAAAATTCTGCTTTTTGGTTTGAATAGTCACTAGATATGCTTTAAAACCAATTTAAATGAATTTCAATTTTTTTCAAAATTTTCTAAAATTTTTAAATATTTGTATTGGATTTTTGCCAATTTTTGACAATTTCAATGTCAATGCGCTATCGGAAGATATGAATTGATTTTGAATTTTTTTTTTATTCTTCAAATCTCATCAGCCAACAACTTTTGCGGGGTACCATATGTTTTTAAAAATCGAAAAAATTGTTTTTTCGGCCCACCCTACTGCCGAATTTTTCTTAATTTTTTCTTACATAAAATAGTAATATCTCGGACTCGAGTTACCTATACCTATACTTCTGAAAAAAAACAAACTGAAAACGTATCGTACATTTTTTACTTCATATAGCAAGAAGGACAGACACGAGAAGAAAAAAGCTAACCTCTTTGAGTGGTTCGGGTAAATTTATACATACAACGTATTATGAGTAAGTAGCCAGTAATGTATAGCGGAATGCTCGTAGTACGTGACAGGTAAAGAAATGCAGAGGTGTACATTTGAAACTGAGTTGGTTTTGCCATGCACGTATGAAAGTACGTATATCTATCCTTCAGCAAAGTAGACAAGAGAGGAAAAGAAACGACCAAGCTTTAACCAAAAAGAAAGAAAAATAAAAAATACCAAACTCGGGACAAGGACGAAGGTGCGCCATGTGCCACGAAGCGCGGCAGAATAAAATTAACTGTTTTAAAAGGAGATTAACGCTGTTCGAAAAAGCAACTAAATGGCTTAGAATGTTATTCGGTTTGGACGTTTTAAAATAATCACTTTTATCGTTTCATATACTACGTTGCCGTAAGTATTTGTATAATGTGTACTGTGGCTGGTTCAAATGAAGATACAGAAGCTGCAGGTTTACTCATCCTAGGTTATTTACGTTTCGTATTCGATGTCGATGCTGTTTCACTCGCCAGAGGTGTGCAAAAGGGTTGAAAAGAGAGCGAAAGATTGATGTTATTTCAGTAGCAGGTAAAACTAAGCAAATACCGTAAAGAGCTGTACAGCGAAAATCAATTTCATCGGGAGAAAAAAATTTACTCTCATGTTTGTCTCTCGCGATAAAAGGACGAGGACCGCGAGAATGGTTAAACATGTGCGAAATTGATGCGAATGTACATTAGTTTGCGAACCTACGCTGATGAAAAGATTATTACGACCAGAATTACGACCTGGTAATCTATTTATTGTACTTTTGCCAAGTAATTGATTTTATCGCGAGAGAGGAAACGTGAAGAGGTTCAGACTTCAGAGGTTGTGGTATGGTTTTGTGTTTTTTTCCCTCGTGTGTGTGGTATCAGATTTTACTTTTTTATTCGGTTGTGATTTTTTTTTCGGTAGAGGAGATTTTGAAACATTAGATATGTTTCAATTTTATGAATAAATATTCTTGTTTGGAGTACCAAAAATGCCTTCCTTCGGGCGTTTTTTAAAAATGATTGAAAAGAAAATCTTGAATACAACAAGTACCTGTCTGCATTTAATCCAATTTTATTCAATGTAAGTAAAAAAAAAAAATGAATTGTCTTGCAATACGATTGGAAGCACTCTATTTTACTTCGAGATCATGAGTTTATAAGAAATATGAATAATTTTAGTTTATATTTCGTATTCTACCTCATTTTCGAGGTTAAAATGCCCCAAATTTTCGTATTCTTTTTCATCAAGTCAAATATGCCAAGCTTTGCTGTTGCTGTGTTGAACTGCATTTTGGTTATTCAAAGTTGATGCTAGACATCTCTTTCAAAATTTCCAATCCCCCCCCCTCTATTAAGCTGATAATTTTTCGTTGTGTAAAATATTATTTCGGCGTGTTGACCGTTCATTTCTCGTAATACACATCTCCCTGTCGTTCCTATACACTTTACTGTCGTGCTGTAATCTGGCGTGAAACTGTGTGATTGCTCGTAGTTCCTACACCTCATTTGGACGTATAAATGTCAAATGTCTTGTCGTGATGACGCCATATTCTGGCGTGCAAAAAAAATTTCCCATTTAAAAATCATTAGATTTTCCGCTAACGAGAAAATCATACGTGAGATTTTACAGACCATCTCAAAAATACAGAATTACCGATCATCAAATTTGAGACAATTTCATCAGCCTCATTTCATGCAACAAAAGTTTTTCTAAGATCCCATAAGTGTAATACTAGGGTTCCTACGATTCATTAAAAATAATGAATCGAATCACGATTCATTTTTTTAAAAAACTTTTCCAAAATTGCCCATTCAATATTCATTACGGGTTTTGAAGGTGAATTCAAATGTTTTCGGATTTCAAAATTGCGTACTGTGTAGCATTTGCTTCCATTTTGTGTAGATGAAAAATAAAAATTTTGAAGAAACGATTCAATTTCAAACTAATTTAACTAATCAATTTTTATGTTTCCTAAATTCAGGAATTTCTGGATCTCAACTTCGAACTTCTCAATTAAGAGCCGAAGTCTGAAAGTATGAGTACCATTCTATTGTTTATATTATTTATTTATTTTCATTCTCACTCCTGATAAGTCCAAATCCACTGTCATCAATTTGCTATTTTCTATCCCCAAAAAGTGCCAAAAACTAAAAATCATTTTGTAATCAGCGATCAGCTGATTTCCCTTTTTGTTTAATCGAGTCGTCAAGTCGTATGTCGACTATGTCGTAATAGTTGAATTACAAAATTACTATTCAAAAGCAGAGATATTTGAATTACAGTAACTCTAAATTTATAATTGAATCACCGAAATGATTCGTCATTGAAAAAATGAATCGATTCACGAATCACGATTCATATTGGAAAAAAGTGATTCGATTCACGGATCACGAATCACAATTTTTGAATCGATTCATGAATCGTGAAAAATGAATCGCTTATAAATTGATAGGCAAAATAATGAACAAAATGATTCAGAGAATATCTCCTTAAATTATCGATTTTGGGTGATTTTTGTGTCTATCTAATTTTGAAACAATTATCGATATTTTGCTCCGGTGGGTACTACGGATTTACATTCGTAACAAATTTTCGTACTTCTTCTAAAACCAGAAATACAAAAAATATATGAACTGAACACTTCACTTTTATTGAGAGTTGAAATTAAAAAATTTACCTATCTATACTTTAAAAAATAATAATTTGGAATAGATTAGGTATTTAATTGAAAAATAATTATTTATAATAATTCATCAAATTTTTAAAAATAATTATATATTCAATACAATGTACCTATGCATGATAGCAGTACAATTCAAACCACATTCGTTCAGTAAATTCACCCACACACGTCGTACAATTTATCATACAGCTAAACATCTGTTCTGAAAAATATAACATTAGGTACGCCGAAATGATGACTGTGCGAGTTTTGCGACACACGCAACATGCACAGGTTGCATGGAATAGGAAATTTACCACAATAATATTCTGCGGGAAAATTACACGCTCGACAACGTCTACCCTGTCTCGGAAAATACACTCATCGAAGAAAAAAGAAAAGAAGGGATGATGAGCGAGGCAGAAGAGTACAAAGCACACCAAATCGCTAACGTTTAGAAAATCCATAATTTTAAAACTTATGATAAACAGTTTCCTTAAAGTTGTTTATTTAACGATCAAAATAAGTTTACCGAATGTTGCTGCCTCTCTACTTCTCGTACGAACGATTAACTTACTGTGTAGTTACCTCTCCTCGTACTTCTCTCTGTAATTCCGTGTGTATATGCTTGTTTTATTTCGAACCAAAAGGATGGGGCTTTTGGGCGGATATTTTCCATTTTACGTTTCTCTGCGAGTGTCTTGGTTCTTGGGTTCTTGTTTTGTTGCTGTATACGATGTTTGAACGTGTGGAAAAGGCAAACTTTTGCTGCAGCGAGATTTGCCTTGTTTATTTACACCGCCGCGCCGTAGAGTTATTCGAGTTTCGTAGTTTTCGATACTTAGTTAATTATCTGAGGAAATATTCAAACGAAAAAGGATTGCGAGATGGAATTATGTCGGATTGATTTCGGAATTAAATTTATTGATTAGGTTCAGTCTGCTTGGTTGTAATGAGATTGAAGTTACGCAAAGATTGACTTTTTTCCTATCGGTTAGTTCCAAGTAAAAATGAAAAATGCTGCCGAAATCGCAAGATTTCATTTTTTTAAAACTAAATACCGTAATAATTCTGTGTAGAAGTTTGCAGAATTGCACGCAAATCATTTCATGAAGATTCGACTCGAGTGTTTGGCTGATTCCTTCCATAAATTTCGAATGATTCTGCTTGGTTGTAATGAGATTAAAGTTATGTTAAGATGGACTTTTTTTCCTATCATTTTCACTGAAACTGAAATGTCAAATGATGGTCCTTCAGTGCTTTGAAAGCTGAAATATCTTGCAGTTTCAGTTGAACAAATGAAATGACTTGAAGAAGGGAAAAGATTGGAAAAAATAAACTATCAAGATCAAATTTTGAAAATTTATCTATCAAATAGAAGGGTGAAAAGTGCTCTTTGTTACATTTTTTTCACGTCTTTAAATAGCAGCCTTCATTTTTTGTTCTTGAGTATAATTGGTTGAGCTTTCATCGTAAAAATTCGATTTACAGATTTTCGAAGCTTTGAGTGAAATCGGAGGATCCAGCTTCATTTTCGGTCTGAGTTGACGTAGAATGACAGGGTGTCTTAACAGGTCAAGCTGGTCTGATAAGTCGAGCTTTTTTACCAATTTACTCAAAAAGACCAGCTTATTCAAAAATTTCAAAAATCATGAAAATTCCATTTAACACTGATGAATGTTGTGTTGAATAAATTTCCTTTGAAATGTAATTTGGTATGAAAAAATCTATGAAATTTGAAATTCTTATAAAAAAGGAGAGTATTTTCGGGGGGAGAGACAAAACAGTGCTTAAAATTTCTTTTAAAAAGAATATGCGCTAGGGGGGAGAATCAAAAAATTTGGGGCTGGTTGTCAAAAGCGTCATTCGAAAAGGTCAAGGTACTTAAGTCGAGCTTTTTTCTCAGAAAATGTTATACACCCTGAATGAGTATCGAGAAAAATGAGACATTTTAAAATGATATTTTGTTGTGCTGAAGATGGAATTAAAAAATTACCTAGATTCATTATTGTAGCTTAGCTTAATTAATCATGTGTTATTATTTATGTGAATTTCTGAATATGTTGCTCAAGTCTAAATCTCTATGAGTTTCTCTATGAAAACCAATCCTACCTATGTACATCAGATTCAAAGAGAGCAGTTGACAACTCATACGTTCGTTTACAAAATTATACAAGAAAACAGTTGATTCAGGCCAAACAAGTCTAAACGGAAAAAACAGTAGCTACGAAAATGAATATTGAATACATTTTACCCAGAAAATAATGAATTTTATTTAAAAAATGAATAAATTTTGCCAAAATAATAAATTTTAATGAAAAAATAATAAAATTTACCCATTTAAAAAAAAATAAGGTGTCTCAATTCACAAAATACCTAGGTGAAATTTGTTCTAAAAAATGATATTTTTTATCAGAAAAAATTATAAAACTTGTCAAAAAAAATAACTTTTACCTATTTTTGAGAATCGGGACACGTCTTTACTTTTTTGGATAAATTTTATTATTATTTTATTAATTTCAGGGTATGACGAATACCTAATATCGATTTCTTTAGTAATTCCCATGTTACCATATTCCAAAATGATAATTCTTGACTATTCTGCGTTGTAAGCATTTTGGAATGTAAATGTACCACGCAAAACACACAAAAAAATCATAAAATTTGGGACTCCCATCGCCACTTTCCCTGCTTTCTTGGAGTTATGGCTACATAATCGCAGTATTTTCTAGAATTTTCAATTTCGTCGGAAAATATGAAAGTTTTCTGTTCTTTGGTACAAAATTGCATCTCGTTTCGGTGGTGTTTTCATGATAAATTTTTTCAGCAATTTTGGTGCGCTTCTTTGCGTTTTTTCAAGGCCATTTCAAGTTTTAATCTTGAGAACACGATATAAGCGGTGAGCAATCGCCGCGGAAAAATTACTAAAAATAAGTATGTTTTTCATGAATAATTTTTTTGTGTATTTGGTTTTGATTGTTTCTTTGGACTTAGGATCAAAAATCGCCAAAAAAAAACCGTACAGAAATGTTACTATTTTAGCGAATTTTGAGCGTTTGATGCAGAAAGGAATGATGAAATGAAATAACAAATATTAATAAAATTATTATAAAAATTAAATTTATATAAAAATAAAAATTTATTGAATTTAAATTAAAAAAAAATTAAAACTAAAATTCTAAAAATAATTATATCCAAATATTCAATTAAAAATAAAATTGAAAAATTAATAGAAGAGGTCAACAAAATGCCTTGATGAATTTTCTTTTCATGATTGTTTTGAAAGTTTCAAAATAATTCATTTTTCCGAATTCGATATTTCATAATCATAACACCGAAAGTTGATTCTCATTTTTGAGACTAGAAGAAAAACGATCGTGTTAGGGTGTTTGTTGAGGCATTGGCCCAATGAACACAAAATGAAATCTTTTTTTTTTCATTTGGTCATTTCTCCCCTGGAAACTCGCCATTTTCAAGTTTCAATCGGGTATTTTAGGCAAAAATTTACAATACCTAGGTAAATTTCATCATGTCTGCCACTCGAAATCAATCGGTCAAAATACCTCAACAAAGACCTTGTTCGTGATCGATTTCCTTCAAGTCTCAAAATTCACTTATTCATCATGAAATATCTCAATGAAAAAAATGAATTATTAAAACTGAGCAAAATTATCGTGAAGAGTGTTTATTGGGGTATTTTCCTGCTGAACAAGAATACAGAATTGGTTTTTTATTCGGTTATTCTTTTCTGCATCAAAACTTGCTAAAATAACAATTATGGTTTTTCGCGGTTTTCGGACCTTCAAGAAAGCGAACAAAACCAAATACACAAGAAAATGAAATAGCCCTATTCGGAATCGACACGTAACCAGGTAGCGCCACTGTCGAGTGTTGAAAACGGTGTCCAAAAGGTTCAAATTACAGAAAAAATCATACAGAAACAGTCATTTTGAACCTTTTGGACACCGTTTTCAACACTCGACGGTGGCGCTACCTGGTTACGTGTCGATTCCGAATTGAAAAAACGTTTTTACGTTTTTTTCATGGTGGGCGCGATTTGCTTACATTGTGTTATTCAAGACTCAAACTTCAAATAGAATCTAGCCGAAAAAACGTGAAAAAGTGTTTCAAATTGTAAAAACACCTATACATATACTTGAGAAATGCAACTCTGCGCCAAATAGAAAACCTTCTTCTCTTCCATTGAAATTAAAAATTCTTGGAAATGATGCCAAAAAATGGCGAAAACTCCGAAAAAGAAGAGGATAGAGGATCAAAATTTTGTGGAAATTTTTTTCCAATCGATGTACACCCCAAATTCATCTCTTATCCAACCATACCGTTTTAATTAAATGGATTTGAATGCTGTTAGTAAACTATTAGGTAATCATTCATTGTAAAGAGCTGTGTATTCGGAGAAAAGAAACCTTGCCTATGTGATATCTTTTGATGATGAAATGAAAATAGTTGCTTACCACATTTCACCTGTAATGATGGGAATTCTGAAGTGTATCGGTTGGTTACGGTTATCTTTATATTAGGTGTTATGTGTTTTAAAATCTACATGTGCTTCGAAACACGTTGAATAAACATAAGGGATAGAAAGGTCTGATAGATTGATGTACGATTTATTTGAATTGGAAAACATTATGATACGAGATATCATTGATGTTTTAATTGAAATTAAAACTTGTCCCCAAATTTTGGCGAACGCGTGTGTTTGTATGGGTGGTACATTGGCATAGTACCTATTTGCTTTTGAATAATCGATAAATGAAGGACTGAGCTGATATGTTGATTTTTCCATTAAAGTACGTCGTTTGCACTTGTACCATATTTCAATTCGAAAATCGAGCTATTACATATGGAACGTTTTATTTTTACCTTGATTTGATCCGATTACCTATTTAACGTATTCCCAGGTTTTCCAACTTGTTTTTATCGAATATGGTAACAATGCTGAGAATTTGTTCATTTTCGTCGATTCGCGTATTTCTATTTATAGCCAAAGGGACTTATTCAAACGCGAATATAAGTACCCGCAAAAAAGCGATCGTTTTAATGTGTGGCTTAATATTATAGGTTTTTAATCCCCTGTAGCTTTTGTTTTATAATTGGAAAAAATACGACGAACGCGATACATGTAGGCAGGTGAAGAGACGACGTTTGAAAAATATTGATAGGTAAACGAAATGGGAAAAACGCGATACACGTTGGAAATTCGCTGACTCGCCGGAGATGGTTGAAAACAATTTGATTTTAACTGTAAATAAATATTTTCATAATCGATATAGGTACACACTGCCTGCTTATACCTAGATAGCGAGAAATTTTACGTATAAGAGGAAATAGGAAGGAGAGAGAGAGAAAATAGGCAAGGTAATAAGGACGTAATTTATTTCAATGCGGTTGTATGGTATTGGTATTTGTATTTCCAGTCTGGTAATTACGTCGGTAGGTACCGGAAGGTAATTATTTTCTGATGAGTAAATATAAATGCGTGGAGGGGGCTGTGGTAGCGAATTAATGTTTCCTTTTGGGGTGAAATTTTTATTCGGTTTGTGTGATTGTTGTGGATTGAAATGGGTTCGAATTGAGGGAATTGAAAATAGGATTTTTTTTCAAAATGAGAGTTAAGAAAAAGTATTTTCATCTCAAGGTAGTTATGTGTGACTTGAATTTTCTACGAGTGTACAATTAAGATGGCCCTCGAGAGAAATTTTGAATTTTTTGGCTCTTTCTCCTGCTTTTGAGATACTTTATGAAAAATAACGACGCAAAAATCCATATTTCTCCATAAAATTCTGAGTTAGAATTTTTTTTTTCACTTTCTTTGTTTCTACGAAAGGCGAAATGCAAAATGTGGTTGATCAGTGTGACTTGAAAAAAGCAAAATCTGATCATAATATTTCCGATAGATTTTTGTGCAAAAAATGATGAAATTTGATTCCGGTAATATTCAGAGCTTCTGAATCCAGTTTAGGGGTCATTTTGATTTCAATTTATGATCATCACTACTCTCAGGGTTGGAAGGGTAGAGAATGTAAAATAATAAAGTGTCTTGAAAACGTCGAAATTATAGTATCACAATCTATCACTTTTTTTACTTGCTCTAGGTATATGTATAATTCTTAGCCGTTCTTGTATGTGTACACTTGTACAGTTAGCTTTTCAACTCGAGGAGGGGGTGGTGTTTAAGAGCTGTTACTCTACATACTAATACGATTAAGTCCAAAAAATGAATGCTTCGAAAATTTAAAAAATGAGATGTCGAAAAAAATTCACTTCACTTTTCTTATTAAACTCACTTATTCTCAATGGATCTATTTAGGGGAGGAGGGCTGTTGCTGAAATAAAATCGAAAACGACTCTGTAAGTAGGGGGAAAAAAGGAGTCTGATACCCCGCTTAATATTTTCAAGACATGTTTCACCTCGACATCTTCCTCCCCCCTCTATCACCTCAGGTACTGATTATTTATTTTTAAAATCTAAATGACCCCCCAGAACGGAATACCGTAGTTTTGAATCTCTCCTGTTTGACATAGTTTTCATTCTTTTTCCTCAAAAACTTCTGAAATATTTCGATATTTTTATTGCTTGTTTTTTTTTTTTTTTTTTTACATTGTCACACTTTACACTTTGTAATCGCCTTTTGCGCTTCTCCTATCTCAGGGACCAAAAAAAATGAAAAAATATATGTTCTGACTTGAAATTTTACAAGAAATTGAATGCCTCACACCAAATACTTTTATACTCGTATTCAATTTATTTGCATGCCTTATTTTAAAAAGGTCCTTGAGATATGAGCGTGCGTCATTTTTTCATGAAGTGGTATGTAGTTTAGAGAATAAGGTCCTGAAAATTTTTTTTAAAAGGATAAAAATAAGGGCCAACCTTGCTGCAAAAACGGGTAATTCGTTTGGTGGTGTTGGAAGAAAGATGCGTAGATTTCAATATTATTTTTATTTTATGTATTGAAGAAAAAACACGATAATACGAATGTTTGATACCTACTTAATTGCTTACCTAGGTTCTTTTAATGTGGACGATGCCACAATTGGTGCTAGATATGTACTTAATGGTTCCAATCACACGAAAATTGTACAAAAAGAGGAAATAAAACTGTAAAGTTTGGCTTGAAAAAAAAATTGGTTGAACTGGAATTTTTTTTGAATTTTAAAAGAAGAAAGACAGGTTTTAAATGTTTTTAAAGGTCTCTACAACCTTTCCCTGCTAAAAGTTGTATACCAAGTAATACTGAAAATATCTCGGGGCAAAATTATTTTGTCCTAGATTCATTCAGGAAATATCATTATCAGTGAAGTGGTCCAAGTAAGGAAGTAAACAATGAGGGTTGTTGGCTTATTCTTATGAGATTGAGAAAGTCTTGTTGAATATTTCATCAAGTTGCCGAAAATTAACTGAGAATTTCGGAATTTTTTTCACTTTTTGCTGAATAAGAGGTGTAAAAAATTTTGTTTTTTCAAATTTCTCACCTTCCCCTAATTCTTTCACCCCAAATTTTGTTACTTTTTAGTTCAATTTTTTGTTGACCCAACTTTCTCTACTTTCGATCCAAGTACCTTTCAATTCTCCTGACTGTTAATTAATAAGTCAACCTAAAAAATCATAAATTGGCAACAATTTTGTACTTTGATAGCAAGAAAACTAGAAAATAACGAAAAAATTAATACCTATATTCACTAAGAAAAATCAGTGATTTTGAATTCTTTCTCTTCTTTTAATTTTTTCATCGAAGGATTAAGAAAAAAGATCTTTGCAAAAATTCCAAGCGAGAAAAATAGCACAATTCTTTGATTTTCGGCAGATTTTTGCAGATTTAAATAAAAAATCAAATATTTTAATGTGTCGGTGAATTTTTCCTGATTTTCCAGTTTTTTTTTTTTTTTTTCCCACTGATTTATCTCTACCCTATACAGTGACTATTTTCCAGTTGTTTTTTTTTTTAAATTTCCCCTGATTTAAGTACATATAATGAGGGATTAGATATTCAATACTAATTTTTAATTGATACGTTAGAGGTAACATAATAACTTACTGTGAAAATCTCATGAACTACCATTTCAATTCCAAACACAGTACTACTTTGTTCATTTAATTTTTGTACTATCCCCATTCGCGCAACGTTTGTCTGGGTACATCCACATTCTCAATTATCGCGTGCACATATTCTACTCGATCATGTGGATTTTCAATCCTATATAGAACGGTGGACTCGAATACATTTTTTACTTCATCGCCCAATTGAATGCGAGGTGATATAACTAGAGAAGTAACAGCACTTAATGTAAGTTTTCATGAACTATCACGTCACCTTGTTTAACCAAGCTCGTGGTTTTCATTCTTACATATAATATTTGCTCCGTCCCCGATCCTATTCCGTTAATTTCCCTCCACCGTGGTCTCCAAAGAACCGAATGCAGCCCGTCGAGGTTAATTAAATTGCCATCAAAATTACACGCCAAGTGTACCGTGTACTCCTCCAGATACACCGACGTACCGGGGTATAAACTTGGTTCCAGACTACACGAAGAAATTAAAGATGTAAAATTCTCGTCGGTAATTTATAATTTTGGTAACTTATACGGGCGGAGGCATCATAACACAGCGTCGGCCTCTCGTATCCGAGCAGATAATTTATTCTCGCGCAAATTATCAGCGTATAATCTGAAATTAGCGTGGAATTTTGAATTAAAATATAATCAGCTCGATTTCTTCATTTCGCCCGGCTCCGCGATCCTCACCTCGCCTTCACGTCCATCTCCGCTAGGGCAAAATTTCCTCAAACCGAGTACGTATAATTTTCCCAAAAATTACCCTCCTCGCCTTACTTCAATCATCTATTTACGAGCGTAAACTTATCGGTAATTTACGTCGTACGGTTTATCGCGCTCGTTTCTTCCTTTTCGAATTCTTTTCCTTGCCTCGGGATTCGTTCGCCTCGTCCACAAAATATTTCCCGTTGAAAATTTTTCTTGGCTTGGTATCGCTAGGAGGATGAGTTGGTGTTATCCGTACAGTCGATCGATGAAGTTTATACTTTGAAAGTTCATCTTTCAAACAAACGTCGCTCGAGACTACCGGAAAAAGCAAATTTTGGAATAAGCAGCAGGAGAGGAGGCGAGTTAAAAAGGCACCTAACCGCAACCGCGATCAAAATTGTGTATGTATGTTACATAATGTGACACTTTTCATCGCATCACATCGCACGACGAACCTCTTTTGTAAATACAAGAGAGAGGAGATCTCATCAAATTCGAGACGACAACTCTGGTCTCTTTAGAGATTTCTGCTTATCATCTGCTTAGTCATAGTTTAATATAAGAGGAGGTCTGGTGTCGTCGATGTCACAGCTCACTGTGCAGCGCTCTTGGCCCACTTACGCGCAAACAGAAAGAAGCATTTTGGAAATGTTATGTGTTATACCGAACCGACTTCACCGCACCCTCTCACCAGGGCCTTAATTTGTTTAAGAAATCTGACGACTTGAAAGTTAATTTGTATGGCAAGTTTTGCGGCCGGTGCGGTACCATCTTCTGACTAAGTTGATAAGCGCTTAACTCACATTTAATTCCGGTTTTGTTTTCAACTGCGTAGATATATAGCGAGTGCATGCGAATCCTCCGCCTTCTCTCTTTATCGTATGAAAGCCGCCTGTTTTTCCTCATCATGAACCCGCAATGACGACGAAATACGTACCCACGTATGGTAATATTTCACTGCTGGGGTGTTTCTGCGTAGTGCGAAAGTGAATTTAAGATATAGACTGTTTTATGTATTTGGAGGCGATTGAGTTGACTGTTTTGTAGGGCTGAGAATGAAAAAATTGAGTGAAATTCTTGTAACTGATTCCGAAGTTGGAAAATTATATGAAGTTGGCAAAAAAATACTTGCTTCGGGGATTCGAAGGAATTCACATTGTAAAAGTTGTCAAATGAGGTGAATTAAAATTGGTATAAGAAATGAGTCGTAGGATTTGAACGAAATAGGCCTTCCATTTTGCTACAACTTTTAGAAAAATGGAGAAATAATGAAAGCTGAAAAATGAAATTTTGTAAAAATTATAATTTCAATGGTCTTACTACAAATACACATTTTTTACTTCTTTGTTCGGAGGGGCAAAGAAAGCCTACTCATTTTTCGTGTTGAAGTAATTACAAGTGAAGAAATTCATTGATCGCATCTGATGTGGCCAACTTTGCATAGTAGGTACTTTTTTTTCAGTAACAGTTGAACTTTTTTTTTGTTGTTGAATAAATGCAGGATTTGATTATTTTACTTGAATAATAAGGGTCAGTTTGAAGGATGAAGATGAAGAAAAACTTACGAATTGAAATTTTCATTTTTATTTTAATATTGGATGATACAACTGTTTTATCGAAATCGATTTCTTATGTTCTCTAATTCCCTCATTTTTGTTTTTATTTTATGACAGAATGAAAATTTTCACTGTAAGATCAGTGAAGCCTTGGAAAATTCTAAACTGCGCCCAGTGGCATCGGAAAATTAACTAGCAGTGATGAATTGAACCCTCCCCCCCACACCGAAAAAATTCTGACCCGGTGTAAGGTACATATTATTTGCACCCTTCTCTTCACTTCAGCATCAGAGAAGGATAGCATTAAAAAAGAAAAAAAAAAATTTGAGCCTTAAACTTCCTATTTTTTTTGGATCTTTGCCCCCGCTTTACTCGGGCATGAGCAAAATCACAATAATTGAACATATAAGGTACATATATGTTACGCCTAATCCATGTATGTAATTGCCAATTTATGAAATTTATAAACTTCAAAACCGTCTACCATTTTTCTCATTTCAAAATGAAAATTCTAAATATTTCGGCACAAAAAACCAACATTTAGCTACATATCAAAAAAATTTCAACCAGCTATTTCAACTAGAAAATTTTTTGTGCTGCAAAGATTTTTCATTCAGTATAAAAAATTTTCTAATTGAAGTAGCTGGTTGAAATTTTTTTCAAAATATAGCCAAATTTTAATTCTCTGTGCCAAAATATTTTGAATTTTCATTTTAGAAATAAGAAAAATGGTAGAAGGTTTTGAAGTTATGAATTTCACGAATTAGGCAAGCAATTGCCTAATTCATGCATTAGGCAAAAATTTTGCTTATTTCATGAATTCGGCAATTAGGTACTTGCATGGATTAGGCGTAACATACTTATACATATAAAGTATAATTTTGAAAAAATATATCGCAGATGGATTTTATTATTTTTATGAATACCACGACCATTAATTAAAAATTCAAACGATTTTATTCAATTTTAAATCTCAGTTTAAATTCTAAAAAAATATTTTGAAAAAATTACTTATTACCAATCAAGTTGAAATGGGAGAAAATGACGAAAATGACGAAGATAATATTTTTGACTTGACCCATATTTTTCCAGTTTTTTTATTAAGATTTGGTGATCCAATCTATCATAGGCTTTTGTAAGGTCACACAATATATATTGTTTGTCTCGTACTTTACTTCGGCGGAATGAGCGGCGACCGTTTTATTGTTTGAGGTGCTGGGCGTCGGTTTTTGGCCGAAGTGGTAGCAGTAGCTAAGTGACAATCCACGACGCCTAAATATGGACTCTGTTACGATTTCGGACGGTTCCGACTCGGAAGGCAACTCACCGCGTGCACCACCAGCACCAGCTAACATGGCCGTTCCCTCTGCTGGTTTATTTCAACCGCAGCCTCCTCCATGTGCTCCGTTTCGATCTCGATTGAAGAAACAACTTTTGACCATAACATTTTCTCGATCAATCATGTATCCGCTCAAATTACGCTCGAAAATTATCACGTTGAATCCATTGCAAATGAATGTTTGTATGTAGCTGCTGTTTTATTCCCACTATGTAAGCACTCTAAGGTATTATGCAAGAAATTATAAATTGCTTATGTGTTGTTTTCACCTGGTATAAATCCAAATTGTGCCGGGAATAGTAGTTTAAAATGAAGAAAGTAAGAAAGTAGCCTATTATTATATAATTTTTCAAAGACTTTGGAAAAAATTGGACACACTGTGATTGGGTAATAATTTTTCATTTCTTTTTTTTCTCCTTTTTTATATGTTGGTGTTACTATATCATTTGATGGGACAAATTTGTCAAATTCAGAGGGTAATAATTGGGGTGATTAAAATTCGATTAATCGAAAAAGACGATTAATCTGTAAAAATATTCGGAAAAAATGATTAATCGATTTTTTCAAATAATCGCCTAATGTTATCAATTGATCGCGATTATTGAAAAAATTGAAGTCCAATTAATCAATTATTCCCAACTTTTTTTTTTGACTCCACATAATCCCCCACCTAGCTTTCGCTTCAGCAGGGCTATGCTACTCATTCTTTATTCTATTCCCTATTATAATCTTAATGCTTACAATTAGGTAACTTAATCTAACTTAACTTCTATACAAACTAGAATGTCTCTCCTTCTTCGACTCACAAACTCAATTTTAACTTAGATCTAAGTCCAGTCCAGGTTCATTGTCGCAGTTCGGTGTTTTTGTCTAATCCAGGTACTCTGCTCTTAGTCACGTTCGGGTAACTTTCTCCAGTGGGGTGTATTGGCCTGGCTGTGGCTGGCGTCCTTTTGGCTGGCTAACCTGATTCATGTACCTAGAGGAACTATGTGCCTTCTGCTAGGCCCATCTACTGTTGACGCATTAGTCATCGCCGTCGCTGAACCAACATATTGATAGCATCTCAAAGAGTTCGCTCTAGATTTCTAACTTTGTGACATCATTCCTCCTGGGTTTTTTTACTTTGTCGTTTGTCGTTTTGGAATCGCTTTTCCTACATAAATTTCTTCTTACAATCAGAGATGACGTAATCACACGGGCTTGAATCGGAGCTGAATGTTTGAGGCTATGAAGGAATTCATTGTGTCAGTTATGTCCATTGTGAGATTAACTGTGTGAGGACGAGCGTTGTCGTGCAACAAAATTGGTCCTTGGCTCAAACGTCCGTATCTTTGATTTTTTTTAAAGGATTTTATGAAGTAGTAGACTTAGTTTTTGAGATATTTTCAATTTTTTTTTCAAAAGTTGAACGTTGAACTTCGAATCAAAATATTTTGAAAACCAAGCTCCAACTAGGACTGTATAAATAGGAAATTTTCGCCCTCTACAATTTATTTTCGATTATTTTTTTTCTCTAACAGGCTTCATTTGCCCAGAATCAAGCGTTATCAAGAAATGAAAAAAAAAAATGCAAAACAAGAAATTAGATCTTAAAAATTCTTAGAAAATGAAATTTTCTCATTATTTTTCTCCTGATCAGAGTAAAATCAAACTTGGAACGGCATTCTCTTCGTCAATCTGTGTAACGTTTTATATGGAATTGGAGCGTCCGTTAAAAAAACAACCACAGTCCAAAATTTGTATAATGAGAAAAAGGACTCGGGTGTTACCTTTTTTTGAGTACACCTTATGTCCCTTTTCTTATATGCAGATTTTTATCTATGGTTGTTTTTTAAACGGACGCTTCAATTGAAATCAAAAACATTGAAGAGAAACTTCTAAAAAAAAAAAAATCGCTCGCAATCAACATCTAAAATGAACCCACCCACAAATTCACACTCTTCGAACCCCCCCCCCCAGCTCATCCCATTCATTACGCTTTCATCTTACAACAAAATATGTAACTTGGAAACGGAAACTCGAAAAGGGTAGTCAGGTATTCATATATATACCATCATTCCAAAATATGTACACCGATTATACTATACCTCGTAAATCGAAATTCGCACATGGAAGGAGTCGGGAGGGTTCGGCGTATCGTTGCTTTCACACCACATATACAGCCAACCAATACACGCGGAAGTAAATTACCCAGCAGCAAACTTGATAAAAGCTAACTTCTCTACATAATGTTTTGCAGCACCGCCAACGCCATCGCCCAGATACCGTCGGCGTCGTTTTCGCATCGTCCTCTATATCGTTTCAACGTATCATTAATCATTTCTTTGTGTTGAATCCGTGACTAATTGAAAATCATATCCGAGCCCAGGCGAAATACTATAAGCTTTCCGAAAACACGCGTCAATTAAAACTCATTCTCGCGTCTCGCGTCTTCTACACCTAGTTTTACTTCGGTTTGGTTTGGTTTTGCTTGGCCTTTCACAGGTACAGTTTAGGAAAGGTATTGATCGAGATGTACGATTTAACGTTTTCATTTGGGGTCATAAGGGTAAGGTGTCCTATTACCGACCACTGTCCCAATACCGACCACCCCTCTATTTCGTCCGTTAATGACGCGATCGGGCAGAAATTTTTTTTTTTCGTATTCCTTTATCACAGATAAACATGATGAGACAAACCCGACGTCTCTAAAATCAAAACTCGTGGAGAAAATCGAAAAAAACGAAAATCGAAGTCGTCAAATTGTTTGGCGCTATGTATGTTTTGTTCTCGAGACAGAAAAGTGCGTTTCAAAATTTTTTTTTAGAAAAGCCTAAAAATAGTAGAAGAATAGCACTATCGAATGGTGTAATTACATTTACATATTATTTATGGTAAGTGCCCCAAAAAAATTATCGAAGTTTTTTTTGGTAAGCTTCCCAATACCGACCACCGGATCCAATGCAGAAAATGCTCTTCCCAGGCTCATGAAAATTATGATGCGGCGGTAGAGGAGTGCGGAAACCAAAAACAATATTTTTTGTACTTACTGTCTGTCTTCTTAAAATAAAATAAATTGTTTTTGTACGAGTGAAAAGGCCAATTTTGTAGGTGGTCGGAATTGGGAACACTTTTTTTCAAAGTCGAGTTTTGACTTCTTTCACAAAAAAAATAATTAAAAATATTTTTGAAAAATTTGAGGCCCAATCCTCTTGAAAACATAAAGTAGACACTTCAGGGTATCTTTTAAGTCCATTCCGGAACTTTTTGACCCAATCGGTTCGAAATGGGAGGGGTTTTTAAAAAGGTGGTCGGTATTAGGGCACCTTACCCTTAGTGATGTGTTCAAGATGTCTATTGGTACGAAAAACGAAAATGATACGAAATTGATTAATAATGAAAGTCTGAAAATATTTCGAAAATTTATGAAAGAAAAAACTTAATTCTAGAAAAAATTGTATTTTTCATGGTTTGAATACTTTCTCGTACTTGGTAAAAATCTTCATCTTCGCTCCGCTCAATCTGTATAAATTTTTGAAAAATTGGTAAGATGTAATTTTTACAAATTGATGAGTGTGATTTTTTTTTATCAATCTGTTTAGTGGCCATGGAGGTTTTCTGAACGTTTTGGTGGTTAGATCTCTCAATTTTGAAAGTGAATTTGTTCTTGCTTCGGTCATTGTCGATACTTCCACAATAAAAAAAAATTGATAGTAGGAGATGAAAAAAGTGACAACATTTCATTTTTCAACAAATGGACTTGGGAATGAATATTTTTGAGAAGAAAATTTAAAAACTGATTTTAACCCGACTGTAAAATTCAATTTGTAAGGTTCGGTGTCCTAATTACTAAGAGAAATTCATGTTATTCTAGTGTATTGGGAAATTGAAAGAAGTGGTTGGTTGTTTTTTTTTGGGGGGGGGAGGGGATTTGTGAATTGATCGAAATTTCTATGGAACGCAATGAAGAAATATGAAGTCATGATAAATTGGGTATGATGAAATTTCAGCTTTTGAAGTTTTGTTTTCTTTGCCCACCGACCAAAATTATTGATACTTACTGACAAATTACAAATTGACTGGAAATCAGTGAAAAATCACCAATTTTCAAAGAAGTAAGTATATTTCACTGACGTGAAAAACAAAATTTCATCGAATGATATGAAAATTTCTGGCCAGAAAATAGAATTTCACTAAGGGACTTCTATGTTAGTGTAATTGAAATCGTCCAAACAAAACTACTATCTTGATGTCCGTCAAGTTGAGCCGTCAAATGAAAGAGGTGGAAGAGGCATTACCGTGCTCGTAAATACAGCAGCCGATGCCGATAAAGTTTTCAAATTCATCTTGAAATGAATATTACTAAATATTAATAGGTACCTACTCGCCTACTATCAATCATTTGATAATTATTCATATGTAGGTACCAATAATAAATTTTTGTATTTTAATATTCAACTTAATAGGCTACCTCCTTAAGTGCTATTTTTGCTAAAATTAATATTAATATTAATAGAATCCGGTAAACAACATGAATTTCAAATTTTCATTCTACTGAAATGAAATTGATTCGTAAATTCGATCAGTTTTTTTTTTGTTCGATGAAAAAAATATCTGCAAATTGAGAAGGAAAACTCAGAACTTGAAACCTTTTGAGATTCAATTGGTTGTTGTTGTTATGGCATGTAATATTTGAAAATCAAACAGTTTTGGTTTTGGGTTTTGAATACGTTTTTATTAAAAGTCCAAACTGTTTTCAAAAGGTTTTGAAATTTTCAAATCCCATAGTTGTGGTTTTGAAGAAGTTTCGAAAATTTTTTTCAATGCATCATATTATGGTTTATGTTCCGTATTTTCGTGGTTATGGCTTTCGATTAAAACCGATTCAAATTTCAAACGGTTATATTAATATGGTTAAGTATGTTTTTTTTTCTACATTTTCTTTTCCCCTCGATTTTGAATTTCTAAGAGAAAGTAAGTACTTGAAAACTTCAAGGAAACAGTACAAACAATACTTGAAATAAAAAACCAAAAACTTGGGAATTAACTTATCAGTTTTTATTGATAGTTGGAAAAAATTGAAACTTTCAAAGACATGAAACAATGAAACAGAAACGAAATTCAAAATTCCCTTTGAAATAGGATATCGAGATGTTTGAAAATTGGAAAAAGCCAAACTTGACTATAACTTTCCGTTTGGTAGTACTTACGTAGTAATAACTAATAAAAACTTGACACTTTCTCAAAACCGATTCGTTTTTTTTCCTCATTGGGTTCTTTATGGTTCTTTTTGGTTATTTTACTCAAAATTTTTGATATAGTTGAATTGGTTGTAATAACCGTTTGAAATTTTTCAAAATTATCTGGCTGTAGTTGTAGTAATTTTGGTGGTTTTAAACTCTGAAAAAACATTCGATTCCCTAAAATCATTGAATTAATCTTGATCCCTGACGATTTTTTCAAATCTGTTTCAAATACAACTTCTGTGTTCTTTTCCAACTCTTTTCTCATCGAAAACAGAATTATTTAAACTTACTATTCTCTATTAGGAAAATCTTAAAAATTATGGTCTGGGGCAATAATTTTCGCGGCAGGAACTGTACCTATTTGAACCAAATTGAAAGTGAAGTTTGTAAATTTTCCACCATTTAGAGATACCGAAATAATAATATTTAAAAATACTTCTACCCAACTAAAACCACGGCATCCCATCCACCCCAATCCATCGGCATAAGCCTGTTGCAAGAATCTCCAAAGCTCGTATAAGAAATATCTCGAAAGAAGGAAAAATAACGAACCGAAGACCGAACGAAGGAAAAAAAAGGAAAAATCGCGTATCTCGACACCAAATATGACACAAGTTGAACGCTTCACGCCAATTTTACAACAAACAACCTTTAAACTAATCCCGTCTCTTCGTTTCTTTATTTTTCTTTCGCTTCGTTTCGAAACGTTTTTATGCACCGAGACGTACCGCTCTTACAGCAACATTACCAGGAAGACGAAAAAAGCTACGATATTCGACGAGAAACCTCGTCGTCGTATATTTTAACGTGTTCCTCGTCCCTTCTTCCCCCTAGCTCATTCATTCGTCGATGATTTTCTAGCCAATTTTCGAAATTAATCGGTACATTTGGTTCAGCACTTCTGCACGTTATTAGAACGTGTATTTGAAAAATTTCCAAATTAATCACCTCGTCCGCTTTCGAAAGGGGTTACGACACAACTTCACGCAGCACAGACCAGATTTCAACACATTATCGAGGGGTTTACTATTTCCACTTGGCATAGGTAGGTACCCAGCCTATCTACCTATACCGCCGTATATAATATACGAAAGAGTGGTAGTTTTTTTTACGCCGTTGTATAAAATTGATTACCTTCATTCTACTAAACATAATTCGAAAACTTTCTAAATTAATGGTAAATTCCTCGGCGTATAGAGTCGACATTGCTCGTTTTAACCTTTTACTATGGAATATCGGCGGCAATCAGGAGTGGGAAGGGTCAAGGGGAGCTTTTACGATACGTAGTTTACCTGCTGACTGCGCCAATTACACTGGCTACGTGTCGATACGACCCGACGTCGCGTCCTGTAATTTCGCTAATTTGAATCGTTACAGAAGCGTTGTAGTGCGATTAAAATTTCTCTGTTGAATTTTCTTCTCATCTTTTTTTCTGTTTTAAATTGCTATGGCGTTTTTGTGAAAGGCTGGTGATGTCTTTTTTTGCCATTTCTTCCCACGGCGAAGGATTGAATTGATCGGTGAAAAGCTTTGTATTATATGGGCGCTGATGGTACATTGTGTTTCAAAAAATAACGAAGTTGAATCTTGCTGAAATAATCGAGCCAGGTTTATTTGATTTTATTTTTTGGGAAATGAAAATGTTTGAAACTTGTCTAGAGATTTCGAACCAGTTGACGAAAAATCTCCCAAAAACAAGCGTGAAAATAAATTAAAATGAGCATTGGAAGATGTAGAAATTTATTTTATCCATAGCAGGAGAGAAAAAAGTTGCCTACTCAATTTTCACCAAGGTGGCTTTGAGAAAACCGACCAACGGTGTCAAAAAAAAAGTTTCGCAATCAATTTTTAACGATAAAAAATCGAGTTTTCTCGAAGTTTTTTGATTTGATCGCTGAACTTTTTTTGGCACCGTTGGCCGCGGTTTTCTCATGGACGGTCTCGATGATGAGGAATCATTCATTACAATAAGAATATTTTTTGAGTTTTAATAAAAAATTATGGAAAAATGAAATCATTCATTTTGTGTTCTATGATATTTTTCTATTTTTATAATGTACAAACATATTTTTCAATTTTATACTACGGGGTCAGCTTGGAATTTGGTGTTTTCAAATTCAGATTGTGTTGAGTGATAATTAGATGAAAGTAGAAAGCATATCAATTAATTTCCATCTACAAATTCGCATCCATTGAAGAAGTTTCTAATATGTCAATTTTTTCGTGATTCAGTTTTGGGCAATCCTGGTAAAATTTTATTGACACTGAAATTGGAAAAATTGACAGCAGAAAGTGCGAATTGGTAAATGAAGGTTGTTACAATTGTAACATGTTCTTCCTTTTTCTGTATTTTTTGTGTTCCAGTGAGATGGACTGAAAAAGCAAGCCTTGTACGTACGTTGGTCGATCGTGCTTCTTATTATAGGTATCTTGTATTTTTTTTTTCTGCATTGAATGTGAAGGGACGAATACTGGTTCCTGTAATTTTTTTCAACTGTAGGAATGGATGATATGTTAAAAATTGAGCAATTTTTCTTATGACTTTTCGCCTAATTTTGAAATTGAAAGGACTACAAAAAAAATGTAATGTATCTAAGAAAATATTTGAAGGTGTAAGTCTGTTGAAAGTTTGAATAAATTTTATTCCGAAGACTTTTTTGCCCATGATCAAAAATATTAAGGGACTACAGGCCATTCAAAATTGAGAAAATTTGAATATTTTTTGAAGTCTGCTAATTTTGAATGGCCTGTAACCCCTCGATTTTTGATGTTTGGCAAAAAGTCTTCAGAATCAAATTTGTTCAATTTTTAACGTACTATTCCCTCAATTATGTTTTTCTTTGTTCAGAAATCTTTTGATTAATTTTTTTTGTAGCCCTTCGATTTCAAAGTTGAGCAAAAAGTCATAAAAAGAAAAATTGTTCCGTTTTTCAAAATACCAACCATTTTCATGGTTAAAACAATTTTTACTTTATTTTTTGAGAACCAGTATTTGCTCCTTCAATTTTCAAAATAGAGAACTGTTCATCTCAAGTTTTTTTTTAGTGCATGGTTTGAGGTGGTACCTATCCAAAAATTAAATTTAGACGTCCACTCCCGAGACACGCTTGAATTCGTGATTCTTCGACTCTGAAGTGGTTCAGTTGACCAATTTTCACTTTTTTTTCTTCATGAATTGTCTTGAATGGTTTTTACTTCTCATGGGGGAAGGGGGTTGTGATTGGTTCTATTGATGAAAATAGAGGATTTGAAAAGTGGAAAAATAAGCTTACCATGTATAATCGTTCATGTACCTAAACTGTTATGTATAGAAAAATCTGTGGAAAATTGATGAGGACATGAGGAGTTTCTGATGATTTTTTTTTTGCTTCATTGAGCAGATACGATTAGCTACGATCAAGGATATTGCAGAGTAATTAATTATTTTTCAATTATTTTCTTATTTTATTTCATACATGACGATGTTATTGATGAACCACTGTAAAACATGATTTTGATGACTTATACGATTCTAAAGTTTTACAATCTCATAATCATCTACCCAAATTTTAAGGCGGACCAAAAAACGATAATTTTTGAGTTCTGAGTTGTATATATCGTGCGAAAAACGAGTTGTGAAGATGAGAAAGTTGAGCAAAAATTCAAAATCGATTAGGAATATGTTCTGATCATGCATATGCCTCCAGTTCCGTAAAAATTTTCATGAATTGAATACTTTGGAAAATTTTCTTTGAAAAACAATTTCAGAGCTAATTTAGTGACTGAAGGACTTTTTTTTTTTGAAAAAATCGATGTTATATACATAGCTTTTCTAAATTTTCCTACTTTTCATCTATGAAAAAAAATTCTAAATTGTTTTAGAACAGCGATTTTCTCGGAAAAAGTGGGATTTTTGGTCCTGATAGTCACTGAATGAGCACTTTAATTTTTTAATGATTTTTTTTTAAATATTGCATTTTTGACCATTTCTAAAGAATTGCGGGTTATTTGTACGATTTAAAGGTATTAATCGATTTTGAATTTTTTTTTTTTGGTAGTCTTCATTGCTCTCGTCTCGTCTTACGCATAGTAAGTAATACAACTCAAAAATCAAACATTTTCTCAATCGAATTTCGACGATGAAACGCCATGAAAAAGGACGTCGACCAGCTCGGACATCCTTTCTCGCAACATTCCTCCCGAGATCTTCAAAATTCGCTACGATAGAGAACGGCATTTAGTTATCAAAAAACACATTTATAAAACCGTCTGGTCAAGTTATCAGTTAGATCTTTCTACCAAAAATTATCTGCTCTTTGTTAAAATTGACCAATCAAAAAGCCAAAAGTGTGCAACTGTAAAAATCAGTGAATTCTCCTTTTTGAATCAGAAATTTTTTTCTCAACTATTGAAATGAATCAGTAAAAATTTTACTTTACTGATTGAATTGGTAAATTGAAATTTTTACCGATTCATTTCAGTATGTGTAGTTAGAAAAAGATTTGATTCAAAAATGAAAATTCACTAATTGAATCAGTAATTTTTCACTGCTCAACAGTTGCAGACTTTTCGCTGTTTAATCAGTCAATTTTTAGTTTTTTGGCTGATTCGGATTTAGAGAGTGAAGCGCAACCTTTATCAAAATTCAAAGTTACCTGAAAAGTGAACAAATGACAATAATGAAAAATTCAAACGTCTACATCGATAGTTGAGAAATATTTCGCGACGATAAAAAAGCCAAACGACACAGAAACACTCACGCTCGTAAATTGAATAAAAAATACACACTACGTACGAGTGTTGGTAAATTATACATGCACATGTATGAGTAGATACGCGAAAAACGAGGCAGACTTTATAAAGCTTGGATATTATTTTTGACATCAGTTGAACTTCCCATTTTTTCTCTTTTTTCGCCGTGTTCTCTCAAGATACCAACGCAACGGTGGAAAAATACCAGTGTCGAGTGCTTCGACAAGACGTCGTCGAGTCCCACGTACCAATAAAAGAAAATTACCGGCTCGCGTTTTTAGAAAGTGAAAAAAAAAGGAAAAAAAGAAACATTTTCAATTTATATATGCCTCGTATTCTCGCAAAAAGAGAATTTTCGCGATGACGGCGAAATAAAAATGAAAAACACTCTACATCCAGTCCTCCCCTACCCCAGCTCGTTACCATGATTCGCATTCTCGAGTATTTTTTGCGATTACTGTACACATACCGGTAGCTGCACGAATCTTGGGTACATACGAAGCCATAATATACTTCGGATGCTGGCACGACTAAGAAGCAAACATCTGGAGAGGATAGGAGTCGAGGAACCATTATGAAATAATCGTCGAATAAAAGTTAAAAAAGAAGTTTGAATAATTTAAAAACCTTATTTTGATTTTTTTCTGCTTTTTCTTTTCGTTATTCGCCTGGCACCGGTGTGTGCTGTTGCTGGAAAAATGGCGCCTGCGTTTGCCACATTTTCTCTCTTGTGTTTATACACTCGTACATTTTTTCGTCGTGTACAATTAGATATTAAACTTTTAAACAATTCTCTTTTAGAAAATTTCTTTACTCGCGAGTTTGCATTTAATTTTGTTTCCGTTACAATGAGTTGTATTTTTTTTTCTAACGAGGCGCTCTTCGCTGTTTTCTCCCCCTTTTCTCTTTCCATCTCACGGTTTCATTCCAAGTCGTACTGGAGATTTATACGTTAAAATTATGAAAAAATATGTACGCGAAAGTTTTTTTTTTCATTAACGTATCGTATGGTTTCAAGGTAGACGAAAAGTCTGCTGGGCAAAATAGCGTGAAAATAGATTTAAATACAGTTCGCTCGGTATTTTTTCACTTCGGGTTTTATTTCGTCTGCGCATTGCTTAACGCTACAAATGAGAGAAAAAAACACCAAGACCGAGGAAAAAATTATACGAGTGGTTCGGTTGCAGATGCTGCAATCGGCGCAGCCCTGTCTGGTCGTTCGTTGAAACGAGAAAAATTTATGATATGTAAACAAAACCCAGACCGAGATGATGAAATGAGTAGTGCAAATAATGAATGTCCGTGAATGAGATTATCTTTCGGATTTGTATGCCTGGCCGATGAGGTAGGGGTCAAAAGGTACCGGTGTAATGTGATTACGTATTGCTGATTGAGTACCCGTTGAAGGGAATGATGACGTGTTTTTTCTCTCTCAAAATACAATTTGAAAGCATGACTGGAGTTGTTTTCAGATGAAGATCACGTTGGTTTGATTTCGTATATGGAATGTCCGGGTGATTGATCTTGGCCCCGACTCCGATTTTTCGACACGAACGAGTAAGGGGTTTTTCCATTGAATTGCCTAATTTTGCGTATTTTGTACGAAGAAATGTGCTTGATTGAAGTTTTGATATCGTGGGACGTGAAGTTGCGAGTAATTGGCGAGGATTTTCTTGTTCGGTTTATGAAAAGGAGATAGAAATCAATGTTTTGGAAGTATGTGATGGGTTTCTCCAGGATGTGGCTTTTTCAGTGGTTGTACTTGAACATAGAAAGATGGTAAGTTTGAAAAATCAATTTTTTTTAGTGTGATTTATATTATTCTTTATCGCTGTTTTTCTATCAATTTTTTGGGGTGGGGAGGGGGATCTTATCATTGGGCTCGAATAATGCAGAAAGATTTACTTAAATACTCTGTGCAGATTCTTGATGAAATTTTTCGAGTGCGAGTAAATTGCTTTCACCTAAAAAAACAATTGGTAGCATTTTCATTCCGAATTTTAAAATTGATATGTAGGTACTTATAAAAATATAAGTGAAGTGGTAGTTTTGATTTGAATGCAAATTTGTATCTGAAACATTACCATTTTGGTAAAATCTTTTTTTTTTAGTAGCAGAAGGATTTGGGGAGGGGGAGAGGTAAAAAAGAGCTTTGTAAAGCGAACTTCCGAAAAAATTTCAGAATGATGTAACTTTTAATTTTAAGTTTGGGCAAATTGTGTGAAGTGTTGTTTATTACTACATATGAAAAGATTTTTGGAAACGGTCATGCATATATTTTGCCTTGGTTAAAAATTCAAAATGTTCTGAGATAATTGCTTTAAAATTTGAAAGAACAATTTCTTAGAATGTTTTTTTCTGAATTTTTCGACTTGTCGACTTTCTTTTTTTTTCAAACTAAATGTAATTTTAATTCTACCTAAAGTCCCTGATTTTTTGCCAAATCGAAAAAAAAAATTGAAGAAATTCGACGTAAAGCTGCAGTTTCTTTTCACGTCTCCTTCCACGAAGACCCAAATCGAAATTTTGATTGGGAAAATAGTTTCCCGATTGAAAAAATTTTGAGTTCTGAAATATTCTGACTTTGAATATCATAAAAGATCTCATCGAAGTTGGAAGATTTGAAATGTCAATTTTTTCATTTATTTTTTATGTACCTAAATCAGTGAACATTATCGGAAATCTTTGTAAAACAGTCAGAATTACAACACACTAATTAATTATAAATCAGTGAAAAAATCACTGAAAGCGAGCAGTAAATGAAATCTCCAGGAAATCAGTGAAAATTCACTGAAAAATCAGTAAAATATCTAGAGTTTGCTGAAAGGCCAGTGAAATTCTTTGAAGAATGAGAGAAATCTGCAGAAAACCAAAGAATTTCAGAATTCTGCTGGTTTTCCTGTGTTGATTTTCTGATTTTTTCCCAGTGACTTTTCACCGATTCCAAATGAGGTGGTAAAG
The DNA here is from genome assembly GCA_038380155.1 of Pseudococcus jackbeardsleyi. Taxonomy (NCBI): domain Eukaryota; kingdom Metazoa; phylum Arthropoda; class Insecta; order Hemiptera; family Pseudococcidae; genus Pseudococcus; species Pseudococcus jackbeardsleyi. The sequence goes on along the minus strand of CM076238.1, from coordinate 59,395,483 downwards.
TTCGCCTTAACATGTTCCAATGATTACGAAGTTGTATTCCTAATTGGAAAAAATCAAATTGAGGTTGAAAATTGAACAAAGACGAGGGATTTTTTCGAAAAAAATTACGAAAAGTGGGCAAGTCGAAAAATTCAGAAAAATTTTACTCAAAAATTTCCTCTATTTTAAAAATTTTTTCAAACCTTAAAGTTTTGTTAATTTTTGAATTGTTGAGAAATGACCTTTTTTATAGATTTTTTTGTGTACAATAAGTGAAATTCTGTGTATATTTGACCGAAATTGAAAATTGAAAGAGTTGAAGCGCTTCTAATGATTCCATAAAGTTTGCGTTTCATGCCATGAATTTGATGTTATGTAGACATGGGTACTGTTTCATTTCAAATCAGTCAAAATTGACTGACGAAGTAGAAAAAATTGAGTCACTGTAAAAAGAGATGCAGTATTTACTGATTCAGCTAGTAAATTTTCATTTTTGAATCAGTAACTTTTTTCTCAACTGCTGATATGAATCAGAAAACATTTCAATAATTTACTGATTCAAATTTCTAATATAATCAGTAAATTAGAATTTTTACTGATTCGTTTTAAAAGTCAAAAAAAAAGTGACTGATTCAAAAGTGAATGGCAGTCAAATTTCACAGATTAACAGTGAACTCAGCGGAATTTAACTGTCAATCAGTGACTTCCGTATTTCAATCAGTCAATCTTTAGTTTTTGATTGATTCCAATTCAGACATTAAAGGTGCTTCAATGGCGTCGTAACACAGTTTGAAAATGCTGCTGAGGAAAATTGAAAAAAAATTGTGGATGTGTGCCCCAAAGTTTCAACTTTTATTTTAGTGAATTGTATCAAAAGGCATGAAATTTTCACGTGGTGAAATTTCATTAGTGACGTGCTTAATGCAGACAGAGATGGTAATTTTCATGGTACGTAATTCGTTAATCTTTCGGTGTTGTGTTTTATCCAGGAAAAAAAGGCAAAAGTTTTCATATGTATGCAGTTAAGGCTTGAAAATTTTCGTACCCAATCGAAAATATTTTCTGAAAGTAAAAAAAAAGACTCATGGCGAGGAGGAAGAGAGAGGAAAAAAGGAAGAATAATTTCAATAAAAATGGCCTTTTAATCGAATCATCATCATTACGAGATAACGGTTTCGCTGGCTATGTAATATTTAACATCGCGATGCCGGAAGAAATTAGCCACACACTCGCTATTACCAGTGCCAAGTATTAACTCGATTCCGGTAGCACTGTTTAGTCCATTTATTATCGAGAGACGTTGTTGGAAAATGTTCCGGCTTCTTCCCTCTCATCATCAACGTGCGATAGAACGTTATCCAAAGGGGACGATCGAGGAAGAGCCCATAGCGAATCTAAGGGTACGCGCGTCGAGAAAAAAAAAAGAGGCAAGAAGAAAAAAATGGTATAGAGGAAGATAAAAGAGCGTCGTCGGAAACGATGTTTAAAATGTGAAAAATTGGCCTTTTATATACGTTGCCTGCGTTGCTCTTCGCGCAAATGTAACTGTAAATGAAACTTGGCACAATAGTGTCCTACTGGCATCTCATTAATCCGAACCGAACGACGCGATGCGATGGCAAAAGGGGTGCGACCGACCGATTGAGAACGAGCAGCGAACCAAACGAGAACGCGAGTTCGATTGCTCTTGCAGCAATTTTGTCGGATTTGTGGTACGAGATTTCGTCGTATATAGATGGTGGGATTTTTTTTTGCGAGTATATCATCTTTTTTCGCGCTAGCCTCGGTTTTGTCTATTTTTTCCCTCGAATACGTGGGTATTTTTTCGTTGCGAAAATCGGGTCTGATTGCTTTGTATGAATTATTTGACAGTAGGGTAAATTTTCTGCATTTTTTCTCAAAAGGTGGGTTGAAAAGGGCGACTAGAAAATTATCCAGATCTCAGAATGAGCTGACATGAATTTCATCACTCTTCGAATTCACTCGTCATTTTCCCGAAAATCTTGATTTTTATTCAATTTTTTTTTCAATTTCCCTTGAAAGTTTTCAAATTTTTCACCCAGAAGTTTTGAAGAATTTTTCATTTAAATATTTTGAACAATTTTTCATTGAAATATTTTAAACAATCTTTCATTCAAAAATTTTAGAGAATTTATAATTAAAAAAATTTGAAGAATTTTTCATTCAAAAATTATTTTTTGATTGATGTAGTCATTTTTTACCCATAATAGCCATTGATTGGGATCCAATGACGTTTTTGGTTGAAAATATTTCCAAATATTCAAACCATCATTGGAGAGAATGTTTTTGATTAATTTTTTTTCGACTTTTTTGAAATAATGGTTGGATTTTAAGAAAAGATTTGAGTTGAGTCAATGGGTTAAATTTTTACCAGCTGGAATGAGGTAAATGCCTGGCCTCTCAGCTTCCTTCTTTGGAATTCAATTTTGAAAAAAGGACAGAAAGATATTCCGTTTGATGAGGAATGAGCGCTGAACCAACCTGACTGCGATATATTTGAAAGGAGTTGAATAAAATACTACCATGTTTTTATCGATGCCCAAACGTAAAAAATCGGTTATAAATAGAGAAAGAAACCAAAACGTAATAATTCAATGTCTCGTAGTTATTCAACGACCGAATGAAAAAAAAGTCGGAAGAAAACCGCCGTGTAAAAATGTATTAATACCGCAGAGGACAATACATTACAAAAGTAAACATACTTCTGGTAGATTTTCTTTCTTTTATTCTTGGCGTAAGGCGTATCCCAACTATTCTTTCCGCTTCTGGCCTTCCTTACGTCTCGTCCCGTTGTTTGGCAAATTAAAGGAAGTTTTTGTGGAAAGGCCTATGGTATGTAGCGCGCGTCAAATGAGAATATGGTTTTATAAATTGCCATTGTATTCATTTTCTTTTTTGTCAATTGTTGAGCAACCGTTTGTTTTCTATTTTCGGGGAAAAGTTTTCACTGAAATAAACGTTTGTTGTGTGACTTGGACGTATTCCTGCGTTTCAAGCTTTTCGAAAAATGATTCGATTTTTGGAAAGTGAAATCTTTCTTGCGTCTTTTTATTTCATTTTACATGTTTTTGGTTCAATTTTTTCGTGAAAGGAATTAATCATTGACTGTGATCTGCAAAGTGAAATGGAGTGAGGAGTAGAAAAGTTATTTTTAATAATAGTGGTGGTTTCGTTCTGTTTTATTCTTAGCCATTTTTGATGTATAGACCTTGGCTAATTATAAGGAACTATGAGAATTGATTTACTCTTGGAGATCGTCAACTAATATACAGTTTATTTTATTTATTTTGTTTCAGGTGAGTGAATTTTGTATTATGGAATGATCAGAATAAACCAACATCGATTGGTAAGCATGATTTTTTTTGAAAAACTGCTTATGTCCCAATAACATAAAAAAAATCCAGTCCGATTCATCAATAAACCCTGCTTCACCACCCTTTAAGTTTTTGCACACTCACACTGTGTTTAGAGTATACGACTAATAATGAAGAAATATGTCTAAAAAAGTTCTTGGGATAAAGCTTTTTACAGATGTAAAGCCAACCAATAAATCAATTTGCAGAACCAACACAATATTCCTGGATCATCTTGAATTTTTCCCCGCTTTGATGTTTCGAGCAAAACCAATGTCAGATTCGAAATCTGGAGGCTCACAAACGTATAATATTATGATACCCAGCATGGAAATTCAGAAAATGTTGAGTTTTCCCCCTCCCCTGAAGTTCTCTTGATGTTTTGAGCAAAAACAATGCCAAATTCGAAATCAAAAGGTACAAAAAAATATATTTTGGCTTCTATCAGAATTGGATTTATAAAAACTTGAGTTAGGAATCATTTTTTAAAATGGATTTTCACGTGCTATTCTGCATAAAACACCCAATTTTTGGAAAATATGCAACTTCAGCTGAAGCATCCTGAAGTACTTACATACTTTTAGAAACTTTTTTTATTTGAAACTTTTGATGTTTTTTTTTTCTGTACTAAAATATAATAAGATAATGTCATAAAGAAGTACTTACTTACTTCAGACAAAATTTCACGTGATGTTGAAAACAAATGCAGATTTGAAATCAGCATAAAAAATACTATCAGATAACGTCTTGAGCAACATGCTCAACTAATATGTATAAAAACACTATACACGTTGGTTGTGATAACCCCCACTGCTCCCCTTGATTCCATTGTCACTCTGTTGCCTCAAAAGTACTTTTTTATTTTTGTAAATAGAGGTTCCAAACATGGTAGAACACGGTGGAATGTTTGGTTTTTCATTTTAAAATTTTTTTTGGTAAGTATGCTAATTCTTTTTTTCATTTTAAAATTAAACTTGGGCTAGGAATCATTTTTTTAAAAATGAAATTTCACGTACCATTCTGAAGATAGCACTCAATTTTGGGTGGTTTTTAAATTTTTTTAAGTTCCACTGTGCGCTCCCTCTTCCTCCTTGAGCAAACTCTGGAAGTCAGAATTGAACGAGGCGATGTATTTCGATGTCATGAATCGTAATTTTGGCATTAGAACTGAAAAGACACTGAGCAAAACATTTTTTTTTTTGTAAACTAGTGGTAATTTCTGATTCTTTTTGAAATAGGTATATGATGTAGTGTTTACTAAATACGTGATACATTGATTGAAGCTTGAAATACGAACAGAATAATGATTTCTTGTAAAATTCGACTTTGTGCATTCCAAAGCCTATAGAATTGTATTTCAAACATTTCAATATCTCGAGTCAACTTTATCATTGAGACTTTTTTTCGATTTCAGCCGAATAATATTTGTCGAAAAAAATCCAATAATAATAAATGAATTCGTCTCTGCAAAAATCATTTTAGCTTTTTTCTCTCGTCTGGTGCTTCGTGCTAGACATCATCACGATTTTTTTCGCTTTTATCATCACACCGTCAAAATATCGAAGGTTATATTGCAATAATGTGATCCAGGGGCGTCGAGACGTTCGCCGAACAGACGTATCAGAATATCAAACTTTTATATGCTCTAGATGTGTTTATGCATGAATAGCGAATATAATGTAAAACAAATATTTTACTCGTCTGTGCTATACAAAATACCTTGTATTGTACCCGAGAAGTGAAAAATATTGTATAGCATATTGTATTATACGATAGAGAAAAAAAAGGCACAAGGGGGAGAGATCCGCCAGAATCAAACAGAGTATGAAGGAGAGAGAGAACGAAAAAAAAGCATTATAACATTTTACGACGATAATGGCTCGAGTTAGTAGCTTTTTAAAAGTTTGAATTTTTATATACCACGCTTTCTAATTAAGTTTCCACCTTGAATAGCACACAGTAAAAGCAGAGTTTTGATCTACGTTGTAACTGTAAGCGATATTTGAAAGCAGGTGGAATAAGTGTGAGAGTCGAGGTTGAACTATGTTAGTACGATGGTCGGCGAGGCGGGGAGAATTTGCGTTATAGTTATTTTTCAACTTTTTTTTTCTCCCCTGCCTTCGTCGTTTCTTCATTTCTCGGGTCTTTTTTAAACAGCGAAAACTTGAACGATTTACGTTGAAAGCTTATTACTTCATTTGAAGGCTTTAGGTCATGTGAACGATAAAACGAAAGTTTAAACTGTAAAATTGGCGAATGTAAATGCCCCTCCTTCGTTGCGTTCTCAGCGGCTGTACTCTTTGGTGGCGGTATTTAATTGAAGTTGAAAAGAAGACGGTGGAATAAGTTTTGTTAAAATACGACACCGGCGTCTTGTACACGGGCTAAATTAAATAGTCTTATTTCCGATTGGGGGAAAACTTTTTTCCCTTTTTTTTTATCAATTTAACTACCGATCGCGTGGTTTGGGTTTTTTTAAAAAGGCGAATGGTTTTTCAAAGGGGGAAATAAATAGATAAGATGAGACTTTTTTTTTTCACGAATTAATCGAAGTAAAATATTAATTATTCATAGACGTGGGCGTAGTGATTCGTTTATGGAGTCGAAATGATGGCAGGGTTAGGTGTATCAAAGGGCAGTAAAGGTGAAGGGGAGATTGATTCGATACGAATAAATTTCATTCGCTGTACGTTTCGCGTATATAGTATACGAAGACGTTGAGAATTCCCACAGCATTATCGTTATGTCACGATATGTCGTTGAAATTTTGATGAATGATGACTGAACGAAGAATTAGAGGTATTTTTTTTCGGCTGCGTACTTTTGAGTGACATATATTACGTTTATTTGGCAGGCTGTATAGCTCGGTTATAAAAAAATAAAAAATCACAAATTCGATTTCCGCGTATATCGGTATAAGAAAATTATAAAGTTTACATTTTAAAGTCAACCGATATTGAAGCGAAGAAGAAGGATCGACGTACCAAGGGGATTTTTCCTCTTTTTTTGCAAATGGAAAAAGAAATTATTTCTTCGATCTGTAATTTTAAATGTCAACGAAATTGTGTCTACTTTTTTCAAGAGTAGATTTTCCATTCGGTTTTGATATTTTGGTAAACTGAGATGGAAAGTTGGACGAATGTAATATGGGGCTTTACGGTGTAATTTTTTCACTCCGGTTGTTGTATTCGACTACGTGAACATTGTTTAATGCGAAATTTATTCCGCTCAAGGCGAACGGTATTAGTTTTGAATAATGATAAGTTGATATCGCGTTATACGTATTATACGACAATATTACTCTGCAACTTAACAAATAATCCGCGACGTGGAGCGGCCCGATATTGCTCGTATCGCGAGCTATTTTATGCACGATACCATGGGCGACGTGTTCGCTACCGCGTGTGTCTAGATTCCGGTGATAAATGGGTTCGGGCGCGATTCGAGCGAAGCTAATTAGTAATTTCGATAGCGTCGGTGGTTGCGTTACGAATGGTGTCTTGTTTGGGTGTATGCGAGGTGTTGGCGAAATTTACGCAGATTTGTCTAGTAGGCTGATTTCGGCGCTGATAATGGTTGGAATTTTGGACGAATTGGAGGTGTGGTGGGTTGGGTTGGCGATTGGTTGGGATATGAGAGCCTGGGTTTAGAAATTAGCCTAAAATTCGGAAATTCAGAAAGGGTAGAATTAGAAGAAAACCTGAATTCGAAAATCAATCTCTTCACGTCTAAAGGGGGGTTTTTATATTCAAACTTGCATTTATTTGAGATGATAGATATTTTCGAACAAAGTTATTTTTGAAGAAAACTTTTTTTTCGTTGTTGCAGCCCATAAAATGATACATTTTGTGACGATTTTCAGAATTTTCGACTATTGAAGCGACTATTTTTACAAATCGGTCGTAAGTATGTACATACCTATAATTTTTAAAAATTTTGTTGAAAATTATCAAATTTTTGGAGGTACGTTCTTGTTTGAGAAATGAAGAATGGAGGGATGTAAGACGCTGATTAGGCGGGGGGGGGGAATTGCAGAGTGTCCACTTTTTGAAGTTTCAAACAGAGTTCAATTTTTGTGTTCTATAAACCTATAAAAAATCGCTGTAGCTTCCAGTCTACAATTTGCAGCTATTTTATTACAAAATCAACGTTTTTTGTATAGATTTTCAGCTCTTGGAAGAAAATAACTAATTCGAAATGAATTGAAAAATTTTACTTACTTGGGCCTTGATTTTTCATAATAGGCACCATTTTTGCTAGAACATCGTTTTTTAATCGAATTTTTCACGTTGATCAATGATAAAAGTAGTGCAAAAATTCCATCAACCCAGAGGTTTTTCACTATTTTGAATTTTTGATGGAATATTTTTTATTACAAAAAGTGTAATTTTTCTGTAGAATCAATCATTTTTTACTTCGAGACACTTACTTAGCTTTCGAGGTCTGTGTTTCAGTTGAAAGTTCCAAGTTCAATTCCTTTTACTTTATTGAAAATATTTCCCAAAATTGAGCATCCTTTGGAGATAGACGACTGACTCTCCTAAGAATAAATTTTACGGTCCACCGTTATGTTCTACCTATTCATACGTTTTGTTTGGAAGCTTTGATTTTTCCAAAAAAAAAAAAAGTGTATACGTTCAGTAGGATTCGAACAAAGAATGACGGAACGATCTTTTCATAAACGCAACCGATGTACAAAAATTTGAAATTCTAGTTTCGTAGCTAGTCCATTGAACGCAGCATTATCGAGGTACCTGTTGAAAAAAATTTGTAAGACTCACTACCATTTTCCTGATCTCAATCTGAAATATTTAAAATCACGAGATCAGTCCTGTAAGTCGACAAAGAATTTTGAATCGCATTTTGTTTATCATGGGAATGTCTCCATTTTCCCCTCTATTCTTCCCTTACGAAACGAGAAATGGCATTGAAAAAATTTCGATTATTTCTTGAGAGAAATATTAGTTTTATAACTTCGTAAACTGAATAAGGAATCTCGACGACCCGACCCTTGGTTTTTTTCATAAAGAGATACTTAAAGAAAATCTGTAATTTTTTTGGGAGTTGTTTTTGACTGTGTTATGGAAAGAAATTTATGTAATTTTGTGGTCTCTTTGTATTTCATTTTACGATGCTGAAGTTTTTTTCAGCATCACTGTTTATCAAGGATGATTGAGATTGAGAAGTTATAAAGAAAATTTGGAATCTTAGAATTTTTTTCGGGGTTTTCAATGTCTTTGAGATATGCTATGAATTCACTGTGAGCTGAACAATGGTGAAATTTATCACATCAGCACTCGCATATTTTGAAAATTTTTAATGGTTGTTTTCAATATTATATGCATATTCCTCTCCGAATTTTTTTATGACCGTTATTAGATAATTGATAAATTTTTTTTTTCAAATCAATTATGGCTATTTTTGAATTGATCTGTAACCTGAAAATGAATAATTTCTTTTTCTGGCCTTTTGATTCAAAACGTTGTCTCTTCCTAATCTTTAATTTTCAACTCATCGAGCAAATTCAGTAATTCGACGAATGATTATAAATTGACGTGTTTTTGAAGCATTTTCAGACTTTAATTTTTAAATTATTGCCAAGAAATTCAAATAATTTGGATACTTAATTTTCCAAGTTTTCGAAAGTGCAACACAAAGTCATTTTCTTAATTCTTAATTAATTTGTCGAATTTTTTTCAAGCTTTTGAAATCTCTCTCCCCCCCCCCCCCCCTCAAAAAAAAATAATACAAATTTGACGTAATTTTTTTTCTTGCCGAATAAAATGTTATCATGTTCACAGTCTTGAAAATTTGATCACTAATTTTATCTGTTGGTCCTCAAAAAAGTGAAATGTTATTGGAAAACTCAGTCATAAATTATTCTCTCAGTTGGGCACTGTATTTCCAAAGGAGATACTCTACTATAACGATTAACGAAGGTACCGAAAAGGCTGATTTCAAGATTATGGCACGTCCCAAGGAATTTTGATGAAAAATTACGTGGGTAGTTCGCTGTTTTTTGATGATCTACCTAGTTACCTCTAGGAAATTCAACGAGGAATTTGAAAAAAATGGTTGGAATGAAATGAAATCATTTTTTCAATCTTTGGAGTCATCTTATTGAGAATTCGAAAAGTCAATCCAGCAATCAAAGACACCCGGTTTACTAATATATTCATGATTTTTTCATCTACATGAAATAAAATTACACAAAAAGTGCAAAATCTATAGTTGGAAACATTTCGCCAACACCATTTACCGAGTCACTTTTCTCACAACACAATCTTTTCACTCGTTCCAGTTCATATTTCTCAATTTCGTTAACCTTACAACCTCATGTTCGCCTTCCCCATCCGACAAAGTTGGCGTAAACCAAACAAACCTTAAATTTTATACCTTAAAACATGAATAAACGACATTAATATCACCGCAACGACGTCGCAGCACCAGCAGCTGCGTCGTAGAGAGTAAAAAGACGACGTTATTTTACCAAACCTGCCGGTACACTGGTGAAAAAAAAAATGTAAATAAAAAATTTGTAAAACTATATCCCCCTATCGTTGGCCATTTGCGTCGTAAATTATGTAAATAAAAAATAAGCGACACTTTTTAATTTAAAAGTGAAAGCGCGCGGATTTTTTGCCTTCGCGTCGTTTAATATTTATGCCTCTTTGTAGAATTTTTTTTTATTTTATATATTTTTGATTTTGAACGGTTTTATTAGTACTTATGATATATTGCCTATTCTATTTTTATTATTATACCCTACTGAATGCTTTCAGTCTTTTACCTCGGTCGACCCAGCAAAGGCGAATTTATTACTTCGACTGATGAAATGTTACACTTCATTTTTTTCCTCTCTTTTTGGAGGGACCAGGCAAACGAGCTTGGTAAAATACCTCTATCGTTGGCTTGCCATAAAGATGAAAAAAAATATCTAGCAGAAACCTGCACCCAAGTCTTGGGATGATTATACACGCGCGTACGTTAAGCATTTTTTCTACTCCGCCGGCTCTTTTAAATATTCCGAGCAATAACCGAGGGAAAAAACCAAGCTGGGGTAATTTTTTAAAATGATTAAATCAGACGCTGCGAATTTCATTTTCCACGCATACCGATTCCCTTCGCCACCTCCGATGGTTCGAAAGTTAACCTAATTGTTGGCATAAAAAAAACTAGGGCCAAAAGCGCAACCGTACCACGGTGTGAAATTAATTCGTCTTCGGACGTACCACATTGAATGAGGCGGTTCGACGTGAAAGAATATTTCACCTTATCAAAAGCCTGCCAATTACAGAGCGTTACCGAATTGAAAACTTTTTTGTAATATTTTCAACTCTGATTATGACAGCGAATGAAAGTGCGCGAGCTCGTCGAAAAAAAAAGCTTCATATGATATGACGTCTTGACATAAAGTTTATAGAGGTTTTCCCTCCTTTTTCGCCTCCTATCGTCAGTTTTGCGCCGCGTATTCGATGTATGCGGTGCTGTGCTCACACAACAACACGCCAAGATAAGGTTTTTTTCCCCTGCCATGCATTCTACTTCGGTTGTTCGCTATCTGCGGCTACCATGCTGTACACCAGTCTCGCACAATGTGTGTACAATGAATACAATAAAAAATTGTTCTTATGTACACGATGGCGTAGAATCTTTCTTAGGTAGAGAGGTGAAAGATCCGGGGAGTGTGAAGCAACTTCCTTTGATATTGTTGCGAACTGCGATGGTCGTGTAGTATTTGCTTTGCAGACGAAGCAGACCCCCATGTATAAGATGTTTCGTGGCGTCTTCCTATACATTTTTCCATCATCTTATCGAAGCGTGCAAAACCAGCCCCCTTCCCAGCCCGGCATCCGAATCCAGAGTAAATTTTACGTCAATAAAGATTGCTATCTTTTGATGACTCTTTTTATCGCGACTTGCGAGTGCACGCGAGATTTTTTCTTCGACGAAGGCGTTGACTCGTTTTTTTATTGGCGACGATGCGATGTGCCATGTATGATTGGAAAAAAAAGAGTCGATTTATTTGGAAAACGATTGATTTGCGTTGATTGGCAGTTTCAAACAAGAGATGAAAAAAACTTTAAACTTAAGTAACAATTTTCGTAAATAATTTTCAATTTTCCCCAAAACGTGGCTCTCAGGCCTTGAAATGCCTGCTTGCATTTACAAAAATTGCTTTGAATTTGCATAATAAAATATCTTGAAACTAAACATGATTGAAAATTGAAAGAAATATTAAAAAGTACAAAAAAAAATTAGTACAAATGAAGCATGGAATATGAAAAGGGCCTAACTCTACAAGTTTTTCAGACTGGTGTAAAATGTGTGTGTGTTTTTTTTCGTTGAAACGCCATCTATTGCATGTTTAATAGGGTGGGCCGAAAAAACAGAAGTTTTCAAAAATTCACAAAAATTCAAACTGTTAAAAATTTAGAAAAAAATTCAAAATTGAATTAAATCAGTTTTAGAGCTTATTTAGTGACCACATAGACCAAAAAACACATTTTTTTGAAAAAAAAAAGTTTTATAATTTTTTTTTTCATGTGAAGAAATTGTATAAATTTAAAAAAATTGTAAGTAAAGCATTCATTTTTTTTTCAAAAAAATTCTGCTTTTGGTTTGAATAGTCTCTAGATAAGCTCTAAAACCTATATAAATGCATTTTAAATTTTTTCAAAATTTTCTAAAATTTTTGAAAATATTGAATTTTTGCCATTTTTTGAAAATTTCAATGCCAATGCGCGATCGGAAGATATGAATTGATTTTGATTTTTTTTTATTCTTCAAGTCTCATCAGCCAACAACTTTTTTTTTTTGGGGGGGGGGATGTTTTTGAAAATCGAAAAAATTGTTTTTTCGGTCCACCCTAATGTTTACCTAATGGTGTTCAATGAAGTCATATGCCCATCCCAAACATCGAATTTCTAGTTAGAACATTTTTAATCGAACTGTGATGGCTCTGAAAGTCGAAAAAAGTGTATTTTGGAACTTGGAGTTTGGCCCTTTTCAAATTCTATGCTTTAAATATACTCTCTTAATTTTGAAGTGGTCTAAGAACTGAAAATTGACTGAAATATACAGACAGAAATGAGTCATTGAATCAACCAGTAAATTCACATTTTTGAATGAGTAAACATTTTTATTTAGGTATTGATTGAATCAGGAGATTTTTTCACCAATTTCTAGTAATTCAGTTTTGTCCATTTAAGCAGACAATTTTGACTAATTTGAATTGAGAGGGCACAAAACGATTCATCAAATTTTTAATAAGTATGTTTTCACACAGAAAACATTAAAAAAGGGGCGCGGGTGGCTCTTAAGCTTTCAGATTATCTATAAACCTATCATATGACAGACATACAAACATGACTCAACTTTTCAATTAACACCACATAAAAATCAAATTCAGAATATATTACTGAAAACCAATCTAAGTTCTTTTATTTCATTAATAATTAGACAATTCTTTACTTGAAAACCAGGGATGGGCCATATCCCGGACAGAAGGATTTCAAATCCGAAATCCGAAATCTGATATCCAAACTCGGGGTATGAAGGCGATGGAAAAAAATTCTGAACTTCGGAAAATTTTTCATGATTTTTCAAAAACTTGAGAGCTCTGAAGTTATTATCATTTAATTTAGACCTTATGAGAATTTTGCATGCTGAAAAATTTATACCCAATTTCAGTGAAACAAATGATTATTGTAATTTTGATGTGAAAGTTTGGATTCTGTCAGAATAGCGAAAATAAGCAATCATTTTAATAATTTTCTAAGTTTTCTTTTCATCCCATTTTTCAAACTACGAAAACTTGGCATTTTTTCTGGTTTGAAAAATTAATTTTGAAAGGCCGTTTTTGTGAGGCTCAACCAAATTAAACACATAAGTTCTTGATGTAGAACTAAAAGAATTCTTGTATTTTAACAGAACAGAAATATAATTTTACGCCAATCTGGCAAAAATAGTAAATAAGAAAAATATAAGCCAATTTGGCAAAAAACATAGTAGGTATATAAGAGCCAGTCTGGCAGGAAACAAACTATAAAATAATATTAACCAATCTGGCAAAAAACAGATAGTAATTATAACATAAATATACAAAAACACGAATAATGACAGATTCAGAAACATAAACAGTTTAAATTCTGGCCGTAAGTATGGCGTCGGTGGCGCTCGAAAAATTTAAACTGTTCGCTCCCTCTTTGCCAAAGATGATCGGATGAAATTCAAATACGTATCAATTTTCTGAAGCAGAAAAGCGTTGTCCGGATGTTGGTGCACACTGATTCCGTCATCGTACACATATTGTTTTACCAGCGGCGCTTCAATTTTCAGAAACCATTCAGGGTAGTAGACCTGAATCGGTTGCTTAACTTTAGCCATATTATCGAGCATATCATTGAACTGCGTTCTGGTCTCCAATTGATCTTTGAACCTAGTTAGGGGAAGGACGACGAGCACCCGGACTCCGCGATTATACAACTTATTCGTAAGTTCCATCATGGAGTCCGCCAGATCTTCGATTGTAATGCGAGGATCCCTCATTTCCACGTCTCCAATAGTAAGGATAACTCGAAGAGGGAGCGTAATTTCCTTTGCGCACTCGATAAGGCGCTTTATAGTCATCCGGCGGTTGGTAAACTTTGAGTTCAGAGCCAACGTAGCCAAATCCAACTACTCAACCGGAACCAGAATACTATAATCTCCCTTTCCAAGCACAGAATACAAAAAATTTTGTATTTTGAAATGAAGCATTCTGAATAAATTGGAATTTTGAATCCAAAATCCGTGACGAGAAAAGATTTGAATCCGAAATCCAAAATCTAGATTTTGAAGTTTTTTGGATTTTAAATCCTGCCCAACGATGTTGAAAGCTGAAGAAATTGAAGTGGTCCGGTAAGTACTGTGACTACGTACGTCAATTTCTCCTCAAAAAAAGGGGCAGGGGTAAGCAGAATAAATTTTCGCTCGATGATTTTTCCAACATTCTTCAAATAAATAAAAAGTGTGTGATTTAATGATACCTATATTACCTACTCTGAAAAATATGAAATTATAGACTTACTTTGAAAAAAAAAAAAAGAATTAAGTTTCAGTCTGAATGACTTAGTTTCAATAATTTTGAGATCTGAATCAATAAAATTCGGTAAAATAAATATTACCTAATGATATCCAGTTATAAAAATTACCTATACTAATATTTCAGCGATTTTATAATTTTTGGTAATAAAATTGGAAAATTTTGTTGAAACGACATAATTTTCATGAAATATATTTCAATGATTCATCGAAGAGCAGAATTTCATCAACGAATGGTCCAAATTTAGTGAGCTTGGCTACTACGCTTTCTCAATAATTGGCTACCAGATCTTGAAACCTCTTCGAATTTTTCCGGATAAGTAAGTTATTTTCACATTTCTCAAGTTTTGAATCGCTCACTTTTAGTAATCTTGAAATGTTTGAAATACTTAGCTGTTTATTTTTTTTTTTCATATTGATGATGAACTATCATTCTAATTTCTGAACTTTTATTTATTTGCATGAAATTTTATTGATGTACATAGTACATACCTACAAATCTGCACCCCTAATTTAGGTACTTCCTATCTTCTGCTGTTTATACAAGTTTTCCAACAAATCAATCAAACAATGAGATTTTGAGGAAACATTTCCGGTGGATATTACACAAATTCATGCTACCCAACATGTTATTTTAAAGGTGGTTTGAGCGATTTTCGAATCAATTTTTAATCTGATTGTGACTAGAATCAAGGATCTGTCGAACTTGTCCCATTAGTAGCCATAATATGTCCAACGCTGGTATTACGGTACGAATTCCAGCCTACTACGTACCTCATCGAAAGAACTATTACAACATGAGAGCGATGTCGCTGACGCGGCGAATTAGAGGGCATCGTATCGGGGTCGCGGTCGGGTATTAAATCAGATTTCGCACTTTAATGAAATTATCGCCGTTTTTGACTATAATCCATTGAACCGTGTACCTTAAGATACCAACATTTTCGGGGGAAATCCGTTTAATGTGTATTTCGACGATTACTCCGGCGTATACCGTCGCGTCGAGCGTTGTACGTGTACATTATGGGAATGGAATTGGTCGTCGAGTGGGGGTGTGCCTGGAAAACGTGCTTTTCTATGTGCGAGCATTATCGATACTACGGTAGGCAAAAACGACAACGACGCGACCGGGCTTTTAAAAGCCAGTATCGAAATTATTTAATCAACCTGAAAAAGCGCTTTAAGGCGATTTTGAATTAGTTAAAACGATTCATTCGTTTCTCTTTGTCGTTCGCTGATCTTTCTCTACTTTGGTGCGATGTTGGTTCATGTACCTGCTGTACATGTACACCCGTTCGATAATAAATGTGTTGACTTTGAAATACCCTCGAAACGACGTGTACTCGGATGCAAAATATAGATGAACTCGAGGCGATTTACACCAATACCATGTTGGCGTGTGTGGTAAATGTATGATAATTATTTGTAATTAAAAGGAGCACGATGTCGGGGATGAATGTGGAATATGTTACTGGGTTAGTGAGTAACGAATGTTGTGAGAGAGCTGTTACAATCAGCGATGTGCGAATTTATTAATAAGGAGGTGGAGTTCGCGGATTGGGATTCATTTTTTTGGTTTAGTGGTTTTTAACTGAGTTTTCTGGAGGGAGAGAAAGTAGGTTTCTTGAATTTTCTTTTCCTTTCATTTTAATGTCAATTTTTTCAGACATTTCTTTAAAAAATAATACTAACTTTTTTGTACTGACATGTTTGACAGATCATAGAATTTTGATTTCGTTCGTATGCCCGAACGAAGCGAGGGTGAAGCTTTTAAGAAATTGGATTGTTTATTTTCAAAATGGACGTTTTCCTCACTAAGCTGGTTTTAAAGAATTTTTTTCTGTGGATACAGCAATTTTTTTATTTCTTTGTAGGTGGACCAGAGCAGGGCCAGATGATTTTTCAGGTGGGCCTGACCCACTTGGCACCACCCTCTGGTGTTATTCAACTCTTCTGACAAATCGTATAGTGCTGATAAAGAAAAAAAAAAGAAATCGTTGCTTACTATAATTCAAAAAGCTTTCTTTTCCTTTCGTTGTAGTCAATTTCAATTTAATCAGGATAACCATATTCTGAGACACCTGGAAGTCATGGAATTTTTAAAACTTGGAAAAATCGAGGAAATTTGAAATTTTTGCTGGAATTTTTCAAAAATTTGAATGTACCTATTGTTCTGTTCATTTTTTCATTCTTTGATAAAACCATATTAGGTAAGTAAATAAATTGCATCTATTGTTCGTTAAAATTCGCATACCTATTTTGAAAAAAATCATCTATAAAAGTACGTAATACTTTTCGATTTTGAATTATAGTTTCATAGTTGATTATTTTGTATCTATCAAAATATCACACTTCTTCAAACATGCGTCTCTCTTGAAAATGCTGATTTTATGCTGCTGTTGTAGTTTTTTCAGAAAGATTGAAAAAAATTATTCTTAAGTGGGTAATGTTTGGTGAAAAATTTTCACCAAAATAAATTTTGAAAATTGGACCAAAAGTTTTGAAAAATGTCTGAAAATTAATTTTGAGGGAGTTCTTACCCCAGATCAGAGAACTGTTCAACTCCTGTGCTCGATATAAAACTTGAGTTTTAAGAAATTCCTTCTAAAAACACGTTCTCTATTCTTCGCCGCTTAAACTAGGTACCTATTAGCTTATAGTATGTAACTGAGTTTCAAGACAGCTTTTTCTAGTGAGTAATTCTGTTCAAAAATCATTTAAATAACGATTTCTGGAATTCTGAATATTTTATCAGACAATGTGCCATTCTAATTTTCCACTATACTTTCTGAATGTGAATCAGTAAAAAAAATTGAAAATTGACTGATTAAACAGCGAAAAGTGTACCACATTTGACTGTCAATCAGGGGAAAAATTACTGATTCAATTAATGAACTTCCATTTTTGAATCAGTTATCTTTTTTAACTGCTGAAATGAATTAGTTTTCAATTTATTAATTAAATCAGTGATTATGGTAATTACTGAATCAATCAGTAAATTAAAATTTTTTACGAATTCATTTCAGTAGGTAGTTGAAAAAATTACGAATTCAAAAATGAAAATACACTGATTAAATCAGTAAAATTTTCACTGATTTCTACAGATGCACACTTTCGGTTTTTTAACCAGACAATTTTAACTATGATTCAAATTTAGAGACTAGAACTGAGGTATCGAACGAGTCTACGTCAATTTCCCGCGGACAATTTCCCGCGGGGACAATTTCTCGCAGTTGAATTTCGCGTGGAGACAATTGCTCGCGGCGAAAATTGACCGCAGCGAAAATTTCCCGTGGTGAAAAAATTCTCATGGAACTATCACAAACAAAGAGAGGCGTACCAATAAGAGTGGAGGTGGAGGTAGCAGCACTTTGTTGAAAAAATTTGCCATTTTGACCTTGAAGTTGGAGAAATTTTATTCTTGTACTCATATTTTTCCAACTTGGAAAAATTTGAGTACAAAATGGTGAATTTTCCAAACTTGATGATTATGAATAAAAATAGCAGGTTGTCCAAACTTGGAAAAATTCACAAAAATATGAGAATTTTTTTCACCGCGGGAAATTTTCGCTGCGAGCAATTGTCGCCACACGAAATTTAACCGCGAGAAATTGTCCCCGCGGGGAATTGTCCACGGGAAATTCACGTGATACCGTATCGCACAATGTGAGCTTGCTTTTGCTTATCTACTTGAGCAGCTATGTAATAGCAAAGGAATTTGTCAGGGAAATTGATACGTGTTGAAACCGTTTTTTGTGTAGTTCGAAAATGATTAATATGACAGAGGTAAGATCAAGAAAAAATGAAATATATCGTTTTCAATCGTTGTACGAATGAAAACAATTTTGAATCGATTTTCAGATCTATGAAGTATGTAAGTCTAGATGTTGAAACTATACTCTGAGGAGTCGAAATTGTTTTTTCGAGTTGAAATTTCCGCTTGATTCTACTCCTTTTTAAAGGCTCAAAATGAGTGTCAACTCAAAATCCAGTTTTTGACCCCTAAAAGTAATATCAGCATCCAGCTTCAAGCTGTGGTTTATGATTTCTCAAACTCGAAATTACGTTTTGCACAATCCGTTCGTTAGAAATCGTGCTGCTATTTAAAATTTTGTGTAGTTTGTCCCAAGTATTTTCATCATTCTTACTTTTTAATTACGATCTACCATCCAAAACCAGAGCTTGTTTGCTCCTCTTTCGGTGGTTGCTTCAAAATAGGCTTATATTGAGAAAAATCGAATCCGCAATTCCACACGCATCGTATAGTCCGCCTATACACACAGCTATTTTAGGACGGCTGAGGACACGCGTTTATTTCGAACTGACGGAACTGATCAAATACACGGTATCTTGATGATAATTTATCGTACGCGAGCATTTCGAGCACCGAAGTGTAAACGAACCGCACCGAAGGGACCCTTCTCTTCAACCCTGTCACCGGAGCGCTGCTCGTTTCATAAAAGGGATCTTTCGTATGGTCATTAGCATTTTGTTGGCGTTTTAATTCGTCACGCCCATCTGGTTTTTATTACATCTACACTGATTTTTAGGATGGAAAAGGAGCCTCTGTGTGATGAGTGGTGAGACGCAGAGGACACGAGGTTGATATAGCGATATTTTATTCAGTCGATGAACTCGTCATACTCGTGGTATGGAATAGATTTTCCTTTTTGGCGAGCTATAGCGTGTGTTTTGGGCGAATATGGGGATTTGGATGAGGGATAGGAAGAGTGTGAGTTGGGATTTGATTTTGGTGGTTGTGAAAAATCGAGGAAGGTTGAATGTTTACCTGAGCTGGGTAAGCTTTTTCATCGTTGTATGAAGATACAGTGTCGAGTTGATGGGGAAAGTTTTTTGAGAAAAATATCTGAAAAAATCAGTAAAATAACGATTTTGTGCCTAGATTCGTGCAAATCGGCAATTTTCTTAAAACATTTAGTTCATATATCCTGAATGGAAAATTATAGCTACGGAATCTCAAAGTGAGGTCATTACATTATATTTTTTTAAATCCTATTTGTTGAAAATTTTATGGTCTCTCCCTGATAAGTACATTATGATTTGACTTCCATATCCATATCCCTGTGTTTCTTTGATATCTTTTACCAGGAAATCGAAAAACTGCGAATGGGAATTTGAAGATTTTCCCCTGTTTCCCAAACTCCAAATAATGTACTTGAACAATTTCATAACCGAGTTGGAAAAAGTTTGCCATCACAATCAACTTTTTGATGATATTTTTTGAAAACTTTTTATTGCAGTGCTGCTCTGCTGCCAAATACATTTTGATCCTCGCAAGTTTTGTACAGGATGTTTAAAAAATCATGCATGATTGCTCTATTTTTTTATTGACTGAAAACATCAAAGTGATTTCAACAGTTTTGAATTTCTCGTGACGGGTACTTTCGACGTTTCGACAGTGATTAAACATTTTTCAGTTCGATTCACAAGTGTCCAAAAAATCATAAAACCTGAAAAATTCAAATGAAGAGATGATGTTTTAAACAATAGTTTGGATTTTAATAAAAATTAAGACGGTTTTATGAGACTGACATTTTTACGGTTGATTTACTAGTTTTCAAATTATTGCTCATCATTTCTTTGAAAATAACGAAAAATTCTTCTTTTTCATGAAAATCATCTCTCACACTTTATAAACATAGATGGAAGAAAACTTGTAGAAGAAATAATTATGGATTTTTAGTCCTTTACAACTTTTGTTTCAATCATTTTTTCTTATCCTCAATTTTTAAAAAAATGGGTTGAATGAAAAACCACGATACGAAAGAAGAGTTTTAAACAAAATTGTGGGCTTTGAAATTCCATCATTCAATATTCTACATTTTTTTTCTGACTTGCAATGGGTTGTGAGTAGGGGATAATTTCCTCGAAGAAGAGAAATTATCATTTTTTGTACATAATTATATTAAATCTCCCCATTTCCATTTGAATTTTTTTATAGTTTTATGCTTGATATTTTGGACACCCTGCGTGGTAGAAAATTTTGCTCCTCTGTTAAAACTTAAAAGTACTCAAACTTATAAGAAATCTTGAAATTTTTGGTTTTAAAATGATTTTTGATATGCCAGGATCAATGTTACCAATTGAATTTATTCTAAATACATACTCGAATTTCCCGGTATAAAATTTTATTCAAGACTTTTGTTGAGAATATTGATGAATTTTTCATGAAAATTATAACGTTTAAAAGTATACATCTTAAAAACTATTACACATTTTAGTTATAAGTATCTCTGAAAAAATAAAATTACAAAAATTGATGAATTTTATCCCAAAAAAAAAAAAATATATAATAAAAGCGCCTCATTCACAAAATCAGTAAAAATGTAGGCTAAAAAAATGATAAAATGGAAAAAAATGATTAATTATTATTTATTCAGAAAAAGTTTTACCAATTTTTTGATTAGGGCCCAGACCTCCGTTATTATTTTTTGTGGATAAAATTTATTATTTTGTCTTTGCAGTGTTGAAATCTTAAACTTTTTTTATAGTTGAAATGTGAAATCATTTTCCAAATTCAAGTGATCCATTTTGAAAGATACCGACTTAATTTTCTACTTCTTCAGTTTCAATAATTGTTGCTCCACGAAAATTGTCTGACTTTAAATCCATAACAGCATTATTTGAACTTTTTTTTTTTTGAAAATTCTCATCAAAAATTATTTTATTGGGTGAAAATTGTTTGACTTATTTTAATATATTTGGGTTAGTGATTTGAAGTTGATGAGAATTTTCAAACACCATTTTTGTGTAATAATGGCGCCAAGAGGTCCAGTTTTTAAATTCCTTGGCATCGCCTGTCTGTGCGGTGATTTTTTTGAAAGGCTCGCTTTTCAAAAAACAATTTTTTACCAATTTTCTTTGAAATTTTTATTTTTGTCAACTTATTCACCAAACTTTTTTCTTCCTCGTTGAAATAACGAAACGCTTACTTACTTATTATATTCAAACTAATGTTGTCAAAACTTATTATTACCGTTGGTTGTCTGAATGCTCATTTTTTTCTGGTTTTGCTTTAGAGTGAACTTCTGTCTAGGATTTGCGATTGAAAAAGAAATTTAACTTAGTTTTTAGCTTTCTTCAGGTATCTATTTCAGTATTTTCCTATGCTTCTGGTTGGACACAATTGAAAATAGCTTTCGCGGTGTTCATTTTTCACTTGGTAATCTAATAATAAACCACCTTGACTAAATATTGGGCGATCATTGTTTCCCACGTCCTGAGCATCCTCTAGTATATATTTTTCAATTAAATCGGACGTCTTAGTGTGGCCATTACGTCGAAGGTTTACGCCACTGCGATGTATCTCGGACATTCCCCTAAGACTGATTACAATATATCGAGGACGAACGCAGCCTGGCAGAGTCGAGTTATCGTAACACTCGCCAGACTAATGAGTCCCATCGTAGTACTAATAGGACAAGCGTTTAATAAATGATGAGCGTATCCCGAAGACGCATCGTCGTCGCTGCACTACGAATAAATAATTCATAAAAAATCCGACGCCAAATTATCCTTCGTCCTTGTACACTTACCAACGGATTATTTGTCGTGTACCTCCGAAGAAGAGAGCGAAAATGTCTCTAAATAAATCACAACACGACGTCTTTGCCTTCGTGCATTTATACAGCGATGCAGCACCAGAAGACGCGATAATTACCGGTAATCAGTCTGTACGAGACCCGGAGTGTCAAACTTTTTAAAAAGATGATGAGAAGAGATTGAAAACTAAACGCCATGATAACGATACAAGGTGTTATTTCGGTGGCGTCTAATTTTTTACTTGTCGGTATTTTTTTGGGTATGAAAAAAGCTCGACGTAAGTAGGACGACGTCACCGGTGTAAGTTTTTAGCGAGAAGTAATTTTTCTTACTCGTATTTTTAATGACTTGTGCGAAGGGATTATACGAAGGCGAAGTTGGCATTTAATTTACGAGCCAACTTTGCGAAACATACTGTGCTCCTGGTCTTAGTATGGAGCATCGTATCGTGTTTTAAGAAGTATATTTATATACGAGTAGGTCTACGTGTAGTGCTATAGTGTTGTTAATTTTTACGCGTTTAGTGAAATTACCTCTATGGGATAGTTTTTCAACGGTTATTTATTTCGGCCTGGAATGCGATAGATGCGTAATTAACGGGATAATTTAGTGGACTTGTGTGTAACGGTTGTACAGGGGTGTTTTTCTAACTATAGGTTGTATCGTAGGTACGTTTTTACCCTTGGTTTTTTGGTGAAATTGGAATTATATGTTGGTTGATTCTTGGTTCACCACTGGAGATTGTTTATTGATTGGTCAGAAATGGTGTTTTTTGGATTTAAGTTTGTTGCTAGCGAGACTTTTCTTTTGAAGTTGATGAATCTAGTGAAGGATTCCCTGTAGGGGAATGTTCGAATAACTATGTTTTTCCTATCCTTTTGGGATCCAATGTTGGAGTATTGGGAACATTTTGGATAGTTATGAAGGAAAAACGAAGTTTGTCTTTGTTGAATGTTGATGATAAAAATACTAGAGAAACAGAGTTTAGGAAATTGGTACATGCGAGGAAAAAAATTTACCCATTTTTTCTTATTTACTTTGAATCTAATTCACTCATAAGTTCGTTTCTGAATTTGAAATAATTTATTTTTCAATTTTTAAAAACGAAGGTGAAAATATGTATTTAGGTAGTCAAGTAGGTGTATTTGAAAACAATGAAATAATTTTTGAAAATTGGAAAATATTTTAAAATCAATTTTGAAGTATTTTTCTCGTTAGATTCATTGGTGTGGCTAAAAATTGAAAAATTACATCTCCGATGGAATTTCCTTTCTTTAAATATCGAAATTAGTACTCGAGTTATGTAGCTGAAGCACAAGATCATGTATCGTGCTCCTTTACGAAATCGTTGGATGAAAATAGAATCGATGCTTTTGATTTGTAGGGATGGAGAAATTTGAAAAAAAATCAAGTATATATTTGGAATGATCAGTTTGAATGTTTGAAAACAACTGAGCATTTTAGTGAAGGTGTTCGATTTTGATGAATTCGAATCTGAATGTATGGTAGGACATGTATTTAGTTGATGATGGCAGATCTTCGGCGTTGGAATTTCTTCTGCTGTGGAATATTTCAACCTGTAGATAATAATTTATTTTCAGCAAACCTGTCTAGTAGGGTGGGTCGAAAAAACAATTTTTTCCATTTTCAAAAACATACCCCTCCCCCCCGCAAAAGTTGGCGACTGATGAGACTTGGAGAATGAAAAAAATATTTCAAAATCAATTCATATCTTCCGATTGCGCATTAGCATTGAAATTTTCAAAAATTGGCAAAAATTCAATATTTTCAAAAATTTTAGAAAATGTTGAAAAAATTTGAAATTAATTTAAATTGGTTTTAGAGCTTATCTAGTAACTATTCAAACCGAAAAGCAGAATTTTTTTGAAAAAAATTCATGCCTCACACCTTTTTTGAATTTCTACTATTTCTTCACATGAAGAAAAATAAAAAAAATATATAAAACGTTGATTTTTTCAAAAAAAAAAAAGTATTTTCCGGTCTTTATGGTCACTAAATAAGCTCTAAGATCAATTTTAATCAATTTTTAGTTTTTTCAAAATTAATAAAATTTTGAATTTTTGTTAATTTTTGAAAACTTTAACGCCAATGCGCGATCAGAAGTTATGAATCGATTTTTATTTTATTTTTTCATTCTTCAAGTTTCATCAGCCAACAACTTTTGCGAGGAGTAAATATTGTTTTTTCGGTTCATCCTAATGTTTAGTGCTTCATATCTCTTGATATTTATTCATTGATTTTTTTTTGAAATTTCATTCGTACCAATTTCCAACCCCTTGAAAAATGATAAATGCTTACTTACCTGGGAAAAATTCCTCAAAAATTTCCAAGCTGTATTATTTCAAAATTTTTCTCAACATTTTTCATATTGGAACAACTACAAACAAAAATAGTGGAAAAAAAGGCTTTTCCATAAGAAAACGGACCAAAAATGAAGTCTGGTCTTTTCGATTTTGCTCAATTTTCCTCACGAGTTCCCTTGGATGGTCTATTCGTAAAACTATGATCATTAGAATTTCCTTTCTAACCTTTAAGATGGCTGGGGGGAGAGCCTCATAATTTTTATGCAATTGCAGTTTTTTTTTTGCCAAATTACCAAATTTTGAAGGCTCCCATCTCGAGATGAGTATTCTTGCAGGAAAACTGTTTGCGGGGTCCGAAAGAGAATTGACAGGAAATTTAAAATCGATAACCACATTTTGAAAAGCTTGACTGAGCGAAATCGGAAAACTCAACTCGATTTTTGGTCCGTTTTAGCATGAAATGGCCCAAAAGAGATGAAAATGAAACTCCGAAATCTGATTATAGCAAATTAATGTTTAATAAAAATACGTAACCGGGCATGGATTTTAAATGATTAATCGAGGAACTCTCACGTACGCGTACGTAGCGAGATTATCTCTGGAAATCGAGTGGTACGCTTTGAATATCCCACTTTGTAATTGGGATCAAAAACAGAAATATCATGCCTTGAAGATTGAAGAACATAAATTTACCTACCTTTATTAGAAGGCACAAATAACTGATATTGGGTAAACGCCTACTTGAAAAATTCGAAAAAATGATAAATTTCATCAAAATAATATAATAAATTTTATCAGAAAAATGAAAACATTTTTTACCAAAATAATTAAATTTATTCCAAAAAAATGATAACCTGTCCCAATTTACAAAATGAGTGAATAAAAATAATATTTGTTATAAAAAAAATGATGAAATTTGTCAAAAAAAATGAATTTTATCGAAAAAAAAAGATAAATTTTACCTATTTTGTGAATTGGGATACGTTTTATTTTTTTGGGTAAATTTTATTACCTACCTATTTTTTTTTCAGTGTGTTTTTACTTTTTTTACATTTTGGAGTAGAAAGTACATATTTTTCATTTAGAAGTCACTTGAAAAAAAAAAGATAGAAGAAAGTCAATTTTAAAAAATTTTTATTTTGAAAAATGACATCTTTTTCAGAAACGGACACCATTAATTGAGATGCCAAATAAAAGCTCAAAAATGGCCCAGTAGAACGTTCAAAATACAATAGGTAGATAAATTCGTGATAAGATGTCATTCCACGAGAAAAGAGCCTATTTGGCCGGATTTAGTTTCGGAGACACAGGTGTTTTAGCAAAAAAGAGTTATAAATAAAAAATGAAAAAATTCGCGAATCTCTACACTACCTACTTTTACTTTGCAAGACTTTAAATTAAATTTTTACAAAATTTAAAAAAAAAATGATTTTTGAAAAAACTCAAACTTCAAAACGCTGTGGATTGGACAAATATGCATATTGGGAGCTCATTCCGGCCTTTTTTTGTAGTTATATGTCACAATATTCCGTGATGGGCTTAATCTAAACTCAATACTGGCCAAATAAGCCTTTTTCTCATAGAATGACGCATTAATTTTCCAAAAAATGCGAGCATTTTAATCATCATCTGTCCCCTGCCTCTTGCTCCCTCTGCAATTATTTTTTTCATGAAAAGTATGGTTACGAACAAACCAAATCTCTTTAAAGGATATAATTCACAGAATTTGGACAATGATTTTGACAATATTTGTGTAATTCGAAACATTGTAACACATCCTCGGCTCGGTGTATTTCATTTTATGCTTTTTGTCCTCTTTAATGTTTGCCTTCGTACTCGTCTAATCTTACGTAAGGAGGTCGCAATATTTCTCGCCACCGCTGCCCCGGTTGAGTCGCAAATCGTCGCCGTCGTTGGCGCTGAGAAGAACTTTCGCGCGGGTTGCGAATTTTATATGCGAGGTGACGACGCCACGGTGCGCTATATCGAACGTTGAAAATGCTTATTTTATACCATCTACCTAGTTTTCCCTTTTACCCCTTCTGACTGCGTCTTTTTCTCGGGTCAGGCTTCGATACTAAAACGTGTATACGCAAATAAAACAGATAAACCGGCGTGTATACTATTTACATAATATACCAGCCGAACACGTAATGCTTACTCGGCCGCAACCGAGAATTATCGTCGCAATCAAAAGAAATTATTTCTTAGTCGGGAAGTTATTAAAGGAAAATTTCGCGGCGCATTATTCGTTAATTTCAAATTGCACGCGAATGAATACCGAGCCGAAGCGAACTCGGTGTGGTTATTTGTTGGAAATTTAGTGGATGTAATTTTAGTACGACGGTGCTTTAGTCGTTTCGAATGTACGGCTGGAATGTTCCACTTATTCTTTGCGTAGTCTCTTGGAATATTTCTAAAGTGGGATTTGTTGAGACGATTTGAGTAAATTTTTTGTAAGGGGATGAGGGTTCGAGAAAAATATTGCTGTTTGCATTTCTATCGTAGCTCAATTCAAGGAGTCCTTACAAATATTGTTAGTCCTATTTTTATCTTGTTTTTTGCTTGTCCGTTCTTGATAAGCTGCTTCGGTCTCTACTTAAAAAAAAAATGATAATTTTGAACTTTTCAATTTATACTATTCTATTTTTTTCTTGGTTTTGGAGTTACTTCATTTGAAATTTTTTCTACCTGGAGTGATGGTGGAAAAATTAGGTAATTTTTACCTCCTCCCCCCCCCCATCCGAGAAAAAATTCCTAAACGTTGAAGTGATGTAAGATGTATATTGACTGGGCAAGATTTTTCACAAAATTTTGGATTCCACCCCCCCCCCCCTCCTTTTGAAGTTATACCATTTTATTGCATTATTTTCGAAAATTTTCACATTTAGGTAAGGAAAGTGAAGGAAATTTTTTGTTCTTTGGCACTAAGTTACATCACATAGAAGTGTACTTATAATTTTTTTTAAAATTTCGGTGCACTAGTTCTTTCGGCTATTTGAAGTTTTTAATCTTGAAAAACACCATATAAGCAAAAAGCAACCGCCCTGGAAAAATTGCTTGAAAATTGTTTTTTATGTAGGATTTTGCTGTGTATTCGGTTTTGGTTATTTCTCTGAAGTAAAGGCTGGAAATTGAAAAAACTTACACAAACATTGTAATTTTAGCAGATTTTTCCAAATTTTGAGAGTTTTACTCATAAAGAAACGGCCAAATGAAAAATCCAATTCTACATTCGCATTCGGAAAATCAAAATATCCCGATTACCACTCTTTTCTCGATGTACCGATTGATTATTTTGCATTTTAATTTTCTTGCTCAAAAAACCCAATTCGAAAAGTATGAATTTTCAGGAAAAAATCCCCAAATGAAAAAACCAATCCCATATTCGTGTTCAGGAAGTCAAAATACCTCGATTACCACTCTTCGCGATTGTTTTACTCGAGGTCTCAGAATTCACCTTTTTTCAGCCTTTTCACCATGAAAAATCAACAAAAACAGTAAATTTTGAAACTTTGAGCAAAACGATTGCAAAAATGGTGTTTATGGGGGTATTTCGGTCTGCTGAATATGAGCATAGCATTGGTTTTTTAATTTGACCATTTCTTGCTGTATGAAACACTCGGAATTTGGAAACTATGCCATTACAACGTTTCTGCAATTTTTAGCCCTTAGTTCAAAGAAATTCCCAAAACCGAATACAAAGCTATATTCTACATCAAAAAATACATTTTTTTTAGTAATTTTTTCACGATGGTTGCTCTTTGCTTATTTATGGCGTTTTTACGATTAAAAACTTTTAGAAACCGGAAAAACATGACGAAATACACCAAAATTTTTGAAAGAAATATCGTAAATAAAAAAATACAATAGAGTCGTAACTTTGTGTCAAACAACAGAAAATTGTATACACTCCGTTGAAATTGAAGATTTTTGAAAATGATGCAATATAGTATGGCAAACTTCGAAAGGAAAGGGAGTTGGGGTCCAAAATATTGTGAAAAAAAATTTCAGTCAATTTACTCCACTTGAGAGCCTTGGGAGCCTATCAGCGCTTGGGGCCAAATTCATCCCTCATCCGGCCATACCCTTTTGCCAGTACTCGGAAGTGGAAAATTGGTAGATAATTTTTTACTTCCTTTTTTACATTATTTAATTTTCTTTTGAATCGTGGACTTCGAATTTATAATATTTCATGAGGTTATTCAGAAAAAAAATACTTACTATCATTACTTTTTTTTATATGTTTCTCGGCAAGCTATAATCATTGTACCATTTTCGTGACATTGTGGCACTTCCAACAAAAATTCACCTCGCGAGTCTTCCTACGTATGCGTATTAAAACAACGCTAGTACGTATCGAATATCCCACTGTGGCGAGCAAAGTATTTTGTCACCATCACATCGCATAGCATCTGGACGATAGTCGAATATACTTACGATAGGAAAGGACAAACGAGCGGACGAATTTCGGCGGTATGCGTCCGTCGTGTCGTGTTGTTAACTTCGCTGCTCGTATAGTCGAAGCTGAATGGAAGTTTAAACTAATTGGCTTCGTGCTCAGTTTTAAGAATTTTGGTCAAACTAAGTTTATATAACGAAAATGTTGAGAGACCGGAGAAGGTAATTTCATTACGTCTATCTGTTTGATATATTTGATCTCGTTATGTTACCCAAAGAATCCCTTCGTATTTCGGGGCGAACGTGCCTTAGGATGCGGACTAAACCAGGCAACCAGGGAGAGGTAGACGCTATCGCGATGGAATTTTTCAACTTATTATGTTAAAGCAATTCGATAGATAGATGTTCGATACATTTTCACTTGACGGTTCGTTTCGCTCTCGGTGTATTTTTTCCCCCGGTTTGTACTTTTCGGCGATGTTCAATACCTCTCTATAAAGGATACGATATTACGTCAGTAACAGAGCTTATCTTATAGGCTCGATGATTGCAGCGTGGTAGCATTGTTTTGGAAAATTAATACCGCGAATAATCGTCCATTACCGGGCCAGAATCTGTCTTTGAATAGTCCGATCTCGGAGGATAGTTTTTGTCTATGGAGCGAAAGCAACGCGGAGGGAAATTGGGTCAAAGTGTCGATGAAATATTTACCGCGGAAGTGCGGCACGGTACGGGAAGGGCTTTTGTTCTAATAAAAGAGCCTATTTATATAAAGGATCGGCGATGAGGTAATCAATCTATTAGGCAAGTTTGAAGCTCGGTTAGAGATAAATTTATTATGATTTTCTTGGTGGCCTCCTCGATGATGGCGGTATGTGAGCCCGTCATCGACGGTCCGGACGGCCTGTACAGAGTCGACGTGTTTTGTATTCCAGATTTAATATATCGAATCTGTACGCTTTTCTGCGAAGCTCTGGCTGCGACGAAAATAAGATTAATTGCGTCGAAGCGCAAAGATACGGAGGAGGTGCGACCTAGTGTTTTCTTCTGTCTTATGTTAACTCCTGCGACGACATGGTAAGGTGTTTTTTTTCCTCCTCTTCGGCGTTGTCGTTGTATCGTTTTGGCATGGGGTAAATTACACGAACCGACGACGCGACGTAAAAAGCGTAGGTACTTTGAATCGCAAATTTATGGTATGTGAGGGTAAATTGAATAAACGGTATTATCTAACGATATTCAAATTAGAATCGGAATATTCTCGGCGGTTACGGAGCCCGGAGTCGAGCTAAAGGTTTTTTCTTCCTACCTTTCTTCGTCGATCCTACATGTTGTTATTATTAAAACACGTGCGATCGGGGGAGTTAAGCTCGAGCTTACCAGATGTTGCATGTTTATTATAATAAAATTCGTGTCGAGGTTTCTTTTTTTCCAAAGAAATAGATGTGAAAATTAGCTCGGTCGAAGTCGACATGTCGAAACGAATCCTCGTCGAGGGAAGATATTTTTTCATCGTAAGATGTACGTAGCGAGCTGTAGGGCGAAAGTTCGGTCGATTTTTTCGGGATGGAATTGATGTTTTGTCGTAGAAATTTCGTGTTCGAAAAAAGAGGCGGATTTTTGAAAAAAAAAAAGCTTCGAATTAATGAAAAGATGAGATGTAAAAAAAACTTACTCATTACCAGGGTGTCTAACAAACCTTCAATACCCCAAAACAGGACCTTAGCAGGACCTTCAACAGGATTTTTAAAAAATCGGTTTTACTACTACATTTTGACACCCCCCCCCCCCCAAAAAAAAAAAAAAAATTGAAACAATTTTTGAAAAAGTAACCCATGATTTTTCTTCAATGATTGTATGAATTATATTAAAATCAAAAACTCATTTTAGAGGAACAAATTTTTCTAGTTTCAAAATATTCAATTGGTTGAAATGGAAGAAATGAGTTTTTACGGTAATTTCGGAAAGGAAATAGTTTATTTCACAACGAAGGAAGAAAAGCGGATTTTCACGAGTCAAAAATTGTTTTTTCTTCAAGTTCTGAACGATATTTTTTCTTATTGCGGAAGAAAAGCGTAAATTTAAACGGGGTCTGACCCATACCCAAACAAACTTTCCTTTATCACTGATTATTATGGACTTGGAAAATTTTTCGAAACTTCGCCAAAATTAATGTAATTTGGTTAGAAAGTATTGAAAATCGTAACTTCGAACAAATATTTTTTTAAAAAATAAAGCTATAGGTAAGTACTCCATTAATTTGAATCAGACAAAAATGACTGATTAAAATCGACAAAATCAAGTCACTGTAGGAATTAGTAAAAAACAGTACGATTCAATCAGTGAATTTTCACTACGGAATCAGTAAAAATAGAATTTCACTGTTTCAATAATGAAAATTCACTTAATCAGTAAATTTTTACTGATTTCAATCAGTCAACTAATTTTCACTGATTCAACAATCAAAATCCACTATTTGAATCGGTAATTTTTCACTGATTGGCAGTAAAATGACGCTGATTAAATGGGGAATCAGTGGAATTTGACTGATTAGGTATTAGTGACTTGATTTTCTCTATTTCATCAGTCAATTCAGGCATTTTTGACTGATTAAAATTAAGAGAGTAGGTACCTTAGGGTAATTAAGCAATCAATTGCTCATTATTTAGTTCTTTAAAAGTATTTTTTTCTACATGCAAGATATTCCATCATTTTTTAATCATACAATTTTTCTGTGCAATTTGTTTTCAAAGTTGAATAAAATTCTCTTTAGGTTTTTTCTCAGCACTTTTTTCGACTCTCATTTTTTTTTACAACTTTTCATTTTTCGAGTGGTACACTTTACTTGTGAGACCGTGAGACCTGATGCATCGTTCATGTTTGGGGCTAGAAAAAATCCGAAACTTGAAAGTTTTGAGAAAAAAAGTTGAGCAGGAAAATAGAGCGAGAAAATGTTTTGAGAATTGGATCTACTTTTGAGAAAAAATCCTATGGTAGAAAAGATTTTTGAGAAAAAATTTTAGGATTTGAAAAAAATTAGGGAAAAAATTTTCAAGGTTGGGAAAAAAATTTAAAAATTGAAATGTTTCTAAGATTGACGAAAATGTCTTGAAAAAAAACTGAAAAAAGTGTTAGATACTGCGTGAAAATAGATCGTCCTTCTCGTGAGTATATTTTTAGACTTTTATAGTTTCTTTAATCTCATATTTACGATTGAAAAATGCTAACTTCAAGCAGTACTGAAAAGAAACAGCTCTTTGGTATGATCGGGTCAGAAAAATGAGTCAGTATGTGCAATCTGGTATCTTGAAAGCAACAGAAAATTAGAGATTTTCCATGGGACATGTTCACTTAAAATGAGACTCTAATTTTTGTGACAACTGCGGAGATTTTTTTGAACTAGACTGTCGAAAGCATTTGGGGGTGGTGGAATTCTAAAAATTATTCGAAATTTGAATTCAGTGTCTGCAAATAGATTTTAAAGAAATGGTCGAGCAATGTAATGAACCTCTGCCCGAATTTTGTTATCTCAGAGCAAAATATTTATTATGGTGGCATTCGTATGAGATATTTGTTACCATACCCGCGTTTTTGCTGATTAGGTACAGTACCTAAATATGAATTCATAAAAATGAGAATCGCTTATCAATTCAGTAATTTTACTGTTTGAGCTCGATTGGAAAATCTCGTAATTTTATTTCGTTAAATTCAAAAAAATGCGCCATTTTCGTTCAAAATGAAAATTCGAGTAAAACCGTTTCATTTTCCGAGGCTATTTTTTATTCAAAACTGAAAAAAAAGTTTTCGGTGCTTACATCGGATTGATATTTACAAATATGCCGGCTACGACTGCGGCATCACTCCGGAATTCTATTTTCAACTTACCAGCGTCCACGGACGACCGCCCTTCAGCATTTTACGAATTTTCTTTACGCCTTCGCCTCGTCGAGAAAATACTCGCGGTATTTTCAACTTGTCGAAAGCGTATCGAGAAGACATGAAATATGCGCTAAGAACTTTCAAAAAGCAAAGTTTAAACAATGTTTCGATAAAATGAATGGCGTAATGTCGAGAATTTCTTTGCTTTTTTTCTCCTAATTTAAATTGAAAACTTTTTCATCGACTGGGAAAAAAATTTCGCGTTGGTATTTTTTATACGCGATAAAATTATAATCCAAATGAAGAATAATCTGTGTCGTGAGTTAGAGCGGAAAAAAAAAGAGAAGAAAAATGCTTCAAATT
The DNA here is from genome assembly GCA_038380155.1 of Pseudococcus jackbeardsleyi. Taxonomy (NCBI): domain Eukaryota; kingdom Metazoa; phylum Arthropoda; class Insecta; order Hemiptera; family Pseudococcidae; genus Pseudococcus; species Pseudococcus jackbeardsleyi. The sequence continues at coordinate 59,362,515 of CM076238.1, read as the reverse complement.
ATACTATTTCATCTTCTCGATATCGCCGCGTATTTCGTATCTTTTTTTTGCTCGCCTCGCAGGAATTCCTAGCTGCTGACGAAATATATTCGCTCGTGCTTGTATTTTCGGTATTCGGCTTCTTGTTATTTTGCGTATTTTACGTACTCGCAAAGAAGCTGCCGAACAATTGGCGAAGGTTTTAGGAAGTCGTATTTTTGTGTTTTCTAAGGTATCCAAAGGTTCGGGGGAAAGGGATTCGTTTGTTTTTGTATAGTTATGTTGGGGTTTTTTTCTCCAAACGTTAAATGGGTCGCCCGAGTTATTTTTATCGCCGGTGTTCGGGCGATTTTTTTACAGTTCGGATGCAAACTTGTGGAACTAATGAATCACGTGGGTCGGTTAACTAACCTTGAGGTTTTTAGCTTTGCTCCGATACGGTGCTTGGCTTTTGCAGCGAATGGGGGTGAAAAAAAGGTATAATATGTTTTTTCTGTAGTATATGTCGAGTTTAGAGTATTTTTTTTTTGTTGCGTACTGCGTTTCTTGTTTCCAAGTGAAATAGGAAAAAACGAATTTGAAATGGTTTTTGTGTTTTACGCGCGTATTTTTTTCGTATTTCTTTGGAGTTTTTTTTCTCGTTGTTTGTTGCCGGCTCTGTATGTTTTCCATGTTATTAAATATCGAGTATGAAATTGAAAAATAATGACCTTTTTAAATTAAATTTTTTGTCCGGCTTTCTCTATTCGTCGGCTTTTATTTAAATTTTATGCTGTATGCAGTCGCGTTTGTATTTCGTAATTAAATATTAACTCTTTGAAAGGTTATTGTTTTGAAAAAGGGTTACGTGTGTAATTAAAATTATTTTTTTACTGTCGCGAGTACCTGCGATCTGACCGAAATGACCACGGAATGTGGGTAATGAGTTATGAGGAGGGTATATGGTGTTGAAGAAAATGTTTTTTTTTTTTGTGACGAATTTCAAAGAGATTCTGGCAGATTTTTTTAATAATATTGAGAACTTTGTTTTTTTGAAAAATGTAGACAAAGAAATTTTTTTTCAGATTAGTTGAAAAATATTTTGAAAAATCGATCATAATGCATTTTTGGGATTCTTGGTCATTTACTCGAATCCGATCGCAATGAAAGTATCCTTGGTGGTCATTTCTCCAAGTAATAAAAGTTGAAATTTCGAAGCTTTTGATAATCTACATAGTTTTGATCTGTTCTTAGATTGAAATTCAGGCATTGATTTCAAAAATGAACTTGAATTTCCACCATCACTTCCAAGATTTTTCATGATTAGAGTTTTTGAAAAAATTTTGTTTCGCATTTTTTAATGTAATTTTGGCCCCCTCAGAGACGTTTTTTTGAGAAAAGAAAATTTCTTTGAAATAATTGAAAATAATTTCTTACTCCGCATAATAAACGAAAAATGAAGAACGTGAAATTTTCTTTCTGTCGAGTTCAACCATTTACTGCATATATGAAAAAATTTCACATCAAATTAAATCTGATTTATTTAGAATAACGGCAAAACTTTTGTTTTGAGGAAATAACTGCACAGAAAAGGTCCTGATGAAATTTTATTTAAACATTATTTTCAACCATTATGAATTGTTGCAATTAGATAGATTGTAACATTTTTCAGATCTGATTAGATGAGATCTAAAAAATTTTCATTATGTAGTTTTTTCTTGAGAGACTTAATTTTTGAGATATTTTCAATGAAATAATACGAAAGTTGAACTTTAATTTTTCATTTGTATTTTATAGAAAATAAATTTTGCGCTCTACGCTTTCTTTGCTCAGATTAATTTCCAATGTCAAAAGTTATCAAAAAAAGTAAAAAAAATCAATAAATTCTAATTGTGAAAAATTCTGACATGCTGGAATTTTTTAGATGTTTTTCTCGTAATCTGCGCGAAATATCAAGTACAAAAATATTTTTAAACATCATTTTCAAATGCCTGTGCTGTTTATTTCCTTGGATTTTTTTCATTTCCGAATATTAATTTTCGAATCCGTTCATTCGAACGATGTATTCCCAAATTTTCTTTCACTTATTTCCATTGAACTGTATCTCGTCAATAGGAACAAAAAAATTATTAGGTGAATGACATGCAATACCCCCGAAGAAGTTATCATAATTTCTGATGAAATAATTGAATATGTAATTAACTGATTAGAAATGTCTATAAAAATTGAAAGAAAACAGAGGTAATTAACTCACCAAAAATCCAAGTACATAATGAATTGAATGAAAAACCTACTTCCAATCTCAAATGTACATTGTTCAATGAAGAATCATAATTAGTGAATTGCTTCTTCGTCAAAAAGCTATCGAAATCGAGTGAAATTACAACAAAGTACATAGGTTAACTATATGTAACTTGACATTCTGAAATGGCCAAAGAGTAATCTCGGAGGCGCATCCAAGGGAGGGACTCGAAGTACTCGAGCCCCCTCTCCCTAATTTTTGATTAATAATTCATTTAATTAATATAATAATCTATTTTATTATATTTATTATTTATTATTTTTATCAAAATAAAATATTAAATAAAAATAAGGTTTTAAATAATATATTTAACGTATTTGATCCTTATTTTAAGCTCAGACAAACGATTTTTTTGTTACAAAAATGTGGTAAAGAGCATTCTTTGCTCTTCCGAGTTTTTTCAAAAAAATTTCGATAAAAATAAATAAATTTTCACCGATTTTCAGTTTGAAAACGCTGATTATTCAATAAATTTTCAATGTCAGACAAAAATTAACGATTTTTGACTGAAGGATCAGTGAAAAATAACTAATCTGAAAATTAACTTTCTCCCCCTATTTGTCTCAAATTTTCAGCCTCTCTCTTAATTAATTTCTGGGTGTGCCTATGAGTAATCCTCTGATCAAAAGCCGCAGAAATAAATCTTGAGAGACGTAAATTGTTGAAAAATGTGGTATAAATGGCGAACAGGTGATTAACTAACTTAAAATATCATAAGGTACTAAAAAATAATAAATTTGAAATTGAAAAGATCGTAGTCTGGCCTAAAACTGGAAATTATTTGATTGAAAATGAAAATTTTCAAGAAGCCCTGTTTGAGAATGAGGCGTTTCGAGAAAAAATACCTACATCCGAAGGTATTTTATTCAGGAAAATGTCCGAGAACCCACTCATAGACTTTTCTATCATTTGGAGAAGAATTTGAAGAGTATTCGAGTCGAAAAAAATGATTTCATGTTCTCTTTGTTGTTTTTCAAGCATTTTAGAGAATTTTTTTGTCACTTCGATTGTTGCGCAGACTGAAATTTTTGTAATTTTTCATTGAAATATAATCGACTATTTTTACGAGTAATTTCGCAATATTATTTGATATTCTCTTTTTCAGATTCACTTTCACCTCCTTCTTTTCTTTTCCAACTTCGTTATCTTCATTTTAAAACAATAAGTTGTTCTATAGGATTTTTTTTTCATCTTACGAAAAGCATTGTAGATGAAATTAAAAAAGACTCGTTTACTTAGCGTCAGACTCGGGCATAGTAAATGTAAATTTCCATTTTCTTGCTTTTACTATTAAAAAGTAATTCGAAGTTGTAATTATGATTCAACTTCGAGAGCAGAGTTAGCAAAAAATATTACGCGTTGTAGAAAGAGAAGAATATGACCCTGTTTTGAACTCTACTGGGCGAAGGGAACAGAAAGAAAATTCATCGATATAGGATTGCTTTTGTGTAGTTTCATGTATAATTCCGGCACGAAATTTGTGTGGTGAATTGATGAACGCAAGGGCGAGGGTGAAGGTGGAAACGAATTAGGTGGATTAATAACTTACTTTTTTGTATGGAATTTGGATCAGTTAATTCCGTCCATTTCTTTGGTACAGTGAAATGAATTTTACTGAACGCTGGCCAATTTTTAGGGGCTTTCGATCTCTCAGGATCTGTAAAATTCGAGTTAAATTCTGCCATCGTCGTTTATAGTGATTTTCAACCGAAAATCACCAATTTGAGTCTGTTTTAGATCACTTTTTTAGCAAATAAAATCGAAATCCAATTACAATGCTTGTAAATATGAACTAGATCTCGATTGTGCACTTTCGTATTCATTTTCCTTCTTCATTCCCTGACAAAATAGTACCCGGATATATTTCAAATCACCGTGCATTTTTCACACGCCGATAAAAATAGTCAGCTTCGTAATAATCCGCATTTATGAGGAATTTTTTCGTATTTCTACGTCGTTTCGTGTCTGCGTAAATATAGTTACGAGATGAAATATGGCATCGAGAATGAAGTACGATTATTTGCCAAATAGGCCGATTCGTTTCTCGGTATATGTATAATAAATACACTACAATTCGATATTTAAATAAACGATTTCCGACGTTCCATTTTGTTGTCATATACGTTGCGGAGGACGTAGAGGTGTGGAAAACGTTGCATATATGTACGTTTTACGATATGAGAATCGAGTACGGTGTACATAAGTTTGACGTGGCAAGATCTATGTGTTTCTTCGCCTGGCCTTTCAATTTGATCGGATGTTATCTTTTTCAAAGTTGGCGTAACGAATGGTACATACAAATATATGGCGGAAAAACTAATGCCCGAAAATTTTCTTCATATTTTTTCCATGAATTATGAGCGAGACGAAAGTAATTCATCACGTCGATTTGAATTTATGTACGGAGCTTATATCGAGGAAATCGGCGAGCTGTTTAATAGGATGCGAATAAAAGGGGATTTTTTTCAATGCTTTCATATACGAAACACGGATTTGGCTGTGGAAGTGAGAGAAATTGACTAATTAGGGGGTTAACTATATGTATGGCTTCGATGTTGGTTTTTTTTTCTACATTTCGTTGGGCTGGGAAAAAAAGAGATATGGCAGTTGAAATATATGTGTATAGGGTGGTTCGTAAATGACCCAGTTTTACTTTATTTTTGAAGGAAGGCAATAGATAAAGTGGTTTGTGTTGGGGTGTGGTATGGTTTTATGGAAATACTGTTTTGGAAAATGGGATGGGCAGTAATGAGTTTTAAACGATTGTTGAAAAAATGAGGATAAGTTCTATGAAAAATTGGTTTGATATTGGTTCGAATTTGTTTGCAATATTTTAAATTACTGTGATGTTGAACTGACAATCATCCATTTTTGGATTGTTTTGAGTTGAAATTCCGAATATTTTTGATTGAAATGGATTTTTTTCTGATTTTATTGATTCAGAAATATGCTTCCTCATTTTGTAATTGGAGATGCTCGAATGAAGTTTGTATTAAAGCAATTGAATTATGATTCATTATTTTGCAATTTTCTTTCTTTTGAAATTTGAAGTTGTGGAAATGCAAAAAAAAAAAAGTTTTTGTTTCTGTTCCCATTTTGTGGAACTATGTTATTGTTCTTAGTTCCGTTTCCAAACCAAGGACGTTCCAAACAGCATTCAGCTCATCAATTTTGTCATCAATTTTTTGTTAAATAATAGTTTTTCATGACAATTTGTAATTGAAAAAAAAAATGGAAATTGCTTACTTATTTTTATTGATTAAAAACAATTGAAGATGTACTGGACGAAAATCATACTTTATGATCAAGATCATTCATTAAATTGCTGCGTATTTTTTCAAAAAACTGCATGTTTTGTTTTTTTACTTATTAATGATTAATACGAAGAAACTACGAAAGGTACTTCTTTTCATGGAGTGAAAAATTTTAAAATTAGAAAAACCAAACAAATATGTACATACATATCTTAAATTGAACCCATAAACTTACTCCTACATGCTGATTGCTAAATTTCACCAGCACTTAACGAGGCCAAAAACTGAAGGGAAAATGACAAAAAAACAAACAGAAACGCAGTTATTTTCGTTTCTGTTTCTTAGAATTGGCGTTTCTGATCGTTTCTTGGGAACTTTTCCGTTCTGTTTCCGCTATCTCTGGTTAATAAAATCACTCAAGGCTTGCCTTTTTTAACTTTTTTCTGTTTGATCAACCCTGATTGGTGATTCTGGGCTATGTTTTCGTGCTGAATTCGAATATGATTTCAGTTTTTTTTTTTTCATCACATGAGGAATTTTCATAATTTGTGAGGTGTCATGAGAAACCATCTTTGAAGTTGAGGGGGGTTACAAATTGTACTCGTATTTCGACATTTTTTGGTTAAAAAAAAAAAAAATGTACTTACTTACAAATCGAATGGAGTATGTAGCGTAGCTCGAGTTTCAGCTGGTATTCGCGACAGAAACATTTGTTTGATAGCATTCTGTGAAAAAGCTGTACCTGCTAAGCGTTGGATCCTTTCTAAAATCAGTGTAGGTTTTGTCTCAGTGATAACGGTGCTATCAATCAATTTTTGGAGTTTTTTATCCTCATCATCTCCATAAGCTTTTAGTAGCTTCGTTTTAGCATCAGTATATGGCGTTGTTGTAGTTTTATCGGTGATTACGGTCGAAATGCGCTCAAGGTGGTTCATATCGAGACATTGTAACAAATGTGAGTACCGCTACGCTACAAGTAAACCGCAGCTCAATTGTAGAAAAATTCTTCAAGTTATGACACTTTGAAGTTGAGAAGTCCTAAAAATAAATTTTTGAGAAAAAAACTCTTGAAAAATTTTAATCGCTTTTTTTCAATTCCATACGACTTATAAAAAAGTATAGAAATTTAATTATAATGAAAAATTGATAGTTCTTTGAGGAAATTTCACGAGCAATTCAGTGGTGCAAGTTTCAGGTTCGTATCTCGTCGCTTGATGTAGAAAACATTGCAAAAGAATTGAGAAAAGTGATGAAAATGTCCAATTTTTGGGCGAAAAAATGGCCTGCGAAAAAAAATTATGGAATATGAATTTTAATTGTGGAGCATAATTTTCTTACCGTAGAGTCCAATCAATTGTTTCCGAGAGAACAAAGTTAATCATGCTATAGAAGTTCAAAATTCAGCTTTCGTTGAAAATATTTCAAAAACAAGGTAAGTTTCAAAAAAGAACCAATATTATCATTGAAGTCGTTTAAAAAAATATTCACGCGCCACTATTCGTGTGCTATTGATTTTTTTTTGGAAGCTTGATTTTCCAAAAAAAAAAGATTTTTATTATAATGAATCACAATTTGAACATTTCTTATTCATGAATCATGATACTCAATTGAATTGTTACAGTCTGATAATTTGATATTTTTTTGCTGCATAATCAGTTCTAATTGATGATTCGAACTTAATTTTTGGTACCAAGTTTCAATATGACTTCAGTTTTTCTCCATCATGGCAGTGGTTTCTTCAAATTTAAATTTCGAATTCGATTTCATGAGCACAGGAAAGCTTCTGAGAGGAAAACATGTATAGAACATGGAAATTCTTTCCTGTAGAATCTAAGTAGGTTTTTTTTTCTAGAAATCTTACCTTTCGAGATATTCTCAATAAAAGATTGAGTTGAACTTTGAAACTTCGAATAAAATATTCGTATTTCGAAAACTGAACTTCATATCATAAAGAAAAAAAATTGAACTTTGCAGAAAATGAAATTTCACTTTCAACTATTTTTTTATTAATTTTTTTTTTTTGCATGCGTGAGCCTTCCTTTGTCCAGCAAATCCGTTTAAAGTATAGAAAATTATCAAAAAATTTTAAAACATTTTTAGAAAAAAAATTTAAATCTTGACTTGCTGAATTTTTCTACTCTTTTACTATGATCAGAGTAAAGAATCTTATTGGAATAATCCATTTAATTTTAGACAGCATTTTCCATATTGACCTGATGTGTAATCAGTTGTGCATTGTGCGATGTTTGAAAATGTTCTGCTCGAGTTGAAAAGTTGAAAAATGATTTTAAAAAGTATCCAATTTTAATCTCGCTTCAACACACGATTCATTTCTTTTACAAACCAACAAAAAAAAAAGCCATAATAAACGAACTGAGGAAGAAAGTCCACCGTCTTATCACGACGTAGAATCCGGCTCGATCAAAGCATCATCTTTAAGCCTCTTTACAGAGGTTGTTTTTTCACTCCAAATATACATACAGCTTTGTCTTTGTATTTTCAGTGTTTATTCGCCTCCCTGTCCTTCCTCCCTTCTATCATGCGGTCATCCGCGTTTATATATTGACCACTGCTTATATATTCCTTTTAAAAACCGCGGTAGACCGCTCAAAGCGAGGCCTCGTTCTAATGAAGAGCTTCGTTTCTCCTTTTGTTACAGAAAAACAAAAATCACTCAAAGGAGACGAATACGCGACGATTCGATGCGAAAACAGTCACGTCATAAGGCACAGACACAAAAAACCTTCTACCAAAGATTGTTTGTCTTCCAGTTCGTCGATTTTTGTGACGAAAAATTTAACCATAATTACAGCTCAAACGGGATCCACAGCCATACTGCCCTGCGTATTGATGGGATTCGTGAACGGCGTGGTGAGTGGTTTTATTCTTTTATAGTGGTAGTGGGGGTTTTGAAATGGGCTATGTTGAGTATTTTGTACTTTTGGATATCTTCTGTGAGACCAGTCCTATTTCTTGGGGCTAGAATTTTTCCTGTTATTTGTATTTTTTGCATTTGTGAGGTGTACTTATAAATAATTCTGTTTCCAATAGAGTTTCTGTTGTTCGAGATTTTTAATTTTTTCAGATACCTATGTACTATGTAAGTGGTGGTGTAATGATCATAATTTCTCGTAAAATGAGGTAATTAGATCAAATCTTGAGATAAAAAACATTGAAAAAATTACTTGCTGTTTTCGATTCCATGCTTTCTTTTTTGAAACGTCTGGGGATTGTTGTTCAAGTACATAAATAATGATATTCTTCATTTTTGATTAATTCCCTGGAAAGGGATACAAATTTCAAGTCACCTGTTCCAAGAATCTGAAATATCAAAATTAGAATTTTTCGTAATTGAAATGAAAGTTCAAATTGAATAGATCAAGTCAAACTTACCAAAAAATTCTTGAAAATGTCGATATCTCTGATCCTCTCCTTCGCTACCATTTCCCAATTCTGTCACATTCTTGTCTTCCATTTTTTCCGGGTAATAGACTAGAATATCCATTTAAAAAAAAATGAAAAATTTTCTTTCTGGAAAAACTGTACCCTTTGTACCGCTCCATCGTCATCATCAGCATCTCGAAAACGCGCCATCATCTACGAACGAAGCTCGACGCACAGCGTGCTGTGCCGTTGCAAAAGAGCCGCAAAAAACAGTTCATTAAAGTTTCTCCGGTTGGCAAACTTTTCAAGTTAACAGTGATTTGTATTCCCGTTAGTTCATTTGGTCTTTACGGAGCTGTTTGTCTGTTTCTTATTCTTTTCTTTTAAGCTTTTCTCAGACTCGCTTGTATTTTACTTTCTTTCCTTTTTCGAAGAGAAAAAATAGTAAAGTTGTTGAATCAAATTATGCGCCCGTTTTTCTATCCTCGGCCTAGCTTTTTGCAAACAATTAAATTTTTATTTCTGTGTACGGTTTGCAAAGTGATTATAATAAGGATATGGCGGGTATTTTCGTCGAAACGCTTTCGGATTTTAGGAAAATATTTGCTGCGATTTATTTACATATTATGGTTCAAACACGATTGATTTGAAAAATTTGCTTACTTAGGCCTACAGCTAGTGCTGTTCAGTTATTTGGATAAACCGGATAATCCCGGTTAATCGGAATCGGAATCGGATAGCATCCGATTAATCGGTTTAAACCGGTTAATTATCACTGATTACGTAAATGAAAAAATAATGATGAAAAAAATGAAAAGAGAGAATTTAATATAAAAATTCACTTTTTTCATTTACATAATCACTGATAATTAACCGGTTTGAACCGAATAATCGGAAAATCCGATTCCGATTTTCCGATTTTTCCGATTAACTGGAAACTGTGCAGCACTACCTATAGCACATTTTGAATCATTACAAATGATCGCGGGCATGTATTCAACTTGACTTTGAGGAATGAAAGCGGTGTGATTTTTCTTTGCAGGCCACAAAACAACACAGTGGATATTTTTGTTTTTCTCCTCAAATCAATATTCCATCATTTTTTAATTTCCCTAAAAATTTGACGAACGATATTAAGAAATATGGACAAGTTTTACGTGAATTTTTCTTCTCCAAATTTTGTGATTATTTTACTAAAGTTGTAGCGAAAAATACGTTTTTTTTTTACTCAGAAAAGTAAACAATCACTTACCTTTTTTGAAAAAAATATTGATCTTCAGGAGGAGAGGTGTGAAATAGTTTCATCTCAATTTCAATAAGTCTGGTCAAACTTCCTCCCCCTACATAACTCTTACTCCTCCTATCTTATTCATCTTTGATACTTTACATACGAAAAAAAATTGAGAAGTTGAAACGATTTTACCAAAAATACGAACACGTACTATTTATCAGCTGAGGAGGTATAATGTTTCATCCAATAATGCTATTGATGGACAATTTTCACCCTGACAAAATTTTTCAAGGGCAGATTTGGAAATGATCATTCTTTCTACGTTTTTAAAATCGGGTCATTTTAAAGGATATTGGCCTTAGTATGGATTTCAATTCCCAAAAATAGCATCGAATTTCCATTTTTCCCCCTTGATTTTTGAAAAAAAAACACCTAAGAACGAAAAAAATGTTCGAGATCTAACGTTTTTAAAGGTACGTTTTAAAAGTACAAATTGACCAATATTTTATCCTTGACAAGCGAGAATTCAGCTGAGCGATATCTAATACCTATATATTTTTTACAATTTCTTTTTGGCTTTCCTTGAATTTTAATTTCCGACTGGTGTCTTAATCAGGTTCAGTTGTTGGATTTTTTGTGGTCAAAATATACTTCAATGATACCTGGTGTTTCGTAGAACAATTTGTGGAATTTTTAAGACTATTTTAAGTAATTTTTTAAAATTATTTATGAATTTTCTCAAAATTTTAGAGGAAGAAGGGGAAGTCTTAATTTTTTCCCCTTTTTATTGGAATTTAGACACGTCTATTGTACTATCTTCTTCCACAGTCTACTTGCTTGGATTTATTCCCAACTCTTCTGAATGTTTTCATGAAAACTAAACTCTGGAAGAACTTGAAATAAATGATCAACGGGATGTAACAAAAATTGTACTTTAAAAAACCGAAAGTCGAAGGCTGAAAATTTCACATCTCAGAATAAGAAGTTGGTTAACTTGAAGCAGCAACTGAACATTGGAATCTTATGAACTTGGAGTTAGAGCTAAAGCTTCATAATTCCTTTTAGGAGCTCTGAGCTAAAAACTGAATTTAATTTTTTTGATTTCCGTCTTCTGGTAAATTTTTTTTGAAAAACGTGAAAAAGTGATTTTTCTCAAGAAATTATACCTACGTAACCAATAGTGCAAAAATGAAAAGTGAATATCGATGAAACCTATTTGGGGAAAAATCTAAAAAAATTCTTGGCAAAATGTAGGAGCTCAATTTTTCAATTTTTGAAAATGTGATCAGATTTTAAGGCAGATTTGTTGGTTAATGGCTATGGTTGAATCTTCCGGGAATAAAATCCTTACTAATTCTTTTTGAAGTCTGGCTGTTACACTAGAATTTGTGTGATCGCTGAATCCATGAAATGAGGAACATTTTTGACAACTACTTGAATTGAGCAACTTGTTGTTCAATTCATAAAATTTTTCAATTCACAGATTTTTACAATTGTTCATGTTTTTTAGGAGAAAATTCGGGATAGTTTGATTTTCGGTGAAAAATTCAGAGAGAGCCAAGTTTTAGCTGCATTTTTTTTGAAAAAACATTCATTCAGTTACCTACCTCGAAAGAATTTTTTTCTGTTGAATGGAAAATAAAATTGATGAAAAATTTTCTCAACATTATAGAAAAAGATCTGATTGAGGTAGCTGGATTAATGTTATTGTGAGTTGAAAATTGGCTTTCTGTGCAGTGGTATCCAAATTCCTTCTTTGAGAATTCAGAAAAGTGATGGAAAGCTCAATCGAACCATAACTTGCCTAATTTTATGTAGTTAGTTGGCAAAAATTTTATGCATTTGGCGATAAAACGAGTTTAAGCGTTAACATGGATACAACCAGACAACTCGCCTGGTCTATTCCTTTAATAATGAAAAAAAAAAAAACGAAACGAACTGAATTCTGGTGTCCATTTACCGCGATTACCTCATTTTCAGTAGTACACATTGAAAGAATTGGTTTTTCATTGTTTTTATATTTTTTAAAAAATGGAAATGAAATATTTTTGAGGGAAATCTATAGAATTGATTTGCTTTATTAATGATTCGAGATGTTCCTCGAAATAATTTTTCATGACTGCTCACCCTGACGATTTTTTTTAGTGAAATATGGAGAATAGCCCATTTTTTGTAGAAATTGGGTGAGATTTATGAAAAATTGTCATTGATATTTTTTTGAATAAAAGTATACATTAGAATCAAGATGATTTATTTTGAGTGATGATTAATTTTTTTAAAGAAGCCAAGAAAAATATAGCTTGAAAACTTGGAAATCAAAATGGACTTTTTCACCATAATAATTATAAAAATACACGAATGAATGAAATATGTACTAACTTATTTTCAGAATGTAATAAATATGAGTAGATCGTTAATCTAAGAGAAATCCGGAAGATATAAATTCATATGCTTACCTCATATCGATTAAATTGCCCCTCATCCAACGATTCTAATGCGATGTATGTATCTATTCGTCCACTTTCTTATGGCAACGAAACCCTCAACATTTTCTCGCCTTACTTGAGCCAAGAAATCATCTACAATCAACAAAAAAAAAATCATCAGATTATGAGATCATTTTGTTGATACATTTCTCCCTTTTTTCAGTCGCCATTTCGTTTACTTTTCGTAAAGGAAAAAATTTCTCGAACAAAAGAAAAAAAAACGTGTATTTACACTACATTCGGTTTACCTTTTCTCGTGTTCGGAATCTCAAACCGTGCCAGTGCCTCGAGTTTCGATTTACGAGTTAATTTTCTTTCTTCGATCGTACCGAAGATTTTTGGTGGGTGCGATGAAGAACAACTTACAGCACGTATTTCGTTCGTATATCCGGAAGCATATCGATGACAAATTAATGTCGGCGTGCGCCAACCGTACGTCGAATATGTCGATAGTATTTACCAATTTTCGGTGTCTAAACCTACCTACATGATTCGAACACGGTGTATCGAATTTCAACACCCGAGGTGGTAATTTTTTCCTCTCGTTATTTTACTACCTTTTTCTTTTCGTTTCTTTCAACATGGCTGAAGAATTTTATTGGAAATTGAGACGTGATGATAATTTCGAGAATAAATCGTCATTTTGAATGAAAATTTTCGATAGGAAATTAGGTATTAAAATGATACTGATGTGGGAGAAATTTTCGTCGAAGAGCTATGAGTAATTTTTTTATATTCGAGATTTTCGTGTCCTCGTGTTGGAATGTGTATATCCCGAGGCTTCTTCGATGTAATCTGCCTCCTTTCTCCTTATCGTCGTTTATTTCACAAAGCCCCAGATATGGGGTATTTTTCCATCGTGTTCCTTTTTTTTTTCGGGTTTAATTAACGTGCCAAAGCCAGATACGAGCCCGAACAAACGGTATCGAAAGTTTGGGTAATTAATACATATACTCGGAGCTGGGAACCTATACTTTTAAAAAGGACCTTTTAAAAGTACTGTGTACTAACCCTTATAGTGCAATTGAATCGTTCTTAACTCGATGAACTTTTCAAACAGTTCGATATATTTTTACCTCGTACTGGTACAATCGTGTCGTAAATAAAACGTCAACGTTGTGTACAGAACGGTGTGAGTATGTGTAAGGATATCCTGCTTTTACCCTTCGCCAAAATGTATTGGGTCAGGTGGTGTTCGCTTTTACCCTTTTTTTTCATGTTGGAGTATAAAAGGGTGAAATTTTTCATAATTGGCGTTCGCATGGTGTTATGAAAGTTCACGGTTATTGTGGCCTTGGCAAAGAAAGCTTTTTTATGTTGCGGTATCGAAGGTGTTGTGTACATGGTGTCTAGAAAATGAACGCGGACGAGAAAGGTGAGATTTGAAAACGCCTACGAAAGGGATGAGATTTAATAAAGCGAAATTTATCTGAAGCAGAAAGGTGGAAGAAGATGAATCATTTTTTTTTTGTCAGAAATTCGTCATTGGATTTTATTACGAAAAAGTAGACTCGAGTCTGGCATGTTTTGGATTTAATCGAGTGTTGCTTTTTTACTCGTTCAATTTCTCGAGTCAATTTACAAAAGAATTATTAGATTGACTCATCTTTGAATATAAATTGTAATTCAATCCTCGGGTAATTCGTTATTTGAGATGAATACTTGTTCACTTTAATTTAAATTCAACGAGACGTCGGAGCGAGTTCAAACGATGAGCCTTATTTAAATATTGTTAATTTTAGCTTTAAAAAAAAACACGACAGAAAGTGTTAATTGAATTGTGGAAAAAAATTGCCGGGAAATTGCCTGGATCGATTTTCCAAAAATCGATTGCTGGAGCGAGTGAATTTTTATTGTCTCGTTTTGATGTATTTTTTAAAGGAGGAAGCTTTTGAAAAATATTGTTTATATTTTTGTATCGATTTTACTTGGATCGATGAGTGGCTAAAAAATAGCTTACTCTTTTCGCAATAAGGGTTGAATGATATTTCAAATCGTTGAAAATTTCATTTTAGTGGTGGATGAATAGACCTAGAACTATTTTTATCTCTGTTCGAAGCCTGTAAAAATCACCTTTAAATGTAAAGTAGTGCAAAAAGTCTCTTGAAATGTTACATGTGTTTGAATGTGTTCTGCATCCATCTAATTTTTTAAAGATTTTTGGGCTTGTGATTCATGAAAGAACTCTCCAAACCTCGTTTTTTTATTTCAATTTCTACTGAAAATGATGAGAAACAATGATCGAATTAACAAAACTCCATCGAAGTTTTTTTCAGAGTATATTATTCTTGGTGATTGCATGATGTTAGCTGTCTAGGTAGGTCTAGGTAGCTGGATACCAACCAGATTACTCAAAGTGCCAAAATTCACCTTCTGACTGAAGAAAAAAAACATCGAACAAAAAAGTGAATTTTGAGAATTCAATCAAATTAGATAGTTGGAAAGAGAACGAAAAATATTGGGTTATTTTGGTGCACTGAGCACGAATCAGGTGTTGATTTTTTCATTCGCTCATTTTCTTTTCTGCATGAAATTGTCACAATTTGAAAAGCTGTGGGAGAAAAGGTGGGTAACTATATGTAGGTACTTTAAACTTTTTTAAATACTGAGAGTAAAATTTTTTCCCAAAAGATGCATAAAGGGGTTACGTACCTGTACCTACTTGAAGGTTTGTTTGGCTACTTTTGTGAATCTGACGTTGGTTTTTCTTGTTGGTCATTTTTTCTTGTGAATCCTGAGAGAGTATTTAAAAAAACAAAAAATTCTTACCTAATTCAGTTTCTGAAATGAAGAAAAAAAAATTTATCGCATTTTGTTTTTTTTTGTGAAAAAAATTGAAGATAACATATTTATTTGATCATCTGCTTCTTTTTTTGAATTTCAAATTTTATCATAAATTTAATTTCGCAAAGCAGCTTCTGAATTCTAATAATTTTGAAAAAAAATTTGATGGAAAGCAATACAAGTTTTTAGGGGGGGGGGGGGGTATTTCTCCTCTTCGACTGAAAGTGACCGGTAATACTATTAAGAATATGGTTTGGTATTTTTGCTTTTCAAATGAACTTTTTCAAAGAATTTCATTTGTGCCTCCGCACAATCTATCATGAACAATATTTCATCAGTGGTCAGTTTTTCATTATGCATAAACATAGGTAGTTTTTTCTTCATTTTCTGACTTCAGAATTATTGCCACTGGCAAGTTTTATCCCCCGGATAAAAAAAATACCTAAGCACTAAAAGTTCTGATTGAAATCCAAGTCTACTTCAAAAATTCATCGAGACAACACTGAAATCAATTTCGAATAAGTTTGAGTCAAGAGCTGTTTCTACCATCCAATAAGGCAAACATAAGAATTGAACTGCCCCTGATGAGACCTTAGAAACTGATATTTAATTTACTCGAGGAAAGGAGTGAAATAACGCATTCTGAATTTTTCAACCTACCTCCTCTAACCAAAGAAGAAAAATGACGGGATGAAAAACAATGAACAGAAAAAAAATGGTACTAATTAATACTATTGAACGCGGGTTGTTAATTTCAATTCGGAAACCTTTGATGAAAATTTTCAGCTTCCTTACTCGAAAAAAAAGAAGGACATTATTTATTACTTTGTGGACTGATTTGTTTGATTTTCGTTATAGGTATTATTGGAAAGATCATGATGAAAATCTTTAAAACTTGTATTTTCGACTTTTTAACGATTTTTTTTCAATACGAATTATGAAACATTCAATCATCTCAAACATTCGAAATGAATTAAAAAATATGTATCCACTGTGTTCTTTTTTTTTTCAAAAGCAGATGAACATTACAGATAGAAGTATATGTGGATGTATTTAATGTATTTTTCTGAGTATCTGACCACAGCCACGTGGCCTATTCAAGTACTCCATGCCATAAAATAGTCACGAATGTATTGAAAATAGGCGTGCTTACATTAAGATCGAACCGAAATAAAAACAGGCAAAGCTGCTAAGTAGGCGGGTAAATTGACGGCGATTATAAAAGTACATAATTTGGTGAAAAATTGTCGGTAAATATACCTTTACGAGGGTTCATATTGAAATTATTTTACGTACGTGAGCTACATTTAAAGGGAAGAGGGGTAAAAGTGAAGGTGTTCGGTCGAGTATTGCAATCCGTTATTGAAAGAGAGAAGGTCGAATTTGGATATGGTGGAAAATGTCGAAAAAAAGCGATTTAATGTTCTTGAAAATTTCCCAATTGCCAATTTGTCTTCAAATGCATTTTCGTCGATGTTTATTTCTATCAAGAGAATAAAATTTGATACGATAAAAAGAATGTAATTGAGTTGGTGTTGCTTTTCCACAACTTCACCTTCTGTATCATGAAAAATAAAAATATAATTTTCTTAGAATTTCTAAAAAAAAAAAAGAATTAATTTGAATTAAAATTAAAATACTTAATAAATGAAACTGACTGAAAATTATCCATGATAACAATATCAATTCCATTTAATTGATAAATAAAATTACGATTGTGAAATAATTTTAAAAAAATCACCTATTTAAAAATTAGGTATTGTAATGAAATTATAAAAAATTAAAATTGAAAAAATATTCATTTCAAATGAAGAAAATAATCTTCTCGCATTCGAAATCGAATTTATTACCTATGTGTATCATTCATGGCAGAAATCGATGAAATACACCACAAACCAAGTATTCATTTACCTATACCCTTCTTCTCCTTCTATCTGCTTCTTCGGTAGCTCACACGAGGTAATTATAATACCGACGATGCGGTTTTACCATGGTTTATCGCCATGACATCTACCATCTGTAAATACCAATCAGCCTGAAATGTCGTAGGTGTATTATAATCTGGCTAACAATGTTTTAACACGCGTTTCTAATTATGTAATTTCTTCCTTCTCCTACCTTACTTGATCCTGCCTCTGGTAAGATAAGCAGTTTAACAAGTGTTGTGGTAAATCGACGAAATTTCGAATATTTGAGGTTTTAGCTAATTGTCATAGCTTTCGTATGTTCAATTTTTTTTTTTTTTTTGAAATCGAGAATGAATCGATCTGGATCATTTTCATGAGGTATAAATGTTTCAAAAATTCAATTTTTTATATATTTGAGAGGTATTTTAAGCTAAAAACTACTTACTTGCAATATAATTTTTCGAAAAAAAAAATCATTAAACTCCTTTGCTTTACAATTTTTTTTTCTATTAATGAAAACTATGTGCGGTCAAGTGGAAATCCTACGGTCGATAGTCTGAAAGTATGATGAACTGGTACGAAAAAATTTTTAATGAACGAAAAATTGAACCATGAAAAAATCCAACTGATGTACAGAGTGATTTCCGAGTGAGCCGTATATGATGACAAAATTTCGCCACACTACATCATATCTATGCATCTCTCAATTCTCAATACCCAAATTGTACGTTAACTTTAATACATACATAAGGCACAAGAACGCCTACAGAGTATAAAATATCTCTATTCTACGCATACACAGTTACCCTTTTACTGTATTTATATATCCTCGAACCTCTAAAGTATTATTTCAAAGGCATACGTTGTTTGGTGCTTCTGAATAGAAGGACCAAGGTGTATTTAGGTATTCATATGGTAAGCCACCCGCAATATATCGCATTCGTCAGCTGAATTTTCTCTCGAGCGCGGTTTAAAATTATTACACTGCAAGAGACCGAATTACTGGAATTGCCACTGAGAAATCTTGATGCTTTTGGCAAATTTAACGCTAGAATTGTTTTTTTTTTGAAGTATACATACTTGATCAATCTTTCGGTTAAAAAAAAATAGGTATGAATCATTTTTAATTCCTTTAATTTTATGATGGTTAAACTGGCCCAGCAAGCTTATTAATTCTATGTAGGTATATTGCCCGTTGAGGATCAAAATGGAATTTTCCAACATCAGTTGAAAAGATTCCCATTAGGCATTCGTACGAATTCAAAAATCGAATCCCAAACTACGCTAATAGACGAGTAAAAAAATCCAAATCGAAAAGAGAACTAAGTAATGTCGTTTTTCTCTCTCGCTGTCTTTGTCTGGCTTGTCGAGTTGAATCGTCGCACCTTGTCGCCTCTACCTTGCGAAATGTTTTCGCAGCCAAAAAACAACGCAGAGTTGAAAATTTTTCAAGCTGAGTTATTCTTTTAGACGAGACAAAGAATTTTCATTGAATGTCGTTCTGTGCTCTTTATTTTATATATTTCTTGGAAATTTTTAAACAAAGCGAAATGGAAAAAAGGAAATTTGTCGAAGAGGCGGGTTTCGCGAACTTTTCCAGATATGGGACAAAACTTCAACGAAGGCGAAGAGATTTTTAGACGGATTTGGTTAGAAGAATGGAGCTATTGAAGGGTAACTGTGAGTGTAGTCTTTTTGACGTTTGCATATCTTTTTAATGATTGCTGAGAAAATTTTCCCTTGGTGTTTTCGCCTTTTTAATTTTTTTTTTTTTGAGAGCAATTCAAGTTGTGTAATTTAATACTCTTTAATGCTGAATTTGGAATTCGACTTTCAAAAAATTAAACATGAGAATATTGCCTTACGTTATACATATGAGCATACATGGTGAATAATTGATAAGTAAGTAAGATGATTCACGTCTTGATCTAATTTCATTAAAAAAATTTCATAACTGAATTTTCTACCCTTTGGAAAATTCGGCCATATAATCACGTCACATCGCATCTTCGCCTACCTGATGTTTTCATTTCCAATTTAAAATTTTATTCCCTCGCATATGTAGTTTTTTTTTAGTCTCGTTCAAAAGACTGCCTAATGTGGGAACCTTTTTCCTTTTTCTAAAAAAAGAAAGAGGGAAAAAAGCATGTGTAGTTAGTTTTTAATTTTGTATACCTTTGATACGTTTACCATACCCACTCGAAATCGAATCTTCCCACATCGTCTGGCATTTCCGATAAAAAATGAAGGTTAAGGTATTTTTTCAAGATTCGATACATGTACGTAGGTATATTATATCAATAATGATGCACTTAATTGGAATGAATTTTTAATGAAACAAGGTAGAAATCGAAGATCGTGCTAATTATTACAATTTTATTTTTAAAAAGGTGCGCGAACGATAATCTTTAGTGAAATTATTTTTGTTGTAGGCGTTTTTAAATCAAATATTCAGGAATTTCCTGTCATGCTTTGATTCAGAATGAGAGTGAAGTTTTCAGTGAAGTTGGTTTCGGAGAAACTTTTTTTTTTTTCTCGAAACGAGTGCAATAATGTTACTTTTTTTAGTGTCATTTCCGAAAAAATTCACTACCTTTGAATTTGATTTTTTTCCATTTTTATGGGTGTTTTCTTCTTATTATTCCTTTTTTTTTTTTTTGTAGCTATCTTCTATTGGATCTAGATCTTTTATCATGCCTCTCTCTCGGGGTTAATTTAATGGAGCGTAATATTCCTCGTAATAAATTGATTTTTGTCGAATAAAAGTCGAGTATTTCTGAATTTATCTAAAAAAAAAAGAGAAGAAATTAGATAAAACCTCGATTATATTCGAAAGGATTATTTTGATCTTGACTGACATAAAATAACCCATTGGATAAGAGACAAAACAAAATTCAAGATTCTTTCACCTTGTTTTTTTTTTTTGCTAGGAATTTATTTGATTGTTTTTTTTGAGTCGGATTTTTTGCTTTTTCGGTATAGATCTAACATAAGATCGATCTTTTTTTTCTCCCTCCTGATTGAAAATTTATGCGTCTAATTTTTTTGGTCTTGGAGTACATTGGAAAATTACTCACTCTTGAACAAGAGGGAGAAAAAACTCGATCGCCTTCGGATACGGTATAAAATTGAAAAACTACGACCAATTTTTTACGTCCTACGTACATGTCTTACACGTGGCTCAAGTATACCTCTTAAGGGACAATTTTACTTTCTGGAAAAAATGTTTTCCATTTCGAAGGAAAAAATTGGCTTGCGTGTAACGGAGCCGAATTTTCTAAAAATTTTATACCTTTCGTCCGTAACATTTTCAATACAATATATTTCGTGAGTACATATGTAACATATGGACCCGTTATGTAAATATTGTTGCATATCTTCTTTAAGAATGGCGCTCTAGTTATTTTCGCCACTCACAGTTCAATTTCTTTTCAGATTCCTCGCTCTCTTGTCAATTAATCGATATTATTACGTAGGTGATCGTCTTAGCGATGAATCTGTTTTCGAGACACCTTTTGACCGTCAAAGTAATCGCATCTAATTGGAGGCAAAATCAGGTTAGGGTGTGTAATCTAATTAATGAGAATGTAATATTTCGTGGTCGATTCGACGACGTGTAACGGTGGCGGTGGCGGTTTAGTAAAACAGGCGTAAATTATAAGCCGCAATATGAATCATCAATTGACAAGTTGTGTAAGGCTAGGACCGAGCTAGGGTGAAATTATAATACGGCGATGGATGTGCAAAGGGTATCGAAGTGTTGCAAAGCGGGATATCGCAAATTGCTATAATTTTCGTAACAAGCGAACAAGATAGATGTTTGGAATGAGGTTCTTGATCGTCGCGGGGGCTGAAACGTGACTAATACTGTTGAATTTTCTTACGCGGGCGGAGAAATGAATGTGTGAGATGGGGAAAATCTTTTGTGCATTGAAAGGCTGAACCTATTAGGTCTAAATTTTTGAAAAACGATCAATGGATCGCAGGCGAATTTTGAAGATGCGCCCTTCAGCGATTTTACAAAGAAATGAATAGCTACAAAATTTTTACAAAATAGCTATGCACTCGTGTAACTCATCAAATTGAGGTAAAATTTTGCGAGAAACCCGAAAATGTTGTAAAATTTGATTTTGACTCCTTACAAAAATTTTAAGGGATGAAATTTGGTCAATTTTTTAACAATTTTGACTAATTATTGTGTTACCTATCAAAATGGGGTAAAATTTTCTGGGAAAACCGAAAATATTGATAAATTTTGAATTTGACCCCTTCTAAAAATTTTCAGGAATAAAATTTGGTAAATTTTTCAGTTAATTTGAAAACCCATCGTATTACCTATCAAAATGGGGTACTTACCGAGTATCGCAAGAAACCTGAAGATTCTGATGGATTTTGATCTTGACTTTTTCACAAAAGGTGGGGGGGGGGGTAAAGTTTTTGAAATTGGTCAAATTCAAAATTCATCAGTATTTTTGGTTTTCCCATATAATTTTACCCCATTTTGATAGGTGATACGATGGTTTCCAAATTAACTGAAAAATTTACCAAATTTCATCCCTTAAAATTTTTGTAAGGGGTCAAAATCAATATTTTGCCACATTTTCGGGTTTCTCACAAAATTAAATTTTTATGAGGTCCCGGTGTACAGTCGAATCCGGGAAGGGCGGTGGAGTAGTAAAAATTAGTGGAAATACTGGCGACGTTGGTGAACTCGCCGGTGGCACGATACTTGCGAATTTTAACCTGACTTTGTGGCAAATTTGGACAGAGTTTGGTGCTTTCTATTGCTCAATGTTCAGAAAGCATTTGCATCATGGCATCTTTTACTTTTTTTTTTCATAAAGAGTGAAATAAGTGATATTGTGAAAACCGATGTTATTCCATCGACACTTCGGCTGGTAAATTTTCAATAATCATTTCTTGAATCCTTGATATTTTTACAATTTCACTCAATTTTGCTTGGCTAATGCAACAGGCATCATGAAATGATTTGTGAATACGACCTAAAAATAATAGTACAATCGATTATTCCCAATATTAAAATTTTCTCCGAAGCCATTGGCACTTCTCTTCTCCCTCAATATGATATGCAATAAAACTCTGCCAAAACCAAGCATCACGTAGATTTATTCCAATCAAAATGAGCCAAATATGGTTATTTGTGAACTAATTTTTTTACCGTAACTAAATTTTTGACGTTAAATTGTTGGGTTCAGCTTGAAGTTGGGAAACAGTTATTTTCAACTTTTTCATGATCAGAAATAAAAAAATCGCGATTAAAGAAGCGTGGGGGGGGGGGTATCTGTGAAAAGGTGAAAGTTGACAAAGATTTTTCGAGGTCTAAATAGTACTTACCATCGTAATTAACCGGATCTTCCTGAGGATCTGCTTCAGGATGGACCGGACGAGGGGCATCATCGTGCCCCATCCACCGAAGCATACCCTCAATGGTTCTGGTCCCGGCAGCGTATTCCTCCCATGCTGTGCGTAGTTCATTTTCATGACGTAATTGTGCCCGTCTTGGGTCCCATCGAACAGGTTCCCCTGCCTGGTGGAGGGCGTAATTATGTGAGGCGTTTGCCTCGACTCGTCGTATTCCGGCTACAGAAAAAAAAAGCGAAAAAGATTTTAATACCATTTGCTATTGGGAAAATGGTTTAGGTAAAATTTGAAACTCACTCAGAAAATCGAACGTTCTTGGTCTTCCCCATTTCTTATGTTCATTCGGGCCGGCAGGTATCTGTGATATGCTTCGATTTCGTTATTGGTCCGCCGCGCCGTTCTTGCCCGTAAACGCTTATAATATCCCTTCCTGTGAACAGAAGTAAAAAATTGAGATAATATTGTTAGGATCTGAGAGAGTTGAGTTGAGGAAGAATATCTTCGAAAGCTTCATTTCTCACTACTCATCACATCTTATGTTAAATCATGAAAAACATCACAAAATTCAACTTTATATGGACTGTATTTGCAAGTAACAACATAACGCAGCTTTTATAGCAAAACGAATGAAAAAATATGTACAAGAATATTTAAAATTAACCACACCCAATATTAACACGTGCCTGTAAGCCCCTCATTGTCTCTCATTATTCAACAAAAAATTTCCATATTTTCATTTTTGTGCCCAAATCTCTTCCAAATGACTTATTTTTCATAAAAAACACTTGAGATAACATTTTAGCCCCATTTATGATAATTAAGGGGGTCCTAAAAGTGGTAAAGATTTGACCATTTTCTCTGGTGTCCGGTCCCATCCGGACCGGGCGTTCCCTTGAAATTGTTGATCTTTCTCCCCAATCAGGTTTTTAGCCCTTATCTGTCAAAATATTGGTTCTAGAGCAAAAATGAGATCAATGAAACCTATTCTATGTTAAATTTTCAATCAGATGTTTTTTGAATAACATTCAAAGGTTTCATTGATCTCATTTTTGCTCTAGAACCAATCCGGGCCGTGCAGAATCATTTCGTTCGTGAACGGGTCATCTGTTATCAGTAGCTGAAAGAGGGAAACTGGAGAATGACGAAATTAACAGTTTCGGATTTTGTCACTTTTTGTACTTGAAATGACTAAATTAGTACAAATTATTGAATAATATTTGATAATTTATACTAATTCAGTCATTCCGAGTACAAAAAATGACGAAATCGGAAACTGTTAATTTCGCCATTCTCCAGTTTCCCTCTTTCAGATACTGATAAGACGTAAAAAAGAATCGAATGCTCGCTGAACGAAATGATTCTGCACGGTCCGGATATTTTGGCAAATGAGGGCTAAAAACTTGATTGGGGAAAAAGATCTACAATTTCGGGGGAACGCCCGGTCCGGACACCTTGAATTCGTGTTCTGGACATAAAAATGGATCAGCATACAAAAATTCAGCTTGCCACCTCAATATTCGGTACAGAATGTCGATTCTACTTGACTACATGTTATTATAGAGAAAATGATCAAATCTTTACCTTTTTTAGGACCCCCTTAATTATCACAAATGGGGCTAAAATGTTATCTCAAGCGTTTTTTTATGAAAAATAAGTCATTTGGAAGACATTTGGGCACAAAAATGAAAATTTTGAAATTTTTTGTTGAAAATGGTATTTTTTCATATTTTGGATAATGAGAGATGATGAGGGGCTTACAGGCACCTGTTAATATTGAATAAAAAAATAAATTAAAAAAATAGGGAATTATTTTCTCATAAAAAGGAACAACTTTGAGGGTAGTACGCGAGATTGAGATTACTCAAAAAAGTGAAAATAAGGACCACCCTACTACCTATTCATATATAAGTAGGTATGAGCTAAAAATCTAAGTACGAGGTATCCTGTATTATAGTTACGTACTTGATAAGAAATATTATCACGATCATTTAACAGACACCCCCCCCACCCAGGAGAGCACTTCTTCCACCGTTAAACTCATAATCATCAATCGGATCAGTGGGTAACAAAACAACGTTACTTATAGTTATTAACCACAGTTTTACGACTCACACCATTAGCTAACCTCAAAATAACAACTCGTACAACACCGTTTGTATCAGGACAAACGTCTTCGACAATCGCTAACGGTCAAGAATAAACTTTCTCATTTTTTGATATAATTACCACAACATCACCGATCTTCAAATTTCTATTCTTAAACTTCCACTTCGTACGACCTTGAAGTTGATGCAAATATCCCTTTCTCCAGCTCTCCCAAAATGAATCAACCACTCTTCTCCATAAAAATTACCGATCCTTGATTTTTATGGAACTGTTATAGGTAAATTTGGCTGCACCTCGCCTTTACCTATATTGAGTGGCTACACTGGGTCCATCGAGTATTACGACGCTCCGAGCTGGTACTTGGATGTCCGAGTACCGCGATCGGATTCAGTCTGTTTTAATTACTAGTGTAATTAGTCTGTCTCGTTATCAATGTCTCGGCCACGAGCAACCGCTCGTGCCCAATGTTAAATTGTTTCTTTCTGCAAATTTGTCCATTCGTGTAACGTGTTGATAATTCGCAGAGCGAATTATCTCGTAGAGTGAATTATCTCGTTTCCGTTAATGTAGCATGTTAAAAGTAGTTTCTCTGCAGGACTCTTATTTTTAACATTGGCGCCCTGGTCGTGGTGGTTCTTGGTGGAGTGCACCCCCTACAGAATCGCACACCTGAGTTGAAGGTTGTAGACTGTGTAGCTTGTTTCAAGCTGAACTTTTTTCCCCTAAAAGATCATTCTGAGAATATTGAACTTCAATATTTCTCAGTTTTTTATGTTATTTCTTAATTCGACTCGAATTAAGAACCCCCCCCCCCCTGTGAACATTTATTTAACATCTTTATGTACCAAGATTTTCGCGATCTATTTTGTGTGAACTGCTCCGGAATTTTTCGAGACCAGTAATTTTGAATCAAGGTGGCCCAAGGTGCCCTTTGGACATCTGACGATTTTTTCGCCATCTTGGAATCTTGGATAGACGCATTCCATTGCAGCTCGAACGTCTTGACGAGCTCGACGACGGATACGCGGCAGGTACAAGCACTCCGCTCCCTCCCGCACCACCCGGACTTTATCAATTATCAGCAACGATTTTGCAAATGTAGCGTCTGGCATCATCGAGCTGCGACTTCGCGCTGAATTTTTTGCCAACCTATCGAAGGTACCTTGAGATTGTATGGCCAACAATCTCGAGTAGAACTCTAGATCAGCGATTATTTCTTCTGACGAATGCTTACATACCTTGGCATTGCCGGACATCGCAATTGTTCAATTTTGTTGCTGACCATACTTGTGATTTGCATATACATACATATGTGTATGATTTTACTCAGATTTGTCCAATAGTGAACTGAATTTTGACTTTTTAATTTTCAGTCTGCTAAATTATCTGACGTTAGATAATTGGATTGAAAATTACCCTGTTTTGTGTGAATATTTCAGCACTGCTTGAAATATTTCAACGAACCTTTTTGCTACGACTCTATCATAGGAGCCCGCGCCAAAGTATCATTTCAGCTTTTTACGTCACTGCGCGTGCGTGGGCACTTGGTATTTTTTCTCGTCGCGTTTCTTATCAATGTTGGTCACCGGAATTATTATTTATTTTCCATAAAGTGCATAAATAAATATAATTCTTAATTATTTCTGTAAGCAGTTTTATAGATTAAAAATCGGAATATTAATATCTAAAATGTTTTGTGGGTATAATTATTATGAACCTTGGTTGTTGTTGTTGTTGAGTAGAAGGCAACCAAGAGACGAATTTTGAAGTGCTAAAATACGTCTTTTCGCTGCTAAAATAGAAAAGTTCTTGATCACGCGAATTACTGATAGATTTATGAAACACAAGTTCATATTTTTTCTTATTCTTCGTAAGGTATCGTATCCCATCTCCAAACTGATTATATTTTTCATTTTAGCTTAGCATTTGAAATGAAATTACTCAACACTCAACAACGTTCAAAATATGACCACAAATATTTTAGATATTAATATTCCGATTTTCAATCTATAAAACTGCTTACAGAAATAATTAAGAATTATATTTATTTATGCACTTTATGGAAAATAAATAATAATTCCGGTGACCACCATTGATAAGAAACGCGACGAGAAAAAATACCAAGTGCCCACGCATGCGCAGTGACGTAAAAAGCTGAAATGATACTTCGGTGCGGGCTCCTATGATAGAGTCGTTTTTTGCTGCTAGTGCAGATCGCGCTATCACGTTCCACCTTATATTCCCTTTTTGTTTCTTATAAAAATAATTATTGCTAATAAGGGAAGATAATATTTACGACTAAACGTGATATTTTGGTAGATATTTCAGCACGGCTTGAAATATCTCAACGAACTATTTTCTTTATTTTTTTTATTTTTTGTATTGTATTTTTATTTAGAGGCAGCCTGTTTGCCTATAACTTTGCTCCAACAAATTTTTATAGGTTTTTAAAGCAATTTGACATCAAATTGCCTGCAACGTTACTCTGTTGCAATTTTCAGCTGCTAAGAACTGATAATATTTACGACTTCGTAAATATTGATTGAATTTTTCATTATTTATTTAGGTGCAGTCAATTTGACTGTACTTCGCTCCATAATTAATTTGGTATTACTTTACTGTGCATTTATTGCAATTTGACTTCAAATTGCCAATTATTTTTAATAATTTGCATATTTATACGTGTGCTTTGTGTGCTTGGGTTCTAAGCTTGAAATAATACGATTTTTTTTACCTGTTTGATTTTGCTATAGGATTTTTGTATTTTTTTTGGAATTTTTTATTGACGTCAATAAAAATCCAAGATGTCAGATATAGAATTAGGTGTTTTTACCACAACATCACCGATCTTCAAATTTCTATTCTTAAACTTCCACTTCGTACGACCTTGAAGTTGATGCAAATATCCCTTTCTCCAGCTCTCCCAAAACGAATCAACCACTCTTCTCCATAAAAATTACCGATCCTTGATTTTTATGGAACCATCATCAGGAACTGGAACTTCGATCATAGATTGACCAATCAAAAAATGACTCGGGGTCAATGGCTCGACAACATCATTCACTTAACGAAACGAGACTGCCAATATCATTTTCATTCCACCCAACTCGAAAGCATTGAAAAAATGCTTGAAATTATTGAAAATAGCCTCGAAAAAAATAAACTAAGGCCTAGCTCGTGATCCCAGTTACCTACGTAATTGTCACACACGTACCATTATTTCCTTAAAATATCGTATTTCGGTACCCCCAGCGACGAAATTCGCCCAGAGCCGTAAAACGTTTCACGTATTAAATTCCTATTTTGCTATTTAATTTGACGTCGTGTTACGTTATCGCGGGTCGCTACGGTATTTTTTTGTCACACCGTTGCGTCGACCTTCCATACCGCAGTCCTCCATCGTGCGTGCACTTTGGGCGCGAAAATTTGAAATTTTCTAAATCCCAGGCAAAGATACCAAAGTGGGGAAGGGTCGTGGAACAACAGAGGGATCCGTGACGATCAGAAACAGGAACCCATTTGTTTCGTAGTGTGCTGCACGTGCGAGTATGTTTATTCTACTGTTATTATATTATCGTCGTCGGGTCCTTTTGTTTTTGTTCATATTCCTTTCGTACATAGTGTATGGGTATACTGGTACCTCTAATACAACACCGTGTTCACTAATACATTACACCACGTACATGGCTTTTCGAACGGCCGAGGGAAGGAGGGAGGTGGTACACGACTACGAGATTTAGGTCTGTCATAAAATATTTAATACACTTCACACGCAGTTTATTCGCAGATTATCGATTTGAACTTTGCACAGAGCTTAAACGTTGTCATAAAATGTCAACCGAACAATACAGTGATAAATTTACGCGCCACCGTATCCGATTTCCTCGCGCCATAGGTGTCTTTAAAATTCTCTCGCATTCGATATTATATATAAAGTCTCCGTGGTGCGTACCTTCGGCTTTAACCCTTTTCCCCCGGGTATCTTGATGACTCGACGTTTAATTCGATACCAAATCGGAAAAGATCAGTTTCATTGTCTGATATACCTAAATTTTGGTAGCACGTTGAAAGGAAAAAAGTACCCAACTTGGGTATTCGAATGGAGTCGAAAAATTTATTTCGAATTCATGAAAATTGTTGGGGGATATTTTAAGTGAGAAACCACTCGAAAATTTTGAGCACTTGAAAAAAGACGGTGCTGAGGGGTTGCCCTCCGGATAATATACCCCGCATTTCTAGCAGAATTTTTACAGAAAGTCTTGACTAAATACTTGCAAAATCCTTACGAACTCTTCTACCCGAAGAAGGTCACCTTACTCGCGTACATTCGTTTTATGGGCATTTTCAAGCAATTTTTTGCTTATTTCAAGTGTCGTAACCAATTCTCAGAAATTAGTCAGGATTTCTGCAGGATCTTTCAAACGAATTTTTGTAGAAATTTGTCTCTTGAACTGTGAAAAAACGCCTCTTTTTTATTCTCTATTTCTTACCTTTCTTACCGAATAAATTTCAATTTTTTTCAGTCAAGATACCCAACTAATATGCATTTTGAAAATAAAGTTGGTGATTTGCTTCCTTTCGTTTTTGAGGAGAAAAAAACACGTGCGATTCAAGTTTAATTTTTAACTAAAAAGTAAATATTCGTAAGTAGTTTTTGTAATTTAAGTGGTCCAATAATAATCTTAGATTAAGAAGAAATAAGTAACAAAATCTAAAATTGATTAAAATTATCAAGAAATTTGATGTATTCATTTTTATCAATTTTTTCAGAATGAATAATATTTCTGTTCTCAACTTTGCATGTTCAATCATTAGTTCGGTACTTTCATAAAATTGCGTCATTCTGACCTTTGCAAACTTTATCAAGTACACTAATTGAAAAAAAAACACTTACCTTTCTTTTTTTCATTTTTTTTTTTTCATCCTTTGTTTTTTCAAGGATATGTGAATTGTGCAAGGATATTGTATTCTTACACTTCTACATAATTGAAATTCCACAAGTAGGCACACCTTTGATAATTTGAATCAGTGAAGAGCTAAAGATTGGCTGATTGAAATGATAGAATTGAATCACAAATTTTGGCTGTGGAATTTAGCAACCAATTGGAAGATGAATTATTGATTCGATTAGAGAATTTTCATTTTTCAATCAGTAGAAATGTCTATCAGTCAGTGAAATAATATTTAATATAGGTATTGATTATTTCCGTAATTGAGGAGAAAGTTATTGATTCAAAAATGAAAATTTACGAATGGAATCAGTAAATTTTTCACTGATTTTTACGGTGATTTCATTCTATTTCGTCATTCAACTTTGATGGATTCAACTTGAGAAATTGATAGTTTTTGAAAATACGAGTCATGAATCGGCATTAATTGGCTTCAGAAAATTTCGATGAGAAGGCACCTACCCTGATTCAGGCGCGGTGACTTGGATTTCTCTCAGGTACAGCTCAAATTTTTTTTCTTTTTTCTGGTGAAACCTCTCTCTGAATTTTAGTATAAATTTGAAAAAGTCTTGGGTTTTTCCTCCTTTTTGGGGCGGGGGGGGGGGGGAATCTCACGACTCAAATTTTCGTTCCTCCTTTTTTTTGAAGGTTCGTTTTTCTTTCAACCAGAATAATTTTTTTACTTCAAAAGCATCATTTTTCCAAAACATAAATATTTTTTTAAGCGTTTCAAATTCTGGAAAAATGAAAATTTTAAAAATCGTCTACCTATGCGATTTTAGTCATTTTTGGTGATTTTTTGACGTGCGTGAGAATGAGATCCATAATTTACAGAATTTTTCAGCAAAAATATCCCCCTCGAGCTTTTCTGAAAATCATTTTCTGATATTTTCTATTAGATTTCAAAACGTCTGAACGGATCAATGACATTTTTTAATGGACATTATTGCTAGGTATTTCATTTCGTTTGTATTGTAATTTAAATTTGCCGCAAACTGAAATAGAACGATGATTTACCTGGAACACTTCAGTTTTTAGTATTTGAAATTCGTTTCCCGAATAAATTTTGGTTCATTCAACCAAGATAAAATTTAGGAATTGTCAATTTCGTGGACTGTTCAGTGCTTTTCAGGTTTTAAAATTTCGGGAAATTTTGAAAGCAAGAACAAGTGAATGACCTACTTTTTCGGATTCTCTCTAGAAATTACTTATACAAGTTTTTCAAAGTGAAATACTTGACGATAATTACGCAGAGGAAAATATTCTATTCATTTATTTAAATAGGCTCGCTGTAGCTTAGATCGTGACCTCAGTAAGAAAAAAATTTACATCTCGTGATTATTTTAGTATTTGCCAGTCTTGTTTATCATTATTATACAAATACATTTCGGACACCAAATCTTTACGGTTTTGTTCAAGTCTCTTTGAGCTATAACGTATGCTGCTCGCCTAATCCGAAAGGATTTAGATTCTCGGGTATCTTCCTATCTTCTTACAATACGCGATACCGACTGGGTATTTTTAACGACGAAAAACGACGACGACGTATCGAATATAAGAACAAAAACACTCGGACGTATTGTCTCATCGACAAAGCTTCAGATATAAAGCGTCTATAGAAAGATATAAAGACCAAAGCTATACGGCATATACGACAAAACATATTAATTCAATCAATACGTGGCATTTTTTCTCTCCCAATCCCAAGACGACGAAAGAAAGATTGTATTTTCGCGAACCTAATAGGAAATTTTCCTCTTCGCTAAGAGAATAATAATAAAGTGGAAAAAAA
Organism: Pseudococcus jackbeardsleyi; assembly: GCA_038380155.1. Classification (NCBI taxonomy): domain Eukaryota; kingdom Metazoa; phylum Arthropoda; class Insecta; order Hemiptera; family Pseudococcidae; genus Pseudococcus; species Pseudococcus jackbeardsleyi. Next base: position 59,330,980 of record CM076238.1, on the reverse strand, counting down.
ACTGGATGAATATGAGTCCAAAGCCTTTTATATAATTTGGCAGATTTGAACGCCTGAGTGAGAGAGAAGGAGTGAGGAAATATGGGGAGAAAAAAAATGATTTTTCTTTCGACTAGACTGATATTGTGTATAGGATGGCTCAAAAGTGTTGTGGCGACTTTTTAAATATTATACACTCGAATTGTGTAAGATTATTGATGTTGGTGCGTGATTTTTGATTGGTTAATGTGTATCATCTTTTAATTATTTTATTTTCAGAAATTTTTATTGAATTTGGTATAATTCTCATCAGGATGACGATAGATAAAAATTTAGTGATTCCTAATTATTAATCGTCGATTTCTTAAAAAGCTTACTTACCTGTGAACAAATAGTTCATGAAAATTTTCAATTCAGTGCTGACTTGCATATTTGGAGATGTTAATTTTCTATATCATAATATCTTCAAACCAATCCAACGTTCTCTCTTGATCTGAATCAGTCAAAGTTGACTGATAAAATCGAATGAATCATGTGACTATAGAAATCGATGAATTTTATTTTTGAATCCGTAAAAATAAAATCTTAACGATGCAATCAATAGTTAATTAATGATTCAATCGTAAAAATTACTGATTTAACCAGTAGAAATTTTGTTTTCACTGATTCATTTCAGTAGTCGAGCAAAAATTACGAATTCAAAAATGAAAATTTATTAATTGAATCTGTAATTTTTCACTGATTGAAAGTCAAATTTTATTGATCAACTGTAGAATCAGGGAAATTTCACTGCCAATCAGTGACATAATTCCGTCTCTTTCAATCAGTCAATCTTCAGATTCTGACTATTTCAAGTTTGAAGAGTTGAATGGAAGTGAGAGGAGCGAATGTTGTTCTCAATTTGGAGCTTTCTGGACGGAAAGTGGGTTAAAAAACAAATGAAGTTTTATAATTTTTATTACCAATTTACTTTCATTTATAAATCAGTGAAAAATTTTTCACTAAAAACGAATATTTGGAATCGTAACTACTTACGATTCAGTTTTTCTGAGCACTTCTGAGTTTCGATTTATGATGGAATTTGAGTTTTTGATTCCGATTTCTTCGTCAACTCTCAGAATCTTGAATTTTTAAATTTCATCTGCTCTATTTTCTCTTTGAACGCTGCTGATAATATTTTATCATTTTCTTTTGAAAAAAGTCACGGAAAATTTTTTCGAAAATTCAATTGCCTATATGTATTTTTGAATGAAAAACAACTCACTTAGGTACGTAATTCATTGACAGAAATTAGTTTGCAACTCGTCCAGATCATTTTAAAATTGATTTTGCTCCACCTAAGGTATCCTATTCTTCTTTGAATGTTGCATTTCTCATTCAGTTACCCTCGTTTTTTTCATTCGGTACTTTTTAGAGTGAAAAATGTAAATTTGATGAGATCATTTTCATCAAGTTAATTCGAAAATAGCAATCCATCTTATCGCATTTTTCTGGTATTCAAATTGAGTTTCCGTGACCTTTGTGCGTGCTCATTTCTGGATATATTTTTTTAAATTTGAAAATCTGGGTGAAAAACGCCTCAAAAATTGAAAATACCACACCTGAAAACTAAATAATTGATAAAAATTTGAAATTTTTTCATTCACCGTTTTCCGACAATTTTTATTCATTATTTAGCTTTTAATTGTGGTATTTTTCAACTCCTCCAATTTTTTTTAAATTTTGGGGCGTTCTTTACCCGGTTTTTGAAATTTCAAAAAATATCGATATTTTGATAATGATAATAATATCGATATTGACAAAAATGAAATATTAACGCCATTAGTTGCACGCGTGTCAGAAAAATCTAAAATTACCAAGATTTTTACTTTTGAGGCAATAAACTCGAAAAAAAGCAAGAATTTTCATAATTTTTCATCATGATAACTGAGAATTTTTAGCAGTTGGCTGATTCTTGAATTTTTCAACCGAAAGAAAAAAGAGAGGGGGTTTTTTTGGACAAAATGTAAAATGGAGAAAAATGGCCAGAAAAATTCAGGAAAAAAGCTAGAATTTTCATTTTTCGGATCCTGTAGATACCGTGTCTAAAAATGTACGTATTTTCATAACCTGAAAATTTTCTGAAAATTCATCTCGTGATTTCTGGATCATGTTGATTATGGTGTAATCCTGATGAAACAGAGATTTCTTTTCATTGATCTGTGATCAGTTGATTCTCAATTCAAGTCCCTCATTCAATGATTTCTTCCATTAGAAAATACCTCAATTTGGCTCAAAACTTTCAGATCACACTGTAGGACTACGTACGTGCTATCGTGCAGTTTCGTAATACGCCTGCAGAAAAGGTAGACCGAGAGAAGTACACGAGGGAAACCGTATACGCGACGATGAACGTTAACCGAGCTCTCCGGCTCACTCTCGCCTTCGTCTGCATCCGCAAAAGACCCAACAACAACGGCGAGATTTAAACCTATCAACGACTCTTCGCTAAAATGTCAGAATTGATCAAGTTCAAACCAAAATAATACCTCCACAATTGGAAATACCATATACCTACGCTGCATCGTTCGAAATTATACGCGAAAGTAAAAAAAAGGGGGACGATTGCTATACGTAATTCTCTTCACCAGCCGGTTAAATTGTATCGAAATTCTATCGCTTTGGATTCGTGTGGAATATTATTGAATCGCCTTATTTTTACACTGCTGCATAGTTCGTCGCGTCGAGTAAATTTACCGATATTCGTTCGACGTTTCTCGAACTATAAAAAATGGATAATTTTTCCCCTTCATGTTCGGAAAGAGTAAAAAATATAATTTTTGGGGTTGTTCATCTATTTTCTAGAGAATGAGGAGAGAAATGCGTGCAATAATCTTACGATTAGGAAGGAGGAGGGGAACAGTTGACGGGGTTGGTTCAATGTGGGTAGTTGGAGAAAACGATGACCGAAATACAACTGAATTATTTTGAATTGTTCTATCTTATTATTTCAACTAATTACTTTTTGAAATAATCAAATTAAATTAATATAAAATGATTTAATAATGAATGGATTTGATTTCCTATCCATTAATTCTTTTTTAAATTATAATTTACATATATCATTTAGATAATTTACATTATCGTTCAATTTTAATCTGATCTTTCCTCTCCCTGGTGCTAATTTTTAATTCCAATTAGCCAGCTCTCCGAATCAGATCGTCTGTATCCATAAGAAATTTTTGTTGGAAGTTTTTCCTGAAGTTTTTTTAGTTGTGTCAAGTTTAAAATACATGATTACTTGCTTAGGTACATTAAAAACATATTAAAAACATTATTTTAACTATTATGTTTCTGGATCACTGTGAACTTTCATTTGCGAAGGTCAACAAAATCCATTCAATTCTCCTTGAAACGAATACAACAACATTGACATATCGCGACGCGACTTGAGAAAACAATACAACCCTGGTTCGTTGCCGATCGCTCGAGGCTTTTGTAGGCTTTGCTCGTCTTATTCAAAGCGCGAAGAAATGTTAAACGTCAAATTCAGCCAACAAAGTCGAGAAAGCTGTGTAAAGAAATAGGAAAAGCGTGCGCGAGTAAAATATTCAACTCGTTTGATAAGTTTAAATGAATATCGAAGTTTTTCTCTCTTCACTTCGACGTGAACATCGAGTCTAACTCGAACGTGTGTGGTACCACCGCAAAAGTTTTTATCTCGTAAATTTGCCGAAATTATCATAAATCTTGGTTAAATTGCCGACTGCTCCTCGACTTGTCGGGAATTTGTTTTCCAACGTTAATACTTCGATAATTCGATATGGTAGGATTTGCCAAAATGGTGTGGATTATTTTTAAAAGATGGAGGCGGATTTGTGATATTGGATGAGTGATTGTTGAATTGGATTTATTAGTTGATTGATGAGAGGAGGGTTATGCCGAGAAGCAAAACTGAAAGTGCTTTGGCGAGATAGTACTCAATTTGACTAATTTTGTAAATTTTAATTCTAAACAAAGACGGAGTTACTTTGTCAATTATTTTGACGATTTTTTAAATATTATTTGAATAATTTCTTTCGTCGATCCTGACTTGGGAATTTTCATTGCATCGCGTGATTTATCCTTGTTTTATGGATCCTTTCCCAAAAATTGCACAAGAAATAGTTTCAATGAAATTTTTCTTCCTCTGGTTTGTGTGCGAAATCCACTGAAAATTGAACAAAAATTCATATTTACTCGTATTGAGAAATTTGCCGCGTGAAATTTTAAATCGCTAAGATGAAATTTTCTTTTTGGAATGTTCTAGCGCTGGAAAAAAGCTCATAAAAACGGTCCATATAAATTCCGGCACCTATAATCGCATATTAACTCATATTGAAAACCTGTCTCTTCGGTTTTAGCAGCGTTTCTCAAAATTCACAGTTATGAGTGAACAATTTTTTCGGAAAAAATTCGAGTTTTAATTCAAAGTTACGAATAATTTTGGAGAATTGTGCTTTGATCGATCAAATTAGTCACCAACATGGCAAATCCGCGATTACAGGTGCTGAAGTTCGTACAGACTGTTTTTATGGACCTTTTTCCAGCGTTGAAAAATTCCATAATTTTCTGGTAACTCTCGATCAAATTTTCATTTAGGACGACAATATTATTTTGAAGTTTCAAAAATTCGCCAAAATTAGAGAAATAGGTAAATTGATTTTTTTACCTGAAATTTTGAATAAAGGGACATTTATTGTGTGCTTTCGTTTTTTTCTATAGGTTCAAAATTTTACTTCAAGTTGGAATACTCACCTCCCCTTTTGGGGAAATCAGAAAAATTCTATGTTGTTCCTCGAAAGCTATCAATAAACTATAGGGCATTTAATTTTGACGTCATATGACGTCACATGAAGCTGGTATCGGCCTCATCAGATCTCACTGAGCAAAAACATTCAGGTTTTTCAAGAATAACTGTGTAACTCATGGTTATGAACTTTCTAAACAGCTTTCTAAGCTTCAATAATCAACATAAAATAATATTATGTCTAGAAACACGAGATAAAACGAATTTAGAATTTGTGATTTCAATGTTTTCCCTCAATAAAATACAATAATACATACTTATATAACCAAGCTTTACTTTACATTTTATTTAGATTGATCAAGTTGAAAACGAAAAAAATGTTCTTACTTTTCATCGTGATCGCAGTTTTGAAAAATCGTCTTGTATATCTGCCACGGTTTTTTGATGAGTAAAGACCCTTAATTTTGAACTTGGATATATGAAATCTGTTGTGGGCAATCGATTCGTTAAATTTTTTTTAATGTAGAGCTCGTAAGAAATGATCTGTCTAAAACATGACAATTTTTTTTTAAAAAAAGCGTTTCAAGTTGTCAAAATGATTTTTAAAACTTTTTCGCCAGTATCGCATTGAAAAGTTAATTATCTCGATAATTTTTTGATTATTGTGCATCATCAATAGGTCAAAGTGAAAAAAGTGGTCCTGATCTGCTAGGTTTGATAAAATTCATAATTTTGGTAATTTTTTGAATGCAAAAGTTCGAACAATTTTGGCTAATTTCGAATAAAAACGATGACTTATGCGTGATTAGTCGACTACGTTTCCTCCTTCGTGTATTTTTAATCAATTTTGTGCTATTTTTAAAAGTCCGCATGCGATCGTTCTACCCGGTCCAAGTTTTTTATTTCTCCTCCTGGCGCAGAACTCACTTCGTCAAATACACCGATTAAATCTATACCCTTTTATCAAATCGTATAATCAGGAGCTAATACATATAGATACAAGCGAATACTCTTGGTTACCTCGACTAAGAGAAACCAAGTTATTAAATCTTTTTAATAAACGTCTCTCTTTAATATTCAGTAGTTAATTAATGTCCTTGCTTGAGAAATCTTCAACTTTTTTTGATCTCGATATTTTTCTTTGTTTCGATTGAAATATAATTAAAAGTTTGGCCAGATTTCACTCTCTATTCTCGTGTCTCAGTAACACGTGAAACCCAATGATGGAAAGTAACAAAATTCGCGTAGGTATTGAACGTGTGAAATGCGGTTAACCGATTTGGCCCGTTCTTCTGTGATGATGAAATTTGCAAAAGGTTGTGAATCTTTTTGAAGTTGACCGGAATTGCTGTGGCAGTAATTATGGTCTCGAATTTGATAAAAGATTTAAATGTTGAGAAAATTGAAAAGTCATTTTACCCAGAATTTGATTGAAACGGATGCTATCAAAATTGCCGAGTAATAGGGATTTTGAACGCTGGAAATTCTCAATCCAGCTGATGGTCTTCACTCACCATTAAGTTTATTAAAAATTTACTGAAGACTATAAAAAGTACTGTCGCATATCATTACATTTTCCTGTTACGTTTTAAAGACAGAAAAAGAACAAGTATATTTTCACAGACATCAAAAAACACAATGGAGGAAGTTTGAATAGGAAAAAATAAGAGCTTTTGAAAAAAAAAACTGGGTCCGAAACGTTTTACGTACTCGTATAATAACTGTATATTTTTGGTTAAGCCTCTTATATGGTTTTTACGATACAGACCTGAAAGTAAATGTGACGGATGGTGTAATTCTTTCGCATATTTGTCCAATTAAAACGTCCTTTTTTATCAACGTTAACATTTCTGCGCCGAATTGCCTTTAATAGGATTATTTGGCGGAACGGGTGCGGAGAGCAGTGATAACTTGCTGTACCATTTCTTACCGATGAAAGTTTTTTTTGTGTGCCTTGAGCTGTACGCTTTTAAGCTTTTATTTGTCGAGTCGCGCTGTTCCATTTCACGGCTAATTTTGTTCCGAAGTGGGAGTTTTGATTTTGGAAAATAGGTTTTGTTTTCCTCGATTTTTTCTCCCGAGTTTTGTTTATTATTTGTTTGGGAGTCTGTCTTGTTAGTGACGTATTTGCAGTTTTTACGAAAATTTGTTCCTTTGGTCGCAGTCTTTTGGAATAATATTTCCGTATTTTTTAATTAGAATTTTTTGGAGGATAATTGCAATCATGCAATGCAGTCTGAAGTTCTCAAGGAGGATAGAAAAAGTCAATAATCAAAACTATAAATTCAGCTTACCAGCTTATAATTAGCTTCGAGATATGTATGTTGTAAAGTTGATCGATGCTGACTTAGGACTTGATTATGGATAATCAACAATTTTTTTCAACTTATATCGCATCAGTATTGATCTGTAGGTAATCGTGTCCTGTTAAAAAAGGACTTTTCTCTTTCGAGCTTCCTGAAGAACAGAGCCTAAACATTCCAGTTTTTTGGTTCAATTTTCAATCAAATGATTCATTACTTCTCCTTTTCTTGATGAAGTTTGTCAACCTAAAAATAAAATATGGAATAATATATCTACTCACCATTTTGAAAAATTATCCAGTTTTTGGTATTCTCTCTAAATTTGAATCAGTTAAAAATCAGTGAAAATTTTACCGATTTAATCAGTGAATTTTCATTTTTGAATTGGTAAAAATTTTAATTCACTGATTAAAACAGTAATTATAATCACTGAATGAATCAGTAATTATTCACTGATTGAATTGGCAAATTAAAATTTTTACTGATTCATTTCAGTAGTTGAAAAAAAATTACTAATTCAAAAATGGAAATTCACTAATTGAATCAGTAATTTTTCACTGATTAACAGTTGCACACTTTTCGCTGTTTAATTAGTGAATTTTCAGTTTTTTGGCTGATTCAGATTTAGAGAGTAGGTAATAATAGCTGCTTACAAGAATGCTTTGTACTATTGAGAAATTCAGCATTGAAGCGTCATCGCAACTCGGATTTTGCTATTCCTGATATTAAATTAATAAGTAAGCAAAATCAATTGACTTTTTCCAGCTTGAAAGAGAAGTGAAAAGTCGAGTTATGAAATTGTTCGTAATTTTCCAAATTTTCAGGTTTGTTGATACGAATGGAAATACGTAAGTATTAACTTGAAAGATGAACTTTTTATATCAATGTTGTAGGCATAAGGTGTAGACATCTTTTTTAATATGCCTCGTCATCGTGTAACTTTTGAAAAAAAAATCCATCCGTTTTAGGTAAATAAATTTTATATAGCTGCCTATAAAACTTTCGTTCGAATCAACGTGCTCTTTACGTTACATTTGAATGTTATTTAGAATAATTTTGAAGAGAAAATTGTGTTCGTCTGAGGGCCAATATTACAATATTTCTAAACTCAGTTTAAGTACTCTCTTAATTTGAATCAGTCAAAAATGACTGATTAAAATCGACAAAATCAAGTCACTGTAGGAATCAGTAAAAAAAAATACGAATCAATTAGTGAATTTTTACTACTGAATCAGTAAAAATATTGACTGATTGAAAAGCCAAAAGTGTGCAACTGTAGAAAACAGTAAAAATTTTACTGATTCAATCAGTGAATTTTCATTTTTAAATCAGTAAATTTTTTCAACTAGGTACTGAAATGAATGAGTAAAAATTTTAATTGACTGATTGAATCATTAATCAATCACTGATTGAATTAGTACATTGAAATTTTTACTGTTTTCATTTCAGTAGTTGAAAAAATATTACTGATTCGAAAATAAAAATTCACCAATTGAATCAATAATTTTTCACTGATTTACCGTCAAACTTCACTAATCAACAGTCCCACACTTTTCGCTCTTTAATCAGTCAATTTTCAGTTTTTTGACTGATTCAGATTTAGAGAGATATTTTCAAAAAATAACTCATTCAGCTAGGTAATTCTAATATTTGAACAATAATATGTGTAATTAGAACGTGTTGGCCATAAGAAATATTTCAGATGATAATTTTTAGAGAGATATTTGCCATTTTAAAACAAACAATTATCAAAATTTTTCTGATGATAGAACGTTCTACTCTCTAAATCTGAATCAGTCAAAAAACTGGAAATTTACTGATTGAACAGCGAAAAGTGTGTCGCTGTTCATCAGTGCAATTTGCCTGTCGATCCGTGAAAAATTACTGATTCAATTAATGAATTTTTATTTTTGAATCAGTAATATTTTTTCAGCTACTGAAATGAATCAGTAAAAATTTCAATTTACTAATTCAATCAGTGATGAATTTCTGATTCAATCAATAAATTGAAATTTTTACCTATTCAAAAATGAAAATTCACTGATTTAATCGGTGAAATCTTCACTGACTTCTTCAGTTGCAAACTTTTGTCTTATTAATCAGTGACTTTTAACTGATTCAAATTTCGAGAGTAAATCAGCATTATTCAGTCGAAAAGCACTGATTTTTCAGGGCTGATTTTTGGTGAAATCCATTTCACCAGCACCGATTCAAAAAGGCGGAATTTTATCGAATTTTAATGATACAGATTTCTTACAGAGCTTGAGAAGCTGGTTTCAGAAAATTTCAATTCATAATAATGATTCATGCTCAAGCATTTGATCTCGATCTTCTTATTGACTCATTTTGCTAGGAAAAATCCCAATTCTTCCGGACCAAAGGTAGTTATTATAAAATTGCAAAAAAAGGTGCTTACCAATGTGTTTTTGTTTATACGTAGGTATTACTGTACTCAGTACTGATTCAACGTGTTATATTTTTCTACCGTATATTTTTCTTATACGTAATTACCTCGGAGGTAATTTGTTCCCAGTCGAAAACAAATTTAATTTTATTTCCACTCCGGTATATGTAGAAATGTATTCTACACCGCGTTATACATGCCACGTTGTAAATCTTGTAAATGGTGTGCGAACGCGTTTATTCATCTGAGATGATAATTGATAACAAACGAAAAATAAAAAAAGCACTCAAAAAAAACATTCAGTTTCGATAATAAAGCCATATTGTACCTACGAAAGCATACATTATGCTGATTCGTATCACAGTTGAAAAATTTTACTGCTTGTATCATCGACTGCAGGATAAAATAAACAGAAATAGGTAAGAAGAAACGAGTCGAGGGAAAAAATGGTGAAATTAATTTGCATGGAGAACGGTTTTATATTTTTTTGCTCTGTTGCTACTGTATTTCTGCGGGTACACTCGACAATGTCAAGCTTATTTAAGATATGAAAACGAAGAGTACACTCGAGTATCGTTAAAAGAATGTAAATACGCTATCGAATAAGATTCAAACAACATAAAGTTTTTATCTACCCATAATTTGCTTGTAAAATAATCAACGTAATAAATTCGCGTGCGTTTATTTTACGTTGGTAATATACTTTTTTGCTTCTTCGTCCTGCCTCCGTATCGTTATCCCAGTCTATCTGTCTGCGTCTCTTTTCTCCAAGCATACTTTTATTCGGTACTTGATTCGAGGTTTTATGCAGACTGTTGGGAAATTTGTTACTGAGTCGCGAACGCGAATTTATATTTGCGTGGTGGGTTAGAAACCGACGACGATTAATTTCGCGGCGGAATTTTGTCTGACGATGTCTGTTTGGTAATTGTGAAGGTATCTGCAGCCTCGGGTTGGTATCTTACCTGATTCGTTTTTTTGGCTGTTGTTTCGTGGTATCGCGGTAGGTGGTTTTTGGGGGGGAGTCCTGTTTCGAGATCTTCTGGTAATTTCAATCAGTCAAAAACTGAAGATTGATGGAAATAGATAGAATTGAATCAATCTGTAATTTTTTCCGTGACTGTCGAAATGAATCTGTAATCTGTAAAAATTTCATTTTACTGATTCATAATTGGAAAAAACTGGTGATTCAAATGTGAAAATTCACTTCTGATACTTACCTATTGAATCAGTGAATTCTTCACTGATTTTTACAGTGACTCGGTTCTGTTTACTTTGTCAGTTAATTTGGACTGATTCAAATTGAAAAAAGTAGATGTCTGTGAGGTTGATTTTTTTTTTTTTTTTTTTTAGAAAACTTGATTCTATGAATTTGATAACAGAAAACAAGATTGATTTTCAGTGCAATTTTATTTTATTTATTTATTAGCCTTTACAGACGACTTACAATATCTAAGCAAACAAATTATACCGGGTGACCGGGAAGTACATCCCGAAAAAAATTTAAAATTTCAGTAAAAAAAATTTACTGGCGAGGTAATCTTTTTTTTCTCATATTCTACTAAAATAGACTGTCTTCTAATCTCTGCATAAGTTATTGCTCGAAGAACCTCAATAATCCACAATTTTCTCGTAAAACAGAAAAATAATTCAGTAATTCAGGGATAAATCATCTGGTTCCAATTTGTGAAGCGCTGAAATCTAATCCTCCTTATTTCAAGGTTGAACGCATTGTTTTGAAATTGACAGGGTTGAAATCAAGCTTTTGGCTATCTTGAAACCTACCCCCAGATATTCGAAGATTTTATTCCGCGCAATTTTTAAATTTTGCTTGATATGTTTAGCTGTAGCATTATAAACTTAAATCGAATTATGCTTCACAAAAAATTTAAATGAGTTGAGAATCTATGAAGTGGCCTATGATCGAATAGTAATGAACCAAGGATTCTGCCAGAATTGAAATTTTTCGGATAAATTGATTAGGGAATTTTTGAGAAGCATTTATTTTTGGGAACTACTTTTCGGTCACCCTGTACAATTAAATATTCTACATCATACGTCGGGCCCATATTTTGGGCATAGGCCTCCTTCACTCTCTGCCATTCTAGTCCATCTCTTGCCACACTCTCGTAGTTATTATCCTGGAGGAAATTGCTGATATCATCCCTCCACTTGCTCCGTTACCTACCCCGCTTTCTTCCTTCTTTTAGGAACCAATTCTGAATTTTATAAGTCCAACGATCGTCCTTTAGTCTTGCTATGTGACCTGCCCATTCCCATTTTAGTCTTTTAGCCACTTGAAGCATGTTGAGATTATTTTTAAATTTCCTTTTAATTTTTGATAAGTTTATTTTATCCCTGATTCTTATCCCTAACATAGATCTTTCCATAGAATTTTGGGTGGTATTAATTAAATTTTCTTCTTTTTTTTTGTCAGGGACCAGGTTTGGCAGCCATAAGTGATTGTTGGAATAATACTACTATTGAAAATGTTGCTTTTTAGTTTGTTACTAAACGGGCCCTTCAAAATTTCTTTTAGTTCCCAAAATTTTTTTCACCCTATGGCTATTCATTCTCCTATTAATTTCCTTGTTGGTTTGATTCTCTAAAGATATTAGTTGTCCTAGATAAATAATTTCCACTTTGTTTTCAATTTTTTTACCATCTATCATAATTTGAGGGTCAAGATCGCTGGACATTATTTTAGTTTTATCCCAATTGATTTGTAAACCTGCTTCCTTTTCATTGAGCTGTTGCAACATTTCAATAAGTTCTTAAGAATTTTTGGCAATTAGTATGATATCATCCGCAAAACTTAAATTAATCAAATATTCACCATTTATTTTGAATTTTTCTGAATCTCACTTGATAAGAATTTGCTCAACGTTTCTTCATTTATTTATAAAATTACATCATTGATCCTTGAAGATCACCTCGAATATGCAATTTAGCCTTTAAGGGGAAAAAAACGTAATACGCAGTTCTACATTACTTACGTAGTATACTCGTAACTACAAAAGATATTTATGTTGAGGTACCATGTATTGCGATTAGCATTTCATGAGGCGAGTAGAACGCGATAGTGGGATTACTTTCGTGTATGACATAAAACCGCAAAAGATGCTCGAGTAAAATATATGATCGATATACGCGATTACATTTACCGAGACCTTGATCTTATATATTCGTCGTAAAAAAAACTCTAGTAGACCATACCGAACATAGCTCGCAGAAAAGAAAATTTTTTCCAAGCTATAAACTTAATTAAGTACTTTTCTGCGTCACAAGCTGCGCCGCACTGTCTCTCCACCCCATCGAAACGAAACAGAAAAAATATACGCTAAAAAAAACGCGCGCACACGTGAAATGAAACGAATAAAAAATGAAAAAAACCACGCGGGCAAAGGCAACGATCCTGATAAATTCAAAGTCGAGTAACGCTGAAGAAGAAATATAGGTCGTGCTGATGATTCGCCAAGATATGCGAGCGTCGTAATTAAAACCGATATATAATTTTAAAGGCACAAAAATTCTGCTCAAAAGTAAATTTAATTAATGGCTGTTGTAAACAACGAAATTTAAAAAGTTTTGTGTTATTGAAAATTTATAACTTTTGTTACGCGTCTTTATGAGGCAAACGAGTAGAAATGAAGATGAGATGGGGCGAGAGTGAGGGGAAAGGAATCCTGCCACGAGACACGTGAGATATTTCGTAATGTCTTGATTATTTCGCGAATACCGAAGATCACGTGGTTGAAATTTTCTATTCGTGGGGTTGAATTTTGTTACGAATGAATTCTATCGATCATTAAATTTGAAAAACAGCGAAAGTAATCGTTTTTAGGATTATATTTTTTCTTGAGGTATTCTGATTGGTGAAATTTTCCCAACTGGTGATCTTGAAAACAGATTTTCGTTTTACTTTTTGGAAATGGGAGATGCTAGATTCCCGGAGTTTCGTGCCATTTTCGAAAGAATCGTTCAGTTCGTTCTTCGTTCAGTCTGGACTTAGAAAAATTTTTACAAGTTGTTGGTCGGACTTAAAAAAATTTCTGCGATCGACAATTATATATACGTATTGAAACAGTGAGTGTAAATTTTATACAGTCGAGATGGAATTATGCTCAAACAAAGAATATTTAAAGTTGAAAAGGAAGAAAATACGAAAACAACTTACTGTCAGTTTCTCTATTTGAAAATTGTGTACCGTACTGTTTGATAACAGTTTGAAACCTTTCAAAATTTTCATATTGGAGTGATAATGTGATATTTCGTAATTATTATTAATTATAATTTTATTTTTATAGTAATTTAAACTCACAGTTCTTAAATCATTCTCGAATTGTGTGAGATTGAAAACGGTAGACATGGTCCTTTCTAGCGAGATTAACGATAATAATAAAAAAGAATAAACATCGAGACTGTAGAGTAAGCCATTTACATTTTTAAATCATTTTAAATAATACCTACTCATTAACAAAAGTTTTCAGTTCGTACTTGTACCATAATTGAAATTAAAAATTCGAAGTTGTAGAAATTTTTCTAAGTCCGTAATCAGTAAATAAAAAAATCAAACATCAAGAATCATGAAGTTTGAGCAACCGACTCTTTTGGCACGAAACTCCGGGAATCTAGCATCTCCCTTTGGAAATTCTTCTTGGTAATACGAAGTTCAGTTTTCGGGTTAAATCGTCGGTATATCTTTTGAAACATAAGATAAGAAAAATGAATTATAGTCAGCTTGGTTTTGAAATCGAAATCACTCTAGTTTTTTTTTTGAACGATGCGAGGTCTCAAACCTAATTAAAATTCTGGTTGGCCTCCTCCTCCTCCTCCTCCTCCTCCCCTCCCCCCACTGCATTTGTGAATTCATCGCGTGATTGTATTTTCTACGCATCTTTGGGAGCACGGGCCCCTTGAAGATGATTCCAACAAGCACAAAAGAATCAATTATGAATTTCTTCGGTGTAATGAAACCGGAATCACTGTCCAACTTGCTCTTACTTTATATGGGCAAAACTAAAATTCGACCTCTGGACACATTTTTGAGAAAAAACAGACGGTCACGCCCTGGATTCTGCTTCTTAATCTTTGGCCATCTTTCTCAATGACAATAAAAGTTTTAAAAATTTGAGAATTTCAACAAAAATTTATTTTTATGAAGTAGATATTTTCGAATTTTTAATGAAAATGAGGTGCCTGCCCAACATCGTCTTCATAAACATGAATTTGGCCATTTCCAGCCACTGAAATTTTCAGCGCAAATTCGACTTTTCCAGGAAATATTTTAAAATTTCATTTTCAAGATTAGGATAAGTCAGAAACCAAGCCACCTTTTGGGTCAACAGTAATGAATCTTTTCTCCAATGAATAGTCTCCGCTAAACAAAATTTGTCAATCTCCAACTTTTTTGGATCCTCCATTACTATCTGATTTCTTCAAAAGATGCAAAATCTACCCCCTTTCATTTCCAATGCAAACATTTCACTTGTACTCAAAGTTTGATGGCTCGACGTTTTGGCGGGAATTTTGAATGTTAAGTTTTTTCCAGTTGAATAGTTGATCAAAAAGATACGTTTGGATGCCCGACTGGACAATTGGACATCATGTCCTCGGAGGTTTTTTTTGATGAACTAATCGAAATGAAACGAGAACTTGATTTTCAGTTTTCTACATTCATGTGAATACTTTCTGCAGAAATTTAAAAATATTACAGAAAATCGAAATTGTTGTAGAGGCTCCAGAATGGCTGGAAGTTGTCTATTATAGATTCGAGAAAACAAGAAGTCGATATATTTTGTAGATACCAAATTATTTTTCCAAATTACACATCATTTATTATAATTTTTTTACTGAAAATTTTAAGTTTCTGTCAAAAATGGAGATATTCACCAGAGTTTTTGGAATTTTAGCTCTGAAAGGTTTTAGGGTATGTTCTTTCCAAAATTCTCGTTCACTCAATACTTCTCAGAATAAAGTTGAAAAAAATTTGGAGGCCAAAATATCTATTTTTTAGGGAATACTTTTTGAGAAAAATCAATAAAATAGCGATTTCATTTTGTATTTTGGACGAGAACCATCATCAATCGAACGATTTTTTTACTTCGCTTCTTTCTTCATATTATTCTTTGATATTCTCCAAATGCATTTTATTAAACTTTGCCAACTTTTTGAAAAGTGAATTTGTGAAATTTTCATTAATGGCTACAATGCTACATTGCTTTTCAAAAACTTGGCTCGTTTTAGACAAACGGCACATCGCGTCGGGATTGACAATTGAGATGCTACACAAAGGCACCCCGTCGACCCGATCGCTGGTCAATCCCTCGTTAATTTTAACTACTGATGGATGCATAGTTAGCTGTCGATGCATCACCATTTTGGCGAGAGATATTCGTAAGAGAGTGAAAGGAAAAGGAAAAGAGAAAGCGGTTAGTTAAGGGATGATATGAATGTAACCGGATGTCGATGAAATGTGGCGACTGGCGAGAAAAAAGGATCGTAGAAGGCCTGTTTTGGAGGAGTAAAGAAGGGAGAAGAATAAGTGTCACTCGTACGAACACCAAGATGGTGTGAAGATGTAATTTTTTGGATTTTGACGAAAATAGGAGACTTCTACAAAATTTAATCCTAAGTTTGGGAGAGTAGAGAGGGGGCTAAAAAAATTGAAGGTTCACTTTGAACACTTTATAATCGAACTAAAAATTTCCTTAAGTGTGAATAATATTCTATGGAAATTTTCATGAAATTTCCATTGCTTATTTTTATAAAATTCGAGTTCATTGTATAGCGACTTCTGCTAAAATTTGTTCGATCGTTAGAATACATTTTTTAAATTGTTTGAAAATGTTTGCAGCATTACTGAGTGTTGAAGTTTTCTAAAAATTACGTGAGTAAAAATGCAGTTGGCAGCACTGGGGTGTGGAAACTCAAATCTCTACTTTTTAAGGGAATGGCAACATTACTCTAAATTGATTTAACTTCGATTTTTTCCAAAAATGAGGCAATTTTGAGCCTTCCTAGCTCCGTCTCTTTTTGAGCTAGGAAGCTGTACGTTTTTTGGAAAGGTTCACAAATATAAGTAAACCATTTCATTAATTTTCGTCAAAATCTCTGATGTGTTTTTTTTCAGTGCCACCCGAGCAAATTTTTCTAAATTATCAAATCTTGCTCGTAATTTGATTTTTTTGTTTTGGAATGTTTATGATGCCAATTATAAGTTTTCAAAGATTTCATTTCATGATATTCCAGAGTTAACCTACTTTTATACAGTTGGTTTTCCTCGACCGAAATGTTTGCTAATTTCATTTGCACAAATTTTGGAGGCTCATTGAAAATTTTGAAAGGAATTGCTGAAGACTCTCATATTTTTCTAGTCTCAAGGACGCAATTATCAAGTACCTACCTTTGAAAATTTCTCAAATTTGAGGCACGTACGTAGTTTTTGCCTACAATGAAAAATCTCTGAAATTATATATTTTCATTTCGTTGAAATTCTTCGCTTTCGTAAGGTCATTTTTACTTGCTAAAATTGACAAAATTGGCAATTTGTTTCAAATTAATCTCTATTCCTTAATCCATGGTTAATTTCTGGTCATCTCTCACCTCCCAGTCTGAATTTTATATAAAATAGTCATTAGTCAACAACTCATTTTATTTTGTTTAGGCTTAAGATTTACGCAATCATGCTCGAAAAAAACTCGGAATTAATATTGGGATGGAAATTCATCCCAAATTCATTACAGATTTGAAAATTCAAAAATCAACTCGGGGTGATTATTGGGATGAAACGTTATTCCATGTTTCTCCCAGGCTCAAAAATTCAAAGAAATTAAGAGATGGAAAATGGGTTTGTCCCAGATTTGAAATTTTAAAAACCAGCTCAGGATGATTATTGGGATGACAAATCCTAAGTTCATCAAAAAGACTTGAAAAAGTTGAAAATCAACTTGAGACGAATTTGGGATAAACAGTCATCCCATGTTAATCACAGGCTCAAAAATCCGAAAAAAATGCTTCGGATGAGATTTCATCCCATGTTCATCTCAGCCTTGAAACTTGGCGAAAAAAAACTTGATATGAAAATTTCAAACACGACGACGAAGACAACGGTAACAGTCCGAAAATGTCGTCAGCACCGAGTAATTAATTTTAATAAACGACGACTGAGACGATGAAATTAGCTCTGGAAATTTTTTGCGGCCGACGAACGAGCGGGCATCAAGGGGAGCCGGAAAAATAGGCTTTGCTAACTGTGCGTGGCTGCAGATTTAATTAAATAATGCTCCGGCAAAAGGGTGCAAGGCGGCGACACGTCTCAATCATTTTACTTACGTATTAAAGAGAAACTCGTTCGTATATGAAGGCAGAACAGCAAGGAGAAGGTGCAATCCGGATACTAATTTTATCCGATGTATAAGATGACTTTTTCGCAAGACCTGGCAAATGGTGGAGGGGAATGCCCAGTCGGTACGAGAAAATTACTCTCATCGCAGTCGACATTAATTCGCGGTGAAAAATAATAACGGCGTGAAATCTGGCACGCGAATTATGCAACATTACCATTATCGAGAAACTTTTCTTCACCGCCTGTGTGTGGAGTTGGGCTGGCGTTACGCAGATAAAATACTTTGCATCGAACGTTTCCCCGCAGCTAAGAAGAATTCTAGTCATTTCCATTATTCTCGCGCAAAATGAATATTTTCCGCGTGATAATGCCGCACCCCCGCCACAGCCGAGAAACCGGCGTCGTGAAACTTTTAAATTTATTATTCTCGAAGCGGTTGTAATTCTTATGGGTGTCCAAAGATGGATGCCGGAGGTACGATTATAAAATGAAAAAAATTTTGTTCCAGGCGATATCGTGTTCCTGCTGCGGTTTTCGAATCATTTTTTCCCCCAAGACCCCCCCTCCGTAGGGATTTTATTTTTCAAGAATTTGTCATCGATTTGAAAATTGGTTCGGAATTTATGCGTCAAGATGTTAATTCCGGTCTCGGTCGAGGAGAAAAATTGGGAAATTTTTCTCTTATATTTTGATTTATTCGTGTTTATCGAACGGTTTCGTTCGCGTACAATTTTACGAAGTATTTGGCATCGTTCTACTTTCATCTCCCCTTGTTTGGTTTCACTTTTCGGAATAGTTTCGTAAGTGTAAACCTTTGTCAAGCCGTTTGTGTTTACGATGTTTATTCGCCAATAATTCAACGCCTGAGAAACGTGTCGCGTCGAAGTCTACGTCGCGGTGTACTTTCGATAAACACGCGAATACCGAACGCTTTGTTAATTTTGGAAAATTTACCGACGCGTTGATTGAAACTTTGTTGAAAGTTTGTGGGTGGCAAGTTGGATGAAAAAATTTTCCGATGAGTCGATACCAGTTTTAGTTTGGAAAATTTTCAATAAGTAATTAGAAGAGCTCGTATGGTTGTGTATTTTTAAAAAGATTTGGTATAGCGGGTCGTCGTTGGAAATTTGTTCGTACATTTAGCAAGTTTTGATACTCGCTTGGCCTATTTTGAGGAATAAAATGTGTGGAAATTAGCTAAGAAAAATGGAAGAAGAGGAGAGTTTTTTCATTAATTGAGGCAAGACATTATTTATGTGACCCTGTCAGAAAAAAGAGACCTTGTGTAAAAAAAATCGATTCCTCTTTTTTCACGTTTTTGGTCCAAATGACACCAGATCTGGATCAAACACATAAAAATAAGACCTCGAATTTTTTACACAAGGACGTTTTTTTTTCGGCAGAGTCACATATTTGGTTTCATTGGTAATTTTTTTCATTCAGAGAAAGTTGAATTCAATGTTTGTATAAACGTACACAAAAAATCCAAATTTTTATATTTTTTACAAATTGAAAATTTTTTACTCAAGTGTATAATTTTTTCAATTCAACGTCCATAAATCTCAATCAAAATCAACTTCAGAGTCTTAATTTTTTTTTAGTCAAACTTCAAATTTTTTATTTTTGTCCAATTTTTTTATCTTTATGTCCAAAAATTTCCAAGTTTGTGCCTTCTTTTTCCTGTTCTTCAGGTCGTCTTTTCTCTATTAAAATTTTTGAATTTTCCAAGTTTGAGCTTTCCCTAAATCGACGTCTATACAAATTGAACTTAAAATAAGAGTTCGTCGAATTGATTTTGTGGCTAAAACAATTTTGAGTAAAATTGAATTCGTTGAAAAAAAAATTGAAAATGAAACAATTTGAGTTGACCGTGAAAAAAGTTTCAGAAAGAAACTCAACAAAATTTGATGTAAAGTTTTAAAAAAATTGCATTTGTGTTAATAGGTATTTTTCGAGGAAATACAAACTTCAAGACTTTTTTGGGTATGTCAAGAAAATTTCATTTTGGAAGAAATATTGAGAAAATTATAAAAATTTGAACTTGCTGGATTTGTGATAAAATAAACATTGGATTGAAAATTTTTCAAACGAAAGAAAAAGGCTCCAGCGGAACACGCAACTTCTGAAGTTTTGCGGATACAATGTCTCCATTCGGGCAAAAATTTGACAAAAGTCATCAAAAAAGGAAATGCAAGAGGCACGTTTTGTCATCGAGTGTTTTTTTAGAGTTTCTTTTTTAATTTGGAGCTATTTCGTGCTAAGGACAAGTTGTGCAATTTTTTTTTTGAAAAAAATGGCATATTAAAATAGACATTTAAATATGGAGATTGAAAAAAAAAATGTAAATTATTTCATCAGAACTCATCAATGATTTTTAATGAACCGATTTCTAATTTTTTTGCTCTACTTTCGATTTGATTTTTTTTTTCAAAGAAAATTCCAGACAACTTGTCCATCACCATGAATTTTCTTCACCGATGAGATGTAGTTTCACCTATTTGGGTACATTAATTCTCAGACCTTGCAGATATGGTCGAAAATGAACCCACGTGCTTTTGAGGAGATTTCTTTGCGTCCCTGAAAGTGGAGATGTGACGCTCAATGTTTCCTATGTAATATTTTATCAAATCGATCACTTTGACTTTTAATTTCTAATAATTTTCTTCGATTTTTTAAAATTTTAAGCTTTTTAAAGTTATTTTTTGATATCTGAAAAAAGTGGAAAATAACTGCTCATCTTGCCTCCACCTTGAATGAAGCGAAGTGCATTGGTTTTAAAAACTTAAGATTTTTCAATGCTTTGTTGAATTTGCCAACTTTTTATCAAATTTTCCAACTTGAAATTTGCTCAGGAGGTTGAGTCATTCTACATCTTGATTCTTCGTACCTATGAAGACAAACACGAATTTTTGAATTTTTTGCCAATTCTGTCTATGTACCAGGGCGTGTCTTCATCAAATTTTCGAATTTTGGAAACCTCACCTACTGATATCATACGTTAGGCATCTTATTTGATGAGAGATGTAACATAAAATGACTCGTCTAAAACAAACAAAAAATCCAAGGGAATTAATGCAAATTTTCTCAACGTTCCTTTAAAATACAGTAATAATGTGGTGAACTTAAGACTTGAGGAATATTTCAATGGAAATTGAGAGGGGGCTCAGACAATTGATTCTACTCTATTAATTTGAATCAGTCCAAAATACCAAAATTGACTGTAGATAAAATCAAGTCGCTATGATAATCAGTCAAATTCCACTGATTCCTCAGTTAATCAGCGACATTTTACTGCCAGTCAGTGAAAAATTACAGATTCAATTAGTGAATTTTCACCATTGAATCAGTAAAAATGAATTGATTGATTGAAATCAAGTCAAAATTTACTGATTTCAATCAGTGAATTTTTTCACTGATTCCAACAGTGACTCATTTTTGTCGATTTAAATTAGCCAATTTTGACTGATTCAAAAATTTACGTTGAGAGTATAAGAAGTGGTTACTTTGGCCATAGAGAGGTAGGTCCCATTTTTTGTAACAGGTAAAATGCAGTACATCTACATACTTTCTGCACTGGCCCAAAGTTACCTCCTATGGCCAAAGTGAACCTTTTTTTTTTACTATTTTCAAGTCATTGTTACTCCACTGAAAGCCTCCCCTCCCCTACCCAAAAAAATTCAAATCAAAATTAAGTCATTTTAAAATTTCCAAGATTTTGTGAACTTTTGAGATTTTTTTTTGTCCTTATCATTTTTTTACTATGTTGAATCCAATAAGATGAGAAACTGAAAGAATGGTCCTAATTCAAGTGAAAGGTTCAATTTTTGAGAATCTCATGTTTGAGAAAAATGAACTTTCCATGGCGAAACCTTCAGAATTCGAAAAAAAAAATGAGTACGAGTATTACGAAAAACATTCTCCTGTTTACCAAAATTTTTTTGAGCTAATCAAAATTTTACAAAAAAATTTTTTATCCACGTATTAAATACTTAGAAGTACCTATTTATTTTTAATGCTCTGCTAGATGATTCCTTGCAGTCTGCACAAAATTTCCCCATCTATCCATTTCGTACTGCTGCATTTGTACTTTTCTTCGTAAAAAGTTGTTAATTTCGCAACTTGTTGCAATTTACGAACCGAAGAGGCGAAGACACGTGTATTTTATTATCGGGGGATTAGTATTCCGGGCACATTCGTCGCCTTTCTAGTTCACTCATTTACCCCTTTTTTTAGCTCCCCTTTTAACTCTGTAGTTAAGTCAAGTTTATATTAGCAACTATAATTCTTCATTAAAAAATTAACGAGTTTATGGTATGTACCTTGTAGGGGACAAAAAGAAGGGAGATGTGAAAAACGACAACTAAATCGCTATCGTCAGATAGGCACCTTGTCTTACTTGAGCTCCACAAAAAAAAAATGTACAGAAAGGGTTAACAGTCGTTTAATTCAACTACGCGAAAGTTTGGCGAACGTTGACGATACGTTTGGAATCGGCGTAATAAAATATCAGCCATCAAGTCGTCTAAGTACCGAATCGAGAGTCATTTTTACGGCTCTCGGATACGTTAAAATCATCCGTGTTTTCGATAAAACTTGCATTTTTATAACCCATATCGCAGCCGAACTGCGATTACATTGAGAGAAATTCAAATGCATGAACCGTGCTAAGAGGAGAAAAAAGAGAAATCGTGTTGAAAAGAGACCTCGCTTTTTATCGAATTAACCCAGAGGTTGGAAGAGGGAACGTAGTTTATAGGAAATTTTAAACACTCGACGGTGGAAAAATATCGCGTATTTTTTTTTACTTTGTTGCTGCTTTATCGCGAAATTCTACGCGGTGGTTTCGCAGCATCGACGACCCCGACTACCGAAGGGGAGATGAAGTCTTACAATTATTAATCATCGAGTTTATTTTTCGAGTAAATGAAGAATGAGAAGTGTTGGGTGAAATGCTATGTTAACTACCATTGCAGGTTTTTTCTCTCTCTCTTGGTTCATAATTTAACCCAAAGTTGTGCCCTCGTATTGATCGTTGAAGCTCGGAATTTTTTCGCAGGAGGCGAATGAATGAGGCTTCTTGGGTGAATTTTGCAGCCGACGATTTTTTATGTCTTGAGATGAAGGGCGAATGGAGGTGTGATCGTGTTTTCATCAATATTGAAGAACATTAATTAACTTCTGATTTAAAGGTACCTAATACATATAAGCGTCGAGTGAATTGCAAAATTTTTAATTGAGTTGTTATGTTTGATCGAGATCGTTCAAAATTGAAATTAAATTTTAAAAATGAAAATTTGCCCTCTTATGGCGAATTTTTCATCTCTTTTCCGCAACTGATTTTTTTTACCTAACAACTTTAGCATTTCAAATGTAAAATTCCATCGAGTTTCAATGTAAATTTTTAGGATGTAGATAAGTAATAGGTACTTCCATTCTATTTTTCATTCATTTCTCAAATTTTAACGAAAATCCCTTAATTTTTGAAAATTTTTCAAATATTGCATAAACTAGAAAATTGTTGGTTGCCTTTTCCATATTTCAAGATGCGGAGGTACCTTTGCTTCCTGACGAAGAACTTGCGTTTTTTGTTTTTTGTTTTTTGGTTTTTTTTTGGCAAAATCAATTTCATTTCAAAACGGAAT
Organism: Pseudococcus jackbeardsleyi; assembly: GCA_038380155.1. Lineage (NCBI taxonomy): Eukaryota > Metazoa > Arthropoda > Insecta > Hemiptera > Pseudococcidae > Pseudococcus > Pseudococcus jackbeardsleyi. The sequence continues at coordinate 59,307,537 of CM076238.1, read as the reverse complement.
CAAAATTGAAGAGAATTTAATTTCTTTTCTGCTCTAAGCGGTTCAAATTTTTCCAAGAGCCACTGTTTTCATGGAATTTGAAAACAGACTTGACGAATTTAAATTTTCAACTTCAGTAGAAAATACATTGAAAACAGCGCTTTCTGGAAAAATATTTTCTGCCTGCAGGAATAAAATTCAATTCCCTACAAGGCTTCATTCGCTTAGAAATTTCACTTTATTTGAAGAAAATGTTCGTAGAATGAAATTTTTTCTAAGCGTTAGAAAAACTCTTTGAAATGTTCCATATTTTCGTGTGAAAAAAATTCAATTTGAATCTGTTTTCAAGCCAAGGAGGTGTTGAATTTTAAAATGTGATTTCTTTCATTTAGGTGGACTTGTACGAAGTACTTGTCAGTACAGGGTGTTCCATGAATCGTCTGCCAAACTTATTTTTTGGATATAACCGGGTGCGATAAACAAAAAAAAACTAGAATGAAAATTGCTAACCTTGAAAATTAACGAGGCAAATTCTACTTCTAAAAAAATTAGGTTTAAAAATTTTTCAATGATAGTAGGTACGTACTTTAAATACCGAAAAAAAATATTTCATGACTTTTGAACATCTTTTAAATTGATGGAGCTACAAAAAAAATTGTTCAAAAAAGTATGAAAAAAATCAATGAAATGGATAATAAACTTGCACGGTTTTTTTGTCGGTCGATTTTTTGCCTGAAATTGAAGATTAAGGGGCCAAAGGTTATTCAAAATAGAGAAATTGAAAATTTTTTGAAGCCCTTGTCTCCAGAAAGTCTCCAGAACATATTATTTCCCGTTTCCAACGTACTATCCATTCCCTTCACTTTCTAAAATTTTTTTGGACAGTTTTTATTGTATCCCCTTTAATTTTAAAGTTGAGGAAGTCACGAAATAAAAATGTTCTCAATTTTGAAAATTATCAACGTGATTTTTTCAGAAGTTGCATTTTCTACCTCAATTTTTGAGACCACTAACATTTTCACAGAGGTCAGGTTTTTTTTTTTAGTGATAGACGTTTGTCAGTTTGATGCGGGTAGTCTATCCTTCGCCCTGAACAAAATTACCACACATAGGAAAACACACGCATCTTAAAAAGTAAACAAACATGGTCTTTCCGCTGATAAGTTCGTAACATGTAAATAACCTATGCGCAGTATTTTAGTTTAAGGAGGAAATACTACCCGCATCAAACTGACAAACGTCTATACCCGGTTATGTTACAAAAAGGGGGGTGGTTCATAAAACAACATGAATATTGAAAATTTTTCGTTTTGAAATGGTTATACCAAGATTTTCATATTCATAACTCGACTGAGTTTGAATAATTTTCAACAGATAACTTGGCGTAAATTTTTCGATCCAAGGAAACCATTCATTAAATTTGATCCAAATATCAGCTTCCTCATAAATTCGATAAAGAAATTTATAAGTATGAATCAGTATTTTCTATCCCTTCGTTGCTTTGTTTCAAATCAGAGTGGTAGTCTCATCTTTTATCTATAGTGACACTCTGATGAAGATCAACGCTCTAAAAATCCACTACCAACCCTTAGAGTACATTTAAGATGCTGTGGTTGAACTTGCAACGCTTGCCAGCAGCTTAATAAGTAAGAATCATATTTTAAAGGGTATGTTTACGATAAGGGTAATCGGGGAAAGGGATACAAATGCCTTTAGATGCGAGGCAAATCTCAAAATAGCCATCTTAACGTTAACACGGCGGATTAAGGCGGTCTAAGGATGATTAGAAATTTAGCAATGTGCTATGTGATGGGTGTTGGTGTACACGACCTTTGTACGAGATCCTTACCCGAAATCTCAGCCTCGCTGGCAGATTTATTTCCAACACACGCCAGGCCCTTCGTGTACGTCGATTCTGCAGAAAATTCCAATGTAAATATTTCTCACAAAGGGAATTTTATTCTCTGCGGATTTAACGTCTGTAATCGAGGAGGGCACGACGTCGAGTATCTGTGCTGAAAATTATCTCGGCGTATGGGTTGAATTATGATTTCGCAAAAATATGTATCTACAAGTTCGGCCAGATTAATAAGTTTCCTTTCGCGGTGTTGGGTTTTAAAATTCAAGGTACGGTTTGGTTCAAGAGACGGAGCCAACCGCTGTGTGGAATTTTTGGCAAAATATGATTTATACCAGTGAGAAAGAAATTATCGCGTTGTGCGATGCCAGCAATTCTGCGAGCTGCGGTTTTACAAAACTTCGCCTTTCTTACTCACAAACATTAATTACTCGTTGCATAGCTTTTGTAATTTTGATAGAGTGGATAAAAGTTGATTTTGAATTATCGCGAAATTTAATACGGCGTAGGTACGTTTTTAATAAACTTTTTCTTCGGGCGAAAGAATACCTCTGTATTGTGAACTTGGTTGGATTCTTTCAGACGTCGAAACGAACAGGAGAGGAAATTGAAACAGGGAAATCCTACTCGCGACATTTGACATCGCGCAAAATGAAACACTTTTCGGGACAGATTTTGATAGGAAAATATCGAAATATTTCGTTTCGCGAGACGTTCTTTGCTCGTCCTTCGTCGCCCTTGCGTCTTTCACTCAGCCGTACGCTTCCTTTTTGACGAATGAACTCGAAAAGATAGATTATTTTGGAAGAGAATGAAAGACGAATTGCCATTTTGTAAATTGAATTCGAGTGCCGAAAATGGAAACTGATATTGATGAATAAAATTTAAATTATGTGCAAATTTATCGTCGTCGGTGTCGAGATGATGGCGAGGGCGGAAATGGGCTGTTATTTTGGCTCGATTTTCGACTGACGAAGTTCGTGTTTCTTTGTTGAGAGATTTTTCGATGCTGGACGAAAGGATTGGAAAGGATGAAATGAGAAGCTGAATTTTCGTGTATTTTTTGGGGTGTGAAAGAATTTTTCAAGTTGGTTATAATTGATGGTTTGAAGTCATCCGAATTTAACTGGGTGCTGTTTGTGTTTTCCTGTCATTAGAGTCGTATGATTGAGGTATATCTTCTGGAGACAAGAATAAAATAATAACTTACTTAGACGTATGCTTACAGTAAAATTGAATGGTGTTGTTCTTTCATTTTCCGTGGAATTCTTTTTCTCTTCACTGTTCTGAATCAGCACTGGCGTAGCTAGAATCATCTGAAGGGGAGGGAGGCTGAACCAGTGGCGTCGGAAGCTTTTTTTTTTAGGGTAGCTGCAAAATAAGTACAGAGACTTGAAAAACGAGAAATTTTGGGGGGAGTTACCTCAAGGTGGTCCAGACCCCAAAGCCCTCCGGTTACGCCCCTGAGAATCAGATCTGAAATGAGTTGAATAAGTATTCGGATGGATTTTAAAAACTGGATTAGATTATTTGAAATGAAGGATCTCCTGAAAGTTTTTAGAATTTTTGAAAACTAAAAAAATGTATTCTCAATCACAGGCATTCAATTTACAAATGAGAACTAGTCTTAAATTAAGTAAACAGGAAATTTTTTTAAAAAAAAGTAAAAACAATGAAAATGCATTGCAGTAGTCTCCAATCTTTAAAATGGTAAATAAAATAATCATAAAAAAATAGAAGAAAAAAAGATAGAAAAGTAAGTAAAAAGAAAAAGGTAGCTTTAAATTTGAGGAGAACAAAGCAGCGTCAATCTTAAAACTAAAATTTTTTTAAAAAAACCAGACATCAGTAACTGAGAAATTAATAGATGTTTCTCTAATGATCAACATCGAAAACAGATGCAGAGTACTCGATACTTAATGGCTAAGAATTTTTGTCACAGAACATCACAGCTGCGCCATCACTTTCAATGTTACGATTATAACTTATAACATTGAATGTTGATTGATATTATTTGTGCGTATCAAAAAAACAACTTTCTACCTTTACGTACTCTTTCTTTTATTATTGAGTACTTAGAGTTAGAGCAAAATAGCAAATGAGCAACTTGGCTGATCCAGAAAACAAAATTATGTATAATTATAAAATAATTTCACAACTTACAAACTTCCGAAGTTCTAAAATTTGTCACACAATTACAATATTACTAACTTGGATCATTTTGAAATGAAGTTGAAAACACCTATAAATAAAATTATTTATAAAATATTACAATATTATTGTAAAATTAATTTTAATTTGAAATCAAATTCAAAATCATAAATCAATGATAACATCTGTGTGATAAAGACACGAATCATTACAGAATCATCAATCGAACGTTTGTGTTATCCTTATTCCAAAAAAAATACGCATTGTATGTAAAAAAGATTCGTCTCATTAATCAGTGCTTGACTGTTATCCAATTCTCTGCATCTGTTTTCGATGTCGATCCTCAGAAAAAAAAACTTACGCAATCTCAAAACTAATATGAGGATTTTCGGTTGACCAGGTACGTAAATTTTGTCTATTTTGTGTACGACTTTAAATGGAGCCTCGTCTGAAAAACAAATATGCGTTGGTAGGTCTGGTTCTGCATCGATACGATTAATCATTTTTTCTGAAAATTGCAAGCGGTGAGCTGCATTCCCAGGAAGCAGTTCCTACTCAGTAGAATTGAAGTTTGTACTTTTTATAGTTTTTTACTTCTTTTTCTATCTACTCGTCTACTCCCAAATTTTTTCCTAAAATTTATTCCGACTCGATTTTGTTCTCAAATTTTTTCCAACTCCCAAATTTATTTCCACCTTCAAAATTTTCTAGTGATGTGTTCATCTTTTTAGAACACAATTTTTCCCAAATTTCATCAGAAATTATGTCACAAAAGACAGAAAAAAACAAATGAAATTTAAAAAATGAAAAAGAATAAGAAATATGCTACAAAAGACAGGAAAAACAAAAATGAAATTAAAAAATAAATTATGTTACAAAACATAGGAAAAATTTGACTTGAAAAAAATTTGAGAAAAAAATCGAGTCGAAATTAATTTGGGAAAAAATTTTTAGGAGTAGACCAGAGAAAGATGTAAAAAAAAAAATACCAACTTCAATTCTACGGAGTTGAACTGGGAGGTGCGTGAAACGATTCAGTGAATGAGTGGACTTGGAAAAAAAATTCGTACCTCGCCCGCATACACCTTATTTGATGAAAACAGACATACGTCTTTTACGTGAGAGACTAATATTGGGATTTTCAACTTCCGCCTGACGGCCTGACAGACCAAATTATGCTGTACCTCGTTGATTTGCGATCCGTTGAATTGATGAAGATCTTGAAACGGCACTCCATCGTTGAATTTATCGATCGTGTGGGTAAATTGTTGAAATTCTAGTCGCGGAGTGCCTACTGGTACAAAAAAAACATACGAAAATATGAAATTTAAAAATAATCATGAAATAGTATACAGTATGACACAAAAGTCTTGTCCACGAAAAACACTTCATGATATCTCGAAACTGAAAAGAGATATCGGGATGATTCAAACGGCAATATGTTCCTGGAGACAAGGACATTGAAGATTGATAGTCAAATTTTTCAGTTCTACCTGCAGGGTGTCTACAAATTGAGAAACCGGTTTTGGTTAAAAAATTTGGGTCTGGGTTTTTTATGGATTTGAAATCTACACACTGAGACGATTGAAATGTGACAATTTTTTTTCGAAACCGGTTCGATAATTTGCAACCGGTTGTCAAAAATACCTCAAAAATCGAGATTAGAAAAAAATTTCCAAATGAAATTTGTAGAGCTTTGTAAGCTAAACATGGTCAGTGAACTCATTTTTTGAATCGGTTCACTCTCGGCAACTTGATAATTTCAACAACAAGAAAAGATATGAATTTTTTTTTCAAATGAATGTTGAACACCGCACCGTTAAAAATCTAAAAAAAAAACCATATCTTTTTTTGTTGAAATTTCAAAAAATGAGTTCACTGACAATGTTTGGCTTACAAAGCTCTACAAATTTCATTTGGAAAATTTTTTCTAATCTCGATTTTAGGAGTATTTTTGATAACCGGTTGCAAAGTTTCGAACCGGTTTCGAAAAAAAATTATCACATTTCAATCGTCTCAATGTGTAGATTTCAAATCCATAAAAACCCAGACCCCCATTTTTTAACCAAAACCGGTTTCTCAATTTGTAGACACCCTGCAGGTAGAACTGAAAAATTGATTATCAATCTTCAATTTCCTTGTTTCCAGGAACATATTGCCGTTTGAATCATCCCGATATCTCTTTTCAGTTTCGAGATATCATGAAGTGTTTTTCGTGGACAAAACTTCTGTGTCATACTGTATTATGCAATGAGGGAGGTAAAGTGATTTTCGACGAATTTTGAGGTTTATTGACCGAGCGAAGCGAGGGAAAAATTCAAAATCGTTGAAAATCATTCATCTCCCGAGTTACATACCATATTTTTTGTTGTATAAATACGTACTTCACCCCGTCAAAATTGGACGAAAAATAGACGAAATTGGGTCAAAGTTTCCAGAGATGGAATTAGTGGCCAAAACTGCTGTTTTTCAGTCAAAATTGTCATTTAAAAAAAAATTCACCCTTGCTATGCTCAAGCCAAATTGTTACCTCTCCTCACCATGATGTATAAAAAAAATACATGTGACCTTGCCGGAAAGAAGGGACCTTAAGTAAAAAAAATCGATGTCTCGTTTTTCACGTTTTTGGTTCAAATGACACCAAATCTGGATCAAACACATAGAAATAAAGACATCAATTTTTTTACATAAGGTCTCTTCTTTGCAACAGGATCACATATTTAAATGCCACGTCTTTCTCCATTAAATTATGAATTCTAGAAAAAAAATTTCGTTCCTTTATTTCTGTAGATCATAATTTGAAATAAAATGAAATTTTTCTCGGAAACGTAGGTACTTCTTGATGAGCTTTGGTGAGAAAGGAATGCAATGATGTTTTGACCACGTTGAAAAAAAAGAATAGGTATGTAGGTAATGGAAACGAATTCGAAGCTGTTGATTGCGTTATGAAAAATTTGAATAAGGTAAAGGAACTTTCAAAAGTTGAAAATTCGTCGCTTTTATAGTACGTACAACGAAAGAAAGAACTTTTCCCCTACTCCACTCGAAACGCGGAAACCAACGACGCGCGTTGATTCAAAATGTCGTCCAATCACAACTCAACGTTCTTAAATTTTGTGGTGGGAGAATGTAGGGGCAAAGTTCCTTCTTTCGTTGTACGGACTATAAAAGCAAAAGCGATGAATTTTCAACTTTTGAAAGTTCCTTTTAAATCTTTCAATAGTAATAAAAAAATAAGAAAATTCAAAGAAACGAATTTTTTGTGAAAAAACACGAAAAATAGTTCATTTTTGATCGAAAAAAATATGAAACGCGTTCTTTTTTTTATAATTTTCATTCAAAGCAGATACAGATATTTTTTCAATTTGAAATGTTTTCTGTAATAAATTTGATCTCGTCAAATTTTTGCTGAGAAGGGGGAGGGAATTATCAAAGAATCCAAGTGAAACTATGTAGAGTTGGTATAATGTACGAAAAAAGTACGAAATTTGATTTTACTGAAAAGTAGTAGAACCCTGAGAGTAAGTACCGAAAGTAAAATTGAAAAAAAAAAACTGTGCAAAAAGATCTTCGAACGTGCTGAAATTAATACCCATTCGTACCTACCGAAAACTTTTAAATATTTAAAAGTAATAACTACCTCCGCCTTCTTCATCCTGAGCAAATCCAGACAAAGAAAACATTCCTTTACGAGTTGGTTTTCGCGATATTCATTCGTAGAAAATATACTCCAAGACCCCTGCACACTGGAAAAGTGTAAAGAAAAGTGAAAGGGAGTCGAATAAAGCAAACGTTTAATTAAGCGCAGTAAGCATAGTATACGTTGATATAGGTATAGGGGGCGCGAATAATATTTATAAACCTCGTATACGCATTCGTAAGCAGCACGTAGGTATTTATAATGGAACAAATTTTAACGCATTATTTTTCTCGCATATACTTACTCGCAATAACACACTTCGGCTAGACGGCAAAGAGGAGGGGGGAAGACCGGGCGTATCTCGGGTGTTTATTCGTAATTACACGTTTCACATTTTAAGGCTCATTTAAAGCTCGAGCTAAAAATGCCGAATTATCATATCTGGCGTTTTAAATTATTACGAAGGATTAAAATAATCTTTCGTTTGTTCGTTAGTCCGAAACGGTGGGGCTTCGTAGGGCCGAACTGGCGCGAATATGCAAATTTGTCCTTTTGCCGCGTGCAAACTTTTCATCTCTTAAGACAATATTAACGTTGGTAAATTTATTAAAAAATTTCTAAACATTTTTCACGACGCCGGCGGCAAAATTAAAAAAATACGTTTCTTTTCATTTTCCAAAGAGTTCGAGAAAAAATAAACCGGCGAATTTGTACAAGCACGCGAAATAGATAAGAACGAGACTTGGTCGGATAGCGAGATATGCCCAGATGCTGAGGGGGGTCAAGGGGAGGAAACCACTTGTATTCGTTGACTTGAAATTTAATGGATTATTTTCGCTTCGTTGAAAACTTTGTGAAATTGATTTCGTTTTCTATTCTTAATAAACTTTAATCTCAGCCTATTAAAAATATGACAGCTAAGTTTTCGCTGCGACGACGTTATTGTCAAAAAATTTCCCTTCAGAATGAGAAATTAAATTTCGCCATTGAAGAGTATTCTTTCCTCTTATTTTTTTTCTAATATTTTATTTTCGTAGTCCTGCGAAAGAGCTGAAGTTGTGTCGTTCGCTGGTGCTATTTTTATCACCATTTGATATAGGTTCGAAATAAGGGAGATGACTGGGGAGAAAGAAAAATGATAGACGAATCCATTTGTTTTGCGTTTGGCGACGTAGTGTAATTATGGAAAATTTCATAATGATGCGGATAATTGATGGAAAAAAACGTACAGTCATTTGTACCCCGCGAAGCCCTCACCCTTGCGATGGTAGATTCTCGATAGCGAGCTGCTGCTAATGAATCGTTATAATGCGCAGTGTATTCTCGTTTGTTTATGTGTAGATGGTGATATAGCTGGAAGGTGTGTTTTGATATCGAAGTAGAGTTATCATTACCTAGACGTGTGAAGGGATGTGACGGGTAATGATCAAAGTTGTCTGTGCGATTGAATTATTCAAACTGGAAGAGTCAGCGAGGGATTCATGCGAAGTAGGTTAATATTTTCAATAAATATTCATCTGATGGGATGTTGGATGTGAATTTTTTCCCCTTTTTTACCCTTCGATTTTATTTGATCGAGTTATTCAGTGAATTTCAATGACCATTTACCTTCTTGTGGCCATTTTAAGCAAAAAAATTCTTCTCATAGTCAGCTGAAGTATTACATTGATCCTTGTTTTCTGATATAATCACAAGAAAAATTAATTTTTCAATAAAACAGTCTTAATGCAATCAACCAAAATGATTATTGTTGACAAATTTCTTATGTTACTGTGTTTTGTTATACCTATCATTTGATCTATAAGACTTTTGCAAACAAGAAAATTCTGAATGAAAAACGTGCTCGGAGCGAATAAGGAGTAATTCACATTCAGGGACGTAACCGAAAATCTAACCATTTCCTTCATGACGTCACTACTCATCTCGCTGAAAGTCGATTCCACTTTTTTTTCCAAGTCCAAAATATTTACGTCATTTTTAAACAATTCAGAATTTTTCGAAGAAGTTTTCCAAATTTTTTTCTCGTAATTTTTCACACTCCAAATTTTCTCAACACCTTTCTTTTTTTGATGTTATTTTTCCGCGACCAAATTTTTTTCTGACATAATTTTTCCACTTTTCCATTGTTGAACTAGAATCTTTTTAAAAAGAATGATTTCTGTTTGATTGACGTCATAAAAAATGATTTTCTCAAAATTTTCACACCTGAAATTTTTTGAAGAATTTCTCCACTTCTAAATTTTTTTCTCCGTATTTTTTCTACTCGATTTTTTCCCTTAAAAATTTTATAACGTCAATCAAACAGAAATCATCCCTTTTTTTACACTTCGATTTTATTTGATCGAGTTATTCAGTGAATTTCAATGACCATTTACCTTCTTGTAGCCATTTTAAGCCTCGCTTCCGTTAAGCTTGTATGTATTTTCTCGTCGATTTCAGTCGCATCTCCCGAAAACTTGAACGGAATGCCTCTTGAGTCAGGAACACGTTCGAGTTTTCTCTTTGAAACGAATTCATATCATCGTCGGACGGAAAGTTGCCATATTAATATTTGAAAATTAAATAATAGGCAAGTTGCACGAATTTTTTTTTCAAAAAAATATGATAGATCGAAAGTAGATGTTAAAAGATGAAGATTAAGAAAAAAAATTCGAAAATTGGTCTATTACATAGGACCCGCGTAATGATTTTTTGAGAGTTGTGTTTTTTTCGTAGCTCTGAAAAAGAGGGCGTGGTCACTGTGACGTCAGTAATTCGGATTTGATGGAAAATATTTGGCTGGTGGGTATAAAATTATGTGTATTTTCTAAATACAGGAACAAAAACAGAATTTTCATACGTACTTATCCGGTAATGACTTATCAGTTGTTTCAATGAAAATTCAGTTTTTATTCTCGTATTTAGAAAATACGCATCATTTTATACCCAACAGCCAACTATTTTCCATAAAATCCAAATTACTGACGTCACGGTGACCACGCCCCTTTTTTCAGAGCTACGAAAAAAACGCAACTTTCAAAAAATCGTTACGCGGGTCCTAATGGACCAATTTTCGAATTTTTTTCTCAATCTTCATCTTTTAACATCTACTTTCGATCTATCATATTCTTTTTGAAAAAAAATTTTCGTGCAACTTGTCTATTAAATATTAATTTACAAAATTAAAAAAATAAATATTAATACTTATTTGAAAATTAAATATTAGGTAATTTACAAAATTTTAAAAAAAAATATTAATATTTGAAAATTGAATAATTCGCCATTATAATTTTAATATATTTTTCCTTCGCCGAATCGATGCCACTCTGGTTGGACATCCCCGACGAGCCTGAGGGTTGAGAATCATAGTTATTGGTATTGTCCATATTGATTTTCGACAGAAAAAACGTGAAACTTATCAATACGTAAATCACAACGTTGAAATATGTAATACTTGAAGATTCGCGACAGTTATGATCAAATATCGAATTATCACGTTAAGTATACGTATGTTCAACGCTGAAAAAATTCTTTAGGAAAAGGTTTCAGTGCAATTAATTACGTCGAAAAAATTTCAGGTGAGAAAATTTTGAGAAAAAAATTTGATCGTGGAAGAAACATTAGAAAAAGTTCAGTTGAGAAAATTACGAGGAAAAAAATTGGAAAACTTCTTCAGAAAATTCTAAATTGTTTAAAAATAAGACGTAAATTCTGCACTTGAAAAAAAAATGTCGGAATGTCATTCAGTGATATGAGTAGTGATGTCAAGAAGGTATTCGAGTTCATATTATACTTAACATAAAACGTTGGAACATTTTGTTCACTAAAATAATGAACCTCAATTCCGCTTGGTTAGGATTTCTGTTATTGTTGGGCCTATTATTCACCTGTCAATAAACAGCAGGGGATCATGTCTGGTTAGATTTTCGGAAACGCAATAACTGGACCTCCAGCTGTCTGGTCGGGGGTGGGGGAGGTCGGAGAACCATCCTCGCCTTTCGCGCTGTCTAGTTTGGTAAGATGTCTCTGTGTCTGTTTTGGTGTAGACCTTACGTTAGAGATACAGAATCTCCAAGGTCTATGGGGGTTGTCAACATTGGTATACCCAGGTCTCATAAACTTTTCATAATTAACCTTGAAAAAAATAATAAACTTGAAATAATAATATTTTTTACTCACAAAACAATGACTAATTTCTTATTATGGAGTTTTACCAAAAATAAGGGTATTTTTTTGCCGACTTATTATCTTTAACAAACTGATACGTTTACGTGTTTTTTTAAAATAGGTAACTTTCTTCTTTTTAGTAGGTAATCTTAAACAAAAGCAACAAAACAAACATTCCCTCATTAAACCAAAACAAAACAAAAAACTGTTTATTTTTTTGAACAAAATATTAGATTTTCAGCGACTTTTCTTATGCTTCTTTTGTCTTTTGATGACTTTTTATTCGATCTCGATTCCATTTTTTTTTAAATGAAAATTTTAGAATCTTATCGTAATCTAAATCATCGTCGTCAAGCTTTTTCTTCTTTTGTTTTTTATCGTCTGAACTTGCATTTTTTTCATTGAAAATTTTCCAAAAATTGCGTAGGGTAGGAAACTGGTGTGTAAAATCCAAAGATGAGCAAATATCTAAACCATGAGTTCTTGAAAACTTGACAAACGATACGTCACGGATTCGAATATCTACACATTTTAGCATGTGCTATTCTATTGTATGTAATTTCCTTGTTTGCAGATGAATTAAGATATCCAGCCTTTCCTCATTGGTGAAAAATGTTCGCATAATTTTTCATTTTTTAATTAAAAGCATAAAGTAATGCAAAAAGTTTCTCAATAGCCCAATTTGAATCAATCTCTGGTGATTAATTTGAAATTTTCCTACACGTGGAAAATTTCTTCTCGTCTGCGAATTTTCGTAGGTGTTCTCGAATGTTTACCCACCTCTGTATAGTATTAGTTTGATAAAAATAAAAGTGAATCGACGTCCTGATGGGAAAAAGCTACAGCTATAGAAAATACGTGCACATAGGTAGCGTGGTCGAAAGAAAAACTACCGCAACATAAGTTCAACACTGTCAAGTATCATTCGAAGACAATAAAAAGCGTCGCAGAAAAAATAAAACTAGATGTTAGATTAAAACAAACATCGAATACGTCTTTTGAAAGCTTTACAACGGGGCTATAAATGCGTTAGCAGCAATGTACGAATACACTGCAGCTCGACGCAAGAAAATATGTCTTCTGAGAGTAATCGCGGTTGGAATTTGAAATTTTACGTTACCATCGACTCGTCGACAGAAAATGTTGCATTTTTAATTGACTGAAAAAATAACCAATGAGAAAATTTTCACGTAGGTATTTCAATTATGAAAATTTTCTACCTTCAAGAGCTGGAATCCTCATCGCGAGGTAGTTTTTGCTCGACGAAACGATACCAGAGTATAGATATAATATATACGATGTGGAGTTGAAGAGCTTCTACAGAAGATGGATTTTAGATTCAGCGGTTATGCTTACGCGTTAATTTTTGATCGACGTACGCAAAAATTTACCCGTTACCTACGATCGTTTCGAAAGAAAAGTACGATAACGCACGATTCTCGTCAACTACGTTCCTACGTCTTTACCATACCGCAAGAGTGAAAATTTCCCTGCCTCTCGAAATTCGCTACATGCTGCGCCTTAAGTAATTTACAGTGATATTGTATCTGCGAAACGTTGGCAATAAAGCTAAAGGCTTATACGAATTGTCTTGATATCGCGAAGGCGTATCGTTTAACGCAGATTAAGGTGATTGTTGCCAGCGAGTAAATCGTACGTGACTATATACGAGCCTAAGAATCAATTAATCGACGCTACCAGAAAAGAGGGAATCCAAGAGGATGGAAAAAATACGCGGTTAAATTTGTTAAAGATGTGGTCCTGTTGTTGCGAAATAAAGAAAAAAAAAGTGAAAAAGAAACGACGTGCTTTAGAGTACCTTACCTTTCTAACGTGCTCGTAAAATGGAAAGGAAAATATATATCAGCGACGATTCTGTGCCAGTGTGTAGCGTACTAGCGAAATACATAGGATAGAAGAAAACCTCGGGATTATTTTTATCTGCTTTGTACAAATGGTTAAGAATTAAAGGTACAAAGAACGCTATTCTTTAGTTTTGATCAAGACGCGAGACGAACGCTGGGAGAGATTAATATGATAAGTAGCGGTTGCCAGTCATAAATCGGATTTACGTAAAAAGGAAAAACCATCGAGGGAATCGTAGACGTAGCCGAATATGCAGCAACTGGCAGCATAGGTTCCCTTCCTCTTCGTTTCGCCTTATCCAGCTCTCGGGCATTCGTATTGTGCCGCGGATTCGACTGAGAAATAAAAAGAAAAGGAAACCGGAACCCGGGGTATTCATATTTTATACCCTTGAAAAAGAAAATGGAGCTGGGTTGAGAATTTCACGATGCTGAGAATGGTGTCTTTTCGTCGTCGGGGATGTTCGGAGTGTGTAGTTTTATAAGATAGCTGGGTGAGAAATTTACTCGAGTTGGATGAGTTTTGTGAGAGAATGAAATTTATAAATGGAGCGATTTTTCACATGATTGTTTTTGAGGGGGGAGGGGTTGTGTTTTATTTGCGATTTTCAGGTATGAGAACGTACGCAGATGACGTCATGATTGCGATCGAAAGCTTATTTAAAAATTACTTACCAGAAAAAATTTTCTAGTTTTAGAAATTTTTATTAACTAACAGTATGAAAAAAAAAAATCAAAAATCAAAAGTTGAAAAAATTTGGAGAAAATTTGAATTTGAAAAGATTTTGCGATGGGAAAAATTTAATATGGTATTGAAAAAGTTTCCAATCTTGATTTCTGCGAGGTTTTTTTTCAACCCCTACTCTTTTATTTTGAATCCATGAATAGTCAATAAGTACCTAGTCTGAATTGTAGCACAGAAGAAATCAACAAAATTTTACCAATTTTTCAGCGAATTTCAGAAATTATTTGACTTTTTGCTGATTTTCCGGTAATTTTTTCTTAGGTCACTTTCACTAAGAATTTTTGCACTGATTTGGAAATAGGAGAAGGTGTTCTATGAAATTTCCACTATAAAATTTTTCCAATTGAAAGTTGACGATTTAAAAAAATTTTAAACAGTAAGAAAATATTTAATGAAAAGAAATTGGAAGTATCTTGAGAAAATTAAAGTTTTAAAACAAATTACAGTTTTGAAAAATTTGTAACGTTCTGTGTACTGCGTATGCGATAAATATCTATAGAATTTCCCAATAGAACGCACCCCCTCCCCCAAACTCTTGTATGAAGTGGACTTTTTAAATGTTTCGTTAGCAATCAAAACCAGGGTATAGGACAGAAAAATTGTATATAGGTATTTACCTCTCGCTTTCTGTTGCGCATTCAAGAGAAATGTTTTTTCAGAATATCAGAATTTTTACATTAGAATTGAGACACACAGAAAAAAATTTTTGTCGACTAATCTTTTACTTGGTTAGTCTACTATGTCATCTTACAAAGGGTTCCAACATCAAAAGTTAGAAAATTTTGAAAAAATGAAATGAAAAATTGTCTCATTTTTGGAACCTTTGAAAACATAATGCTGCTCCCAATTATGAACTTCATTGAATATGTAGCAAAATTCTTTATCAGAATACAATCAGTATTTTTTCGAGATATTTGAAATTTTTTTTCCAAATACCTACGTAGGTAAAGCAGTGAGGAAAGTATGAATCAGATTATTTACAATGACAGTAATAAACACTTACCTGGAACTTTATCCTGTAAATATGATTTCTTTGTCGAGCTGTGATTGACTTTTTTTTCAAATTCGAAAAAAATCATGTTTTTCCACTCAATTGTGACTTTTACATCTGAAAACTAGAAGTGTAGTTTCGTAATTTCATAGACATTATGAAAGAAAACAAGCGGCTCCCTCCTTTGTTGCGAATGCTCAAAATCTTCGTATGTGATGAAAATCTTACCACATATTTTTTTTTAAAAAATCGAAGATCAATAGTTGCATAGATTATAAAGAAATTGGAAAAATTCAGAATTTGTCTATTACTCTTCAATGATAATGAGATGTTATCGATAGAAAATGAAAATTTTCATACCTATACTATAACTATTTCACAATATTTTGGACTCCATCAAACGTGATAATTTTTATGCTTTTTGACATCATTTTTTCATCTTCCAATTGTTTTTCAATTTTTGAAAAAAAAAACCAACAAAAAAACAACCTAAGATTTGATGGAATATCAAAACCCGATACATGTTCATCTCTAACTTTTCAACTTTCTCCGCTGAAAAAAATTAACCCCTGGACTGGATAAAATCAAGCAATCGTTTGAAAAATCTTCATACCCTTATGTGAAAGTGCCGTTTCGACGAACGACTAAAGAAATACGGAATAATAAAATATGAGAAACGCAGCTTCATCCCAGCTTTGCGAATAAATAAAGATAGAATAATTGGAAAATAAACACGACTTAAATATTACGAAGTCATGATGTTGGGAAAGTGGAAGAAAGCAGGACGCCCAAAAGACAGCGAAATTTTAATTAAGACCGAGTTATTGTATAAATTTACTGTACGTAGACGACAACGACAACAACGATGCTATATAACTTATTCTCGCCGGCCTTAGGTGAAGTAGGGGATTCGGCGTAAATAGAAACGTGTGTACAGTTTGACGCTGCGTGCCAGTCGAAGCTGGAATTCGACTCGCGAAGAGTTTGGTTTTAGCGCGAAGATGGCGAAAGAAAAGCCGCGACGGCGCTTTGTTTGGTCGGAATTTGCATTAATGACGAATCGGGAAGATGGAGCAGAAAGAAAGTTAACTCGGTTGTACATTAACCCCTTACATAATTTCGACATTAGCTATTCATTGTGCATCGTCATTAATGCGAGGTTAGAGGGAAATTTTCGGGCTAAAAATTAGCGATGAATACGAAATTAGCGCGAGATGGTGTGGTGTAGTTGGAGGTGAGTCTTCGTCACCGCAGCATTTCGGTGAGCCAAAATTAACCATGTGAGGTGGTAGAGATGTCCGTTATTGTCGATGAAAAGAGATTGAAAAAATTTGGTTTGGGGTTGGGTTCGAAGATTGAATTGGAAGTCATGGTGTCTACTGGCAAGAAGAACAAGAAGAGATTTTCTATACTTTTTCTGTAAAATCAAGAATTCTAAATATTTTCCTTTCTTCTTGAACTTTTTTATCAAAGTATTTATAAAAAATTATTCATTTTCGGTCAAATTTGAAGCAAAGAAAAAATGGCTAGAAAATTTGAAAAAAAATGTCAAGAATTTTCATTATGTACTTATTCAGAATAATGTAAAAACAAACAAAAGTGAGAATAAGGATCAATTTTCCATCACAAAAGTAGAGTATTTGCCATAAAGAGCCAAGAAATTTGAAGAGTGAGCGAGAGCATTCATTACTGAAATTTTCAGAAAAACGAGCAAAGAACGAGAGTCTAGACCACCTGAGTCAAGAGCGAGTGCAGGTGGGGGAGCGTTCAGACGAGATGTGACTTCCATCACTGGAATATTCAGAATTCAAAGTTCTAAAATTTCAAATTATTGGTGGAAGAGAAAGAGAAGGGGGTTTCGTTCAGTCTCAAATTAACAATTTTTCTCGGTCACTAAAATTAAAAACACACACACACACACACACATTGTCTGGTGAATGCAACCTATTGTTAGATGTCCACCTGCTCATTAAAATTGGAAATTGAAGATTTAACCGAAGTGGAAGCTGAAAATACTTGAAAAAGAGAAAGAGAATCATTCACGTCTCACGGCGTAATTAAAAAAAGAGAATTACCTTCTTTCCTAAAAAAATTGTGTAAAAGTTGGAGAAAATACAGTTTTGTCCTTTTCCAAGATTTTTTTGAAGATTGACAAAAAAAAAAAAAGAATTTAAAGAATTTTTTAATAAGTATATCATTCGATATTAATGAAGAAGGTATATTTTATTTTGTCTTAGGTGGAGAGTAAAATTTTCATTGTTGGAAAAAAAATTTTGAATGAGTGAGTTAATTTTTGTAATTTTTCAAAAAAAACTTGTTTATGATTAATTGATTATTAATTGAATGAAGTGGAAAACTGATTCAAAAATCATTGTGCAATTTTTCAATTTTTGCGTAGTGTCCTTGATCTTGACCTTGACTTGAACCTGAAAGAATTTGAAATCCCTCTCCCTACACTGTTTTATAATACCGCATGTAAAAAATGTCTGAAAAATTGATGAAATTGATCTCGAAAAACCTGAGGAAAGTTGAGGAAAATCATTTCTGAAATATTGTGAACACATTGAATAAAAGGGGAATGTCTCGCCAAGCTATGCCAAAAATATCGAAAAAGAACTTTGAGGACCAAGTGGTGTTTTTCCCTAACTGCTTCCTCATATTCGTTTTCGATTGTACATATGTACTGAATTCAAATCTCTTTTTTTTTTATTATTGTCTCGAAAATCATTCTAACAATACCCGTTTTCTGGATCGAAAAATGTTATAAATTGAATATTCAACGTTTTTTTATATCTGAATTTTTGTCAGAATTTTTTGGTATGTGGGGGGAGAGAGGGGTTGCAAAAATGAATGAAAGTACCCCAAAAATTCTAAATTACTTCGAATTATTAAAAATTGTTATTTTCAATAATTTTTTTCGCAGGCAGGCGAGGAAAAGGACCACCTGAAAAATTGATAAATCTCCGTAAGAATTTTCTATGACGTTAAAAAAATATAATTACAAATTCACATATGGTTCGTTAAAATACAATTTCTCCTTTGTTGTTTATTTTTACTTATCATCGATTTTAGAACACATATCTCAGAACTCTTTTCTCTTCGAATCCTCGTACCAGAGCCGGCAACTTGCGTGTTGCTCTGGAGCTCGAGCAACACATGAAAAAAAAAAATATGCGTTTTGAGCAACACATGAAAAAAATTGAAAATTTGTGGAAAATGCCGTGAATTGGGTATTTAAACCCTTGGGTTCATATTTTTTCCCCAAATTTTCTAAATTTACACTAATTTCAAGTGTGAAATTTTCCATCAGTACTCTCTAAATTTGAATCAGTCAAAATTGACTGATTTAAATCGACAAAATTGAGTCACTATAGGAATCAGTGAAAAAATTTACTAATTCAATCGGTGAATTTTCATTACTGAATCAGTAAATTTTGACTGATTTCGTTATGTCAATCAGCCAATTGATTTTTACTGATTCAATGGTAAAAAAATTCACTAATTGAATCGGTAATTTTTCACTGATTGGCAGTAAAATGTCGCGGAATCGCAGATCAACTGGGAAATCAGTAAAATTTGATTGATTATCAGTCCTCCCCAAAGGCCCCAAGTTAGTTTCAAAATGGGCAACACATGACAAAATTCTGAGTTGCCGCCCCTGCCTCGTACAATTTTCAGACGCATTTTTATCTCATCATTTAATACATATTTATCAATTTGAAATCTGAGAATTTCCAATGTGATAGGATGTTTGAGGAAATCATTACATTATTCCGAAGGACCCCCACTACTTATTTATTCATTTTTTTAAAAATAATTTTCTTTATGCAATAAGTATGCATACCTACCTATGAATTTCGGCATTTTAATGAAGAAATGGCAATTTGAACATGAAAATTCATTACTCGTGAATTTTGATTGTAATCGATAAATATTTATTATCCAAGAACCGATTAAAAAAAAAATCAAGTATGATTGGACTTCGAACGAGCTTGAGCTCATCTTAAAAAAATACATTAATTACATTTCCTATCCTTACACGACGATGATGCGTGAAGAATGAATTGGGATACGAAGCAAAGAATACCAAAAACATTTCACAGGCTGGAAGGGTAGAAATGAGGTTGATGAAATAAACGAAGAAAAAAATAGCCGAGTTTTTTGACATAAACGAATAGACCTTTGGGGTATCTCAACGGCGTACACCCTGTCGCGCTAGTTTAATGTTAAATATTCGTATATAGGCTTTTCTCCGGTACACCGGGAGAAGAAACGAGTGGTGCAGTCGAAAAAGAGAGCAAACCGTCAGCTTTACCACGACGACGATATAGCGTATGCGCGGCGACTCTCACCCATATACTCTATCGCTGCTGGTCGTCTTAGGCGAAGACACTATATCAGTTTTTCTGTGATTTATGCCGCCTGTATGCTCACTGACGGACCGAATTTTTCATTTTATATTATTCCAACAATGGCGTATTGTTGGTAGCAAAAAATATGGCGTCGGTACACGGTTAGTACGCCGATGGCGTTTTTTTCCTTCTACCAACTTGGAACTAAAGAATTTTCGTGAAATATTATCTTATCCGTTGCGGAAACTAAAATTCTAATAATTTCGCGTTTTTCCTCTCCCACCTTGGTTTCTTTTTTTTTAGAAAGGCAACGTTATGAAAAAAATGTCCTCTAGTCGGTGAAAAAAATTTATCCCAACTTTGATGTATTTTATCATAAATGTTAATTTAAGACCAGATTCTTGAGACCCCTCTTCTCTTCCACATTTTATACTCAATCCCGCCGGTATCGAACTTGGCCGGGTATTATGTTAATATGGCCTCGAGAACGAAATTCCGGCGAATTTTTGCCTCCTCGCCGGATTCTCTCCTTTTTTTTTAATATTCGTTCGCGTCATCGCGTATTTTCATCGACGAGAATAACGAATATCGCCTTGTGCAATGTTCTTGTCCGCAATGTGTTATTACGTGGGGTAATTTTCTTTTTCTCTTCGTAGACGTTTGGAATTGTGCGAGATTGCATAATTTTCGTGTAAAAAATACCACACGTACGGATAATCGTTTGATATTGAATTTTCATAAACGTTTTGTCGACGATTTTTTTCCTCCTCTTGTATTCATTTTTTTCCTGTATTAGCGAATTGAAACGATACAATAAAATATTGTCAGAAGAAGCGCATCCGTAGTGTGGTTATTTTACCATAATCAATGTGTAGTGTGCGGGTTTGGTGGTGAGGCAGAGTGGCAGGGTGAGCTTTAGAACGCGTTTATTATAATACGAGATGAATATTGGTATATCCCGGAGCGATGTAAAAATTTGCTTGTGTAGATGATGCGTTTTTGTCGAAAAAAAAAGCTATGTCGATGGAAATTTCGACGAAATAATGCAATAAAATGCAAAAAAGTGTATTTTTGGAAATGCGCCTGAAAATATGGAGCTTTTATGTTTTTGGCTAATGAGATTTCGAATATGTGTATACGTACAGAAAGAGTAATTTGATATTTTTTAATGTTCAATTTTTTGATGGCAAATGCCTATTAAATCTCTGTTTGATAGTTCAGTACGGGAATTAAATTTTTACACTGTAATATTGGTTTATTTTCTTTTACAGCGAACAATGGGTATGGGAGGGAATTTTTTCATTTTTCAGGCGTGCATGCCATAATCATTCACGCCTACATTTATGTAAGTATAGGTATCCAACTATCTATCTAAATATTATGTACTTATAAACAATTTAGAAAGTTGATGAATCTATTCAGAAAATGAAAAAATTCAAAAAATACTTTTCTTGTGATCGCTTACATTTTTGTTGATGTTCTGATACCTGAGTAATTGTTTAACGTTATGAGCGTGACCCTGTTTTGCGGATCTCGTAGGTTGGTGAGCGATTTTTTTTCAAAGTCCACATTCCGACGTGTTTTTTTTTTCAACTTCAAAATTTTTCTTGACAAGGTCTAAATTTTTTACGAATTTTTTTTCAACTTCAAAATTTCTCTTAACGAGGTCTAGACTTTTTTACGAAATTTCTTATCAACTTCAATTTTTTGACGTGTTCTAATTACTTTTCGAAATTTCAAATTTTTCGTCAAGGTTACAATTTTTGCAGTTGTCTGGGAAAAATTTTTGACTTGAAGAATTGACCTGACTCCTGGGCTATTTTTTACAAATTTGCAGTAAAGTTGAAAACATTTTATTGAAAAATTGTAACCTTGACAAAAAATTTAGTTTGGAATAGTATTTAGAACACGTCCAAAAAAAAATTAAAGTTAGAAAGAAGTTTCGTAAACAATTTAGAACTCGTTAAGAAAATGTTGAAGTTGAAAAAAATTTTCGTAAAAAATTTAGATCTCGTCGAGAAAAATTTTGAACTTGAAAAAAAAATTCGTAAAAATTTAGACCTCGTCAAGAAAAATTTTGAAGTTGAAAACAAACGTCGGAATGTGGACTTTGAAATAAAAATCGCTCACCAACCTACGGAGATCCGTAAAACAGGCTCACGTTTATTGCGTCTCCAACACAATGTTTTCTCAATATTTCAGCAGACTTGGAATTTTGATTTTTCTCCAGAATTTGATCCAATTTCAAAAATTTTTATTCCAAAATTTTTCCAATTCATAGTATTATTTTTCAAAATATTTTTCAAATATCTTTGTAGATAAGGCAATTGAAATGAACTGTGTTGGTGAACCAAAAAATTTTGAACTTTTTTGATTCTGTTGCCTGGACAGACAGTGCTGCTAGATGGAAAATAGCAAAATCCCCACTTCCTCAAAATCCTGAAAAATTACCAATTTTTAAAAAAATTCTACTTATGAGCGTGAAACAGTGAAACCATGGTATCCCTCCCTCCCCTCCATTCGAAAAACGAATTGTGGTATATCGTATAGGTATAGAGTCCAAGTAAAACCAGAATTTTTTCCCCTCATTTATTTCTCCGACTACGCCTCTCTTATCTGATCGTTTTGCTCTGTACAGGTAATTAGGTTCGCGTAATGATATTGTAAGTAGTACGTTTTTATACCCGTTTTAGTACAGATCCGTTGTCTGTTAATTTTTCGCCATGTGACTGATTTTTATGTGTAATTTTTCCTGCCAAAATTGGCAATTTATTTTCGTGTAATTTCGTTTTAATTTTTATTTTCGTTTTTTGAAAGTTTTGTATGATGTAAAAAGTAAATATATCGCGTTCTGTTTCCTTTGGAAACCATTTTTAAACTTTATTTTTCGAACATAACGGCAGTAATTAGGTGCATTTCAACATGTGTTCAATAATGATGATGGGCTAGGCACAACTAGGTGACCTAGAGAAGGTAAGGTGTTTTTGCAAATAATGGGTTGAATTTTCTAACAGGTACTCCCTTTTGCGTTTGACTTCGCCCCAAGATAGCGTCTGCTTAGGGCATTTAGGTGATATAGGCATGGCCTATTTTCACCACATTCTATTAGGTAGGTAGCTATGTAGTTTAGGCTAGGTAGGGACCTATTTGGTAGAATGTGTGAGCCAAAGTATACCATTTGGTATGGCATTTTCTTTTCGTCATGTTAGGTTCATAGGTACCTACCCGTTTCGATTTGTTTTCCTATTTTGGAACTGGAAACGCGGACCTAACATGCAGGAAAGTCTTTGCAGCTTTGGCTGTCTTCTTTTCTAGGTAGTACAGAATGGAAGGGATATTCTTACGATGCCTCCTTCCATCTCTGATGCCTATAGTAAAAATTTATTTTGGATTCGACGTGGACTGAGCCACAAGCTTTTACTTATGTAGTTTTTCGCCTCCCTTCCCCTCGGCCCTGTGTGGTTTCAAAAGTCTGTGTTGCTCTCCTAGCCGGTTAGCATTTTTTGGATAGTCCCTTTTAGGGCTGTTTACACTACATAAGTCAAAAAATGGCGCCCAACGTGGGGCAAACATCGTTTGTTTAGTCAATGAGCAAACATGTGCCTTTTTCAAAAATCATTGACAAAATTTTGAATTTTTTCTTTTTTCCCTTTTATTTTTAGACTGCTCTCCTGAGTATGTCAGGACATGTTACCATGTTCTTGATCCCCGTTTTTTAGTTGTTTTTAGTTTGTTTTAATTTTATTTAGGTCATATTTAGAATAGGTATTCCTACTTTCTAGGTATGATATCGACATAGTTATGAGAAGTAGCTATGTAACAGGGTATTTATTTCGTAGGTTTATGGTTGATATTGATCTGTACTTTTGTACTAGGTAGGTATTCCTACTTACGTGTAGTTATTGGTACGTTTACATTTCTAAATTCCTATATTTTTATAGGTGGCGCCCATGGTAAGTTTCGGTCTTTTCAGTAGCGTAGTTTAATAGGTACACGAGATAGGTATTGATTATAATCGTATGAAATAGGTACGCCTAGTTTTGGGTGTTGTTTTTCCTTTTTAGTTTTTTCTCTTTTAATTTTACCTTTTATTTTTATTTTCGTTTTATTTTCTTTCGCTTTCTTGAGGCAGAAGTTGAGAGTACCTAGATAATTTAACCCGTTTTTGAACTCACCGAACTTGAAAATAGGTCACTGGATTGCAAAACCTGTCATTGGTTGAATACTGTTGATCTTCACCGATTATTGTCGTGTGTTGAAAATTCCGCGTGTTTTTTCTTATACTTTTCTTTTATTTTTATTGTGTCCGCTTTTTCCGCGATTCAAAAATACCTACATCGCGTGTAAACTATTTTAAAATTTTTTTTAATTGTGTTGCAAGTAATTTGTGCCGTGTATGCTAACCGTACGCGATTTGGAGCACTCGTTTGAACTACAATATAGTCCGAAAGCTGTCCGAAAAATGTCTGAGAAGAAGAAGAAACGTAAATCAGCGAGGCGATCGATCAATGATGAGCTTCGTGATTTGGTTGCCAACCAGAAAAATGTTGATTTATTTAAAAATGCTGAATCTCTTAAGAAAAAGGAACAAGTGTTAGCTAAGACTTCTGCTAAAAAGTCTAAGTCGTCTAAGTCGCCTAAGAAGGATTCTGATCCTCCTATTCGTACTAGGGCCGCTATTAAGAATTGTTTAGCCTTGAAAAAGTTAGTTGTTGAGGTTTCGACTGAACAATTGTCTACGCAAGCAAGTCTCAAGTATATTATTTCGCAATATACTAATAAGAAATTCTCTAATGATCAATTTAATGATCTATTCTCTGAACTGGTAAAAACTCCAGCTCCAGAATGCTATAAGAAAGCCAAGGAACTTGTAAATAAAATTAATCCGCCTTCTAAGCAGAAGCAACCGACTGCTGGTCCATCGACTGCCGAAACTGAAAATGTTGAAGAAGTTAAACCTGCTGTTCGAATGATTATTGAATCAATCGCTATTTTTGCTACGGATGAAATAGAACCGACTCAGTTAGAGAAGAAAAGAAAGCTAATGAATTGCTTGAATACAGCCTGGTTTTTTGATACGATTGTGGTACCTCCTGTACAAGATTTTGAGAAATTTTCCGATGAGCCTATCGAGCTTGACGGAGATGAAACCGAAACATCGAAAAAGGATGCTTCATCTGAAGATTCTGAGCCTGATTCCTCATCCTCTGACTCAACTGACTCCGCTTCTGATTCATCGCCACCTGCTAAGAAGAAAAAATCGAAAAAGAAAAAGAAGAAGAAAGCTGTCGAAGCTGATAAACCTGAATCGAGTAACTCTGCTCTCGAAGATCTTCAAAATAAAATTCGTGAATTAGAATTGCAAGCTCAGCTTCTTAGTGAGGATAAGAAAAAGAAGTCGAAACGTTATCGTAAGGATAAACATAAGAAGAAGAAAGATTCTAAGAAGAAAAGGAGAAAGAAAAAGAAAGGTGATAGTTCCGATAGTTCACCTAGTTCGAGTGATTCCTCAGATAGTAGTAGTAGTAGTGATTCTAGCTCGAGTGAGGAAGATGAAGAGTATGACCATCGACGTCAGACTGAGAGGAGAAAGAAACAGATTTTGGCTGATACTGGTAAGAATGCTCCGAAATGGATGGGTGAGAAGTATGGAAAACAGGAACTGAGAAATTGGATAGGTCTGAAAGATATTCGTAATGCTATTCAGTTTGTAGACGAATTTAATATGAAAGTTGGTTTCTATACTGAGAAAGCTGATGAGTTAAGACATTTCTTTATTACCGCTATTAAATGCAGAGATACTTTATCTTTTATCGCGAAACTTAAACCCGAATATAATATGACGAAAATCGCAAAGAAATTTATGAAAAGATTTTATTCTGAAGCGATTCAACACCGCGAGTGTACTTTATTCACCGAAGATTCTGGAAAGAAAACACCAGACGAATACATTCGATTTTGGGCACATCGTTTAGAATGCAACTACCTTGCCTCGCCTAGATGGTTCATTCGTACTATAAAATCTCATGTTCCATCTCGATATTATGATTTCCTGTGTACCTTGTCAAAAAAGAAGAAATTGGATTATATGAAGATCGTTGACGAAATTGATAGATACGAAGATGAAAACCAAGCTGAAGAACACAAGTTCAGCGTTTCACATCAAGACATGTACGAACAGGATACCGATTTTAAGAAATACGCGAAGTTAGAGCAGAAAGAGAAAGAGAAAGAGATTGAAAAACATCTCACTGCTCGAAAATTCAAGAAAAAATCGTTTATTAAAGGAAAGGTCAATGTACTCAATAAAGATTCCGACTCGGAAGATTCCGAAAGCGAAGAAGAAGAAGAATCGATGAGTACGTTGGATAGTGATGATTGTGATTCATCCGAAGACGATGAAGTACCCGACCTTGACATTAAAAAAGTTAGTACCCGGTCGTCAACATCGAAATCCACATCTAAAAAGAAAGAAAGAGAAAAGGAAAAAGATAAAGATGTGAAAAAGAAAACCAATGATAAAAAAGGTTCGACGAAGGGTAAAACTGATACGAAGAAGGATTTAAACGCTGATCACTCAGGTACGACTGGCCGTGTATCTGAGGGTAGGGGTGAAAAATCGGCCGATACTGACGCTACGAAGATAAACAACGACGCACTTGATAAAAACGTTGTGGATTGTAAGTCTAGTTTTCTCTCGTTTAAAAATACTGTTTTCATCGGTTTATGTGATTTATTTGCGCTTGTTGAATACCTTACTGGAAAACCAACCGTAAGTAGTAAACTTATCAACAATTATACGATAGAACAGCTTATTAGTGATGTGAAAAATATTGAATTTCCTTCTGAGTATAAAAATGCTATTGTTTTGATCGGAAACCGTGATATTGATAAGGAAGGTTTTGATAGTACTGAGTTCGATGTTTCATTGAAACAATTAGCTAGTATTCTCGTTTCGAAAGGGTTAAAATACGTTCTGTTTTTACAAAATCCGCCGAATTTAGCTAAGGTGATTGATATCGATTATTGGAAGTTATTAAATGAAGTTAATCAGGTAATTTATCGCGCCGCGCATCGATCTGAAAATATTCGCTATGTTAACTCGTTTTCGAATTTCGTGTCTCTGAAAAAGCAGTGTAAAGGTTTAAACAAGTATGAATACGTCCAACATGATGAGGTGATTTATGAGCCGATTCGAGATAGGTATGAAGTTATTTCGCCGAAAGGAGAGATAGGAAAGAATAAATGGTCTAAAAATACATGTGTTTCGATTGTTCGCGCTATTAATCTCGTTTTAACTAGTCTCGGTGATACTTCGTTCAAATCGGTTGAAGTACATTGTATGAAGGATACATGTAATAACATTGATCGTATGTTAGATTGTGATGATGCAGGTTTCGATTCGAGTATAGTTTCGTTTAGTTTAAATGAAATGATAAGAGACGAAATGCAGAACGAGAGTAAGACGTTTATAGGAGGAAGAGAGAAAGAGGAAAGTAATGTAATGCCGTATGTAACAATGGAGATAGGAGGAACGAAGGTATCTGCGTTAGTTGATAGCGGGTGTTCGCATGTTCTGATCAACGAGTCCGTGTATGAGAAAATCAAAGCCAACTATCCTGAATTAAATAAGCGTGAGTTTACGGCAAGAGGGTTATCTACTCAATTTACGCAGGCAGTAGGTAAGATGTCACCGCAAATCGTTAAAATCGCATTTTTCGAGTTTAAATTTCCGAAGGCGAGTACCGTAAATACCTATACCACCTACGCGTTTGTAACGAAAGGGTTGAATTCTGCTCTCTTATTAGGTAGGTCAGCTACGAAGGACCTACATACTGATATTAAACTAGGTGAGAATTTGATCCAGATAATCGATCCAAAGACATACGAGATTATAAAAATTCCCTTCGATCGAACTGAAGAGAGACAGGCGTCATGTATACAGGTTAACCACTACCTACCTAAATTGCAAGTTAATAGGTTGAACGTCGAAAATGCCGAAAATGTTATTTTAGAAAAAGCTTGCTATCGATTTGAGGATAAAAATAATCTGAGAAAAACTGAATCGACTGATAATTTGAATGATAAAGATATCGAATTTAATTTGCGAACGCAGCTGGCTGCTGATGATGCAAAATTAGACAAAGCAGATCGTGAGAAATTGAAATCGATTTTATCTGAATTTCCTGAAGTTTTCGAGAATAAAATAGGGTGTTGTACCGTCTACGAACATGAGTTCGAGTTCAAAGATGGACTCCCTGACGAGATATGGTGTAAGACCCGACCTATACCTCATAAATTTGAGGAGGGGGCAACTGAAGAAATACTTAATTGGGAAAAGAGTGACGTAATCGAAGAACGTCCGTCGACATATAAATCTCCACTTGTTTGTGTGGAGAAAAGCAATGGAAAAGTCCGCCCTTGTGGTGACTTTCGAGAACTGAATAAATATTTGAAAATGCACAACTGTGAAGTGCCAAATATTTCTGTTTTGATGAAAAAATTCAAAGGGATGAAATTCTTTTCGTGTTTGGATTTTTTACATGGTTTTTTACAAATCAAATTAAAGAGAATAAGTCGCAGATTTGTTAGTTTCGTTTTTCAGGGAAAAAGTTACGTTTTCTTGAGAGTACCGTATGGCACCATAGATTCTATGCCAGCATTTATTCGTGCATTGCAAATAGTATTACAGGGCTTACCTTTTGCAATTGCCTATGTAGATGACGTGTTGATTTTTTCTCGCACACTTGAAGAGCACATGCTCCATATTCGAATAGTACTAGAGAGAATAAAAAATGCTGGAATGACGCTAAATATACAGAAAAGTAAATGGTGTCGCACTGAGATTAAATATTTAGGATTAATCATCGGAGCTGAAGGTACGAGTATCGATAAAGAAAAAATACAGACGATTCTGAATTTCGAACCGCCAACTGATATTGAAGAATGCCAAAGATTTTTGGGTTTCTTTCAATATTATCGTGATTATATACCTCGCATCGCGCATCTCTGTCAGCCACTCTACGAATTGACATCTGGCAAAAAGAAAGATTTTGTCTGGACTGAGTTGGCACAAGAAAATTTTGAAAAATTGAAAGCTGCGATTTCTGAAGCAACAATGCTCGCATACCCGGATTGGACAAAACCTTTTTTCGTATATACTGACGCGTCAGAATTGGCAATTGCCGGCGTTATTATGCAAGAACATACTTTAGATAATGGTGATATTTTTATGCGTCCTGTCGCATATGCTTCGCGCACCTTAAAGAATCATGAACGTAATTACCCCATTATGGAGTTAGAACTTTTGGCAATTATCATGACGCTTAGTAAGCATTATTATATGTTATGCGGATATGACGTAAGGGTGTATACGGATAATGAAGCAGTTACCTACTTAAAACGGACGGAAAAGTTGAGTCAGAGGCATATGAGGTGGCTTTTATATCTCGACAACTTCAATGTTACCATCAGTCACATTAAAGGTGCTGATAATACGATCGCTGATTTCCTGTCTAGATGTTACTCGTATGTGCTTACGCACCGTGAAAAGAATTTATCGATTTTTCTTTTCGAATTTGAGCCACCAAAAGACTTGTTTAAAGATTTGTCTCGTTTATTGAAATTACAAGTCAAAGATAATAGATTGATGATGTTTTTCAAACGCTATGATCCGAAGGTCAGATTTGACAAAGCTAATAGTCGATTTGTTTTTCGTGGAAATGACGGTAAATACCGTATTTACGTTCCAGATGTTCTCCAACGAAAAATAATTGAGTACTACCACTTGGAATACGGCCATGTAGGCATAACTAAGCTCATCACAATCATACGTCGCTGGTTTGATTGGCCAGAGTTGACAGTTGCTGTATATAATTTCGTCAATGAATGCATGAGCTGTCAACTTGCTAGACGCATATCTGCAGAAACGATTGGACCGCCACACGGTATCAGCTCGACGAAGTTTAATGATACTTTGTGTATTGATTTTTTCGGACCGCTTCCTAAAGGTCGTGGTGGGGTCCAATACGTGTTTGTGATCGAAGACCTGTTCACTAAATATTGTAAACTGGTAGTAATGAAGAATGCTACATCGACTAAATGTATTGAAGCGTTAGAGAAATGGTGTCAGGAATTCGGGGTACCGAATAAAATTCTATCGGATAATGGGCCCCAATTTCGTTCTCACAAATGGATCAGGCATTGGAAAACTCGTAATGTACATATCAGAAAGTGTAGTCGTTACACGCCTTCGAGTAACTGTTCTGAGCGACTGATGGCGACCATAGGGTCGTCCATTAGAAAACTTTACCATGATAAACAGGGAAAGTGGCCCGTTATCATCAACGATATCGAGAATAAGATGAATAGAACTGAGTCGCTTACAACGGGTTGCATACCCTACGAGCTGGTATTTCGTAAACCGGTTCCTGACAAAATCGCCGATATGTTAATTAAAGGTCGCGTAGTGAACGAGGATGTCGAATTAATTGCTCGCGAAAATTTTCAACGTAATTTGAAAAAACGTGAACTCGGTATTATCAAGACGAACAAGTTGGTGATTTTAGCACCAGGTGAGAAAGTTTTCGTGCGTAATCGAGTGAGATCCGATGCGGATAAAGGAATTAGTCAAAAGTTATGTCGACAGTGGCAAGGTCCGTTTATAGTTGTGAAAGAAAGATACCCGAATGTTTATGAGTTGTATGAAGAGAAAAATCCTAACAACCACATAAGCGAAAATATACGACATCTGCGAAAACTAGTCCACAATAGGGTATCGAAACCGAAAATTGAAAAAATGAATGATGAACTTTGATTAAAAGATCCGAAAACAATTTTAAATCAAAATTTTGATAAAGTAATGCCGAAATTAGGCACAGATTTAACCGGAGAAAAGGTCAGTAGTCAACCCAAGGTTATTAAAATTTTGAGGCCAGATAAAAATTCAAAATTAGAATCTGTTTTGGGTTCAGATTCAGTTAAAACAAACCGTTTTAACATCGACTGTAATTTTGTTAATTTTGATTGTTCCGAAAAATTGTTAGGAAATGAAAACTCATTTAATTTAGATAGTAATACTGAACTCGTTGCTAGTAATAATAATCGTAATAAATTTATAATCGTAGGAAATAATTCGCATAATTATGTACGTATAGGTAACTATAAATTTATTGTGAATTTTGAACAGATGTTCCTGCACTGCAGTAAAAAGCACTACCACCGGATTCGACCCGAACTGGCTGATATAATGCAACTTGGACAGCCCGACGAAAGGTTTTTTGACCCCGAAATCGTGGTAAACGCAGACGCCGTCACCCTAGTTGATTTTATTGACCGCCAGCCAACATGCCCTATCGAATTGGAAACACGTGCCATAATGCGTCGATTAAATATTCCAGAGGCAGATTTCGAAAAGGCAATCTACGTGGCTGAACTGGAAAAACTTTGTCTCGCGTATGCTCGCTCGCTTAATATGCAACCGCCGCCTGTTCGAGGTTTCGAATTTATTCTTCAAGGTCGACCTGATCGTATCACTCGCGGTCTTCAGACTGACCCGTTATTAATGTCAGTACCGAATATCGGACTAGGTCGTGGCCGTATACCGATTTCGACCCCAGCGCCGCATATTTCTATGCCGACGTCGCCGCTGCCAATTATCTCAACTACTACGCCTACAGTTTCGACTTCTGCAACCGTTTCGACTGCAATTACAACTGCAGCTGCTGTAACTACGACTGTTTCGATAATACCATCCGTTGTAATGAATGTGGTTCCGATTTCGTCGTCTATTGCCGCTTCGTCTACTGTTACATCGATTGTTACTACGTCGCCTGTCGCCGTTTCGTCTGCTGTTTCTACGTCGTCTGTCGCCGTTTCGTCTGCAGACAACTCAATAGTTACGATGACTGCTCGTTACATTCGAGACCCTCGATTGCGACGTAATGCTGCTATTCCAACAACCACCACAGCATCTACGAGTACTACGTCGTCGAATCAAACTGTCATGTCTTCGTCGGAATACCGTATTGTAACTCAACAGAATTACCTCCGGTTAGCTCGTGAAAAATACGAACAGACGACTGGACGCCGTATAAACTCGACTGAAGAAAGTTCCTCGTCGATGGATCGTTTATCAACATCTTCCGACTCGTCTATTGCTGGATTTCCGGCCGAAATTGATCGCCAGGGCAATGATGTGCCTGTGGAAGTTATGCAACGCCCAGATACCGCTCAGTATGAGGAGCAGGATACTCGATATAAGTTGTATGGCCGTTTTCGTAATTTCTACAAATCCCAAATGGTCTCGATGGGAAAAGTAATTGCGCAACCAGTTCCTGGTTATCGTCGAACTACGTACGAAATTCCTACTTGCCCGGCTGCTGTCACTGCCATGTCGAAGCAGATAAACCGTTATCAATATCGTTTATACCGCCATGAAGATGTACAGACGAAAAAGGACCGAGAAGCTGGAATTAATAGAGTTCAAATAAGAGCTTGGCCGTTTAATCAAAGTGATGAATTCTGCCATGACCATCTTTTGGCATTTTGGTCAAATTTCGAAAACCAGCGCCGAATGATTATTTACGATGGTCGCCTTCCGCAATCCATCTGCTCAAAACCAGTGTTGAGACAGAATTACCAGCCGATAGCTCACGTCGATAGCGAAGGAGACCCTTTGACGAAGATAATTGTTACGCCATGGAGGGCTTCCGCATTCCGTTTTTCGAAGCATGCAGCTCGAGTTGTTTTCTTTTTAGAAAATAATCACCGTTTCCCGGTATGCAAACCGGTGGAATTTGAAATAAACGTCGATGATTCATTCGATCGAGATACGGTGATCTTAGGCCGTGATTTTGCCATCAATCACGTTGTTCGGATAATACACGAAACGCAGACAATCGTGATGAGATTTGATGACCGAGAAATCGAAGTCCCATGTATACATTGGGTACCCCCATTTTGTATACATGAAACTGCAGAAGAAGTGAAAAAATTCCCAAAAACCGGATCAAATGCTCTTTATGCACCTTACGTTTGATCATTATCGTTTCGTAATCCGTTTTCAAATTTTCGATGTCGTCGAAGTGTACTTATTCTCGTTTATTACAAAGCTGTAATAATTCTCGTTTATGATCGTTTATTTTCATTTTTGAATCGAGATTGATTCGTTTTCGTTTTTTATTTTCTCCATAGAATCTATGTTTTGTTTTTGTTTCATTTACTCTCGAATATGACTTATTTTCTAAGTATATTTTTCTCTCGATATTTTGACGTGTTTTTTTTTTTTAATTTTTGTAAAGATCCAACGTGTATCTCGATTTAGATTCGTGCCCTAGATTTAGATATATTGTTGCTACATTATTTTTATTTTCGTTTCTCTTTTTTGTTTGCCTTCAACATCGAGGTGATGTTGTTTTTTCGTTTTTGATTTTGATTTTTGGTCTCAATTCTGCTTTTATTTGGACTTTTTCCCACCCGGGAATTTGTGGTATATCGTATAGGTATAGAGTCCAAGTAAAACCAGAATTTTTTCCCCTCATTTATTTCTCCGACTACGCCTCTCTTATCTGATCGTTTTGCTCTGTACAGGTAATTAGGTTCGCGTAATGATATTGTAAGTAGTACGTTTTTATACCCGTTTTAGTACAGATCCGTTGTCTGTTAATTTTTCGCCATGTGACTGATTTTTATGTGTAATTTTTCCTGCCAAAATTGGCAATTTATTTTCGTGTAATTTCGTTTCAATTTTTATTTTCGTTTTTTGAAAGTTTTGTATGATGTAAAAAGTAAATATATCGCGTTCTGTTTCCTTTGGAAACCATTTTTAAACTTTATTTTTCGAACATAACGGCAGTAATTAGGTGCATTTCAACATGTGTTCAATAATGATGATGGGCTAGGCACAACCAGGTGACCTAGAGAAGGTAAGGTGTTTTTGCAAATAATGGGTTGAATTTTCTAACAGGTACTCCCTTTTGCGTTTGACTTCGCCCCAAGATAGCGTCTGCTTAGGGCATTTAGGTGATATAGGCATGGCCTATTTTCACCACATTCTATTAGGTAGGTAGCTATGTAGTTTAGGCTAGGTAGGGACCTATTTGGTAGAATGTGTGAGCCAAAGTATACCATTTGGTATGGCATTTTCTTTTCGTCATGTTAGGTTCATAGGTACCTACCCGTTTCGATTTGTTTTCCTATTTTGGAACTGGAAACGCGGACCTAACATGCAGGAAAGTCTTTGCAGCTTTGGCTGTCTTCTTTTCTAGGTAGTACAGAATGGAAGGGATATTCTTACGATGCCTCCTTCCATCTCTGATGCCTATAGTAAAAATTTATTTTGGATTCGACGTGGACTGAGCCACAAGCTTTTACTTATGTAGTTTTTCGCCTCCCTTCCCCTCGGCCCTGTGTGGTTTCAAAAGTCTGTGTTGCTCTCCTAGCCGGTTAGCATTTTTTGGATAGTCCCTTTTAGGGCTGTTTACACTACAGAATTCAACTTTTTTTTAAATATTTGGTACAAAACGACCATTCAAATTTTGAAATTCTAAATATTTATTTATGAAACAAAAATGACCAAAACTTTACTTCAAAAGATTCTACATATAAAACAACGACTTTTCCAAAAAAAAACAAAAAAACAATGACATTAAATTGAATTTTATTGAGTAAATTAAAACTAAAAAAAAATGATTTTTTTGAGTCGATTTCAAGGGAATTGAATGTAATTTATGGCTCGAAAGTGCACGTCAAAGAATCTGATGTGTATCTAAGTATATGGCTATACTTGGATTTTGAATTTTTTCTTCAAGACTTTTCACTTCCTTCTTGGTCAATTTGGTAGTTTCTTTTTTGTACAACATTCTGATTGGACGACACAATCGGAAGATGGGTGTGGATTCTTCCATAAAACCATTGATTCTTTTATTAAACACAATAAAACAAGGGTAATCAGAAATAGATTGTCAAGTCTGGGTTATCTTCGACTCTTGACCATATTTTGGTAACTTTCTTATGGGGTATTGGCCTAGCTGTGGCTGGAGCCTTGGCTCCTATCCTTGCCTATGTGGCATGCTCAATTGCTCAATATGCTGGTTCATGGTCTTTAGTGTAATGATCATTCTTCCTATATACTTGGCTGATTGGTCGTCTCTTAATATTTCTATGTTTAGAGTTTAGCTTTTTGTTTGACGGTAATTAACTCCATTCTCGCTGTTTAGACCAGGGCATAGGAGTCAGCAAAAAAGTTGACTCCTGACTCCAGCCTTGACTCCGGAGTCAAGGGAGAAAGTTGACTCCTGACTCCGGAGTCGACTCCTATGCCCTAGTTTAGACTCATTTTTCGACCTTGGCCATTGACCTTGGCCATTACTATTTCTATCTTCTATGGTACTATGCTAGTTCTCTTTTTGTATTTGCAGCCATGGAGATTTCCAGATTATTGGCAAAGGCTGTGAAATCGCAGCCTTTGGGGACTTCCAGCTTGAGATGGTGCTTGCCATAGGTCTGGTCCATAGATTGAAGACAGTTTGTCCCCAACCTCAATTCTCAGCCTTTCAGCAATGCAATGCAACGCTTTAGTAGCCATACAAGGTTATCTACATATCAGGCATATTAGGTATTGTCTTTATGCCGCTCTTGTCTGTGGGTGCAACGAAAGGGCTCTTTAGTACAGATTAAGTTTGCTATTTTTCAAGCTGCTGAAATCACTCCTATCTGCATAATTGCTTCTATGAGATAAGTATGTTCAAACTATTTTTCTAAAATAAGAGTGAGTACGTATCTCTAAAAAAAAATTAACACGATGGGAAAAATTGGATTTCAACACAATTTTGGACTAAACTTGAGAATTTTTCAACAATTTTTCCAAGATTTTTAAAATGGTGAACAAAAGCGTGGCTTGAGTCAGAGCAGAAGATTGAAATTTACATTTTTCATCTTTTTGAAGTCCAGACAGCTGCTCAATAATCTCAACCTAATTCATATGGTTGAGAGATCTTACATTTTTATTTGATGAAGGGTTGAAAAAATTTGCTTACTTGTTGCATTTTATTAATTGGTGACGTAATTTAAATACTTAATCACTTTCGGAGGAAGCGGTGTTTTTTTCCACCGGCACCGCACCATCTTCTTTCTATTTCCATAAACGATTCCCAAACAATAATTCCAAAATACGTACGAACTCTCGTCGCACTTCTCTCACTCTCGTCTCAAACAAAGTTACAAACTACAATATAAGGTTAATGCACGAGCAAGAATTACATTTCGCGACGTAGGTGCTTTCAAATTAATACCTACCTGCTGCGTGAAATGAAATCCTGAAAAAGGCAAAAAGGGGTTAAAAGAACCGTCGACGAATGCGAAGTCATTTGCGCGACATCGTCGCTCTCCAACTTTGGAAATCTTTCAACACCCCTCCTCGTACGCCCTCGATTCCTTAAAAAGCTTTCGAGCAACTTAATTACCGAGACTTTTAACGTCGTATGTGAGTGTAGAAAGCGTTAAAGTACGCGTATAAAAACGTTTTCGAGGGTACGAGCAGGGAGGAGGGGACGGATACGTGCGTAGCCGAACCGTATACCTACGTGGTACTTTCATAGGTGTGCTACTCTACGTATGCGTGCGTTTTCTACTCTTTTTGCGGGTGTATAAAAATCGAAAATCACTTCTGACTCGCTACGTTCGTCTACGTTTTAGAGTCGAGAAGAGAAAGAGCAATTACTTGATTCATTTGTTAGAAGAGAAGTGATTTTTAGCATTCGGGTGAAAACTTACAATATAATAACGACGGAATACGCGGTATGCGCCGTCGAGGAAATACATCAGCTAGAAAGACAAGGAGAAAAAAAAAGAATCAGGGGTGGAAAATAATTCTTCAACGTTTGCGAGAGCTTCGGACTGCGCGGTGTGCCGGGAGGAGGAAAAGCTCTCATTGAAAAAACTTGCCAGCCCGTAACTTACCTTTAAATTAAAACTTACAACTTTCAGTCGGTTAAGCGATTTCCGTTTCCAAGACTGAATCAGATATCTAACGAATCGCGCACCCGCGCCATCTCTTATTCTCATACGCTGAAGCGCGAATCAACCATGTACATTTTAACCGAGGTGAGTGGAGTAGCGAAGGAAAAGTGTACCAGAGATGAAGCAGGCTTTAAAAATTGAGGGTTTTTTTCGTCAGAGAGAGAGACGTAGATGGGATGTTATGTGGAGGAGTTTTTTCACAATTCGCATTCCATCAACGTTGCGTTTCCTCTCGCTGACGTTTACGTATATATTCATTCGGGGCCAAAATGCGTACGTTTAAAAATGTATGGCGAAGTTTATTGTACTTGGAAGCCCCCGACGTACGAGTGAATGGATGCGAATGAGCTGAAGAATGAGGAGAAAAAACATTAATTTACACGTTTGTACGTATTTATGGAAAATAATTTGCCCAAGTAGCAAGTATGGGGGAAAATGTTTCCGTTCGATGGATGATTCGTGATGGGTTAGGAAATCGTAGTGTAGAAGAATAGAATTTATATGAAATTGAATTTGCAAAGTGTGAAGGAGGACTGTTGATAACATTTCAATCGAAGTTTCCGTAGTAATTGAAGATTTTAAAGGTGTATTTTCAATTTGAATACTTGATTAGAATTTATTTAAAAATATAAATTGTACCACATATTGCAGAAAAAAGCGTAGAAAATAACAAAAAACTGATTAGATACACTCGATATGAATTTTTTTTGGAAAAATGAATTGCGCCATTTTATAGATCACAAAAAAAGGAAACATTTCGTAGGTAAAAAAAAATTTCAAAGACTCAGTCAGTCCGGTACAGACGCGGTCAAAGTTGGCGGATTTAAATTTCAAATTTAAGACTTACGTCCTTTCTGCAATATGTGGTTCAATTACAAATTATAGATCATTGGAATGTACCTAATATTTGAAAATTAAATAATTAAATATTAATTTACAAAATTAAATATTTAAATATTAATATTTGAAAATTAAATAATTAAATATTAAAATTTGAAAATTGAAAATTAAATATTAATATTTGAAAATTAAATAATTAAATAATAATACTTGAAAATTAAATAATTAAGTATTAAATTACAAAATGATAGAAGGATAGGTCCCCGCGCACTACCTTGTGGGATACTTATCACAATTATAGTTCATTTCTCATAAAAAGTCTATTTTCACTTTCCGAATTAATTCGGAACCATTCTAAAAATTTTGGCACCTAAATCCACTTTTTTGTAATTTTTTTCAATACCATAATAGTTGAACTCTTTTATGCCCAGAATATATTCGACAATTGAAACTTGAAAATTTTTTGTGTGGAATTCCACTTCCAGTTCGAGGTAAAACTAAATGTCATTTCAACTCCCAAAAGTTGAAATTGCATCCATTTGGATATTTTGTACTATTTCGTGTTTGAATGAATGAAATGTTTTATTTAAAGACGCCCAACAAAAATATCTTTAGCGTCTACAATTCTACTCACAATAACAAGAACATTAGGTAACATTAAAATATATATAAATTATAAATAATTAATTTTCATAGTAATAGAGGTAAGGTAATACATAAAGAAGAAAACAGAAAAAGGAAAAGAAATTTTGGGTATTTAAATAAATGTGTATAGTTTGATGTCTTTTAGAAACAAGAAAATTTTTTCGCATGCCTTCTCGTCATCCCTTTGAATATTGTTGTAATTAAAATCAGATCCAAGTATCTTGATCCTGGATTCTCTGTATTGATCGCATTCATCTATAATATGTTTGATAGTTATCATAGATTCACAGTTTGAGCATTTTCTGAGAGATTTCTCCGTAAATAGAGGTGTGTGAGTATAAGCAGTGTGCCCAATTCTGATTCTTGCTAGTACAACCTCTTCACGTCTATTTTCTCTAAAAGTTGTTTTCCTTTGGTTTGATAGCCATTTGTGATTTGAGGTTATTTCCTTGATTTCACTGAGGTTTGAAGGACTTGTTTGAAGTGAGGTAATCAGATCTTTGGTTCTATATCCAAAAGGTTTATGTTGTTTGTATTGGTTTTTCAAATGAGAATGAAAAGATTTGAAGTAGTTTAAGTGATTTTGATCTGCAGCTATTTTGATGAAGTATTTCATTGAGAGATGGTTTCTGCGATCTTGTAGGGTAGAGATACCTACTTCTTCATGTAATTTGGCAATTGGACTGGTGCAGAAAGCTCCAATAGAAATACGAATTGCTTGATTAACAATTTTGTTCAATTTTTCAAGTTTAGATTTGGATGCTGTATCATATATTATTGAACCATAATCGATGATAGGTTGAAGATGACTCATATAAATTCGCAGCAAAGATTTTCGGTCAGCACCCCAATTCAAGTGACTCAGTTTTTTCAATAAATTTATGGCATTTATGGTTCTACTCTTAATATAGTTGAGATGCTTTTTCCAATTCAGCTTAGTATCCAGGTGAAGGCCAAGAAATTTGTGTGAGGTAGTATTTGTGATTGGTCTTCCATATAATTTTAGATGAATATTTGGTATGAGACCTTTTTTGCGATGAAAATTGAGTACAACAGTTTTTTCGAAGGAGAATTTGAGCCCTTTCTGAGAGAGCCACTCTTGAAGGCGATCAATTGTTGATTGAAGAGAGCTTCGGAGATTGTTTTAGTTTTAGTACAAATTAAAAAGAAAAAAAAAAATGCAGTCATTGAGCTTTCAAAAATATTGTAAAAAAGGCGACGTGGTAAAGATCAATTTTTTCGACTTCGAGTGAATATTCACTTCAGAACTTTTTACGATTACACACCCCAGCTCTGTATTCTTTTGTATCTTTTTCTTCGTTCCCTAGAACCTACACCGATGAGTAATTCTGATTCATTTTTTGTACCAAGTTCGAGTATGATTTTTTCAGTTTTTTTCCATATCGTCAGAATCTTTTATGATTTGAATTTCTGGTTGATGGTTGAAACTTTGTTGATTACTAGTGACACTAGAAGTCAATTTTTTGGGCTAAAAAAGCATCCTGCAAAAAAATGAATATTGCAGGAAATCGAGCCTGAAATTTTCTTTCTGTGGAGACCAATAACTCACTTTTTTTCTCAGTGCCTTGGTTTTCAAGATTTTTTGCTGTGTTTTGAGAAAAGCGAGATCTGTTTGAAATCTTTGGCACCCTGTACCTAGACGGTTCAGTGACGCCTATGGCCTATTTCAAATTCAAATTTTATTTAGATTTGTACCGAGAAAAAAAATAAAGAAATTACCCCTCCAAAATCAGCCTCCACATTCAGACCAATGTTTGCCGACGCAGTAAAAATTCCTTTAAAAATGTGCGGTACACATATTGACAAATTATTGAATCTCGTCCAAAATAAACGATCAATTCAATAGGTACGTACGTTGCCTGTGTTTCTTAAGGGTGTATCTCTTGTCCGTGACGAAATCGCACTCGAGCTTTTCTTTATGGCATTCCATGTGCTTCCTTTTTGCTAAATAGGAAAAATAAGTTTTCCCGCAGATCCCGCATTTAAACGTTCTGTTCAAAAAGAAATGAAGTCAAGTTTCCTTTCAAAGGAAATATTTGATATGGATCTGGGGTTTTCGCGCAAATTCTGGTCGAAGGGTAGGGGCTTCCCCTTAACGAAAATTTTTATCATTTAGTTGGGGAAATTGAGCAAAGTTGGAAAAATTGAAACGGTTTCAAAAATTTAATCATTTTCACTACTTTAAAAAAAAACAATTCTCGCTAAAATTTCAACCAGTTGAAAAAATTTTCTCAAAATTTTCGCCCCCGCTTCCGGTAGGGTCAGTACGTCTTTTTTTTTATTTTTCAAATCATTTCCTTATTAAAATCAAAATGTAATTTTTTCTAGCTGTATTTTTAATTTTTTTACAGAAAAATTTTCAAAATTTTTGCCTAGAAAAAATTATTTCTCTAAAATTATTAAATATTATAAAAAAAAATTCCAAAATTCCAAAATCTTAATTTTGGAATTTTTGAAACTTTTTTCCAAAAATTTAAAAAGATATTTTTTTAAAATTTAAAAATTGAGACTGATTTAAAAACTCACAAATTAAGGATGTCATAAACCCACCTCGATTTATCGGTCTGCTCAAAGTTCTTCGAGACGGACTTCTTGTTGTGGCAGCTCCGCAAGTGTTTAGTTACACGGTCCCATGTCCTTCCGAAATAGGGACAGTCTTCTATGGGACACCGGACACCGGATGTAATGGGATTCTTCTGCCTCCTCCACTGCATGCGTGTCGGCAATGTGTTTATCCAACCGCTTTTTTGATCGAAACTTCGTACCGCAAATAGCACATTTTCTGAAAATGTTAATAAATAAGAAATCTTTAACCCTGTAAAAAGGCTAGTGGCCAAAAAAATCTGTTAGAGGAAGCTGGCTAGATGCGAGGATGCTCAGGGACGTAGCGAAGGGGGGAGGGAGGGAGTTTCCCCTCGAGGAAAATTTTCACGTGTCAGTTTGTATCCCATCAGTGGTCACATGAGAAACCAAAAAATTTAGCAATCGGAACCCAAACACAGCTAGTTTGTTTTATGTCACACAAGTGAACAGCTGTTCACATGGCATTTGAAAAAAAATACTTTGAAGGCTCAATTTCAACTTTTTTTGTTTTATCAAGAATATCCCTTAAATGAAGTCTTTGAGGAAAAAATGAATGAACTCCACAGGAAAGAAATTTCCAAGTTCCACAATTTTTGTTCTTTTTTTTTGGCAAAGGATGATTTTTTCATCGGACCTCATTTTGAACATTTCTCACTTTGTAACAACCTCATCTCTTTAGTGAAATTTTTCCTGTGTAGTAAATCGACTATGTGTGTGGGTAATTCTGCCTCAATTTTTATTTTTTAGGATTCTTTTTCATCTGAAACTGAAAAAAAATATACCTTAAAGTCGATTTTATGAGCTCAGAAAGAATTCTATCTACTGAACGAACAACTTGCAGGGTCCAAATTTCGTCTGTTTGTCTTCAGCCTCCCTTACTTCCGTGCATAAGCCCATTATGCTGGCCAGCTCGCCTTCTAAACTTTCGATTGGGCTCATGCTCAAGAACTCCTTTTCAAACGATTTATTAATTTCTTCTAACTTTACTTGGGAGCATGATAAAGATAATGCACCATTTTTGAGATTTTAATTACAACAATATTCAAAGGGATGACGAGAAGGCATGCGAAAAAATTTTCTTGTTTCTAAAAGACATCAAACTATACACACTTATTTAAATACCCAAAATTTCTTTTCCTTTTTTTGTTTTCTTCTTTATGTATTACCTTACCTCTATCACTGTGAAAATTAATTATTTATAATTTATATATTTTTGCATGTTACTTAATGTTCTTGTTATTGTGACTAGAATTGTAGACGCTAAAGATATTTTTGTTGGGCGTCTTTAAATAAAACATTTCATTCATTTTAACTTGTGAAGTGTGAAATTTCCCATCAATGAAGTTCAATTAGTTTTTTTTAAATCCTAATTTTTGAGGAATTTTTAATAAAAAATTAACTTGAATTTTAAACTTTTGAATGAAAGATCTCAAAAGCTTGGATTTCTACTAAAAAAAAAAAATGACGAATGGGTAAGTACAGGGAAAACCCAAGCAACTAAAAAAATCATAATATAATTAAAAAATAAACTTATTTAAATGTAACGCTTTTTAAATTTACACCAAAGTCATTTTTCTAATATTCGTTTTTTTGACTCGCATGGTTTTATTCCTGTGCCTTTCAATTGAACTCAACAAAAAATATAATTTTTTTCTTTTTTTAAAAAAAGTGACTTTGATTGTCAAAAGGCATCAAAAAAATGTGAAAAAATTCAACAAAGAACTAGAGTTGTGAAAAATCCTGAATAACTTAGGTACTGGATTTTTTACCATTTTTCCAAGTTTCGTATTTTTGTCTATTTAAAAAAAAATAATTGAAAGAAGTAATAAGTACACGAAGATTTTTCATTTTATCAAAAATTCCACTGAGATACTGAAATTTTCGAATTTCCTTCTGAGAAAGTGCAATTGAAGTTTTTACATCTATCTGAATCATTGAATTTGAAATCAGAATGATATGTACCACTTTCATTGCTCCACAAGGAAACTGTAAAGTTGCAATTTCAAAGTGACAAATTTGAAAAATTTTTGTTTTTTATCAAATTGAAATTGCGCACTCAAACTTCTCGAAATCTGGCAAAAAATTGGTAAATTTACAAAGAAAAAATTGCCAGTAAGTAAAAGAAGTGTCAGTTGCATTTTGAATTTTTGATTTACCATACATTTCATGAAATTTGGCTTTGAGAGTAAGCTATTTTTTCAGTTTCTGAAATAATTTCTGATTTATTTTGAGAATTGTTCAATGACAATGCTGCCCAGACCACCCACAAAAATTGTGTAAAAATTGACAACTCTTCGAATTGGCAATCTGCAACATTTCAATCCCGTAAAAAATGGTATTTAATTTCAAGGCAATAGTTCATGGCATTTAATTAAAGACAGACGTTGTCAAAACCGTCTCAAGGAGGAGGGGTCAGCACTTTCATTAGTGGATTTCCAATGTCCAAAAAAGACATTTTTCACATTCATTCTTGACCTCAATGGGAAAGTGGCAGCTCGTCATATTCCCAACTGGGAGATAATTTTTTTACAGACCTCCCTTTTGAAGTAATTATTTTTTAATTCACTCTGGTAGAACATGCTTTCCTTTAATTTCAATTTTAAAGAAAGCTTACCCGCGAAAAAACAATCAGTAACTTACTATCTTGACTGCGGAAAGAAAAATCACCAATTTCGTTTACAGGTTGTCAACTTTTTTTCTGAGAAAACCTTCGTGTTTGCTTTTCATCAAAAAATTTTCGAATTCAATTGAGGGTCTCTGTTGATATCGGTAATTTTATTTTATCGTAATCAAAACGAGGATAGAAAATTTAAAATTAATTATGATATTTAATTTTTTCCATTTCCATACGGAGCCGAACTAGTTTTTGGAAAAAATTTCCTTGCCAACTTTTCTATAAAAACACCAAATACAATTTTTTGCAATTAACAACCCATTTTTCTTAGTTCAAAAAACTAACCAGATTTGGAAAAATTCCTCAACATTATTCCATAACCTCGGGACTCGTCGAGATGCCAACCCCATCATAAAAGAATCCCTCCTTCTAATATCATCCTATGAATGTTCTCGGAAAGTTATTTTGTTGATGTTTATGTTCTCG
This sequence comes from Pseudococcus jackbeardsleyi, assembly GCA_038380155.1. NCBI lineage: Eukaryota > Metazoa > Arthropoda > Insecta > Hemiptera > Pseudococcidae > Pseudococcus > Pseudococcus jackbeardsleyi. The sequence goes on along the minus strand of CM076238.1, from coordinate 59,263,602 downwards.
ATAATGAAAAGTACAAACTGCTGCGCCAAGTTAACTCAACACCGGGCACGTCGGCGACGAAGGGGGGCCCGGTTAGATAAATTTTGAATAATGTGGCGAAAGAAAATCAAGTTTGATGAGAAAATGCGAGATTATTCATTGCAAATACGACGAGAGTTAATTTATTCGTCGGACGAGTGCGCCGAAGAAACCAAAGGGCCGGGGAAGGGGGAACTACAACGAGTGCTACGAGTTGGTTTTATAATTCGCGTTACTTTATGGCGATGATGGTACATTAGCATTTCGGTGATTTTTTTCTCGCCTTTTGGTCTTATTTAAAAATGGCGATTTTGTTTTCCAAAGAATTTTCTTCACCGTGGTTTTTTTTCGGCTAAAAAACGTTTAATTTAGAATTTAAATTTTATCCGGGCCTTGTTCCCGTGAAATTAAAAAAAAAAATTGCCCGGTAAAAGGCAATGCCTAGATTTTAATGGTCGATCGAGTTTGAGCCAAGATGCCGGTGCCTTGGTCTTAATTTAATGTTAGATTCGATATCGTATGCTCACGTGGATATAACGATGGGCATTATTAATGAGAGCGAATTGTATAAAATGTGTTCAATTTCAGGTATCGTGGAAGCGTTTGAAAGATTACACGTTATTAACTGTTGGTTCTACTCGTTATACCACAAGCAATCGTTTTGTTCCTGAGCAAGTTAAATCGCAAAACGTTCAGGTAAATTAATTACACTTCGGTGTATTTTCGAGAGAATTGTTGCTGTGCGTTGCTGTTGTTGTAGAACGTTGTTTGCCGTCGCTTCTCTCTTTATAGTTTAGTTCTTGAAAAGGCGAGGAGACGTTGGGAGGGGAGAGGGGGAGGAAAGCTCGCAAGCCGTGTAATGGCTGCTGTAATGAGTAACTTTTGTTGCCTCGTCTAATTGTATTGTTTGCGTGTGTATTTTATAGCACTGGAGGCTGTTGATTAAATTTGTCGAACATAACGATGCCGGTATGTACGAATGTCAAGTATCAACCTATCCTCCGGCTTATATTCATATGCGGCTCAAAGTTATAGGTAAGCGGGTTTATACGTATACTTTACATATTTCATGTCCGAAACAACCTCCGCAGATGTACGTGTATCTGTCCGACCATCTACCTTGGTATCTCTCTATATACCCGAACTCAATCGACTTGTATATAATTTGTTTTTCCCGTCGCTTTACTGCTGGCTTTTTCTCTCTGTCTTTACCCCGGTCTTATACGTACGTTTGAAACCTTAATATACGACCGCACATTTGCGGAATTCGAGATACTCCGCAGTAAGGGACGCGGAGAGGCAGCGGCGAGAGAATACTTTTCCACTGATTTATCAAAGCTACGTGTTTACGTTTATACCATTCGAATGTTTACTCTGCTCGAGTGTGCGCCGAGCTTAGAAACTTGGAATTGGCCGGTAACTATTCTTATGCAAAGGAATACCTGGTAAGAGGTACGAGCCAGGACTGTGGAATTTTTTTAACGATTTTTATACGCCGAGTGCGAGATTTGGGTGGAATTTGAGATTTTTTCTGCGGTTTAGGTGGGTTTCATCGTTGAATGGTGGTGGATTGCTATGTTGAGCGGGAGGGGAGAGGTTTTTTTTTCAAGAATGAAATTCATTTTACTCATTCGAATAGTTACCCTTTGTAGGCAAAGCCGTGATTTACTCTTTTAATTTGAATCAGTCAAAAATGACTGATTAAAATTGATAAAATCAAGTCACTGTAGGAATCAGTGAAAAAAATTACGATTCAATCAGTGAATTTTCACTACTGAATCAGTAAAAATAAAATTTCACTGATTCAATCAGTGAATTTTTTATTGATTCAATAATGAAAATTCACTGATTTGAATCAGTAAATTTTTACTGATTTCAATCAGTCATCTGATTTTCACTGATTCAAAAATCAAAATTCACTATTTGAATCGGTAATTTTTCACTGATTGACAGTAAAATGACGCTGATAAACTGGGGAATCAGTGGAATTTGACTGATTTCTCTATTTCATCAGTCAATTTAGGCATTTTTGACTGATTCAAATTAATAAGAGAGTAAAACTGAGTAATTAAACAATGATTAGTTTTTTCTTCGCATTTCAGTGTGGATGCTGAAACCACCCTTTGAAGGAAGTAATTCCCACTCGGAATAAAATTTGGAGCCTTAACAAAAATGAATTAAGAAGGACTGTATAGGTACACTCTCTAAACTTGAATCAGTCAAAATTCACTGATTAATAAGACAAAAAGGTGCAACCGAAGAAATCGGTGAAAATTTTACCGATTTAATCAGTGAATTTTCATTTTTGAATCTATAAAAATTTTAATTTACTGATCGAATCGGTAATTAATCACTGATTGAATTAGTAATTATTCACTGATTGAATTAGTGAATTTTAATTTTTACTGATTCATTTCAGTACTTTAGGAAAGATTACTGATTCAAAAATGAAAATTCACTGATTGACACTCAAATTTCACTGATTAATCGTTGCACACTTTTCATTGTTTAATCAGTGAATTTTCTGTTTTTTGACTGATTCAGATTTAGAGAGCATCATGAAATAACATCGCATCCAAAATTCCAAATGTTGATGTTCATTTATCAAATTTTGGTGAATTTTTGAAATTTCAGAATTACATAATAACCCAAGAGAAACAGCATCGAAAAATCGCTTGAAAAAGATAAATATGTTAGTTGAAATTTCATTGCTGAAAAAGCTTATATTACGATGTCCTGAGTCTGTGGTAAAATCGCACCGCTCTAACCCTATTTCTTGATATTTCAGTCTAAAATCATTAATTTTTTCTGACAAAGTGGAAATTTATTAAGGAATCGGTGATTTTTGACTGGAGCATTGGTCAAAAATGATCAATTTTTAACAGAAAAAAACTAAAATACTGCCCGAGCGAAGCAAGGGCGAAAATTTTTTGAAAAAATAATGTTTGAAAAACAAATGAAAATAAAAATGCACTTTTTCAAAATATTTTTGCAATAAAAAATTTTCTTTTCCGAGTCTGAGGAAAGGGGGGCTTTAGCCCCTTGCCCCCCCCCCCTGAATGCGCCGCTGGGTGTAGAATAGTACACCTCAAAAAATTTCAGCTCCCCACGATCTCCGGTAGCAGAACCATCACTCCCCAAAGTTGAGCATTTCTGATCAAAATGGCAAAAAACGAGTTTTTCAAGTATAAAATCACCTCATAATTTCAGTTTTGAAAATTTTAATGTTTTCTGTATAGATTAGAGATGACGAATCCGACCAGTACCCCAACTTTTTATTTGGTGTGTTTAACCACCACTTTCGAAATATACAGATCGTGGTTTTTTTCAGCAAAAAATGACCTCAAAAAACACGATCTGTATAATATTTTGAAAGGGGCCGTAGCGGTGGTTAAACACATCAAATGAAAAAGCAAATTCAGCAAAATCTACTTACACCAAAATTTACATTGAAATTATATTTTCATTTTAGAAGAATTCGATGATCATGATCGCAACTGTTTCAGTCTGATGTATTGGTCTGATAAACCGGCCGATATGATTGAACGAAAAAAAAATTCCTCTTCCCTTTGAGAAATTGGAAGCAAATCGTCATTGTTCTTCTTATTTGCGCATAAGTTTTTTGAAGCACTCAAATCACCAGGAGTACGGCGAAGTAATATTTCTGAGGAGCAACTCGTGTTTACGTTGAAAAATCGAGTTGAATTTTTTTTACTTCATGCTGGGATGTAGCAGGGTGTCCAATTTCTGGAAAACCGAAAAAAGCCGGGGAATTTCGGCCGTCTGTAAAAGTCTAGAAATTTTGAAATTTTGGGCGTTTCCACTGAAATTTCCTAAAGATCCAGAAAAAAAATGAATTATTTGAAGTTTCTGGATTCATTTTAATATAAACTTTACAAAAATAAATTTCCCTCGCTAGCTTATTTTTAAATTCATATTTTTTTCATCAATAATGCGTAATGTAAAGCAAGTTGATATTTAAACACACGATTTTCTCCATTGAATTATCGAGTTTTCAAAAAAAAAAAAAATTCGCCATGCTCGGAGATAATTTTTACACTCTTTTCTTTGTGCAGAGATTTTTTTGAACTGTAGGTATTTTTAAAATAATGTAATGAGAAAGAAGTACCATCATGACCACCTTGATTACGATTTTGAAAAAAAAGGGAAGGGAATGCAAGAAAATTTGAATTTTTAAATCATTTTGAATAATTTTACTGGGGTGTGAATGTGATAAGTTTTCAATATTTCCTTTGCCAAATTTTCACTATCGCTTCGCTCCGGCTGCTCTTCGAATTTCTCTTTTATCAAAACAATATTGATATTTTGCTCCTCATTGAGCTATTATTTACTTGGTCAAACCGAAAAAAAGAGACTTCTGTGTAATTTATAACTTTTAGGTGGATATGTGGTTTTCTTTGAGGAGGAGGGGGGGTATGGGTATTGAAGAAATTTTTGATTTCCCAGACTGGAAATATTCTCATCATTTGGCCAATATCAAAGTTTCTTCTTTTTTTTTGAAATTTTTTCTGTTGTAAATTAAAGATTAAATTTTTGTACCGAGTTGTGAGTGAGGTGGAAGGTGAGAGGTGGGATCAAAAATTTTGAGAATTTGATTGAAATCGTTTTTGTGGCCGGAAAGGGGGAATTTAAAAATTCGAAGTAGGTAATAATTTCTGAAAAAATCAGTGTTCTGCACAATTTCATCACGTGAAAAAACCACCGCTTTTTCTCTCCTTTTAAAATAATCATATTTGGAAGGTCTGGGAAATTTCGAAAAATTGGTCTGAATGGTCTGGAAAAGTCAGGGAAAACCATTTCTGAGATATAATCGACACCCTGCATATAGTTTAACAAATTTCCTCCTACTCTGGATTTCTTTCTGTTTTGGCTCAACATTTTACTTCGATTTGGGATACTTCTCATGTATACCTGAGCCATTTTCATCGATGAGAAATCGAACGAAAAAAAAATTCGACCTATTTCCTATTCACAAATCGAATAAAATATTACACATTTTCAACCACATGAAAAATTCGCAACCTGATACGAAATAAAAATATCAGAAACCTTCATACTGCTCTCCGAATGATCCGAAAGCCACGCATCCGGAAACGTAGACTTCCTTTAGAACGTCATTAGTAAAATATTCCCCCTGTGCGAACTTTTCAATTCGCTGTACTGAGTATAATTCCGCCTACGTAATGGAATAATAATCGAATAATCATCGTGGAAATTATAATAAGGAAAATACGTCAAGTTGCTGTTTTTTTCTTTCATTCTTTCGATTGCTCGTTACATTCGAAAAACCCTGCAACGGTATTGATCGGCTTAGCTTAGTTGTATCTGATGGTAAAAGGGGATCGGAAGGAAGGGTACAAAAGGTAATGCTTATGGACTACACGTATTTCCGCATATAGGTAGGAATAATTGGGTATCGTGTAAATAATCTATTCGGTATCCTTGTAGCATTTGGTAAGTATAAGGATGGTATAAATTGACATTTTGACAATACGTCGTACGCTCGTCCCAGCCAATTTCTCAAAGCTGGGTATTTTCATTCAAATTCATATGCTCGGTTTCCGGCCAAACGCGGATTTTGCACTTACAAAATGGTCGGGTAATTTTACGCGTGGGCAAACGACGTCTCGATGAGGCATATGTCGGCGGCGGATCAAAGGCTATACGTCGCGTCGCCGGCATTCGTAATTCGTATTTATAAATAGCGAAATTAAACCAATGTGTATAACGGAACGAGCGCAGCGAAAATTAATTTCCACAGCAGAAAATCTGCTGAGTTTATGCGCCGAGTTTTTCGTATGTATAGATGCGCTTTGGGAAAACACGCTGAGGAAAGGGGTGGAGGGTCACCGAGTACACATATATTCGCCATTTATACTGTGTAAAGGATAATCTGTGTACACGGATGAGATAGCTGCAAAAAGAGACGTATAGCGGGAGAAGGACGAAATACCAGACACCCCAGCCCTTCCGCCTCGTCGATGAAATGGAACACGTTGGGCGATATGTATACGCGTTTAACGTTTTAATAATTTTTTAAACGCGGTATTTAATGAAATTAACACGGAATTAATATTCGGCGTATCTTGACGAACGCGAGGGGTCGTCAGGATCCCGAGCTCCGGCGTCGTTTAGATAACTTCGCAGTATGCATCAAAGTTTAATTAATAAATTTTCTAATTTAGGGTACGACGACGAGGATACCCTTAATTTTAAAGTATTAATTTCGGCGTTACGTAGTTTTAAACTATACGTAGGTGGATAGGTGCTAGGTGGCTTATGCATAGTGCAGTCGAAGCAGCGTCATTTAATGGTGATTCGATTCCGTGTTGTAGTTTGCCAGCGTATCCCCATCTTTCAAACTTGTATCTTTCGAGTTGGCTTAATTTTGGATGAAATTGACGTTAGAAAGGGGAAGAAGTTTTGATAGGGGATCTTATGTACAGGGTGGTTCTTGAGTTCTGATCAGTGCCTTTGATAATTTTCCTTGTTGAAAGAAATAGCCTAATTGTGGCGGTTTTGAATTTCTCATTGGACTGCATTGGTAGTGGTGTGGAAATTTTCAAAATTTTGGATAGTTCCGACAAACTTTATCAGGGTATCTAACGGGTAGTGAAAGTAGTGAAAGTAGTGAATTGATAAATGGGTCATGCCAGTAGTGAAAAAGTAGTGAATTTAGAAGAAAACGTGTAAAAAAGTAGTGAAAAAATGAAAATAATCGCGAATTCAGATTTTGGTCGCAAAAGTATAAAAAAATGACAAATTTGTCTCAAATTGCTTACTTTGTTTCATTTCTAAAAAAATTTTCCTTCGCTGCGCTCGGACTCGACCTTTGCACAATTAATTTTCAAAATGATGGCATGAAGCTCCTTTCTTTTTTAACCTAAATAATTGTCATTCTCAATGAATATGATTCTGTGAGACAATAATTATGAATGGAATTGTTTTACTTGTAAATTTTTTTGAAAGATGAACTCATTGCAATTTTTTTGAAGTCAAAAAAGTAGCACGAAAAAAGCATAAATTTGAATGAACAATTTCAGCTTCTGGATACTTTTTCTTCAAAATTTTTCGCACTCGCTTCGCTCGAGCTCTATTACATTTTTATGCAAATAATTATCAAAGTTATGGTATGACCTCTCCCTTTTCATTCCAGACAATTGAGTATTTAAAAATGGAAAAATAGTCCTTGAAAATTTTTTTTGAACATTATAATGTTTTTTTCGTAAGCGTTGAATAAATATTTGATGAAAAATCCATTAAATCCTTAAAATCTCCTATAAAAAAGAAGAGTATTTGCGAGAGAGGGGCAAAAAAATTTCCTTTAAAACGAGTATATGCAAGGGGGAGGGGGAGGGGTCTTTTGAGCAAATTTGGAGCATGCTTTGAAAAGTCTAGGAAATGTTGAAAGTCGCGAATTCAGATTTTTTTCAAATAGATTTTTTTCTGTAATAAATTTTGATTTTTTTTTGGTACTGGAAAAAGTCGTTTGGGGGGGGGGGGGTCCGAGTTGAAAATATATTTGGAAAAAAGTAGTGAGATAAGTAGTGATTTTTCCCCAAAAAAAAATCAGTTAGATACCATGTTTATGAACCTTTTTCCCTTGAAACACGTTTTAAAAATTTTGATGTAGGTATCTAAAAAAAAAATTGAAAGCAGGAGCATCAATATCCTAATCTTATTTTTTTCAAACCACAATTATTAAGAAACGAATACATGATTTCTTTCTGAAAATAATCAGTTTTTGAAATACATACGTATTGATGATTTCACCTCCACTTCAGTTCTAAAATATTAGTCAAGTACCTAAATGAATGAAGACGTTTTAGATTTTGGAGGCCTTTTTTTTTAAATATTATTTTCAAAATGATGATGTTAACTTTTTTTTTCAATCCAAACATTTTCAAATAAATGATATTTTTCTACTAATTTATTGGAAAATTTGATGACTATCATGAATGAAATTTTCAAAAAATGAAAATTTGTTTTAAAAACATGAGAACTCCTTAGGGGGTAATGTCGTTTTCTGGGGGGAGTCAAAAAAGTAGCTCGAAAAAAGCACGAATTTTATCGAAGGAATTTCAGATTTTGGATGCCTTTTCCATCAATAATCGATGAATTTACGCAATTTATTATCAGAATGATAGGTACCTTTTCAATTCTAAAAATTGAATATTCTGGCAAGGAAAAATTTTCCCTTTTCCTTCATCAGGATACATACTTAGTGGCGATCTTGAATCGAATTTTTAATAATAGTTCGATTTTTTTTCAAAAACAAGGTGGTAGTCGTTTTTTTTTTCAGTTGAAAAAGTAACTCGAAAAAGGCGAATTTTTATTTCTCATTTTCAATACGATTGGTTCGCTAATTTTCATTGTTATAAAAACTGTAACTGGCAAATTTTTCATTTTCGCTCTGAGATTTTTGCCTAATGAAAGTGTTGTCTTTCATTCTTACTCTCATCAGCAGTGGCGTCGGAAAGTGGGGTACAAGGGGTACACTATTGAAGATTTTTTAGATGAAATAAGAAATTTGAAATAGGATTGCATATTTTTCCCCTGTAGAAGGTGGCTGCACCAAGCATAATTGACAATTTTGAAAATCAGTTTATTCGGATTCGAAATAAACTAATGTTTTTAGGAATGGAGTAAGAGATTTACGTACCAATTACAAAGGCTCTGGTGTGGCAAGAGGGTCATAAATGTATTTGATCTGGTGGAACTTGATCAAAATTGTTATGCCTTTCAATTAGCTTTGAAGGAAGCGAAATATATGTACTTAATTCTTAAAATAATAACTGAAACAGAATGTCAGCTTGTCAGTTAATTAGAAAAACCAATATTGAGTGAAGGAAGGAAATTTAAAAACAGCTACTTACAACTTACCAACACCATATTTTCAAAATTTTTTCAACTTTCGTAAATTGTTTTTCTCTGTCTTTAGAATTCGTTCAATTCATACTATTTTTTTTGAAGACATTTCATCTCTGTAGAAAATTTTTTCAAAATATTTTGCAGCCTTTAAAATTTTCAACTCCAATGAAATTAATTTTACAACACTTCGAAATTCCTTTCCCCATCAAAATTTTTCCAGTTGAGTTTCTTCAATTTTCATTTACCTACGTTTTTATCTCACTCCTGGAAGCTGGGGCCCGAAATATTTGATTTCCGAGCTAAAAATTCAATGTTCACGAGTTTTTAGCGTGGGTATTAGAAAGGGAGTACTCCGAAATTTTTTCAGATTTTTTTTAAGAATTTCAGTTTTTTTAATGTATTTTACCCCTCACAGAATTTTTTCATATGTTTTCAAAAGATTGAAATCGAAAAAACCCAGAGTAATTATGCAATCATTTCGTTCCTTAAAATTACTACTTTTTATTAATTTTTCGTGGTTTTTGAATATTTCACCAACTCCGCCTTTCAAAGGAATCTGAAAAAATTCTGAACAGTGTAAAATACATCGGAAATCCTTGGAAAAATTATTTTTTTGCCTATCCCAAAACCATGTTCCCCGAGATGATTTTAAACCGTCTAAGTTAATTTGAAAATCATTAAAATATCTGGTATTGAAAAAATTTCTGAGCACTTCCCTCTAGTACTCGTAGATACCTCACCTACGTGCCAATGTCAAGTTTGAAATAAATCGGCTAAAAACTCGCGGAGATTTAATTTTTAGCTGAGAAATCACACATTTCGGAGCTCAGCCCCCCCCCCCCCCACCACCCGGTGTGTGATGGAAAATCGCTCATGCGCTCTGAAACCATCTTCTACTCAAACCAGGAAGCACAATCACCCCCTGACCTACACCAAAGCCTTAGCGAACCACCGAACTACATTTTGGCAGAATTGACCTCTCCCCTTTTCCTCTCATTCCTTTTATTAATTATTCCAAATTCGTAATTTTTTCGATATCACCAATCTGAATTTTCGGAAAATTATGATTTTCAAGAATCGAAAATAAATTTCGAGGAGAAAGAATATACTTAATATGAAATTAGTTGAGATTATTTTGAGGAAAAATACGTAAAAAATCTGCAACACGCCGCGCCGAATCGAAATGCTTTTTTGGAATCAACGAGAACAAACTTCGTAAGCAACGTTGAAAAATCATGTTAATAAAATTGCATAACCGATTCGCCGTAAATACACGAGCGTTGTATTTACGGCGAACGTGATAGGCAACTCAATTAACGCAATAATCGACTGTTGACAGTTTGGAAAATACATATTATTTTATTCTCGGTCTCAGGCGGCTACTTATACTGATTCCTACTTCTCTTCGAGTTGTATCGCTAATTTATTATTTCTAGCTATTTTAGAGCCTCCGTCGAAATTTTTACTTTATTTAAATTTTAGGATTCCTTCGGGTGATCCATCAACTTGAGTCGCTGAAAATCACGTTTCTGGCCTTTTTCGGTGTAGTTTCGCAACAAAGTCAGGTGCCGATGTGATTTCTATACGAATACCTCTTTTTTTGACTGTTTGAAATCTTTCAATAATCTTTCTGACCTTCAGAATTTTTTTCGTGTTTTAATTCATCGAAGTACCTATTGGTAACTGATTGAAAAATTATTGAACTGGTTTCTAAAATGCATATTTTCTCATTTTTTTGTATTCTTTGTTCAAATGTGACACCTTTTTTAAATTTGAATTCCTCATTTAAAAAAACTAATTTTACCTATGAATTTTTGTATACTCTGCGGATAGTTGTTTCATTTGAAATGGATACCCTTGAATCATGAGAAATCAATTTTTTTCGGGCTGAATTTGCCCTCTTCATACAATGCTAGTCGCCTAGACTTGGTAAACACACTGTATCGGTATAATTTGGCATTCAGATGTACGAATTATACCCAGATACCTATAAGGGAGAGAAACTATTTAGTAAACAAGACGTAATTGCCTGAAATTATTCAACTCGTAACGTGCCGTATAGTTTGTGAAAATTTATAGCTATACGTATACTGCAAACTACGTGTCCACTGTCCGCACAAAAGAGAGAATAAAGCACGCAGTCGACGATATATTTCGTATTCTTCGGACATTCCTTGCGACTATTCGTACATATGCCTCCGTACAATTGGAATTTTAGTAATTTTGTGGAATTTGCAGACGCTTACGCGATGATCAACGGATCTCCGGAGTTGTATATAAAGAACGGCAGCGAAATGCATTTAACCTGTAAATTTATCCAATCGACTGAAGAACCAAGTTTCGTGTTTTGGTATCATGAAAACATGATGATCAATTTTGACCAATACCGAGGCATCAGTACGTTTAAGAATAAGTCAACCAGTAGCCTGACCATTGCTACCATCAATCATTCGCATTCTGGCAATTATAGCTGTGTACCGTCCAACATGAAGCCGGCTAGTATTTCTGTACATATATTAGATGGTGAGTTTATTTCATTTATTTATTTTGGGAGAAGTGAGGCTGATGAATCAGTGTGAAGGAAAATTGTGGATTGTCGTCGCTGCCCGGCGTGCAAAAAAAATCGCGGAAACGCTAAAAAAAATCGCGGAAACGTCGAGAAAAACGCTGTGCGTTTCCGCTGTTTTAAAGTGCGTTTCCGCGATTTTAGTATTCAAATTCCGCGATTTTAGGTTTTGTGTTTCGAGAAGGCGTGGCCGCCGAAGCGTAAAATCAATAACCAGTTTTTAACAGTTATACCCTGCACCCTGGGATATGCAACTTGCAAAACAAGGCAAGGTGCAGTATGCTTTGTGATGGGGGGGGGGGGGGGGAGAGAAAGTGGAAAAAAAAGAAGAATTATCTATACTTTACAATCGAAAATACTCGTTCGAAACCGGTTTCTTCCCTGTGGAAACCCTGATTTTCGCGAAATATCCCAAACAACCTACTTTGGAGGAGAAATTTTGGTTGGGTGAGGGAACACAATCATTCCGTCAGTCCGTTGTCCGCGGTTTAGAAGAGTCGGCTACCACTGCAGGTGAGAATACAAGTGCTGGTTTCCCAATATATGGGTTTTACAGCAAGAGTCTGGCAATCAAGCCCAGGTGGTGCCGGAAATTTTTTTTTATTGAATTTTGATTTAAATCAATTTTATGTGAACTGTATCACTACATAGTAATTATTTTGAATAAATTGTGGAAATTTTTTTTGCAAAAATATTAGTTAAAACTAAAATGTATTGAAATGAACAAATGAAGAGTATAAAAAATTTACCTAGGTAGTTGAAAAAGGCTTTGAAAAATAATTGTAAGGAAAAAATGATAGTGTAAATGTAAAAGAGGAAAAACATTGGTATTTGGTATCTAAATAATTTTCCAACATCGACGGTTTCAAACAATTTCAATTTTAATTTTCCTTTCAACTCATTTATTTTCATTTTTTTTTTTTAAATTACTCAAGGATTAGCTTCATGATTTTTAAGATTTTGTTTCAAGTCAATAAATAATTCAAAAAAAAGTTCTCGAAAATGTATAAAATACCTAATATAATTTGAACCGAAGTTGATTTTTTTCAACTACTTTTTTCTAAATTTGAATTTGTAAAGAAAACAGTTTCGATTTCTTGAATTTTATGAGTTTTTTCAAGTTGATGAAATAAAATCTACAAAGAGGCAGTGATGGAAAACTGGAATCGGAACTAGAACTGAAACTGAAAAAAAAAAAATAATAATAATTAGAACTAAAACAATTTTTTTCGAAAAAATCAGGGGTTTTCCAAGAAATTTCTGAATTGAGTAAATAACAGAAAAAATGAAAATTTTTCACTAAAAAATCAAAACTACTGCAGACAAACCTTTAAAATTTACGTGGAAAACAGAATGAAGAAAAATTGTGTGGTTTATTTGATAATTTCATCCAATTAAAAACAACCTTTCATACATTTTTCAACCTTCAAATTTTTTGTTGAAAAATTCTGGCCTCAAGAAGTCAAGAGACACAAATAAATGACAAATCAACAATTTTTTCAGTACCTATAATTGATTTTGATTGGTGATTCTGACCTACTTTTTAGTGCTGAGGTCGACTACGAGGTCAGTTTTCATCCACAACGTCAGGATTTTTTTTTAAATTCGAATTTTTGGTTGACAATTTGTTTTGCATTCCTTTATGTTAACTTTTGGGGAGAGTTCTACGGAAAAAATTAATGAAACATGAATTGTGAAACGTAAAATTTCCTTTCTGTAGAGTCCAATTAGTTTTTTCCTAGTAGGCTTAATTTTTGAGATCATCAATTTAAAAAAATATATGTTGTGCTTTGAACTTTGAAGCACAATATCTCAAATGTCGAGTTTCCTAAAAAAAAAAAAAAAACTAAGCGAACTCTTCAAAAATGAAATTTTACGCTCTACAATTTATGTTCTATTAATTTTTTCCATAGAACTCTTTCTTTTCTTATAAAATCGACTTCAAAGGTCGAAAATTATCCAAAGAAGTAGAAAACTGGTTCAAATAAAATAAAATTATTAGAAAAAAATGACTAGATATTGATACATGGGAAACCGAGTGCAGTATTTTTTCAACAAAAGGCGAACTACACACAATCCAGTTGAGAAGCCCTCCCCCTGGCCGTTTCGTACGTTGCAGTGCTCCTATGTTTCCCGTATGTTTAACATTAAGTTGCACATCCCAGGGTGCCATGTGTCTACTGATAGATTTTAGCGTCTTAAAGTGCGTTTCCGCGATTTTAAATCGCGGAAACGCTGTTCTGAAACGACGGAAACGCTATAGCGTTTCCGTCGGTGCGTTTTATGAGACTTTCCGCGATTTTCAACAGCGTTTCCGCTGTTTTTAGACGCGATTTGCACGCCGGGTGGTGTGTGAAAAGAAGGATTCTAATTTTAACTCATTTTTGATATTGATTTTTTGTAATGAACCGCATTTTTAAATTTCCCATTTGTAACAATGCCTTATTGGCAAGAAGTCCGCCTATATCAAAATATTATCGAAGTACAAAATAAAAATAAATGAAATCGGAAGAAGGTTGAATAGCAATTGATTTATTATCAAAAGAAGATAAGAATTTAACTTATTATTAAAGACAAGATATAGACGCGTATTATTTAAGTTGATAGCCATATGTGACTTTCCAGGAAGAAACTGACCTTCGGTCCGAAAAAAAAATTTAAAAAAAGTTTCCCAATCAGTCCAAAACCATGATTATTATTTGTTTTGGATTGATTGGGCAACTTTTTTTTTAATTTTTTTTTTTCGACCGAAGGTCGGTTTCTTCCTGGAAGGTCACATTATATGTATGTATCTTTGATTAATGATTTCAACTGATAATAGAATACGGTTTTAGTCAAGTCATCGGGGGTGTATTCACTTTTGGTTTGAAATTGGTATAACCCAAATTGAAATTCGGTATAAACATTCCTTCCTGACTTTTGGTCGATAATTTTTCTGATTTCAAGCCCAAAGTGAATACACTCCTGTTACTGCAGTGATTCTAGAGAGTCTACGTCAATTTCCCGCGGGGATAATTTCTCGCGGTTGAATTTTGTGTGGCGACAATTGCTAGCGGCGAAAATTTAACGCGGTAAAAACTAAAAATTGTCCGCGGCGAAAAAAAAAAATTATCATAGAACTATCACGAACAAACAGATGAGGGTAGCTTTAACTCTCCCCCCTTTGATTTTTCAGCATTTTGTTGGAAAAATTTGCCATTTTGATCTTAAAGTTGGAAAAATTTACCTTTTTTACTCATATTTTTCTCACTTGTGAAAATTGGAGTACCAAATGCTGAATTTTCCAAACTTGATCAGATATTGATAAAAATAGCAGGTTGCTCCAACTTGAGAAAATTCCATATCTGTCTGTCTTGGTATCTAATGTATATACTAATATATTTCTCCAAGTTAGAATATTTTAGTGAATTTTCTAAGTTTGGACAACCTACTATTTTTATTCATATCTCATCAAGTTTGGAAAATTCACCATTTTGTGCTCAAATTTTCTCAAGTGAGAAAAATATGAGTACAAAAGGAATTTTTCCAACAAAATGCTGAAAAATCAAAGGAAGGAGAGTGAGAGTAACCCTCATCTGTTTGTTTCTGATTGTTCCATGAGAATTTTTTTCGCCGCGGGTAATTTTTAGTTTTTACCGCGGTAAATTTTTGTCGCTAGCAGTTGTCGCCACACAAAATTCAATCGCGAGAAATTGTCCGCGGGAAATTCACGTGATACCGATTCTAGACTGGGCTAATGAACCTCGTAGTCCGCATTTATTTAAAAAAATTTTAAAAATAAAATACCTACCTAATATCCTAATAATGCATAATAATTATAACATCCTCTCGTAATCAAAGAACTCAAAACTTCGCGGAAATTCGTAAATATATCAACTGAATTTTCAGCACTGGGAGTATTTCAATAATTTTATTTTTAATGTCATTTCAAATGTAGTGAAACTTTATATCGATATACTATTTCGTTCTTTTATGGTTTACCAGATTTATGGCAATAGCAATTGCACTTTGATTATCTTCAAAAATCGTAATCGGCAATGAATTCATTACACAGGTCGACAAAAAAAAAAAAATGTTCTGTTTCTGGGTTCTCATGCCAAAATTCTGTTTCTAGACATCAAAATACATCACCTTGCGGAATCCTGGCTTCCAAAGTTTGCTTTAGGGGGCGGGGGGCCCAAAAAACTGATTTTTCGAGGGCAATAAGCCTGCGAATTACAAAAAAAATTTGAAAAATTTTTTTTTGGACCAATCTTATAGAAAATTTTACGGCGAATCCAATGCCGCAAACCGCAGACCTCCATCTCTTTTAGAAAAAAAAGTTACAGCTCATTCTTTCCAAAATTTTGTGAAAAAATCGTATTTTTGGGGGTATTTTTCGCAAAAAAGTGAAATTTGAGAGAAAAGTAAGGGCTTTAAGGCCATACTAACCATAATGAGAGTTGTAGAAAATTTCACGGCGAATCGAATGCCGCAAACCGCGAACCTCTATCTCTTTTAGAAAAAAAGTTACAGCTCATTCTTTCCAAAATTCTGTGATAAAAATCACATGTTTGTGCCTTTCTTATGAAAAAATGGAATAAGATTTTTTCACAGAATTTTGGAAAGAATGAGCTGTAACTTTTTTTCTAAAAGAGATAGAGGTTCGCGGTTTGCGGCATTCGATTCGCCGTGAAATTTTCTACAACTCTCATTATGGTCAGTATGGCCTTAAAGCCCTTACTTTTCTCTCAAATTTCACTTTTTTGCGAAAAATACCCCAAAAAATACGATTTTTTCACAAAATTTTGGAAAGAATGAGCTGTAACTTTTTTTCTAAAAGAGATGGAGGTCTGCGGTTTGCGGCATTGGATTCGCCGTAAAATTTTCTATAAGATTGGTCCAAAAAAATTTTTTTCAAATTTTTTTTGTAATTCTCAGGCTTATTGCCCTCGAAAAATCAGTTTTTTGGGCCCCCCACCCCCCAAAGCATACTTTGGTTAAAAAAAAATATTTTTTCGTTCATTAGTTACATAAAAGTGACCCAAATTTCACAAGTAGGACCCAGAAACAAAAATCGTGTCGACCGGTGTTATCATTATCTACAGCTTCATTGCAAGCTTTCGCTATCATTTTTTTTTCAAAACAAAAGGTTGGTCTCTTGATTTTCGATTTCAGTTCGAAAAAAAATGCACTCCACTCCAACGCACAGTGATTGATAGTTCGACACAATAATTAGTCTAACATAAGTTACATATGACGACTCAGTTGAGACAGACAGACCAAGCCGCAAAGTAACCAAGCCACTCTATTGTTTGGCCGGATCGGGGGGGTGTAAATTTATTTATTTCAAAAGTTGGTCATATTTTATTTTTTTCCTTATGTGAGACAAAGAGTTTAATTATCGTTCTCATTGAGACAGAAAAAAATACAATAGATCATACAAAGAATTTAAATATAATTCTCATTTGGCAAGGGGAAAAAACACAAAGTATGCTGCGATCCCTGCGAATTGCTATCAGTGAGATCGTGAAATGCATCGAGTTAAATAGTAATTATAGATTCTAAGACTAGGTACCACAGTGATTCACTTATACTTCAAACAGGAAGATCTGAAAGGCGGCTTTTTTCATTTGTACTTCTTTAAAATGTTTATTCTTTGTATCATAATCAAAATATTTGTAGGGATGCTTCATTTTTGGTGCAGTGGAGGGTGATTAATGCTGATTCTGTTTTTCAAATAACTGCCCATATCGTCGACAGACCTGTTCAATAGACCTATTACCTACCACTTCAAATCAAAGTTTTGAGAAGAAATGAAAAATTATCAAAAATTAAGGCACTTATTTTTTCAATGCCGCCAAATTTTAATATATCTTCAGGGATATAAATCAAGTTATGAAAATTTTGAGATATTAACTAATCTGCATATGTTCCTTTCACTTGATGTGTAAAGATCTTTAGTGGTTCAATAGTGTAATCAATCATACATCATTTTCCAAATTCTCTAGTTTGCTTAGTAATCTCATTGAAAAACTCGATACAAGCAGTTTTGGAAGATATTGCTTCAAAATAATCAGACCTGTGTAAAGCAACCATTGCCTCCACTCGGTTGCTTTCCAATCTGTTTCAAATTTTACTGATCGGAGTTTCCTAGCAAAATCACTTATACAATATGAATATAATCTTTGTAGAGGGTTGTTAAGCTGCTCCTCATGTGCAGTAGAAATGACATGCCTGACTAATGAATTTTTAAAATTTCTGTAAATTTCCTGGTAACACCAAGGTATACTGCATGCATAGGATCTATTACAACATTATTCACAAGAACATAAGATTGAATCAACAACAAGGGGCATCAAAGAATGTCTGCCTATTATTTACTCTGAGATTTTTCTGGTTTGAAAAATTTACAAGGCCGTTTGTGTAGGCACAACCAAAAAATAAAAACAAGTAAGTTCTTGGTTTAGAACAAAAATAAAATCTGTAGGTATTTTTATCGAAAAAACATAATTTAAGAGCCAATCTGGTGAAAAAGAATATTCAAATGTAAACCAATTTGGCATAAAACATAATACAAAAATTATAAACTAAGTATAAATATAAGATAATATCACAAAAATAATGGCTGGAACCAAATCGAAGACAATTTAAATTTCACCATCATTTTACTGCCGTTTGACACTCAAACAATTTAAATCATACTTTTCACCAGCGAAAATCGGACATTCATTGGATCATGTTCCTGACCCCGGTTCGCCGTTTGACATACAACATACTGCATAAAGTGGTCCCATTGTAAATTCGACGTTTGTGTAAATCTGGTAAAAGATGAAAATTTTTTAGAAAATCTGCTCCTATGATAGGTTCTTCAACGTCAGCGATTACAAAACCCCAGAGGTATTTTTTCGGCAGGCTTACATCAACACAACAGACAGGTAGGCCATAAGTAGGTATGAGAGTCCCATTCACAGCTCATAGTGTATGACGTGAGCGAGGTAGGTGTCCAGTTTCTGCATCAGGACAGCATTATCTTCGTCCAAATGAGCCAGTACCCCGTTTGACAGTGTGTACTTACTAGTTATCGAAAGGTGCTTCAACTGCAAGAAACCAGTCAGGGTAAAACATAGCGATATACTTTCAAAGTCATATCTGCCTACCTACAACTTCAACGCAGAAATCCCAGGAAGGGCTAAAACTTTTTGGGAACCTGGTGAAATTTTTTTCTAATTTCAGGGATTTTTAAAAAATCACATTTTATATACTCAGCATAAATTTAATGAATTTTCGAATAGAAATCATCTAATTAAATCTGAAGAAATATAATATTTTGTTATTACATGCATCACAAAAAATATAATACAAAAAGCATAAATTTAACAAATTTTTGAAAATAAATCATCTACTTAATTTATTGAATCGGATACCACTTTTTACTTCGGTATTTTCATTGGGATTTCACGAGTTTTGAGAATTGTTGATTTCCAACATATTTAAATTTTAATCTCAGTTCTCGTCGATGTACCTTCCAGTGTAGACGTCTTTAGTTCGCTCCTTTTGTATTTTTTTTGAAGCCAAGTGCTTTTTGATTTACGTAATTTCGTTAAATTCCAATTGTTTTTGATGGCTTGAAAAATGAACGAAAAAATTTCGTCCATCAAGATTAATTTTAAATAAATATTGATACGTATGTACTTGATTTTTGGGAATTCTTTGCAGTAATTCTGCCAACTAGAATTTTATGAAAACCTCGATAAAACAAATTATATTTGTAGCATTGCCTTAAAATTAAAATATATTATTAAGTGAAAATTGTTCTCGATAAAAATTTTTTGAATCAATTTTGATGTGTTTGAACGAGTAATTTTTCAGCTGATTTTTCTAGCCATCGAATTGAAAATTTGAATTTTGCGAAGTTGTGTAAGCAAATCAAAATGCACTTGGCGGTACTAGCTTGAGGTTAATTGGAAGATTTTTTTAAAAGTAATTTCATTTGAGCAGAAAAAGTTGAATTTTTAAATAAATTTTGTGATGTTTGAGTGAAAGATTTGAATTTTTGTTGAAAATCAAAAACTCTGAAAATCCGTAAAATTTCAGGGAAAAAGACCAAAATAAAAAGTAAACTTTCAACTACGTATTTTGTTTGTGAAAATCAAAAAGTTTTATTCAATTTCAAGCTCCGTCATCAAGGTGTAGCAACTCGCTATGAACTCAGCATTGAGGGAGGGGAGGTGACCAAGGATTTCAGAAACTATATAGAATTGTTTTTTTATAACCATATTTTGAGATCCCTTGTCTCCACCTATCTTGTACCAGGTGCTTGAATTTTTTCCAAAGTCTCCCCCCCCCTCCCTTCCCAAAATGAACATGGTCTTTTTCGTCTAAATCCGAGCTCTGCTTTATGTTTTGTTTTCCATCTTTTTTTCTTACTCTATCGTAATATACGTGCATTTGTAAGTCTCGGAAAAACACAATCTCAGCGTTTATAAATTTTCAACTTTGAGACGAATTATGACGATTCGAGCCACGTGTTGACTCGAGGCGAATTTTTTCCATCTCGTCGAAGACTATTTTTATTCGTCCATTTGTCGAACTGTCATTACCAACATTCGGCCCAAGAATTATATTTATTTTTTTCACCCTGATCTTACATGTTTTGATATTTACACTTGTTATTCATAGCGATCGGTAATATATGTAGATTAACTATATCCATAATACATGTATTTCGAATGGAATAAGCACGACGATATCGTATTTGTGTAAATACATATAAGCAACAAATACGTTATTTCGGATACGCATATTCGTAGTATGCTATTGCCATTCATATAGGTACCTTTGGCGTCACAAAACTATACAAAAGACGCGAAATTCGCAGCATAAAGTTGATAAATTATATAGAGAGAATGTAGAGCGTTACCATTGTGAGAGTGATTCAACGTTTTATCGTTATTTTGTTGATTCGTCGCCACCGGCGATGGATGTTACGTATTAAATGGGTTGAAAAATATACGAGCTCGAATACGTATAGAACACCGAGCACGTGATGGTTTGGTGGATTTAATCAGTGCGTGTGTGTACAGGGTGTTCTGTAAATTTAACGTGGGTGATTTCGTTCGGTTGCGAATCTCGGGTTGGACGAATTCTACTTCATATTTCTTTTTTTTTCAAATATGAAAACTTTTTTTAGTTGTTTTATTTCAGCAGTTCTGCTGAAATCGTCTTCCAAGGACAATTATTGTTTGAAGAGGGGGGGGGGGATTTCTCATATGTTTCTTGTTTTTAAAAAATCGTCCCAATGTATACGATTTGGAATTTGAAACTGTAATGGAAAATCCGATAAACTTGTGTTATTTTGTCGTATTCTCAAGATAATATTCAATTCTGGAACATTTGAAAAAAATGATTTTTATATTCTTGAATTGAGTTGACTTTACTTTTTATTTGCTTCAAAATCAGTATTTCAAATCAATGAAAATTAGGATTGAAAATTACTCGAATACAGTCAAAATTGCGACACAGTAATAAATCACTGGAAAATTTTCATTGGAAGCTAATAGTGAAAAAAAATTTCTTGAAAATCAGCGAAAAGTCGGTAAAATTTTAAAAATTTGCTGTAAAATCTGTAAAATTTTTGAAATTTGTGAATTTTTTTGAAAAATTAGCAAAAATTCGCTGAACATTGCAAATTTTATTCTGATTCTTCCTTTCCGCAATTTTGACTGTCTATCAACAACTTTTCATTGATCTGTAATGAAAGCTGACAGCTGAGAGCGAAGTTTTTGAAAAAGCATATAATTTCAAAATTCCTTGAACGAAATTTGAATTGCCGGGATTTGTTTATCGATTTTTGGTGAAAACTAACAGTGAAAAAAATATGTATTTGAAAATCAGTAAAAGTTCAGCGAAAAGTAGGTAAGTGAAATTTTTGAAATTTGCTGAAAACTTGATTAAATTTTTTGAAAAATCAACGAAAATCCGCTGAAAATCAATCGATTTTGCTGATTTTCCCTGTGCTGCATTTTTTTAACCAAGTATTCAACTATTTATCTAAAGACTTCTCGTGAGTAAAATTTTTGAAAAAGTCAAACTTCCTTGAATAAAATTTCAGTTGCCGGAGTTGGTTTTTTGATTTTTGGTGGTTTTGTAAAAATTTGATAATTTTAATAAATCTACCTAACCTACATCCTGTTTTTAAAACATAATATTGAGGAAAAAAATCGCATGGTTTGAAAACTTTCACCATTACCTACCACCCTCATTCACTCTGGAACCTTCATGATTTTTTCCCCCAGTATTTTCGGAAATTTTTCGAGTGATTCAGAAATTGACGTGGTTGGTTGAAAATTGAATTCTCAACTACTTTAAAGTATCTATGGAAGTAATTCAACTAGAACATCCACTCTCGCTGAAATTTCAGGGTAGATACCTGAGGTGTTGTTTTCGATCATTTTTCAATTGGAAATTTGATTCTTGGCTTTTGAAGTCAATTTCAAGGTCTTTTAAATGTGATCAAAAATACGAACAAATTGAAATCATACCAGAAAATCCAAGGTAGCTGAAATTGAGAAAACCAGTTTTGAAGTTTGGAATAGATGAAAAATTAATCTTCATCGATTTTGTTGAAAAATGTTTTTTCAAACATTGGGTAGTGGGTATTGTAATTATTCGATAAAATAATTATCAATTTTTGAGGTTTTTAAAAATTTGCAAAAATTTGAAGAATCAATTCAAATCGATTGAAATTTTGATGCGATAATTCAAGAGTTTAAATTTCGAAAGTACCACTCGTTCGAATCTAAGACATTCACCTTCAGTGGTTTCTTGAAGCATTTTTTCTCATTGAATATTGGGGCTGATTTGACCTACATATTTTTTAAATTAGAAAACTGAATGAAATTTTGTTTTTAATTCATTTCAAAATATCGTCCAATTTTGGGAAACTCGTCTCAACAACCTATTCTTAGAAACATTTGGGTAAAAAAATATTCACAAAAAATGAGAATTTTATGTGGTTTTTTTTTTGGTCCTATTTTTCGGTGAAATAATTACTTTTTATAATAGGTCAATTTAATCGTGAGATCATTTGTACTTGATTTGAATATTATCAAATTCGAGAATTTGAATTTTTATTGTTTTGAAATCTAGAACCGGTTTTTACAATTTTACCTCATCAAGAAAGAGAGAGAGAGACGGTAAAAAAACACCCAATGTGACTCATGGTAAAAGAGAAATTCTACTGTTGAATTGTCCGATGACGATAATTTTCTAATAAATTTTCTGCATACTGCAGCCAACTGGTCAGTTCTTTGGCATCTCTTTTAAAAGTTTTCTAATTATTATTTTCAAAACCTGTCCATAAATCATTTTCTTTGATGGGTATACGTTATTAAAACAGTTTTAGCAACAAATGTTCTTATCAATGTTTCATCCTCTGTGCCTATTACTTTCTCAATAAATTGGGAAATCATCAATCTTCAAGGTCAATCGATGGCAAGGCTTGTACGAAGAATTTATTGGAAACTTTGAAATTTATATACAATATGTCGAAACATCTTCATGAATCGTTCCTCGTTCCCTTAATCGAGTATTGAGTAACTTTGTATGTAATCACGCCGTATAAATTGCAATCTCCTTCATAATACGCCCACCTTATCAACTAAGTTTCCAACGTCCGCGCCATAATGTCAGAAGGGAATTACATCACGATTAAAGTTTTAATAAATTTCCAATCTATATTCCATCCCACATTTGTATTTTCAACCCAAACGTAGTTTTAAAATTTCAATCATTAATACCAGTCGAATCAGCGTACTGAAATTTTATTCCAGTTGAAAAACTCGTCGGGGGAATCACCCTCGTTCTCGGATTTTCGATCCTGGAACCCAGCAGGAGGGACATGTGAAAATAAGCAAGATAATCTAAACACTTGATTTTTTTATCAGGGTGAAAATTTCTTAATACGTTATTTAATAGTCGACTCAACCCTCCCCTTATTTTAATTACCCCTTAACAAACCGTAACGAAAAAGCCATTTAGCATATCGTCGCCGTGTACTAAACGAGCCAAATGGCCAGAATGGCAAAACCCAAAAGGCAGCAGGAGAACTGGAGCTTGAAAAGCAACTATTGAAATTTTTTCATTAACAAATGATGTTCGAAATGCGGCCAAACGAACCGACGTGTGAGGGTGTAAGAGGAGGCCATGTAAAAAAAACGACGACAACGAGGAAGGAAATTACGGAGGCCATTTTTATAGTATGTTTAGATTGCAACGAACGTGTAATTTTAAAAGTTTTTGGGCGAAAAGTTTCGCCATATTCGATGTAAACCGTTATATAAAAAGTTGCGCTTTTAAAACGCTCCCTTATGCCATGTGTTGCAGATGAGAAGCCGGCAGCCATGCACACGGACAACAGAAATTTCGCGCCAACCGTTACCAAACCAAAGATATATTCTGCATTTGTGATAATCATGTACATTTCATTTTCTTTTTTTTACTTATTTCTCTTTTAATGTGAATATTTGTATGCTAAAAGCGTTGTTTGTTTGGTTTTTTTTTTTTCGTTCGTCCTTCTCTCCCTGTTTCTCGAATAACTCGACGGTCTAAAAATAACCGAAGTAATTATTCGAAATTAAAAAAAAATATAATCAAATTCTATTATAATTTCCGTAGCGTATTGTACAATGAGGTTTTTTTTGTACCAGTTGTGTAAATGCGAAAAAGGTGAACGAACTGTTTTTTTTTCAATACGTGTATTTTTATTGTTCTTTTTTTTCGTCTTTCTTTATATATTTGAATTGAATTTTGTATAAATATCCCCTCCCTTCCCGATCGCGTCGACGTGACGAATTTCATCGTTAATAT
Source organism: Pseudococcus jackbeardsleyi (assembly GCA_038380155.1). Taxonomy (NCBI): domain Eukaryota; kingdom Metazoa; phylum Arthropoda; class Insecta; order Hemiptera; family Pseudococcidae; genus Pseudococcus; species Pseudococcus jackbeardsleyi. The sequence goes on along the minus strand of CM076238.1, from coordinate 59,239,277 downwards.
GTTTCATTATTCGTGTAAACTTAACGATATTGTAATGTACGTACTGCGAATTTTTAGGTAAATTTTTATCGTAATTAGAAATTTTTAGAAGGGTTATTTCACTGTGATTTGGCCTAATAAGTGAGATTACAATAACCTTAATTTCAAACCATCGAACTGTATAGTACAATCGTATGAATGTGTAATGTGTGCGTGGGAGAATTTTATATTTCGTTTGATTATGTTTGACAGGGTGAGTAGGGTTGTCGGAAGTATTTCGAAATTCGTTCAAAGTAGGTAATCGAATGCCTGTAGTTAAATAAAGGAAACGTATGCTAGCCGATGAGTGAATGACAAGCCGGCCAAAAATACGGATGTAATCGAGTGCCAGGAGCTTGACACGGTTTACGAATTTGACGTTTGTTCTGAAAATTGAAAGGGGATAGGAGTATTCGTTAAATACAAAGTAAATTAATAAATAGGTACAGCTAGAAGTAGATTGAATGCATTTTTGGGAGTGTTGAAAAATGAATATTTCTACTCGATAGATTTTTTTTCGATGAAAAATCTGGTTTTTTCCATTTTAGAAAAATTTATGGATTTATCACATTTGAAAAAATCAGGATTTTTTGATTTTACAGGAATGCAAGGTTTGTTTTCCATATTTCTTTCAGAAAGTAGGAAAAGAGTAACCTTACTAGCTGGAATATTAGGATGGCCTAGATAAAATTCCATCCCCATTCCCCTTCCAGACCACGATCGGACTCAGTGATTGAAAAGAGACAGATTGTCCTCTCCTATAGTGTCATATAATTTTATTTCAAGCCTGGAAGATTATAGTTCTGAGTCAAAAATAGGGGGAAAATCGAGATGTTTTTGAAAATTTACAGTTTTTTTAAAAAGAAAAAAAATTGGTAAAATCATATTCAGTTTGGAAAAATTGAAATGAATGTTATCAGATTCACAAATTTTTAGTATTTTTAGCTCTTCAATCATGCCAACTTCGGTTCATCAACCGTCACCTTCTGGTATGACTCAGACTTTTCTCTATTTCTTGAAAAAATCCTTCAAAAACAAAAGGAGAAAAATGCAGTGTTTCTAGATCTTGGGATTTTTGAACTTACTAAAATAAATCAAAAGAGCTCGTTTTTCTGCTATTTAATTGAACTGAAAAATCAGGTGAAAAAGATTTTGGGTTAGGGCAAGGATTCTTATAATTTTGGAAATTATTGAAATTATTTTGCCAAAAATTTTGTAAGATTACGGATTTCTTGAAAAACTTGCCCAAAAACGTATTCTTTAAATCTGAATCAGTCAAAAAACTGAAAATTCACTGATTAAACAGCGAAAAATGTGCAACTGTCAATCAGTGAAAAATTACTGATTCAGTTAGTGAATTTTCATTTTTGAATCAGTAATTTTTTCCAACTAAGTACTGAAATGAATCAGTAAAAATTTAAATTTACTAATTCAATCAGTGAATAATTACTGATTCAATCAGTAACTTTAAATTTTTACCGATTCAAAAATGAAAATTCACTGATTTTTTTCAGTTGCACACTTTTGTCTTATTAATCAGTGAATTTTAACTGATTTAAATTTAGAGAGTAGCTTATTAGACAGTCGAAACAATTTTTGCCTGGAAAATACCTTATCAGAATTTTTTGAAAGGTGGTGGTACTGGTGGTGTGATATGGGGGTCATTTTGTCTCTGGTGGAACTTGATCAAAGAGGTAATGTCTCCCTGGGGGACCGCTAGAGCTTTCAAATATGTACATGATTTCAAATCTGAAAATTTAATCTCTGCGAGTTTTTCACCTTTTTTTTTTTTTTTCAAATTTGGCTCATAAATGGAGGTACTGAAGGGGACTATCCTGAAATTTTTTCAGATTTTTCCAGCCACTTCAATGACCTTCAATTTGACCTTGAATAGTTTTAGAACCGTAGAAAAATCAATTTTTTCTCAAATTTTTCAGTGTGTTTCGCGCCTTTCAGAATTTTTCAGATTTTTTTCCAGTAGTGGAAGTTTGTTAATTACTCAACAACTCGATGTAATTGATCATATTGTTCCTTGAAATGATTGCTTTCCATCAATTTTTCACGGTTCTTCAAATATGTATTCAACCAACCTCTATCAGTTGATAAAATCTGCAAAAATTCCGAAAGATGTGAAATGCATTGAAAAACGTATGGAAAAATTTTTCCACCCGTCTGAAAATTATGTTCTTTAGGATGCGTTTTCAATAAAGTCAAGTTCAAGGTTATTTGAGTGATTAGAAAAATCTGAAAATAATCAAAGTACCAGGAGCGCACCTACGGAAGGCTCGAGGGATTCAAGCCCTTTCCTGTGAAAAAAGTATAAAATTTTTAGCCTAGCTTCGCTCGTGGAGTATTTTACTCAATAATTTTATTCTAAAAACTTAAATGATTTTTCACTGATCAAATTTTTCGATCAGTTTCCAATTCGCTTGATAAAATCAGTAATTTTGACTGAAACAGACTGATTTGAAATTTGATCTCCTCCTCATATTTTTTTTATCGAATTCTCTGCCTCTCCCTGGATTAATTTCTGGGTAGGCGTATGCAAGGTGCTCCCCTCTAATTTATCAAAAACAATTTGGTGATAGTAGAAATTGAATAGGTAGGTGGAAGGGATGGAGTTTTAATCGGGTCGTTTTTCAAATTTTCTGTTGACCTCGTTTTATGAATTTGTTAATGCATGGCAAAGGCAACAGGTACGTAATAAAATTTACCACAATGGATAAAAGAATGTATGCAACTTGTGGAACACTCAGATTTCTATGTTTTTACTTCTCGTACTCGATTTCATTCGATTTTCGATGTTTGAAATTCATTTATCGAGCATTGTATAGATCTTCTACGTATTGATCTCATCAGAAAGTGTAGCCGTTTTCTAAATCATATTGTACGCATGTATGTACTTGATTAGAAAAAATGAATTATGGGTTTTGATCTGCAGAATCTTGAAATTGATTCAATTTTTTTCGATAAATTGTATAATTGAATGGGTTGAAAGATCGAATTACTCGCCAAGTAAAAGAAAAACCCTGAATGTGTGAATTATTTCTGCAAAATTGTATATTGTGTTTTTTTTAAATTATTTTTTCAATGTTAATGTATCGGTAATTTCTTTTGGACTTCCTGTCTTGTTATTGGATATTTCAAAAACCGGGTCGAAAAATTCACATAGGTAGCTAGGTACCTACCTATCTCTAAAATGATAGAAATATGTACTTACCTATGTATATTTGAAAACGATGTTTACATTTTCGTTCAGATTAATAGCAATAAATTTTAACCAAACATATCTCTCGAAATCATGCAACACAGTTACCTGCCCATAAACGTTATTACCTACTATGTTATTTATCATATCAACAAAATTAATATTTTCCTTCGTAAAGTTAAAACAACTCTATTTTATGAATATGCGTTCAATTTTGGTTGCTTTCCTCCTTTTTTTATTTAAATTGTAAATATATGTTACAGATTGTTCTTATTTTTATGTTATTTTTTTCAGTGATAAAGTGGTGATAATCCTAGATCAATATTCTGATACAGAACTGAAAAATTGAGCATCAACTTGAGACATTTCAAAGTTTGAAATCACAAATTCTGAAAAATTACACCGGTCGACACGATTTTTGTTTCTGGGTCCTACTTGTGAAATTTGGGTCACTTTTATGTAACTAATGAACGAAAAAATATTTTTTTTGACCAAAGTTTGCTTTGGGGGGTGGGGGCCCAAAAAACTGATTTTTCGAGGGCAATAAGCCTGAGCATTACAAAAAAATTTGAAAAAAATTTTTTTTGGACCAATCTTACAGAAAATTTTACGGCAAATCCAATGCCGCAAACCGCAGACCTCCATCTCTTTTAGAAAAAAAGTTACAGCTCATTCTTTCCAAAATTTTGTGAAAAAATCGCATTTTTGGGGGTATTTTTCGCAAAAAAGTGGAATTTGAGAGAAAAGTAAGGGCTTTAAGGCCATAAGGACCATAAATGAGAGTTGTAGAAAATTTCACGGCGAATCGAATGTCGCAAACCGCGGACCTCTATCTCTTTTAGAAAAAAAGTTACAGCTCATTCTTTCCAAAATTCTGTGAAAAAATCGCATTTCATTTTTTCATGAGAAAGGCACAAACATGTGATTTTTATCACAGAATTTTGGAAAGAATGAGCTGTAACTTTTTTTCTAAAAGAGATAGAGGTTTGCGGTTTGCGGCATTCGATTCGCCGTGAAATTTTCTACAACTCTCATTATGGTCCTTATGGCCTTAAAGCCCTTACTTTTCTCTCAAATTCCACTTTTTTGCGAAAAATACCCCAAAAAATGCGATTTTTTCACAAAATTTTGGAAAGAATGAGCTGTAACTTTTTTTCTAAAAGAGATGGAGGTCTGCGGTTTGCGGCATTGGATTCGCCGTAAAATTTTCTATAAGATTGGTCCAAAAAAATTTTTTCAATTTTTTTTGTAATTCGCAGGCTTATTTCTAGAAACAAAATTTTGGCATGAGAACCCAGAAACAGAACTTTTTTTTTTGTTGACCTGTGTTATTTCAGTCCTAAAAAATCTTCAAGTTTTTATAAAATTCTCCAATTTTTGGAAAATAATTTTTGTTCTTGTGAGAAATTTTTGAAAACCGTTGAAATTCTGAATAATGTTCTGTTCATTTCACAGAAAATTGTCCAAGTCTGAAAAATTTTTCATCTTTGGAAAATCGTTCAAAATTATAAAAATATCCTAATTTTTCGAAAACTTTGCGAATTCTAAAAAACTGAACCATTTCTGAAGTACCTACTTACTGTCCGAAGTTTGGCAAATTTTCTTATGTTTGAGGAATTACTTCGAAAATTCTCTTTGCAGTACCCAAAAATCTTGAAAAATTATCCAATCTTCGAAAATTTTCCGGAATTCTAAAAATACTTCCACAAATTTTCAAAAAGCTGTGTAAATTTTTTAAAAATTGTCTAAACTGTAGAAAATTTTGCATCTTTGAAAAAAAAATCACCCAATTCTGGGATACCGTTAGGAATTTAGGGAAATTCTAAACTCTGGAGAAACATTGCTCAATTTGTAGAAAATTCCCTCGATATCCTGTTATTCTACAGGAAAACAAACTTACAGCTATTCAGTTTCAGCTCTTTCGGTCCTTCCAGTGAAAATAATTGGCTGAAAATTGAGGATTTTTTTCATTTTAATGCAAATAGTTCGTTTCATTTATCAGAATTTTGATTAAAAAATCTCTTCTATTTTAAATTCTTTAAAGATAGGTATTTAAAAACAAATAGAAGCCTAAATCCAATCAATTTTATTAAACTGCGCAAATGTCTTGTTTTTTTTTTCAAGTTTTTTATTCCATTTTGAAAAAGATTAAAATAACACTTGCCTAGTGACCGAAAAATTAAATCGAACGTTACGTTGGTATTCTTTTCTCTTTTAAATAAGTTACTGATTTTCGATACTGGAACGCAACACTCGCTATCGCAAGGTAATCTTTTTTATTTCTTTTCTGTCGAGAAATAAAAAAAAAAGCGGTTTGTAATTTTTACGAAACTTAGACCTGCAAAAGAACTCGAGATAGCGCGATTGTAAATTTTAAAAAGATTTTCAACCTTTTTTTTTTTTTTTCAAAAAAAAAAAGATAATCGCGTTGATTCTGCTTGTTTCACTTTTATTTGCAAAGCTAAAGCTGAGAGAACTCCGAAACGCGAAGTTGCTCGAGATCGAGAATTTCTCTAAAAATACCTTCACCTTGACGAAAAGCAGCTTTTTTTCGACTGTGACGCCTACGCACGGACGAATTCGTCTGAATAAGAGCTCAATTTGGATCCTAATTTTTCTCCTTTTGAAAAACGGTTGCTCGAATTTACATACCTACGGTGCTGAGTAGGCTGAATTTACGAAACGATGTGGAGAAATTTATGTGGCGTACTCGCAATGCAATAGCAAGTTAATTGATGCAAAATGTACGTTGGTTGCGCTTTACCTATTTGATCGGCAGACGTAGATATGCCTGGAATACGACACGGTCGTGAATAAGTAATCTGTTATCGTGTTGTAATAGCTAAGCTACCGTCAGTGACGTCGAATACTTTTTTTGGGGGAGGGTACAAATGAGTACCAAACCTGAATACCTTGAGAATTTTGGAGGGATGTGGCAAAAAGAAGCAATTTTTCACTTTTTCGCCTCAGATAATTGATATAATCGTAATTTTGATCATATCTGAGCGAAGCGATGGCGAAGCTTTGAAAAAATGATTTTTTTAATGCCCAAAACATCATTTTTTTCATGTTTTAATGCTTTGAAAATGCCTATCTGGCGTAATGGGGAAGAAGGGTGCGGGTACAGATGAGTACCCCGTTAGGATTTGGAGGGTTTTAAATTTTAATGAACCCTTGTACCTCGCTTTCCGACGCCACTGGCTATCGTATTAAGTAATGTACATTAGAATCTCGATCAACCGATCATGAACTTTTATCGAACTTCTCTCAATTTTCCGACCTTTAAGTCCAAAAGTCGAAAAAAACTTCATTATACATAGGTACTGTTTATGGATCTAATTTTACATGTTTGAGAATTTTGATGTAATTTTTTTCTTAATTTTTTGCTTTGAAGTTGTTTTTTTCTAATCCAGGGTTTTATATTCTTTTTTTTTTTGGAAGTATATGCATGCTAATTTTTTTTTAATTCTTAGGTTAGTACCTACTACCTAGCTGCCTACCCATTTATTACGTTTTTACTGGAAAAACTATAAACTTTCGGATTATTCGACTTTTTGGCATATTCGATGTTTCCCCGCCCCAATTAAATCGGATAATCGAGGTTCTATTGTATTGCAATTTTGAATTTGGTCGATATTGAGTAGGTGGATTAAGAATAAGTTGTTGAGTACGTTGGATTTGAACTGATCATTTTTGGTTTGGTATTTTGAATGAAATTGAGCAAGTAGGCACGTAGGTATTAAATTGATTCGATATGTGGAACGATTTTATTTTCATTTTATCGAATATCATAGTACTATAAATACGAGAGAATAAGTCCAATGCAGATGTAAGAAACTTGACTTACAGTGTTGAAAGTTGAAATCACCCGTAAATTTTGAAGCTGCCGAGATAATATCTTGAACGCCATCTATTTACTCTGAGTTGAATTTCAAAAGTACAGCTGGCGGTCTCCTTTTTTTCTGGGCGGATTGGTTTCATATGGTTTCATATTTGTTTTGAAATCAAGATGGCGCTAGTCATGTTGATAGTAAAATGCATTACTATTTTCATTTTGAAAACAATACTTTGAATAAATTAAAAGGCGAAAAGGTAGGCAGGTAGGCTGTTTTGCATTTTTTTTGTTTTTTTTTTTTTGAAAATAAAATCAAAATTATAGCCAAAACATCAATTGTCTATACCTTGAAAAATTTGGTAAAAATTTCACTCTTCTGGTTAAATTTTCATCCCTACTCAATTGTCCTTGATATTTGGCCAAAATTCAAAATTGTATCTTTTAGCAAATATGACGTAATCACTCGAAAAAATAAAAAATGGTAAATTTTACGTACCTATATAATTATAATAACGCGCCCTAATTCAACAAAAATGCAGTAATATAGTAAAATTCATTAAGCCTGTACTTCAGTAGGTAAAAATGACGAATTTTCGCGAGCGTATTGTGTATTTTCAAATTACAAAAGTAGCTCATAAATTTCAAAAATTTTAAATGGAACCAGCTTAGATAGCCATAAAACATAATTTCCAAAAGGTATTATTTTTTCTAATTTATTATTAAAGGAGAAAAATGGCATTAAGTATTGTCGACAACTTGTCGATACAAATGTTGATGCCGACAAATCCTACGCGGGTTGGAGTAGGTTTCGGAAATTGTTTCAATTTTTAGCTGTATAATGATTTGGCATAACTGTTATTCCTTGATCATAGTTTTTCGCTATTGACGACATGAACGGTGTATTGGGTGGTTGCATAGCATAATTTCTCTAAATTACTGCGGTACTGAGATGAGAGTTATTTTCAGCAGCCTGGAGGTAGATTATTTGTTTACTGATAACATTTCACCAGAAATTCCGGCAAAAAAATAGGCTACATGCATTACACAAGAAACTCTATTTAGCTCAACTTTTCTTAATTTTGATTTAAAAATTTTTCATGATGGATAATTTTTTCCACTCGGAATGAAATTTTTGAATAAAATTTTGAAACGTTATAATTTCTTGTGGTGTGGAAGTACCTCAAATTCCGGAGCAAAGTTTATTGAAATTTAACTAATTAGCAAACAGAAATTTTACGCTGTAAGCGGTTCCCTTCTCATTATACATAGGTGCTAAGGATAACTGATAAGTACGAGTAATACCATATTTTATGACCAGAGCCAGTTCTCGATTTAAACATTTACAAATTGCAGAGGTGGCAGCTTTTGTGTTGCATGTGTTGCAACGGCAACACGGCGAAAGTCTGTGGCAACACAGCAAAAATCTGTTGCAACACGTGAAATATGAAAAATCAGTTTAATTATCGATAACAAGTCCAAAATTATCGATGATCAAGCAATTTTGAAACAGGACATTTTTCAAGTTTTCATGTGTATTTATTCCAAAATTTTCGCCCTCGCTTCGCTCGGGTTATGATAGCATTTTCAATATTTTTTCGAACAGCCTTTCCTAATAAGGGTCAAAAACAGCCCTTGACCCAAAATCGGTCAAAATGGGCTCAAAAGGTTACTTATAGTCTAAAAACATTTTAAAAAATTTTTGACCCCCCTACCCCCACCCCTTTCAAAATTATCGTACTTTTAATGTCGAAATTTCAACACACGATATCTCTGGAAAGGGTGGTTTAAAAAATGTATACTTTTCAGTTTTCAGAAATTATACATCTTGCTAGGTAGTACAAATGAGAATTTTTTGAAAATTTTCGGTTCACATTTTCCCAATTTTTTTCACTTTGAAATTTTCAAAAAATTAAAAAAAAATTTGAGGGGGGTACATGGCTCGAAATTTTTTTAATAGTTCCGCCAGGTGGTCGGGCATCACATATATTTTTTTTGAATTCTGAAATTGGGTGCAACATGGTCTAAAAAAATCAAAACCAAAAAAAAAACGTGATTTTTTACTACTATTCTACAGTAAGAAGCAAGGCATCCCTACTCGAAGTAAAATTTTGAGTCAAAATTGCCATAAATTTAAAGTACACCATAAAAAATTCCATTTCCAAAATTTGAAGTGCTGAAGTGCATTTCTCGAATTTTAGCGAATTTTTTGAAATTCCAAAATTATTTCATCGATGAAAATTTGATTTGATCAACGAAAAGAGCTGAAATTCAATATACACCCTATTTCAGACCTGCCAAATCGATTGTAGGCGTTTTCGAGACATTTCAGGGCCACCAGAAAATTTTAACGATTTTCCAGCTCTGAAGAAAAGCTCATGAAAATGGCACTTTCAATTGATTCAGAATGTTGACCTTTTGGGCCCATTTTGACCGATTTTGGGTCAAGGGCAGTTTTTGACCCTTGTTAGGAAAGGCTATTTTAATGATTGAAATTGCAAGATTCACCCTTGATAAATTGTGAGGGGGGGGGTGCGAAGCGACCTCTTATAGGGATTAGATATTCTTGACCGTTCTTGGCAACACGCCGGTAAAATCTAGGCTGCCACTGCTGACAAATTGATAGGTATGATAGGTACTTATTTTAGTTATTTCTATTCAAACAGATGCGCATGTCTTGACATTTTAAAAATCGCCAATTACCTATTTCAAAATATTCAAATATTATATTTTATTTTTTAAATTTATTTTTCAAATTGTGCCAGAATTGCATTCGTTCGCCATTCAATAATTCGTCCTCCACATTTAATGTTTCATTGATGATTAAATGGCTGGGATGATCTGGAGTTGTCGGCTTCCAGTAAACCTCCAATCCTTCGTAGTTAGGGTCACTAAAAAGAAAAAAGAAAAATAAGGTATCAATATTACTCAAATGAATTCTAATTTTTTGGTAGGCGTTACTCACGAAGTTTTAGCGAATGTGGTTAGTAGATTTGTTAGTCTGTCTATTGTTTTTCGATCTTTCGGATGTATGTTTTTCATTGTTTTACCAACCATATCCTCATGGTAGTTCCAGTAACTGTAATCGGATCCATGGAAAGCTCCTGTAATTTGATATGCTTTATAGTACTTCTCATCTCAACTTGATAATTTGGAAAATCGGATAGTCGAATTAATCGGATTCGGAATCATATGATCCGATTAGGTAATCCTGTTCTAAGGAATGTACTTATCAGTAATTTCCATAAATCACTTTTGCAAGGTCTGTAGTCCAATGGTTATTGGTTATGCATTTGAACTGTCGGAATGAAAACTAATTTTCTTATTGTATGAATCTATTATTGTTTATAATTTCGTACATTTGTTTTACCCAATTTATTTCAATGCTTAATTGTACCTATTGTGTAGGAAAAAACGATTTCAGTAACATTGAACATTGATACAATGGAAAAAATTATTTCTTCGTTCCATCTGCAATTTGGAGGAAAACCACGACCTATTATAATCGATTAATCAAATCCTATCCGTTTTTCCAAACTCTCCAGGTTTATCCGATTAATTGAAAAGCCTTGAAATAATCAAAGCGTTACCATCTAATTTTTCTCCTAATAATGGCCCAACTCTTGCTTTCATTGAGCATAATTTACCATCGTAATGAAAATTGTACACATATACGGATGAAGGAAGCTTCGCAGCAATAACATTTATGAGCGAATCGTAAACGTCGGATAGAGCGATATCTGTTAAAATCTTGAGAAACAATGACATGAGTATATGAATTTTTCTTTCCATCTATGTTGAAGTTCGGATTGTTTTTTGTCCGATTGTATATAAAAGAAATTTTGACTTGAAAAAACCCTGAAGAAGAACATTCAAATACTTAGGTATTGGTTTTTCAGTCTATGTTAAACTTTGATTTTACTCATTCTAACGGGCTCAAAATCATAGTCATCTAAAAAACAAAATGATCCTTAAAGATGGTTTCTTTCTTTCTTTAGCTTCCAAAACTTTGAGAAAATAGGTAATACCAATACAAATGGTTGCAAATTTTAGTTAAAACTTGCGACCTTGTTATTTCAACACCCTTAAGTAGGTAAATTAAAAGGAAAGAATTTTTTGGAAAAATTGATCAAAATTACATGATAATTTTTCCAAAGTAAAAAAAAAAGCATTTCGTTGAAATGTGCCAAAAAAAGTATTATTGGTTCCTAAAACTTCGGTAAAATTTCAAATGAAGAATTATAATGTCGGTTTACTATACTTACATCACATAAAACCGATGGGGAAGCTGTGTCTAATGATTTGCCATCTAAATAATAATCTTCCACTTCTTTTTGAATGAGTTTCAAATCCTGATCATGCAATGGTGCTCCCCATCCAAACTCATTTTGACCCATCAGTGTTCGAAAACATTCACTAACTGATATTTTGAAAGTTCCTGCATTGAAGGTGAATTTATTTCAACACTGATATTTCGACAATATTCTTGAAATTTCTATTTCTATAGTAGGTATTACACTGGAGTATTTCATCTTTCATGTAACATTTTTTTGGAAATTTGATGATGCTGCTCTATCATTTTGTTCCTTTCGATGAAGTAAGCCTCCCAAAAAATTCTACCCCAAAAAATTATTTTAAGTGGTGCAAAGGAGCTGAAAATTTTACATATAACACAATATTAAATTAGAGCAGGTCTGCCCCTTCCAAATACATACCCTATATGTATATACTCACTAGGGTGGAATGAAAAAAAAAAACATATCTTGGATTTCGACCAAATTTGGTGGGGTGGTTTACTTTGAGTGGGAGACCTCCCAAAAAAAATTTGAGCTCCCAAGGGACAAGTGGAAGGGAGCAGGGGGTGCTCAAAGTGCACCTCCTTTTGAAAAAAACGCTGTTTTTTGTGTTTTTTAGGTCAAAAAAAATTGTTTGAGAGGCTGTCGTAGCACTTAAAAGTTGCGATTTGAGTTTTTACGTCGCCCTGAACCATCGCCATTCTTCTCCGATCAAAACTCAGAGCGCTACCAGGGGGTTGAAAAGTTGCGGATTGCAATATTTCAATAATACGAAATTTTCGCGAAGCTGAAATGATTTTATTTTCGTCGGGGAATTGAACGAAATTTTTTTTAAACCACCAGACGTAAATATTGAAGAAAAAATTTGAAAATTTTACACACCAGTGCAGCCAACAGCGAATCGTAAAATTCCAAAATAGTAAAATACGGAATTAAGGTATATCATTAAATTGATCACTTTTTCGCCGAAAAATATTATGTATCTTTTTTTTCAATCACCAAAAGTATAGGTATTTTGGAATTTTTTTGTAAAATTTTGTATGTCAGTGCAGCCAGTTACTAAATGTGACATGCTACACTGCGGAATTTACGTCGATCAAGAATTAAATTTTTTATCAAGTAAATTCCATAATGTCACACGTCACAATTTGTAACTGGCTGCACAGGCATACAAAATTTTTCAAAAAAATTCCAAAATACCTATACTTTTGGTGATTGAAAAAAAAGATACATAATATTTTTCGTCGAAAAAATGATCAATTTAATGATATACCTAAATTCCGTATTTTGGAATTTTACGATTCGCTGTTGGCTGCACTGGTGTATAAAATTTTCAAATTTTTTCTTCAATATTTACGTGTGGTGGTTTTAAAAAAAAATTCGTTCAATTCCTCGACGATGAATTGGTGGTAATTGTTTAGATGTGTTGGTATTTTGCACCAGAGCGGCTTTTGGACTCTGGCTCCCGTAGGATGGTTTGAGGGGGAGTGAGGTGAGGGCCTCAAACTGTCCAAACCCAACTCAATTGAACTACCAATCCATATACCAACGCGTGCGATTCTTCGAACGAATAAATTCGCGGAGAAATAAAACTCAACGTAGATATTCGAATATTTATTGTACTTGATGCAGAAATGCACAAGTACGAAAATATACGCGGAAGAATACAATACACAGTTGCGCCAGTATGAGATGTAACTAGCCGCGAACGTCTAGCTACGATGGTGTATAAAAATATACTCAGTGCGCGACTGAGAAATACATCGCGACGTAACCGCGAACCGAGATGCGCGGTCACGTAATTATCGATAAGGGAAGGGATGAATAGCAGCTTAGGTAGGTAAGAAACCCGATAACGGGCTTCTACCTATACGCGAACGCTCTGCGTTGCGTCAAGGCCAAACGGTGCACAACCAAACTTGCCACTGATGGTAGCTTCCATCAGTGGAACAAAGCAACTTGCGATAACGAGGCAGAATATGACTTGACTACTCGCGGTTTAACGTACGCGCGTAGACAAAGGCAGGCAAAGCTTCTGCCAGATAAATTACGTAATAAATACGTTAGCCTCGTTGCTTGTTGAAATAGGTACCTGTTCACGTCGATTCGTGAACAGATAACGCTATTTCAACTCGCGAAGTGGTAAAATTTGGTGCAATTTAGGTAGGAATAATCCTTACCACTTCATTGCCCCGCCGAGTAGTCGTGAAAATGAGAGTACTCGGGAAACTCAAGCGAAGGAAGGATTACCTATCTAAATTAGCCTTGTCAATTTCCTAATAGGTAAGCTGCCATCCATCCCTGCCCCTCCCGATGTACATGAATTTTTATGACCCGAAATATTAATAGAATAAGTACATCAAAAATTTATGCAAGACAGAAAAGAAAACTATTGCAATTTTATACCTATTCGAATATCTGAACATTTAGAATATTTTTTATAAAAATTTAAATTCTAAACACAGAATTCACAAATATTTCAGGCGACCAAACTCATTACATCGAAGGATAAGACAGAGATGTGTTTAAAATTAACAACAACAAAAATGTTTTGTATATTTGAAAAATAAAATAACAAAAATTAAACATAAAACGGATTTTACGTTAATATCACAGATGTTACTTAAATGTACAGCTCTACTTCCTAACTGTACTTACTAAAAAGGCTCAGTTATCGGAATGGTTTCTCTGGATTGTACTTCAGTTGGTTTTCCGTAATAGTACTCCAGCTAAAGCACTCTCCCACCACCATTCCGACTACTGGATATCCTAGTACATGGACGAATGACTATATTGAGTTCCATGTACTAGGTCCCTAACCTATCTATAGAAAGTATCCTGTTTTGAAAATTAATAGCTTGGCTAAATCAAACATGGGAATTTTCATTAACAAAGATATCAACTTCAGCATTTTGTCTAGGGACCACGTCAGGGTAAAACACCTAAACAAAACGCCCACAAGTTACTTCTATAGATCCCTATGTGCTTGGTCTTTTTGCGAACGAATTCGACTGACCAAAACGAGGGTACTAACTATTGCAAAAAAAATTGAAAAACAGCCAGAAAAATTAAAATTTCGAAATACAAAAAATGCCTGTAAAAATTTTGAAATAGACCTTTTAGAATTTTCTAATTTCAAAATAAAAACCATACAATCTCTGTATGATTCGATCGCCTAGCTTAAAACTAAACGAGCAATGACGACCTGATAGACAGGTAATCGAAAAACAGACACGAAACGAAATTTTAAACAATAAAAATGACAAGTTTAAAACGTCATTTTTTACTGACTGAAATATTAAAAAAAACGAAAATAAAATTTTGAAAATAGACAAAATTTTATATGCCCATTTTTTTTTTTTTTTTTTTTTCCGTGGCATTTAGCCAACAACTATAAATAAACTAAAAATTTTGGCCTAAAAGAAAACTAAATTACAAAACGTTCGGCTTTTTCCAGCATTTCGGCATTTTCGTGAATAAAAATAAAAATTTACAAAGTAAAAAAAACGAAAAATAACGTCATGACGTCACCGCAGTTCAGCCACTCCGTACCTAACCGATTTTAACGTCGCAACTTCGACAACATTTTTTCTGGTTTTATCACCGAACGTTGGCCAAGATAAACAGACGCTAAAAAAACTTAGAAACTAATAATTTTTTTGGTGCGATTAAATCGCTTTTGATTTTTTATTTAACGTCGTTAAAGTTTTATTTACAGAAAATTTTCAGTACCGGGACCACCTATGACATTCCTAGTATGGTTCCGGTACGTGAAAATCCCAGACGTCGACACCTGCAGTGAAACGAAGACCATCGGCAAGTAAAAGATTACTGCCGGAAAACTTATCATCGGCCATGGCCGGACGTGCATACGACTACAAAACAATGTAAGTACAGTATAAATTACACGAATTACATGATGGTGCGCCGACGACGAACTTTAAAGATGATTTTTCGACGACCATATTAACGTTTCTGCTGGTGTTTCGACGCTGGTTACGTATCCATCGGAACTCGACGACAACGGTATCAAACCAGGAACTGTATATCGAACGAGTACATCAGTAAATACATAAAATAAAGTATGGATACGTATAATTAGTTAGGGAAACTCAAAAGCTGAATGTGAAAAGTTGACCGAGCGACAAATACATAGTTTCGGTTACTTTTTCACTCTTTTTCCTGCTAACTCTTTACAGCTTACAATTTTCGGTGGAATCATTTACCATTACCGAAAATTGCAGTGTAGAATCTAAGTAACGAATGTGACGGTGCTAAAATCGAGATAAGTGTCGAAATCAGTGTAAATATAAGAAGTGTTATTTTTTAAGTCGAATCAACGAACTTCACTTCTGCCTGAACTAGTGTTATTTTATAAGACGATGCTATCAAAGAGCTGAAAAATGTAATTTTAAATCTAGTCCAGGTTATCATCAACGATTTTGAATCTGGAATAATTTACCATGCGACTCAAATCGAAGTGATTTTCATCTTTTCGTCGGTTCTATTCACGGTATTGGAATAATTTGCCATAGGTACCGGAATTTTATTTTTTATTCAGTGACTGCTAGAAATGGCGAAACCTATTTTGACTGCTTTCTACGAGCTAAATATTAGATTTAAACACTTGACGCCTACAATTTTGACTCGATGAGGAACAATTTACCATAAACATCGAGTTTGATTTTGCAGTATGAATTTATTTGAACCATTTTATGACGAATCGAAAGATGAATTTTGTACATATGTTAAGTTTTGAATTCCAACGTTACGATGATCGGAATGTAACGAAGTCTAATTCTAGCCTGTTTTATTTTTTACTACCCTATTTCCACTACCTATTACTAATACACGTGTTGTGTTTTTTTTTTTTCTGCTTTCGAGTTTCTAGAATAAGAATAAACGTAAGCATAATCGAGCTAGATTATTGTGTGCGGTGCGGTTATTTACAATATTTGAAATAAGTTACCTTCGATACGACGATGGACACGCCGAATACGACGACGACGACAACTTATAAATAAAACACAGGTACAAATGGACAACGAAGATGGAACATATTTACACAGACGGCGAGTTTCTTTCGACGAAATTAGAGATCATTGGAAAAATGGACGATTTCTTGATTATCGTAGAATTATAGATGGCGATTTATCGGAGTCATTATTTTCTTGAAATAATTTCCGCGGCCTCGGAATCGGAGCAACATAGGAGCTAAATGATACAACTACATTATTTAACTGCTCAATTATTTGGTACGTCTTATTAGTTTGCATACCTACTAGTCTAAATTGGAATTTAGAACTTTGCTAGCGATATTGTCGCCTCTCATGTTTCCTCCACTGAAACATTTACACGATTTTTTCCAATCTCTTTTAATTGGCGTGGGATTTCTAAACCGCTCATCGCTTAAAATCACGTTTCTGTAAAAAATATCATTGTAGACTCTTTGCCTGCTTCAATATACAAACTGACTGTACCTTATATTGTGCCACGGACAAATATTAACATGTTTTCTGATACATTGGGTACTCAGCTCTATGGTTAGCTCATATCCCGTTTGTACACCTATCTCCTTGAGCACTACTTTTTTTCGATACCATCGCTTCAAAAAATTCCAAATGATGATTATGATCAGGCACGTTACGAACTTAATCGCCAAACACAGCAAGCCCGTCAAAAACGCATCGGCCGTCAACTTCATTTTCCTCTGAAATCCCACCACGTGTCAGTTTTTTGTACCTTATTTTAAGTCGAATTTCATAAATTAAACTTAAAATTATCGTAATTCTAATTCATGTTGTTTACTTACAGGTAAAATAAACGAAAAAATTTCGAAAAAATCAAAATTTAAAAAACCGCAGATGAAAAACGAGCATACAATCGCATAAATCAGCTGGCACCTCAAAGAGTCGTACTCAGCCCCGCACACAATAATTCGAAGAACATTACTTGACCAGGAACAAAAAAGAACAGAGCTTATTGAATTTTCGCTGGTCGAACCTAGGCCCCATTACCGTAGGTATTCTCGAATATTAGGTAGGGATATTTTCGTAAAATGACGTAATTATAGGCAGGGTAGTCAGGCGAGGGAACCCTAGCGAGCGAGTCAACGAATAGGAATGCGCGAGCATCCCTACTCTGTAGTGTGGCGTCAGCGAAACCGGTTTCGCGGTGCACCACTTAACCTAGGTATTACTTTTCCCCTTTCTTCGCTCTCATAAGTTGGTACCCGAGTACCAGCTTATGACCAAACGAAAGCCTGTTCAGTACAATGTAATTTACGTTGTACTGTTTTTTCTTGTTACCTTTACCGGCAACCTTCTTTGTTCTCTTCGCGCGCGATTTATTGTAGGCTTCGGCTTCATCGATTAACCTATCTAAAGTTTCTTTGTCGAAATTGGCGCGAAGTAATTTTTCAAGATCTGCCTTCTCGTCGTTTCTAATATATTTTTTCCTGTACGTTTTCGCGTGATCGTTGAAAGCTTTCAGCATTTCACCGGTTTCACTTTGCACATTTTCTGACTCGGATTCGACACCAGAATCGTTGCCAGTTTTAACCTTATTAGGTAATTTTTTACTACGTACGGACTTGATGAATTTATCGACGGGTGGCTTTTCGAGTTTTAAAATTGGTCTAAATTCCCAATCAGAGTCTTTTTTCCAAATTTTAACCTCGTTCATATCATTTAACTCATTCAAAATTTCTAATTCATCTTCAGAACTCGAAATTTCTTTTAAATTTTCCCTTTTTCTCGCTCTCAAATTCCTCTTTGAATTTTCCGAATCTAGATTTTCTAAATCTTTTCCGAATTGCGAGTCAATTTTTAACTTTTGAATTGCCTTTGGGATTTTTGGCTGGGAAAATTCTAAATTTTCGCTATCTGACGCATCTTCGATGGTCACGGCGCAAAAATTTCTAGGATCGATATCATTGATTTCAGCATCGGAATTTTCGATACCAGAATCGATGACATCGTATACAGGTACCATTTTGCCATTTTTAATCGCAATTTTACCTTTAGTAGGTAATTTACGACCTTTAATTTTTTCACTAGAGATGATTTGATGATTTTTTGGCTCAGGATTTACCTCTGTATTTTCCACTTGATTATTTCTATTCGACTTTGTAATTTCTAGGTTTTCGGACGGCATAGAATTTTCCAAATTCTGCCCTTGTACACTAGATTCAAAAATTTGTGAAAGTTCAGGATTTTCGGACAAATCCTGCCCCAGTTCACTCGTCGAAGAAATATTCTCAAGTTCGTAATCGAAATTTTCATCGATCATATCCATTACATCGTCGCTTACGTTGAAAATATCATCTTTGCATTTTTCACCTTCCTCTATCGTTGCTGCTGTAGCTTTTGGAACTTTTCTCTCGTTCACTCTCAAAAAATCATTGATACGTTGGTGGAGGGTGCGTTTATCGATCAACGATTTGCATCTCACCTCCTCCTCAATTTCTTTGAGTTGCTCAGCCGATAGGAATAAAATTATCTGCCTTACATTTACTACCTTGTCATCGGTTATGCCTGCATAATCTTTGACGAGGTAGCAATTGGCTTTGTGTTCTTTCACGACGATGTATGGTCCGTAGCGTTTTTCAAGTAATTTCTGTGAAATTAACCTGTCGCTATTTGCTAATCTATGAGCAGAAATTAACACGAGATCACCTTCTTTGTAAGAAATTGTGTCTCCGTGTAATTTATTAAAATTTTGCTCTTCAAATATACGTAGCTGTTTTCGTTTTTCACGAATGAAATGTTCCATCGCTTGCTGATCAGACATTTCATCGATTTTTAATACTGCAGTTTCGTATGTGTATACGGCCTGCCTAGCTAATTGATCGGCAAGAATATTCATGTATTCGTATCTACGAGCGAATACATGTCGAATTTCACATCGATCGAATTCTCTACGTAATTTTAAAATTTCTTGAAAAATTTCCTTGTGATGTACCTCTTTCTTGGCGTAATTTTTCCAATTTCTAGCTTTCCACCTAATCGCACCTTCGTTTACAGCATAAACTGTATATTTAGAATCAGTCAAAATTTTAATTTTCTTGATTCCTTTTGCGATACCAAATTCAAGAGCTTTTTTCACTGCAATAATTTCAGCTAAATTATTCGTGTTTTTATATTTTTCGTGTGTTATTTTTTCAGAGACGTTGAATTTCGAACCCGGACCGAAACAGATACCTATCCCCGCCACAGCTTCGTCTTTACCGTTCTGAGCACACGCGCCGTCAACTACTACTCTCAAATATCCATCTTCATCAAAAATACACTCACTCTGATCGAATTTCATCGCCATCGCTTCTTTCGACGTGACGGATGGAAGTAGATTTTTCTCTAAAACTTCTCTCAATCTTTTCAGCTCGTACTTGAAATTTCTCTTATTCCTTTTTACAGGTAAATCGACCGTTAGAGATTCCTCAATACCCCAACAATCGTTCGGACAAATTCCCAGTACGTTCGGTTGATCGTTTAGCTGTCTCTCTATTTCAGAAACGTACTCGCACCAACCTTCGTGAGTATATGATCGATCTGGATATTCAGTATTTATTCTAGAACGTAATTTTGCCCCTAGTTCTCTAAACACTCGCTCAATCGAATTTCCCTGGGGTGAAAAAGGACTAGAATAAATCATTTTTATATCATCGTATGATTTAATAAACTCTTTCCATACTTTTGACGTAAATTGACGACCATTATCGCTCATGATTTTCTTAGGTGTAACGCCATAACTTTTTAGAATTTCCAAAAATGTTTTCATCTCGTCTACGATTGTTTCAGCTTCGATGTTATCGGTTGGGAAGAACCAGACTTTACCTGTGAAGACATCTTTACAAGCAAATAGGTACCTAGTTTCCCCTTTTATACCCGCGATCGGACCACAAATATCAACCGAAATTAAATCACCTTTGTGATAAGATTCTACTTGTGCATACCTGAACCGTTTTTTAGGACCGTAACATTTGTTGATTTTACAAACGATGCACATGTTCGTATTCATTTTAATGAATTTCAATGCGTTCGGATGGAAATACAACTGTCTGAATATCAACTCTAGTTTATTTCCACCGACGTGACCGTACAAATCATGCAAATAATATACTACGTCATGAAATAATTTCTCAGGCAGAACAGGAACTTTCGTGCCATCGAAATATTTACGCCATAGTAATTTTTCACCGTTTTCACGAGTTATTTCGTATTTTTTAGATACTCGATACCTCGTAGCTTTTTGTCTATCGGTCAAAAATTCACCTAACGGTTCTAAATCATCGAAGATTTTATCGCAGAGTGGATCTGATTTTTGCCATTTTGGTAATTCATCTAAAAGTTCAACGAGATTTTCCCTGAAATTTTGAATTTTGTTTAGCTCGATAGGTTCTAAACCTGTACTGTTTATACCTTCACCTAACTTTATATTGAAACTATTCACTGTTAAACCTGGCTCTTGACTTTGTTTCAGCCTTTTCAACTCAGTGATCGTGCATTTAATATCGTAGACGAGATCAAAACTGTTCATACGAGTGATCCAATGACCAGCTTTTCGATGGGTTTGAGCTAACTCTTCGTATTTGGGAAGTAACGATTTCAGATCAGATCTAACGTGTACAATACGTCCATGTAACCACATTTCTAATCTTTTAAGACAATACGTAATCGCGAGCATGTCTTTGTCTGTACAAGTGTACCGTTTCTGATAATCTTGTAACGTTTTGTCGACGTACATGACAATGCGATTTTCGCCATCGATTTTTTGATACAAAACACCTGAAATTGAATTTTCGAGACATTCTGTATGTAAATGGAAATCTACGTTATCGATAGGCGTACAGAGTGAAAAATCTCTGCAGTATTCGTCTTTTAATCGTTCGAAAGCTTTACTTTGTTCTTCCCCCCACTCGAAAGGTACATTTTTGCACGTTAGTTTCATTAACGGAGCTATAATTTCATTATATTCAGGAATAAATCTTCGATATAAATTGGTCAAACCAACTAAAGCTTGTATTTCTACAACTTTAGTTAATTTGAAATTGCCATTTTTCGAATGCTTTCTTTCGAATTCAAGGAATTTTTCAATTTTTTTGCTCTGTTTACCAATCTTTCCTGTTGAAAGTTGGTAACCCAGATGTTTAGTCGACGTTTTGAACAAATCTGTTTTTTCTGCGTTTAATTTTAGACCGTAATTTCGAACTGCATCTAAAACTTCAATGATATCTAAAACGTGTTCTTTGAATCCCTTATTCCTAACTAAAACATCGTCTACGTACGCAGTTATCGATTTTTTGTCAGGTATTACGCGATTAATCATTTTTATGAATTCGGCTGAAGAAATTTTCAAACCGTAGGGAAGCCTTTCGAATTGATACACTTGACCCTCGATTACGAATCCACAAAATTTTTTTGAGTATTCATCAAGTGGTAATTGCCAAAATCCACTGACGAAATCAAAACTTGAAAAGAATTCAGCGTCGCCGTTCGCAGTGATAATTCTGTCTAACGTTGCTGATTCGTTATAATTATTCGCTAATTTTGGATTCAAATGTGTAGGATTTAGACATGGACGTAGAGTACCGTTAGCCTTAATCCTAATCACTGTGTTATTTATGTATTTCGTGTCTGACGGTGTAATAACGCCATCACGTAACATATTTTTTAATTCACGTTTTATCGCAGGTAACAGTTTGTTGGATGGACGATAGTTATAACCACGCCAT
The DNA here is from genome assembly GCA_038380155.1 of Pseudococcus jackbeardsleyi. Lineage (NCBI taxonomy): Eukaryota > Metazoa > Arthropoda > Insecta > Hemiptera > Pseudococcidae > Pseudococcus > Pseudococcus jackbeardsleyi. The sequence continues at coordinate 59,217,192 of CM076238.1, read as the reverse complement.
TCCTGTTCGTCGGACATATCGAAGTGTATTGGAGGACCAGTGTAGCAGCCTGGCGATTTCGAAAATACGTCAGAGTACTCACTCAGTAACTTGTAAGCCCAATCCTTACATTTCTCGCTAATTTTACCTTTAGCTACATACTCTTTAAGTCCTTCAAACAACTTCTTAAGATATATTTCGCTCGACCTATCGGGCTCGGGTATATCTCCCTCTCTATCACCTTTAGCATGAGTATACTTTCTCATCCTATTGGGAATTTCATTACCGTACCTACCACTCGGCTTGACGGTATTCATCTTGAGTTTTCCTTCGTACTCCTCCTCAGACATGTACTTCAGGATCTCTTTTTCACTCTCACGCTTCGGTTTACAGTAGGCATAACCCTTCCTAATTTTAGGTTCGATACCTAGTTCAAACATCGAAGTCCTACCCATTATAAATACTTGATTGCACTCTGGAATCAAGTAGAATGGTAACGTGAGCTCATATTTACCGAAATTCATCGTAACTCTAAGCAATGCGTGCATGGTTTCGACTACTTGTTTATCGGCTAGTTCGATTTCGATTTTACGATCTAAATGTAAAAATTTACATTTTTCAGGGTGTTCGAGGAATAATTTACGCGCAGTTTCATATGCCATGACGTTCGGTTCGGCACCAGTATCGAGTTGAGTAGGATAAACTACACCATTGATGGTCGTCGGCACAACACAAGTAATGCCCGGTAAACGATCAATTCTGCACACGTCATCTGCCGTGACCGTGGGCGGTGGACCCTTCTGGGGCCCCATGCATAGCACAGATTGAGCGTCGGTTGGGTTTACCTGCGTCGGCTTCGGTAAAGTAGGTATCCTATCTTTCCCATACAAAATACCTTCTACACGCTCGCCTACATTTTCAACCGGTTGTAAAATATTCGATCCCTGCTTTCGCTTCTCCTGGAGGTCATTTCGAATGAATTCAGGGATAACTGAATCATCGATTAATTTGCTCTCAATAAGTGTTTCACACTTTTTGACGATACCTACCACTGTTCCGTCATCGTTCCTGATTTCATCAGTCGACTCGGTTGTGGTTTTAGTGGTCAGCATTCCAGATTCAACTGTTTGCTGACGTAGCGATTTATTTACCACCGTTCCGTCATCGATTCCGTTTTCTACGGTCGACTCGATTGGGGTATTAACCACCGGTCCGTCATTGATCTGCACAGTCGACTCGATTGGGGTTTTAACCACCGGTCCGTCATCGATCTGTTTTGCAGTCAACTCGATTGGGGTTTTATTGATCAACGAATCAGCCCGAGCTGATTGTTGTCGTAGAGATTTAATCGCTAATAGGTAATCGTTTAGAGCATATTTCGTTTCTTGATAGGTAGCTTGGGTAGGGAAGTACCTACCAAAGTACCTATCATAGAAAAATTTCCTCCTATTTACTCTAATCGTATAATCACGATTGAGTTTATATCTCAGATTTCCTGATTTCGGTGATATTTCTGTTTCAGCAAATACCATCGATGGATCAAGACAGATGTGAACGTTGCCTAGCTTTTCTAGCTTGTAGAACATTTTTCGGAACTGCCAAGCACGATTCAACGTGACGTGGTCATGTCCGTTCTTGGCCGGAGTGATCGTTGGATACACCAAAACGATTTCCTTGGCACCTTTGGCTTTCAACATCTGGACAATCTGCTTCATTTTGGAGAAGACGAAGTCATTAGATACGTAATTATCGTTCAATTCCCTTTTTCCCATACAAAGTAATACTTTGTCTCTTTTTAATTTCTCAGGTACGAGTCGATTATACAGATTACGCAGCGATATATTCTCACGGAGGTACGGGATCTTTCTCAAGTCACCGATATTTGTTTTGCTGCCATTTCTACACAAGTAATATAGTACCGAATCACCTATCACTTGGTAACCTCCGTGAACATAATATGTAATTTTATCTGTATCTACATACTCGGACCTGAGCCATCGGCGTTTTTTGGCGCATTTACCTGATTAACTTTGGGTAAATTGCTCGCCGATGGTTTGGGATTCGGGTTATTGTTTTTCGCTTCAAAATTACGATTATTAGGATTATCAAAAGTTTTCCTATCGTAATTTGGATTTTTAGGGCCATTTGGATTAAATCCATTCCCTTTATATCCGCGATCGAAATTCCTAGAAGGTTGACTTTGAGGTGTCTCGTAACCATTTCCAAACGTTCTCCTATTTTTACCCCTAAATCTTCTTCCAAACCCACTTTGGTTGGACTTTTGGTTGTCAAAATTCACATTTTCAGGATTGCCATTTTTTCCGATACTCTGTCTATTATCATCTGACGAGTTTACATCGGTGGCATTTTTCCTAAATGTACTTAATCTACCAAAATTACTATTTGATTTTTCGGCGGCAAAAATATCCAAAATTCTAGGATCGTCTTCATAGTTATCGAGATGTTCCTCTAACCTATCCAGTATGTCATAGGGTGTATCGACTTTTCCCCATATGACTTTACTTTTCCACCATTCTGGTACTTTTGATTCTAGAACCAAAACTACCTCGGGTGTTTCCTTCAGACCCATATCTTCGATGGTCTGGATCCATGCATCCATTTCGGTTAAAAATTCTCTACCGGTTTTACATGTTTTCGAAAAATCCATTTCTTCAAACATTTTCCAGACTTCGTTTTTCTTCTGTTTATTCCAAAAAGTTTTGATAAATTCTTCTTCGAATTTTTCAAACTCGATAAACGCGTTCGAATTTGCACGCCAACTTTGAGCTTTTTTCCAAGTTATGACTTGTCGCATCAAATTTGATTTTTCTTGGCTCGAACTGTTATAGTTCTTTACAAATTCTTTAAATAACTTTACGAATCTGGTCGGATGCATGTGATTGTGTTCTCCATACTCAATTCCATTATCTCTGATCATTTTAGCCGTCAATTCTTTGTCTTTGACAAGCTTTATTTCTCTCTGAGTAAATTCTTGGGTAGGCTTTTCTTCTAGGATCGTAATACGACTTTCTAAATTTTTTATCGTTTCATTCGCGGTTGATAGTAATTCGATAGCTTTTTGTAGACTCTCATCGATATTTTGATTCGTTTCCACGTTTTCAGAATTTTCAGGCCTTTTGTCTAAATTTTTTAACCTATTTTCAAGATCTAAAATTTTATTTTCAAAAGTTTTTTCCCTTTCTGAAATTTGTTCATGAATCTGTTTTACCTCAGTTTCATACGAATCCGTGATATTTTTAATTTCGGTTAACCTTAAATTACACGCCTCTAAATCTCCGGCCATGTTATTTAACCTACTTTCAAATTGAGACTGTTTTTCCAAAATTTCAGCTAATGAATTTGTACATTTTTCTTTCCACGAATAAAATGATGTCAAATTTTCTTTTTCGAATTCCAAAAATCGTCTTTCAACGTCAGTAATTTTCTTTTGATTTTCGGTAATGTCTTTGTAATTTGAACCAGAAGATTTAGTCGCGTCTTTTATCCTACTCGTCAACTTTCTAATTTCTCTGCCTGTTACCCATGCCATGTCATTTACCCAGCCGAATGATGCCCTTAATTCTACTTGGTCATCAATTCTATCTAAATCGATCAGATCTTTATGGTAAACCCTGGTTTTTAATATCCTATATTCTTCTTCATTTTTCGCTATTTCTGCTCTTCTAGCATCAATTAGCTCAGTGTTTAAATTATCGTGCGAATCGGTAGGTGCCATGATGTATAGAGCTTCAAATAGGTAATTTCTAAGTAGGTTCGAAAGTACTGAATACGAATCTCGCCTAACTTCTACTGTAATTTTGAAAACGACCTTAACCTGTTACTTTGTTCCTGGTTTAAAGTTGTTCTTTTACAATCACCCTACTTTAACTCTAACTTATAATTACGCGATTTTTTACTAATTAATTATCCCTAATTAATTAATACGCGACGCACTATCGATACGATTCTTTAAAAATTAGAAGAAATAGGTAATCAAACGAGATAACGATACCCAAGTTTTTAAAGATGTCTTCAGATCGTTGACTCGCCGATTTTCACTCCGCAGGATTTTCCTAAGTCGCTGACTCGTCGAATTTTCCTCTGAATTTTCTTCAAGCAGCAGGAACTGTATCGGGCGCCAATGAATTGGTGGTAATTGTTTAGATGTGTTGGTATTTTGCACCAGAGCGGCTTTTGGACTCTGGCTCCCGTAGGATGGTTTGAGGGGGAGTGAGGTGAGGGCCTCAAACTGTCCAAACCCAACTCAATTGAACTACCAATCCATATACCAACGCGTGCGATTCTTCGAACGAATAAATTCGCGGAGAAATAAAACTCAACGTAGATATTCGAATATTTATTGTACTTGATGCAGAAATGCACAAGTACGAAAATATACGCGGAAGAATACAATACACAGTTGCGCCAGTATGAGATGTAACTAGCCGCGAACGTCTAGCTACGATGGTGTATAAAAATATACTCAGTGCGCGACTGAGAAATACATCGCGACGTAACCGCGAACCGAGATGCGCGGTCACGTAATTATCGATAAGGGAAGGGATGAATAGCAGCTTAGGTAGGTAAGAAACCCGATAACGGGCTTCTACCTATACGCGAACGCTCTGCGTTGCGTCAAGGCCAAACGGTGCACAACCAAACTTGCCACTGATGGTAGCTTCCATCAGTGGAACAAAGCAACTTGCGATAACGAGGCAGAATATGACTTGACTACTCGCGGTTTAACGTACGCGCGTAGACAAAGGCAGGCAAAGCTTCTGCCAGATAAATTACGTAATAAATACGTTAGCCTCGTTGCTTGTTGAAATAGGTACCTGTTCACGTCGATTCGTGAACAGATAACGCTATTTCAACTCGCGAAGTGGTAAAATTTGGTGCAATTTAGGTAGGAATAATCCTTACCACTTCAACGAAAAAAAAATCATTTCAGCTTCGCGAAAATTTCGTATTATTGAAATATTGCAATCCGCAACTTTTCAACCCCCTGGTAGCGCTCTGAGTTTTGATCGGAGAAGAATGGCGATGGTTCAGGGCGACGTAGAAACTCAAATCGCAACTTTTAAGTGCTACGACAGCCTCTCAAACAATTTCTTTTGACTAAAAAAACACAAAAAACAGCGTTTTTTTCAAAAGGAGGTGCACTTTGAGCACCCCCTGCTCCCCTCCACTTGCCCCTTGGGGGCTAAAATTTTTTTTGGGAGGTCTCCCACTCAAAGTAAACCACCCCACCAAATTTGGTCGAAATCCAAGATATGTTTTTTTTTTCACTCCACCCTAATACTCACACTAAATTGTTTTTTCACTGAAGCAAGTAATAACTCGAGGAGATAAATTATTACCAAAAAGGAACCATTAGATTTAAAAAAAAAAAAAAAATACAAATAGATTGAAGCACGTCGCAGATTGAAACCTGAGTAACTGTATAGTGAAACCACATTTAAGGCACTGAAGCTCCGAAATGTGAGATACCCCAAACGCCTAGACGCGAGGTACTTCGGCTACACTCCTGCTTCAGTTTCCTACCCTTCATACCTTGAGGCAGAGGCAGCCTTTTCACTCTTTGAAATTTTTGATAATTTTCTTTATGAAAAAGAAAATCATCATCTTATAAAATCAAAATTTAGCAATACAAGTCATACTCTTTAGTTTTTCGATTCCATGAGACATGCCTAATTGCCTAATGATAAGTACATTTATTTGTTGATTCAACTTACGTATTAATGCCAAAGCCATACAAGCTTCTCTTTCACAAAATCCAATTATTACTGGTACAGGATTCGTTGAAGGAATAAGTTTTTCCAGTGAAACGGGAAGAGGTGAAGTTTCACTTGGTTCGGTATTTAAGAACATCGGCGATAGTGGGTAAACTTGAAGTTTGGTCTGAAAAACAAGGAAGTATATTGACCCTTCAACTATCTATAAATCCGATATGGCCTTACACTAAGAAAAAATTGTGGTACTAGTTAGGTACCAGATAATAATATTTCTTCCAATTTTAGCGATAGAGGGGGTATTGTCTGCCACATTTTATTGTAAAAATTACTGCATTGTAATACCATGTTCTTATAACCAATTGTAGGTACTACATATACAATGTCGATAATTGTACTACAATTACGGTGAATTATACCACAACTGTGGTATGTGGTAAAAATTGAAATGTGTCATTATAAGTGTGGCATTATCTTATGAAGATTTGCGAAGAAAAAAACAATCAAAACGGGTTTGAAGTGGTGAAATAATGTGATAACTTGCAAAAAATACTTTTTCATTAATTTGTATTGTATCAAAAGTGTGTTTTGCATTGCTAATTTCGAGATTGGAAGTTGGTTTTTCTATTGTTGAGCTGACAACTTGGTAATCATGTGGTTTTTTTCCTGCTCACTTTTGGCCTAGTTCCCTGAAGTATGAATAAATTCTGAGTCACATTTAGGGTATTCGAGTAACAGCAGGTAGCAGGTAGCAACTTAAATGTACCTAAGATTATAGCAGTTGGATCATTAACTGGGTGATTGATGTATTAGGTATAGTAGGCTATACTCAATATACTTCCCCCACCATTCCTGGATTGGGTGATTACTTGAAAAAAAATCATAGCCCTAAAATCCCATATCAATGGCACCAACAGACTAATAATTTTTGACACCACCCCACCCCTAAAAAAAATACGAATACATTTTGGCGGTTCCTGCTTAGAGAAGTCAAACTCTGTGGCCTCAAAAATAATTTGGACGAGATTGGAAGAAAAAATGTTTTGTCTTACCTTGCTGTAAAATTGATCAGGTCTAATCATAAATAAATTATTGAGATTGAGTTTCTTGAAAAAATTGAGCAGTTTCTTAAAATCTGTTGGTGGTCCATCATAACCCATCTGCTTGGCGAATTCGTAAGCGATTGAAGCATTTTCTCTGGGTAAGATTATATGTGGGATGTAGAGATAGCATCCCATGATGATTGCTTTATGGTATAAACCTGTCAATAATGTATGTATTCAATCAGAAATACAAAATGAATGATAAAGTAGGTACTCAATTAACCTATGAGATTAAAAGGGTACCGGCGGTTAAGATAGGTGAATCTGCCCCCGAGCTGAAATTTGAAACTAACCGACGGAATTTGGTCCTTGGGGTCTGAAAACCACCTGGTAAAAATTTTGGCCCCCTACCCCTCCCCTAACCCGAGTTATGGGGCAAAACGTTACTTTTTTCAGCCTTTTCATTAAAAATTTTTATCTCGGAGAGTTTTCAACCAAATTTTTTCAAATTTACGTGAGTTATACTCCATACTGAGGGGTATTAGTGGGTGGTTTGAAAAAAAATTTTTGATGATTTTTTCTAGCCAAAAATCGCATTTTAAAACTTGAAATCGAGTTTTCTACATGATGTTGCAGAGGTGCAAAAATGAAAAAAATATATCATGTATCTAGTCCCTATCTACAGCGTAATATTTTTTCAGAATTTTAGGTGGGTGGAAGACCTTCAAAAACGCAAAAACCGCATTTTATCACGTTTTCCGCTCAAAAAATGGTCATTTTTGGCCGATAAAATTTTTCGGGTAATAATATTCCAAAATACGTATTTTTACGCCACTTGCCCGATTTTCACTTCATTTCATTCTTTTTTGAATGATTTTTGCAATTTCAAGTAACCTAAAGCGCAAGACTTAAAATGTTTTAAGTCTTGCGCTTTAGGTTACTTGAAATTGCAAAAATCATTCAAAAAAGAATGAAATGAAGTGAAAATCGGGCAAGTGGCGTAAAAATACGTATTTTGGAATATTATTACCCGAAAAATTTTTTCAGCCAAAAATGACCATTTTTTGAGCGAAAAACGTGATAAAAATGCGGTTTTTTGCGTTTTTGAAGGTCTTCCACCCACCTAAAAAATTCTGAAAAAAATATTACGCTGTAGATAGGGACTAGATACATGATATATATTTTTTTCATTTTTGCACCTCTGCAACATCATGTAGAAAACTCGATTTCAAGTTTTAAAATGCGATTTTTGGCTAGAAAAAATCATCAAAAAATTTTTTTCAAACCACCCACTAATACCCCTCAGTATGGAGTATAACTCACGTAAATTTGAAAAAATTTGGTTGAAAACTCTCGGAGATAAAAATTTTTAATGAAAAGGCTGAAAAAAGTAACGTTTTGCCCCATAACTCAGGTTAGGGGAGGGGTAGGGGGCCAAAATTTTTACCAGGTGGTTTTCAGACCCCAAGGACCAAATTCCGTCGGTTAGTTTCAAATTTCAGCTCGGGGGCAGATTCGCCTATCTTAACCGCCGGTACCCTTTGATGAATAATTTTTGTACCATTGGCCAAAGGTGATAGTAGTAAAATATGGACTAGTCCAGCCCCACTACTGCTACCCATCACCGTAACATTACTTGGATCGCCTCCAAAAACACTAATGTTTTCTTGGATCCATTGCAATCCAAGTATAATGTCTTTTAAACCTTGATTTCCCGAACATTCCTTCATGTGTAAATTTAAAGAACCTGAAAACAAAAACGTTGTAAAATTAGTAACATAAAATGAAATCATTTGTAGCCAACCAAAGAGAAATATTTCAAACTCATTTGTTTACCTAAGAGATGTAACCGAAATGAAATGCAGACATAAACGACTTCTTGATGAATAATAAAATCTGGAGCTCCATAGCGAGATCTATCTGGTGATCCATTAGCAAAAGCTCCTGGATGAATGTTCACCATAACTGCTTTCAAATCATTTTTTCCTCTTGATGGCAACTAGAAAACCATCCGATACCCTTATTATTGATGATTTCTGTTTCAATATATTTTAGCAGTTTGAAAATTTTCAACAATAATTTGGGCGTTGTACCTCGGGAGTGTATATGTTATTGTATAAACAATCTTCGGTGCCAGTTATCCTTCTTTCTTGTAGTGAAAATTGCGTGCAGCCTCCCTTTTCTATGGTTGCATCAAGAATATCAGTCCAAGGTTTTACTTTGACCGGATCCTATTTTTCATAATAATCATTACACATGGTCAAGATTTGAAGCAAAGCTCTTTTATCGACCTGCTGTCTGAGTCATCTCAGTGGAGGAGATGACATCCCCAGGCCCATCAGCGGGGATGGGCTAAAGTCTTTTTATGCGTTTTTTTTAATGGTATCCACCCCTCAATTCTCTCCGTTTGCTCCAGTGGCGCATTCAAGGGGGGAGGGCTAATAAGGGGCTAAAGCCCTCCAAATTTCCTTACGCTCGAAAAAAATATTTTTTTATTGCTAAAATATTTTTAAAAAGTGCATTTTTTTTTGTTTTTCAAACAGTATTTTTTCTAAAAATTTCCGCCCTCGTTTCGCTCGGGCAGTATTTTGATTTTTATATGCTTATTAAAAATTGATAATTTTTGACCAATGTTCGAGTCAAAAATCACTGATTCCTCAATACATCACCAATTTGTCAGAAAAAATTCATGAATTTTGACTGAATGATCAGTAAAAAAAAAATGATTAATTGAAAATTTGACCCCCCCCCCTCCGATTTTTCTCAAATACCCAGCCCCTCCCTTAATTAATTTCTGGATGCGCCACTGGTTTGCTCACCTCTCCAAAAAAAGTGATGTCATCAAATTTATTACACAAGCTAAAATTCGAAATCCGAAGGAAGGAGGGAGGATCAAAATTTTTAGAAAAAATGTTCAAGTAGATGATAATTTTTAAATTTCAACATGGATATGTTTTTTTCTTCTAGGGTTGGGTGTCAGTCCAAAATTTTTAAGAACCTATTTTGCACCACGCTATTTTTCGTTACCAAAAGTCAAAAACTTATAAATTTTTATATTTTGGAATTGACTTTATTTCAGAAAGTCATAGATTGACATGTTTTTATTCAACACTACTTTAGAAATTTAGTTCAATATCAGAAATTTGAATATTTATAAAGGATACCTGCGGTCAAGTTCAATTTGTGGCACAAAAGCAATCATTGTTCACTCTCTTGCTCCAATTTTTTATTCGCTGCAATTTTTTTCAAGTTTGGTTGCAGATTAACAAATCGGTTTTGAAAACACAAATAGCTGTTATTTTTAAATTATTAACATTGTACATGTACAACATTCATTTGAAATAAATTTTTACATCTTTGTCTTGTTGAAATTGTCAAGTTGCCGAGAATGAACCGGTTCAAAAAATGAGTTCCCTGACAATGTTGAGTTTTCAAACCTCTACAAATTTTGTTTGGAAAATTTTTTCTAATCTCGATTTTTGAGGTTTTTTGAACAACCGGTTGCAAATTATCGAACTGGTTTCGATTAAAAACCATCAAATTTCAATTGTCTCAGTATGTAGACTTCATTTCCATAAAAACCTCAGACCCCCAATTTTTGACCAAAACCGGTTTCTCAATTTGTGGACACCCTGTAAGTAAGACTGAAAATTTGATTATTAAGGTTACCTATCTATTTTCAATGTCCTCGTCACCAGAAACGCAGTGCAATTTCATCAACCCTATATCTCTTTTCAGTCTCGAGATATCATGAAGTGTTTTTTTGTGGACAAGACTTTTGTGTCATGCTGTACAACTCACGTGAATTTGAGAAAGTTAGGTTGAAAACTCTCGGAGATGAAAATTTTTAATGGAAAGGTTGAAAAAAGTAATTTTTTGTCCCAAAACTCGGTTAGGAGAGGGGTAGGGAGCCAATAATTTTACCAGGTGGTTTTCAGACCCTAAGAACCAAATTCCGTGGGTTAGTTTAAAATTTCAGCTCTGTAGCAGATTCGCCTATCTCAACCGCCGGCACCCTTTGCTTTGTTTCCGATGACTGCTTCATCAACCTTTTTCTTGAAGAATTTTGAGGCTTATTTGAGAAAATATTTGCGAAAACAAAGTTTTCAGCAAGCATTTACTCCTCCACTGCTGGTAACGGATGCATCCGAGAGGGAGAGGACAACTTGGTAAGTTGTTTGTGGAATATTATGAACACAAAATATGAAAATGACGCTAGAATTTTTTCGGGATTGAATCCTGAAACGACTCAACCATTTTTGGCATTATTATTAAATAATAACTTACTTTGAAGCGAGCTGCGCCAGCAGTCGATTGCCCGTAAGGTACTCCAAAGAAGGTGTAATATTCTTTTCCAGAATAAGCTGTTTTTGTCTTGAATCCGCAAACTTTTCCCCCTTTCACTGTTACAGTTACTTTTTCTGGCATATTTAAGTAAAGACCAATTGAAATTTTGAAAAAAAAATCAAGATGTACGTAGTTTCTCAAGTTTAGCAGTTATAAATGCCTTTTGAATACGTAAGTTTTTTTCTTCTTATTTTTTAACCTGTTTCGCTTCAATAAAATTTTTATCCTTATCAACATTTGCCGATTTAGGTGCTTATCAGGTTTGACGTACCGCTGTGTTGCGCAGTAGCGTGCTGTGAGTTTTTTCAGAAGATAAACGCAAGCAGGTCAGTTGATTTGGAAATTTTGTTGGAACACAAAAAAATGAATGATTTTCATTTTCATGTCATCAGTAGGTATAAACAGTTGATTGATACCAAAATCAATGAAAATTTGAAAATTGATACTTTTTTCCATTTTGCAAAACTGACACGACTAAAAATTTTAATATTTTTGAATTTTGCATGTTTTCTGTTGAAAATTTTTCATAATTTGATTTTTTACCATTTTTTAAATTTCTGATCAATGGACAGAAAAGCAGTGTTGGATAAAAACAAATTTTAAAAAAAAACACGTTTTAAACAGTTTTTTTTTGTTAAAACCTTTTTTAATTTAGGGTTTAAAAAACATGTTTTAAACACACAAAAAAAGTTTCAAACTCGATTTTTTCCCCTCAAAATATCAGATATTTCTTCTTTTGTTTTGTTTTTCATTTTCTAGTCTCAATTAGTAGGTAAGTACACCTGTACATACTTACTTACATCGTAATTTGATATGATCAATTGACCATAGCAACTTGCGAAGTTGCCAAGTACCTATTATGTACAGTAGGATGGAGTGAAAAAAAAAATATAAATTGGATGTCGACCAAATTTGGTGGAGTTGTTTACTTTGAGTGGGAGACACCCAAAAAAATTTTGAACCTCAGGTGCAACGGGAGTGAGCAGGGGGTACTCAAATTAAACCATACTTCTATTGATGGAGAGAAAGAATAGGTCCAATTCGATTAGGATACGTTGTAGACACTGCTCTGGAAAATTATTTTTAGTTTCAGGGTGTCTATTCTCTGGAAAACCGGGAAAAGTCAGAGAATTTTGAAATTTTCGACATTTCTGCTGGAATTTTGTAAAAATACCTTCAAAAAAATTAATTTTCTGGAGTTTCTGGACCCATTTTACATATTAAAAATTTTTCAAAAAATTTTCCCCTCGCTGAGCTCGGGGCAAATTATTTTACCTCCTCAATTTTTATATTCATCATTATTTTTTGTTGATCATAATTATCCTAAAAATTGATATTTTTAAATGCATGTTCTTTGTCTGTTAAATTATCAAATTTTCAACAAAAGAAATTTTGCCCTCGCTTCGCTCGGGCTCAGCACATTTCTCATCTCTATTATTTACTTTTCCAAGCCGAAAAAAAAGTCTTTATTATTAGAATTTATAAATTTGAGTTACATGTTGTTGGTTTTTTTTTTTTTTGGGGGGGGGGGGGATTGGATAATGAAGGGAATTTCAATTTTGAATTTCGAGACTGCTTTTCATTTTAAACTTTTTCTGTTATGAAATTAAGGTCTCAAATTTTTGTACCGAATTGCGAGAGAAGAGGAGGGAGAGAGGTGGCGTCAAAAATTTCCAAAACTGAATTTAAGTTGTTTTTTAAGGCTAGAAAAGAGAACATCGAATAATATCTTTGGAGGTTATGATGTTTGAAAAAAAAATTGTTGCACACACGAAAAATCGCCCCCTCCTCCATCCTTCAGGAATAACATAATTAAAAGGTCTGAAAAATTTCTAAAAATTGGTCTGGAAAACCTGGAAAAGTCAGGGAAAATTACTTCTGAGATATAGTGGACACCCTGAGTTTGCAAGGACTACACCTAATTATACAAGAGTGGATCGAAAGAGCAAATGACGAAACGTCAGATCCAGTTCTAGATTAAAACATTTACATAGGTACATTTACTTTTATTCAAACAGATGCCAAACATTTTGAAAAATTACGAATTATTTCAAAATATTCAAATACTATATTTTTCTTTTTTGTATTTACTTTTCAAATTATGCCAGAATTGCATTCGTTCGCCATTCAATAACTCGTCCTTTACGTTTAATGTTTCATTGATGATTAAATGACTCGGATGATCTGGAGTCGTCGGTTTCCAGTAAACTTCTAATCCTTCGTAGTTGGGGTCCCTACAAAAAAAAACAATGCGTGATTAATATTAGGTACTCTAGTATCAAAGTCTAATGATTCATTTTCCTCCGCAAGTTGGTGAATAGTTTTGGCCGTAAAATTCAAATTTTTAGATAACCATTACTCTGTTACTCACGAAGTTTTAGCAAATGTGGTTAGTAGATTTGTTAGTCTGTCTATTGTTTTTCGATCTTCTGGATGTATGTTTTTCATCGTTTTACCAGCAGTTTCCTCGCTGTAGCACCAATAACTGTAATCAGCTCCATGGAAAGCTCCTGTAATTTGATATGCTTTTCATTAGCACATTATTTGTTACCCTTGATATACGTAATCAAAGAATGTTACCATCTAATTTTTCTCCTAATAATGGCCCAACTCTTGCTTTCATTGAGCATAATTTACCATCGTAATGAAAATTGTACACATATACGGATGAAGGAAGCTGCGAAGCAATAACGTTGATCAACGAATCGTAAACGTCGGATAGAGCGATGTCTGTTAAAATCTTGAAAAACAACGACATAGGTATAAATTATTTCTGCCCTACCATGTTGAAATCAAATTATTTTTTGCTTGATTTTGAATTTAAAAAAAACATTAGGTATGTCGGAAAACCTAAACAAAAAAATAACCGTACAGTTGGCATGCAAGGCATTTGTTACTTTTCAAATAAAATTCATCCATAATGTACAAAACAGATGTAGGTATGTGAGTCTAAGCATTAAAACTGCCCTTGGAGGTCAAAAGTCGGTTTAGGCGGATTTAAGGAGGCGCTAGGGGGGCTTATCCCTCAAAAGTGAAATTTAACCCCCCCCCCCCAAAAAAAAAGTGAGTAAATAAATAAAAAATTGTGTTTGGCTGTCAAACATTTCCATTTTATATGAACCTGCCATGCCATGAGAAAAATATCTTCTGGGCATTAAATAGCCAATTTTTTGAACAAAATCATAGGACGTACATAAATTATTCAAAGCAAATATTGAGGGGAAGGCTCCTTTTTACTGCCTGCACTCCATTTCTTAGTCCTAATAAATGGTTCCAACTCACTGATTATGCGAATATGTTCTCTCTTCCCCTCCCCATCCTCCTTGAAATGACATTAAATAAAAATTTGAAAGCATATTAACATGCGAAAAAATGATTTATATGGTCATTAAAAATCCAATTTTTCAAAGCCATATCCTAGCTTTGGGTATAAATTAAAATCATCGCAATTAAGTATATTAATTATTTAAGGCGACAGTGTCAAGAGAAGGCTCTTCTTCCCCATAAGATTTTCCGATGCCATCGACCTGGGGCTTAGCCTCCCCTGATTCATTCTCCTAAATCCGCCTATGCATCAAAAAACAAATTTTTGATTCTTGGAGATGATTGCTATGGAAAAAATTGATCAAAATGACACGATAAATTCAAATGAAAGAAAAAAACATTTTGTTGAAATGTACCAAAGTGAATTTTTTCCTAAAACTTCAGTAAAATTTCAAATAAAGAATTATAAATATGCAGGTTTACTATAGGTACATACATCGCATAAAACCGATTGCGAAGCCGTGTCTAATGATTGGCCATTTAAATAATAATCTTCCACTTCTTTCTGTATTAGTTTCAACTCCTCATCATTCAATGCTGCTCCCCATCCGAACTCGTTTTGACCCATCAGTGTTCGAAAACACTCACTAATCGATACCTTGAAAGTTCCTGCATTAAAATTAAATCAATATCAAAATAGATATGACAGATATTGTGAATCTCCAGGACAAAACCGACCTTACGTGTGAAAATCTCAATTTTCACTTTTTGTGGAATTTTATACCCCGAAGCCTCAAAATTGAGTAGAAACCAGCTCGAAGTCCCTAGGTTAAAAATTGAATTTTTTATGAGCAAAAATGTGAAGTTTTTTTTGTAAAAAAATACGTACAAAAATCACCGTAAATGAGCTAAACACACTGTTACATTTACACAAAGCTACCTAAAAACGATACTCAAGATTACTTGTAGCCCAGTTCAGTTGAAAAATATAGGCAGAGATCCCTCTCTTTTTTATAATTTTCGCACTGCAAACTTTAAAATCTCGTATATCTAAAACATGTTTTCGCACGTAAGGTTGGTTTTGTCCTGGAAGTTCACAATTATATTTCTGTATCTGAAGTACATGTAATACAATAGGTATATTAGGTACTAATAAATAAAGAAGAAGATTTCGTAAAATGATGGAACTAATTTTAATTAATTCACTGTGTTTAACAGGTTATACAAGTCATAAAAATCATAATTCACATTTAGCCAAAAATTGATTATTCCTTTTCATAATTATTCCTCATGTTCTCTGAAGATCGACTATCACTCGGAAAATGTGTTTTTCAGTTCCACGCGGCGATGGCCAGTTTGATTTTGTTTTGTTCAACTCTCGAAACTTTTTCTAAACAAGACGTTAAAGATGATTGATAGGCAATTCAACCGTGAAATCTTCACTTTTATTATGGTTTTTTAAAACATCTTTTCAAATTCGATGAAAAAATTTCAAGTTACATAGAGATTCAACTTGAAAATTTTTTAAAAATCTGAGAAAATTGGAGTGAAATTTTTAGAGCAAAACAAATTATTACACTTTGGTTAATGATTTTTTTGAAAAAATTATAAAAATTTTAATCTAAAAAATATCGATGCAAAAAAATTTTTTGGTGGAAATTATGAAAACGTGAATTTTAAAATGTTGAGGGTAGGTAAGATAATGAAAATTTGAAGCATAAAAATTTCAATTTTTGAGAAGCTAACAAAATGCAAGCTGGAAGATTGATGGATCAAGTTTTAAAAATTGAGAAACCTGGATTTCGGAAATTTTACAATGGAAAGAAAATCATGAAAAATTTAAATTTTGAGAGATGGGGTTGCCGAGTGAAAGGTGAATTTTGTTTATAATTATAGATTATTAATTTAAGAGTTTGACCCCTGCTCCGATTTTCGATCTAATCCCTTCTGATGGCCTCCCCTTATGTAAAATAATGCTGGACAATTTTTGACCCTCCCACTTTTTCCTCTGGAGTTATGGGAATTTTATTGCATCCTTTCCATAATTTTAATTTCAATAAAAAAGGAAGAAATTTTCTGTTCTTCGGCACCAAGTTACACTTCGTAGAGGTATATTTACGATAATTTTTATATTAATTTTGGTTTATTTTTTTCACACATTTTGTGACCGTTTGAAATTTTGACTGTGAAAACCGAAAAGTGTCTTGATAGCGAAGGCCGGCCACTATTCGGAAATATCGTATTTCCAAAACATATTTTTAACGTTTTTTCCAGAATTTTTCCACATTAAGGGATACCACCTAGGGTAGTTAGATCGAAAATCGGAACAGGAGTCTAATTCATCTCTTATCTGGCTGTACCTTTTAAACTTTAAATCAAGTAAAAACTAGGTTGGAGTATGTTTTAGTTCACCTATTCCAAGTCTGAAAGTATTTCAATAGCCTTATTCGAGAGCAGATTATTGCCAAATCTGAAGTTTTAAGCGCATTTTTGCACAAGAAAATCCTTCAATTCTTTCGAACAGGATGAATTTGCTTTTTCCGTAATCAATTAGATAGAAAATCATCCAGCATTTTTATTTAAAAATGAAATGAGAAGAATCGATCTTTTAAAAAGTAGTACATACCTAATTTGTTTCCGAAAATCGCACACAATTCAAGTCTTAGATCTTGTCCTAATTGAGAGCAAGGATGTAATGCTTTGAAATATTAAAAAAGGTCCAAAAACAGTTGATTTTTGTTTTTTCAATGTAACTTTTGAAAAAAAATTCTTTTGATGGAAAACTCGAGCAAAAAAATTTTCTCGTTATTTTAGAGCAAAGCGAGACAAATGTAATTACGAATTTGCGATTTATAATTATCGCCAAATAAGTAATATGAATCGTAATTTTAGAAAACCAATTGAAAAACTTCCAACTATTTGGAAAACCAAAAAAACTGAAATGAAAAATTTCACCTAAGTATTTTTTATTTTTTAAACTTTTTTGATTTTCTTCATGAAAGAGAAACTCATAATCTTGTGAAATGGGAATTTAGTCATAAGAAAATCATGATGATAACTTTCAATTTTTATTATATGAACTAAGTGTTGGAGCTTCGAACTGCAGTTCATTTCGATGATTCAACTTACGTATTAATGCCAAAGCCATACAAGCTTCTCTTTCACAAAATCCAATTATTACTGGTACGGGATTCGTCGAAGGAATAAGTTTTTCCAGTGAAACGGGAAGAGGTGAATTTTCACGCGGTTCAGGATTTAGAAACATGGGTGACATTGGGTAAACTTGAAGTTTGGTCTGAAAAACAAGGCGTTGAATGTGTACCTATATTGTAATTTTACAGAATACAGATACAAAATTCACATCTCAAAAAAATTAACTTTTTAAATTTTTATGTAAATTGAAAACAGATCAGAGGTGTCGAGCACGTTTCAGAAAAAAAATACGAAGGCCAATTTTTTTTAGATGTGTTGTTATTGCACTGCGTGCACAATATAGGTAGGTACTTGGACTTACACTTTAGATGGAGCTTGTAAAGGTTACGATCAGAAAAATAAAGTAGAAATTTTTGTCATACCTTACTGTAAAATCGATCGGGTCTTATCATGAATAAACTATGGAGATCGAGTTTCTTGAAAAAATTGAGCAGTTTCTTAAAATCTGTTGGTGGTCCATCGTAACCCATCTGCCTAGCAAATTCATAAGCGATTGAAGAATTTTCTCTGGGTAAAATTATATGTGGAATGTACGCATAGCATCCCATGATGATAGCTTTATGGTATAAACCTGTAAATTTTATCAATATGTTCGGTCAGAAGTACAAATGAATGACCTCGAAAGTACTCCACTTATCAAATTAAAGTTTGAATGATAATTTTGATACCCTTGGCCAAAGGTGATAATAGTAAAAGATGTACTAGTCCAGCCCCAGTACTGCTACCCATCACCGTCACATTACTTGGATCGCCTCCAAAAACACTAATGTTTTCTTGGATCCATTGCAATCCAAGTATAATGTCTTTTAAACCTTGATTTCCCGAACATTCCTTCATGTGTAAATTTAAAGAACCTGAAAACAAAAACGTTGTAAAATTAGTAACATAAAATGAAATCATTTGTAGCCAACCAAAGAGAAATATTTCAAACTCATTTGTTTACCTAAGAGATGTAACCGAAATGAAATGCAGACATAAACGACTTCTTGATGAATAATAAAATCTGGAGCTCCATAGCGAGATCTATCTGGTGATCCATTAGCAAAAGCTCCTGGATGAATGTTCACCATAACTGCTCTCAATGCATTTTTCCCTCTTGATGGCAACTAGAATACCATTCGATATCCTTATTATTGGTGATTTCTGCTTCAATATATTTCAACAGTTTGTAAATTTTGAATAATAATTTAGACGTTGTACCTCGGAAGTGTATATGTTATTGTATAAACAATCTTCTGTGCCAGTTATCCTTCTTTCTTGCAGTGAAAATTGTTTGCAGCCTCCTTTTTCTATGGTTGCATCAAGAATATCAGTCCAAGGTTTTGCTTTGACCGGATCCTATTTTTTATGAAATCATTAAGTGGTTATGTTTTGAAGTAAAGCTCTTTTATCGACATTGAGATAGAGGCTGCTTAAGAGGGGCTCAAGCCCCCCCTCCACAATAATTTTCTGTGTATTTGTTTCACTTGAAAAAATTCGAAAATCCTTAATTTTCAGGAGAAAAACTATCAATATTTTGTAGGTAGATAATCTCCTTTTTTCAATCTACTAGAAAAAACTTCAAAAATCACGAAATTTGTACACCTAAATACATAATGGAATTTTGGTATTCACCTCTCAATTCTCTCAATTTGCCCACTCCCCTTCAAAAAAAAAAAAAGGTAAGTAATGCCATCAAATTTATTACACAAACAAAAATTTCAATTTTAAGGAGGTTTCAGAAAAAATGTTCCAGGAGTTAAAATTTTCAATTTTTTTGTATTGTATCTACCAAGAGAAAAAATTCAAGAAGTTTGTAAAAAATTACGCAACTTTTTCGCGACTTTTGCGACCTGTAGGTACTAAAATATTGATTTTAAAGAATTAAAATTCATCTGTTGGAATCTTTTTTCCTCAAAAATTTTGTTTGAAAAACCGAAATCAAAACCACTACCTTCTACAAACCAAAACCAATAACAAAATTTGTTTTGTTTCTGATGACTACAATATGCACCTTTCTCATAGAAAATTATAATGATTATTCACAACCGTTTTTCAATTTTGAGGCGGATTTGAGAAGATATTTGCGAAAATCCAGTTTTCAACCCACATTTACTCCTCCACTGCTGGTAAGTAACGGATGCATCCGAGAGGGAGAGGACAACTTGGTAAGTTGTTTGTGGAATATTATGAACACAAAATATGAAAATGAGGCTAGAAATTTTTTCGGGAGCAAATCTTGAAACGACTCGACCATTTTTGGCATTAGGTATGAAAGAATAACTTACTTTGAAGCGAGCTGCGCCAGCAGTTGATTGTCCGTAAGGTATTCCAAAGAAAGTGTAATATTCTTTTCCAGAATAAGCTGTTTTTGTCTTGAATCCGCAAACTTTTCCCCCTTTCACAGTTACAGTTACTTTTTCTGGCATACTTAGGTGAGTAATGACCGATTGAAATGTGAGAAAGAAATCGAAACGTAGAAACGTAAGTGTAGCAGTTATAAATTCTTTTTAGGTGAATATGTACTAATGTTTCTTCCTTCTGATTTTAACCTGTTTCGCGTCACTACGCTTTTTATCAACGTTTGCCGATTTACTTATCAGGTTCGACGTCCAGCTGTGTGTTGCGAATGGCGTAAATGTAACGCGTATACCCAGAACAACTATCAAGAGAAAGCTACCGGACTAAACCTCTCCCTCTCTCCCACTTTATCAAAAGTTTTTAGAGATCAATTTGGCGCTCTTATAGGCGCATCCCCCTTCAGCTCGACAAAGAATTTCTTTGATTTTCAAACATCAAATGTATGAATTGAATCAGTTTTTGAAAATGTTCAAAAAAATTAACTTGCGATCTCGATTATTGATTTTTCCAATTCCACCGAATCGGAGGCTCCAAAATCCTGAAAGTAGCGCAACAGAAGGTTTGGATGACATTTTGAAAATTTTGGCAAAATTCTACCGTACTTTCATAGGTCACATGTCAATCATTTAAAATTTATCAAAAATCGACTCAATTAAGACTCAAAATTTCTTAAAATAGCTCAAAATTTTTGGATAAAATTTTCAAATTTCTAGTAAGATTACGATCACATGCCAATTTTGTAAATTTTTCAACAACCGACTCAATTTAGGGCTCGAAATTCTTAAAAGTGGCTCAAAAAAGTTTTGGTGACTTTTTGAATTTCTAACAAAATTCTACTCCTTTTTCATATGGTCAATGCCAATTCTTTGAAAATGTTCAAAAATTAAGGGACTCAGGTTAATTGTTCAAATTTAATTTTCATCAAGAAGTTCGTTTTGCTCGTGGAGTTTTAACCCAATTTGATTGGTCGGAACCAGTAGTGTATGGTCGCAACCCAAATTTCAGATTTTTTTGATAACTCATTTTTTATAGAAAGAGGAAAAATGCGTTTCTGAACTTTGAAATTCCATCAAGAATTATTGTGGCAACCGTTTTTCTCAAAATTTGGCTCATTCGACGCGGAATGAATCCAAGCGTAGAGCGTAGGTACATTTCTTTTGATTTTTTTATCCAGCATCCCGCGTGACACCTACACAGAGGCGTTATTGTGTCAAAAATGATCAAATTTGAAATCGTTTGTACGTCCAGCAACTACGTCATTCCATTCAAAGACTGATGTTTTTTCTTGATCTATCAACATTGGCCGATTTACTGTGGCGCGATGTTGCATGAAGTAGAATTGTGAAATATCATCTTTGTAACCAGGGTAAGGTAGCCTTGTATCAACCGGTGCCCAATGTCGACCACCTCACTCATCTTCGATACTATGGGCGACAACGAGTCGAAATTTTTTTCCATCGTCCTTTTCTATTCCATGTGTAAACCAAAAAAAAAAAATGAGACTAACCCGACATCTGGATGCCAAAACTTGCGGAGAAAAATGAAAAAGAAAATTTTTAAAATGCGAACTATTTTATCAGTGCTTTCTTGCAAGAAGTGAAGTTTTTTGCAGGCGTTTAGTTAAGGAGTTTGTGGGGATCTGGACCCCTGTTTAGAGGTCGAGAATTTTTGTGAAAAATGTCTGTTTTAAACATCGAAAAATCCAATTTTATTAAAGCTTCATCCTCGCTTTGCTCGGGCATTCACAAAATCATTTAAATAATACCATTTTTAGGTAAGTATTAAATATCCAATTTTTTCGAAAATCGATATTACATGAACTATTTAAGACTAAAGTGCGGAAAAAGGCTCCTTTTTACCCCTTTCCGACGCCGCTGGTTCAGACCTCCCCTCCCCTTCAGACAATTCTGGCTACGCCGTTGATTTTTTGATTACAGTATTTGAAGCCCACTCACTACCAATTTAATATTCCTAAATAAATTTTATTCATTTACATAATTTCATATATTTCATGTAATGAAAGTACAGTTCTAATTGTCATGTCATAAAGATCCACTAATCCGATAAGAGTATAAGTGTCATTTAAAAAAAAAAGAGAGAGATTTTGAGTGTTTCGGATTCAGTGATTTGAGCTGGATCGATTAAAATTCAGAAAAATCCAAAATAATTAATTTAAACCTCATACAGATGAGTTTTAAATGTGGAATGTCCATAAGTGTAATGTAAATTTTGTTACGTTTTTTTGACTTTCCTGTGAAAAAATCAATGTGGCATTTAGACTCTTTTAGAATTAGTGGGTTGATAATTGAAATCCATTCCATGTAATAGAATTCTAAAATTATTACCTATGTACCTATAATTTTAGAATTTATTGTTAAATATTCAACAATCAAATAGGGCGGATAAACAAACCACCAAGTGTTTCTATCTCTACATTATAGTTCCAATTTAAAAAAATTCTGCAGTCTATTCATTTTGAGAACGAAATCTCTTGAAAAGTTCAATCTCTCTTCGATAATCAGTTACCTACTTATATTTATTTAAAGATTCCAATTCCAAAACGGCCTTAATCTAAAAGCTGTGTATGAGAAAAGGAGCAAAAATAATTTGTTTATTTCAGTTTTTGGGAGCAAAAATTTTTTTCATGAACGAATTTTCGACTTACGCCGCTTTGGAATTGGGGTCTTCATTTTCAATCAATTTCTCTTCCAAAAATTTGAGATACCTAGGTACTTCTTCACCAGAGAAAACCATAACTGTTTTGTAGAATAAGCATCTAGAAATTCGGGCCTGTAGACGGATTTTGACGAAATCTAACCCAACAGGTCAATCACTATGAGAGAAAATATTGAAAAAATTTTGGACTTCTACCTAGCACACGTATTTTTGAAGAGAAGACCAAAATTTGTTTTTCAAACTTCATTTTTTCGTTTTTTGTTTCAATGTTTTTCGTGATTGATTTTAAAAGATTAGAAGAACCTCTAAGAAGAATTTCAAAGTTTTTGAGCCATTTTCGCCAATTATGACGTTTTAAAAATTTTGTGAGGCCATTTTGTAAAAAAAATTCTCAATTCTCAGATTAACCTGGTTTTTTTTGTTTTTTGTTTTGAAAATGTGGTATTTAGTATCACTTCATAAGTTTTGATGATAATGAGTTGGAATTGGTGCAAAATTTCAAAAAAAAAAAAAAAATGTATGTAATCTGACCTTTGACTCCATCGTGTTGAGTCGAAACCTTCATACTACGTTTCCCGTGGTATGGCGCTTTCGTAAGAAGTACAGTAATCGCGCGTGTTGGCAGATCGATATTCATTGAATATAACGGCAAATTATGATAGAGGCATGAAATTTGAGATGGTGAACAAAGACATCTCGAGAAACTTCTCAAGTCTGCGAAGTCATCACCTTACCCCATAGAAAGGGGGAAGATAGACCCAAAATATTGTGAATAAGTAATTGTGCCATTGTAATGTCAAAATAGTACACCCACGCCCTCCTACCGGCAGGATCGCAGGAAATTTTACGCCTGAAAAAACTCCTTCCTCAAAATGAACAGACTGTTATGTACAGTCAATATACGACTTGACAGATTTCCTACAATTATTATTTTTTTTTTTTTCAGTATGATGCTCGTAAGTAAGTAAATTTTGAAAAGTCATCATTTTTTGGTACATTTTAAAAATAGACGACTTTTCAGCACTATTGGGTGCTTGAAAGGCTTAAATTCTAGAGGATATGGTGTCATCGAACACATTTCAAAATTGAAATCACGACACAAGTGTACGATAATCGATTTAACCATCTGTTTTCCAAATTTCCCAGCTGAAAATATACAAAAAATTGAGAAGAAAATGGTCCTTGTGAACTGGAGTACATTACGTACATGCATTCTTGGTACTGTATTCAATGTCGTTACTCACCTATACAGTTCCTTGGACCGACTCCAAATGGCATAAACACATTGGGAGGGAAAATATTAGCATCATTGAATCGTTCAGGGTAAAATCGTCCTGGATTTAGAAAATACTCGGGATCTGAATGTAATCCAGCGATGGGAATCAATACTTCTGTACCTTTCTCAATAAATACTTCACTGTCCGGTATTTTATATCGACTAGCGCAAATTCTACCAAAAGTTCCCGAATGTGTATATTTTCGCATAGTTTCTGTAAAAAAATCAAACTAGTGGTCCTTAACCTACTTGTTTACCAAAAAGCAATGCATCTTGTACCTATCATTTGAAGTATTATAGGTACCTACCTAAAACTACTTTATTCAGGTATGGCATATTGTTCAACATTTCGTACGTGATTTTATTATCATATTTCTGCAAATTCTCGTCAATTTCATTCTGAAGGTTTTTTTGTATATCTGTATTGGCGGCTAGTTCGTATAAGGCGAGACTCGTTGTTAAAGTTACGTTTTCATATCCGGAAAGAAAGAAGAGAAAACAATGCGATGCCAACATTTCATCAGTTATAGCTGCATAAGAATCATAATTTTTTTTCGATGTAGATTAAGTATACTAATTATAAAATAATATTATTTACTGGTAGGTTCTTCTTACCATATTTACTTTGATTGGATTTCATCTCATTCTGTTTGTCTTCATCTCTTAAATTGATAAGTGTTTGAAGAAAGTCGTCCCTATCCACACCATCAGAATTCCGCTGCTTGAGCATATCTTCTGTAAATTTATGGAAAAATTCCGCTATGTTTGCGTGAGTCAATGAAATTCCAAGCGTTTTTTTCAACGAAGGTATTGCGGATTGTGTAAGAAGAATCAATTTAGCCGAAAAATTAGGAGCGAAAATGTTTTTTGCTACTTCTTTAAATATAGAATTTTCATTTTGAATGGCATGCGCCTTCACCCCAAAAGTGCACTTGGCTATTATTTCAATTACGCAACGAAAATTGAAATCTTTCACATCGATTGTATCATTTATTTCGATATGTTTTCCAATCGCATGGTTTAACTCTTTGGCACATTCATCTGCGACATCGAACCATACGTTCTTCAGTTTTTTAACCGCGAACATCGGTGTCAACTTTGTTCGCAAACCTACGAGAAAATATCAAAGTTTAGCCACAACGGTGGTTGAATAGGTAATAGGTATTATGGTAACCTGGTTGGCAAATAACACTCAAAATTCGTAAAACGGGCTGATCACGCGAAAAATATAATTACGTCGATAGTACTTCCCTGAACATGAAATAATCAGCAACCGCATCAAAGAAATATCTACATAGTGAAAGGTACGAGTATGTGGTAAAATGGTAATTTTTTTCAAATTGACTAAAAATTTTCATTTCAATTTTTTAGTAGTAATCTCACTAATTTTTTTCAGAGGTCATCAAAATTAGGAAAATATTGTAAAATATCTCACTTTCTCCTTCCTTTAACAAAGGTAATAAATTTGAAGTTTTATTTTTTGAAAGATCAATATTAATCAGCATAATGAGATTGAAAAAAAAGTGAAAATATTTCGTCGGAAATCTATCGAAAATTCGGGGAAATTCCCGGATGGGTTAGAACTTTTGATCGATATCTTGAAATATCGCTCGATTTAATACCTCTTTCATAATTCGTATTGCCCACTTACACAACTAATACATCCACAAATATAATCGCAATGCTTCAATTAACGTTGCCTAATGATGTAATTTTGTTAAAATTTCTTGCCTAATTCATAAAATGGGGGGGGGGAACCTGCCTATTTCACGAATTGTGCAATTACCTCGATTAGATTATAACATACAAAGTACAAACATTTCTATCGCACTTACTTTTCCAAAGTGGTCCTGGTGCACTGAATAAATGTGTTGTAAGAGGCTCGTTTTCATCAAACACAACATCGCTTCGATCTTGAAAATTAGCAAAATCCTTGATTAAAATATGTGTTATTAATTTTGGGTCAAGAATCATCAATTTGGGAGTAAATTTCGCATATAATCCTCCAAATCTATGACCTTTTAGTTGACGATAAATTTTTGTGTAATAGGTGACTGTATCTGATGTAAACCATTCGAAATCAAAAATATGTGATGGCACATGAGGAATATTTTTACGTTTCCAGTAGTTGTAACGATATTTCAAGCCAAAATAAATTATCAAAATGATTGAAACAAAAAAAAATCCTGCAGTTTCCCACATTTTCATTGCACTTTTTTGCTTTTGTAAGAACGTACTAGGTAGCTAATATGCTAATAATTTGCAACAAATTCGCATACCGATTTGGATTTTCAGCACTCCGAAATTTAAAAGTTTTCAAGGAACAGAAAAATTGGGATAGATAAGTAACTGATAAATAAATCTACTACAAGAACCTTCTACGAAGTTTATCTTTCAGTATTCTAAAGGAAGTGAAAAAACATTAAAGTACTTACTGACTTTTGAGAATTTGCTCCACGCGAAATTATCTTCTAAAAGCGATAAGTATACAGGTACGCAGTCATTTTCTATCACCTTCAAATACGATAGATTAGTCGAAAGCGAACTTCGTGGCGATAAGATGCACCCATTTTTGAAAAAGTTATCATCTACCACGAATAGGTTTACAGATAAAGTACAGGTAAAGGTAGGTACTCGTCATAGGCAGTGATAGAGGGGGCATGAGGGTTCAAGTCCCTCAAATGTTGAATTAGCCCCCCCCCCCGCGAAATTATTTTCGTGTGCATGTTTCACTCAAAAATTGTTTGTAAATAAGGTAATTTTTGAGGTGCCGAATTTCCTATTTTTTTTCCAAGCGACTAAATGTTCACAGCTTTTGGTGAAAAGTTTCCAAATTATCAAAAAATTGAATTAGCACTAAAACGTAAAAAATGAGAAAAAACGCATTTTTTAATTTTTACTCAAAAATACGAAAAAAATACGAAATTAAGTAGAATAATTTCGGGAAAAGACAAAATTTTTACACCAGAATGATAGAATTCTTCATTCAAAAAACTCCTGGGCATGTGCCAAATTCACTGAGATAGTATAGGTACTCCTTGGGTCGAAACTTTTTTGCAAAAAATCTTATAATAGCTGTCAACTTGAAAGAGAATATTGGAGCTGGGAGGCTCATATTAGGCTCACTTTTCAAGGTATTTCCATTGAAACTAAAAAAAAAGTAAAAATCGAATTTCGATCTGTGAACTAAGTAATAAAATATTCGAAAAATTAGGCTTGTGAGGAAAAAAAAATTATACTCTACAGAACTCTCATATTTGTTTTTCATAAGAATTTTCCGTTGTCTGGAAAATGTGCTTCAAGTTATCTAGAGCCTCAAAAAGCATGAACGAAATTTTCATTGAACAATTCAAACAGTGAAATTTTTTATCATACTTTCTCATGACCGGATCGAAAAATCCTGCCACAATCACCAAAGTTGAATATGCATTTTCGATCAGGATTGTGTAATGATAATGGTGAAGATTAATATGCTAAAACATGTTGATCAAGATTCCACATTTTTAATGCAAGAAAATATCACAATATCTTCAGACATTTGGAGGTTTCGAAATTTTGTTCGAAAACTAGATGCTATCGTGTTTTTACAAGTGTTTCTCAGTTTGTGCCAAAAATTCAAGAGTAGGTAGGTACACAATTACACATTGTCGTGCAAGTTTGCTAAAAGGCTAAAACTTACTTGACAAAAATACCGGTATTTAATCTACTGATAAATCTTGATATAAAATTCAAAATCAAATACTTATTCGAGAGGCATAAAACATTACAATGACTTCAGTCATTTCATTGTTTCAAACTTTCGTTCAAAAACTGCCACCATCTTTTTTGAACCTATTTTTCAGTTGGTGCCAAAATTCCATACGTTTCCCGTTCAACAACCCGTCTTTCACTTGTAACGTTTCATCGATAACCAAATGACTCGGTTGATCTGGCGTCGTAGGTTTCCAAGTTACGTTTATTCCATCGTAGTTAGGATTGCTGAAACGATGATTAATCGATAGAGTCACCTTCAGCAATTTGGGTTACACTATCGAACTTGACTACCTCGATTTTTTATATTTGCCGTCACAATTTTAAGAAAATTGATCATGCTTACCATATATTTATCGATCTTGAGTGGTCCGAGTGCAAATTTTTAGGTAGTCAAGTTCGTTTGATTGCATATACAGTTTTCCACATTAGTTTCAAAACGAACTTGACTACCTAAAATTTTTAACCTAAAAAGGCTGGAAAATGATAACTATAAGCTTAAATTGAATTATATTTAACACAGTTACCTGGAATTTCATTTTCTAATTACAATTCGAGTACATAATTAATTGAGGAATAATGAATAAGTTGGGTAAGTAGTGAATTTTTTTTTTTTTTTTAAAAGGATTAGCGTTGATTTTGCACAATTTTATTAGGTATTTAAAAAAAAAATTCACTACTTACCTAACCTTACAAATAGCTATCTCTTATCGATACAAATATAAGTAACATTTATTTGTACCTATCTTAAATTAGGTAACATTATTAATAAATAATAAATAGTTAATTGTAGATGTTCATTTCGTTGAAAATTTAACATACCAATTATTAGGTAAGTTATCTCAAAGTTGTTCTTTATTTTTGTTGAATAAAGTTAAATTGATCTCAAAAGGTGTATCGTATCCTGTATCGGTAGTAATGTTTTTGGAATTGTTCAAGTTAAGTTGGGTAAGTAGTGAATTTTTTTTTTAGAAAAAGGATTAACGTTGATTTTGCACAATTTTCTTAGTTTAATGGTCAATTTCACTTCAATTTCAGTTAATTTGATTAATTTAAGCTTATATTTATCATTTTCCAGCTTTTTAGGTTAAAAATTTTAGGTAGTCAAGTTCGTTTTGAAACTAATGTGGAAAACTGTATATGCAATCAAACGAACTTGACTACCTACCTAAAAATTTGCACTTTGACCACTCAAGATCGATAAAAAAATGGTAGAAATGACCAATTTTCGTAAAATTGTGACGGCAAATATAAAAAATCGAGGTAGTCAAGTTCGATAGTATAACCGCAATTTGTTCAATCAGAATTGTAAAAATATTCGTGTGGTAGGTAATTAGGTATGTGCCTATAAGAGATCTGTATTATAATGTACTCACGACGTTTTTGCAAATGTTGTCAGCATATTTGTTAATGTTTCTATAATTTGTCTATCTTTTGGTTTTATAAGACCCATACTTTTACCAGCCATTGTTTCATTGTAACACCAGTAGCTGTAATCAGTAGCATGAAAAGCTCCTAGACAAACAAAAGTTTATAAGTATTTATTTCGTGTCAAGATGATGTTTTATTATGTAATTTTTCTTGAAATCTCAAGAGAGGTATTCCAACGGCAACCGGCAGTGAAATTTTTTATTAAAACAAAAATGCATCGAAAGTACATCGTAAAGAACCGCATGTCCAAAATTTCTAAGGCTAAACTTCATTTCTCGAATTTTTACGAGTTTTTTATTACCTCGTCGTCCTACAAAATAAAGTAGTTTGACAAAAACTGAAAGCCAGTCATTATTGAAGTGGCCAAAAGCCGGCCGAAAACTTTATTTTTTCGACTTTCAGACAACTTTTTTCAAATTCAATTTCCTTGAAATAAAATCCAAAAAACGTTGATTTTTCTAATGAAATTTTCTTGAAAAATTTGAAATCAATGCTTTCAAAAAGTTTTATATCGAATACAATTATCCAAGAAGGGCCCATCATCAAAAAGTGCGTTGGAGAAAAACGCATTTTAAAATTTAAGAGTGTGCCAAAAATGCAGAGACTTCAATGAAGAGCTGTGAAATTTATCGTTTGGCGACAAAATGGCGTAAATCACCAAGGTTTTTTTGCCTATTTACGACTTCTCAAGCTCGAATTTGACCATATTCAACTTTTCTAGAGCCTATTTCTGGATAAATGTATCAGACACGTGACTCTTCTCTAGTTCTCTACATCACAGAACGGAGTAGGATAGTCGGTTGACCTTGAGATTTGGTGCTTATTGCTTAGGTAGTCGAAGGATGCCTTCAACACGTTGCACCCGTTTTTGCACAAAAGGACCTACCTACCTATAACCAGCATGTGTCCTCCTTGGATAAATGTATTCAATTGGTGATCTGGCGTTAATGTAGGTATGCTTTTTTTATTTTTAGAGCTTTAAAATTTGATTTCAGATGGAAAATAGAAACTTCATTCTTATTTTAGCAGATTTTTCACTTTTTGAGCGTTAGATACGTAGGTACATATGAATGGAATTCACCAATAATGAAGAAACTAACGTCAGATTCAGGTTCAACGGATCGAAATACTCCATTAAACGCCCTTGTTGCGATCGTTTCACTTGAAGCTTCGAAATTATAGTTATTTTTGGGGTGAAAAATCAGTGAAAAAGGTGAATTTTGAATTAAACGATTCCAAAAAGGGTGCAACGTCCAAAATAGTAAACTGGAGTTGAGAAGAAGAGGTGGAAAATATGGTTCATAGGAAGTTCATTATGAGCGATTGTTAACTTTTTATATTTTGTAGGATAGTGGGATGAATATCGGGTATGGAAGAATGTGCTCTAAAAATATGTCTTTTGAACCAACATTTCACTTCCGCTTTGAATTTGTATGTACCTCCCTTTTAAGATAGTTTTCAAAAAACGTTGTGATTTTTCGTTGAGAGTTTCTTTAAATTTGGGTCTTCCATTCCTTTTTTCTTTAAAAAAAAAAAAACTATCGGTAATAAATGCAGTACCTTTTATGTGTTTTTTTAATCGTTCAGTGACGGCGGCTTTCCATCCACATAGTTTACTGTCGTATAAAAAATTGTACACATAAACTGACGTAGGAAGATCTTTTGAAATGATGTTTATCAAAGTATCGTAAACTTCAGATAAGGCTGCATCAGTGAGAATCTGAAAGTCCAACAGGAAAAAACCAGAAAATAGTTGATGGAATTTCAAATAGGTACTCCAAACTTTTAATGGATGTGTCCATACAAAAATGAACTGCTAATAGAGTTATAATTACTTGGCATAAGATCAATTCTGACGCTGTCTCTATCGATTCGCCTCTCAAATAGAAATCTTCTACTTCTTTCTGGACTAGTTTTGCATCATATTCATTCAAACTGGCTCCCCAAGAATATGGATTTTGACGTATTGCATTACGAAATCCGACAGCTATCGAGTGATGGAAAGTTTCTGACAATCAGACGACAAATTGTTCAAAAATATGTAGTTGATACGAGAATCGAAAAATTAATTTTTTACTGAATGAAATTACGGAGTCGTATAAGAACCATGATTGCTTCAATTTCGCAGAATCCAACTATTAGCGGTACTCGATTTGTCGATGGTATAAGCTTCTCCCACGAAATAGGTAAAGGTGACTTTTCTCCCGGTTCAGGCGTAGGATGAAATGGTGAAACTGGATAGACTTCAAGGGTCATCTGAGAAGTAGAATTCAATGTATGTTTGTCCCTCAGAATATGAGGTTTTTTTGTTGAAGGTGATTGTTAAGAGAGAGTGCTATCAAATCCGTCGCTTATCTTGATAACGTATGTATGTACTTAGGTATATTGTATACCTACGTTTGACGTGACGTAGCACGGGAAGAAATTGATTGTCCAGAAAGTCAACGGCGTCAACGCGCTCTTTCCTCTTGAAAATATGATTTTTCTTTCAAATTTTCAATTTTTAATTTTTTTGGAAAGGGTTTTGGAGAAGAAAACTCTAAATTCATTATCTTTGTTGAAGGAAGGAGAAAGTGAGATATTTTACTAATTTTGATAACTTCTGAAAAAAAAATTTGTGAAGTTGCTACGAAAAAATTGAAAAGGAGAAAGTACGAATTTGCATTTTTTTGATTTTGTCAACGTCTTGTACCTCGACAAATCATATTGGGAATGAAAGATGAGGGACCAAGTTTTTGTGGAATTTTTTCCAAGTATGTAATTTTCAATTATAAATTCCGGGCTGACTTGCGAAAAATTGAGAATAAATTTACGAAATAACGAACTTACATCATTATACAAGTTCTCTGGTTTTACTACAACCACATCATCGTAATCTACATTATTTAAAAAATTAAGCAGCTTTTTATCATTTCCTGGATGTCCTTCGTAATTAATTTTTTTAGCCAGTTCATAAGCTGCCGAAACATGGTCCTGCAATCTCTTTGCCACTGGAGCGAAAGCATACGAACCCATGAGAATTGCTTTGCAGAATAATCCTGCCAATATTGTAAACGTTAAAGTTATTTTGATAAATTTAGGAAATACATAGTTTCGTGAAATTATATTTCCAGTACCTTTAGCCAAAGGTGACAGTAATAAGTAATGTACAAGTGCGGCTCCGCTACTACTACCCATCAGCGTTATATTTTGTGGGTCGCCTCCGAAAGTGTGGATGTTTTCAGTGATCCATTGCAGACTTAGTATTATGTCTTTTAAACCTTGATTTCCCGAGCAAGCTTTCATGTGCAAATTTAAAAATCCTAAAAAGCAAAAAATATTTATAGTCGAGTGCAACGTGAATATTTGATCATCATAAGTACACATTCATTTATTCACCAATCAAGTGTAGTCTGTAACAAACACAGATGTATACAACGTCTTTATGCATAATGTAATCTGGTGCACCATAATACCACGGATCTGGGGAACCATGAATGAATCCTCCTGGATGAATATTTACGATAACTGCTTTCAACGGATCTCCCTTTGATGCTAGCTGTAAGTCATTGAGTAATAATCAACTTCAACATGGTTATGTTTTATTTAGCCCCTATTTCTTTCTACAATCACCAAGTATTTGGCGGTTTTTCAACATGAAAATGACTTTGAAATTGAATTTGGAAGCTTAAGTCCCTAAAAATGCCTCGCAAAACGGTACTGGTTCCTCTCAAGTCTATCTAGAGTCATAATTCACTTCAAAAAACTAGAACGAAATACTACCTAGGCAATGGAAATTAATTTAAATTTGAGCAATTTTAACCCATTTACAGTATGACACAAAAGTCTTGTCCACGAAAAACACTTCATGATATCTCGAAACTGAAAAGGTGAAAAGAGATATCGGGATGATTCAAACGGCAATATGTTCCTGGAGACTAGGACATTGAAGATTGATAGTCAAATTTTCAGTTCTACCTACAGGGTGTCCACAATTTGAGAAACCGGTTTTGGTTAAAAAATGGGGGTCTGGGTTTTTTATGGATTTGAAGTCTACACACTAAGACAGTTGAAATGTGATATTTTTTTTTCGAAACCGGTTCGATAATTTGCAACCGGTTGTCAAAAATACCCCAAAAATCGAGTTTAGAAAAAATTTTCCAAATGAAATTTGTAGAGCTTTGTAAGTCAAACATTGTCAGTGAACTCATTTTTTGAATCGGTTCACTCTCGGCAACTTGACAATTTCAACAACAAAAAAAGATATGAAAGTTTTTTCAAATGAATGTTGAACACCGTTAAAAATCTAAAAAAATTTCATATCTTTTTTTGTTGTTGAAATTGTCAAGTTGCCGAGAGTGAACCGATTCAAAAAATGAGTTCACTGACAATGTTTGACTTACAAAGCTCTACAAATTTCATTTGGAAAATTTTTTCTAAACTCGATTTTTGGGGTATTCTTGAAAACCGGTTGCGAATTATCGAACCGGTTTCGAAAAAAAAACATCACATTTTAACTGTCTTAGTGTGTAAACTTCAAATCCATAAAAAACCCAGACCCCCATTTTTTAACCTGTTTCTCAATTTGTGGACACCCTGTAGGTAGAACTGAAAATTTGACTATCAATCTTCAATGTCCTTGTCTCCAGGAACATATTGCCGTTTAAATCATCCCGATATCTCTTTTCATTTTCGAGATATCATGAAGTGTTTTTCGTGGACAGGACTTTTGTGTCATACTGTATAATGCCAAATTGAGTCAATTTTTGAGTATTTTCAGAGAATATGCATGTGACCTATTAAAATGGGATAGAATTTCGCCAGAAATTCAAATTTTTCATCCAAAACTTCTTGTGAGCTACTTTCAAGAATTTGGAGCCTTTGATTCAGTAGATTTTTAGATTAATCTATTTCATATGAGAAATAAATCGTGTCAACTTTGTGAAATTTTTCAAAAATTGGCTCACTTTGAGGCTCAAAATTATCAAAAGTATCTCAAAAAAATGAAGTAACGTTTCCTATAGTGTTCAACAAATAACCGGATCTTTCAAATCTATCCAAATACTCGGATATCCGGATACTATCCGGATAATCAAAAAGAAGGCATTTCATTGGATATTTCCCTAGTTGAAAAAAATCCCGCTAGGAGTGCTAAATTAAATTAGAAAAAATTGAAATTAGGCAACGTCTATTGCACGAGGTGGACGAAAATTAGAAAATTTTCAAAAATGGTTTGTAGACGACTTTTGAGGCTGTCGGAAAAGTTCAACCATTTTCGGGATGTTTCGGGAACAGTTCGTAAATTTCCGTAAGATCCGGATAATTATCCGGGTATTTGGATATTTATCCAAATAGTATTTGGTATTTGGATATCCGGGTACTTGTTGAACACTAGTTTCCTATGAAAAGAAATGTTGATAACTTGGATATGTTTTTTCCTCTCATCCTGAATTCTGATATTTTAAGTCACCTAATTTCAAAAATATGAAAATTTGTTTTTAAAATTTAAAAATCGGCTTTTAGCTCTCTGATATTTTTTTGTGATTCTGCCTTTTTGATTTCTAGTCAGTTTTCAGCTTCTCATTTTCTGATATACTTACAATAAATTGATTTTGAAAATATAATAATTCAAAAGTCAGCTTATGACTTTCTGACATTAGGTTTTGAAAAAAAATTCGGATTTTAGCTCTCTGATATGTTCATGGTCATTCTGACTTTCTGATATTAAGTTAATTTTCTTTTCCCGACTTTCTGAGATTTATATTTTAAAGAAATAAAGATTTGTAAGTTTTCAAAAGTCAGAAGACTTCAAGTTTTGAAAGTACAAAAATGTATAAGTTTTAGACTTGGCGTCACGCAAAATAGCGTCTTAAAAATTTTGGAATGACCCCCCGCCTAAGAGGAAAAAACATCCATGTTGAAAAGTTTTGTATAACATTTCAGAACTTCTGGTGATACCTATTCTACCTCAGACCGCATGTGAATTTGATAAAAACAAAAATTAATTCCAAAATTCTCAAAAAGTCTTGGTTGGTATTTTTGAATTTCTGGTTACATTTTACCCCACTTTCGTAGATCGCAAGTGAATTTTTTAAACAATTTTATAAATTGACTCAATTTGGGACTCAAAATTCTCGAGCATGACTCAAAAAAATGTTGGTTGGTATTTTTGAATTTTTGGCTAAATTCTACTCCCACTATCACAAGTCGCATGCCAATTCTTTGAAAATATTCAAAAATTGGCCCAATGGAGCATTGGTTCTCAAAATGGATTAAAACTGCTCGAATTTAAGTTTCATTAGGAATTTCGTTCTCTTCGTGAAAGTTTAACCCAATTCGATAGATCGCAACCAGAGTTTCAGATTTTTTTGATAACTTATTTTTTAATGGAATGGGAGAAAATTGCGCATTTATAACTTTATGCGTATTGAACCCATGAATACATCTAGAGGCCAAATTGACCCCTTACCATACCAGAACATTAGTGTAATTTTATCTTAAAATATTCGGCTATTTCCCAACTATCCAGGTAATCAAAAATAATTAAGGAGTTTCATTGAAAATTTCGCTAGAAGTGCTAAATGAAGATACAAAAAAAATAAAGGAAACGCTCTCTGCTGGAGGTGGACAAAAGTTGAAAATTTGTCAACGGTTTATATACCGGTAGACGATTTCGAAAGCTGTCGGAAAAGTTCGTTCACTTCCTATGAAAATAAGGTATACCTTTTTCGAAATAAGGTATAAACAAGGCGTTAGCTAATCCAATTTTTTCGTTCCTGACAGATTTTGATCAATCATTTTTGCATTCTTATCAAAATTATAAAGCTGTTTTATGATAAATTAAATGGTATTAGGTAAGTATTAAAAATGTGCTACCCAGCAGTTTTTGAATTTTATGAACGACTTTGCACATTATCGCTTTGTTTATACCTTAATTCAAATAAGGTATACCTTATTTTTCATAGGAAGTGAACGCACCCCGGGTATTTCATATTTGGATGTTTAACCAAATTTTTCAAATAGTATTTTGTTATTGAGTATCCAAACGCTTGTGGAACACTACATATAGCCTAGAAGGCTTTGAAGGGGTTATACTCACATTCGGTGCATAAATGTTATTGTACAAGCAATCTTCCGAACCAGTCAATTCTTTTTTCCGCAATGAGAATTGGCTACAACCTTGTTTTTGAACTGTTGCATCTAAAATACTATTCCGAGGTTTCGCTTTGATCGGATCCTATTCATTTTTTGATTTTAAGTCAACTCCATTTCAGCTATGATTTCACAATTAATATTGAAAAAAGTAACGTATACTTACTTTGAATCGTGCTGAGCCCTCAGTCGATTGTCCATAAGGTACTCCATAAAAAGCATAATATTCCACTCCAGAGTAAGCGGTTTTAGTCTTGAATCCGCGTACTTTACCCTGTTTTACCGTGACAATAACTTTCTCATTATTCATTCTTCACTGGACGGGAAAATTTTAAAAAAAAAATAATTTAAATGGAACTGGACAGGTGGACTAGTTGCACATACGCGCACAATCATAATGTTATTCTTTTTACTTTTAAACAACTACATACCTACATACGTGAGTACTTCATTATCAGACAGTTATAGAAATCTGACTTTGACTTATCAGTTCTGGCATATATTTTTTTACAAGTGAAACTTCGAAACTTTTACTTAAGTACCTCTGTATATTGCTATTTTAATTATCTCCGCTTTCTTCATGGTGTTCACTGTCTTGGAAACCGGGAAAAGTTTGGGAATTTTAAAAATTTGGGAAATTCCGAATTTTTGTTCGAATTTTATGAAAATCCTAAAAGAGGAATCGTCTGAATCAAGTTATCTTTTTCATACTGCACATTTTTGCTAACCATATTATCTAAAAAAAAATTGAATGCATTTCTTCATCCATTAAATCCCAAATTTTTCAAAAAAAAATTAACTCGCTCGCTATGCTTACGCGTAATTTACATTTCTTCATTTCACAAGGTCTTGCAATTCATGTCCATTGAATAGTGTACTTATTATTTAAAATTTGAGTGCTTTGATCGTACCTACCAATAGAGTTTATGGAAGTAGCTTCGGCTTTTGAACGCGAATCCAACGCAAATGTTTTCGTATGACGATTTTTTATGCGAAAAAAGTGAGATGATCAATTTTGAACTATTTCTACTGTACTTAATTTGGAATTGAAAAAAATCACCAAGGCGGTGCCAATTATGGTAAAAATCGGATGTGGTATGTAAGTAAATACACATGTATTTTGGTCTTTGGGGTATAATTATAGAAAAAAAAATTGATCAAAGAAAGATGGTCATTTTTATGAGTAGAAAACGTTGTGGAAAAAATGGGTTTCCGAGTTTTTCAGGGTGTTCCGCGACCTTGAAAATTTTGAAAAAATATCTCATTTTGCATTAGAACTATACATGAGAATTATATTTTCAGAATTGCACTTCTGAAAAATCATGGAAAACTCGAATTAAATAGGTATTCCAAATACGGGTTTCAGCTAGAATGAATTACCAAAATTATTTTTCGAACTACCCCCTAATTCCCCTATCCTTGCAAGTTTAAGAAATTTGAACTGAAAAATAGAGAAAATTATAATTTTTAAAGGAAAGACTAAAAAAGTAATATTTTGCCCAATAACAGAATAACAGAAAGGCGGAAGCGACGAGTTTTCAAACCATAACCAAAATCCATCTAGGCGGGGAGCCAGCACCGAAAGTCCTACACCGCCCCCGGCCGATCCTCCAAGACATTTTTTTTCTTGAAGGGGGACTCCTAAGGAACATTTCTAGCGGTTGTCCTCAAAAACAAAAACTGGCCCCAATAACAAAATGGCGGCCATTTTGATTGGCCTACCCCCTCAAAATCAACATTTTCCATTCTAACTCCAAAACGGTACGATTTAGGGAAAAATTTATGAAACACAAAATGTTCTACATAAAATTTGGAACATTTTGATTGTTTAGTGAACGCGTGAAGTGGCCGCGTTCGCGAGATGCACGTGCGTGAAGTTGCGCGTAGCCCCCAAAAATTGAAGTATAAATAGGTACATACCTAATGCATAAATACATGTACCTTGGTTTTTTCTAGCAGTGATGCATCTAATACTTAGAATGTCACGGTTATAAATTTGAGTTTAGAAAAGATTTTGCAACCAAAAATTTTTGAGAGTGTATTTCAAGGGGAAGGGAGTCTCAAGGCATGAAGGGTAATATGGCCGCCCGTCGTGCAAACGCAGCCGTCACGGTGACGAGGTTGTGGCTGATAATTTTGACGGCAATCCTGGCAGTATCCTGACGATGTTCCACCAATCAGAGAGAGGCGGATTATAACCGGTTTTTCGTGGCCGCGAGTAGAAAAATGACGGTATTGTGGCGTTTCACTGCGACAGGGTCCTGGCGTAAGCGTGACGCTGAGGCAGTGAAATGTCACAGACTTGACAATGGTTTGGCGCATTTATGACAGATTTGTGGCACACTTGTGGCAAATAAATGGCGAGTTTGTGGCATAAAAATGACAAACAAGATTTGAACAAACTGGTTTTAGAGTGGAGTGTGGAGGGTGGTGTAGGACGGATGGTTGTTCGTTTCAGTTTCTTTATACCCTTACGGAACTACACATACGTTGTACCTATCCGATATTTTTTTAGTTGTTTTACTTGCTACGAGATGGATCGGCGAGGATTCGAACCCAGGACCTTCGGAATAATAGGCGGCTGCTCTACCAACTTGGCTACATGGCTACTTCTAGTTATTAGGTGGTTGAAAAGAATAAATAACACTGCTGTTTTGCAGTAATTTTAGTCTTACAAAATAGAAGAAAATACCATTATAATTTTGAAAATTGAAATTTTTCTCATGTATGGTACTTATTTTATCAAAACAATGATTTGAAAATCAATCTTCTATTTTTTTTTTTCTCAAATGGCCTGTCAGTCTGTACATTTTTCTTTTTTTTGGTTTTATTTTTTTTTTTTAATACTTGATTTGAATAATACATACCTAATTATCTATGTTTTAGTTTGCACACTGCATTGAATCTTGATTATTATTTCAGAATGCATAGAATCATATTATTTGAAGTCTATACCCAGTTCATGTCTTGAAAAATTTGAAATCGGATGAATTATTAAAAAAGTAAAATTTCATTATCTTGATTGTTTTTAAAATTCATTTTAAAATTTTCCAACCACTAAAATTGAAATTAATGTAATATTTTATAAACTAAGTGGACATATTAATAGGGCAATGCAATAAGCATTTTATTTGAGATATAGGTAGGTACTTAAAAATATTTTAATCAAAATTCAATTGGCAGGGAATTTTTAAAAAATTTATTGTAAGACATTTTTGTCATAAAGAGATGGACTATTTTTTATTTAAAAAAATTTAATTCTATTAAAAATGACTTTGAGGAGCTGAGGTTCATAATAAAATTCTATTTACCTATAGGTGCCTATCTATGTTTATGATTGATTGATGATTAAATACTTTGAGCAATTTTCAATTTTTTTTTACCAATTAAAAATTTAGCTCATTTGTTATACCTATTTCTGGTAGATAAATAACACAGAAGTCATCTCAGTATCAAAATTTTCAATTTCATTTGATAAATAAAGCCATTTTCTTCAATATTTATGTCCAGGGCCAATTTTTTTTTAATTTTCTAAAAAAAAAGAGGCCTTGAAACGATGGTTTTACTTTTCCTTTGTTTTATAATTTTCATAGAAAAAAAATCCCTCAAAAACAGTGAAAAAAAAATTGCGTCATAAATGTGTCAGAAGTTTGCCAGGTTCGTTCAAAAAACTGCCAAAATGTTGTCAGAAGTATGTCACATTATTGCCACAAATTAGCTGATACCTAACGCGATGATTTGACAAACATTTGACAGTGGCTTGACTTTCGAAAAACCGTTTCACTCTTGAAACGAGAAGTAGGCTCCTCCTTCTTTGCTCTGATTGGTGGGAATTTCATGACTCGTTTGTGACGGAGTTTTGACGCGTCACATGGCAGTAATGTGACGGCGTTTGCACGACGGGCGGATACGGAGTAAATTTGAATCCTGGTGTTTTTGAGCACCTAAACACCTCAAATGGCGTATTATATTGACTGGAAAAAAATTTTGTACCCCTCCTCCCTCGGAGTTATGACCATTATAATGCATTAGTTGATTTTGAGGGGTTAGGCAATCAAAATGGCCGCCATTTTGTTAGTGGGGCCAGTTTTTTTTAGGGCAGCTACTAGAAATGTTCTTTAGGAGTCCTCCTTCAAGAAAAAAAATGTCCTGGTGGATCGGCGGGGGGTACAGGACTTTCGGTGCTGGCTCCCCACCTAATCCGTTCGTTTCAACTTTCAAGTTTCGGCTCTTGAGCAAATTCGCTTATCTTATCCACCAAATACTCTTTGATGAAATGATAATGATGAAATACTTACTTATCTGCCAATAAAACATGGCTTAACATACAAAAAATATGACATTTTTCCTCTTCAAAACTTGTGTAAACGATTCACATACACAATACTTCTGTACTTGACCATATTTATAAGCGTTTGTGATAGTTAAAGTTCTTTACCAGATTAGGCTGAACTAGGAAGATTTTTCAATTTATCTATGCAGTATCATTTATCTATAATAATTTCATAATACAATAATCAATACAAGCAAACATTACAATATCTTCATTCAGTCATTTGGAGGTTTAGAAATTTTCTTTAAAAACTATTGCCATCTCTTTTGAATTTATTTTTCAGTCTGTGCCAAAATTCCATGCGTTCTCCATTCAACAACTCATCTTTCACTTGTAACGTTTCATCGATTATCAAATGACTCGGCTGATCTGGTGTTGTAGGTTTCCAGGTTACATTTAATCCGTCGTAGTTGGGATTGCTGCAATCGATAGATTTTCCTCAAGTGTTTGTCTAATCAGAGATGTAAAAATATTTATGAACGTGTTTGCCTGCAATAGATTTACTTACGACGTTTTGGCGAATGTGGTCAGTAGACTTGTGAATGTTTCTATAGTTTGTCTGTCTTTCGGCTGTATAAGACCCATACTTTTACCAGCCATTGTTTCGTTGTAACACCAGTAGCTGTGGTCAGCACCATGAAAAGCTCCTAGGAAAATGAAATCTTATTTTTTTATTTACCTACCTAATTATTTGGTGTCAGATATTTTAAAGTGTTTTATTTATTTTGAAATCTTGAAATTTTTCCTTTTTCTCTTACACTAGAAAGCTATCCCTATCAGCAGTAAAATTTTTAGCTGAAACAAAAATAGAAAGGACGTAGTAGGTATATCAAAAGAGAATTTCACATCCAACCTCTTTTGGTAACTGCGTGTTTGAATTCATATTTTCTCTTGTATAATTTTTTTCTTGAAAACTGTCTCAAATACGCTTGCTGTGCATAGTGGGCTATGACACTTCCAAAAATTAATAATTGCACACGTATTTCAGTACCCATGTAGAAAAGTCAGTGAAAATGCCTGTCTATAATTATTATTAGGGTGGATCGCGAAAAAAAAAAACATACCTCGGATTTCGACCAAATTCGCTGGGGTTGTTGGGTCATCATCGGAGACTACCCAAAAAAATTTTGAGCCCCCAGGTGACGAAGGAGGGGAGCTAGGGGTTCTCAAAGGGCACCTCATTTTGAAAAAAACGTGGTTTGTTTGTGCTTTTCAGCTCGAAAAAGTGGCGTGAGAAACCTGACACAGCACTAAAAAGGTGCGATTTGAGTTTCTACATTTCCCAAGACCATCGCCGTCTTCCAAATTTTTTTCAAAATTCTTAATGAAATTTCACATATCTACTTCTTCCAAACGTATCTTATTTTTGCTATGATTAATTTTTGTGCTCATGTTTTTATTATTAAAAAATTGAAGAATCATCATTTTTTTTATCAACGCAGTGTGAAAAGTGGAGTTAGGTACTGTCGTTTTGATGTAAAAAAAAGGAACGCAGGTATGCTGTTTTTAGATCAAAACGCAATAAAAACTCACGTTTTAGATCAAAACGCACTACTTATTTTTCTTTCTCCTCCTTATAGCCCCCCGGGTGGGTAAAAAAGTGGAGCATTGCATGTTTTCAACTCGTATGGTCCTCCTCTATCCATCAATACCGCATTTGACCCCCTTCGCCCCTCTCCCTTATGTTTATGGGTTTTCATAGTATTTCGCGTTTTCTGAGAAATCGGGAAAATGGAGTGAAAATTTTAGGTACCTGGGTTCCTATTAGATACTTTCGGTAATTTTTTTTACCTTAGATTTTATTGTCCGTTGGGATAGTAGTTTTTTCGTTAGATATTTTTAAAAAAGTGGTTTCCAAAAAATATGTAAAATGTTTTCTCTATTTTAAGACTGGCAGTAAAGAGCACCTTCTATGCATTTTTTTAATCCCTTAGTGACTGCATCTTTCATTACACATAGTTTGCTGTCATACAAAAAATTGTATACATAAACCGAGGAAGGAAGATCCGCTGAGATGACATTTATTAACGTATCGTAAACTGCAGATAAGGCTGCATCAGTGAAAATCTGAAAAACCAATAACCAAATTAATGTGCGGAGAGCCTTAAGTTTACAAATAAATTTATGATGTATGTATACATTTAACAATATGAAGTAATTACTTGACATAAAATCAAATCTGACGCTCTGTCTATCGATTCTCCTCCCAAATAGAAATTCTCCACTTCTTTCTGGATCAATTTTGCCTCATTCTCATTCAATGTTGCTCCCCATGAATAATGATTTTGACGTATTGAGTTACGAAAGCCAACAGCCGTTGAATGATGGAAATTTCCTAATAACCAGATGACAAAGTATTTAGAAATAGTTGATACATGAATTGAACAATTTTGTTTTTTACTGAATAAATTACGGAGTCGCATTAGAACCATGATTGCTTCAATTTCGCAGAATCCAATTATTATCGGTACTCGATTAGTCGATGGTATAAGTTTTTCCCATGAAACAGGCAAAGGTGACTTATCTCCCGGTTCAGACGTAAGATTGAACGGTGAGACAGGATAGACTTCTAGGGTCGCCTGGAAAGTAAAATTCAGTAAGTTTATTCTATAGAAATCGCTGTGTTTGTTAGGTGTGATAAGATCGTTTATCAATTTTACGACTCTCGGTTGTTTACTTTCGCGATCCAGTCGCGTATTACGATGGTCACACGGAAAGTAAGTTTCCCACCTCTCGCGTTCGTCACCTAATTGAGGTAGAGGGATGAATCAGGTATCAGTGGTTAGGTACATGTTTTAGCTACACAATGAGACTAGTATCACATCTGTAGCGTAATTAGGTGGTCAGTTATTCACGTTTAAAATGAAGGTTATTCATTTTCTAAATGCTCAAAACATTTC
The DNA here is from genome assembly GCA_038380155.1 of Pseudococcus jackbeardsleyi. Classification (NCBI taxonomy): domain Eukaryota; kingdom Metazoa; phylum Arthropoda; class Insecta; order Hemiptera; family Pseudococcidae; genus Pseudococcus; species Pseudococcus jackbeardsleyi. The sequence continues at coordinate 59,173,777 of CM076238.1, read as the reverse complement.
TCCAGTTAAAATTCATCGCCAACTTGTTACTGTGTATGGCAGTTATGCCATGTCTATTTAATCAGTCCGAAAATGGTGTAGAAATTTCAACATGGGCCGTTCAGATGTCCAAGATAAAACTCGCAGTGGCAGACCTTCAGTTGTGACGGAAGATTTGGTGAGTCGTGTTCGGAACGAGATCCGGATCCGGTCTGCCGCTGCGGGACTGATTGAATAGACATGGCATAACTGCCATGATGGTAAGTTACCGCGAGATAAATTTCCAAAGTTACCGCGGTAACTTATAAATTTTCACGTATGCGCATGACACATATGGTTATAAAACGTTGGCGCACGATTCCCCTCGTTTCTTAAGCAGCAAAATAAAGATATCAACGAGTCAACGTGTTCTAACTATTTTTTTGCTCTTATGTTCCTTTTTTTTGATACCAAAATTACCAAAAATGAAAGTGTTTTATTTTTGAACATTGATTTTGTGTTATTTTAAATAATTAACATGGTGAAACCAAAAACATCTGATTCTGAAAGTGAACAGGAACAAAGTGCGGCGGAAGATGAATCACAAAGTTCATCTGAACTTTCAGAAACCGAGTACATGTCCGAAACCGATTTAGAGGACAGCGACTTCGACTTTTAAAGCTCGTTAAATTTTCCGAATTGAAAATTGAAATTATTTCGGAATTCTTAATTTAATTTCTGAGTTTATTTTTAGTTTCTATTTCTAATTTTTTTTTATCATTTTGAAATACAGTCTTTGTGTTTGTTTAAATTTTGTTTTTTTTTTGTTGTTTTTCTTCTTTATTTCAGATTAGTGCATTTATTTTCATATTGCCTTTTGTTTGAGGTGAAATTTCGATCGTTTTTGTGATCTTCAAAATATGTGGTATTGAAATTTGAAAAGTTATAAGTTACCAAAGTTACCGGTAACTTACTGGTAAGTTACCAAATCTTAAGTTACCGGTAATTTACCATCCCTGGTTTATACCTTATTTCAAATAAGGTATACCTTATTTCTCATAGGAAGTGAACGCACCTCAGACTAAATTTTTCGCTAGAGCCAAAAATATGAAAAATGGGCGATTTTTCTCCTCTTTTTTTTTGTGTTATTAAGCAGTTCAGACTTCAGACCTCTATGAAGCTTTAAACATGTTTTTCTCATGTTTTTTTTTTTTTTGAAAGTCATGATTTTCTCGTTTTCAAATACCTCACTTCAAATTATGAAATTCTGGGAAGAAGCTGAATTGAAATTCTGACACCCAATTTCCAGCCATGTCCCCCTCAAAAATTTTTAAAAATTCAATGTGAAAAAAATTAGGAAAATTTGAACCGAAAATTTTCAAAAAATTTTCATTCGTACCACTCAGCAAGATGTATAACCTCTGAAAATTTCTAAATTATTTGCCCCTCACTTCCAGAGATATATCTTGTGTTGAAATTTCGACATTGAAAAAAATAATTTCGAAAGGAGTGAGGGTAGGAGGTCAAAATTTTATTGTGGATGTTTTTAGACCATAAGTAACATTTTTAGCCCATTTTGACCAATTTTGGGTCAAGGGCCGTTTTTGACTCTTATTAGGAAATAATCTTTGTAAACATTTGGTCGGGAACTTGCGGAAATGAAAATTTTCAATGGAAGGGCTAAAAAAAAGTAACGTTCTGCCTGAGGAGTAGGGGGCTACAATTTTTATCACGTGGTTTTTAGACCTCAAGGACCAAATTACATCGGTTAGTTTCGAATTTCAGCTCTGAAGCATCTTCGCCTACCCATCTTAACCGCCGTCATGTTACCCTTTTGTTTTGTTTAAGTAGATTTATTTTAATAGAATTTATGGTTTGACGTAGGTACGAAAAATAAACTAGACACACTGTGTCAAAAGAGCGGACTTCCTATTATATACAAACTGGTGACTAATTGCACGAATTCAAACTTTCAATTCATTTTTCTCAAACACTGTGAGCTTTTCAGATCAATTTTTTTCTTTTCGCATCCATCCTAACTATTCTTTTAGTGTCTGTTTTCCCCTACAAAGCATCGCTCAGGCGAAATACTTATTTTTAAGAACAGAAATAATCTTTAAACTTATGAAAAGCTCAACTTTTAATCTATGAATCGAATCATTCACAAACGAAATCGTTCGCGAACAACTGATTCAATCGTTCGTTCATTCAAACGCATCGTTCGCGAACGACTGATCCAATCGAACAAATTGTTTGCGAATGACTGCTTCAATGTAACGAATCATTCACGAATGACTGATTCAATCAAACATATCGTTCGCGATCGACTAATTCCATCAAACAAATCGTTCGCGATCGACTGATTCAATCGTTCGCGATCGACTGATTCGATCGAACAAATCGTTCGCGAACGACTGCTTCAATTTAACGAATCATTCACGAACGACTGATTCATTCGGATAAATCGTTAACGAACGACTGATTCATTCAATTGATTCATTTGAAAACAAATTTATTATTGGCAACACTGTATGAAATGGTCGAATAAAGAAAACAAAAAAAATTAATAGAAATCTACCAATCACAAGCCTTCAAACTTTAAGCTCAATTTTCTCGTAAACGGCGAGCTTTCTAGAAAAATTCATGACAACCGAAGTTGTAGAGCTTGAAATTCCTGACATCCTGACCATCAAAATGCCCTCCGTTCTTTTCTACGGTGCACCATTCGCGAGATATTTTCAAAAAATCAGTCGAATAAAGAAAACAAAAATTAATAGAAATCAACCAATCACAAGTTTTCAAACTTTAAGCTCAATTTTCTCGTAAACGGTGAGCTTTCAAGAAAAATTCATGAGAACCAAAGTTGTAGAGCTTGAAATTCCTGACCATCAAAATGACCTTCGGTTTTCTCTATGGTGCACCGTTTGTGAGATATTTTTGAAAAACTGAATGAACTTTAAAATCGAAACGCTCAGCTTTCAAAGCTCGGATCGACTTCAAAATTTAATTAGCTCTTCATCTATATACATTCTAATCACCATAAAAATTTCAAGTCGATTGGTCAACTCAAACGTGAGTTATCGCGTCAGAAAGAAATGCCCCAAAAATGAGATTAAAAGTTGAAAATCTCAGCTTTCGCTGCACAGAATTGCACCAAAATCTAATCAGCTCTTCCTCTACATAATCTACACCTACTGTAAAATTTTCAGCCCGATCTGTTCAGTTTAACGAGAGAAATCGCGTCAGAACGAAAAGGCTTCAACAAATAAACAAACAAAAAAATTCTTCTGATTGCAATAGCGGATTCCCGCTAGGGCGGGAAGTCCGCTAAAAATGGCATTACAAAACAATAAACTTACATCACTGTATAAGTGTTCCGGTTTGACTGCCATCACGTAATCGTAATCTATATTATTGAAAAAATTGAGTAGTTTTCTGTCATTTCCTGGATATCCATCGTAATCAATTCTTTTAGCCAGCTCATAAGCTATCGATACGTGATCCGGCACTCTTTTTGTCACCGGACTGAATACGTATGAACCCATAAGAATTGCCTTACAGAATAGTCCTGCCGGTATTTTCAACGTCGAAGTTATTTTGAAAAATTAGGAAGTACATACATGAAGCATGTATCTATAGAATTGGAAAAGGGCCTAACTTCCAAACTTTTGCGAACTGGTGTAAAATGGTTTTTTTTTTATATTGCATTTGAAAATTTTAAGCCGAATGTGATAGCACTGCTAGTCAAAAAAGTGTATTTTGGAATTTGACGTTAGACTCTTTTCAAATTCCATGCTTCACATACTTTCATTAAAATAGATTTCGGGTACCTTTGGCCAAAGGCGACAATAATAAGCAATGTACAAGTGAGGCTCCGCTGCTACTACCCATCAGTGTTATATTTTGTGGGTCGCCTCCGAAAATGTGGATGTTTTCGGCGATCCATTGCAGACTAAGTATTATGTCTTTTAAACCTTGATTTCCCGAGCAAGCTTTCATATGCAAATTTAAAAATCCTAAAAAGCAAAAAAATTGTTTTTAATGAATTCACGTACGCAAACGTGTTATTAAGTAGGTAATTTATCAACCAATCAAATGTAGTCTGTAACACACGCAGACGTATACAACGTCTTTATTCATAATGTAATCTGGTGCGCCATAATACCACGGCTCTGGAGAACCATGAAAGAATCCTCCGGGATGAATATTTACGATAACGGCTTTCAACGAATTTCCTTTCGATGATACCTGTAAGTCATAATGAACTCAAAGGTTTTTATTTAGTCCACCTCCCACCGTTTGGCAGTTCGTGAATTTGGACATAACTTTGAGAATAATTTTGGTGGCACAAGGCCCTGATAAATCTCCCCATGGAAGGTACTGAGCCGTGAGCCTTTTCCATTGCTTCTAGAGTGAAATTCAACCACTCAAAATCGATCAAACTACGTGTAATTATTTTTTACATTCACGTCCAAAATATTTCCGAAAACATGTGAAAATCATTTCAGCACTCGAAACAAACAAATCGAGAATTCAGCAGTCAAAATATGATTAGCGTCCTATGAAAAATTGAATAAAATTTGTACCTTCCTCTCTATCCTCGAATTACTAACACGTTTTGCTAGAAAAATTATTATACGCGGCGTGCAAAAGAAACAGAATACTTATTAGGTAGAATTCTGCAGAAAATCTCACTTTTATGCGAGAATCCTGCCTCATTCAGAGGCCTTCCTGATAAATTCGCGATGTATACGCGGAAATCGAATCAATAAATTTCTACATTTTCATTTCCTTTTATTATAAAACTCAAAAGATAAAAATCACATTTTCGTAATCGTAATGATAAAACTAGATAATATAAATGGTACTGGATAACCATAAACTAAAGCTACAATAATCGCGACTGGATCGCGTAATTCGATAAACGATCTTATCAACTCTTCCTCCCTAAGGGGAGTAACGCGTAGGAGGTCGACGCTCGCGGGCTGGCCTCGGAGTACGAGCAGGTAGCGGAGTAGCGGGCCTCGGAGTTCGAGGAGGAATTGCTGGATCAGTGGCTGAAGATCCCGTAGCATCGACGTTCGAAGAAGTTGACGAAATTCCCGAAGAGCTCGGGGAAGTATTCACCGGAACATTCGTATCCGGAAGAATAACTGACGCTGACGATTGCATTGGCAAGGAAGGTTGAGTTTGAGTCGGAGAGTTCTCAGGAACAGCCGATGGAATCGCGATAATTTGATTCGTATGTCGTTTATGGACTTGACCAGATGTGTCCAAAATTTCGTATAACACATTACCCAACTGTTTCACAATTTTTCCTTTGCGCCAGCGTTCAGCACCACGATACATCCGAATTTGGACCGATTGTCCAATTTGAAAAACACGTTTAACATTTGCCTCTTCGGGCTCCACTTCTTTGGAGGGAAAACCAGGCTCAACGGAGTTCGGATAGTTCGTTTAAGGAACAACTCAGCCGGAGATTTCCTAGTTATTGCATGCGGTGCTCGACGATAAGCCAATAAGAATCGATCTAGGCGTTGGGTGATATTTCCCAACCGTTCGCCTAATAATCCGCGTTTGACCGTCTGAACCGCTCTTTCTGCTTGGCCGTTGCTAGCAGGAAAGAAGGGGGGAGAGGTAGGGTGTTTAATACCACACCTCTTCAAATAATCGTTGAACTCGGTAGACACAAATTGAGGACCGTTGTCAGAAACGATAACTACTGGGTAACCAAAACGAACGAAAAGACTGTTGAGACATTCGATAACCACAGTAGAAGTAGTTGACTTGACTGGAAAAACTTCAATCCATTTCGAGAAGGCATCTACGATTATAAGGAGATCGATACTTCCAACTTGGGCAAAATCAATATGAATGCGTTCCCAAACTGCGTCAGGTCGTTTCCAAGCACATAGGGAAACTTTGGCTGGATCTTTAGTGTTGTCTTGACACGTCGTACAGGCTTTAATTAAACGTTCAATATCGACATCAATTTTGGGCCAGTATACATAACAACGAGCCAAGGCTTTCGTCTTTTCGATTCCGAGATGACCATTATGAAGTTCCGAAAGAATACGTTGACGTAGGGCAGTGGGAATATAAACTCGATCGCCGCGAAAAATAATACCATCATGTAATGAAAATTCATGAAGGTTTGACGTTGAAAAACCAGCTCGCAATTCACGTAAGAGTTTTAATAGCTCCGGATCCTTCAATGTGGCTGAGCTAATTTCTGAGCTGGTTACCGGTAATGCTTCCAATTGAATTTGGCAGATTCGAGTAGGCATGTCGATTTGATTTGGATTACCAATAGTAACCGGAAAGCGAGAGCAGAAATCAGCGTTAGCATGATCTTCTGATTTTCGAAATTTCAAAGTATAGGTAAAATCTTGCAGGAATATAGCGTAATGCAATAACCGTGTCGCACTGAGAGATGGTTTCGCAGCATGAGCCGACAGTATCGATTCCAAAGGTTTACAATCCGTAAACAAGATGAAATGACGTCCGAACAGGTAAATGAAAAATTTTCGAACACCCCAGTAAATTCCCAAAGCTTCTTTATCCAACTGGGAATATCGTTCTTCAGTTGGAGTTAAAGTTCGAGAAACAAAAGCGATTGGCCGTTCACCTGTTGAGTCAATATGGCTTAATACTGCCCCAATCGCGTAAGGCGAGGCGTCGGTAGCCAAAATGACTTTTTTCTTTGGATCGTACGGCGTTAAAATTCTTTCTGATGCAATTTCCTCCTTGATAAAATTGAAGGCTTCTTCGCATTCGGTAGTCCATTCGAATTTGGCTCCTTTACGCAATAACAAATTGAAGGGATGGCATACCTTCGATAAATTGGGAAAGAATCGTCCATAGTATCCAACGAGACCGATAAAAGACTTCACTTCGGTGACATTCTTCGGTTGAGGCACCTTTAAAATTGCGTCAATTTTTTCGGTAGTTTTCTGGATACCTTCCTTGGTGATACGATAGCCAAGGTACTGCAATTCGTCTGTTAAGAACTGGCATTTTTCTTTGTTTAAGCGGATATTATTTTCCTTACAAAGTTCAAAGAATTTACGAATCCTGGCTAAATGTTCCTCTGGAGTACGCGACGAAATCTTAACATCGTCATAGAAAGCTCTGCAACCAGGAATGCGCCGAGTTAACTGATCGATAAACCGCTGCCACTCAGCCGGGGCTGCTTGTGGACCAAAGTATAACCGGTTGACCAGATATAATCCTCGATGAGTATTTATGGTTAACATTTGAGCAGTTTCTGGAGATACCATTAGATGAAGATATGCGTCCCGGATATCGAATTTCGAAAAATATATGCAATCGTTGAAATCGTTCAAAATTTCCTGGACGTCTGGAATTGGGTAAAATTCAGGAATTGCCTCACGGTTGACGGTTACACTATAATCTCCCGGTAAGCGATATGAACCGTTGGCTTTCTGTACCGGAACAATTGGCGTAGCCCAATAAGATGAGTAGATGCGGGTGAGAACCTTTTGCTCCTCCAAATAGTCTAGAGCATCATCCACATCATCACGAATCGCATAAGGTACTGGTCGCGGATGGCAAAAAACCGGTTTCGCACCAGGTTTTAGCTTAATTGAAACCTCAACATTGGGTACACAACCAATACCATCGGCAAAAATTTCGGGAAATTCCTCGACCAATTTCATGACTTCAGCGAGTAAATTTATGGCAGTCTGCTTAACAGAGGGTGACGGGTTATCGGAATTCTGGAAATAATTCCTAGTATCGATATTGAGCGGATATAACCAATCTCTACCCATCAGCGTATCGTATTTTCCATCAACAATTCGGATACATTTCCGGTAGGTACGACCTTGAAACGAGACGTTGACTGGTAAAATTCCAATTAACTCAAACGTCCCCGAAGTATACGATTGAAAAGTTCGGTTAGCTTTACGAATTTTCTTCTCCCAGCCGAACAATTGGCAATTAGCAAGAGACATAAACGTAAAAGGAGAACCAGAGTCCGCTTCGAACTTAATTTCCTTGCCTTCGACCATCATAGGAATCATCACCTTAGGAAGAGGGGGTTCGGTGTCCGAAACGCTCGAAACTCTATTTTGAAAACATTTAACTTGACAAATATCAACCACGATTGGGCTCGACGGAACATTAATTTGCTTAACCCGACTTCGTGGTAACATGGCCGCCTCACGTATCTGTTCCGGAGTTTTACCACAAACATTAGCAAAATGGCCTGTTTTCAAACATTTTTTGCAAGTCGCGTCTTTAAATTTACAATCCGGGCTGCGATGATTTTTTCGGCCACATTTGTAACAGACGACTATTTCCTTTTTATCATCTTTAGAAGAATTCGAAATTTCCTTCTTTTGTTTTGGTTGAAATTTAGGCACTTGCTTACGTTGAACCCTTTCATTAATTTTATTCACATGAGAATTTTCTTTCGAAGTCGTTGGCAACACTGGAACTGACGTTTTGGTTGTTTGGGACAATTTGCTTAGACCCTGACCCGTAAGCTCGTTGCTCAGCGCCTTATCAATCACCTGCTGTAGAGTTAAATTAGGCGTTCTCAAAAATAATTCTGGGCATCGGTATCACGTATCCCTTGCACAATTTGATCCCTTAATTCTTCATTAAGTCGTTGATTAGGATCATGAGGTACAGCAGCGGCATCCGCAGCAACCACAGGCGCTGGCGTTATAAATTCACACGTAGCCGCCAATTCACGTAAAGCAGATAGATAAGAACTAAAATTTTCATTCTCACCTTGCATTCGGCGACGGAAGTTGAAACGTTGAACCACCACTAAAGGTTGTGGGTTATAATACCCCTGCAAACTGCGTTGAATTTCAGCAAAAGAACAGGCTGATGGCAGTTTGGGTAAAGTAAGCCGCTTCAGGATCGCGTACGTCTCGGCTCCAACACAAGAGATTAAATAATTTACCTTGTCGGTATCCAACGTCGATTCAGCTTCCATATGAGCCGTGAACCTCTCGAACCAATTGACAAAAGGTTCCTTTGAAGCATCGAAGTGTTCAAAACGCCCAGACGCCATGGTAATTTGGTGTCTGATATCAAGTATGGCACAAACACACACGAAAGATTCGAATACCTCGTCGCCAGTTGATAAATTCGCGATGTATACGCGGAAATCGAATCAATAAATTTCTACATTTTCATTTCCTTTTATTATAAAACTCAAAAGATAAAAATCACATTTTCGTAATCGTAATGATAAAACTAGATAATATAAATGGTACTGGATAACCATAAACTAAAGCTACAATAATTGCGACTGGATCGCGTAATTCGATAAACGATCTTATCACTTCCGAAGTGGATTTTTTCAAATTTCCTCCATTCTCGATTCCAATCATTTAGGTAAAAAATTCTTTTTTTTTCGATTTTTACTTTTGAAAGAAAATTTTGATTTCACATTTTTCAGGATTTCTTCCAACACCCAAATCAATACTGGAAAAATTTTAATATCGAATAGGTACATAACAATTTTAAAATATTCAATTCAAATTAAAGAAGCTGGAAAAATTTTGAAATGAAAAATTTGTATTTAAAATGAATTTGATCATTGATTGTCGAAACCCTATACTTAAGCTAGTCCATTGTCGAACAATTTTGGAACTACCGAACAATTCTGGAGCTGCCGAATTAAATTTTTGGAACTACCTAAATAAGTTAGAAGTACCGCTAAGAATAACCCCTGCATTTTGAGAATGTATGAACATCTGACAAAGCTACAGAACCAACTTTTTCGGTTTCCGCAGAAAATTTCCATTCAAATAACTCGATCATTTCTGCATTCGATTTGCCGTGAAATTTTCTACAACTCATACCATGGTCATTATGGCCTTGAAACTCTTACTTTTCTCTTCAATTTCACTTTTTTGCGAAAAAATGCAATTTTTTCACAAAATTTTGGGAAGAATGAGCTGTAACTTTTTTTCTGAAAGAGATGGAAAACTGCGGTTTGCTTAATTTGATTCGCCGTAAAATTTTCTATGATCTCAGTCCAAAAAAAAAAATTATATATTTTTTGTAATGCAAATGCTCAGGTTTATTGCTCTCGACGAAAAATCAGTTGTTAACTTGTTAGCGCCCCCCCCCCGTCCATTTCTAAAGCAAACTTTGGTCAAAAAGTAGGTATATTTTTTCCTTCATTAGTTACATAAAAGCAACCCAAATTTGACAATGAGAACCTAGAAACAAAAATCGTGTCGACTGGTGTAATTAATGAGCAGACATGTGGATAATTATTGAGGAGGTACCTATTGCTTTCTGGAATGATTCGTTTTCGTAATAGGTATATGTAATGTACCTATACTCACCTGTGGTGTGTAAATATTATTGTACAGGCAATCTTCCGTACCAATTAATTCCTTTTTCCGCAACGAGAATTGACTGCAACCTTGTTTCTGAACTGTTGCATCTAAAATATTATTCCAAGGTTTTGCTACGATCGGATCCTATTTATTTTTTTATTGAGTTATGATCGTGCCGTGTTCTTGTTCAATTTCAGCCTTAATTTCATATTTCTATGTTGAAAATATGACTTACTTTGAAACGTGCTGAACCTTCAGTCGATTTGCCGTAAGGTACTCCAAAAAAGGCATAATATTCTGCTCCAGAATATGTGGTTTTAGTCTTAAATCCGCGTACTTTACCTTGTTTCACCGTGACAGTAACTTTCTCATTCATTTTTCAGTAGAGGTATAATTTTCGATCTAATTTAATGGATATGGAACGGGTGTGCCACTTTTACATACGTATATGCGAGCTATACACTTAACAGTAATGTTTCTTTTTTTCCACTTTTAAACAAGAAGGTGAGCTCGTTATCATCAAGCAGTTGTATGTAGATATAGATACCAAAGACCAGAACTTGACATTCTTGCTGTTTGATATACTTACTTACCTATTTGTTGAAATTGGAAAATATTAAAATTTGAAATGTCAAATATTATTTCTGTAATTTCTGCCAATTTCATTCATTTCAAATTTTAAGAGCATGGGAAAGTTGATGAATTTTTAAAATGTGGAAAAGTTAGGAAAGTTTTGAATTTTTGCTGGATTTTTGTAAAAATCCGGAAAGATGAATCACCGTGAAACGGAGTGATCATCGGTTAAAAATGGAAGTTACGTAACCGGGAATGAATCGGATAATGGCATTCCAGGGCATCAAAACTCCCTATTCGGTAAAACGTTGAAGAATGTGAAGTGCGAATTGCATTAATGTTCATAGTCTGTTAACGTTGAGAAGACCGTGATTATGTTCCCTCTTACAAACAAAAATTCTCGTTTAAAACCGGGTTTCCTCCCTTATTTTTCCAATTACGACTTTTGCAGCCCTATTGTAACATTGGAATATCAACGTTTCAACAGTATTACCGCATGTAAATGGAGAAAAAAGCTGTTTTAAACGAGAATTTTTGGTTGGGAGAGGGAACATAATCACAGTCTTCTCAACGTGAACAGACTATAGTACCTATAGAATAGACATAATTTTTTTCCTCCAGTTTGAAATTTTCCCCCTATTAAAATCCTGAGAAGGTAATAACTTAGTATGTATGCAGTTTTTCTACTCCCGGGGTGCAAGAAAAGAAAAATTATTCCGATTTTTTCTGCTTGTGCCTGCTGATAATTTCTGCACGTCTTTTCTGCTGTTGCCGACTTTTTTTTCTGCCGAATTCTACCTTTTTCTGCGAAATTATCCCAGAGGACAATGTGCAACGCTCAACGGGATGTCAAACAAGGTACGTTCAATGCGCAGCAGTGATCGAAATAAGCAAAAAGTGAGAATGCCTGTTATTTTCTGCCCATTTTTCTGCCTTTTTCTGCACGCCGGGTAAGTACCCGGTGTGCAAAGAATTCAGAAAATCGCCGGCGATTTTTCCCAGCGAATCGCCACGGAATCGTGAATGAATCTATCAATACGTTACACCATGGGGGGTAGAAACAGACCAGTATCAGTAACAAAATGAAAAAAAAAAGACAATATGAGAACTATAAGGCAAGTGAGGCTAATCTAACGGGACTTTCCGTGAGTTACAGGAGTACGCCACCACTATAGGTGAAAGAATGGGGCAAATTGTCTTATTTTTAAGCAGTGGGCCTTCAAGCCCAGGTAGTGGCGAAAATTTTTTGTCATTTTTTTTGCCTCAACATTGAACAAAAAATTCTTTATTTTACATAAAATGTCTTAAAACGCTTTCAATCAATGCAGTGAATGGAAAATTACAAAAAATCTCACTTTTTGTTTACTTTGAAGCTTTATTTTTTATGAAGTACCTACCTAAGCAATTTTGAAATTTTAGGAATTTGTTAAAACTTATAAAATCAACTTCAGCATCTGAAATTTAGACTTCGAAGGTGGTGGTATTTTTTTAATGGCGTTTAAAAAATTATTTTGATCAACAGTCATTTTGATGAAAATAAGTGAAGTACCGGGTGACCGGAAAGTACATACCGAAAAAAATTTAAAATTTCAGTAAAAAAAATTTATTGGCGAGGTAATCTTTTTTTTCTCATATTCTACTAAAATAGACTGTCTTCTAATCTCTGCATAAGTTATTGCTCGAAGAACCTCAATAATCCACAATTTTCTCGTAAAACAGAAAAATAATTCAGTAATTCAGGGATAAATCATCTGGTTCCAATTTGTGAAGCGCTGAAATCTAACCCTCCTTATTTCAAGGTTGAACGCATTGTTTTGAAATTGACAGGGTTGAAATCAAGCTTTTGGCTATCTTGAAACCTACCCCCAGATATTCGAAGATTTTATTCCGCGCAATTTTTAAATTTTGCTTGACTAATTTTAGCTGTAGCATTATAAACTAAAATCGAATTATGCTTCACAAAAAATTTAAAAGAGTTGAGAATCTATGAAGTGGCCTATGATCGAATAGTAATGAACCAAGGATTATGCCAGAATTGAAATTTTTCGGATAAGTTGATTAGGGAATTTTTGAGAAGCATTTATTTTTGGGAACTACTTTTCGGTCACCCTGTATAACGAAGCATAAAAATTTTTAGAAAATTTGATTGTATAGCGTGAGATCTGGAAAACAAACTGAAAGTTTGTAAAAAAAAAAAAAGGATCAAAAAAAGTGAAAATTTTCCTTCAAACTACCAAAATTTTTCTCTCAACGAGTCTATGAATAATGATTACATGATTTCTTTTTAAATGCTCTCTTGGTTTTAAAAATGATTTGTTTCAGAGAAAACAAAAAAAAATTAATGAATGAATAAAAATTTTTTCAATCAAAAACAAAATTTTTTAAAAATTTCTACCTCAACTCATAACACAATTCCAATTTAGAATTGAGATTTCAGAAATTTAAGGAGAAAAATGATTGGAAAATTGGAAAACTTTTTCTCTTTCAATTATAATTTTTTTAAACCAAATTTCTTGTAATATTTTTTTGTAACTTTATTTTTTTCTCGAAATTAACTTATTCATGTGCAACAGGGATTACTATAAACTAGATTGATCTTCGGCAAATAGCAGAAAAATCACAGACTTGTAAGTGTCGAAGATGTATTTGCGATTCGCCGGCGAATCGCTGCAGGATCGCCGGCGCCTAAAAATTGCGATTTTTCCCGCGATTCGCCGGCGATTCTCCAATTCCTTGCACACCGGGTAGTTTACTTTACTTCACAACAAGAGAGGAAAAATATTGTTTTTTCTTCGAATTCTGAATATTTTTTCTTATTACGGGAGAAAAGCGCGAAGTACCTAGCTCTTTGCTCCCGCTATAAGGAAATAACTGAAAAAAATCAAAAAAAATAATTTCATTATAATCATTTTCATTAGAAGTGGTTTAGATAAAAATGTATCGAGTATGAATTTTTTTGTCATTCAACTTTCTTATAGGTAAGTATGCCTAAGTACGTAGGTGCTTCCTCGTCACCTTTGAGAACCGAAAAAGAAAAGGGTTAATTACTCACAATGATTAATTCGTTGAAAAATTTCTAAAAATTCCATTTGATAGCCAAGAGTGAGTATAAGGCGAGATAAAACATGATTTTGCAATGTGACTAAACCATTAGCAAATACACTATTGAAATTCGTTCCTATCATAGGCGCATCCAATTCAAAATTTCAAATCAAAAATTAAATGTTCGAGAAATGCAGTTTTAATATGAACAAACATTACAATATCTTCATTCAATCATTTGGAGTTTTCAAAATTTTCTTCAAAAACTATTTTCATCTTTTTGGAATTTATTTTTCAGCCCATGCCAAAATTCCATACGATCCCCATTCAATAACCCGTCTTTTACTTGTAACGTTTCATCGATTATCAAATGGCTCGGCTGATCTGGTGTCGTAGGTTTCCAGGTTACATTCATTCCATCGTAATTGGGGTTGCTGAAATGATGATCCATTGATAGATTCACTTCTAGTTTTTGTCTAATCAGAGCTGTAAAAATATTCGTAAGGTTGTGTGCCTGCAAGGGATTTTCTTACGATGTTTTAGCGAATGTTGTCAGCAGACTCGTGAATGTTTCTATAATTTGTCTATCTTTTGGCTGTATAAGACCCATACTTTTGCCAGCCATTGTTTCTTCGTAACACCAGTAGCTATAGTCGGCTCCGTGAAAAGCTCCTAGGCAAGCAAAATCTCATATAAGTTTAATTCGATGTCAAGAAGATATTTCATACCTGGTGTTTATTTTTTTTCTTGAAATTTTATGGTTTTCTTTCAATTTTAATGCACCTAAGAGATATACCAATCGGTATAGTGAAATTTGGCGTGGAAACAATAAAAAAGTAAGTACCAAAAGTGTATCACTGAAGGAAACTCATAATGTCATAATCCAAAATTTCAGGTGCTGAAGTTCATTGCGTGAATTTTAACGAATGTTTATTTATTCGAAATTTTCCCATTGTCCCGCAAAATAAAATTTAGTCAAATTTATACCTACTACTTTACCTTATGGTCCAGATAAAATATTCAAGTAGAACGATAGGTTAGGTACTATGTAGATTTTTACAGATAATTTTCTGGATCGTTACCGACTAGAAAATGATAGATGACCTTTTTCGAAATTTTTAGCAGATTTTCATATTTTAAAGAACAATGGAATAATAATCTAAAATTTGAAAAAAATCGTCAAAATTTGAGAAATGATCTTTAGAACCTAAAATTTCAGGAATCGGGTTTTCCATTAAGTACATAGGAAGTTTTGGTAATTTTTCTGGCCCTCGATTTTTTTGTCTGTTGGAATACAGCTCCTTTGTTGGATTTTTTAAAGTGGTTTCCAAAACAAAGAGAGAATAGTAGTTTTATCATATTCTTTTTGTGCAGTATTTTAAAACTGGCAGTTGAAAAAAACCTTTTATGTATTTTTTTAATCCTTTAGTTACTACGGTTCTCATTCCACACATTTTGCTGTCATACAAAAAATTGTATACATAAACCGAGGAAGGAAGATCCGTTGAAATGACGTTTATGAACGTATCGTAAACTGCTGATAAGGTTACATCAGTGAAAATCTGAAAACCCAATCACCAAAAAAATAACGTGCAGAGAGCATTGAAATTACCTACAAATGAATTTATGATGATGTATGTAACAATGAAGTAATTACTTGGCATAAAATCAAATCTGACGCTGTCTCTATCGATTCGCCTCCCAAATAGAAATTCTCCACTTCTTTTTGAATCAATTTAGTCTCATTCTCATTCAAGGCGGCTCCCCATGAACAATAATTTTGTCGTATTACGTTACGAAAGCCGACGGCTATTGAATGACGAAAATTTTCTAGAAATCAGACGACAACCGGTTTAGCAATAGTCGATACTTACGTGAATTAGGTAGACAATTTTGTTTTCGAATGAGTGAAATTACGGAGTCGTGCTAGGACCATGATTGCTTCCATTTCGCAGAATCCTATTATTACCGGTACACGATTTGTCGATGGTATAAGTTTATCCCCCGAAATAGGCAAAGGTGACTTTTCTCCCGGTTCAGGCGTGGGATTGAATGGTGAGATAGGATAGACCTCGAGAGTTATCTGAAAAATAGAATGTAAGTCAATGTTTACCTAATTGTTTATTCTCCATGATATCTACCATGGTTTTTTGTTTGGTGCATTGTTGCGGGTAATTAACGACAAGGAATGTTTTAGAATTCGCTTATTGCCAAAACCTTGTAAAACTTTAGAGTTTCAGCCGCCATTCTTTTTGTTTCGAATATTTTAATCCTAGCGGCGGCATGCACCTCAGAATATTGAAAAAGTAAAAAAGGTGGCTGATTGTTTACTCAAGGTGTTTTTTTTTTTACAATGTTTCACTCTCATTTTGATACGTCACACGATATTTTTGCCGAATCTCACTTTTAACCCATCCCCCACCCCCTCCCCTTGCATCCAAAATTTTTTTTAGTTCGACAATTCGTAATCTACAGCCTTGAAAACACGCATTTCGATACATTACACGATATCTTTGGCAAATATTACTTTTGAGCTCCTCCCCATCCCTCAATTTTGTGCTCGAAATGGGTTAAAATTGCTCAGAATTGATTTTCATCAATAATTTTGTTCTGCTCGTGAAATCTTAACCCATGTTGATAGGTCGCAACCCATGTTTCAGTTTTTTTTATGTCCACAGTTTTCCTCAAACTTTGACTCATTGGACACAGAATGAACCCAAGAATACAGAGCGCTCGTTTTTTTTGTACAGCACACTGCATAACCTCTACAGGGGCATTATTGTGCCAAAAATTATCAAATTTGGTAAAAAATCGCACTGGGGGGCGGGGGAAACTTCTCATTGTTCCCGTGACCAAAAGGATGTGGCATATATTTGGAGTTGGGGGAGTGTTTGCTACCAGAATATGAAAAAAATTATCCAAATTCAAATTCAAAAATTGAGAAAAAATATGGGTTTTTAGGACTCAGCTCCCTATTGTGCCCGGGTAAAAATCCAAAATACGGTTTTTTGGGATCACCTGACCCATACCTGAAATGAAACTAATTATTTTTTTGTCCAGCTGAAATGCACGCTCAATGAATACTTTTTGCCACTTATACTGTAGACTAGTACGCTTTTCAGATATCAAATAAAAATCCAATGAATTTTCATACCTTAACAAAATGCTATTCGATTGGTATGAAATAAAGAAGGTGGTCGGAGTCTGCGTTGTTAAATTCCTTCAATTAGGTAAGTCCTTATAATTGATTGTGAGTGTTAAACTGGCGTTCAAAAAAGGTTGAACTACGTTTTAGAAATATATGTAGGTAATGGACTTACATCAGTGTATAAACTTGATGAGTTTCTTCGAATCACGTCATCGTAATTTATATTCTTGAAAAAATTGAGCAGTTTCCTATCTTTTCCAGATTGTCCTTCATAACCCATACTTTTAGCGAGCTCATAAGCCATCGAAACGTGATCCTGCGGTACCTTTGTCACTGGAGTGAATACGTACGAACCCATAAGAATCGCCTTACAGAATAATCCTGCCGGTATTGCCAACGTCGTGGTTATTTTGAATAATTTAGGAAGTACTTGGTTTCATAAAAATAGATTTCGGGTACCTTTGGCCAAAGGCGACAATAATAAGCAATGTACAAGTGAGGCTCCGCTGCTACTACCCATCAGTGTTATATTTTGTGGGTCGCCTCCGAAAATGTGGATGTTTTCGGCGATCCATTGCAGACTAAGTATTATGTCTTTTAAACCTTGATTTCCCGAGCAAGCTTTCATATGCAAATTTAAAAATCCTAAAAAGCAAAAAAATTGTTTTTAATGAAGTCACGTACGCAAACGTGTTATTAAGTAGGTAATTTATCAACCAATCAAATGTAGTCTGTAACACACGCAGACGTATACAACGTCTTTATTCATAATGTAATCTGGTGCGCCATAATACCACGGCTCTGGGGAACCATGATAGAATCCTCCTGGATGAATATTTACGATGACTGCTTTCAGCGAATCTCCCTTCGACGCAAGCTGTAAATTATTAATTAAGAAATGATCAACTTTGACCTGAATCTGTTTTATTTTGGCCCCCCTCTTGAACTGCTGCTTGGCGGGTTCGTTTTTCTTAAAAATGAATCTAATACCGAATTTGGAGAGCAAAAAGTATGGGTACGTAGGTAAGTAGTAAGTACGAAGTAGGTAGATATGTATAGTTCTCAGGTGAATAATGAATTGGATACGAAAATCCGCAAAGGAAAGCTTTTTTATTTTCGGTGTTCAATGTGAGTTCTGATTCAAGTTTTTTTGTTGAGTCGAACTGATCGAAGTTTTTGAATTATTATGAACACAATGAATCAGTACTCGTGTCTCAGGGAGTTTCACATATTAATGCTACCTAGTTAACAGTCTTTAAAAAATCCTAAAGCAATCTCCCATCAAATAACTTGAATTATAAGTACCTTCTACCTAATAGTCTACAGTTCAAACCCAGAAAAGTGCTCTAGAAAGTGAATATGCTATGCTTTTTTGCGGAACGAAAAAATCAGTTGGTTTCTTGTGAATATATGTAGGTGGGACATTCACGAAAATGAGCTTTTTCGATTTTTGCCGCGTCACTATAGGGAGCTGGAGCCTGAAAAGCCCCCATTTTTTCAAGTTGACGGGAGATTAATCGAAATTCCAATTGCAGATTCATTCTTAGCAACACAAAATTCACCTTGACAAAAAAAATGGCGTTCCTGAAAAAAAAAATTGCAAAATTTTCTTTTTTATTACAAATTTTGAAAAAGTGGCCTAGTAAAAAAATAGCTGCACTGGAATAAAAATTTTTGATACCAAAAACTTTTGGTTTGATTAATGAAATAACTAAAAAATTTTGGGTCAAAGTTTAAACTGTGCATACTCAAAACTGTTATAGGCACAAAAATTCCGACCCTTTTTCTCCATTCTACACATCGCCAATCAGTGACGTACCGAAGGCATTTTCCAGGGGGGGGGGAGATCTCATGAAAAATCCCAACTCGAATTCATGAAATTCCCAACTCAAAATGGATGCAACTTGAAACACCAGAACAATTTTACGAAGAAAAAAGATATGAAATTTTTATTCAAATGAATTTTGAACACCATTAAAAATCTAAAAAAATTTCATATCTTTTTTTGTTGTTGAAATTGCCAAGTTGCCGAGAGTGAACAGGTTCAAAAAATGAGTTCACTGACAATGTTTGGCTATCAAAGCTCTACAAATTTCATTTGGAAAATTTTTTCTAATCTCGATTTTTGGTGTATTTTTGACAACCGGTTGCAAATTATCGAACCGGTTTCAAAAAATATCACATTTCAATCGTTTCGGTGTGTAGACTTCAAATCCATAAAAAACCTAGACCCCCTCCCCATTTTTAAACCAAACCCGGTTTCTCAATTAGTGGACACCCTGTAGGTAGAACTGAAAATTTGACTATCAATCTTCAATGTCCTTGTCTCCAGGAACATATTGCCGTTTGAATCATCCTGATATCTCTTTTCAGTTTCGAGATATCATGAAGTGTTTTTCGTGGACAGGACTTTTGTGTCATACTGTATAATATTACGTTGTACATAGGGATTAGGTAAGTAAGTAGGTAGTAGGTACATGAATTTTTGTTTGGAATTGCACCTCTAAAACATCATGTAGAAGACAAAAAACATCAAAAAAATTTTCAAATCACCCACTTATTTGTTATTTCCCTCAGTGTAGAACTGTAGAGTATAACTCTCGCAAATTTGAAAAAATTTGGTTTAAAAATCTCGGAAATGAAAATTTTTAGTGGGGGGGGGGGCTGAAAAACGTTTGGCTCCGTAACACGGGTTAGGAGAGGGGAAGGAGTCCAAAATTTTTACCTAGTTTCAAATTTCGGCTCTGAGCCAGATTCGCCAATCTTGACCGCCGCGCCGGTACCCTTTGTATTCCACTTGCAAAATGTAAAGTTTTTTAGATATCCTCCCTCTAGTCTGGTAGATAATATAAAATGGCGGAAAAAACATCGTAGATTTCACGTTTCCAATCATATTTGGCCTATGTTTGGTATTTTTTTTTTTTTTTTTTTTTTTCAGGACGAAAATAAGACATGAACAATTGGACATAAAGCCTTATCGAGAAGGTTTTGAAAAACTTCAGGTACTCTGAAGCAAATGTTGAATAATTTTGGTAGCAATGTAAATGGGTATAAAAAAACATCCTAGATTTCAAATTTTCAAACTGATTTTGTCTAGAAAATATACGTTGCTTGCTTATTGAAGCACCTTAGTACTTATCACATTTTAGGCATCCTATAGACTTTCTACATCGATTTTCAAAATCTGTAAGATACACCTTTATCTAGAAATCGACATTATACGGACATCTTTACCATATGCGCTGATATGGCGGGGAGGGGGAGGTGTTGACTTGATAAGACAACCTACCCTTGTTTATGTTTTATTTGTATTTTTGTGAAAGCACATAGGTGAGCGGTTTTCAATCATTTCATTTTGGAGGAAAACATGAGCAAGAAAAGTCGTTTCTTTACAAATTATGTTTGTTAACGAACTGACAAGTGAATTATTGGAATATTGGTTCATGAGATGAGTCGCATACTTACCTTTGGTGTATAAATGTTATTGTACAAGCAATCTTCCGAACCAGTCAATTCCTTTTTTCGCAGCGCGTATTGTCTACAACCTTCTTTTTGAACACTCGCATCTAAAATATTATTCCAAGGTTTTGCTTCGATCGGATCCTATTCATTTATTGATTTTATGTTAACAGTGTTCTATTTTCAGCCTTAATTTCGCTTTTTTTAAATTTTTTGTTTTTAATGAAAAAAATCACATACTTACTTTGAAACGTGCTGAGCCTTCAGTAGATTGCCCGTAAGGTATTCCATAAAAGGCATAATATTCTGCTCCAGAATATGTGGTTTTTGTCTTGAGTCCGCGTACTTTACCTTGTTTTACCTTCACAATAATTTTTTCATTCATTATTCAACTCCCAGAAAATTTCATAAATATTTTAAAATAAATTTTTTAGAGCTTGCAGTTGTACATACATACACACGTAACAGTAATGTTTTCGTATTACTTTTGAACAACTAGCTGAGCAACCTAGGTGAGTCCATTATTATCAGACAGTTATCAGTATGTGAACTACGAGTAAGCTTATCAGTTCAGATGTTCAATGTACTCGTATTTCTTGGCGAATGAAATATTAAAACTTTGTTATTTTTCTAATATTACTTCTTTCCATAGGTGGATTTAGAGGAATGGATGGGGGGGGGGGGAAGCCTAAGGTCGATGGTATGGAAAGATTTTTTCAGAAGGGTACAAACTGCAAATTCGGTACAAGGACTTGAAATGCCGGAAAAATTTTGTGAGGAAGAAGTAAAAGGCAACGTTGTTTGAAACTGTCGCCTTAAATATTTGATATACGTATCTAATTGTGATTTAATTTATACCCGAGGGAAGCGAGGGTAAAGCTTTGAAAAATTGGATTTTTTATGCCCAAAAAAGTCGTGTTTTTTGTATTTCTATGCTTTCAAAATTCCTACTTTTAATGTTATTTTAAGGAGAGGGGCGGGAGAACATATTCGTAAAAAGTGGCGTTACACGCCTTTTTTTTTTTTGTAAGAGTATAATTGAGGACGAAGACATGACACGGAGTACCTACCAGGAGAAGTTTCGAGAGAACAGAAACCTTCTCTTGCAGTGCTACTTCAAACAAAGTTTTTGGGGTGGCTAATTTCACTTTCGGGGGGGGGGGGGGCTAAGCCCCCTCGTCCCCCTGAAATCCGCCTGTGCTACTTTCATTTCCCTCAAATTTTTTGAATTGGTAGATCACTTTTATAAACGAATAACAAATCTAATGGAAAGGAAGAAAGGTTTGAAGTTTCTAAGATTAGAGTCAATTTTTTACCAGATGGTTTTCAAATAGTACGGGTCCAAGTACTATAAATAATGATCGGTAGACTTGAATTTTGTGCTGTTTCACATACTTAGGTAGGTACCTCAAAGGTCAGTAGATAGGGTATCTTCTACAAAAATAGTTTTTATGATTAGAGATCAATTATGCTTAGGTTGTTTTCTAACGATTTGCTGTTCGAAAGGATTATATTCGGTACCTGCTTTGCCAGAGGCGGTTCGAACATAAACTTTTTTGGGGGAGGGAGGAGGGGGTGTGATGATATTCAAAAGTGCCGACTGAAACATTCAAAATTGCCGATTAAGAATTCCCAAAATTTGATAATCGAGAATTTTTTGTTTCAGCAGCTTACTTACTTGCTTTCAAAGATAGGTAATAGTTTTAATGTGAATTGGAGGGAAACAAATGTGGCCCGAGCGAAGCGGGGTAGAAAATTTCAAGTAGATTCGATTTCAAGTTCAATAAAACAATATTATCAATTGATTATCTAACTTGATTAAAAAACTGGCCACTTGTACTCAAAAAATATTCACAAAGTAATACAATAAGGTCGAGCGCAGCGAGGCCAAAGCTTTTGAAAAATTTGATTTTTAGACATCAAAAAATAAATTTTGATGAGAAAAAATTTGATAATAAGTTGAAATTATTTTGAGGAAAAACATCATTTTTGTGGGATTTGGATTGTTTTACGCGTAAAATTATGAAAAAAAAAAAAAATCAATAAGGCTGAGCGCAGCGAGGCCAAAGCTTTTGAAAATTTTGAATTTAAGGCATCAAAAATTAGTTTTGATGAGAAAAAATTTGATAAAATAGATGGAACTTATTTTCAAGAAAAAAATCATTTTTGTAAGATTTGGATTGTTTTAAAATTACGGAAGAAAAAATCAATAAGGCCGAGCGTAGCAAGGCCAAAATTTTTGAAAAAGTCTGATTTGGAAAGTGAGTAATTTTGAAGTTTGATTGTGTTTTTTGAAAGAGGACATGTAAACTTGAAATGTTGACATGCTCCGTTTTTTATTAGTTAAGGGTAAGGTGCCCTATCTCCGACCCCCTTTTGAAAAACTGTCTCTATCTCCGAACCGTTTGGGTCAAAAATTTTAGAAATAGGCTTAAAAGATACCTTGAAGTGTCTACTACCTACAAATACCCGAAAGGTTGGAGCTCAAAAATAATTTTAAATATTGTTTACGATTTTTTTCCCGAAGGAAGTCAAAAATCGATTTTCAAAATTTCCCCCCTTCCTATTTCGGCAATTAATGATGCAATTTGTCGAAATTTCTTCTTTTTTTTTGTTCCTTTCTCACAGATGAACAAAATGAGTCGAAAACGTTAACTCTGCAGTCAAAACTCGCGGAGAAAAGTGGAAAAAAACCAAATTCGCGTTCAAAACAACAGATTATATGGTCAGAGTTAGGACACCATAAAACGAAAACTTGAGTCAAAAAAATTTGGTGCTTGCTGCGATCAATCTCCAAAACCAATTGCACCAATCGATGGGAAATTAATTTGTGATGATGGTAATCACATGGGTTACCTCGCCCGGCCGAGGTATTCGTGTTATCAATCACAGCTTATTAATTAAAACTCTTGGTCATTACCTACGGTACGGCTCGCTAGAGGACTAGCATAACCTTATATGGCTTCCGAGACGTCGAGTTTGTCTTATTATGCTTATCTGTAATAAAGGAATACAAAAAATTTTTCCAGTAGATTGCATCATAAACGGACGAAATCGAGAAGGGGTCGGAGTGGTCGGAGATAGGGCACCTTACCCTTATGCTGCGAAATTTCTAAAAAAATTCAGAGATTTTGCCGACTTACTTTTATATGTATATCTCCAAAATTTTGCCGATTTTGCCGTCTGAGAATCGACTGAGGTATTATATATACCCCTTCCCCCCATCGCGCCGCCCCTGTGCTTTGCAATGAAAATTAAAGGCGTATAGAATCAAAAGTAGCTTTCTCTATTGCAACTAAATTCGAGAAAAACGCGAAAAACTTCCTGAGCGCCTATATCATTTGATAAAATTGAGAGGTAATGGTTAAAATGTCTTTATACCAATGTAAGGATAATAACCTACCATTCGGTTTGGTCTAAAATCAACGGTAAAATATATAATTACTATGTAGGGTGGAGAAAATAAATGTTCCCAGTGTGTAAAATAGCTGTGAGACGCAGCAGAAACGCTGAGAATTTCCGCGGCGGCGTCAGGCACAGCAAAGAAGCAGACGCGCGCAAACGTTTTGATCCTGCAAGTAAACTTTACTTGGAACTAATCAAGAGAAAGAAGAACCAGTCCTATCCCCTCCCCATCATTTAATACATATATTCCCTATCCTTGATTGTGTGGTCTGCGCCATTGTTCACTAATCTTGAAATCAAGAATTTGAATCCTGGTGCAGGCTGTAAATTTTTTACAATACTTACTTTCCAGTATCTGAATTCTGACAAATAATTCAGCCAGCGCTAACAAGGTAAAGTGTTTCTACTCTGAGCTAAAAACTGGTTTTCGTATCTGCAGAATTATCTGTATCTGTCTCTGTACTGCATCTGATAAAATTGATCTGAGCTTGCAGTTCTTAAAAATTGATCTAAACGTTCATGATTTCGAAGTTTTTCTTTTCAAGCTGAATAACTTGCAGCTTTCATTTTGTTTAAAAATGAATGTTTTGTTTTCAAGCCCTTCTTTTCTGCACATGTTTAAAATGCCTGTACCCAATTTTGACAGAAAACTAAAGCAATTTTTTTTGGTCATACCATATTGTGAAGTTGATTGTGCCTTATCGTAAATAAATTATTGAGATCGAGTTTCTTGTAAAAATTGTGCAATTTCTTATAATCTGTTGATGGTCCATTATAACCAATCATTGTAGCAAGTTTGTTAGCGATTGAAGCATTTTCTTCGTGCAAAATTACGAGTACAAGTGGAATGAAGCAGTAACATCCCAAAATGATTGCTTTATGGTATAAACCTGTCAATTTTATCAATATTTAATTAGGAATGGTGATGAATAAAGTGTGCAGCCTATTAAAGAAGAGTTTGATCATTTCAGTACCTTTAGCCAAAGGTGACAATAGTAAAACATACCGGAATGAAATTCCGACATAAACGACTTCTCGATGCATAATGAAATCTGGGGCTCCATAATGGGATCTATCTGGTGACCCATTAGCAAATCCTCCTGGGTGAATATTTACCATGACTGCTTTCAAGGCACTTCCTTCTGATGGCAACTGGAACATCATTGTATAATTATCCTTGTTACTGAGGATTTCTGCTTTGATAAGTGTCAACAGTTTGAGAATCTTATCAAAAATTTTAGTATTATACCTCGGGGGTATATATGTTATTGTATAGGCAATCTTCTGATCCAATGATCATTTTTTTCAGCAGTGAAAATTGTATGCAACCTCCCTTTTCAATGGTTGCATCCAAAATATTGGTCCGAGGTTTTGCTTTGACCGGATCCTATGTTTCAAAAAATTATTACATGAAATGTTGCATCTATTTTATGAAGAAAAGTGGTGATTTCTTCAATATTTTAAACTTCAAATACCAAACGGGGTTAATATCATTGGAAAGAACTCAAAAAGAAGGTTTATGACACCAACACTTCATATGAAAAGAAGTGATGATTTCTTTGCCACTATGCTTCAAAGATCTTATGCAGTTATAGTTTAGAAGTAGGTCTAGATTCTAGATACCTACTATTGAAAATAGTTCAATTAGGAGAATATTTATGGCATGACGCAAAAAATTTTGAAAAAGGGAGTGCCAGGATTTAAAAAAAAAGTCAATTCAATTTTTTTGCATCTGCTGGGGCATATGTTCTCTTAATGTGCATACCTACTTGAAAAAAAGAACAAATTAGGAGTTATAAATTTACAATTCTTCAAAACTGTACCTATTGAAGGTATCCCAATAATAGAGTGCAATCTACATTTTCTAATTTTTTCAGAAACTTTTGAAATATTTTGAATTAAGTACTTGGACATATCTATATTGTGTCTTTGAAATGTGCAACCTTTTCAGAACAAATATGTTTGAACATTTCCGTAATCCAAAATGGACAAGTAACTTACTTTGAAGCGGGCTGCACCAGCAGTTGATTGCCCATAAGGTACTCCAAAAAACGTATAATATTTTTTTTCCAGAATACACTGTTTCGGTCTTGAATCCGCGAACTTTTCCCTCTTTCACAGTTACAGTTACTTTTTCTAGCATATTTATTACCAAATTTAAATTTGGAAGAAAAAATTAGGGTTTTGGGATAGGTAGTTTGGTGTGGAAGTTCAACAGCTATAATAGCAATTAAAATAGGTACCTACTGAAGTCTTTTCCTTCAAATTTTATCCTAACTATGTACTTTGCGTCACTAAGTTGTTTATTAACATTACTCAATCAACTTATCAGGTTTGACGTATCCCCGACCCCCGTGGTGTAAATCATGTGTAAAATGGAATTGTTTAACATTATCTTTTATTAGGTACCTTTGTTATTTGTTATTTTTCAATTTTTTGAAATTGAATAATGAGACTTGACACATGCTCCTAAAACGTAATGGTTGAAATAAGTTCAACGTCTAGCAGTACCAACAGCTGTGAAACATTTTGAAAAATTTCAATTCAAGGGGATAACCTTGAAAATACTTGGTAAAAATTTCATACTTGTGATTCGACTATTCCCTATTTTTCATTTCTCTTAAAAATTAAAATGTGACTTCAAGAACATTTGAAGAAGTTTGGCTATGTAATAAAATGGTAGTAAATAGTATTGATAGGTATAGAGATAGACGTTTTCACTCAAACGTATCATGGGTGCCACTCTAGATATTCCTTATTTGAGGTATCTTTGAGAGAAAACCAAAAATTAATGAGCATTTACCATAATAGGAGCAAGATGAGCAGGAAATTCTAGAAGGGTACCGGCGGTCAAGATAGACCAATCTGCTTCAGTGTTAAAATTCGAAACTAACCTATGGAATATCTGTTGCAATTTTTTTCTTACGACAATTTCGTAGGCACAGAAAGTGAGGTATTCAATTTTGATTTGAAATTACAAAAATCACGAGAAAGAGATGAAATGATGTGAAAATTGGACAAGTGACGTGTAAATACGTACGTATTTTAGGATATTACCTACCAAGAAAAACTTTTTTGGCCAAAAATGACCATTTTCAGGTTTCAGGTGTGAAAAACGTTCTGAAAATATGGATTTTCATATTTTTCAAGGTGTTCCGCCACCTAAAAACTTCTGAAAAAATATTACGTTGAACATCGGAACTAGGTACATGAAATTTTTTTCAGAATAGCACCTCCAAAACATCGTATGTAGAAAACTCGATTTGATATTTTCATATGCGATTTTTGACAAAGAAAAATCATTAAATTTTTTTCAACCCATCCACTAATACCACTTAGTATTTGTGTATATCTCACGAAAATTTGACAAAATTTGATTGAAAACTGGCAGAAATGAATAGTTTTTAATGGAAAAGCTGAAAAAAAGTAATGTTTTGCCCCATAATTAAGGCTGTAAGAGGGATAGGAGCCAAAAAAATTTACCACGTTTTTTTGAGTCCCCTAAGAACCAAATTTCGTCGATTAGTTTTGAATTTCAACTTTGGGGCTGACCGCCGCGCCGGTACCCTTTCATTAATTCAACGTCCTTCCTTTATTTTTTTAATTGGAAGGTTCTTTTTTTTTGGTGAATTTAAAGCAAGAAAAATCAGTTATTCATATCTATTGTAAATGTCTTGATTTTTCATGGATACTAGAAAAAAAATTGTATTTTTTCATGTTTTTCTTCGTGAGTCAACCTAAATCCAATGAAGGCAACCAAGCATAATTGCATAGGTACCTATGTTATCGGCACAACTTTTTTCTCATTTCAAAAAATTACCAAGTTATTTCCATGAAAAACTGAAAACAAAAAAAATCAAACCTTTTTATTTCTGTAGCATTTGAGAGAACAAGTTAAGCATTTTTAATAAACGTAATTCTTCAGTCCTAGCTCTAGAAAACAAAATGAGCCATTGCAATGTTGAACATTCCTGTAATTTTATGATACTTTATTATAAATCATGAAAAATACATTGGTACATTTTGTAATTATTCTAATGAAATTAAGTAAACAGTATGTAATTGTGATCACAAAATTTTTTAAATCTTTCAACTTCATCAATTTGGGTATCAAAATCGTTTTCTTTTTCTGTGACTCTGCGGAATTCATTTTTGAGGCTGAAGTAAAATTCTCATTTTCTGCTACATTTCAATAAAATGCCATGATGGACTCCACTGACAGGCTTGTAGCGTTTCAATTGTAAAGGAACTTGTGTCATTGGACAAATCTCAAAATTAAATTCTCGAAGTAAATGAATGATAGCCAATTTAACATTCATCAATCCTAATCTTGCACCTGAAATTAATCAGCTAATTAGGTAAATACCTATAAAATTGAAAAACATAATCAATCGAATTAAATGCCATTCAATCACCTATGCAATTTCTCGGGCCAAGACCAAAAGGAAAATAAACATCGCGACCAGGATGTGTATTAGGATCCTTGAATCTATCAGGGTCAAATCGTTCGGGATTTGGAAAATATTCCGGGTCAGAATATAATCCAATTAGAGGTATTAAAACCTCTGTACCTTTTTCAATAAATATATCGGTATTTGGTATTTGATATCTCTGAATACAAAATCTTCCTAAAGTTGCTGCAACTGGATATTTCCTCCAAATTTCTGCGATATTGAATCGTAAATTTATTAATATTATAATCTCGTATGTCTTTACCGTCATATCTTTATGGAAATTCCAAATAGGTACTTAGATAAATTACCTGAAAGTACCTGATGCAGGTATGGCAAATTGCCCAACATTTCGTAGGTAATGTTATCGTCACATTTTTCAAAACATTCGTCTATTTCTTGCTGTAATTTTCTTTGGATATCTGTATTGATAGCTAATTCGTACAAAGTGAGGCTGATCGATAAACTAGAGATTTCAACTCCGGCGGCAAAAAATACAAAACATTGAGATACGATCATGTCATCAGTCATTGCTGGTAAACAATCCCCAATAAATGGGTACTTTGTGTAGGAAAAAATTCATAAAATTTTCCTTATCCTATTCAATAGGTAGGTGCTTTACCTATTCAGAAAATTATTTTTTTACCTGATTCGTAATGACCATGTTTAGGCTCTTTTCCTTTTTCATCATTTTTCGTATCGATAAGAAACTGCAAAAAATCATAGCTATTTTCTACACTATCCTTCCGGAGATCAATCGTGTCATTGACCAATTTGAAAAAAAAGTCCGTCACTGATTTGAGGGTATATCGAAGCCTGAGAATTTTTTTCAACCAAGGCAATTTGCCATAAGTTAGAAAAAGGAACCTGGCGGATAAATTTCGAGAAAATATCTTCTTTGCGATTAATTTAAACTTGGAGTTGTCATCTTGAATGGCGTGACCTTTTACTCCAAAAACCAACGAAGCCATTACTTCTGCGGTGTATCGAATTCCAATCTCTTTGGCGTCGATTAATTCGTTGATTTCGACGCGTTTGCCGATTTCCTCGTTCAACTCTTTGGCACATTCTTCCGCTGTATCAAACATGTTCTTTATTCTTCCGGAAGTGAACATTGGCATTAGTTTTGTTCGAAGATCTGTGGAAAATTTTTTAATATTTTATGTTTACCCTTTTTTTTTTAAAAAAAAAAAATAATAAGATTCGAAATGTGCTGATTACCAAATCGAAAACATACTTTTCCAGACAGGTCCAGGGGCGCTGAACAAATGTTTAGTAATAGGCTCGTTTTCATCGAATAATGCGCTGGCGTCGCTACGGTCTTGAAAATAAGCGAAATCTTTGGCTAAAATATGTTTAATCAGTTGCGGATCTCGAACCATTAATTTAGGTGTGAAACTTGCATAAAATCCTCCAAATTTATGACCTTTCAGTTGATCGTAAATTTTTGCGTAATATTTCAAAGGTGCCAATGTGTACCATTCAAAATCAAGAATATTTGATGCTATGTAAGGGATACGTTTACGCTTCCAGTAACTATAATGATGTTTTATGCTGATGTAAGCGATCAAGACGATGAGAAGTAAAAACATTGCGATGGCTTTCCACATTTTTGGGACACTTGTTCACGCTTCAGACAACAATTAAGTACATGCATACGTTGAAAAAATTCTTCTTCGTAAGTCAAAAACTGTAGGATGTCTACATAATTATAAGTAAATAGCGAAATGTGATAAGAATATTAAACAAAAGAAACGATTTCAGTTTACAGGTATTGTCCCATTGTGTGCACGTGTAGCTCTGATTGTATATACCTACTTCGTAAACAAGTTTAAGTAGGTATGTGCGTAAGCAAAACAAGTAGATTAAATTGGAGCAAAAACCCCATTTTTCAAAATTTGATATGTCTGGATACTTAAAAGTGTAGCTACCAGTAGAAAGGAATCCGTGTGCAAAATTTCAAATAGATTGAAAAAAGTTTAGAGGTTCCACCAAAACGTCAAAATTTTTGTTTTTTGATGTGGACTTGGCAGATGCCTCTTATAGAAAGAATAAGAACTAGTAGTTTTTCTCAAAACTAATAATAAAACAAGTAGTTTTTCCAAAACTTAGTAATGAAACCAGTAGTTTTTTCAAAACTAATAGTGAATAGGAGTTTTTTTTTTTTTTTCAGAACTGGTCGTGAAATTGGTTTTTGTGAAATTAGTCGTTTTTCTCAACAAACTACTAGTTTTTCCACTAGTCAGTGAACGAATAACTATAGTTTTACAAATGATGAAAAGAACAGTTTTATTTTCGCCCTCCTTCATTCTCTTCTCACACCTTAATAACCCTTCATTTTAAAGCAGAAATTGTTGCTAAATTTGTATTCTATGTCTTCCCCTCCCCTTGAAAACATAGATTCAGATATGTATTATATCATATCACACGAAAATTGCAAGATTTTGGTTTTTCAAGATCTCGCCTCTTTGCTCCGAGCAAGAAAAGGAAGCCCAATTCGTATTCTACACCCTCATACACATAGATTATGACATGATTACTCGAAAAAATTACGAAATGAAATTATTTTCAAAGTCTCACCTCTCCCCCTTACTTCTATTTCAATCTAACCCTTTATTCCTAAGAAAAAAAGTATTGCCGGATTCGTGTTCTATGCCCTTGAAAATATAGATTTAGATATATCACTCAAGAAATTGCAAAATTTTGATTTTCCAAGGTCTCCTCACTTCTCCCCTCTTCTCGCCCAACCCTTGAATCCTAATCGAAAAATGTAGCCGAATTCGTATTCTATGACGATCTCGAAAACATAGATTATTACTACAAAAAGTTACAAAATTTAAAATTTTTAAGGTCTCACCTCCTCCCCATCACTTTTTTTTAACCCAACCCTTTATACCTAGGGAAAAAATGCCAAATTGGTATACTATGCCCTCGGGAATATAAATTTAAATATATTGGGCGAAAATTTTCAAAAATTCGATTCCTGATATGTTGACAATCTTGAGTCAAAATTTTTTCAAATTACAAATTTTTTCAACTCTAAATTTTTCCGGTTTATTTACTTGATTCAAAAATTTTTGAACATTGTATCCAATATTACAAATTTCTCAGCAATGTCGAATTGGATTTTGAAAGAAATCAAAACACGAATCCGACTTTTAAATTTGGAATTTAAAAAAAATGAAATATTTCTGAACTATTGGAATCAAGTTGGAAGAAATTTTAAAAAATCTAAATTAAAAAAATGTCGAGAAAATTTGCAGTAGATAGAAAAAAATTTTAAAACCTACACTTATTGAAATTATTTCCAATTAGGGTATATTAAATTAGCCGGATAATGTATAGACTTATTTGAAGAAAATCAGTGACTTTTCTGTGATATTTCGGCCTACATTACTGATTTTTTTCTTCTAAAATTGGAAATTGACTGAGAAGTTGGAGATTTTTAACTATGATCCATAAAAATCAACAATTTTCAATGAAACGTATTTATTGTGCGAGTATCAAAAATATGTACTCATCAGATTTAGATTTCAAGACGGAACATTTCAATTTTTTCATCGATTAAAGAAAGAACTCGCGGAACCACCTCGTACTAAAAAAATTTCTAGGCCAGATCTTGAAAATTTTATTGTTTGTAGTGAATAAGTAAGTACATGAGGTGTAATACGTTGAGAAACACGTTTTTGTGATATTTCCAATAAGTGGCCGAACTCCGCTATTGAGGACATTTGTACAGTTGAAAATTTCAAATGAAGGAGTAAACCAAAATCATTCAAATTTTATTACAGGTACATCACTATGTTACTTAACTTTGTAATATGTACATGTACTTAGTGAAAAAACTTTTTGAATCTTATTGACTGGAATCAAAATTGGCAAAGAAACAACAAAGAATTGATCGTAGCTCGCAAACGAAGGGGTAGGGTGTCCAAAAATGGTGAAATTTTTTTTCTAGTTAGTCAAAATACACCATTTGGAATGTCTAAGATCCCAAAAACACTTAGGGCCAATCTTCAAAAAGATATTATGGGTGCTGAAAAAATGAACTTTTTAGTATGTATAGAGGTACATATCGCTCATTTTGTCTAATTTAATTTTTTATCACTTTTTTGCTAAAGAAGACATTTAAATTTAATTTTTTGATTATTTTCAACAGTACCTACCTAGATTTGAATATTGGCCTTCTTAATTAGAAAAGCGTGTGGAAAAAATGTACATAATACATAAAATATATTCAATTTGAAAGGAAATGAGTTGGATTAATCAGGTATGCGATGGTGAATTAACACTCGTTTTCTCATCCTTCTTTGACTTTCTTATTATTGTGAAACAAAAATGTTACTGAATTCTTTTCAATTTGAATTCTTTCGATTCGCGTTCATAAATTATCGAAGTATTTTTTTTTCTTGTGATTATTCGAGTTTTTTTTTTTTAATGTAGAAGTTGATTTACGACAAGAAACTCATGAAAACTTACATGAAATAGAAAAAACGTTGAAAGTATCTCTAATGTTATCTGCTCTAAAAAAAAAATGAATTTTTCGTCCAGGTTTTTATTGAAGTAAGAATTGCATTTTTCAAGTTTATCTTTTTTTAATTTTTATTACACAGTCAAATGTTTATAGATTAATTGATTTTTTTCAACAGGAAAATTGGAAATTGGCTCTCGAGACTTCTAGTGAGGGGAAAGAAGTACTAATTCAGAATGAATCTGAAATGAATTTACTCGATTGTGCGTTTATGAAGTTGATACATACTTTGATGGATTTTTTTTACCAGTAAGTTTTCAACTTTTTTTCCATATTTTTTTTTTTTTAAGTCGAATGCTACCTTTTTTATTTTTTTTATTTGAAGTACAAAATACAAACGTAAGTAGAGCTCGTAAATTACGTGCAATCTACATTTTTTTTTTTTGATAATTTCCTAACAGTGTTACTTTTTTTTTTGTTGGCGATTGCAAAATACGGGTCACAAAACTAGCTGGCCTGAAACACTAATCTATGAAAAAACTGTAGTCTTCAAACAGTGATGATTTTATTGAGGTAATAATATTAAAGGCATACATTTTCATCAGCTTTGGTATTACCTATCTCAAAAAGAAAGAAAGAAAAAAAGATAGAAAATAGTTTTCAGAGAAAATTTTATTGATGTGTTTATTTACCTCGGAATCGGAAGAATCGAAATACTCGTACCTCGAAATGCTTCCCATTCAGGCGAGAAATTTAATATTAATATAAATTTTTTCTCGAGGTTTTTTCCATCATTTTTTTTTGCGATATTCGTTTAAAGCAGAGAAGCTTGTGGAGTCGTCTGCTTTTGTAAATGATTATTTTAGTTATTTCGATTTTTTCCTTAAAAGTAGTTTTGTAATGGTAATGGTATTGATTTTTCTTCACAATTATTTCGAGTTTTTTTTTTTAATCATGAATTTTACTTCTCAAGTATTTCAAAATTCACAATTTTAAACAATGAATATAATTTTTTTTTTATTACGAGTAATCTCATACTTACGTGAAATCTTTCAATTTTTCAGGTGATGAATTGCATAGATTGAAATTTTTGTCCACCGTGTTAGTTGCTGAAAAGCACTTGGACTTCTCGGATGTCTTTTCGTTTCCTTATTCCATTGCGAAGATGAATTTGATAAATATTAGAATGATGTCAGAATTAAATACGTATGTGGTAACTGATTTGCAAATGAAATATTTATTACGAAATCTTACCGGTTTAATTCTATTTTCTGACCTCTTGCTCATTCTTTTTGCATAATTATTTGCTTATTTAAAAAGCCGTACCTACCTATTTTTTTCATTTTTCAAAGCTTTTAATTTTTTTTGAAAATTTATTTTGAACTGTATTTCTTTCCTCTTTGATGATTTTTTACCTCGTTTCAATACCTGATAGATTTTAAACATGTGTTTATTTTTTTTTCTCTCAGTATTGTTATAATTGCGTAGATCAACTTAATTTGTAAAATTTAATTTTTTTTTTAGATGATTCATTGCATATGGATACTGCAACTGGGATCTTTTTCTGCTCTTTTAATGGCCACGGAGTGCTTAGACGTTGGACTACATGGATGTCGTTTTTCATACTCTAATGCCATTGCGAATCTGAATTGATAAATTTCACCAAATTATGAAGAATTATGGTAAGTATTTTATTTCTAGCGATATCTACTGCTTATTTCGGACTAGGACTTTCAAGCGAATGCTTTTTTGTTTCTGTTGAAACGTTTTTTCTCAATTCATGCCATTCTGAGTCGAATAATGCAATTTTTAGTGCCTTTTCTTTGCTTCCTTTCGCCATAAATGCTTGGAAATAGGCAGGTACTCATTTTTCTCTACGGTACCTAAAAAAAAGTCGTTTGCGTTTTTTTTTTAAAGTTTTAAAAAAATCGAAAATTTTGCTACTTAGGTACCTATTTTAATTTTGCGGAGTAAAACGAAGTAAATTTTTTCAACCACCTTTTCAATCCAAAAAAAATGCGGAGGTTTTTTTCACTTTTTTTCTCGTTTAATTCGAGCCATTAGTCATTATTTTGATGAATTTTTCATACTCTGCTCGATACCAATCATGGACATTTTTTTGATGTTTTCGTGTATTTTAAATTCCAACTAACTATGTAGTTCATCCAAGAGCTTATTCTATTTTTTTAGCGTTGGAAAATTCTAACTCTGGTAATATGTATTTAATTAAAAATCTTACCCGTTTACTTTATTTTATAAAATTAATTTTATTCGTATAGGTAATCATTATTTATTTTAGAACGCATAAGTATTTTTTTCGTTTTTCAAAGCTGAAATTCCTTAATTGTAATAATTGTTTTTTTTGACAATTTTAAATTTAATTTTCCATTGAGTACTTAATGAATTTTAAACCATGTGCTAATTTTAGTGTGGGAACGAACTTACGACTAATTGTTGATTGCTGCGAAATACTTGAACTGTCCGGACGTCATTTCGTGCAATTTTCTGATTACGAAGATCGAAGATAAATTGATGAATTTTGGTAACTTGAAAATAATTTTATACGAAATCTGAATTATTTACATAATTCCTTATTTTTTCTGTTACTTTGTTGATCTATGACTCCAATGGGAATATTTAACACAAATTTTACCTATTTAAGCGAATAATTATCCTCTCACTTGTAATTTTCTTTTATGAGTATGCTGATTAAGGTGTTTTAGACTGCTTGTTATTTTTTTTTTTCATTTTTGTTATTTAAATTTCTCTGTTTTCAATTTTGTTAAACTTTTTGCCTCATTGTTGATAGGAAATACTTTTTCTAGGTACATATCATATAACACTTAATTTATCTTAAGTATTTTTCTGCACCTGATTTAATTTTATCGTATTTATAAAATAATCTATTTTATTATTTTTTTTTCAGGTAAATTCACAGAATTTTGGTGATGATATTGATCGAAGTATTTTGAGTTCCTGAAGAAAGGATCCGGATATAGAAAGTTAAATTACGCTTCAAGAATGGTAAAACTAACGTAGGTAAGTACGTATCATTTATTTATTTATTTATTTATTTCTAAACTAAAAGTCAGAAAATTTGTAACACTTATGAACAGAAATCTAAACTAAAATGGATCATTTTTGATGTTATAAAAATTGAAAATTCTAAAAGTAAAATGGAAGTGTGGGAATAACGAGTCAGAGTTATGAAATCTTGTCGTTTGGATTGCAGATCGCATTTTCGTAGGCGAAATTCATTCATCAAAATCAAAATATGAATCGAAATGTAATCATTGTTGAATTCAAGATGAAGTTTTTATCTATGAAATTTTTCATTCATTTTCCAGAAGTAACTGAGAATGAAATGGAAGTCGAGCATATGCTTCTACATCTTTTATTAAACACATTCACCGGTGCACAGAAAATGTTAATTTAAATTCCTGTTTTTACTTTTTCAGATTGGAATTTTCACTTGACGCTGGAGGTTATGCAGTCGTAATTGTGAGAATTTCACATACTGCTCAGAAATTGAACCCGTTGAACTACATTTCAGAGGATCATTTTATCTGAAAAAACATTCTAAATACCAAAATTTAAATGAAAAGTAATATTACGTGAATGTTTTTGGATTAGCTGCGATGTAAATCGAATAGTAAGCAAACGAGTGACGAATTGATTCAATATTATAAGGCCCCCAAATGGGAGCAAGATCCGGATCTTGCTTCAACTCCTAGTCGCACGTCCAAGTCGTGGGGGCCGGGAACTCACCTCTGGGTGTGCTAACGCGACGGGGGGCGTAGTGGATAATTTTCCAGTACGCTACGTAGGGAATATGAAAATTACGTAAAATTTAATTTTTGTTGAGGAAACTGGATATTGGAAAGAATTCAAATTTTTGTTGGGGAAAATTCAGCTTTTTGCTTTTCGGAAAAACTTCAATTTTGGATTAGGTACTGTTTGAAAAAATTTAGATTTTCTATTTTAGGAGGAAATTCAAAATTTCAACATTGTGGAAAAATTTCAATTTTAACTGAAAAAATCCAGTAATTCAACTACTTACCTATGGAAAAAAATTCAAAATTCTGATTTCGGAAAAAGGTCACATTTTGGGCAACCTATGAGAAAAAATTCAAATTTTTGACTTCAGGGAAAATTTTAAAATTAAATTTTGGATTTCGGCTGGTCAGGTAATATAGGTAAAATTTGTTGGATATCCTGTCATGCAGGGTCACCCTATTACGTTTCAGTATCGGGTTACCCTGCATGAATTGATCGGGTGACAGAATTGTGCAACGTCATCGGTACTCACGGCGAATGCAGTCGAATCGCAGGGCTCATCGATGTGGGGCCGTTTGCCGTTGAATTTTTCTTTTGCCTGATCACAAAATAGTTTTAGGTGTAGTCGTAGGGTTGTCTTATGACCTGCGTAATGCGCGAAGTCTTGTGGCTTTGCTGAGGGTCATTGATCCCCATATCTACCTCTGCAAATCCGGGATGGAGGGCATTACGTGGCTCGTTGCGCAATCAGGCGTCTTTGTCTTTTTTTCAGCGTTGAGCAAAACCTGAAGATGGTCGGACCCGGACGCTCTTTTTAGTACCTGGAAAAATGTAAAAAAACGGGAATTTTTTTAAAAAACAAAAAAAAAGAAAGATGGTGAAAAATTTGCCATTTTTGAAAATTTTACGATACTAAAAAGAGCGTCCGGGTCCTACCATCTTCAGGTTTTGCTCAACGCTGAAAAAAAGACAAAACGCCTGATTGCGCAACGAGCCACGTAATGCCCTCCATCCCGGATTTGCAGAGGTAGATATGGGGATCAATGACCCTCAGCAAAGCCACAAGATTTCACGCATTACGCAGGTCATAAGACAACCCTACGACTACACCTAAAACTATTTCGTGATCAGGCAAGAGAAAAATTCAACGGCAAACGGCCTCACATCGATGAGCCCTGCGATTCGACTGCATTCGCCGTGAGTACCGATGACGTTGCATAATTCTGTCACCCGATCAATTCATGCAGGGTAACCCGATACTAAAAATGTAATAGGGTGACCCTGCATGAGGCCACACTTGACACATTTTACCTTAGCCAAAATCCAAAATTTAACTCGAATTTTTCCCAAAAAACAAAAATTTGATTTTTACCCAGTCAGAAATTTGAATTTTTTCATAAGTAGTCCAAAATGTGAATTTTTCCCGAAATCGAAAGTTTGAATTTTTCCCATACCTAGATAATCTAGATTTTGAATTTTCCTTATTCAAAAATTTGATTTTTTCTAAAATGGAAAATTCGAATTTTTCACGTGATCAAAATTTTGAAATTTTTCTAAATCCAAACCAGCCAAATATCAAAATTTACTTTTTCTCCTAGAGCACGAGATTTGAATTTCTGCAATTTTCAAAATCCGTAGTCCGAAATTTGAATTTTTTTTTCAAAACAAAATCAAAAGTCTAATAATTTTCATGTTCCTTAAGCAACGTACTGGAAAACTATCCAGCACGCCCCCTGTCACGTTAGCACACCCGAAGGTGAGGTCCCGGCCCCCACGACGTGGACGTGCGACTAGGAGTTGAAGCAAGATCCGGATCTTGCTCCCATTAAGGGGCCTTTTTAAAATTCGTAACAATTATCTTACCTTGCGACGATGAGATGATCCACGAAACATGGGCAGCGTTACTTTTCCATCGAGCAATCCAATTCTTGAAAACTTCCATGAATGCTTCATACTTCAAGAAATCGACTGAATGCCAACTGCAAAAGAAAAAAAATATTTGCAAATAAAAATAGAGAAAATAACAAAAAATACGAAACCGAAATTTCGAAAGATTTAAAATCTACGACTAAAGGTTACCTAATCTAAGTTACGACTGGATAAGTATTTCGGACTTGATTACAGGTACTTTTTTTTCAATCTTATTTGAATGAAACATTCGCTGCATTGTTCATTCTATCTGAGTACACTTCGGTAAATTCATTTTGTAAAAATAACAAAGACCAAGGAATTTGGAAAGAGCACTGTAAATTAAAAAAAAAAAAAAAAAAATTAAAACTAAAATTAAAATATCATATTCTTACCTGTATTGGATTTCTCATTTATATTTTTGAAGACTTTTACATCCATGAATAGACTGTACTGGGTTCTCTACACACTTTCGATCACTGTTGTTGGACATAATTAACATTGAAAAAAAATTTTAAATGATGGCAGAAAAATGAATAAATAAATTTTTATTAAAAAAAATATATATTCGCGCTTAGCAAACCGATAATAAAATACAACGTTTCGACCTAACATCGAAGGTCTTCGTCAGGTTGTGAATGATAACGAAAGAAAAACAATAAAAGATAATTTTAGATACATTAAAATAGATTATTTTAGATTATTTTAGATATTTATTACAATAATTTTAATGTGTCTAATAGTAGGTATCTTTCATTGGTTTTTTTGTCATCATTTACAACCTGACGAAGACCTTCGATGTTAGGTAGAAACGTTGTATTTTATTATCTGTTGCTAAGCGTGAATAATTTTTTTTTGTTTCTATAACTTATTAGTAGCACGCGTTAAAAATTATTTTTTTCAAATAAATTTTTAGATTCAAAATTTAGTTTCATTCATTGCAGCTCAATGGTTATTTTTGTTTCATTGGTAGCAGGTACAAAAGATACT
Organism: Pseudococcus jackbeardsleyi; assembly: GCA_038380155.1. Lineage (NCBI taxonomy): Eukaryota > Metazoa > Arthropoda > Insecta > Hemiptera > Pseudococcidae > Pseudococcus > Pseudococcus jackbeardsleyi. The sequence goes on along the minus strand of CM076238.1, from coordinate 59,134,264 downwards.
GTGATATTTAGAGCGGAATTGGTATTAAAGAATGTCCGAATGAACCCGAACTTGATTTAGTAATATTATTATTACCTGTGTAATTTCTGTGCAATGAGGGCTTACATTATGGTGTCAGATGTGGCTCTTGTATTTCCTCCAGCGAAGACCAATAGCGATTAAGATTCTGAAAGCAAACATCAGACAGAAATGAAATCGCAGAATAAAGATAGCCTCGTAATCTTATTTATTACTCACATTCTTTTCGTAAATCTTCCACGAATTTTCCATCATTTTGTTGTAATATGGTCCGATGCAATCAAATTTTGAATAGTTACTCCCACATTGCGAAATTCATCCGACTGTGACCTCATCATCTCCACAAACCTGAGTCTGGAAACAAAGTAAAAAAAATTGATGCGTAGCAAAAATCAACACTGTGATATTTCTGTCATTCAAAATTCATTGACATATTCAATATTCAATAAAATAAATACGTAGCTCAAATTGTAAATTTTAAAATACATACCTAGTTATGTTTTGATTGGAAATTTATTATTTACGAAAATTTCGGTTGTAATAATTTGTGACCATTTATTTTGTGTTTAATAAATGAAGTATTTACCTTTGCCTCAGTTACTTAAATAACCTTGAAGTATTGATTACTTCAGTAATAAATCCTAAAATTATTACGATTCGATTAAATTGACAAAAAAAAATTAAACAAGTTCGCCTACGAGAAAAGATGATACGCAATCTAAACAACAACATCGAAAGAAGTTTCATTTTTTATCCTATAGATGGCATTACTTGTTCACTTTCATCTATTTCAGATTTTATGGAACATCCTGAAAAATTGATTCGATTTTTAAATTCGATATGATTAAGAATTATTTTTCTTCAAATTCTGATGATATTACAAAATTACAACAGGAACCTCGAAATTTAAGAACTGCATACCATTCTGAAACCATGAAACCAACAGCTCAAATTCTAATCCGAATAATTTCTTTTTAAAAATTCGAATTTAGTGCGTTTATTAGGTGCTTTGATAACCATCTTCACCTTGGATTTTAAGATTGCACCTGCAAAAAAATGAATTAATTATACCAAAGAGTGAATGTTTTATGCAATTATTGAAGCGAAAAAAATTCAACAAAATTAAAAGCGCGAAAATGTAAATTACGTACATCTAATTGAAATGGTGGAGGGGTGTGTATATTGAAAATGATCGTATGATCGCGCAAAAAAAATTAACGAAAAAAATAATTGAATAAGCTGGATTTTGTATTGATTTTTTCCACTGCAATACTGCAAATCAAGTAGGTAGTTAGGCACTATCATGTGGAGCTACCTACTTTGAATGTCTTTTCAAATAGTTCATAATTTCTTTCCCACCAGTTTTTGTGATAAATTATCAAAAAATTTGCTGCTCTTTATCAGAGTAAATTTGAAAATTCAAGCAAAATAGTCCCTATTTATGTGACTTGTAGGCAATTAATTGAAATTGAAATTTTGAAAAAACAAATTTTTCAACAGAATTGTCAAAATTAGGACCCATGTACCAGTTACCTACACCTAGTACCTACTTTCAGCGTTGACGCAAAATAGGTATATTTAAATGCTTAAAACATAGAAATAACTGAAGCTTAAGATTTCAGCTTTTTTAAACCTAATTTTTCAAGCTAAACTGCTTCTTCGTTGGCATTTATGACAGCGGGGGAGGGGGTGACAAAAATAACTGAATTAGAGGTTCCTCTACCTGATAGAATTCATCAGGGATGAAAACCTGAACTGAAACCGGAATCGTAACCCTTATCAGAACCCGTAAAAAACCCCTATTTTTGGTTTGAAAAATAACCCTTTACCGAAATAATAACCCAAGTGAAAACCCGTTATCCAAAACCCATGAGTAGGTATTTAGAAATTGAAAAACTTGGAATCCGGAACCCTTAAAATTCATTTGGGTTAAGGTTATGGGTTTTGGGATTTTTTTCCAGGTTTTTTCTCTTTTTGTGTTTCAAGTTTTATGTTTTATCTCGAGTTTAGTTGTTCTTTTTTAAATACCGGCAAATATGAAATAACAATTGCCAAAAGTAAATAATTCCAAGTTGATAAATTAATAACATGTAATTTTGAGGATTGAGCTAAGAGTATAACGTTTCAAAAATAAATTTTTCACATCACTTGGGGGGGGGGGGAGGAACACTGAGAACCAGAACTCTTAACTGTAACTGAGAACCCCAACCTTTCAGACAAACCAAGATCAAAAACCCTAAAACGTTATTTCCCAAATTGAAACCTCTAAGAACCTGGAACCTTTATTTTTTCAAAAAAAAAAACCAAACCCCTAATTTAAAAATACAGGTTTTCCATCTCTGGAATTCGTTCCGGCTCCAAAGTGAAAAGTGGAGTCTGTTTAAATCAGCTCTACATACATTACAGAATTAAAAGTCAAATAGTAGTAAATCTTACCTTTCTGAAAACGAATAGAAATATCAACTTCTAATCTGAATTCCTTTTTCAAAAATCAAAATTAGTCCTATGAACATCTTCATGGTTATTTTCAGATTTCACCTGCAAAAAATTGCAAAAAAAAATCAACAAAGCTAAAAGTGCAAATTAGTAAATCCAGGCCATGCAGAATCATTTCATTCAGCAAGCATTCGATTCTTTTTTTCATCTTATCACGTCTTATCAGTATCTGAAAGAGGGAAACTGGAGAGTGACGAAATGATTCTGCATAGCCCTGATTATGCTACAAGGGAGATGAAATGATTTTCGACGAATTTTGAGGTTTATTGCTCGAACGAAGGGAGGGAAATAACTCAAAATTCGTCGAAAATTATTCATCTCCCAAATTGTATACAATATTTTTTATAATACTTACACGTAACTAGTATCATTTCGTTGTTGTTTTGAGGGTGTAAAATGAATGTTTTGCGACAACTTATTTTACAGGGAGTAAAACATATTTACAGGGAGTAAAACAATTTACAGGGAGTAAAATAAATTTCTCGTTGACAGCAGCGCTATTTATTTGATTTGGATTGTGCCGATTATTTTATCAAAATTCAAAACATATTCATTAGCCGGTGATCTTGTAGCAGCTTGTTGCTTGTTATGAATTGAATTTTGAATTTACTGTTCGAATTTGTATAAGAATATTTGATATTGTGAATGTTCCGGTTATTTTATTGACGAGTGTGTTTTTTCAATTGTATGTGTACGTCTACCGACACGTCTAATAAACAGATAATAAAAGTATGAAAATAATGTAAATGATTATCAACGAAGTGATAATTATTGTAAAATACATTTGCACAGTTGCCATACAACAATTGTAAACTGACCCGCTCTCAGTCTTTCAGTCAGAATCATAATTTTACACCCAAAACAAGAAAGAAATGATACTCGTTAAGTGTAAGTATTATAAAAAGTATCATACGCCACAACGGGCTAAAATGCATGTTGTTTCAAAACTCGTGCTATTACAGCACTCGCCTGCGGCTCGCGCTGTAACCACCGCACTCGTTTTGAAACAACGCATTTTAGTCCCTTGTAGCGCATTATACTATTTCTGTTACAGAGGAAGAGAAACACAATTTTAAGCACTATAGCGATCCGCGAGAGCTGAGAGAGGGAGTAAAATAGCGTTTTACTCCATAACAAAAATATAAATTACATAGGTATAATTACTTAATAGTCAGGGTGATTCTTTCATTTAAAAAATAATCATGCAAAAAAGTTGAAATAATTTTTAAATAATTGAATATGTGATGCGATTTGTAGAAATGTACCTATCGTGTTTTTTTTTTTTAAATTTTAATGTTGATTTTGGCACTAAAAGATGGTCTAGTACCGAAAATTTGACATTTAAAAAAAAAAACAAAAAAAACGTGATAGGTACATTTCTACAAATCGCATCACATATGTCCGATTTTGCTTTTAATATTTCTACTGCAAATAAAATATCTACTTACTGAACAGCTGCATATTTTTTCTCAAGTCTGGATCCAGAATGCAAATCATACACTGGGTGCACGATTAATTCTGGACTCCCCCAGCACATTTTGGTGTTAAAAATTGTAAGTTGGTAATACTTTGTTTAATAAACAAATATAAAGTATGTTTAATAAACAAATACAAAGTATGTTAATAAACAAATACAAAGTATGTTAATAAACAAATACAAAGTATTGCCAACTTGCAATTTTTACCACAAAAAGTACAGGGGGAGTCCAGAATTAATCGATCACCCAGTAAGTATGAATGACCCTACTTGGACCACAAAGCAATAATAGAAGAAATTATTGAACCACAGGCACACTTATCTCGCAGAACTACCGGAAGTTCGCTAACAATAACTGAGACAATATAAGGGCTGTGTGATCACAAATCAACCAACACTGTTAAAAGTGTGGTAACAACAAAGGAAAAATTATTCATCACACTCTGAAATATGTTTAAAACACACGTGATTTCCAAAAATCAGAGAGTTTGAACAAAAAATAGTTGAAAATAAAAACACGAAACCAACGAAACTAGAATAATAATCTTACCTTGATCAAAAAGAAATTCGCTGGAACTTAGTAATCCATCCACCATGGTTAGATTACCAATGACTGTGGAAATCCTGCTGATCTCCAAATTCCCAGAAATGACCACCACTAATGCTCCAAACATCACAGGCCATCCACTTATCACCCCTGATGATCCAAACAAGCTCCTAAAATTTGTGATAACCCACACATTAATCCTAAATATTGCCAACAGGCCAACACCAACATACCTCCAAAGCTAAAATCATTGCAGAAACCACTCCCTGGAAAAGCAATCACAAAGAAAGCACCCAAAAAAACAAATTTATTAAAAAAATAAAGCTTACCTGACAAATATTGCCACCAATACTCACTGGAAACAAAAAAAATGCACTGGAATCACAGCCAAGTTTGCCACTGGAAAAATTTGCCTTTTGAAGTTGGTCAATCAAGGAAGCACCACTGTAGGACTGGAACTCCTTTAGAGGTGCTAAAAATGTAAGAAAAAAATGATGAGCAACAATATTACAAATTATTTCCCCCAAAATCAAAGTTTATTCACTTACCTGGTGAATTGCCACTGGAAATCGCCGCACATCCTACTGCAGAGCAACAGAAAATTGATGCCAAATCCATCTTACAATGGCCAGATAAGTCATAAAGTTGCTGGACCTTCTTGAAGGTTATAGCTCCACCACCAATACTCTGAGCTTTTAATTTCAAATTTTTGAAGGCTTGTAATAAGCTTTTCCATTTTATTTCGATCACAGTTCTGGTGATATAGATATATTTTATATCTTCAAGCATGAAACCATCTGTAATTTTCAAGTACAGGGTCTTACATATTGCAAATTGAGTATAAAGTTCGGCATATAACGTGAACAAACGGTTACACATATTTAAACTCCAAATTATTTTTCCATTGCCACCTAACCCTTCACTTTTGATCTTTAAAAACAAGTTGTCAACAACATAGGTGACCTTCCAGGAAAAAACCGACCTTCTGTCCGAAAAAAATTGAAAAAAAAAGTGTCCCAATCAATCCAAAACAAATGATAATCATGGTTTTGGACTAATTGGGACACTTTTTTTTTCAATTTTTTTCGGACAGAAGGTCGGTTTTTTCCTGGAAGGTCACATAGGCTAATTATTTTTCCATTGCCACCTAACCCTTCACTTTTGATCTTTGAAGACAAGTTGTTAACAACATAGGCTATCTCCTCTTCCTGATTACATGTGAACCTCCAGGACAGAACCAACCTTACATGTCAAAATTTCAATTTTCACTTTTTTGTGGAATTTAATTCACCATAGGGTGTTTTAAAACCTATAGACTTTCTCAGAGTTCTATTGTAAATATTGATCTCAAAGCTGAGAGCGTAAGCCCACATTGTATCCGAAAACCCTGAGCTAATTAATAATACCCTAGTAATGTTCACAATATCGCGATTAAACTTTTCGGCTGTGTTGTTTAAATTTGATTAAGCTGGTGGGGATGTTTAAACCTCAATTTTCTCATGTTCTATAATCGCTTTCATTTCGTTTGTGGAGTATTCTGTCCCATTATCTCTTCGAATAAACCCTATTTTCAAATTGGGACCTCGAATTTTCCAAACACTTTAAATAATTTTCCAACGCAGCATGGACTTACTTTTTCTCAGTGAGAGGAAAACTGATTGTGTAACGTGTTGTGTCTTCGATGAAAGACAATATATACTTTGCTCCGTGTTTTACAGTTGATTGGCCCCATCAGATTGGAATGAACACAGTGGAGAGGCTCAGTACATCACTGTTGTTTTTCTGTGTTTGGCAACGCCGTCACTTTCGCTGTTTTGCAGTCAGCGCAGTTAAGAATCTCTTTTGAAAATGAAACATTTTTCAACTCTGGATCTGGAATAGTTTTAGCTGCCTACTCGAGGTACGTCTTCAAAGCATGTCCTAAACATAAATGTCAAAGGTACCCTATCAAATTTCTAAGCGAACGCACATTTTCATTTGACAATGTCTTAATATCGTTTAAACTCATTTCAGCTTTGACATCAAGGTACTTTGCCAATGAAGCGGCATCGGATATATCTTTATAGTCAAATTTTTCGAACCTGGCATAATCGTGATTGCTTGATGTCGAGTTTTGGGGTATCAAAGTATCACTAATCGTTTTAAATTTGTTATTGTTATCACTAATACTCCCCCGATCATCGCTAGAACTCCCTCTATTTTGGCTGTCAGTCGCAAACGAACTCGAATAATTTGGGAAAGATGATAAATTTAACCACCAAAATCTACGGTCGAATGTACCAGTTAAGATAATTTCCCCATGTTTATCTCTAATCGTAATACTATTTATATCTAATGTAATTGTAGCACCAGAATTTACCAACTTCCTGAGCAAAAATAGGTTTTTGGAAATATAAGGAGAGTAATAAACATTTTGTATAATGATAGTTTTCCATTTTGTCTTTTAGATATCAAATCACCAACATGAGTTATTTTTAATTTAGATCTACTGTTAGCGCCGGTGACAGTTACCAAATCGATCATTCTGACATTTGTTAAAACACTTAGATCTGTTACAAAATGTTCATCAGCCCCAGAATCGCTCAGAAACCTGTAAATGCTCGTTTTATCGCAAAATAATTTCAACTTACCCAATACCCCGACTCCTTCCACTTCCTCAGCATTAACTGATACACTTTTTTCTTTTGACGAGCAGGAAGAGTGGTCATGAGGCCATTTCTTTGGGTCCCACTTCTTAGGCCAATAATATGTGCTTTGTCGTCTCGATATTCTTGATGGTTTAACGTGTCGTTATAGCCTCCGGCCAGGCGGACTTAATAGCAGCTAGAAAATTGTGTAACACATCCATCGGTCGGAGTAGTGTGTCTTATCACTGCGCTTTCTTCTGTTCTGCCTCAAAACGGTTTATAAAATTTTGTGTGCATTCTGTGGCACCCATTTGGATCGCATTAAACGCTCTCTTTATGGAGAATCCCGCTTCCGGAATTATGGGTTGAATCCGGTCCTCCAATCGGGAAATCATATCTGTAGGATTAAGCGAGTCTGCAATAATTTTTTTATCTGGTCTGACACTCGTGTCATTATAAATGCTTTCACCCACGCTACGGCTCTGAGGAAACCTTCATCCTTTTCATCTTGAGGAATATTATAAGTTTAGGGTGAAATGAACTTGATTAAATTGAGTGCTTGCAGTTCATTATCGATTACGGTCTTCCAAGTTGAGAAACTTATGTCTTTATCAAGCGTAAAAACTAGAATCCCATCGCCATTTACAAATGGTAACCTAATTTCCATTGTTGTAGACGTTGGTGACGCCGATTTTGCAGATTCATCTGATCTATTCGCCGTACGATTTGCTTCCAGGTTTTGCCAGTTTTGAGCCAAATTACCGCCAATGTGTTGTTTGTTAACGGAACCGATGTTGTAGCCGCAGTCGTCGAAATTCTGGCCATTGTGTTTATTATCGGCGTTTGAAATTGGAATGTGGCCAGGGTGCAACTCTGTACTACGGGCGGCAGGGGTGGTGGCAGGCCAAATTTGTTCATTACACTGCTCATCGGTATGTAAGATGGTGGCTGGTAAGGGCCACTTACCGATGATGGAACTGAAGCTCTCGGAATTGATGTATTTATTAGCACATACCTCAAGCCATTCATGTTGTACAACGGTGAGTGAAATTGGATCACACCGTAGTTGGAGGTTGTGCACGTGGTGTTGGGTGCACTATGTGGTATATTTCTGATCGCTTGTTGTGCACTACCCACAACATTCTGGGGTGCATTTTGGCTGATCTGGGGCACATTTTGACTAACCTGGGGTGCATTAACTGGCACATTTCTTTGTTGGACATCGACTGCTGCAATCGAATGCCGCTGGGGGACCTTTGCCGGTGTGGCCATGCTCGGATCTGATACTCAACTCACTGCTACCACATTGGAAATTCAACGTCTTATGGATGAAAATAGAAAGAGAATGAATACTCACCAAACTCGGAAACGTTTTTTAACTTGATCTCAAACAAATTATTAATTAACTCTCAAAATAATTGAGAAACGCTAAACTTGTAACCTCACATAACACAGGAACACACAGAACAAAATTACATAATAATAACAACGGAAACTCTAACAACGAGATCACAAACAAAAACTTAAAGAACAGTAACTGTAACATAAAAGTGGAATAACTCCTCCGACCAAGAACAAATGAACACAGAAACGAACACTAAGAATCACCACCTTCTGACAATACATGTAAAATTGGGAGTTTTCAAATTCATTTTTCTTTGTATTCAACACAGCGACTTTTTTGAAACTTAAATATGCTGAAGAAGAATCATCCTCCTTTAAAATCTATTTTTTTTCAATAAAATCGCTGTGTTGAATGCAAAGAAATTTGAAATCAAAAACTCACAATTTTACATGTGATTAAATGGGGCGACGTTTTCGGTTCGTACCAAACAAGTTTGTTTATATACACACACAATATTGTTGTTAACACACACAAATGATACTAAGTATGATATCACGCTGCAGTTCCCTACACCCAATTACTTAGGAATCACAGTTTGTTTGGATTGTGGAGTTCATCATATTTTATTTTCAATCTATGATGAATCCTTATCCAAGCATATCTAGGAAAATAAAGTACTTAGCCAAATTCATAATTGCTTCTTTTTTTTCTATTTCTTGTTCAAAGATTTTTCATAATATTTTTTCAAACTACCTACTGTTTTAATTTTTTTGACAACTATTTATTTCTGTTTTATAGGCTATCAGTTACTCTTCTCATCCAAAAAGAAATAATGAAGCACTGTTCATTTAACTTTCTCATAAGAAAAAATACATTATCCCTTCTTCAACTAATATAGAAGTTATCATGCTTTCAATTCTGTTTTTTAATGAAATTTTTGATATACTTAGCTTAATTACTTTTAACTTGACAGGGTTCAACAAATTATTTTATAGTGATGTACATCCAATATAAGTTTCCAAAACTAATTTTATTCCACCTTAAGAGATGTCATTTCAAAAACACTGACAATGAAAAACAAAAAAGTAGAAAATAATATAAGGGTAGCCTATAAATAAATTTTGACCAAACCACAAATTTAGCAGTTTGGCAATTTCAACATACTCGGCATGCAAAAAAGCACTTTTTGCTCATTTCAACCCCTGCTGAGCATTGAACAAACCTCTACCTTGTAACAGTAACACAGAATAAATTTCTGAACACTTGAATTAGGTTTTGAAAAATTGTTACTTCAGTACCTACCAGAGTATAAAACAATACGATAAAAATTACTTATATTGTATCGTGCTAAAACGCTACCACAAATACATATATTCATTTACTCGCATGACTCATATACTAGTTTCAAAGTTACTCATCCTGCTGGGACGAGTACCGAGTATTAGTCATAAGTATTATTATAGCCTTGATAACACAAGGACAGGACCTCTTTTTCTAAGGGTATCAGGGGTGTATTCAGTTTGGGTTTGAAATTATGTTGAACACAAATTGAAATTATGTATAAACATTCGTTCCTGACCGATTTGATCGATAATTTTTCCACCTTACTAAAATTAAATGGCTATTTTCATAAGGAATCAAAGGACAAACAAAATGCTAACCAGTAATTTCTAAATTTAAACTAACGAATTTGCGCATGTTGATGTTTTGAAATTGTGTAGTACATAATTTCAATTTGTGTTGAACATAATTTCAAACCCAAACTGAATACACCCCAGGGTACTAGGATCTACCTTTAAATGACGTAATTTCATCGCATATGCTACCAGACAAAAGTAGGAGTATTTTTGTCAACAATACAGTACAGTATGATAATCAGACCATTATCAATACGATACCAGTATAAAGAAATATACTCAACTACTCATATCACGAATTCACGATACAATATACTCGTATCACCAAGTATATATTCATATCGTTTTATACTATGGTGCCTACATATTTCTCATACTTATTATCCGTTCTTCAATTTGTTTTGAAGTTAAGTTATTGTACTTGAAATCTAATTTTCAGTAAAAAATTTTGTCGCTTCTGATTCAACCCAGTTCAATTAAACTTCAAACTAAAAAATCATAATTTTACCATATTACTTAAAATTTCAAGTCTGACATCTTACCTACATTTCATACTTAATACTATCTTTTATTACTCATTTGTAATGTACTTCATGTATTGTTATGATAGAGAGCGCCATGTTTTTCTTTGAAATACATCTGAACTAGTGACTTCATTTCCAATATAAATTAAATAATACAACTTGTGATTCAACTTGATAAATTTCTCCATCACCAAATATATCTTGTTGAAATTCGTTTTAAATTAAATGGTAGGATTTGTCTAAAACCAGCACACCTACACTGAAAATCAATACTAGGTAAATTGCGGAGATTTATATCAACAAATTTTCTGCGAAGTCCGCAAAATAAATTTTACGACTTCTCAATTCTTTCTGAATCAGATTTAAGTAGATAATCAAATTTGATAAAAATTCTGAATTTCAACTAAAAATTGGCAACTTTTAACAATTTTTAGGGAACAATAAATTTATGAATAAAAAAGGTAGAAATTTGTCAAATTTGATTGATTCAGTCATAAACACACTCAGAAATTATTTGAGAAGGGGACATCTTTCAGTAAAAATTATGGATTTTTTTGGATAAATTGGGAATCTATGAAAAAATCAGATATTTTCGAGTGAAAAATGATTGAAAAATCAACGTCTACTCGAGAAATAAAAAAATAAATGGATGAAATTCTTTTGAAAAATGATGTTTGAAGAGCAGATATGTACTTAATAATAATTGAATTGTTCTTCTTCACATTTTTGTGATAGGGACGAAATTTTGTTTCCTAAGTAGTTTGAGGAGGGGGCTCGAGCCCCCTAATCCTCTCTCTTGGCTGCACTTATGAATTCAGATTTAGATTTTTTAAAAGCACAGTTTTGGTAAACTTGATTATTTATTGATGAATTCCGCTGGTTTCTGATGAATTGCTTAAATTATAAGCGGACGCCATAACATATTCATTGATTTTTTTTTGCAATTTTCACTAATTCTTGGTAAGTACATATGTGCAATTGTAGAGAAAAATAAAATTTTATTTTTATCCTAGCGAAGTTTATCTACTTTTTCATTGAATTTTTATGTTTTTTAGCGAACTTTAAATTTTTTGAGGGGAGGAGGAGAGGAGGACAACTAATTTTACAAACTTCATCAATTTTCGTAACCTATTTGATTTTTTAAAGTAAATTTAATGCTTTTTTTTTCAAGATTTTCCAATACAAAAATGCTACCAAATTTTAGAAGTAGTCTGTAATTCTTTACTTTTATCTCTACAAGGGTAATCAATTTTATTTCGTGCAAAATGCTTCAAAATGGATTCTTTCGTGAACCAACGTTCAATGCAAATTTTAGAAATAAAGATATAGATCGTTAATTACAGAATAGGCCTTAAATAAACGAATCCATCGATTAAACTCTCGTATAAAAATTTAGGAACCAGACACACCACATATAAACCGTCGTGAAATTTATAACCCCGAGGAAAATCACAGGACAGAGTCGAGGAAGGAAAAAAATGGCCAATGAGGCGGGCAACACGTCTTCTTCAATAAAACACTTTTTATATTCATTGAAACGGTCTGCTTGATAATTCGTAGCAATAATTACACCCGAATAGGCCGAAATTTCCAAGTCGTTAATGAGGTTTTAATTATTTTTTAATCATCGCGATCTTTGAATAGCAGAAGAATGAAAAAAAAAACGACTCGAACACGATACATATCTTTGTCGGACTCCGATACAGAGAACAGAAAAGCATGACTTTTTAAATAATATTTATTTCGTAGTCTGTAAGTAATCGACGTACGCTGGCGAGCTTGTTTGCGATGGCATGGCATGGCGTATAAATTCACACCCTAAACGTGACCATAATATTTGCCAATATACAGTTATACGGTAGAAGCTTTATACCTCGTTAGGTATTTATTGATAACAGATAGTACTTTTTTTTCCCAATAAGCTAAAGTATCCTGTTTGGCCGAAGATAAAAATCTCTCTTGATCACATATTTCCTTATACAAGATTGGCGCTCTTTAACTATTAAGAATGAAATACGGGTCAAGTTGGGGTTTTTCAATAAACAATACAATATGGCCATTAACAGAGCTAAATTTCCAATCGAAATACCATTGAGGGAATTTTTTTTCCTCTCTTTCACTTGGTAATTTTCTGCGCGCACAGTTAATCTGTTTAAATGAATCTTGAATCAAGATTGTACCACAGACCGACTGTTGTGTTAGTTAATTCGGTTTGAACTTTCAACTTTCTTTCAGCGAACGTGTTTATACTAAGATTTAAAATATCTTCCTCCCATTCAAAGGTTTCTCGCAACATTAACCCTAAGAATTAACCCCGAAAGGAAATTAAAACAGGCGAAATACCGAGTCCTTTTGTATTAAGAAGGAAAATCGGTGCGCCGGTTATATTGTGCCGAGGGTAATTTTAATAGAAATTATTTACGATTGGACCTTAATGTTGTGTCCTGGCCAAAGATACTTTGCGGTTTTTGAATAAAGAATTGAAAAAAAAAAGGTAATGTATAATTTCCCTCCAAGAAAAGTCTAGATGATTGATATTATACCGCCTTTATGTACGTTTTGAGCACACTCTCGAAATGAATTAGGATTTTTATTGCTCGGAATGATCGATGTGATTCTACAATTTTTGAATGTAAAAATCGTATAACGAAAACTCTGGTTCTCATTCGAATGGATTTTCGATTTAGAAAACGATATGTAAAAAAATCACCACAATTAAATTTTCAGTTATTTAGGTATAGTAGGTCAATTTTTCAATTTTTAGTAATTTTTTGAAAAGCATCAAAAATATACCTTAAAAACTTTCGTAAATATCATATCAATTAATTTGAAACTTTTCTCTAGAACGATCAAGAAATCAATCAAATAATATGAGATGGTCAACATAAACTGAAGTGGTATTTTCCATTTTTCTCAAATTCACAACAAAATTTTATAAGTTTTGAAAAGTCATTAAAGCCAGAAATTTTGCAAAAATAATTATTTCAAAAATTACAAATGTCATGAAATGAGAATCGTGGCAATTAAACCTTTTTTCTATTTCTTGATTTTCAAAACTGAATTACATCTTCATTAAAAATTCACGCAGCAAAAAATTCTGAAAATTTTTCGAAAGTTGTAAAATTCTTCGCTGAAATGGATGGAAAATGAGTTGGATGTTATAATACTGGGTAATTCTAGCTCTCACCTGGGATTTTTGTGTTTAAAAATTATAGGTTGGTAAATATAGAAAAAATTAGTTGAATAATGAAAACCTTTACATTTAAAAGTAAGTAAAAATGAAAGTAAATATTTAACATCTGAGTCAGAATTTTTCGAACACCTAGTATCACAAGAGAAATCACAAACATGTTCTCATTAAACCGTAAGTAGGTATAAGTTCAACAGATTGAAAATTTTTACAAAAGTAATCAATTGTTGAAGGTAAAAATTTTGAAATTTACGAATATTTTTTCATGAGAATTGATGGAAAAATATGAGACGATTGAAAATTTTCATTAATAGCTCATAGGACCAAAAGAAAATCGTTAGAAAAATTCCAAAAGATATGGATTCGTTTTCGTTTGAATTGATCAAAAACTAAAGTACCTAATTCGATTGCCATCATGCTACTAAAAGAATGAAAACTTCTCAATTTTTTTCAATTTTGAAAAAATTTGTATTTTTATTGAAATTTTTCATAAAATCCATAAAATTTTGCTGGTAAAACTTCAAAGTAGGTCATTATTTTTTTTCTGGAATTGAATGGAATTCCATGAGGGATGGGGAGGGTTACGATTTTCATTACAAAAATAAGATTTACAAAAACAACAAATTTCTGGAATATTTTTTGAAACTAAACACCAAATATTTTCATCGGACTTTGAATTTATTGAAAAATAAGTTGAATTGGGAAAATTAATTATTATAATACATCGAAATGAAGTAAAACTCTTTGCACCTTTTCCATTTCATCAAATTTTCTTAAACAAAAAAACGAATTTTTATTGAAAGTTTTTTATGAAGGCAAATTCTCGGATTGGTGAAAAAATAAATAACAGCGAGGAAGACTTGGTTTCAATTTTTTTTTAATATTCAAGAGAAGCTCAATTTGAATCGAAAATCTAAAAAAGCTGTTCAACTAAAAAAAATTGTAATGAAGAAGATTAGGTACCTGATGGGTACTTTTTATGAAGAACTTTAAATCCAAATAATTTTTTTCCATAGTTTGGAAATTTCTGTTTAAAAAGTTCAGGTTGCGTTGTATTCACCTTCCATATCGTTCAAACACTTTTAAATAAAAATTTTCATGTCTACAGAAAAAAAAACGTTCAACTTCAAGTAAACTCTTTTTACACAGTAAAAGTCGAATTCAAACATAAAACACTTTTTTTTTAATTTGGAAAAGAAAAGTGGCTTATTTCAACATCTTGGTGAGATAATTTTTGGATCGCTTGGCTCAACGATAGGTATCAAATAGCAAAGCTCATCGCATCATAAAATAAATTTTTCTTTCATTAGGTACTTCAAAAGTTTGAAACATTCTTCTAACAACTATAAGTAAATCATAGGATTTAATTAAATTTTAACTTCGAATTTGTTTCTGACAGTTTACCATTGACCTTTTTTTTTTTTCAATCTTTGAAATACTGTACATTTTCGACAAACGTTTATATCAGAATAAATATACCTACTCTCTTTTACGTTTGAAAAATCCAACTTTTTTCGAGTTTTATTATACAAAAAATATTTTCGAAAACGAGAAAATATAATATAACGGTGATTTGGATTAAAATGGAATTTTTTTCATTCAAATCTTAGCCATGATTCGAATTGAAAAAGTACAAAAATTTTCCTCTTTCATTTATTATTTTAACGGTTTACTTCGGAACATTGAAATCTCAAGTTTGCCTTTATGTAAACTTTGTATTTTGAATGTTGCAGAAGGTTGAGTAAGTTTTACAAAATATTGTTGCTGCCTTTTTTCTCTTTTTTCTTACACGTCTTCGTTGCTTAAGAGAAAGTTTCCATATTTTTCACCATTTCACCAAGACTTTTTTATAAGCTGCATGAGATGTAGGAGAAAATATCTCCAACATCCATATGTATGATACACACAATTTAAAATTTCCTAATACTCCTCCTCTCCCTTCTTCGTGTTGGTCCATTCTGAAAGTGCAACTCGAATTGAAATTCGAATGGGATTAATAATTAAATGATTCGTAGCAAGAGTACGTGCCTATTCACATATTATACCTTGGCGTTTTTCAAAAAAAAAAAAAAAATGCAGATGTGATATTAAAAATGCTTAAATATGTGTGCGAGAAAAAAAAACGTTGTAAAAATGAACAAGCTGCACCGCTTGTAATATTAGTTCAGTTGACGTAAAATAAGCTACCAAAGTTAATATAATATTTAGGCGCTTCGGATCTCGCAAAAGAAAAAAAAAAGTTTCACTTATAATGCGATGCGTTTACTAAACCCATTTCTTCCAAGCAAGTAATTTTTTCGCATAACTTAACAAATTTGATAAACATTTGTTCAAGAATAAATGCTTATCTCTTTTCAGCGAATCGAAAAGGGTGTTTTTAAAACCTAAAAAACGAGCAGATCGACATTAAAACCTGATAGTAGAATTATGTTCTCGTCGTGATGTAGATGCAGAGTGGCGAATCGCGTTTATTTATATTTTCAGATTGTTAGAAAAGACTACACGCATTATGTTTTTGAAGGGACCTAAGCAGCTTTCACAGATGGATGGGTTTCTTTGCATTCGACGATGATTGGACAATGGATTTATGGTTTATAAAGTGTACCGAGACTTTATTGCGTTGAAAGACGAAAAAACCGAACGAGTGGTGTAATTTTCGATGAGAAATGAAATATGACGATTCATTTCGCCGAGCGTTTTTTGGCGGTATTTTACTGGTACGGGTGTCGCAATGGGTGTGTTTTGTTCAGAAATCATTTTTTTAAGGGGAAGGGGGTTCTAAAATTGTGCGGTTTTGATACTTTGAATTTTCAAGTACCAGTCGTCTCGAATCAGTGGCGCCGGAAAAGGGAAGCGAAGGGTATATTGCCTTCCCCTAAATTACACCACATAGAAATTTTTGAAAAATTATAACATGAAAAAATTTTTTTAGGCATTCAACATCCAATTTTTTTGAAGCTTCGCTCGGGCATGATCGAAAATGCAATTATTATAAACTATCTGAGACTACAATATAAAATAGAGCTATTTTTTCCCCTCCTCAAAAATTCTACAGGTATTCTATGTCTTCGTACTCATTTAGAATCTCCAGAAAAAAAAGCTTCCGAAACCAGTGTTTCGAAAAAACAATCATCAACCTGTTTAGCTTTTCTGAAGAATACAAAAAATAAATTTTACAAGATGCTCTCTTAATTTGGAATCAGTCAAAAATGCCGAAATTGACTGATAAAGTAGACAAAATCAAGTCATTGATAATCAGTCAAATTCCACTGATTCTCCAGTTAATCCGCGACATTTTACTGCCAATCAGTGAAAAATTACCGATTCAATTAATGAATTTTCACCAATGAATCTGATTGAAATCAGTCAAAATTTACTGATTTCAATCAGTGAATTTTCATTATTGAATCAGTAAAAAAAAACCTTGACTGATTGAATCAGTGAAATTTCATTATTACTGATTCAGTAATGAAAATTCACCGATGGAATCAATAAATTTTTTCACTGATTCCAACAGTGACTCAATTTTTTCGATTTAAATCAGTCAATTTTGACTGATTCAAATTTATTAGAGAGTGTTTAACAAAACTTTAGGACTTTTCAGATATTTTACCGACTTTTCACTGAACTTTCACTGATTTTCTAGCATTTTTTCTCGCTATTTGCTCTTAGTGGAAATTTCTCCCTGATTTATTGTCGTGTTATAATTATGACTATTCTTCAGTGATTTTCGATCATTTTCACTGATTTATAATTATAATAGAGAAATTGGAGTAGGAGTCGTCTCCGGAGTTGGAGTCAAACTGACGACAAATTGGTTCCGGAGTCAGGGAGTCAAGAGTCAATATTGATTCCTGGGTCAAGATTGAGTCAAGAGTCAGGGTGTGATTTCAACACCGGAGTCAAATCAGAGTCAGTTAGGTAATAAACGTCATAGGAGTCAAGGCCATAAATTGACCCAAGAGTGAATAGTTAAGGTCATAGATTTACCCCCAGAGTCAAGGTCATAGATTGACCCCGGAGTCAGGAGACAAGGTCATAGATTTCCCCCAAATTAATAGTTAAGGTCATAGATTTCCCCTTCTTCGAGTCAAAAGTAAGGTCATGGAGTGACCCCACAGTCAAGAGACAAGATCATAGATTGACCTTAGAGTCAAGGTCATAGATTGACGACATTTTAAAAACATTTCATGATTTTTCTGAGGAGGAAAAGGGGCAAAACTTCCTTTTTACGCACCACAATTTTCTCTCCAAGTGAAAAAAAAATTGAAAAATTTCCCCTCAATTGATTTCAAAATTTAAAAAAATCGTTGAAAGTAGAAAAATAAATTGAAAATCTCAAAGTTTGATTTAAAAAAAAAAAACAAAGAGAAAAACGTAGTAAGTGCAATTTTAAATTGTTGACAAACAACTTGCATGTAGATAATTTTGTTGACATATCCTGCTCAACGAAATCAATAAACACGAATTGTTTTCCTCAAAACCTGGAATTTTTATTTAAAAATAATGGGAAATTAGTTTATGCGGGTACCTAATTTTTTTTTATTTTTTTGAAAAATACCAAAAACTTGAATATTTTTTCGAGTAAGTAATTAAAATATGTAAAAATCATTTTTAGACTGAAAATAAGACACTTCATATATACAAATTGGAAATGCAAAACTATTCAAATGTAGATTTCTAATTCCTGTTCTGATATCTCGTGCCCCTTCCTTCTCTCCTGTCAAAAAATGGAAATTTTTCAACATCGGAAAATCAAAATTCTCAAAATCAAAAAACCAAAATTTGAAAAAATCTTGTTTTTACATTGGTTAATGGTTATGTATAAAATAAAATTTTTCACACTATTGAAAATTAATCTCCAACTTATCACATTGGAAAACTGGCGTATTTTAATCGATTTTCAACTAAGCGACAGGCTCCAGACTGTTGCTTTTTTTCAAGTCATTTTTAACGCAATTGATCAAAATTCAAAATCAATGAACAAAAAACCTCGAACAAGGGCCAGAGACCACAGACCACGGACAGCAAAGCCATAATTATTTTTATTATTACGATTTTTTACCAAGGTATGGACGATTTTCCATTCGAGAAATGTGAAACGATCGAGCGTATTTCTATGCAATTTTCCAGTCTCACAAAAAACATCAATCGAATCTCCAAGAAAAAACCCATAGGTATTCGATTCAAATGGCCAAATTTTAATTTAAAAAATCCTTAAAATTCTTCTCGACGACACAAATCTATTGGAAGTATTTGTTTTTGAATTTTGATCGATTTCTGACAGAGTTACAGACGTTTTTTCTCACAGAATCCTATGAGCCATCTCAGCAGAAAATCGTCGTTTTTGACGTAACTGGTCAATATGCCGTAAAGAAGAGGCCTTGTGTAAAAAAAAAAAAAAACGATTCATTTTTCACGTTTTTGGTCCGACCAAACGCATAAAAATAAAGACATCAATTTTTTTTACACAAAGCCCCTTCTTTCCGGCAGGGTCACGCGTAAAACGCAAAACAAAACATCTACATGATAACATGATCCTTCTAGTGAAAGCATTGACCTTCGGATCTCGATACTAAAAGAACCCATCTGCAATACATCGAACATAAAATCGTATCGATTCGATGAAGAGTCAATAAATCGTACTGGACGAGTGATTTTTTACGCACAGAACACTATACTTAAACAGGCGAAATATTTCGAGCCGTATGGCTCGATTCATAAGTAGATGATTAAGGAAGAAAAATTCACCACAGCTCGCAATTTGGTCCACGTCCAAAAACGTACATACAACCGACATTATCACAAAAGCCTGGAGCTCGTAAAGAAAAGCGAACGTTGATAAATGAAACGAGAAGTGTGAAATAGAAATAGAGAAGACGATAAAATCGGTTTCTAGTTTATTATGCGAATATGAAAAGGAAACTTAACTTGAACTGTATAGGTAGATGGGTAAACTTTAGTCGAAATGAATTCCAAATTGATGACCCAGGCGGGGGTTAATTTAAAACCGATTCCATTCCAACGTAATTAATAAGTCCGGCTACATTTAACGTCGCAAATAAACACGTTCTAATGGCAATTCAGCATCGAAATATCGCAAAATTAAACGCATTCAACTCGAAAATCATATCCAGCGTATTTTTCCACGTTGAAATTTAATTTGTACGATTGTTGAAACGTAAAAACGCTCTCAGGTAATGCGAAATTAAACTCTCGTTGTTCCGGAGAAACAAAACTTTTAAGAATTTAATTTTTTTTCCCAGCGACACTCGAAAAGAGCGCATTGCCTTTTCACAAGTGACAGAAATATATTAGCTAGAAATATTCCGAAAGCAAAACGACTACTCGTACAAGAGCCAGCCACGCACGGTGGGCAGAAATAAGCCAACCATTACAAATAAAATTGGGTAGCTACAAATTAAACTGATTACTTTTTGTAGTTGCTTTTTCGCGGTGTATTGTAGTCAGTCTTCCACTCTTCTAATACGCTACCGAGTATACCCAACTGTTTAAAAAGTTTCTTTGAAGATATTCTTAGTTTTGCAGTCGAAAGTTTACGCACTCTGTGCGCCGTTCGTTTCGAGTTGTTTAAATTTGGTTTATTTTCATGTGGAACTAATTTTCGTCAAGATAAATGGCTAAATTGCTTTCCCATTTAAAAGGAATACAAAAAAAAAAAAAGGTCAAGTATGAAAGAATTTTTTTTCCAACGGTGGAAAGTATACGCGGGAGTACAAGTACGACCGATCTATTTGCTTAATTTAACGTCGAGGGTAAGATTAATAGCGTATCGTTTCAAGTTAAACTTGCAAAGAATCTGTGTCAGAATTGAGCAGATTAAGCTCGCGGATACCGTTTATAACACTAAATAGCCATTATTATGCATTTTAGAAAGTGCTTAAGCTTGTTCAGCTTCCCTGTGTATTTTCGAGTGCGTTGAATTCAGCTCGATACAATTTTCACGAGTCGACAAATACAAATGTCGTAGTTTTTATTCGCCGACTGTAAAGTACTATTGAGCACGCGTGGCCATAATGTGCATGGAAAATGTACGCGTAAGATTTTTCAAACGCGAAATATCGACATACGTGATGAAGTTTGCTGGTACATGAAATGTGCGGAAAATTGCAAGAGAAGAAGTGATAAGGTGCGCGCAGGGAGAACGGTATCATTGATGAAAATACTGCGAAGAGGTGCTCTTTTTGTTCTGATTCTGAATATTTTTTTCTCAAATGATTGCACAGATTGACAAAAAAATTTTTTTGCTCTGTTTCTGGGTTCTCATGCCTAAATTCTGATTCTAGACATCAAAATACATAATCTTGCTCAATTCTGGCTTTCAAAGTTTGCTTTGGTGGAGGGAGGGGGGGCAAAACTGATTTTTCAAGGACAACAAGCCTGAGCATTACAAAAAAAATTGAATTTTTTGGGCTAATCTTACAGAAAATTCTCCGGCGAATCCAATGCCACAAACTGCGGACCTCCATCTCTTTGAGAAAATAAGTTACAGCTCATTCTTTCCAAAATTCTGTGAAAAAATCGCATTTCATTTTTTCGCTAGAAAGGCACAAAAAATGCAATTTTTTCAATTTTTTTTGTAATGCTCAGGCTTATTGCCCTTGAAAAATCAGCTTTTTAGTCTCCACCTCCAAAGCAAACTTTGGTCAAAAAATTTTTTCTCTTCATTAGTTGCATAAAAGCAACCTAAATTTGGCAATCGGAACTCGGAAACAAAAATCGTGTTGATCAGTGTTCTAGTTGTTGGGAAAATTCTTCTGGAAAAAAGAATGAAGAGAAGGGTAAAAAAAAGTGAATCAAGTAGGTATTTTTGAGATTTTGAAAAATCAGGAAAAAAAGAATTGCTAGTCTTGTTTTTGTATTGAGAGAAAATATCTTTCAACAGATCCGATTTGAAAATTGTTTGAATAACGTGGACTCGATTCAAGCTAGATTTTCATAAAATCTCAGACAACTTGAATTTTTCCGGTGCAATTTACCTACTATGAATCGAAAAGAAAATTGAGAGATGTGTTCGTGCCCTTGATGAAAATTCGAAATTTTACCAAATTTAGATATTGATTTTAAAATGTAAAAGAATATATAGGACCCTGCCGGAAAGAAGGGACCACGTGTAGAAAAAATCGATGTCTCTTTCTGTGTTTCCTCCAGATAGAGACATCGTTTTTTTTTCACGCATGGTCCTTTCTTTCCGGCAGGGTCACATATGAGATTAATGAAATTGTTTTGCAAACATGTTATTCATTTTCAAAAAACAGTTGGAAAAAATTTGAAATTTTACTCTCCCTCCCTTTTTTGGACTCCAATTTAGGTCCAAGAATTAAAAATTTTCGAAAATCCGCCATGTCGAATTCTTAGCATAATTTTTCTGATTCGGTAATCCAATTAACAACTGGTTGAGAACTATCAAACCGTTGAAAAAATCAAAAATGGATAATGCTCGACAGCTTTAGTTTGAAATATTCTTTGTGTAATTTTTTCAGGACAATTGAGTAAGGAAATAAGTAAAAACTGATTGAAATTTGAGAACCATCAACTCGATTTGAAATTTGAAATTTTTACCCACTCCCTCCTTTTTGAGGCCTAATTAAGGTTCCACAGTTTGATACTTTATAGCAACCGAAATAGCAAATCAAAAATCACGCAGATTCCCATGATCAAAATATGTGAAATTTGAAAATGTGACTCCTCCCTTTTTTCAACGCTCCATTTGAGTCCAAAGGCTTAAAATTTTCGAAGAGAAAAACAGCATTTTTCAGACTTTTGTATCGATATCAAATTTGGTAAAATTTTGAATTTTGAATCCCCATAAATAGTGTGTTTTGACATCTTCTGAGATTGTTATTCCATTGAAATATGAAAGTATTGGCCGAAAATACGTTTATAACTTCTTTTTTGGGTCCTGAGGTCAAATTATTACGAAAATCGAGTTCAGCGCCCTCGAAAACTCCAGAACTTTACTTGCTCGAGTATAAGTTTGCTATTTTTCAATACCACGCGTGCATATGCAAAAATATAAAAAATTTTCAAACTCCCTCAATGCGCCACATTGAAAAATAAGTGTTTAAAAATATTCTGAGTCAAGTTTAAGAGATGAAATTCGAATACCCATATTAAAATTTGAGTTTAACCCCCCCCCTCCCCCCTCCAGTGACTCAAATTTGGACAAGGCAAAAATTAATGCTAAAATCCGAATCAGTGATCAGTGACCGCAAATTTCCTCATTTCAATACCCGATTACCCATATCAAAATTTTTCAACATTTTGATATTGAAATTCGTGTCCTTAGTCCTTACTTCCTCTTTCTGCTCAATTTTTTTTTTTGGATTAGTATATGGTTTTTTCTACCTAAAATGTGTCACCGTCATAGCGCCATTTTCAGAAAATGAAAAAATAAAAGGTTTAGGATCCAAACGAAACGAGATGGAACTTTTTCAAAAAAAACTGTACTTCAAAATAAAAAGAAAATCATAATTTCGAGCGAGTATTTAGTGGGACAAAACGAAAACGAAAACATATAGTTTTCAGGAAGCAATATCGTCGTTGAATAACATAATAACGTAAAAATTGAAGCCAAAAATTTTCTTGTATGCCGCTCAAATTTGTCTACCAGTTGCACCCTTCTCTTCACCAATGGAAAGCACACCACTCATACTCCAACAAATGAACCGATGGGCCACATTTTCTCACCCCATTCAAAAAAGTAAAAATTCCGTTCTTTTTTCCACGATAAGATGAATTATACATTTCCATTTTTTATTCAAAAACAAGCCCGAATACATTTAATATCACTCAGATTCGACTTCACTTCTGAAATTCTCCCATAAAAGACCTCCGTGTCTTCCACACCTCTCCATCTCTTACGTAACAGGGAAAGAGAATTTTCGTGCACCAACAAATGCACTTATACAAACACAAAGCAGTACCCATTTCAAAAGTTGAAAACAAGAGGGACCAGCAGCGTGTCAACCAGGCTAATATCTTCACTTGGAAACTCCACCGTCTCCGGTATCCGGCACCCAGCACCGTTCTTCTTATCAGTTGCTTAAACCATTCATCCCTCTTTTCCACTCACAACACACAAGTATACTTCATCTTCATCCCCTTACAATTTCTGCATGCCGATGCCACGAGGAGCCGGGTTCCAGCAGCAAATTACTGTACAAAGATGTTTGTTCAGCTTGCAGTGTCCGGTGATTATCTCATGGCCATAGCTTTTATATATTCTTCTAAATACTAATCCTCTATTCTTGGAAACTTTATAGCTGGGTATATTTTTTCATCACTTGCTGTGGCAAATTTCCACTATTTACTCGAAGTATACGATATAAAGTGCATAGTCGAATGAGTTTCGGAAACACTATTCGTCCAATGATTTAAGTTTCCGATTACCTTGTTAATTTCTCGAAACGTTGAGATATTTTTAGGGAAATTGACACGTATTTAGATTCGCCGCTGCGGATGCGTGGTTAAAATTAAGAGGCATCTGGTGTTTTAACTAGGCCATATTTTTTTCCAGTAATCACCTAGTGCACGTTGAAAGAAAATACGCAAGAGAGGAATAAAGGCTGCCGGATTTAATTCCGTTTCGTATCGAGAGACTGTAAATAACGTATTAAAAAAGCCTGGTAAAAAGCTATGAATAAAATTACCTCGAAAGACGTGAGAATATGACATTTGAACAATAATAGAAGCGAGAATGTTTTTGCATTAACGGTTAATCGTATTTTATGTGACAAACAAGATTGATCATATCGGATACGCTATTAGTTTTCATTTAGCTTTATAAATTGATAGAGAGACGTAAACCAGAACGTATGTAGAGGTGTTTTATCGTAAATATCGTCGACTTTTTAATGTAACTCAATACTCACAAAAGGGGTGGTGAGGGGAGACCTTTTTTTTCACCGCGTACCATTTTTATTCCCCTGACCTGTTCTGTATCAACTCGCAGCAAAAATGTAATCAGAGGTTTCGATTTTGCTCATTAGTAAAATATTTGATGGCTGATAAAAAAATCCAAAACCGATAATGATATTTTGAAAAGCTCAAAAATGAACTTTTCGGTGAAAGTTGAATTCTTCATGATGAGATTTTTTGACCCCTTGTTGATCAAAAAATTTTCCAAACGCGATGACAACTCCACCCAGGGTACAGGAGTCATTACTCATTAAATTTGACCAAAATTTTTAAAAATATGAAAAGTGAAGTACGTAACACAAGTTTGAATACCAGAATACGTAGGAATTCAATTCTTTCATCCAATCCTCTGGATCACCAACACCCCCCCCCCCCCAGCTTTTCTGGATTTTTGAGTAGGACTGCAAACCGAACCCAAAATTTAATTTTAATCGCTAAAATAGGCCAAAAACTGTAAACGAAATTAAAACAAAAATTAAAAAAAAAATAGACCGGAACCAATTTTTTTTGTTTTGTTCTCATTTTTGTTTTTCAGTTTGTTAGAATTTTAGAATCCCTCAAGTTCTAAAATCAGTGAAATGTCATTATTTTCTGCTTCTATTTTCCAGGGATGTTGCGGCTCTCGCCTGATCCGAACCGCGGCTCTAAATTTCGCGGTTCTAACTTTCCACATAAGAGTTGCATGTTTGCGGTTCTTTCCACAAAAGAACCGCGGTTCTCATTCGCGGTTCTCAGTAATGAAAAAATGCACAAAGGATTGAATATTCCTATTTTGAGTTTGGAAGTCTTGTTTTAAATTAGAAAATATTACTTTTAATTGTGTTATTTCAGAAATTCTCATGCTTTTATCACTGCACTACAGAAGCTGTAAAAAGCATGAGAGCCGCGATTCGAGAGAGCCGCAAAAATGATGTTTTGCGGTTCTATTGATAAGAGAGCCGCGATTGGAGCCGCGGCTCGAACCGGCGGCTCTGCGGTTCTATTAGCGGCTCTTTACGCGGTTCGAACCGTGACATCTCTGCTATTTTCTAAATCTTTACTTTAATAAGAAAAAATGAAAAACCAAAACCGTTGTTTTGCTGAAATCGTAACCGTACCCGAAACAAAAATAGAAACCTTGAAATGTAACCGAAATCACAATCAAAAAATTCGAAACCGAAACTGCTAAACCGAACCGATTTTTTTCGATATCGGTTTGCATCCTTGTTTTTC
This sequence comes from Pseudococcus jackbeardsleyi, assembly GCA_038380155.1. Lineage (NCBI taxonomy): Eukaryota > Metazoa > Arthropoda > Insecta > Hemiptera > Pseudococcidae > Pseudococcus > Pseudococcus jackbeardsleyi. The sequence continues at coordinate 59,108,250 of CM076238.1, read as the reverse complement.
AGTTTCTAAGTTTGGAATTCGACAAATTCTAAAATCAGTAAACTTTCATGATTTTCTGCTTCTAATTTATGAATCTTTACTTCAATTAGAAAAAAAAAACTGAGAAACCGAAACTGTAACCGAAATCTAAGTCAAAAAATTTTAAAACAGAACTGCTGTATTGAAACTGATTTTTTACTTCGATTTCGGTTTGCATCTCTGTTTTTGAAACCATTGAGTTCTAATACATATTTACTTTTTTGGGGGTCAACATCCTGCAAGTGCAAAACCTCATTGATAATCTCCAAAAAATTTCAAATTTTACTCAAGAAAATTTAACTTTTAAAAATGTAATTCTTCGATCAATTTCAAATTAATAGGTAAGTATTTTTAATTGGGATGGGAGAGATTCTAATTCTTTTGGGAGAATTCTGATTTTCAATATTGATTTCTTCAGTAATTTTCAAGATACTTATGTATTATACAATTAAAACATGCATTTTTTTTTAAAATTTTGATCGAAAAATTCAAATTTTGAAAATTTTATCAAATTCAAATTCGAATAATTTTTTTGCGATAAACATCTTTGATATGATCTGAGGAAGAATACGAGTCCGATTTGTATTCTTCTCTTGCTCTGGACATCTGGACCAGGAAAGACGAGGAGTCATCAGATTGGTGTGAATTTGCGGCTCATCATGCACAAATTTGTGTTTTCATTGTTTTTTACATCGAACTTGAAAACTGATAATTTCGACCCTAATAACTTCTTTTTTTGGCTTTTCTGAAAAATAATTTTCTGGCTTATCATGTATCATGTCTTTTCCAAAGTATATGGCATTTGAAATTTTAATAGAAAAATGCCAATTTTTATAATTATTCCTGAATTTTAATATGGAAATTTCTCACCAAGCATAACAATTTTTTCAAATTTACTCAAATTCTAATCCTTCAAATACGTAGTTTAAATTTTTTATTGCTTTTTCTACAATATTCACCATTTTTTTATTAAGAAACGTTGACTTCCTATTTTTTTGAAAATTTGATTTCACTATTCAAATTAACAAGGGAACTAATATTTTTACACGTCTACCTTCCATTTGAAATTGACCTCTATCTTTGGAAAAAAGTTAAAACTTTCATAGCCAAAATTTCAACTGGTCAAGTTGGATTCTTGGCGTATTTTGAAAATTTGAAAATCTGCATTATCAGCAAAACTGTGGGACATAATATCTTCTCGTTAAATCCTTCGAAAGAAAACGATAACTCGATTTTCAACACCCCAAGTTTATTTGGGCTGACATATCGTGAAAAAATTCGGAAATACTGGAGAAAATCGAAATTGTGTTATTGGAGATGTTGGAGAGTAATTTCAGTTCAAAAGGTTTGATATGTATTTGGGATCTAGAAACTTCTTTCTCACGTTTTTGTAAAAAAAAAAGTCTTTCTTCATTTTTGCCCAAAAAATGATTTCAATACTTCAAAAATATGCCAAAAGCCCATAAAAAATCTTGGATATTTCTGGATACGAAGGTTTCAGGAGATACTTTTTCTAAGAGTAGCAGTCTCGCTCCAATTGGAAGCAGACAGCACTTTGGAAGAAAAGCTAAAAACATTTTGGTTTCTGTTCGAGCAGAATTGATTTATCATTTTTTTAATCCTTTATCTATTGAATTTTTACTATTTCAGCGTGTGTGGCATCAACTGAAAAATTCCTACAGCACATTTTTTCTTCTACCCTTTCTCACCGCACATTTTCAACCTCGTTAAATGCATTTTTGCTCACTTTAAAAGTCATCCCTCATTTTTCAATAAATTCGCCATCTCGAAACTTGGAAATAAATCTCGCCAATGCGGGCATTGAAATAAACGCAATCCGCAAAAAATACGAAAGAAAACATTCAAATCTTTTATCCTCGATCGAGCGTACGAAATATTCATCAACTTACAGTCTCGTGTTAGGGATGATGGGAAACGCAGGGTTGGGACTTTTGAAACAAACAAGTTATATCGTTTCTTTCGCGACAGAGACGCGAGAAAAAACAAAAAAAAACTCGAATCGAGTACGTATCTATACAAATTCGACTCGAAAACTAGAAAATGACATACCATAGGCGTTTCGAGGGAAACACAGAATGAAAGTTCATCACGTATACTGCGATTATACTTAGCAACTTAGCAGGGGGTTCGTCGCATCGGACCAAAGCAGCGAAAAAAATTACAACTCGGTAATTTATTACTTTTGATATAAAAATGGTGTAGAGAATAAGGCGGTGTTTTTATTCTTTTCGGTTTATATAATATAAAAGTTTTTCAAACACTGGTTAATAGATGTCCAAAAGGGTAAAAAATAGTTATTCATTTGTAACGGCGTTTTGTCGCTGGTTTGCGAGAAAAATTGCCCGAGAAGTTGTCAATAGAAAAAGTTTGGCAATTTTTTTCATTTTTGAAGACTTTTTTTTCCTGACGTGGCGCGAACCAGGGGACAGGGGAAGGCAAAACGCAAAAGCTATAAATTTACAACTTATATACGAGTTATATAAAACGGTCCGTTTCAATTCTTCGTATACGAGAATCATAAAAAGTGATAAAAATCGTCTCAAGTTTTACGTACTACATTCGCTTCTTAGTCGCGGTTTACAGCTTGCATAATCATTATACGAGATAAAAGTACGCTGGCACGATAAATAATAATCCAATCAAATGTACGACGGCGGAGCTTGCACTAAAAATACCTGGATGTTTATAAACGCATAATTTACGTCTCGATACGATTAATCGTCCGCGCCTCGTCCTTCCTTGGCAGAGTAATTATTCGCCGAGACGAATTTACAAGCAACGAATTAAAAGGCTTCTCTTAAGCCCTCGTTATTGCGGCGATTTTACTCCTAACAAGATCTACGCATTATTAAGGGGATACTACCTACAACAACGCGTGCCAAGATATGCCCGTAGGAAGAAAAGAGTCGATGAAATAGCGAGGGATTGATAATGGGGTGCAAAAATCTTCTTTTAACCGAATAACGAATTGGTAAACATTTTTTGTTTTGTGTTTCGAAAGCGGAGAGAGAATTGGGTGCCCTCATGTACAGGAAATTATGAACCGTTGGAAAAGCGTGAAAAATCAAACAACGGTGCTCTTTTGTGCATCTTCAATCGTTTGTCTTTTTTTTTTTTGCATCAAACAACCGCCCTTCTTTTATATAGTGAGATTTTTAACCTTGGGCTGGATTTTTTTTTGCCACGACTGAGTGTGCTGATAATTCCACGTAGTATGAAAATTATTGTATACTAACGGAGGATCTACTGCATTATAATGTAGTAAAATTTTAGTGATAATTTTTCATTTAAAGAGAATTTTTTATCCGTTTTTTTTTTTTTTCAAATGAGAAAAATTTTCAAAAAAGGGACTCAAATTAAAATTTTGAGCTCGACTTTCATTCCACATTTCAAGAAAAATCGAAAGTGAAAGTAAATAAAATACCTAATTTTTTAATTTTTTTAGAAAATTGAATCGTCGTTAAATGGAATATTTTGAAGAAGTCCCAATGAAATGATCACAAAAATTCAATTTTTTCTCACAATTTAACAACTTGAAAATAAATACTTTTCATCGGAATACAATAATGCTCGTTTTATGAAAGATATTCAAGCTTCCTAAAAATACAAGAAATTTTTTTCCCCTTTTTGGGGGCTAATAAAGGACCATAATTCGATTTTTCGGCAATAGCTTTTTAAATTATACACTTACAAAAAAATTTCGAACAAAAGTTGTACAGAGGACCAAAAAAGAAATGTTTTTAATTTTAATTTTGTTTTTCAAGGTAGCTCGTAAAGGAGAGTTGAGGCATGCGGGAAATTTTCATCAAAAAAACTAAAATAATTTTCAAAAATTGGTTTCAATGGTCTTTTTCGAGTTGTTCTTTTGCATAGAATTTCTCATCACTATGTACGAAAAAAAAATCGTATGACGTACCTGGATCTACCTACCTACTTCTGGATTCAAAATGGGAAAGGGATGGACCCTTTTTCAAAACATTCGCAATCCCTCATACCTAGGTTATGATAGAAAAATCGAAAAATTGGTTCGAATGATTTTGGCAGATCATTAAAAGTCGAATATTTTTTAATGGTTTGAATTTTTCCTCTTTGGAGATAAATTTCGCAATATGGATTCAAACATTGTAAAAATTGAAAGTTGAAACGTGATTTAAAAACAGTTCTTTGGTTCAAAAATTCAGGAGAAAAATGACTTAATAAAAATTTAAAAATCGGCTTTTAGCTCTCTGATATTTTTTTTGGTCATTCTGACTTTTTGATATTAAGTCAATTCTCACCTTCTGACTTTTTGATATTATAAGAAGTTGAATTCGAAAATATAAAAATTTATAAGTTTTTGACTTTTGGTGGCGCAAAACAGCGACACGCAAAATAGTGTCTTAAAACTTTTGAAATGACACCCCCCCCCCCCCACCACCCAAGAGGGAAAAACATATCCATGTTAAAATGTTACAAATTCATACTTTTCGTCAAAAATGATCATAATTTGTGCTATTTTCATGTTTTTAAATTTTTTATGCCATGATACTCACATTCAAGCTATCTTTCATGCTTTTCATGGCCAGTAGACACCACGTCGTAAGACGCAGACCAGTGCATACAGTTCCCTGGGAAGCGAACAAGCAAAAATTTATCATTTCAAGAAAGCGATACCCCGATACAGTGCCTCATTTGTGGCTTGATAATATTTAGTAACAAAATAACGTAGGTAGTTCTTATCTGAGAGTGCCCTACAAAAATACTTTCTACAATCATAACTTCATGAGCGATCGAAAAAAAATTTTCACAGTAAGAAATGCCACAAGAAGGAACATACCTATGGTAAATAATTTGCTAAATTGTGAACATGTCTGAGAAAATTATAGTTACGGTTCAAGAAGGAAAAATTCACGGTTTCAAAAACAAGTCATCGTTTTCGGGAACTGAATTTTATTCTTTTCTTGGAGTACCATACGGACAGTCCACTGCAGGCCATGCCCGATTCAAGGTATTAATATAAATTTCTTTTCTCATCATTGTAAGTGTTATAGCCTTATAGCCCAGGAAAAATGTACTTTGAAAAAAGAAATATATGTTAGTCAAAATTTTATTGCTGAAAAAGTTTCTATATGATGTTCAGAGTATGTGGTAAAAACCCAACACCCCCACCACTAATGCTTTTTGAGGGAGGTGGACCCCTTGTGGGGGAAAAAATTGTTTTGCACTGATTTTGCTTAAATTTGGGTGGAAGGTCACATGGGTGTAGAAGTACTCCCAGAAAAATTTTCAGGTCCCCCCGACCTCAGGGAGCTGAACCATCGTTCCCCAAAGTTGGGAATTTTTGACAAAAATGGAAAAAACCGAGTATTTCGAGTATAAAATCACCCCATAATATCAATTTTGAAAACTTTTATGATTTTCGTGTATATTTTGAGATGACGAATCCGACTAGCACATCAACTTTTTCATTTGAGGTGTTTAACTACCCCTACGGCACCTTTCAAAGTATACAGATCGCGGTTTTTTCAGCTAAAAATGACTTCAAAAAACACGATCTGCATACTTTGAAAGGGGCCGTAGGAGTGGTTAAACACCTCAAATGAAAAAGTTGATGTGCTAGTCGGATTCGTAATCTCAAAATGTACACGAAAATCATAAAAGTTTTCAAAATTGATATTATAGGGTGATTTTATACTCGAAATACTCGGTTTTTTCCATTTTTGTCAAAAATTCCCAACTTTGGGGAGCGGTGGTTCAGCTCCCTGAGCTCGAGAGGACCTGAAAATTTTTCTGGGAGTACTTCTGCACCCATGTGACCTTCCACCCAAATTTGAGCAAAATCAGTGCAAAACAATTTTTCCCCCACAAGGGGTCCACCCCCTCAAAAAGCAATAGGGGTGGGGGTGGTGGGTTTTTACCACATACTCTGGACATCATATAGAAACTTTATCAGCAATAAAATTTCGACTAACATATATTTCTTTTTTAAGCGATTTTTTGATGCTAATTCTCCTGGGCTATTACGAAAAAATATTTTAAAACAAAAACCAACAACAGGATCCAGTAGCAGTCAAACCTTGGAAAAATATTTTAAATGCAACGGTGGAAAAAGGAGGATGTTTGCAATTTTCACCATTATTCACGCGAATTTATGGTTCAGAAGATTGTCTGTACAATAATATTCATACACCTCGAGTAAGCTAGACGGTACATTTCAAAAAGTAAAATGTTATACTAAAACTTTGATTCATTTCAGTTGCCTCAAAATGCAGATGAACCTTTGAAAACAGTAATAGTTTGTATTCATCCTGGAAGTTATCAAACAGGCACGCCAGATCCGTCATTTTATGGATCACCTGATTATATCATGAATCATGACGTAGTATATGTTTGTATAGGATTCCGGTTACATATTTTAGGTAAAAATACGTACAACAACGTAAGATTCGATAGTCAAAAATTTGAAAATTTTTTCGATGAAATTCAAAAAATCTATATTCTTGAAGAAGAATTGTTGAAAATGTCATCGTGGAGTATATTCGAAGCTTTAAAATCGGTTGTGAAGTGAATTTTCTCATTACTTACAGTGTTCCATTATTTTTGAAAAAAAAAAAAAAAACACACAAAAAAACGAATGATCGAATGATTCCTTACAATTATCAAAAATATTTTCAAATTCTTTCAACCTTCCTTCAGAGATAATTGAATTTCATTCCTTGGATGCATTCTTGAATATAATAAGATCAAAAAAAAGTATCTCAATAGGCTCGACACCCTAACACCAGAATAGCTCTAATTCCCATTATATAAAATTTCAGGATTTTTAAACCTAGGATTACCTGAATGTTCAGGTAATCAAGGATTAAAAGATATCATATTAAGCCTACAATGGATTCAGAAAAACATCAGCAATTTTGGTGGTGATCCTAACAACGTAACAGTGCTAGGCTGCAGTAACGGTGCCGGATTAGTACACAGTTTGATGATATCTCCCCGAGCTGAAGGTTCGAGAAAAATGAAACGTAATGAAAACTGAAAAGATTACACAAAAAAACTTTTTTTGGAAAATTTTTCTGCAGGATTATTCCATAAAGGGGTAATGATGGGTAAATATAAATACTGTCCCAACGTTATCTCTCGGGAGCATAATTCCACAACAGCGTATGAAATAGCACAAATGCTTGGTTACAATGGTGCCTATGATCCAAGAAAATTATTATCATTTTACAAAAAATTGGACATGAAGCGATTTATTTTTGCAAGACCAGATCGTGTTTTCCTAAAGGTATTGGATAGAACGTCAGTTTTCCAAAATATTTTTAAAACTAAGCGCTACTCAAATCAAATATGTATATAACATTTTACACAGGCTGAAAATGCACCTCTATATCCCATTTCTCCATTCGTAACGACCGTGGATTATGGAGAAAATCCAGTCTTACCGACATTGAACAGACAAAGAAATATAGAGAGGACGAAACGTATCCCGCTCTTGACTGGATATTGCGAAAAAGAATCTGTAACGGGTTTTATGGGTAAGTTTTTCAAGCAAAGGGTATTTATAGTCGGATTAATGGTGAATTTGGCCCTTGGCGTTTTTGGACTCCTATGTAAATACCTCACGTGGGGTATATTGACTAGAAAAAAAAATGTTCACAAAATTTTGAACCCCAATCCCCTCTTATTTCGGAATTATTGCCATTTTATTGCTTAATTTCAAGAATTTTTCAATTTCAACCGAAGTGAAGGAATTTTTTTGTTCTTTGGCGCAAAGTTACATCTCGTAGAATTGTATTTATGGTAATTTTTTCAATACTTTTGATGCACTTTTTCATGATTTTTCGACTATCTGGAGTTTTACAGTCGTAAAAAACACCACATAAGCGAAGAGCGATCACCATGGAAAAATTACTACAATACGTGCTTTTAATAAGATAAGGTAGCCTAACTCAACCCCTTTTTGTTTTGGGCCTGTAGAATGGCCCCAAAATGCCCCCAAAATGCCCAGACGACCCCCCCCCCCTTTAAAAAAATGAAGTCAGCGTGTAGGTGTAGGCTGAAGCCTCGGCCACACCTGTATGGAAGAAAAGCTCAAAATATTGAAAACTCGATTTTTGGCGAATTTTTATTTCTTTACCCAAAAGATCAATTTTTGAGCGCCTAATTTGGACCCCCTGAAAATTTGTTTTAAAAATATGGAAAACGTCAGATATGTGTATATTTCTCTCTTTTTTTTGAAGCTTTTAGATAGTATGAAAGGGTCCTGCCCCCTCAGAATCCACAGGGGTCAACCCCCCTTCCCCAAATAGAGTTTTTGCTCACTTTTATGTAGGTATATAACTCGACTGAAACGAATTTTTTCAAAAAATTACTGATGAACAACTCTGATTTTCGTAAAATTTGCTATCAAATTTCCAGAATTGTCAAGAAAGAAATGAAAATGAGTAAATTTATGCTTTACTTTCATCATAACATAGGAGGTCCAATTTTCAACTCAACTTACCTCAACTTTCAAAAAGCTCTGATGACAAAATCGAATACACCGTTAGGTAGCCTTTGAAATGTACTTTTTGGGCATATATTCAAAAAAATTCTGAGCGCTCTTTTTACAAGACTTATTTCCAATAATAAAAATCTTGAAAAAAATAGTTTCAGGGAGCGAAATCGTTTTTCGTGTTTATCGTGAAAAAAATAGTATACCTAGTATGATTTTTTCCACCAGATTAGCTGGGGGTCCAAATTAGGAGCCGGGTTCAATTTAGGCGACTTTACCTTATGCAGAATTTCATTGCGTATTTGGTTTTGACTGATTCTTCGAACTGAGGATCGCAAATTGTGAAAAACATACCGAAACGTTGTGATTTTAGCAGATTTTTCTAATTTTGAGCGTTTTATTCAGAAAGAAGTGGCCAAATAGAAAAACCAAAACCATATTTATGTTTAGTAGGTTAAAATACCTCGATTAACACACTTTTCATGATTATTTTACTTCAGGTCTCAAAATTCACTTTTTCAAGTTTTTTCATCATGAAAAATCAATAAAAACATTAATTTTGAAAATTGAAGCAAAACTATGCAAGAAGAGTGTTAATCAGGGTATTTTGACCTGCTAAACACAAATATGGTATTGGTTTTTCCATTTGGCCACTTAAAACGCTTAAAATTTGAAAAATCGGGAGTTGGTGAGTTGATTCCCAGGTTTCAAAATCGGTCTAATTGATTCCCATTTTTTTTTTTTCGAAATGGCCGGATTGATTCCCCATTTTTTTTTCGAAATGGTCGAATTGATTCCCCCTTTTTTTCGGTGGTATGGTCGAATTGATTCCTTTTTTTTTTTCATTGGTATATACGAACCGGCTTATTTTGATTAACCAACGAGATTCAAAATCGAAAATGAAGTATGAGCGAACGAATAATTCGCCTCTGGGACAACGTAACTAATTGCGAACCAATATCAAATAATTATTAAGATCGTGTCCGAGATTGAAGATAGAAGATTCAAAAATGATGCCTTAACATATTTTGAAAAGTTCAAAGTTGAACTATGGCGATGAAAATTTTATTTTTAAGATACATAATGGAAGCATCCATTTTGAAATTCGGAAAAATTATTGTGAATAGCCCATCTCAAACTTTATTTGATCAACAAATTTTCAAGTAGGGATCTTCATACCTGTGAAAAATTGAGTGGGAATCAATTCATACATACCCTCTTGGAAAAAGTGGGAATCAATTCGTACATCTCTCCAAAAAAAATGGGAATCAATTCCCCTGTATTTTCCCACAAATATTTCTTTGGGAATCAATTCACTTACAGCCGAAAAATCTGCTAAAATCACATTCTCGTAAGTTTTTTCACAATTTGCGGTCCTTAGTTCGAAGAAATGGTCAAAACCAAATATGCAGTGAAATTCTGCATAAATAAGGAACAGGTTTGCAGTTTTTCCAGGGTAATCGTTCTTCGCTTATGTGGTGATTGAAAAAATTATTATAAATACACCTCTACGAGATGTAACTTTGTGCCAAAGAACAAAAAATTTCCTTCACTTCAGTTGAAATTAAAAATTCTTGAAAATAATGCAATAAAATGGTCATAACTCCAAAAGAGGAGGGAAGTTGGGGTTCAAAATTTTGTGAAAAATTTTTTCTAGTCAAGATACACCACTTAAGGTGTTTAGGTGCCCAAAAGCGCCACAAGTCAAATTCATCTTTAATCCAGCCATACTTATACCCCTTACCCGAAGTATCATTTTTTACACTCCCTAAGCAATAAAAATTATAATTCAGTCTAAAACAAGAGGCGTATAGAATCAAAAGTGGCTTTCTCCATTGCAACTAATTTCGAGAAAAACGCGAAAAACTTCCTGAGCGCCTATCATTTGATAAAATTGAGAGGTAATGGTTGGAATGTCTTTATACCAATATAAGGATAATGACCTACCATTCGGTTTTCTTCCTCACCTCGCGGTATGAGTTCCTGGGGGCCTTCAAGTTTGGAGAAAGCCACTTTTGTCTCCAACTTTTTTTTCTTCAATTTTTTGGGGGCTAATTCATGGAACTTTTCATGCATAATGAAGTGATCAATGGTACAAAATGTGACCCTCTCCTAGAAAAGGGACCTGAAGGGTTTTTTTCAATTCACATATCATTATTCTACACACTTTCGAAGTATCAAAATCGGTGTTCAACTCAAAAAACGAGTTTTATCCTCCAAGGTCTCTTTTCTTGGAGAGTGTTACAAATGTTGGAAAGTTGAAAAAAATCATATGATATCGCGTTTCTCGACATTTTTTTTCTGTTGAAAAACAAAAACAACTATCCAAAAAAAGTAATAATGTAGCGGTTTTACCCAACTACAATGAAACAAGAAGAAAAATACCATTAAAGGCCATATAATAAAAGGAAAACACATAAAACAATATTATCGAACATCGTACAATTAAAAGAAAAAATTACCATCCAAGGTCCGGGGGTTAAAAATCGTTTTTGAATTGAACACCGATTTTGATATGAACTTCGAAAGTGTGTAGAATAAGATAAGTGCATTGAAAAAAAAACCTTTAGGTCCCTTTTCTAGGAGCGGGTCACATTTTGTAACATTGATCATTTCATTATACATGAAAAGTTCCATGAATCAGCCCCAAAAAAATTGAAGAAAAAAAAGTTGGAGACAAAAGTGGCTTTCTCCAGTGGAGAAAGCCACTTATGATTCTAACCACTATCTTTGCATGCTGTTTTCAAGTACTTAGCAGCCAAATTTGAAAATTTCAATTAGTACATTAGGTGCGGCTTGCCTTGTAGTATCTGAAACCACGCTTAACTCATTTTTGATAAAAAGTGGAGAAAGCCACTTTTGATTCTACACGCCTCACAAGTAAAAACATTGTGAATAATTCTCAATCAGCGCCATTTAAGAAATTAACGATGAAAAACTACTACAAATCGATACGTCAGAATGTTTGGGGCTGGGGAAACAAGCTAAAAGATGAACAACTTGAATACATTCAAAATCGGATTGAATCGTTTTATTTGGATGGAAATTCGATCGAATATGCTCCGTTATCTGTTAAATGTGATGTATGAACAATTTTAATTTCATTATCAGAAGGAATTTAATCAATTAACGATGGAAAACTTTTCTCAGATTCAAACAGATATTGCTTTATCAGATTTATATACTTCGGTTGTCGATGTAATAGCAGCAGATCTACCTTCATCAGTTTATGTTTATAAATTTCAATTCGAAGGAAACGCCATAAAAATGAAAGATTTTTTCCAAACGACTGTTGAAGAACACTTACCAGGTATTATAACATAAAGTAGACTGAAATTTACATCGGTGAAAAGGCACATTCCACATAATGATATTATTTTTGAAAAAAAGGTACTTATCACGGCGATGATTACTCATATTGGGCTAGATTAAAATTACCTTACAAATTGAAAACGGAATCTTTAACCCCTGAAACCGAAGAAATGGTGAAAACGTTTACAAAACTCATCAGTACTTTTGCCAAAACTGGGTGAGAATTTATTATTCAATGCATGTTCATTCCACTCACATTCATAAGTAACGACCTATTTTTTCTCCAGCAATCCTAATCATGATGGAATAGCTACAGAATGGAAACCTACGACCGTGGATAATCCTTACTACTTAAGTATAAACAATGATTTACGATTGATAGATGGTAAACTTAATGGACATCGGATGGAATTTTGGGAAAATTTGAAAAAAGAGTTGGAAACAGATTGCGTCGAACAATGAAAAAACGTCTACAAATTTAACTAAATTGTATTTAAAATAGATTCAAATTTGGTAGAGTTTTTTCAGGTGAACATTTAAAAAAGAAGAAAAAAAACTGCAATGAAAAATCACAAAAAAGCAATAACCTAAAAATCGACATGTAAATTTTTAAGAAATAAATCTTATCGAAGTTTTTAGCGACAATATAGATAAGTTTTTACTTAAATCGACGTCGAATAGTTTCTCTTTCAAGCTATCAAGCGAAACAATAAAGTAAGTAATTTCACAAAACCTTTAAAAGTTGAAAAATCCCAAACTTTTTTAAACGCTTTAAATTAAGCAAAGACATGATGTAGGAATAGGTATTTTTAAGGGAATTACATAAATAATTAAATGATGAAAAAAAAAGTTTGAACAACAACCAAGTGTAACAATAATCAGGGTATTAACGACATATTTATTAGTTGAAACCAGTCATTTTTCAACGACAAAGTATAGGTTGTCACCCAGTCTATTTTTGTTTATGAATCACGACAGGAATGTTCTAATTATTGAACGACAACAGGGCAAAAGTTTAAATTTTGATGAATAAAGATTTCCAATGTTACAAATTAAGAAGAATTTTCTGAAATTTTCCGTTTTTCCCAGTCCAACAAAATGTCATGCGATCAATGATCTTCAGATTCGGTCACCAAAATTCGATCAGGAAAATTTGGTCTCCAGTTTTATGATCACCCCTCCCTCCCCCTCACACTGAGACATACAAGTTTTTCGGTTTTAGAGATTTAAAAAATTATGTGAAATATTTTTTGTCACGTCTGAGAAACAAAACTCGAATCCGGCGTTTATTTTTGGCTCAGACCTGCGGTAGAAATGCCACTCCCTAAAATGCGATTTTCAAGGTACATATGTAGACGTATGTAGCATTTATAATATAAACGTTTTACGCCAAACAACAACTTCTACTCATGGTTCACGAAACTTTTTTTTTTGTATATTTCCCTTGAATTTTATCTAACTTTTCAAGAATTTTCTGAAAATGGTTGATTTTTTACTTCCAAAAATTTGTTGGATTTTTTTGGAAATGTTTGGTTTCACGTGTTTAATTTTTGGAAGTGAGCTTGTTGGTTTGTTTTTATTTTTTGTATCTCTTTTAAATATTTTATTTTCTGAAATTTTTACTTTTTTTCACAGTAGATTGTTCTTTTTTCTTACTATTTTTTTTTTGGGGGGGGGGGTCAAAATTTTTCAATTTTTTCTGAATATAGTTTGTTTTACTGAATTTTTTTTCATTTCGTTGAATTTTTATGAAAACAGATAATTTCTTATCATTTCTTTATTTCTGTAGGTAGGTACTTTGTTAAAATCATTATATTTTTTCGACCCGTAAGTATTCTTGATTTTTTTGTTGTGATTTAAAAATGGAATAATATGATAAGCGTTCTAAAAATGACTATAGATTTATTTCCTTTAATGGTTTGGGGTTGAAGTTTGAGAGTTTGAGATTACAGCTCGTCATTCGTGAAATTATTTTCAAAACATCATAATGACTTAGGACACGTATCTAAGAAAAAAAAATTTCTTCAACAATTTCAAGGTTCCGAAGCAAGAAAATGAATTGGTGGTAATTGATTAGATGTGTTGGTATTTTGGCACCAGAGCGGCTTTTGGACTCTGGCTCCCGTAGGATGGTTTGAGGGGGAGTGAGGTGAGGGCCTCAAACTGTCCAAACCCAACTCAATTGAACTACCAATCCATATACCAACGCGTGCGATTCTTCGAACGAATAAATTCGCGGAGAAATAAAACTCAACGTAGATATTCGAATATTTATTGTACTTGATGCAGAAATGCACAAGTACGAAAATATACGCGGAAGAATACAATACACAGTTGCGCCAGTATGAGATGTAACTAGTCGCGAACGTCTAGCTACGATGGTGTATAAAAATATACTCAGTGCGCGACTGAGAAATACATCGCGACGTAACCGCGAACCGAGATGCGCGGTCACGTAATTATCGATAAGGGAAGGGATGAATAGCAGCTTAGGTAGGTAAGAAACCCGATAACGGGCTTCTACCTATACGCGAACGCTCTGCGTTGCGTCAAGGCCAAACGGTGCACAACCAAACTTGCCACTGATGGTAGCTTCCATCAGTGGAACAAAGCAACTTGCGATAACGAGGCAGAAAATAACTTGCCTACTCGCGGTTTAACGTACGCGAGTAGACAAAGGCAGGCAAAGCTTCTGCCAGATAAATTACGTAATAAATACGTTCGCCTCGTTGCTTGTTGAAATAGGTACCTGTTCACGTCGATTCGTGAACAGATAACGCTATTTCAACTCGCGAAGTGGTAAAATTTGGTGCAATTTAGGTAGGAATAATCCTTACCACTTCATTGCCCCGCCGAGTAGTCGTGAAAATGAGAGTACTCGGGAAACTCAAGCGAAGGAAGGATTACCTATCTAAATTAGCCTTGTCAATTTCCTAATAGGTAAGCTGCCACCCATCCCTGCCCCTCCCGATGTACATGAATTTTTATGACCCGAAATATTAACAGAATAAGTACATCAAAAATTTATGCAAATACAGAAAAAGAAACTATTGCAATTTTATACCTATTCGAATATCTGAACATTTAGAATATTTTTTATAAAAATTTAAATTCTAAACACAGAATTCACAGACATTTCAGGCGATCAACTCATTACATCGAAGGATAAGACAGAGATGTGTTTAAAATTAACAACAACAAAATGTTTTGTATATTTGAAAAAAAATAAATAACAAAAATTAAACATAAAACGGAATTTACGTTAATTATTACAGATTTAATGTACAGTCCTACTTCCTAACTGTACTACCTTGGTCGGTATATTTGTTGAAAAAGGAGAAACTAAGACTTTCAACAAATTACCGCCATTGCCGCTTCTGCTCACCAATTGGAACTTCATGGATGTCCATCCGTTAAAGTGTTAACATTATGGGCATCCATTGGAAGATAGAGCTGATTTACCTTCCTGTCTTGGACCAACTATCTCAATATCATTACCGACGTAAGAAATTGATATTTCAATAATTGATCCTATTCCAACTCGTAGCAGTGCGGCTTCTTGTAGAGAGAATCCTTTGGAATACCCCGAAATAACCTGAGAAGAGAAATTGTAACCGTTCCTTCGTCACCAATTTCTCTGATCTCAGGCAGAAATTATCTATGGTCACCCTTTTCGTAGGGTGCCGTAGATAATCTCCTAGGATTCTCCTACACCCCCTATGTGCCTAGTTCTAACCTCGAACGAATTCGATAACCAAACAGAGGGAATTAACTATTGCAAAAAAAATGGAAAACAGCCAGAAAAGTTAAAATTTCGAAATACAAAAAATGTCTGAAAAAAATTTTGAAATAGGCCTTTTAGAATTTTCTAATTTCAAAATAAAAAATCATACAATCTCTGTATGATTCGATCGCCTAGCTTAAAACTAAACGAGCAATGACAACCTGATAGATAGGTAATCGAAAAACAGACACAGAACGAAATTTTAAACAATAAAAATGACAAGTTTAAAACGCCATTTTTAACTGACTGAAATATTAAAAAAAACGAAAATAAAATTTTGAAAATAGACAAAATTTTATATGCCCATTTTTTTTTTTTTTTTTTTTTCCGTGGCATTAGCCAACAACTATAAATAAACTAAAAATTTTGGCCTAAAAGAAACCTAAATTACAAAACGTTCGGCTTTTTCCAGCATTTCGGCATTTTCGTGAATAAAAAATAAGAATTTACAAAGTAAAAAAAAACGAAAAATAACGTCATGACGTCACCGCAGTTCAGCCACTCCGTTTCCTAACCGATTTTAGCGTTGCAACTTCGACAACATTTTTACTGGTTTTATCACCGAACGTTGGCCAAAATAAACAGACGCTAAAAAAAACTTAGAATTTAATAATTTTTTTGGTGCGATTAAATCGCTTTTGATTTTTTATTTAACGTCGTTAAAGATTATTTACAGATAATTTTCAGTACCGGGACCACCTATGACATTCCTAGTATGGTTCCGGTACGTGAAAATCCCAGACGTCGACACCTGTAGAGAAACGAAGACCATCGGCAAGTAAAAGATTACCGCCGGAAATATTTCATCGGCCATGGCCGGACGTGCATACGACTACAAAACAATGTAAGTACAGTATAAATTACACGGATTACATGATGGTACGCCGACGACGAACTTTAAAGATGATTTTTCGACGACCATATTAACGTTTCTGCTGGTGTTTCGACGCTGGTTACGTATCCATCGGAACTCGACGACAACGGTATCAAACCAGGAACTGTATATCGAACGAGTACATCAGTAAATACATAAAATAAAGTATGGATACGTATAATTAGTTAGGGAAACTCAAAAGCTGAATGTGAAAAGTTGACCGAGCGACAAATACATAGTTTCGGTTACTTTTTCACTCTTTTTCCTGCTAACTCTTTACAGCTTACAATTTTCGGTGGAATCATTTACCATGACCGAAAATTGCAGTGTAGAATCTAAGTAACGAATGTGACGGTGCTAAAATCGAGATAAGTGTCGAAATCAGTGTAAATATAAGAAGTGTTATTTTTTAAGTCGAATCAACGAACTTCACTTCTGCCTGAACTAGTGTTATTTTATAAGACGATGCTATCAAACGAGCTGAAAAGTGTAATTTTAAGTCTAGTCCAGGTTATCATCAACGATTTTGAATCTGGAATAATTTACCATGCGACTCAAATCGAAGTGATTTTCATCTTTTCGTCGGTTCTATTCACGATGCTGGAATAATTTACCATGAGCAACGGAATTTTATTTTTTATTCAGTGACTGCTAGAAATGGCGAAACCTATTTTGACTGCTATCAATGAGCTAAAAATTAAATTTTAAGTACTTGACGCCTACAATTTTGACTTGATGTGGAATAATTTACCATAAACATCGAGTTTGATTCTGCAGTATGAATTTATTTGAACCATTTTATGACGAATCGAAAGATGAATTTTGTACATATGTTAAGTTTTGAATACCAACGTTACGATGACCGGAATGTAACGAAGTCTAATTCTAGCCTATTTTATTTTTTACTACCCTATTTCCACTACCTATTTTTTAATACACGTGTTGTGTTTTTTCTGCTTTCGAGTTTCTAGATTAAGAATAAACGTAAGCATAATCGAGATAGATTATTGTGTGCGGTGCGGTTATTTACGATATTTGAAATAAGTTACCTTCGATACGACGATGGACACGCCGAATACGACGACGACGACAACTTATAAATAAAACACAGGTACAAAAGGACAACGAAGATGGAACGTATTTATACAGACGGCGAGTTTCTTTGGTTTTCGAGCAGCAGCGAATTTTCTACGAGTTTCGACTGTATTTACGACGACGGACGATAGCTTTCCAGATTTTGGAGCGCTGCAAAATTTTACAAGTTACGTATTTTTAACTTGTTTAAAATCTAACTTGATTTTTTACCTATTCTGCAACAACTCTCGGTAGCGTATCGTCAGAATCAAAATCATCTACATCAATGGGTTCTGCTAAACCCCTGTTTTGATTCGTTTGACGGCGGCGACGATTCGAAGTTTGTGGTATCCTACCCATCTCCGCCAATTGGCTTCTGAACAAGTTAACGACCGTCGGAATTGTGGATGGGTGGATAATCGATTTTGACGTATGATCTGAAATCCTGATCTCTCGGATTGTTTTTTCGCGCAGCCTTTTTATTTTCTTCGATTTTGACGCGATCTCCGTTGACAGTGAAACTAGCCTCACCTGGCAGAGCAATTTTTTGATATTCAGCTCTGCCAGATGGAACCTTTCTGAGTCTGGCATGTTAATAGCCTCCGTGGCTTCCACGAATCTAAACGGCGTTGTCGTCTCCAGCATCATCGGGCTGCGGCAGAGAGGACAATCATCGCCATGATCTGCCCACCGCATCAGGCATTCAGCGTGGAAAGTGTGGTAACAAGGGCCGGGCATGGACCGACCCTCATTGACACCACTTTCCGGCGCCACTGCCATGTTTTGTGTGCAAATCGGGCAAATGACCGCCTCTCTGTAGCCTCGTCGCCGCTTTATTTCCTCGCCATCTCTCAATGTGAGTAGTGTTTCGCTGTTTTCAGACCGCTGCGCCGGGTTTGGTGACGTCGATTGGCTCTCCAGCCAGGCGTATCGATTCGGAAGGCTGCCTGACTTAGACATCTATATTTATATTGAGGTTTCGGATCTCTTCTTCGAATCGTCTCCTTAATTCTGACCTCGAATTGCCGGTGTCGAACGTCGAAGTTCTCGTATTGCTTCCTAAAATAAACCTCCATTAATATGGTATTGAACTCGACACGTTTATTTTACGGCTAAAGCAACCTCTACTGCGATTATGATTCCTAATCGACCTTTGACGCTCAGGTGTATCCGGACGACTTTGAAATTGTATCCTGGCGTCGACAATGGATCTGTGGTATTTGTAAAGATCTCTAGCAAATACCACAGCGACCGCCAAAATGCAAAGAAGCGTTAATTTCACCGAGAAAACTGTGATTAGTGCCAAAAGAAGTTCAAATTTCGAGATAGGTAGCACTGCGTTCCAGTATGGATCCATCTATCCAACACGTGTCAATTTTTATCCCTTATTTTAAGTCGAATTTCACAGATTAAACTTAAAATTATCGTAATTCTAATTCATGTTGTTTACTTACAGGTAAAACAAACGAGAAAATTTCGAAAAAATCGAAATTTAAAAACCGCAGATGAAGAAAAAACGAACATACAATCGTAGAAATCAGCTGGCACCTCAAAGAGTCGTACTCAGCCCCGCACACAATAATTCGAAGAACATTATTCAACCAGGAACAAAAAAGAACAGAGCTTATGAAAATTTCGCTGGTCGGACCTAGGCCCCATTACCGTAGGTATTCTCGAATATTAGGTAGGGATATTTTCGTAAAATGACGTAATTATAGGCAGGGTAGTCAGGCGAGGGAATCCTAGCGAGCGAGTCAACGAATAGGAATGCGCGAGCATCCCTACTCTACAGTGTGGCGCCAGCGAAACCGGTTTCGCGGTGCACCACTTAACCTAGGTATTACTTTTCCCCTTTCTTCGCTCTCATAAGTTGGTACCCGAGTACCAGCTTATGACCAAACGAAAGCCTGTTCAGTACAATGTAATTTACGTTGTACTGTTTTTTCTTGTTGCCTTTACCGGCAACCTTCTTTGTTCTCTTCGCGCGCGATTTATTGTAGGCTTCGGCTTCATCGATTAACCTATCTAAAGTTTCTTTGTCGAAATTGGCGCGAAGTAATTTTTCAAGATCTGCCTTCTCGTCGTTTCTAATATATTTTTTCCTGTACGTTTTCGCGTGATCGTTGAAAGCTTTCAGCATTTCACCGGTTTCACTTTGCATAATTTCTGACTCGGATTCGACACCAGAATCGTTGCCAGTTTTAACCTTATTAGGTAATTTTTTATTACGTACGGACTTGATGAATTTATCGACGGGTGGCTTTTCGAGTTTTAAAATTGGTCTAAATTCCCTATCAGAGTCTTTTTTCCAAATTTTAACCTCGTTCATTTCATTCAACTCGTTCAAAATTTCTAATTCATCTTCAGAACTCGAAATTTCTTTTAAATTTTCCCTTTTCCTCGCTCTCAAATTTCTCTTTGAATTTTTCGAATCTAGATTTTCTAAATCTTTGCCGAATTGCGAGTCAATTTTTAATTTTTGAATTGCCTTTGGGATTTTTGGCTGGGAAAATTCTAAATTTTCGCTGTCTGACGCATCTTCGATGGTCACGGCGCAAAAATTTGTAGGATCGATATCATTGATTTCAGCATCGGAATTTTCGATACCAGAATCGATGACATCGTATACAGGTACCATTTTGCCATTTTTTATCGCAATTTTACCTTTAGTAGGTAATTTACGACCTTTAATTTTTTCAGTAGAGATGATTTGATGGTTTTCTGGCTCAGGATTTACCTCTGTATTTTTCACTTGATTATTTCCATTCGACTTTGCAATTTCTAGGTTTTCGGTCGGCTTAGAATTTTTCAAATTCTGCCCCTGTGTACTAGATTCAAAAATTTGTGAAAGTTCAGGATTTTCGGTCAAATCCTGCCCCAGTTCACTCGTCGAAGAAATATTCTCAAGTTCATAATCGAAATTTTCATCGATCATATCCATTACATCGTCGCTTACGTTGAAAATATCATCTTTGCATTTTTCACCTTCCTCTATCGTTGCTGCTGTAGCTTTTGGAACTTTTCTCTCGTTCACTCTCAAAAAATCATTGATACGTTGGTGGAGGGTGCGTTTATCGATCAACGATTTGCATCTCACCTCCTCCTCAATTTCTTTGAGTTGCTCAGCCGATAGGAATAAAATTATCTGCCTTACGTTTACTACCTTGTCATCGGTTATGCCTGCATAATCTTTGACGAGGTAGCAATTGGCTTTGTGTTCTTTCACGACGATGTATGGTCCGTAGCGTTTTTCAAGTAATTTCTGGGAAATTAACCTGTCGCTATTTGCTAATCTGTGAGCAGAAATTAACACGAGATCACCTTCTTTGTAAGAAATTGTGTCTCCGTGTAATTTATTGAAATTTTGCTCTTCAAATATACGTAGCTGTTTTCTCTTTTCACGAATGAAATGTTCCATCGCTTGTTGATCAGACATTTCATCGATTTTTAACACTGCAGTTTCGTATGTATATACGGCCTGCCTAGCTAATTGATCGGCAAGAATATTCATGTATTCGTATCTACGAGCAAATACATGTCGAATTTCACATCGATCGAATTCTCTACGTAATTTTAAAATTTCTTGAAAAATTTCCTTGTGATGTACCTCTTTCTTGGCGTAATTTTTCCAATTTCTAGCTTTCCACCTAATCGCACCTTCGTTTACAGCATAAACTGTATATTTAGAATCAGTCAAAATTTTAATTTTCTTGATTCCTTTTGCGATACCAAATTCAAGAGCTTTTTTCACTGCAATAATTTCAGCTAAATTATTCGTGTTTTTATATTTTTCGTGTGTTATTTTTTCAGAGACGTTAAATTTCGAACCCGGACCGAAACAGATACCTATCCCCGCCACAGCTTCGTCTTTACCGTTCTGAGCACACGCGCCGTCAACTACTACTCTCAAATATCCATCTTCATCAAAAATACACTCACTCTGATCGAATTTCATCGCCATCGCTTCTTTCGACGTGACGGATGGAAGTAGATTTTTCTCTAAAACTTCTCTCAATCTTTTCAGCTCGTACTTGAAATTTCTTTTATTCCTTTTTACAGGTAAATCGACCGTTAAAGATTCTTCAATACCCCAACAATCGTTCGGACAAATTCCTAGTACGTTCGGTTGATCGTTTAGCTGTCTCTCTATTTCAGAAACGTACTCGCACCAACCTTCGTGAGTATATGATCGATCTGGATATTCAGTATTTATTCTAGAACGCAATTTTGCCCCTAGTTCTCTAAACACTCGCTCAATCGAGTTTCCCTGGGGTGAAAAAGGACTAGAATAGATCATTTTAATGTCATCGTATGATTTAATAAACTCTTTCCATACTTTTGACGTAAATTGACGACCATTATCGCTCATGATTTTCTTAGGTGTAACGCCATAACTTTTTAGAATTTCCAAAAATGTTTTCATCTCGTCTACGATTGTTTCAGCTTCGATGTTATCGGTTGGGAAGAACCAGACTTTACCTGTGAAGACATCTTTACAAGCAAATAGGTACCTAGTTTCCCCTTTTATACCCGCGATCGGACCACAAATATCAACCGAAATTAAATCACCTTTGTGATACGATTCTACTTGTGCGTACCTGAACCGTTTTTTAGGACCGTAACATTTGTTTATTTTACAAACGATGCACATGTTTGTATTCATTTTAATGAATTTCAATGCGTTCGGATGGAAATACAACTGTCTGAATATCAGCTCTAGTTTATTTCCACCGACGTGACCGTACAAATCATGCAAATAATATACTACGTCATGAAATAATTTCTCAGGCAGAACAGGAACCTTTGTGCCATCGAAATATTTACGCCATAGTAATTTTTCACCGTTTTCACGAGTTATTTCGTATTTTTTAGATACTCGATACCTCGTAGCCTTTTGTCTATCGGTCAAAAATTCACCTAACGGTTCTAAATCATCGAAAATTTTATCGCAGAGCGGATCGGATTTTTGCCATTTTGGTAATTCATCTAAAAGTTCAACGAGATTTTCCCTGAAATTTTGAATTTTATTTAGCTCAATAGGTTCTAAGCCTGTACTGTTTATACCTTCACCTAACTTTATGTTGAAACTATTCACTGTTAAACCTGGCTCTTGACTTTGTTTCAGCCTTTTCAACTCAGTGATCGTGCATTTAATATC
Organism: Pseudococcus jackbeardsleyi; assembly: GCA_038380155.1. Classification (NCBI taxonomy): domain Eukaryota; kingdom Metazoa; phylum Arthropoda; class Insecta; order Hemiptera; family Pseudococcidae; genus Pseudococcus; species Pseudococcus jackbeardsleyi. The sequence goes on along the minus strand of CM076238.1, from coordinate 59,085,536 downwards.
GTAGACGAGATCAAAACTGTTCATACGAGTGATCCAGTGACCAGCTTTTCGATGGGTTTGAGCTAACTCTTCGTATTTGGGAAGTAACGATTTCAGATCAGATCTAACGTGTACAATGCGTCCATGTAACCACATTTCTAATCTTTTAAGACAATACGTAATCGCGAGCATGTCTTTGTCTGTACAAGTGTACCGTTTCTGATAATCTTGTAACGTTTTGTCGACGTACATGACAATGCGATTTTCGCCATCGATTTTTTGATACAAAACACCTGAAATTGAATTTTCGAGACATTCCGTATGTAAATGAAAATCTACGTTATCGATAGGCGTACAGAGTGAAAAATCTCTGCAGTATTCGTCTTTTAATCGTTCGAAAGCTTTACTTTGTTCTTCCCCCCACTCGAAAGGTACATTTTTGCACGTTAGTTTCATTAACGGAGCTATAATTTCATTATATTCAGGAATAAATCTTCGATACAAATTGGTCAAACCAACTAAAGCTTGTATTTCTACAACTTTAGTTAATTTGAAATTGCCATTTTTCGAATGCTTTCTTTCGAATTCAAGGAATTTTTCAATTTTTTTGCTCTGTTTACCAATCTTTCCTGTTGAAAGTTGGTAACCCAGATGTTTAGTCGACGTTTTGAACAAATCTGTTTTTTCTGCGTTTAATTTTAGACCGTAATTTCGAACTGCATCTAAAACTTCAATGATATCTAAAACGTGTTCTTTGAATCCCTTATTCCTAACTAAAACATCGTCTACGTACGCAGTTATCGATTTTTTGTCAGGTATTACGCGATTAATCATTTTTATGAATTCGGCTGAAGAAATTTTCAAACCGTAGGGAAGCCTTTCGAATTGATACACTTGACCCTCGATTACGAATCCACAAAATTTTTTTGAGTATTCATCAAGTGGTAATTGCCAAAATCCACTGACGAAATCAAAACTTGAAAAGAATTCAGCGTCGCCGTTCGCAGTGATAATTCTGTCTAACGTTGCTGATTCGTTATAATTATTCGCTAATTTTGGATTCAAATGTGTAGGATTTAGACATGGACGTAGAGTACCGTTAGCCTTAATCCTTATTACTGTATTATTTATATATTTCGTGTCTGACGGTGTAATTACGCCATCACGTAACATATTTTTTAATTCACGTTTTATCGCAGGTAACAGTTTGTTGGATGGACGATAGTTATAACCACGCCATTCCTGTTCGTCGGACATATCGAAGTGTATTGGAGGACCAGTGTAGCAACCTGGCGATTTCGAAAATACGTCAGAGTACTCACTCAGTAACTTGTAAGCCCAATCCTTACATTTCTCACTAATTTTACCTTTAGCTACGTACTCTTTAAGTCCTTCAAACAACTTCTTAAGATATATTTCGCTCGACCTATCGGGCTCGGGTATATCTCCCTCTCTATCACCTTTAGCATGAGTATACTTTCTCATCCTATTGGGAATTTCGTTGCCATACCTACCACTCGGTTTTACGGTATTCATTTTGAGTTTTCCTTCGTACTCCTCCTCAGACATGTACTTCAGGATCTCTTTCTCACTCTCACGCTTCGGTTTACAGTAGGCATAACCCTTTCTAATCTTAGGTTCGATACCTAGTTCAAACATCGAAGTCCTACCCATTATAAATACTTGATTGCACTCTGGAATCAAGTAGAATGGTAACGTGAGCTCATATTTACCGAAATTCATCGTAACTCTAAGCAACGCATGCATAGTTTCGACTACTTGTTTATCGGCTAATTCGATTTCGATTTTACGATCTAAATGTAGAAATTTACATTTTTCAGGGTGTTCGAGAAATAATTTACGCGCAGTTTCATATGCCATGACGTTCGGTTCAGCACCAGTATCGAGTTGAGTAGGATAAACTACACCATTAATGGTCGTCGGCACGACACAAGTAACGCCCGGTAAACGATCAATTCTGCACACGTCATCTGCCGCGACCGTGGGCGGTGGACCCTTCTGGGGCCCCATGCATAGTACAGATTGAGCGTCGGTTGGGTTTACCTGCGTCGGCTTCGGTAAAGTAGGTATCCTATCTTCCCCATACAAAATGCCTTCTACACGCTCGCCTACATTTTCGACCGGTTGTAAAATATTCGAACCCTGCTTTCGCTTCTCCTGGAGGTCATTTCGAATGAATTCAGGAATAACCGAATCATCGATTAATTTGCTCTCGATAAGTGTTTCACACTTTTTGACGATACCTACCACTGTTCCGTCATCGTTCCTGATTTCATCAGTCGACTCGGTTGTGGTTTTAGTGGTCAGCATTCCAGATTCAACTGTTTGCTGACGTAGCGATTTATTTACCACCGTTCCGTCATCGATTCCGTTTTCTACGGTCGACTCGATTGGGGTATTAACCACCGGTCCGTCATTGATCTGCACAGTCGACTCGATTGGGGTTTTAACCACCGGTCCGTCATCGATCTGTTTTGCAGTCAACTCGATTGGGGTTTTATTGATCAACAAATCAGCCCGAGCTGATTGTTGTTGTAGAGATTTAATCGCTAATAGGTAATCGTTTAGAGCGTATTTTGTTTCTTGATAGGTAGCTTGGGTAGGGAAGTACCTACCAAAGTACCTATCATAGAAAAATTTCCTCCTATTTACTCTAATCGTGTAATTACGATTGAGTTTATATTTCAGATTTCCTGATTTCGGTGATATTTCTGTTTCAGCAAATACCATCGATGGATCAAGACAGATGTGAACGTTGCCTAGCTTTTCTAGCTTGTAGAACATTTTTCGGAACTGCCAAGCACGATTCAACGTGACATGGTCATGTCCGTTCTTGGCCGGAGTGATCGTTGGATATACCAAAACGATTTCCTTGGCACCTTTGGCTTTCAACATCTGGATAATCTGCTTCATTTTGGAGAAGACGAAGTCGTTAGATACGTAATTATCATTCAATTCCCTTTTCCCCATACAAAGTAATACTTTGTCTCTTTTTAATTTCTCAGGTACGAGTCGATTATACAGATTACGCAGCGATATATTCTCACGGAGGTACGGGATCTTTCTCAAGTCACCGATGTTTGTTTTGCTGCCATTTCGACACAAGTAATATAGTAACGAATCACCTATCACTTGGTATCCTCCGTGGACATAATATGTAATTTTATCTGTATCTACATACTCGGACCTGAGCCATCGGCGTTTTTTGGCGCATTTACTTGATTAACTTTGGGTAAATTGCCCGTCGATGGTTTGGGATTCGGGTTATTATTTTTCGCTTCAAAATTACGATTGTTAGGATTACCAAAAGTTTTCCTATCGTAATTCGGGTTTTTAGGGCCATTTGGATTGAATCCATTCCCTTTGTAACCACGATCAAAATTTCTAGAAGGTTGACTTTGAGGTGTCTCGTAACCATTTCCAAACGTTCTCCTATTTTTACCCCTAAATCTTCTTCCAAATCCCTTCTGGTTAGGCTTTTGACTATCAAAATTCACGTCTTCAGGATTGCCATTTTTTCCGATACTCTGTCGATTATCATCAGACGAGTTGACATCGGCGGCATTTTTCCTAAACATGCTTAACCTACCAAAATTACTATTAGACTTTTCGGCGGCAAAAATATCCAAAATTCTAGGATCGTCCTCATAGTTATCGAGATGTTCCTCCAACCTATCTAGTATGTCATAGGGTGTGTCGACTTTTCCCCATATGACTTTACTTTTCCACCATTCTGGTACTTTTGATTCTAGAACCAAAACTACCTCGGGTGTTTCTTTCAGACCCATATCTTCGATGGTCTGGATCCATGCATCCATTTCGGTCAAAAACTCTCTCCCAGTTTTACATGTTTTAGAAAAATCCATTTCTTCAAACATTTTCCAGACTTCGTTTTTCTTTTGTTTATTCCAAAAAGTTTTGATAAATTCTTCTTCGAATCTTTCAAACTCAATAAACGCATTCGAATTTGCACGCCAACTTTGAGCTTTTTTCCAAGTTATAACTTGTCGCATCAAATTCGATTTTTCTTGGCTCGAACTGTTATAGTTCTTTACAAATTCTTTAAATAATTTTACGAATCTGGTGGGATGCATGTGATTATGTTCTCCATACTCAATTCCATTGTCTCTGATCATTTTAGCTGTCAATTCTTTGTCTTTGACGAGCTTTATTTCTTTCTGAGTAAATTCTTGGGTTGGCCTTTCTTCTAGGATAGTAATACGACTTTCTAAATTTTTTATCGTTTCATTCGCGGTTGACAATAATTCGATAGCTTTTTGTAAACTCTCATCGATATTTTGATCCGTTTCTACGTTTTCAGAATTTTCAGGCCTTTTGTCTAAATTTTTTAACCTATTTTCTAGATCTAATATTTTATTTTCAAAAGTTTTCTCCCTTTCTGAAATTTGTTCATGAATCTGTCTTACTTCAGTTTCGTACGAATCAGTGATATTTTTAATTTCGGTTAACCTTAAATTACACGCCTCTAAATCTCCGGCCATGTTATTTAACCTACTTTCAAATTGAGACTGTTTTTCCAAAATTTCAGCTAATGAATTTGTACATTTTTCTTTCCACGAATAAAATGATGTCAAATTTTCTTTTTCGAATTCCAAAAATCGTCTTTCAACGTCAGTAATTTTCTTTTGATTTTCGGTAATGTCTTTGTAATTTGAACCAGAAGATTTAGTCGCGTCTTTTATCCTACTCGTTAACTTTCTAATTTCTCTGCCTGTTACCCATGCCATGTCATTTACCCAGCCGAATGATGCCCTTAATTCTATTTGGTCATCAATTCTATCTAAATCGATCAGATCTTTGTGGTAAACCCTGGTTTTTAATATCCTATATTCTTCTTCACTTTTAGCTATTTCTGCTCTTCTAGCATCAATAAGCTCAGTATTTAAATTATCGTGAGAATCGGTAGGCGACATGATGTATAGAGTTTCAAATAGGTAATTTCTAAATAGGTTCGAAAGTACAGAATACGAATCTCTCCTAACTTCTACTGTAATTTTGAAAACGACCTTAACCTGTTACTTTGTTCCTGGTTTAAAGTTGTTCTTTTACAAACACCCTACTTTAACTCTAACTTATAATTACGCGATTTTTTACTAATTAATTATCCCTAATTAATTAATACGCGACGCACCAACGATTCGATATTTAAAAATAGAAGAAAATAGGTAATCAAACGAGATAACGATACCCAAGATTTTTTAAAGATGTCTTCAGTTCGTTGACTCGCCGATTTTCACTCCGCAGGATTTTCCTAAGTCGCTGACTCGTCGAATTTTCTTCCGAATTTTCTTCAAGCAGCAGGAACTGTATCGGGCGCCAATGAATTGGTGGTAATTGTTTTGAAGTGTTGGTATTTTGCACCAGAGCGGCTTTTGGACTCTGGCTCCCGTAGGATGGTTTGAGGGGGAGTGAGGTGAGGGCCTCAAACTGTCCAAACCCAACTCAATTGAACTACCAATCCATATACCAACGCGTGCGATTCTTCGAACGAATAAATTCGCGGAGAAATAAAACTCAACGTAGATATTCGAATATTTATTGTACTTGATGCAGAAATGCACAAGTACGAAAATATACGCGGAAGAATACAATACACAGTTGCGCCAGTATGAGATGTAACTAGTCGCGAACGTCTAGCTACGATGGTGTATAAAAATATACTCAGTGCGCGACTGAGAAATACATCGCGACGTAACCGCGAACCGAGATGCGCGGTCACGTAATTATCGATAAGGGAAGGGATGAATAGCAGCTTAGGTAGGTAAGAAACCCGATAACGGGCTTCTACCTATACGCGAACGCTCTGCGTTGCGTCAAGGCCAAACGGTGCACAACCAAACTTGCCACTGATGGTAGCTTCCATCAGTGGAACAAAGCAACTTGCGATAACGAGGCAGAAAATAACTTGCCTACTCGCGGTTTAACGTACGCGAGTAGACAAAGGCAGGCAAAGCTTCTGCCAGATAAATTACGTAATAAATACGTTCGCCTCGTTGCTTGTTGAAATAGGTACCTGTTCACGTCGATTCGTGAACAGATAACGCTATTTCAACTCGCGAAGTGGTAAAATTTGGTGCAATTTAGGTAGGAATAATCCTTACCACTTCAAAAAAAATGGCATGAGGAAAGCATTTTCAACCTCTAATTTTTTTATTTTTTTTTTCAAAAACATCACAGAAAAAAATTCAAAATTTTTGCTAAGGGCGGATTTTGCATCTTTTATGAGCTACCTACTTTTTGTTTTGAAACTTCAACTTTTCAAAAAAAAAAAAAGTCATCAAGTTGTAATTCAAGTTCATCGAGGAATTCAAGAAAATAATATTACTTCATAATACTTTATAACTTTTTATCACGAAGTCGAAGAATCAGGTGAATAGAAAATCAGAAAAAAAATCTATCTAATGTGACTTCAGTTGACGTCAAAAAGTGCATCCGATTGGATGACTTTCACTTCGAATGTGCGCTCTAGATTTGAATCAGTGAAAAATGCCAAAATTGATTGATGAAATGGAGAAAATCAAATCACTGGTAATCAGTAAAATTCCACTGATTCTCCTGTTAATCAGCGAAATTTTACTCCTAATCAGTGAAAAATTACTGATTCAAATGGTGAATTTTGATTCTTGAGTGAGTGAAAATTATTCGACTGATTGAAATCAGTCAAAATTTACTAATTCCTACAGTGACTCAGTTTTGTTGATTTAAATCAGTCTCTATTTTGGCTAATTCAAATTAAGAGAGTGTTGGACTAGTAATTATAAAAAAACGCTATCGAGTGTAACTCAAAAGGTGATTATTTTTTCACAAATCTTATTCACAATCTGAAAACGTTTCCTCTTAAAGATAAAAATATGTCTTCCAAACAAGTTCATCTGGAAAATTCGCAAACAATTTTTTGACGACTACCTAATTTGATCTGCATAACTAATGAACTTTTTGATCCTCTTCCACTTTTTACCCACAACCCATTCAGCATTTCGTTTTTCTTATTTGTCCAAAAAACCGTACCGTTGGAAAAACAACATTTTGTGTTAAAACAGAAACTTCCAACGTAAACTTTTTCCTTGCAGTAATACCACACAATGAAATTGATTGAATTTTCCCAGGATTAATCTTATTCTTCCGACAATGTGGAGGTGAAAAGCTTAACCACCGGATAAATAATTCGAAACAAGAGAGAAATTAAAATCAAGTTAATAACATCTGATTATTTTGCGAAACCACCAACAACGACGGCGACCTGACGTAAAAAAACCAGGATATAAAACTGTCACCTAATATCGTACTAACGAGATTTTCCTGCAATTATTTATACCGAATACGGTATCTAGCCAGCAGCAATGAACACCTACATACATACCTACATCTAGTAATTATTTCAACATCGCATCTAAACATCTCAAAAAATTCAGTAGCATTTTATCCGCCAGTTAGAACTATAACCCAAAAAATTGGCTCAAATGAAATCAGAATTAAAAAGGGCAACGACCTTACATCAATACCGATGTAATTTCAACGTAATGAAAATCATCTCATAGGCTTGGTCAATTTTAAATTTTCCCTCTAACCTTTGCAAAGGAATTCAAGGTGTTTGAAGAAAACTGATTCTCGCTTGAAAATCTATAAATTTCTAAAGCAACGAATCGAATCGAAGAAACTTTATGAATAATCTTTTCGAACAAGAATTCGGTGCCATGGCTGGACATCGACCCCAAAAAACTTTACCACTTTTCGCCATAATTTCCGCTTGATTTGCACCTTATCTTCTTGTCAACCGTACTCGTGCTTATTGGATGAAAATCTCGGTTATTTTTTATCCGCGCCAACGAAACGAGCATCAGTCGAATATAAATATTTCATAAGTACGTTTATACAACTATTCCAAGAATTCTATAAAGTAGCTGCGTGTCTATATTTTGTATACGAGAATGAAGATGAAACCAGTAGTCGAATCTTTGTCAACGGACGTATAACTAGGAGGATTTTTAATTGGTAATTTGATACACGCGAACCGACCGATAATTAAAAATCATACGTGAAAACACAGAAATATCTGATTTATCGTACTCCCGTCGTGTTTATCTGTTCAAATATACAAACAGCTTTCGAAATATAGCTTCGCTGTAGGTATACCAATATAAAATTAAACTTGGCCCCAAAAACTAAACACATCGAATATGTACACATGTTTAGCTATAGGCTTAGGTACGTAGAAATGCTCGAAATTTGATCTCGCTTTTGAATATGAAAACTTTTCTTTTGCGACGTGGTGGTATTTTTTCTACGACTACGTGTGCAAAAATTTGAAAAATTTCAATTTCGTTTCGTTGGTTTAACAATATGAAAATATTATGAGGTGAAAAGATAATACAGGGTTTACATAGGTATCGTCATATATACGATGGATGTTTCCTAGCTTAATTTAAATTTCATTTTATGCACATTCCGGATTTGTTTGCTTTAAGCTCGATGCCGGTTTGTCGAAATGAGACTTCTGTCGAGTTGTTATTTTAGTAATAATTTTGTAAAATTTACCTACGACGTCGGTGTCCTTTTCATCTCGACGTAGATATACGTTCCAGTTGGAAAAATATATTTATTTAGGGAAGATTTTTTAGTAAATTAATTTTTTTTTTTTGAAATAGAATAGGTAGGTGCCTAATGAAATTATGATCTGTTGAGACCTATTTTAGACTTCAATATTCGTTATTTTTATTTTTTGGATGGAAAGAATGGATACAGGAGGTCAATAAAAATTTGGACAAAATCTAGTAAATGTTGGCAATGCAATTTTGAAATTTATGTGGGGTAAACATGAAAACAATAATTATGATAAAAAATTTCCTATTTTGAATTCCCTTTTTACACCTCACCGCAAAATCCTAAAGTCTGACATAGCTGTTTTTACCCAAAAATACCATTGGCTACATTTGTTTACATTTTCTATTTTTCTCATTTATTTTCAGTCAAGAACTGAAAAATTTGAAAAAATCATGTTTTAAAAAAATGGATCGAATTGTGAAAAATCACCACTGTTGATTTTTACGGGTTAAAAAATACTCAATTCCTGCTGACATCGTCCTAGGTCATTTTTTTCAAAAATATCGATTTTTTCATCAAATGGCCAAGTACTGGGAAAAGTATGAAAAAAGGAAAAGTATTTCTAAAGAATTCAAATTCATTGAGATAGAATTTTCTCTAGGTAATTTTGACATCTAGACATAAATCCCTGTACCCCTTCATCAACTTCCGAAAAACGTTGGCCAACTATCTAATGATTTTTTGAGATAGGTAACCGAATCGAAAAAATAATCCATGAAAATCTGGAATGAACTTTTGATATTATACAACATTGTTAACTGTTATGAATTTGTTTTGAAATGTTTTAGAAAAATATTCAAAATGTAAAAAAAAATTTGTTGGTGTTTCTTTCGATTTTCAAAGACATTTAAATTGGTTAAAGTAAGGTACGTAGTACGTACTTACTTTACTAATGTATTACCTACTTAAAAAATTCAAGTTTTGAAATAAACTCCGGAAATTTAGGGTTTAAATTTGCTTAAAATTATTCCTGGGTAAATGTCTTCTAAAAATTTTCAGAATATATGACTCTGCCGAAAAAAAGGGATCATGTGTAAAAAAAAAATCTATGTCTATATTTTTATGTGTTTGGTCCAGATTTGGTGTCATTTGGACCAAAAACGTGAAAAATGAGACATCAATTTTTTTTACACATGTTTCTTCTTTCCGGCAGGGTCACATTGTACGTACCTGTTGAAAAAATTGTTCATTTTATCTTTTTTGAAAAATACAGAACCCATCAAATGGTCATGCTAAAATTGTTCATTACAGAAAAAATTCTTTGAATTTTTGGAAAAAAATTTGATGTTTTAACGGGAAAATGTTTGAAAATTTTAAAAAGTTGATGGAATTTGATGAAATGGCCCCAAAGAATAATTACAATGAAGCAAATTTTCACTCAAATTTAAAAAAAATGTAGAAAAAATTGTGGAATTTTCATGAGATTTGAATGAAAAATACGTTGAGAAGTTTTTATTACTTCAGAAAATGTTTGCCAAATGTTGAGAAATTTATGTTTAATTGAAAATCCCTCTCCCCCATTCATAAAGATCTTTCCACCACTTCCACCAGAATACTTAATGTGTATGATTAGAATAATTACAAAGAAGTTTCTATTCGAAAGAACCATCCATAGTAATTTTTAAAATGATTTAAATTGTTAGATACATTCGGCAACCATTTTTTGAAGTAATAAAAACTTCTCAACGTATTTTTCATTCCATTCTCATGAAAATTCCACAATTTTTTTTTACATTTTCATAATCGGTAAAGAAAAACTTTTCACTCGATTTTTTTCAAAATGTTTTCGATTTTTAAACATTTTTCAAAAATCTTACAAATGGTCAAAATTTAATCCATTTTTGTGCCTTTAAAACAATCACCTAAATATTATTGTACCCATTATGTTTTTTTTTACATGTTGAGTAACATTACCTGCCATTGAAACCATCTAAATTTTGAAAACTTTCATCGATTTTCAGCAATTTTACATTTTTTGAATTTCTTGAATCATTTTCACAAAATTTAATCGCCTTATCAACTGCCTAGGTACTTAAAAATATCCTCAAATAATTTCCTCGATTTTCATAAAATAGTTTCAATTGTTTTTCTTCACCAAAACTTTACAATGATATTTTTTAAAATTCCAATTTCTCAAATTTTTCATTTCAAATTTTCGGACTAATTTTCATATTTTACTATATAAAAACATTTACTTACTACGAAATTTGAAATTTTTTGGGGATGTGAGAATTTTTTAAGCATACATTAAATTCACAGATAACTTCAAACAATTGGTACAGCTCAGTTTCTTTATAAGCTCTAACCAAATGAAAAAATAATAATAATAATACACAAAAAGTACTTACAAATTGGTTTGGAAAATTGTAATCCATCCACCGTATTGGAACTAATACCAACGAACTACTGACATTGTAGCCAAATAAACTCGAGAATCTGCAACACGTAAAAAATGAACTAAATTATTAGGTCCACCAATCCAAGAAAATTTTTCCATTTTTGAACACATCTATTTTGCAATTTAGCGATTTTTTTTTCAAAATGTTGATAATTTTTTGAAATGTTAGTGACCCAAAGCATTGAAACCACCCTTACTGACCCACTGGTGTCAAAAATTTATTTTCAAGTTGATACTGATTTTGGACCTTTCAGGAGTATATAGAATCAAGGAAGAATCTCAACTCGAAAACCAATCTTTGACCTCTAAAAGGAGCTTCATATCCAGGCTCACATTTCAAGTTTTTTTCACCCATTTTCAAGATAATTTTGAATGGCTATATTTTCAGACAAATTCGAAAATTTTAAAAGCAATTTGATTAGTTTTTTAAATTTTTCCAACACTATTATTAAACACTTTGATAGCCATGTTCACAAAATAACATCTAGAACATATTTTCCCAATTTAATATATTTTTTCTATGAAATCAATGCGATTGAATTTATTCAAAATGCCCGTTACTTCCCGAAATGAAATTTTATTACAGCTAATTTGATTTGAAAAAATTTAAGACATTTTGCTGACTACGCAGATGAAATTCGCAGCTGCTACTAAGAATGAAACTAAATGAACGTAATTTTTCGAACAGAGCTCTTAGACATATTCGAGATATTAAGAGACAATTTTTTTAAAAAATTTACTTATTTCTCTTATTATGTAAAAAATTGAAGATTCCCATCTAAAATAAATCGTTCATATTTTTTCATTTGAAAAAATGATTTTAAAAAAAATTTCTCTTCTCCTGTGCTAATTTCAAACCTTCAATTAAAAATTTGGAATAGGTACCTCAAAATATCCATCACCTAGTAAATAACTAATTTCTTTTCATTCCAAAAGCCTATTCTTGATAATTTCATAGTCCTTCGAAAAAATTGCCCTGTTCTCCTCTCCCCTTCTATTTTCTATGACCTCGAGTCGAAATCGTAAACCCTGCTAAATCCAAATTAAGCTCAAGTAAACCTTAATCAACCGACAGACCAACACCTTGATGAAAATTTACCTTTAATCATCCAGAAAATGAATTCATAACTCATTCCAGTTCATATTGAAAATATTTGCAAGAAGATAACAGGTTTTCGAAAATTTTTCACGCGGTTTTCATATTATTTTTTCTAGTTATCATCTCATTATCCCTGCGAGCACTATACCCACCGAATTCCTTCTTGAAGGATTTACTCGGCAGGAAGTTATAACGTTACATTGTAAAGATAATGATGATAATGAGCGCGAAGCATAGTCGAATACGTAGGCCAAAATAAATAAACATGCAAATTTATAACACCCCTAGGTTTATTTTTCGGCATTAACATAATAGCGTTATAAACCCTAAAACCACCGAAAAACGGATTTCAGGAGGAATTTTTTAGATGTTTTTGAAGTAACCAAAGCGTCATTTTTTGTCTGATTTTAATCTGTACCTTTTTTCAAATTTTACAATGATATTATTTTTCTCTTTTTTTTTTTCGACTTTCGTTCGGATTTTATACTCGTTTTCTGCGCCGCATTATTCGCCGTTTTAATTCTCTTATTAAATCCTTTTCATTAAAATAAACGTTTTCTTTTACTCTTCTCGCGAAGGGTGAAAAGAAAATCCGTACAAGAGGTGAACGTATTTTTACTTTCGCGATTTCTGGCCTTTGATAACGTTTGAAATTTATAATATAAGCCAAATTTGTAAAACATTTTACATTTAAACGGTCTAAAGCGAAGAAAAAAATTCCTATACGAATTGCAGCATTAATTTTAACAAATAATATAAAAGCCCCACCCCCTTCTGGGTCGCCTTTTTGCTATGTAATGTTTTTGTGGCTTTCTAAACACTACCGCGTGGTCTATGCGAAAACAACCAAATAAATTAATGGCGAAATTAACTATAATTAAGGTAAAAGGTTTCAACTCGTGTTCTCATTGTTTAAGCCCAAGTTTTCACGAAATGAGAAAAGTTAAAAGCCAGTACGTTCCGAGGATCAACCGCACACCGAAGGCAACACCTGGGTGTATAGAAAAATTACAGCTATTTAAATTTATTCAATTTTTCTATTAAGCCGCCTTCGGCTTCTTCTTCTACTTAGTTTTTTTCTCAACAGGTTTATATAAGAAGATTTAACCCGAAAACGTGAGGTTCGGCTCGGCGAGATTTCTTATTTCTACTATAAAGCGGATTAAATTGTCACGAGATTTTGTTGGGAAATGACGACAGCGACACCGCGTTATTATACAGTCAACTTATAAAATCGTCACTGGTGCGCCAGCTAGGATTTGGAAGGCGTGAGGAGTAGAGGTGCCACTTCGGTGACGTAATTGTAACGGGTAGATACCTTTAAATGTTTCGATTTTGTGGAAGAATTAGATTGGTTGAGGAAATTTGTGAAGCTAATTTTTGGTATTCGAGGATAACGATGTTTTTGATGATTAATTATTATTTTTACGATTTCATCTTTTATCGAAGTGTTTGTTTTCTGCTTGGGGCTCTTTTAAGTGAGAAGAAACTTGATTTTACAGGGAAAATGCCAATTCACAAGTGATAAAGTCAATTTCCATGTGAAAACGCAAATTTTTTAAATTTCAAAGTTTATTCAATGCTGCTCTTGTGTCTCAATAAATGAAAAATAGAAAAGCCATCAAATATTACCTAATGGAAATTCTCCGTCCGAAAATTGGAAATCTTGAAATATTTGAGATTTTTCCAGGAGTTGGAAATTTTCCCTGATCAGGAACTTTGTATAAATTGGAAGTTTCTTAGAAAATGGAAATTTTCCAGAAATTAAAAACTCCAAAAATAGATAAAATTCTACAAGTTTTTTGAAAATAAGAATTTTTATAAATTGAGATTTTGGAGAAATTGAGTACATATTTTCAAAATTGAGAATTTTCCCAAATTGGAAAATTTCCGGTATTCACAAATTTTCTAGAAATTGAAAAATTTTCCAAATCCGAAATTCCTCAGATGTTGAGAATTTCCTAGAGAATGCAAACTTTTCAAAAACTATAAAGAACTCAAAAATCGAGAGATTTTTTTAGTTTTTTCAGAAATTGAAAATTTTTTAAACGTTAGAAATGAATTCTTCAGAAATTGGGAATTTCCTAGAAAATGTGAACTTTTCAGTTTCAAAAATTTGGAACTCTCGAAAATTGAGAAAAAATTATTCATATTTTTCGGAAATTGTGAATTTTTTATGATATTGATGAGAATTTTTCAGGAGTTTTAAATTTTCCAAAAATTGGTCATTTCCCAATAAGTAAATAAAAATTTTCCAGAAATTGAAAACTTCCCAGATTTTCCAAAAGTTATACATTTTTAAGAAATTGGAATTTTTTCTAAATTTGAGTGTTTTTGAATATTTGAGATTTTCTCAGAAATTGAAAATGATTGAGAAATTGAAAATTGTCCAGAAATTGTAAATATTTTATAGGAATTGAAAATCTGCAAAAAATTTAAGAATTCCTCAGAAGCTGCCGATTTCTCAGAAATTGAAAATTTTTCAAAAATTAGGAATTCTTCTAAAATTGGTTTTCAGGTACCTAAGTACTTTGAAAATTGAGAATGTTCCCAAAAGTTGAGTATTTGCTAGAAATTAGAGATTCCCCAAAATAAAAGGTGAGAATACTTATCCAAGAGATTAAGATTTTTCGGAAGGAACTTATTGGATATTTCCGAGAAATTGTAAAAATGTTTCAGATTTCTTGGAGATTGGGATATTGGGAAATTTCAGTATAAAAATATTCCACTAAAAGAATATCAAAAAATCGTACGAAAATCACTATCAATTAGTCAATAAGATTTCCTTCCTTGTATTAATATTCCGACTATTTCTTTTTCTCTCTATTTTTTCATTCATTCACCGCGAGAATAATCAAAAGCGTACTCAAGGAATAGTTTGAGAGGTCTCAATTCTCCCCCCTCTCTTCCATTTAGCGTCAGGATCCTTCAATTACAATTCGAGGACTAAAAATTTTACAATTCAAAATGCATCAAAAACTAAATTCTTAATACACTTTTTTGTAGTGCCCAGCTCCAGAGTCGATACAGGTCGAAAATCGAATCAATTTTTGGATCGATATTCGTTTTTGTACTGCCTAATTATTCGATTTTGTCATAGAATTGATTTTTATGCTTCAATTTCCTTGATTATTGGGATTAGTTTTGATTGTGGGTTTTTAATTTTCGTTATTCGTTTTGAAACTGGTCTAGATCCTTCTATCAATTTTATACATTCTCGTAAAATTTCTACCTATTTTAGTAGGAAATATTGTCGATTATATGAGAAAATTGATTTGAAAATCATATCATGCCTCTAAAGAGTCCAAAAAAGACCTAAACCCAAAAAAATTTAAAAATTGTGACTCGAGTCAAAAATCTTGCCGAATAAGTGGAAAAAATAAGATCATAATCATACTCCCAAAAAAAAATTCAATTTTTTTTTCAAAGATCCAAAATCTTTCTGGACATAATATTATCCGGCTACGCTGCGAAAATGGTACCTCTGCTGTCAACAAAATTCTCTGCCCAAGCTAGTTCTACCCCAATCTGGTAAAATTTCGAGGGTTCATCGTCTCATACATTTCAATAATTTTAATTCAACGCTAACACGTTTTATAAAATTCTATTCTTTGAAAAAAGGAAAAAAAAAGTCATCCAATTTAGCCTACGCAATCTCCCCTCGATTACCTTTTCCAGAAACGCTACCATAATAACAGCATTTATATCGAGCAATGTAAAGATAAACATGAACGTTGAGTCGATTTTATGCCTAATTTAAATATTGAAGGAGTTACGCTTAATGAATTTTTTAAAGCTAATATTATCTGATTACCTGGCACCTTTTTGTAGCGATTATTTTTCGCGTTTTTCTCCCTTTTTTAAATCTCTTTTTCAAATTCCGACAGAATTTTTTTCACTGTGCAAAGTTTTTCTTTAATATTGATTAGAGCGCTCCGTTTTTTTCAATGAAGCTAATGTAACAAATAAACAAAAAGTTATATATAAAGGAATTTAGCGTGCAAAAAAAAAGCGTACACATTTTCGCTGCTATTCCACGTAATTCTTTATTAAAATTTAAAATTAATTTTATTCCAGTCTTTCATTAGCGAAATTAAATAGCTAACAGTTATTTGAAAAGTTGACGAATTAATAATCCGACGGATAAGCTTCGCGTCTGGTTGGACGGGAAAAAAGTGCGAAAATTTGACGAATTTATCATCATCCGACGAAACATTTTCGCCGGTGTTTGTAAGCTACACGCGCCATCGCCAGATGGAATGGGCGAGACATAGGGGACAGTTCGAGGAATTTTTATGTACACGCGAGAAATCTCGTCGATACGATTATTTTCGCGCGATAAATTTTTATACTTGACGAAAGTATTAAAAAATGCCATAAATATTAAGAACAATGCATTAGAAAAAAAAAAGGGTAAGAAAAGGAAACTCGACCGCGACCGTGGAGGAAAAGTTTGCCTAAGAAAGCCATTTCTCAGATGTTATTTATCCATGATTTCAATTTCAATAGGCCTTTTGTAATTTCGATAAAGAAAATTGAATAAAATAAAATTACCAGAGTCGATTTGCCGGCGTTAGTTTCGTTTCAATGATACAAGAAAGCAATTGAAATGGGCTTTACTGAGGTTCGTCGAATGGAACCATTGCCGCGCTTGTATACAGCCTGTAGACAATAAGATGATGTAACTTTTTGCGTCATCGGAAAATCGATTTTGCATCATTCGGTTTGTATGCTGTGCTGTTTTTTTGTGTAAGGGGTCGCTTATATATCGCCTTGAGGATGAATTTCTTTTTTCCTTCATTTACATTCTATTATCGAATTGAAGATGTAACAATACACGAGGGCTTACAAAATGAAAACAAAGAAAAACACCAATTCCAAGCTGAAACGTTAAATTGACCAAAAACTATACGAAATTATTTTTCTATTTTTCAAACGCACAAACTATTTTCCCAAGACTTGATTAAATTTATTCATCCGATGTGTGTATTTTCTGCAAGCGAACGCCGAACGCGTATATGTGCAAAACAAACGATTGAATGGATATATGTTTATGGTATCTTTACCAGCGTTTTTTTACACACCATTCGATCGTGCAGAATGGAATTTTTCGCATGTCGACATCGATTTCCTGTACGAAAGGGTGATTCGCCGAGATATATCCTGAATATTTCGATTTACTGCCCAAGTCGCGATTTTTTTTCTATTTTCATTTTTAATGATAGTACATTGTTACCCCGATGTAATGAACTTACGAGGGTAAGTTTCAACATCAACAGGGAGCCGAGAGGATGTTTAATTCAGCTATGAATAATTTCCTTAGATATCCATCTCCCCATTTTCGTTATTTTTTTGTTCGCACATTAGCATAATGCTATTGAGATCTCTAATCAATCCTCGATGCGATGCTGGGATCTGCGAAAAAATAAACATCGCAGGGCAACGTGCAGTTTGCATGTTGGCAACTAGTTGAATCGTCGTTATTTCGTTTGAAGATTATTATTATTTGTAATTTCGTTACGATTCTGTTTCTGTTTCGCGAGTTCTTTTGTGAGTCTTATTAGACGGTGGAATAGTGGAAAAAATTAAGGGGTTGGTGATAGAGTTGTGTAAGATATATCAAGGTGTCAGATACAAGATTTTGGAAAAATAAAAGGGGTGGTTTTGAATGTTATTCGAATGCTTTGTGTGGGGGTTTCATTTCTGTTTGATGTTCCTGTAGGTTATCTTTTCAACGGAAAGGAATTCTAGAGCGAATGGGAAGATCAAATAGGTATGATGAAGAAATCAATTTTAAACGAAATGATCAAGTCAAGCTGATTGACAATTGCTGAAATAGGACGGTGACTAGGTATTGAAGTAAATACCTGAATCAATACAAAAATTAATGTTGGATTATCAAAATTGAGATTGAACCGTTAATATAGGAACTGAAATTGATGATGAGTTTGAACAATCAATATCTATTGAAGACCATCATTGAATCTTGATCATCATGATGATAGACTTGATTTGGTAGGTATAGAAAAATATCACGGTTGATGGAACAATGTATTGTGGAATAATAAAATTCATGTTGAAGTTGATCAATCCATGTAAATGATTAGGTAGCAGTCAAAATTAAAGTTGACCAATCAATGTGGAAGATGAAAACTGCAAAATCAATATTAAAATAGATCATCGATCAATAAATTTACATGTTGAAATATCGTATTGAAAATTGAAATTGATCAACCAATAACTATAGTGATGATGAATAATCAATATTCAAATTAATTACCCAATGTTGATGTTGAACAGTGACAATTTAGCAGTTGATCAACCGTGATGATGTTGAACATTCAATTTTGATGTTTTGTTGATCAATCATTGCTGATATTGAATAATCAATTTTGAAAATAATGATAATCAACCGTTGTTGATAGTGGACTAGAAATTCCAAAGTTGAACAGTCAATTCAATATTACTGTTCAACATTAATTTCTGAAACATTTTTGATGTTGAATGTTGATGTTGAATAGTTGATATGACTGTAAATCAACCAATGTTGAAATGTTGATACGGAACAATCAGTGTTAACAATGATCAACCAATATTGATGTTGAATGGCCAATATTTAAATAATTGATCAATCTCAACATCGAAAGTGGACCGTAAACTCAATTTTGAAGTTCATCAATCGACGTTGGTGTTAAAGAGACAATTTCAAGTTGATCAACAAATGTTGATTTTCACTGTACCCACCTGATGTTGATCATTCCATTAGTCAGCGTTGATAATGAATATTCAGTTTTAAAGTTGATCAGAAATGTTGCTGAATGATCAATATTCAAATTCATCAATCTCAATATTGATAGTTGACAGTAAATTTTCAATTTTGAAGTTCATCAATCGATGTTGATGTTGAAGAGGCAATCACAAGTTGATCAACAAATGTTGGCTTTGTGCATAGGGCAGTTGATCATTCTCATTTCATCATACAGCGTTGATAATAAAAATCCAGTTTCACAGTTGATCAACAATGTTGATGTTGAATAGTCAATATTCAAATCGACAATCTCAATGTTGATAGTTGACAGTACTCTCAATTTTGAAGTTTATCAATCGATGTTGATGTCGATTTGTCGAAGAGACAATTATTTCAAATTGATCAACAAATGTTGACTTTGTTCATACTTCAGTTGATCATTCCCATTCCATCAGTCAGCGTTGATGATGAAAGTCCAGTTTGAAAGTTCATCAACAATGTTGATGTTGAATAGTCAATAATCAAATTTAGTCTCAATGTTGATAGTTGATAGTAAACTCTCAATTATGATGTTCATCAATCGATGTTGATGTTGAATAAACGATTTCAAGTTGATCAACAAATGTTGATTTCAACTGTCCATACTGCAGTTAATCATTCCATCAGTCTGCAGGTCTGCACTGCATATGAGCACTCGGTTTTAAAGTTGATCAACAATGTTGATGTTGGATGTCAATATTCAAATTGAGCAAACTCTCAATTTTGAAGTTCACCAATCGATGTTGACGTTGATCAACCAAATTTTGGTTGACAATTTATACTGCTGTTGATCATTCTCTCGGTTAATGTTGATAATGACAAGTCAATTCCAAATTTTATCAACAAATGTTGATTTTGACAGTCTATAATGAAATTGATCAATCAATGTTGATAATTCAATGTTGATCTCTCAATTCAGTGGTTGATCAACAATTTTAATGTTGTCCTATTAGCGTTGTATTAATGTTGATTAACCTGTTTCAAAGTTGATCAATCAATGTAAAAATTGATTCAAGTTGACGATTCAATGTTGATATTGCTCTTAATTCATAAAAAATGGCATAGCGTTTCTAGAAAACTTGGAAAATTGTGCAAAAAATGACTATGTGTACTTAATTTTACAAAACAAATAGAAATTGAGAATTCTAATTTACTCATTAACCTAAATTCATTTTTTATATCCTCAGATCATCTTGGCAAATTGCGAAAAATCCGAAAATCTTATAAAATTGACTTCTTGCTATCTACCTAAAATCTTTTTTCTTTCAAAATTCAGCATTCATCTGAATCAACATAGCACATTGAATGCATCTACTCAGCATTTACACACTACTCGCCATATTCTTTTCTGTCGTTCTATCTGTGCCTAGATTTATTAAAAATGCAATAACCAATCCCCTTCACCCTCCCATAAAGCAGAGACAAAAAGGTTACAGTTTCAAACTCATTGATCATCATCCCTCCTCATTTGTTACCGCTGCTGCCACACCAATTAACAAAAAAACAAGGGGCGAAAGTCATAAAAATATTCCATAAAGAATTAATTATTTCGCAACAATGCCGAAAAAATGTTATAAAAACATGACGCACGAAAACTTCGCTCGCGTCTCCGCTCCATTAAAAATATCATTTCAACGTAAGTAAGGGTGGCGACGGACGCGATGTACGAGCCGTACAATAAATGGGTACTGGAGGAATATTTTAAAATCAACAACCCATCATGACCCTTCGTATATCGCCATCCTCAGCGAACGGATTATTCATTGTTTTGTTACACGGGTAAACACGATATTAAACGAAATGATTTACGCAATGAATATCGAAACGGTGTCCTCATTCGTCGACTAGCTCCTCGTTTATTTCATATTGCATTTCATATGAAACCCGCCACTACGATTGCGAGTCTCGTCTAAAATTTAATTTGTTTACCGCAAAAACTTTCGCGTTGAACTTATACGCTGCCTAGCTAAGTACGTAGACGTCGCATCGTATAGGAATCAAATATTCCGCCAAAATTTGCTAAATCAATAAACCTGTGTGCTGTTTCCCAAGAAGTTTAAACAGCCTAAATATCTTCATTTGTAAATATCAAAACGCGAAACGAAGCGAAGTTCTTCGATTTGACGTTTTCTGCCTATTTAACTCGTTGTTCGACCACATTTCCTTTGGGATCTGTACGACTTTGTACAAACAAAACCACGTGTTTATTTGAAAAATACGACGCTTTCAGCTCCGTCGCGCCAGCGCTTCGAATATGACTACGAAAATAAATGTTATTTGTTTTAATATATTTCGAATGTAAAATATATAGGTACCGCGAATAACCGCGCAGACGTTGAATTACTTTTTTTTTCCACGTTTTAAACTGTATTCGCATTCGCAACGAGGTAAACGATTTCCAAATGCTTCGAGGTATATGTTTTTATATGTGGTATTGTATGTAGTTGTACTTGGAGAACAAGAATTCAATTTGCGAAAATATGTGCCGAAAATAACGACCTGAGTGAGTTATGCTGGGGTGTTGTCATAGACCGTTTTGCCTTTGCATGTGCTTTTACTCTTCGAGACTAAGTTTGTTCTTATTGGAGACAAGAATTTTCTGCATTTGTTGAAAAAAAAACTCAGGTCTGGTTTGATAACGTCGTCAAAAATAAGTACAAGTTTAAGCGATTTTTTCGGAGAAAAATCGAAATTTTATTTTCATCTCCCATCTGTTTCTAGATTAAAAAATTGATCCATTGTTGGCAGAAATCGAGTGGAAGAATAAAAAATTGATGGCACACCCGAAATTTTTTGTTCATTTCGAATTTAACAACTTTGGATTCTCTGATTTTCTGACCAGATTTGTTTCGATCGACAGAGACTCCTGAAGAGATATGCTTTCGTAATGAAAAGGGAAGGAGGTGAGAACAAACACGATATTTTTAAAGAGCTCATCTTCTTCCAAAAAAAATCTTGAAATTATAAAAATTTCGTTTGAGATTATCACTAAGTAGGTACATAAATAAGACGGACAAATTGTTTTCGTTTGAAAATATTCAATTGTCTGAATTAGATGGAAAGAAGCTAAAGTTTCACATCATTATTATGAAAACGAATTGCAAATTTTACTCGAAACAAAGGGCGAACATTTTTCAAGAAAAATGCATCTAAAAATTGAATTTTCTTCAATTTATAAAATCAAACCAAAATTTTAGTATTGAAAGAAAACGAATTTTTCAGCTCCTTTTTGATATTTTTTCATTTAAAAAATTGCTGATTTTCAATAAGCAAATAGCGTGTTTTTCAATGGTTTATTGTTTATAAAATTCTATAACTGTGGAATCAAAATTTTTTGCACTTCAAGTTGTTTTTTTTTAAACGAAATTTGGTGTTTTTTCAACGTGATTTTTTGCTAAATATACGTAGTCAAAATTTGAGTTTTCTTTAATTCTTCCTTTTTTGTGCTTTTCTATTGTTGTTTCAAGTCAGTACTTTTATTCAAAATTGATGGGATTTCAGCTTAATTTTTCGATTTACCTGTAACAAAATTTTCCGACTCGAAGCAAAATTTTTCGACTTTGTAAGCAAATTCAGAATAGGATTATTAAATTACAACACTCATTTTGAAAATTTTCTCTTTTTTTCAACTTCAATATTTCACAACTTTTCTCAAGTTTTACCACTCATGTATTTCTGCCAATTTTTTGCCAAGTTCATCCAACTTTTCCTACTGAAAAATGCTGGAGGGGAGGGGGGAACAACCGTCCCCCGGTCAGAGGTATGACGAAGCGATATGTTCTAGGAGAGTACCTAAAATTTTCCCAACTAAATTTTCTAAAAAATTCTAAAATATTTTTCTCATTTTCCCCAAACCTCCTAATTTTCATAAAATTTTTCATTTTATATAAATAAAAAGTTGAAGTACAGAATTTAAGTAGGAAAAATTTTGAAAAATTGGGTAAAGAAACGTTGAAAAAGTTTTGAGAAAAAAATTGACCTAAAAAAGAACACTTTTAATTTCCAAGTTGTTTTTTTTTTTTAAATTGATTCAAATCGGGAAAAAAATACAAGACCAAAAGAACTGAGAAAACCAGGCTCCTAGCAGGACCGATTGAAACGGTTCTTAATTTTAGGAACCACCGCCAAATTCTTTTGAAAAAAAGTAAAAACCTGAACCATTTCAAGATTCATAATCAATGAGTACAAAAAAGTGAAATTTATCAGAACTGAAATGAACTGTTTCAGAGTTCAGACTATCCCAGGAACTATTAGATTACGAATCATTATAAAACCATTGTGTATTCTAAGACTTTTCAATTTTTTTGGAGCTGCTTAAACTGAAAAATTGATGGTTTTTACAATATTTTTCCCTAAATTCCTACCCGCCTACCCTCACACTCGCCTACTGGAACAATGTACATGCAATCCAATTCCTACTTCCTATTTGATGTGAAAACTTTCAATAAATAATAGATACATTCTTAAAAGCAATACCAATACGGAATAAAAATTGGGCAAAAATCTCAGGACTGAAAATAAAATGCCGACCAATATTAGATTATGAAATGGAGGAATTTGTTGGCTCATATTTTTAAGAAAATAACAATTTTCGGACCAGTCGTGTTTGAAAATAAAAAAACGAAAAGTGCTATTCTGACTTCTGAAAAAAAAAACGAATTCTTTGTCTTTGAGAGAGAAGGAGACAGAGGGAGACAGAGACGTGGTGTATTTGGTTCAGCGCTTAAAATGAGATAAATGAAGAACAGGAATTTTCAACCTGGAAATAGAATGTCTAGGAGTAGCTTTGGCTTGAGTTGAGTTACTTACAGAAGTTTCAAGAGTTTGATTTCCAATGCCAACGTGGACCTTTAGTTCGTTTTCGTTTTCAGATAATTTTTTGAGGTAATTTATTAAATTACCTCAAGATTTTTTGTGGAAATTTCTTCACACAGTGTGAAAATTTCAACTTCATGAAAAATTTAAGACGAGTTGAGAAACAATTGAGAGTCCCAAATTTTTGCAACTTTGAGATGGTTTTAGGTGTCACCCCTCCCCCCATCGCCTCACCACCTCTGCCCCTGGTTGGTGACCTTTGTCGACTGCAAAAAGATGCATCTTCAATATTCATTAATCAACTTGAATGTTGACTAATCATTGTCAACCATCAACATTCATCCCCGAGGCGTCAAAGTAAAAAATGATGTCATCAAAATAAACGATTAAATTTTTGACAATTTAAAAAAAAAATGAACCCCTTACAAACTATGTTCATATTTTAATGCGGGGAGGGATCGAAGCAAAAATTTGAATTCTTCGCCATATGATTTTTTTTCACAAGAACTCTCTCCTCGATTACCTTTCTAGCCGCACCACAAACAGTGCACTGCACATCTGTACTTCTAGAGCACCAACATCATTACCAATTCGAAAACTTCACATTGTACTAACCAAGAAACTTGCTATCGGTCAATCGCTCATCCATTTGTATAGTTTTGATTGCATTGTACAAAAGGTATCTCGCGTGCACACAAGTGTATCGGGTAAACATTTAATCACAATAATGTTTACCAAGTGGCCAGCGCCTTTGGCCACTTTAGAAAATCAAGTGAGCAATTCATTAACCGTATGTAGGTATCTGAATCGAATATCGAAAATCTTTCGGGTTCAAGCTTCAACGACTCCCCTATACAATCAATTTTCCATCGAGTTTGATATATGGCATTAATTACTCGGACACGCCTACATGAGTACCACTGCTCGTAGTCGTAGACAATTTCAATATGGTTAATCGGACGATTACTCGTTAACAAGCGCATCTCCTTCATACCATTGACCCTGCCCGCGGTGTGAAAATATTTAATCGTCGACGTGCAAAAGCAATGCAGTAGGAAACGACACATCCACATATAAGAAATATCAGCAGGCAACCCAAAAAATAAGAGGACCCAACGCCATCGCAATCGAGCCGAAAACCAGTGAAAAAAATAATTTGTCGTGCACGGCTCGATAACTGCACTTAACGAGCTAAAAGAGGATGCATTATCATCCATGAAGCTCTTCGGTATTGGTTCCTCGGCTGAATTTGGTGGAACCGAAGAAGACGAAAGGCAGAATCTAAAGATTGAATTTAGTCGACTGTGACGCTCAGACCGTTTGTCACGTACCATGTTCGGTACCACCGGAACGGACGCGATAATAATAAAAACCAACAAAAGGCACCCTCCGCTTTTCTTACCAAAAAAAAAATCATTTGTTCGTCCCCTCTTGCTCACTGTTCTCCGATGCAACCTGTCCATTAGGTGTTTTTTCATCTCGATCGTTGTTTGTTTTTGTTCTTCTTCCCGTTTATAATAAATGGTCAATTTCTGTGATGATTGAATCACGTTTTTAATGCACACCGAGTATAATACCGCCTCGGGTACCTTGTCCTAGAAATATACCTCGGTAAGGTATCTTGTTCGTCGCGCAGCTTCCATTTATATCAACATTATCATCTCGAAGCGTGTCTGACGTGCGGATTCATCTACCTATATTGAATTTTTTCTTATAGACTGTACCGCGATCAGCATCGATTCCAAAATATCAATATTGAAAAGAAAAGATCAGCCTATGTAGATGATATTCTATACAAGATGCTCATTATTGGACCCATTGGGCACCTTATTTTGGCACAATTATTCCAGAATCGATGAATGGAGTTAATTATAAAATACCTGCCAGTATTTGCCAATTTTTGGACACAACACGATCTTAGATTCATTTTATAGGCAATAATAAGGTAAACTTTTGCTAATCAAATTGAATAATCAGCTTGTTCGCGATCTTAACACATATTTATAAATTATGACAGGTTATTATTTTGACACATAAAGTGCACGTGGAGAAATAGTGTCAGTCTGTACAGTGAAGTATGATCGTGTTGGTAGAAAATATAAAGAAAATTTTAGAGAAATGGCTTGAAGATCACTCTTGGTGATGAATTTTGATCATAGCACTTATTCTGGATGCTTGAAACTTTGAACCAATGCGGATTACTAAGAATATAATTATACTTTATAACGAAAGTAATTTCCAATTTGACGCGATTTTTTTTTTCAAATTTTCAAGTTTACTTCCCGTTCAATGTCCAAAATTCCGAAAAGGAAGGTCTACACTCACAATATTCTATACAATCCTGGAAATCTTGTAAGATACCAAATTACCAAAAAAAATCAAAAAAACCACCAATATCCCTTCCCTCACGCAGGTCTACAATCCCTACTCCAGTAAAACCTCCCCTCCCCCCTCCCCTCCCCTCCCCAAAAAAACTACGACAAAATCACAAATAATAATTTTTACAGGCATCAAAACGAAATTCTGAAGAAAAAAGTAACCTTCAGTAACTTTTTTGAGCAAAAAGTGATCAAAAAATGAACAGAAAGTAACTAAAAATTCAATTTTTTCAGGAGGCAAATTTTTTACAGTCTTCTGGGGGAGAGAGCAAATTTTTTCTGTAGTTTTCTGCAAACATTTCAAAGATAAATCAACTGAAAAGACGTGAATAATTTAATTTATGAAATTCCCTCGTCAAAAGGTTAAAACAACAAATAAATAATCAGCAAAAATCACGTTTTTTTTCTTAAAATTTTTTTGGAAAATAGCAATTTCTACGAGAAAATTTCAATTTTTGCTTGAAATTGCCATGAAAAAATACCTTATTTTGGGAGGAAAAAAGTAAACAAAGTGACCTTGTAGACGTAAAAAGTAGGTAACAAAAAGTGGCTGAAGTCGAAAAAAGCGACTTGCCATCATAGGCGCACCCAAGGGGGGGGCCTCAGGGGGCTCGACCCCCCCCCCCCCCCTAAGCCCGGAAAAAATAATTTTTTGCTTCAAAAATTAGAAAAAAGTCAATTTTTTTGCTCTTCCAAGTATATTTTTTCAAAAAAATTTCGCCCTCGCTTCGCTTGGGCAGTATTTTGGTGCTTTTATTTCGAAACTTGACAATTTTTGATTGATTTTTCAGTCAAAAAATCACCAAATTCTCAATAAATTCTCTGTTTGTCAGAAAAAATTGATGATTTTTGATTGAAATATCAGTGAAAAATGACTCAATTTGAAATTTGACCCCTCCCCATTTTTTCTCAAATTCTGAGCCCCTCCCTTAATTAATTTTTGGGTACGCCTGATTTCACTCATTTTGATTTTAATTAGTTAACTACAGTTTTGCATGTTCCAATTCTCCCCCTTCCTTCTCTTCTACTCAATAAATGAATTTTCAGCTGCTCAAGTTGTTTTTTTTTGATAAATTTTCTTAAGAAATTATTTTAAAAAAATAGGTAATTATTTGCATTGAAAAAAAAAAACTAAATTTTACCATTTCTAGCCATTTTGGAGTTAGCAGAGATTTGGATTATTTGCAGTAAGTAGCTAATTCTGAATTCCTTCAGAAATTAGACCTGGACAGCTAAAAATTTATTTCTTTTTTTTTTTCAAATAATTTTACGCGAAAGTCACACAATTGAGCTGTTTTTGTCCATAGGTAGATAATGAAAAATGTTCAAAAATCTTGATAGTTTTCAAAAATTACACTACCCAAAAGAAACTAAGGAATTTGTCAAATTTTTACAAAAATTATTCCAAATAATAGTAGATAAAGATAATTGTTGTCGTTGATTCTCAA
Source organism: Pseudococcus jackbeardsleyi (assembly GCA_038380155.1). Taxonomy (NCBI): domain Eukaryota; kingdom Metazoa; phylum Arthropoda; class Insecta; order Hemiptera; family Pseudococcidae; genus Pseudococcus; species Pseudococcus jackbeardsleyi. The sequence continues at coordinate 59,057,989 of CM076238.1, read as the reverse complement.
TTAAAATTGCTATCTAATGTAAAAAAAAATGTGTTTTCTTTGATTTTCATCAATTTAAACAATTTTTGTAATATTTTAATGTTTTTTCAAACAAAAATTTTTATGGCACATTCAAATAGAGAGAAAAAAGTGTTCTTTCAAATATTTAAAGATTACGCTCCCAAACAAGTTCAAGTCCAAAATTTGTACATGAGAAAAAGAACTCAAATATTTTTATGTTGTTTTTTTTTTTCAAGCTTCTGCTAATTTTAGGGTAAAATTTTGAATTATATTTCTGCACAATTTTTATATCTTTTTTCCCGATTGAAATCATTCATATAGAATCAGAAGCGAATTAGAAGAATTCTCATATTTGATGAAAAATGTCACACATTGTGTGAAACTTTGTTTCCTAACGATATAAAGGAAGCCACAAAAATGCTTACCAACCGGTTCAAGTTGATCCATCGATACGAAAACTCCACTAGCCCAAAAGTCGCAACCAAATAATCAAAAATCTGCAACATAAAAAAGAAAAAAATCATAATCATAAGTAAAAATTTTCAACCAAATACCTCTATAATTATTCTCCATACGAATCAAACAAGGGGGAACCCTCAACTTACCCCACCACACAGATAATATTACTTTGCAAGTTGTATAACAACTAGATGAGAACCTTACGTAAGTATATTCGACCCCTCTCGCAGCAAGAAATACAGCCAAACGTCAAAAATTACATTTACTTTGGCAAAATTATCAACAAAAAAGGGCCCACATACGTAATAAATTAGACGTCAGGATGTGAACTTGTATTTGTTGGAGTTTTATTAGGGCATTTTATTGTTTATGGTTATGGCGTCTTTTCTCTTTTGACTACAGGCCGTAAAATTTTCACTAGTAAAATTCAAAAAAGAAAAAAAAAGATTTCCAGTTGAAAAGAAACGTTTATACCCTAAAACAAAACAAAAAAAAAGGCCACCAAAAAAAAAGAAGGAGGAAGATATATTACGGGAGGAGGGGTATCCGAGTATTTTTCATTTTAAGTACGACGATGCGACGGAGAGAAAACCGGAAGGAGAGATTTCCCGTTTGCAAAAAGCTTTCCCTCTAGAAGGATTTCCACATCCCACCGGTGTACTTGATCAGCTGTTAAATTTGTATCTTGGCAGTTTTAATAGCGAACGGTAATACGAAATTAAATAAATGACGTTTGCGCAAAATCTTGGACCATTTGGAAATTGGCCCGGTGCCATAATTTGTGTCACAACGGATACAGCATCGAAAATTTGTCGAACTTTATCCGGAATTGAGTAAATGGTGTGATTTAATCGGTCCGCGATTTCGCGTCTTTTTCCAACCCCGTACACCGGGTTCCAAGTATATAATTTCAAATAAGGTGTGTAAAACCAAGGTAGTAAGCGGAAAAGTAACACCGGAACGTACCGGTGTTTTTCGTGGACCGTGGTCTTGTTTTCGCTCATTAATTTTCATTTTACTTTACCCATAGCACCTAAAACTATCGAATGGATAAAATAAACGTTCAAAAGCGGCCAAAACAAGCTCTTTCCATTACGTCTTATGTTTTCGCATCGACGACTCGTATTATTATGTACGATCAAATAACGTCGCCTCGCCAATCAATAAGGTGTCGAATTGATGAGCGCATAGAAAGAGCATGGAGCTTCGTAGCCCAAGAAAATATTACCCATACGTAGCATACGTGTTAAGCGTACGTTGAACTTGGTATTTTTAATTAGTTGCGAACAAATGTACGTGTGTAGTTGGTTGAAAAACAAAAATTAACCGCGTGAATCAATCATTTGTTAAAACATCAACCTGCTCGCTGGATCTGAATGGCGAAACATTTACGAAATCTATTCGATTGGTTGGTGTTTTCGAGTGACCCGAGTCGTATATTGAAGTTGGGTTATGTAGATACATCAAAATATTACCATATCTTATGTTTGTATATCACAACGTCGTTCCCAAGTATTTACAAGAGTACCTTAGTCTAGTGATGTCAAGGAGAATATTCTCACCCGCAGAATCTGAGAATATTCGCGAATATTCGCGAATATTCTCGAGGCTCAGGAGAATATTCTCTCGAAACCAAAAATTTCAAATAGCTTGTGGCATATCAAAATACTGGTATTGACGAGGTAATTACTGTTATTGCATCAGATGTCTGATTTTCTTCTATAAAATGTTACTTATTCAATATTATCGACCTTTTTGCAGACTTTTTCCATTAGGATCATTGATCACCAAGGACCGGATATATGTATGTTCTAAAAAACGCAAAATATGTACATATTTTATGCGCTAAAAAGGGGTGAAATATGCAAAAATATGTGCTAAAAACTCGAAATATGTGAAAATATGTGAATACGATATGGGTATCAAAAAATAGCTTTTTTTGATCTTGTCATTAAATTATCACTCAAAGTGCTGAAATATTATTCATTTTAGGCAATTTTGACTATTTTAGTAATTTCTTATTGATAAAATCGATTTTTAATTCAAAGTCTTTACTTTTTCAAAAAAAAAGTTGCAACAGGCCTTTTTCATTTCTCAGACAGAAAAAAATTAAAAAATTAAATTTTGGGTGGTAAGTACGAAAAAAAAAGAGTAAAAAACAGATAAAATGAGTTTCAAATTGTCAAAATATGGTCAATTACGCGAGAAAAATGACAAAATACGTAAAAATATGCGTTTATGGTATACCCAAAATACCTATGCGAAAATATATGGGGCTCAAAATACTTAGAATTTTTTGAATCGTAAAGAAACCATTGATATGCGTGATGGGAATGCTCATACGAAAATACGTTTTTTCATACATATCCGGTCCTTGGTAATGACGGGAAAAGTGTAAATAAAAAGACAAAATGAGCGAAATATACACGAAAACGAGCAAAATGATCAAAATATACTAAAATATGCGTTTATACCCAAAATATGCAAAAATATGCGCTAACATATGGGGCTCAAAATACTCAGAATTCTTTGAATCGTAAAGAAACCACCGATATGCGCGATAGGAATGCTCACAGAAAAATATGTTTTTACATATTTTTCTGGTCTTTGTTGATCACTTTTTTTTAGTTGTGTGAAGGCTAGAGGTATTGGTGTACCTATATGAGTCTTGCATGAGAATATGCGAGAATATGCGCGAATATTCGCGAATATTCTCGAGAATATTCTCGCAAAAAGATTTTTCGCGAATTTGTACATCACTACCTTAGTCGGACGAGTTGAAGACATCGAGAATTCATTTTGAAACAATGCGATTCTTTCGAAATGGCTGGTACCAAATACCAAACAAGTTTTGAACCAAGGAAGATAATTATAGTTTTTTAATTAGTTTATATGAAAGTCCCGCAGGATACAGCTGTCTGGTTCAGGACATAGACAACTTCTTTAACTTATGCGAATGCCGGCAATTGCTCTATTTAAAAGTTATTTGTTTTTGATGAGGTGTGTTGAAAAATGAATGTATATTTTGTGCTTAGTAATAACGACTGAGTTTAAAGTATATTTTCTGAATCTGAATCACAGTCGAATTTTACGTATTTTTGCCTTTTCAAGTCGGTGGAATAAAATTTACGAAAAATTTATGATTTTTCACTGATATTTTAGTAAAAAATTACCTATTTTTTCCAACTGGAATTGACTGAGGAATCGACAATTTTTTACCAAAAGATCACTGAAAAATATCAACTTTCAAAAATAGAATTTCACCAAAGACTGATTCATCTTTAGGAATAAAATGAAAATCTCGAGTTGATTTTTATTCAGAAATTCATAAATTTAAATGAATAAAATTTTTTGGAGAAAATATTATTTTTAGGGTAAAAAAATTCATAATAGATATCAGTTTGGAAAGTGCATTTTTGAATGGAAAGAGGTACCTACTAAAATTTGGTCTACATACATTTTTTGACCTTCAAAATTGATTAAAAATGAGTTTCAGACGTTTAGAAGCATTTAGAAAATAATTAATTTCCAGCATTGAAATATAGCCCATAAAAATGATTCATTCAAGATTTAGCTGTAATAATTCATTTTGAAAAAGTACGTACCTAGCTACCTACTTTTTGTGTGATATTGAAATAAAAAATTCAAAATTCGTTATTTCTGGTTCATTGATCTAAGGGCGCGGCTCCATCAAACCGGCAAGCGACGGCGCGGCGAGTGACGGCGCGGCGAGCTGCGGTACGACGCGATTTTTTTAAAATGAGTGTATATGAGAAAAGGGACCTAGGTGTTCTGAAAAAAAGTTATACCTGGGTACCTTTTCTCATGTACGAACATGAGAAAGGGTCTCTGTTCTTTTTTTTCAGAACACCTAGGTCCCTTTTCTCATATACACTCATTTAAAAAAAAATCGCGTCGTACCGCAGCTCGCCGCGCCGTCGCTCGCCGGTTTGATGGAGCCGCGCCCTAACATCACGGACGGTTTTAAGGATTCCTCAAAAACTTTCTTCTGAAATGTTTTTTCCCGGGAATGAAAATCATAAACGTAATATCTGGGTAGGTAATTAGGTAGGTATATGAAAATATCATTTTTCAACAAGAAAAATATTTTCGAAAAAAAAACAATATTACAGTGAAATTAAAAATGATGAAAGTTGAGAAATTTTCGAAAACATAATTTCAAAGTTTTCAGCTATTTACGGTTCTTCGTATTTATTATTATTATTATTATTTTTTGTATTCTCAGCTTTTTACTGATATTTTTTTCCAAAGATCGAAAACGAGGGGGTCTCCGGATTTTCAAAATTCGCGACTTTTTCGCGACCTTTTCTCTACTATTCTCCACAGTAAGTATCTAGCTCTCAATTCAACCCCCCTCCTCCCTCGCTCCTTCCCTCCCAAAAAAATCAACACACTCAAATTTAACACAAAAATTTTTCAAAAAAATTCAAATCAAACCTACTTAAAAAATGAAGGTATTTTGTAGTTTATTGAGCATCAAATGAGTTTTTTTTTTAAATTCTTTTTTAAATTTCCAATCATGATCGCTATCAAGTCTCCTGGAAGGACACATTTTATTCGCTTCAAAATATTCAATTGTCTGGGATGGAAAGGAGAAAATTTATAATTTGAAAATTTTGGGAAAAAGTATTTAAAAAGCTGAAATTTTTTTTTAAAAAAAATCACGCAATTCGGGAAAAATTTGCAACTTTTGATGAATTTTGAGTCAGTTTTGCGACTATTGCGACCTGTAGACACCCTAAAAATTATCTGAAAGCAAATAATTTTCAAAAAAAAAATTGTAAGTTGAAATTTTGTCTATTATTTTGATTGCTCACAAACTAGAAGCTGCATTTCTAATAAATTTTCAATCAACTTTTTTTTTTTAATTTTTACAAATTCTGACACAAACCTTATTTAATTTTAATTAAGTTTGGTTATCGTTATTTTTGGGTTCTGAAAAGAAAAATAGGATGTGTAAAGGTTAAACCATTATCCTCTGTGATTTTTTGTGGGGAGGGGGGATGCTAAAATCATATTTTTATATGTATCGTCTCGATTGTTGTAATTCAAATCGATGCTGTCCCAATTTTCTGATTTTTCTCGACCTTGGAGGACTTTTGAGAGAACTGAAGAATTACCTAACTAAAGTTACCTAAATGGATTTTTTTAAACTGAGCACCACAAACATCACAGTAGTTTTCATAATATTTTAAATTTCAGCCAAAACTGAGGGACTGAAACCGACTTTCTCCTCGTACTTTAGATATCCTAATTTTTATCAAAAAAAAAAATTTCAAATCTTATCAATTTCTTTTCCTCGTTATCAATAGAAGAACCTGAAATTCGCATATCTGAAGTCGTAAAATTTATATAATTTTTACATATTCGTGGTAATGAAGTTATTCGAAACTTTAGTTAAACAAACCTTTGAAAAGTTTTGAAAAAAAAACTTTCGTCGAAAGTTTCTGAAACCTTAGCAGTTTAACACGCATCGAGCAGATATGAGTAAACCCAGCACGACCATTTAGTTTAATTGAACGAAATCAAACATTAAGTTTTTAGGAAATAGTACAAACATAATAACGAAAAGTTTACAAAACTAATACCCGAACCCGGACGCTTATTATTGTTCGGTGTTTTAATGATAACACCACATATAGCCAAAATACCACACAATCTATAAATGCAATATGCGGTTATGTTTTTATTAAATATTTTTTCTCCCTTTTCCCAACCCGTCTTGTCTTGATAACACCGCGCTTGTATCTATTCTGATGTTTTCATTTACAGCGTATATGAAATTTTACTATAGCAGATTAAAAGGCAGATATGGCAATAAATGCCATCCAAGATACGTATAATGTGTGCGAAGCTCGGGACATGTAATTATTTTTACTTGCCAAACATCACATATGAGAGGGTAATTAGCCGTAGATGAAATTCCGACTTGAAGTTTTCGTTTATGTACCTATTTTGATTCTTGATACCGTGTATAGTCGTACCATAACGTGGCGGTACATTTCCTCGAGGAAATTTTCATAATCTTTAGAAGCAGATATTCATTTTAGCAAATACGTCAGATTCCCTTTCGCTGTTTTATTTATTACGAAATATTTTCCAGTTGAATGAGAATTACCCTTTTCCAGTTCATATCTGGTATGGTAAAAAGGGCGCTGGTTTGGAATTTAATAAAGGATAAAATTTTGCTCCAATGGTAATGACCAGTGTTCGGCTGGAAATCAAATATACTGTAACTGTTTTTATTTGATGTAATTTTACGAGAGTGTTCAAAAGCACGAATGTAGTACCCAAGGTTTTCATTCGAGTGGTCTTAGGTCTATGGTATAATTTTCAGTCAATTTGCTAGCACGTATTGTGTAATATTAAACATATGTTTCGAGTTGATTTAAATCGAATAGTCGAGTACGTCTACCTAACTAAATAAATTTTATGAATAAAGATTCGCATAATTTATACGTTCGTACATATTTGACTAGCAAATGTATCTCAGGATTATCTGTGAAAAGCTTTGAAATTTTCAGTGATTAAAGAGAGAGAGATATTTTTCTGTCGTGATTTATTTGAATTTTAGTGATAACCATGTTACCAATAGAATATCCAAGACGTTTTCAATTTTCAGTAGAAAAAGTAAAATTAACAAAATAAAGAAATAGAATGTGAAATTTACCATCTTTGGGAAAAATTTTTATTGAATGTTCTTTGATTTTTTACAATGGCTCTTAATTGCTACGTACACGTTGAAAATTTTGTTGGACCAATAATAATAAAAATGTTACCTTGAATTGTGATTTTAAAATCGTTGAATTTTACTTTTTCAAAGAACATTTACAAACACATTATTCAATAACACAGGTCGACAAAATTTTTGTGTCTGGGCTCCAATTATTGTCTAATCGGTTGCTTTCATGTAACTAATGAAGGAAAAAATAATTTTTTGATCAAAGTTTGCTTTTAGAAGTGAAGGGGTCGAAAATTGAGGGGTTTCGACCCCCACCCCACAGAAATTTTGAAAACCACGAATGAGTATATTGACGTGTTTTGATGTCTAGAATTAGAAATTTGGGCATTAGGTAAAATTGAAAGACAGAGCACAAAAATTTTGCCCACTTTTGTAATTCTCCTTAAAAAAAGTCCATCTTTTGTAGCTGTAGGAGGAGGGGGATGTCACCAACTTTCAATTTTCTCTTTCCTCTTCCTTTTCCTGAAATAATATAACTCTTCGAACGCTGCATTTTTGGGTACCAATTTTTCATCTGTTTTAAATAATAATTGTCTAAGTATATGTTTTGAAAAATTCTCAAGTTTCAAGAATTCACTTTACTTTTGAAAAAATGTTCAAGTTGCGAAAAATACATCCAACTTTTAAAAAATGAAGTCAATTTTTGTAAAATGAACTAGTTTTTATAAAAGTGATCAAGTTTTGGAAACTTATCCAAATTCTAAAAAATCACCCAAAATTCCGAGAAATTGTCCAAATTTATTAAAAAAATCGCTCAAATTTTGGAAAATGGTTCGATTATCAAAAATTTTTTTGCAGTTTTAACCACCACCCCCCCCCCCCCCCTCACTCATATCGATATAGCGCATGAAGTCGCTGTGATGATAAAAAATAAAACCTTTTTCTACAAAAATTTTTTCGAGTTTAGATCATTTTCCCAAGTTGAGAAAAAAAAAGGTCCGAGTTATGGAAAAAGGAAAACAAGATTCAAGGTTTAGAAACTTGTATAAATTCATTTAAAAAAAAAAAAAAACGAACTTCAGAAATTTCATTGTTTATTTAGGCAGATGAAAAAATTCTTATCCATTTTTGGAAAATCGTCCAATTTTTATACCTAAAGCTGCTAAATGTTTGGAAAATTCTTACTTAGAAAATATTCCTTTCGGGAGAAACATTCATTCCATAATTAATTCCAGTCACATATAATCTATCATAGATCGTGGTACGATTTTTGGGATCAATTTCCATTCAAAAAATTATCCCAGCCTCAAGATCTCAGAAAAATTATGAGGTGATTTGTAAACATAGTTTTTGATCAAAAAATTATCTCAATCTCAGGAGCTTGAAAAAATCTGAAAATGATTTTTGAGAATGATTTTCATTTTCATAAATTATCCCATTCGTGGAAGTTGGAAAAATCATTAAAAAATTCATTCAAAATCATTCCAGCCACAAAAATTCTAAAAAATCGTAAGATTGTTGGAGAAATTTATTTTCAACTCGAAAACCATCCCAGCTTCAGAAGCTCGAAAAAAGTGTGGAACGATTTTTGGAATGAAAATTCATCACATAAATCATGCCAGCTTCATAAGATCGAAAAAATCATGGGTTCTTTTTTGGATGACAATTCATCCCAAAAGTCATCCCAACCTTAAAAGAAGACCCGTGGGATGATTTATGAGATCGATGTTTATCCCTGAAAATTATCCAAGTCTTAAAAGCAATGAAGAGTTTGTGGGGTGAATCTCGGGATGAAAATTTATCCCAAAAATCATCCGAGGTTCAGAATCCAGGAAAAATCGTAGGATGCATCTCAGGACGAAAATTTATCTCAAAAATCATCCCAGCCTCAAAAGCTCAGAAAACGAGATCGATGCTCATTCCAAAAATCATAACAGCCTCAAAAACTCAAAAAAATTTCACCTTAAAAATTATTCCAGCTTCAAAAGCTCAGAAAAAATGAAAGATGACGTATGAAAATTATTTTGATTTAAAAAATCGTACGATCTCATAAGCTTGGAAAAAAGGTAGAATAATTTGTGAAAAATGTTCGGAAAATTTGCTGTGTTTGCACAAAGTCATCACAGGTAAGTTTTTTTTAAATCATTCAATTTTTTGAAAATCATCCGAACGTCCAGTCAATTCAATTGAATTTTCTGATCATTTTTCCAAAAAAAAAAAAATAAAAATAAGTAATTTTCTTAGGCTGATTTATTGTCTTTGCATTCCTCCTATTAATTTATTGATATTTCCCCTTCCTTCTTGTCCTCCTTCTATTAAAAATAACTTTCCTACCAATTCTACCCAGATACAAAATACTTCACGACATTCAATCAAAACCTAAATAAGCGATTCATTGCAAACACTCGAAAAAAGGAAACCGCATTTCAAATTTTCAAATAAGAAGTCATCCCGACGATTAGACGGGTACTTAGTCATTGTTATAAAGTCGATGATTCTTGCACCTGAAGTCGCCTCTGCCACCGCCATTCCGGCGGCAAGTGCGTCTATGGATCTCGAACCTGGTAAACAATTAACGATTATCATTAGGTCTTCGGTGACCGAAGGATTTATACACCGTGAAGGAATGAAAAAGCAAATACAAAACGACCATGGAAGAGAAGACGAGCTAGAGAAGATGGGAATACGGGGAGAAAAAAAAAAGAAAAACCAACAAATGGAAGTTTAATTCGAATCAGCAAAAGATCACGTCTTTCTTTTGTTGGTTTTTTTGTTGAAAAGCAAACCGAACGAAAGAGAACGATTAAGAACGATTCATCCGGTTTCTTTACTCGAACTGGTTCGTCTCGGACACGACCCATACAATAAAACTTAGTGGCTGAACGATCGCACGTGCGTGCTTTGATGGATGCCATTCGAGAGATGAAAAAAATGGTGAACATTTCGTTCCGTGCATTACTCAACAAACGACCGCGTCTACTTATGTAAGCACATACCGCACCGAACCTTTGAACGCAGACGAGAAAAAAAATCGTCAAAAAATTCATACAAGAACGAGCCGGAGAAATACAATTATCAAGTTCGAAGTAAAAGTAATAAGTAGAAACCTAGACGACAATGATAAACGTCCCCTCGTAATAAAATACGTATTGTATTTTTCCTGGCAAAGTGCTTAAATGAAAACAAATGTTTATTGTAGACGATTTTCCACCATTTGTCCGCACACACACACGTAAGCTTAAAAGAAAGAGGAAAAAAACTATTTAACGTACAAAGTTACCGGAAAAGTCCCGAAATGGGCGTACATAAATTTTACATTATTTATTTTCGCGGTAAAAACGTTAATACGGAGACGACATATCACGTAGTGTTAAATTGCTGTCTCCGGTCAATTTGATACCATCGAGGATCGCATCATTTTACCAATTTTACCCATCGCCACTTCGCGCTGAAGTTAATTATCTTTGAAACCTCGACGTTGCGTTGGGTTTTTTCTTAATTAACGCGAATTAGCATAAATGAAGGACGAAATAGTGGTAATTCGTTTTAAGCTCGAAAATTGATATTTTTAATGAGGATTGAAAAATTTTCGGGAAGATGAAAATACATCAAAAGCTGAATTTTGGAAAAAAAATGGACCGTTTCCTGTCTTTTCTTCGAAAAATGACAGAAACGACGATTTTCCAAAAAACTAAAACCATGGTTTCTAGTCATTTCTTTCTTTCTTTCTTTTTTTTTTCTGGAAAGAAGACTAAAAACGAATAATTTTAGGTAAATATGTTGAATGCGTCGTTTCCTGGTCGTTTCTTTGAAAAACGACAGAAAATCAAGAGTTTACTAAAATTATTGTATCCAGTCGTTTCTTAACAAAACTTCACAACTTGACTATGGGAAATTTTTTTCTCAAAATATTTCCAAAAACAGTGTGAACGACCATTTTTGAATGACAAAATTTGTCGTTTCCTGTCGTTTCTTCGAAAAACGACGGAAACGACGATTTTCCAACATACTGAAATCATGTTTCCTCCTCCTCCTCCTTCTTTTTTTTTTTTAGAAAAACGACGAAATAATGCCCTTAATTTTACCAGTCATATTTTTTCAAAATTTCCAAAAAAAAGTGACTTGAGAGAAATTTTGTAAATGAAAAAGTGACCAAAAAGCAGTGATGTCGACAGCTGTTTTCTGGGAGGGTACAAAATAAGTATAAAAATTAAGAATGCCAGAAGAATTGTCGGGGTAGGGGGCAAAAAGAAGCATTTTTTCCTCTCAGTTGCCTCAAATAATTCATATAATTGTAATTTCGCTCATGACCTAGTTTTTAGTGCCCAAAAAACCATTTCTTCTTATGTTTTTGTACTTTGAAAATACCCATCTCATGGGATTTGAGGGGGAAGGGGAGGAGGCATAAATGATGCTTTGTACTCTGGTTAGGATTTTTTTTTTGGGGGGGGGGGGTGCAATGTACCCCTTGCACACCACTTTCTGACGCCACTGCCAAGAAGTCACCACTTTTTCTTGAATTTGGATGCTTTATGATTATGAATCAAACCAAAAAAAATCTCTCAATTATTTATTATCAATTTTTCAAAGCTTTTGGCTAAAATGTGTTTGAGATTTGTCAGAAGATTATTTTGGTTGTCAGATTGATTTATCAACTTCGTTTTAAAATTCGAATTCTTTATTTCTTTGTCGATTCAATTTTACTTATAAACAGAGATACGAGATCTGAATTCTTGTTGGGCAAAAAATAATACAAAACGAGCAAATAAAACATTTCAAGGTACCTATATGAAAAATTCTCGAAATCAACAGGAAGGATTGGTACATATTTTCAGATCCTTTGAAATGAATTTTGCAGAAATTTTTTCCAGATTTTTCCCCCTCTAATTCCTAATATTTTTTCAACAGATATTTCAATTTCTAAGGTTGTATTTCCATTCGTCTTTATTATCTATGAATTAGGCCTCAACAAAGCCAGGACAAAAATGATGAAAATTTGAAATTTCAAACCTCCTAAAAAAATACTCTTAAAACGAATTTTAATGGTTCTCTACCAATATTAAATTTTCGCAGGAAAGTATTCAACATGAACGATGAAAAAAAAGAACCTTTCAGGAAATATAGGTAAATTTTAAGCACAAAATCATCAACATTTAGGATAAATTTCGAAATATTTTTATCCATGTAAATTTATCAAAATTTCAAAAATTAGAGAGAGAAAAACAATAATTAATTTGGCCTCAGTGAAGCCGGAGCAAAAACGTTTGAAAATCAAAATATCAAATACACGCAAAAAAACTGCTAAGAATGAAAATTTTGCGACCCATAAACAAAATAGAAAATTTTTAGGTGAGCACAAAATCTATAATCAATTTTTAACCAAATTGGAAACTTTGACCACGTCCAATCATGGCAGCAGACCTGGCGAGAGGGGTTACAAGGGGTACATTTGTATGTACCGGACCCGAATTTTTTTCAGGGCCCTATGGGAGATTTTTTAATTACAAAAATTTAAACAATGCAGTTTTTACTCTTGAAACAGTATTTTTTGAAAAATTTTCGCTCTCGCTTCGCTTGGGCAGTATTTTAATCATTTCATTTTTTAAAATTAATGATTATTCGCAGATCTTTTAGTTTAAAATCGTTTTTTTTCAATTAATTCTCAATCCGTCAAAAAAATTAATAACTTTGGCTGGAAATCGCTGATTTGAAATAAAAAATAACATTAAAAATTAGAAAAAAAAAATCGCCCAGCTATTAAAGCCAAAATTTTACCAAAAATTTTCCTCTTACTATCTCCTTAGTAATTAATTTCAAGATGAAAAATCTCCGTATTTTGTTTCACATTTTTGTTGAATTTTCAGCCTGCTCATTCATATAGAAACGTCAATTTTTGAAAATTCCAATCAGAGTGCGACAATTTTTCACGGCATTCGTCTTGAAAATTACATTTTCACTAAAAAAAATGTGAAAAAAAAACTTCGGACAAAAATACTGAACAATTTCCATCCAGACATAAAATTAGGATTAAACGAAACACATCCTTGTTAATTCTGCCACTACTTACGTACAAATATAATACCATGAAAAAACCTCATCTCGGCATAGAGTTCGCAAGTTTCGAAAACAAATCCGGCGACATTATTCGAATTGAGTTTTAATTCAAAAGCACATCCAGTGATTGGATGACAAAGCGAAAGGAAGGGAAAAAGCATGGTGCACCGTCGTGCTACGACGATGACTTCGAAGCGAAAATACCAACAAATATTAGCAAGTTTTCCGATATAGAGTAAAAAAGTTACGGGAATACGGTGGAAAGAGAGATAATTTCACACTGAAATAATCTTGTATAGGATTGTTTGTTTGGGAACTGGAAACAGCAGCCAGAAAAGTGTAATTACATTAAAAAACCAACCGCTTATAAATGAGAAATTTTCCAGGCGGACAACACCGTAGCTTTCTATTTTCTTAAAAGACAAAAACGAAACAGGCAAATTGCGAGACGAAAGCTCGGAATTGTAAGAGTAAATTTTCAATGTTTCACGATGCTTGGCGTAATATTTTCATTTCACGCGACACTCGACGCGTTTTCAAATTCGCCGCAGAGCCACGAACGTATTGATAGTGTTTTTGATTTCCTATGATTTCTTACACGTCGTCTCGTATAGTTTTGAATTTTAATTATACTCGTAGAAAAGCGACTGAAGAGATGAATAATCTGCATATAGCAGCGTTTCCCGTTTTTATTGTAGACGAATGACATGTGCAGCGTTATCGAAGACTTATTGTCGGAGTGAGACACGCAAGTTGTTTGAACAAAAGCGATGGATATGTTTTCCAGACACCGGAGAGATACAGCGTCAGATTTAGCAGAAACAAAGTTACGAGCAATGATAATACAACGGCGAATCTCAGCCTCTGTTATTGATATCGTCGAGCGTAAAATTGAATCAGAAATTGCAAATAAACGCGCCCTATTATCGCCATGTTAATGAAGAGTGAACGAAGTTCGTCTTGACTCGGTCCCGGCATGGCCCAGCTCACTAGCCAGTGAGCAGGAAACGAGTGGAAATTTCTAATTTTCGCCGTTCGCCCGCAAGTATACGTATAAAACTGTTCGCAAATTTTCGAGGACCGGGTTAATTAGCACAGTTCTACAATTCCTGGACAGAACTTCTTTTATACCCCTATTTCTAAATGTACAGCAATTTTAAAACGGCACGCCCATCAATTCTATCCCTGATATTTTATCTTTTGAAGTGGTACTTTAAACTTCGCGCTGGTACAATTACTATAGTGAATTAATTACCCTCGTTTATATTTTCGGGCTTCCGGGCAAGAGTCGAGCAGGCTCCGGAGACGGTGCGTTTGAAAAATCGTCTTTAATTGTATTCTAATATGGTGTTGGTATTTAGGAGCTGTTTCCCTTTTTTCGTCGGACGTCGATTTCATCAGAGACTTGGGGAGAGGGGGGGTGTAAATGGATTCAGGTATAGCACTGACCGCTGGTACAGATTTCGTGAAGTTATCGCGAAAGGGAATTCCCTAACTTTGGATGGTCAAATTTGAATGAAAATTAGATAGAATGAAACTCTTCTCTTAGGTACCAAATCTCAATTGATAAAGTTGATTTTGGGAAATTTTTTAAAAAATTTTATGAATTAACAAAATTAACTGCTCTCGTCCATAAAAAATTGGTCAAAATTGAAATTTTTTTGCCAAAGTGGTGATCTTTTTTAAAAGAGAATTAAGAAAAATGATATATAGCCACTTAGCCAGTTAAGCAGGGTAATTTGGTCTTGGAAACCAATTTTGACCGACCTTATCCTAAAATAATTTTTACAAAAATTTTGGACCCCAAGTTCAAGTGATGGGGGGGGGAGGGGTCTGAATAAAAAAATTCAAATGGTTTTCCCTTCAATAAACAAACAGCAACTTGGTTTTATTTTTGGTTTTTAACCATAAGTCTTCTGAAGCGATCGATGTGCTCCAAGAAGGAAAAATGAAAATTCACCAACTAAATTTTTTCAAATTTGCTTGAAAAACATAGAAACCGACAAGAAACGATAATTTTCCAATCTCAAAAAATATAGTAATTTCTTGACGTTTCTTGAAAAACGACCAATTTTTATTCTCAAAAAGCGATCGTCTAAGGTCTTTTTTCATGAAACGACAAAAGAATTATCATTTCTCACTTTTGCGATGTGATAGTTTTCTGTCGTTGCTTGAAAGCCCATGAGAAATGATAAGTTTACAATTTTAAAAAATGGGTGTTTGGATGAATTTTGAGGAGCATTTCAATCTCAACAAAATTATCTCACGTTTTTCCCTTGTTTTTTGAATCTGGAATGAATTTTGGGATGGATATTCAATTATTCATCTCAATAGCGATCCCACGATTTTTTCCATCTTGAGAAGCTACAATTAATTTTGGGACGAATTTTCATCTTATTTGAAGCTGAGTTGATTCTTGAAATGATTTTTCATCAGAATAATCATCCCACAATTTTTTCTAACTTTTGAGGGTGGGATGATTTCTGAGATGAATTTTCATTCCAAATACTTAATGATCTCACTAATTTTCCCTGATTTTAAGGGGAAAATGAATTTTTATTCCGATAATAATTTCATGATTTTCCCAAGCTATTGAGGTTGGGATTCAATTTGAAACGAAATTCTATTCCGAAAATCATCACACCGTTTCCCGTTTGAGGTGGCTTTTCATTCCAAAAATCATCCCAGATTTTCCTCTCAATATTCACTACCCCCAGTTTCTCTAGCTTTTGAGGCTGGGATGAATTTTCAATCCGATAATGATTCCACGATTTCCTCAAGCTTTTGAAGGTGGCATCAAATTTGAAATTGAACTTCATTCCATTATATCATCACACCATTTTTCCAAACTTTCGAGAATGTGGTGATTTTTGAAATGAATTTTGATTCCAAATAATCATCTCACTGATTTTTCCAGTTTTTAAGAGTGGGATGGAATTTGAAATGAAATTCCATCTCAATAATCATCACACCATTTTCTCCATCTTTTGAAGCTGGGATGAATTTTCCCAGGTTTTGAAAGTAAGATGAAATTTGAAATGAATTTTCATCCCAATAATGATCACACCATTTTCTCCATCTTTTGAGTAAGTATGAGATGAGTTTAGGGGAAACTTTACATCCCAAAAACCATCCCAGAATTTTCCAAACTTTTGAAGCTGGGCGAATTCCAAAATTTAGAAAGTGAGATGAAATTTGAAATTAATTTTCTTCCTAATAATCATGACATCATTTTACTCACTTTTTGAGGCTGAAATGAATTTTGGGTTGAAGTTTCATCTCAGTAATCTTACCACAATTTTTTTCAAGCTCTTGTAGGTGGGAAGATTTCTGGGTTGAATTTTCATCCCAATTATAATCTCACGATATTTCCCAGCTGAAAAAATTTTTCACCAATCTTTCCTTGTTTATAGACCACTGTTTTGAACAAATCCCATTCAAGATACCTAAGTACATTTAAGCTAGAATGAATGAGGATTGAGGGTCAAGGAACAGTTTTCCACTCTTCTTAGTCCTATAATTTTTATTAGCTTCATGTTTGCTTTTTTTTGGTAACATTTGCTGTTTGATTCAAAAACTTTTATTTCGTTTTGGAAAAATAAAAGAAAACGAGTTTCTAAGTCAAAAAAAATTGAAAATAATTGATCTTTTGAAAATGTTTTTTTTTTCAATTATCCAAAATTCATTTCGTCCGTCTTTTTAAAAAATTTCAATAAAATTTTACAGAATTTTGGAACATTTTAAAATTTTTTCCAAGAATTTCATATGTATTAATACTTGTAATTGTATTTTTTACATAATTTAATCCAGACTCAAAATTTAAACTCTCCATTATACTCAACCTAACACTGCTCATGATTTAACCTTAGAATATTTTGTCAATAAGTCAACGCCTGGAGTAAAAATACCACTTCGAAAAAAAATACTCTCAAAATATAATATCTAAATCCCGCATTGTAAACTATATAAAGAAACCGATACAAAAACGCCAACATATTGGCCATGTTAACCGCGTATTACGAACAGACTGGAGGACAGGAGGGGACCCAACGATAGGTAAGCTACCATACATCGTACCGTAAGGAAAATAAAAGCCGCACGAATCGGCAACAGTAAACTTTTTTATCTAAAAAGAATAGATCGTCCATTTCCTAGTAGAATGCACGCTGCGTGAATAACGTCTTTCTTTTCCCCCTTTGGCACTCCGACGCGCGAAAGCTTTGGAAAAATCAGAAAATTGCAGAGTAAAAGCGAGACAACGAAGCCTTATACGTATAATAAGGCCGAACCCTGCAGCTGGGAAAAAGAAAAGAAGACGCTTTTATCGTCTTAGGAAATGGTACTCGGTATGTGAAAAGTTATGATAGATCTTATGCACATTTTATGAGTTTTTTGGCTTCGTTTTTAGTAATGAAAGGCTCGTACGTAGTATACGCGAATCGGCAGTAAAACGTATCTCAGAGTATATCTGCGCCGAGTTCAGAGTCGAGTTTTTAGTATCATCGTCTCGAATAAAATATCAGCCCATCTGTTAAAAATGTTTAAAAACAAGTTAATCAAATGCAAGGGAAAAACTTTTACATCGTGAACGTACAGCTCGAGATGGTTTCTGCTAAAAAAGAAAAGAAGTGTGATAACGCGTAGGTAGCTAGGTAAAGGTTTTCGCATCTAAGTATATAATGTTCTCTTTTTATACTAAATCTACGATTTCTTATCGGCTGAAAATTTAATCTGCTCGTTGAAACGTAAGTATACGAGCATAAGGTAAGGTATATCGGTGTTTCAGATACGTCTACGACGGTTAACTAACGTTAAGCATTGTGCCAAAACTCTCTCGTTCCTGTTTGTAAACTAGCATCGTTATAAGGTGGTTTTTGGACCGAAGGATAAATTTACACGGAAAATGCATCAGGCACCAAATTCGAAATTGTTGCCAACCAACGAATCGTTCAATTTTACGAATTTTTGTTACGATGGCAGAATTTTTTTCTGCATCGAACCATCGATGTTCGAAAAATGACAAATTATTTTATTAACTTGATGTATTAGGTATTTAATTTTTTTTCATTTTCATTTCAAATTTTTGAAGTTCAATTTTTCTTATTCTTTTATTTTTGCTTACATGCTTTTAAAATTTTACAAGGTTTGCTCTCTCATTCTGAGCCAGTGAAAAGTCACTAATAAACAGTCAGAATCGCAGCACTGGAAAAACCAGCAAAATTCACCGATTTTCAACAAATTTTCACTGACTTCAGCTAATTTCATGAATTTTACTGATTTTCCAGTGGTTTTTTCACTGATTTGTTTTCAGGGTTTTTTCATTGATTTTCTCCTGTCCTGCATTTCGATCATATTCACTGATTTATAAATGAAAACGTAATTTTCATAATTTTTTCAAATTGTTCAATTTTATTTCAGATTAATTTTTCATGTTCCAATATTTTTAATTTTCTTCAAAAATTTACATCATTCGATTTTTCTGATGGATATTTTAAATTTTCTTGAATTGGTCATTTTTTCAAAATCCAACGTTCTTGAAAAGTTGAAATTTATGTCAGCACAAAATTTTTTTTAAATTGGATAAGTCATCAAATTAAAGAAGTTGGCATAAAAAATGATGATCAAGTTTGATTGGTGATTTTTATTAGTACCTTTCACACTGATCACGAGAAAAATAGTAAAAATAAAATTCCATCATCCGAAGATTTTTCACAACTTTGAAATTATTTGTAAACTTTTTTACATTTTTGGGTAATTTTTGACATTTGATGTCAATTTTCTAAGCAAAGGAAAGGTTCAACAAAGAAAATTAATAGGAAAAAACAGTAACATTTCTTTTTGAAGAGTACAATTCATTTTTTTAGAAGTTGAAAATTCAACTTTTATATTTTTATCAAAAATATCTCAGTAACTGAGCCTCTTTACAAAAAACCAAGTGGATTATACCGAAAGAAAATTTTACGCTCTCCAATGAATTCAATTTTTTGAGGCTTGATTTTCCCAAAGAATCGATTTTTTTTTTTAGCTAATCACAATTTTAACAATTGAAATATCACAGACAATTTTTTCAGCTTAATACTAGATTTTGATTAGTGATTCTGAACTATTTTTCAATGCAAGGTTTCATTATTTTTTTCGCGATCAGCGTGAAAAATACTATAAAAATCATCCATTAGCATTATAAAGGTATTTAAAATGCTTATTATGTGACCCCGTCGAAAAGAAGGGACCTTACGTTTAAAAAAAAATCGTGTCATTTGAACCAAAATCGTGAAAAATAAGACATCGATTTTTTTTTACACTAGGTTCCTTCTTTCCGGCAGGGTCACATATGTATTTCTTTGACGTGTATTCAAATTGGGAAAATTTTCGCAACTAACAAGAAATGTAGAGAAAATTTAGGCGAAGAAAAAATTTTTAAATCTGGGAAAATTGGAAAAATTTTAAATGGAAAATTTTTAGTGTGATAAGTTCCTAGGTAAAAAATGTGAATTTTAAAAAAGCTGAATTATGGTCGAATTTTCGTGTGAAAATTTTTTATGAAGAACATATACTACAGAGTTGAAAAAAAATAGGACTTGGATGATCTTTTTATAAAAAAAAAAAAAAAAAAAAAAAACATTAAATATTTGAACATGACTTCGGAATCAAATAAGTTGATAAAATTTGGAATTTTTGAAAATATTGGAATTAGGAAAAAAATTAAACAGGATGTCTAACAAATATCGGAACTCAAAACAAGGACCTTAGCAGAACTTTCAGCATGACCTTTTCAAAAGTAATATTGTACCCCCCTCCTCCCCTCCGAAAAAAAATTGTTTACTCAAATAAGATTTGAAAAATAACACAAAGAAAATAATTAGGTAGTCGTATTCTTTTTTTTAATAATTGTGAGAAGTCTTCGTAAATTTGTGTGAATAGTTCAAAAATATGAAATTTCGCAACAATAAAAAAATTTGAGAAAATTATGAAAATTAAGAATTTAAGTGGGCAAGTAGAAAAAGTTGGAGAAAAATGGAGCTTGAATAAATTTTGGAGGAGAAAATAACGAAAAATTGGTATAGAAAATCATATTAGTCATTTTTCAAACATCACTAAAGAAAAACTCCTCTCATATCGTTGCAAAAACACATAGGTACCTACGTAAAAGTAATGAGTGAACGATTCAGTCGTTCGTAATTTCCTTGATTTTGTTGCCCGGGTAAATTTAGCCTGCGGTGTACTTCGGCGTAAAAATCTTCGACTATAGTTTGGAAACGATACACAGAGTCGACCACAGAAGGTCCATAGCTCTTCATACCTTCATATATTATATACCTAGACCTACGGGGCCGGGCGTGCGTTTAAAAACAAACAAACTTCAAACACTTAATGGCCCTTCTTTGAAGTTGAAATTAAATAAAAGACGAATCGATGACAGAGTGCTAGCTGCGAACCAAACTGATGAATATTAGTTGAAAAAGAGGTCGTCTACGGAACGCAGCTCTCGTACGATGACGAGCGAATGTCATCTCTCTTAAAGATGTTCAGCTCAGCTCGTGAAGTGTGTAAATGAGTGAATTTACATTGAAATGGAAGTTTTCGTTGGCAGCATTATACTCTCTATAAACTTGTCGAAATGCAGGATTACAAGAAATGCAAATAAATGGAGGACGCGTGTTAATCTCGCGATAATGAAGCAATTGCGAAGGGAGTTCGCTCGACTCCCTTGTTATAAGCGACTACGCGAAGGGTGCCGATGACGCCGAGGACTTGCACACGAATACAAAACGAGCACAAACTTAAAGTACTTTACGATAGCAGTTAAAATGAATAATTTTGCTATTTTAGATGAAGAATGAGGTTCATGTCTTTTTCGCAGATGTGTTGGTAAGATCACGACGTAGATACGATGTATAAAACTTATCCACTCGAAAACGCTAACCGAAGGGTGCTCAAAATCCAAACAGATTAATAGCACCCATGACCGTAACTTCATCAAGGTGCAATATTTATTCCTGTATCTTTTATACAGCTCGATAAAAACCTCGCCTTCGAATGTAATTTTAAAGGATAGGTGAGCCTTTGAGCGAGAGTAAAAAATAAACAGCTACGCGATTGACGACTGACGAACCCAGCTTACGAGTTTTCTCTTCATCTGAAGCATACGCCCGTCAAACGGCATAATTTAATACGTTCCAACTTTTCAATATTTCGCCAGCTATAAAAAGCTGTTTTTAAACGTAATTTGTATACAGTCCAAGTTTCCCGCATAAAAAACTAAAATTCGTAACGAAGAGATTAAAAGGTCAACTAATTATCGAAGCACAGAAGCTACTATATAGAACCTTAATTGCCATCACATTTTCATCAAAACAGAATTTTAAATAAGTTGGGCGAAAATTAACTTTGATACTTTTATCGCTTCGCCCAAGTAGTTAAGTAACAACTGACGAAAGGTTTTTTCCTGTACGATTCTTGCCTCGTATTATTTTTATTGGGTCATTTAATTATTGCACGAGTAGCCGAAGTATGGAAAATTTTCGTAATTGGGACCTGTCTGCAAAGAAAATTAGATACATAGGAAAAGGGTATGGGGATGTTATTGGAAAGTTTTTAAAAATGCCAATATTCGTGAAGTTGGAGTGTTTTATGGTTTGAAATGTGTTGATGCAGAGTTTTTTTTGATATGGATTTCCCTTTATGGCTTATTGGGAGAACCTTCTTGAACTATTCTTGAGAAGTCATTACAAAATGTTGAAAATTTTATTTATTTCCAAAATTCAGATAAAGTGATTGGAATGTCTTGAAAATCAATTGAGAACTTTTGGTTAAATTTTTCTAAAAATTTCGATTTTTTCAAATCGTTTTACTACCTATGTTCATTTTTGGCTACAAAAATTTTCAAAAATTCCGAATTTTTTCAACAAAATTTTTTTATTTGAGTTCAAATTTTTTACTCCCTATATAAAAACTTTCCTTTTTTCCTCAAATTGTTTCAGAGATATTTCATTACTCTTCATCATTTTCATTTCCAAGTTACCTACAATATTTTTTTGTAAAAATTAAAAATTTTCCACTCCTACACTTCTGTAATTATAGGTTCGAAATTTTTACAGAAAATTCTCATAAAAAATTTTCGTGGAGTTCAGTTTTTTTATCAAAAATACACTTACTTTACCAATAGTTACTTACCATACCAAAAATTTTCAATTTAGAAATTTTCTCAATTTTCTTGAATGTAAAAAATTCTCTGCTTAAATTTTCATAAATTTTTTTACCAGCCTTAAAATTATTCCAATTTGAATAGACGTCAAAAAAATTGAAAGATTAATAATAAACTAGGTACCCATGTTGTTTAGCTAAAAAAAAATGGAATATAAAATTGTTTGAATTTTTCAGAACCTCTGATTTTGCAAAAAGAAAACCTGATAATTTAAAAGTAACAAAAAACTTGATGCTTTAATCATGAATTCAGTTCAATATTTTAGACCAATTTAAATGATTTTTAAAAAATTGAAATGTAGACACACTGTACCAGCAAATCCTCAAAAAGTCTGAAAGTTTATAAAAAACTTCTCCAAAATTTTTCAAATTGATTCAAATCTCCGGATGTGGTTGTAAAAAGATCGTTCAAAAAATTGTAAAAATCGAAATAGAAAAAAGTCGATATATTCCAGCGGCAGATTGCATTTTTTTTAGACAGAAACGACGAAAAGTATTAGAGGCATGAAATTTTATGACATGAAAAAGGACATCATGAGAAATTTTTTGAGCCCAGAAGCCCATCACCAAACCCCATAGGAGGGAAGGCGGAGGTTTTAAGGAAGGTTTCAATCCCAAATTTTCAAAATTGGCCGATCCATCTTCTTTTTCTGTCATTTTCATGATTGAATCCCACTGAGTTCAAAAATGTCGCTACTTTCAAAATCCGAGGGATAGAAGTCCCTTATCCCTCAAATTTAAAATTACAGCACAATTTATAAACTTTCCACCAAATTTTTCTAAAATTTTGTAACCTTTGTGAAATTTTATTTTCGAATCAACGTAATACATAGAATTTGGCGAATTATTTTACTATTTATTAAAATATTGAATTAAGATTCACAGAAGTGAAGATTTAATAAATCACGATTCACGAACAATAATTGAACTCTGTTCTGTTTTTGCGTAAAATTGCAGAAAATCTTCGAGTTATTTTAAGGTATCTCAAAAAAATCATTAAATATTACTGGATAATAGTCAGAATTGCAGCACAATCAGTGAGAAAATTGTTAGAAAATTAGTGAAAAATCAAGAAAATATTTAAAACAATAACTTCACCTGATTTTTCCCTGAGCTACGATTTTGACTATTTTTTAGTGTCTTTTCACTAATTCGAAATGTGAAAGATACAAATCAATGTAGGAATCATAAAACAGAAAATTTTATTCATTAGGTAAAATAAAAAGTTAGGTAGTCAATTTGAATTTTTTTTTTAAAAAGTTGATACTAAGTAATTGAATTCTATAGATTTTAATTTTGGTTAAAATACAAGAAAACTATTTCAATTTCTTGATTTTACGATTTTGATTTAAAAAGATCCAAGTGAAGGGAATTTTCCCCAAATTTCAAGTTTACAAACATCTGGATCAGTAGCGTTGGAAGCTTTTTTTGGAATGGTGCAAAATAAAGATTTGGGATTTCTGAGGGATTTTTGGAGGAGGAGGCCAAAATGAGGATTATTTTGATTTTTGTCTCAAATAATTCATAGTAATTGCAAATTTGTTCGTGCTCCAGCAAAGCTTTGAAAAAACTTAAATTTTACAATGCCTAAAAAAGCATTTTCCATGTTTTAATAATGCTTTAAAAATCTCTACCTGATGCGATTTGGAGGGCGGGGGTGCAAATGATACTTCGTACTCTCGCTGGGATTTGTTTGGGGAGGGATACAATATATACCCCTTGTACCCCACTTTCCGATGCTATTGATCTCGATTGACAATCTAAGGCCAAAAATTATGATAATTGCAATATTGAAAAATTCTATCAGTGGAAATTGATTGTTTCTGGTTCCAACTACTACTACTTTGAGCAATGACCAAAATTTTTGGCATTTGAATAATACCAATTAAAAAGTGGAAGTGGGGAGAAAGGAAAGGGAGTGAACTCGTTCAAAATTTGCTCAATTTTCGAAATTTTTCATGACACTGTTTCGAGCTATATTTTCTTTTTCAATTTGAACACAAAAGATGATGAAAGAAAAAAAACTCAAAAATCAAACTAATTTCATGACAGAAAAAGAAAATAGAAAAATCAAATCATTTTTGAAAGAAAAGAAAAAAAAGAAAAGATCATTTTCCAGAAAAAAATTATAACAAAAAAATAAATAAACGCACTTTTGAAATTATTTTTCCCAATGCCTGAATTAAGATTTTCGATCACTAAACCGATCACGCCGATGATTCGAATGATTTGCAACCTCCAAAACATTCACCAACAAAACACTTTCATATCAGCACTTCCTTCAACTTATTTCGAAAACCTTCTTACATACTTGTACGTACCTCACGTTGAGGTTTTGCGTACGTTTTCGTGCGTTTTTCAAATTACAAAGAAATAATTTATTAGGTATCGATTGGAAGCTATCGCCAATTATCTAACGAGACTTTCAACGTACAACGTTGAAACAGTTTATATTTTCATTTATAGTGTAGCCGTTCGTTGCAATAAATTTAGCTGGTCCGGCAAACCCTTACCATATTTTCCACTTCCATTTCGATGTATATGGAGCGTCTTAGGGTGAGGCATGTTTCTCTTAGCAGCGTTTAATTTAGTAGCTTTTTCTCCTTCTCTCTCTCGGTGGCGAAAAGTAATAAACTATATTGTAAAGGGATGTATCGTTGTAAATCTTGGTTCGGACACGCCTCGAAATCGTCATCAATTTTATGACGTCGTTGTGTTTTGCAAAAAATATTACTTCGTATTTAAATATACGAGTCCTGAGTCCGGCGCGGCGTATGGAATAATTTTTGGATATCGCGTGACCACGTGACATAGACTCGACGAATCGTGTCCAACTCTGGGTACATACATAAAATCCCCTTATAGTATTTTGTTTCTCATCGATGTCCATTTTCATTTTAAACGATGATCTAATCAAAAAGCGTATTACGGTTGGTTTCCATAAAAAAAATGAAACGTACCCAACTGTACCCACCTTAAAAAAAACTGGTTTTTCATATAAATACGCTTTATCAGTGTAAATATAAATGAAATTATTATAAATCCTTTTGCTTAATTACTGGCGTATTGTTGGAAGAAACGATGGGAAGTTGCATGTACCGGAAAGCTATATAACTCCCTCTCCGTACGAGTCCTCGTTTACAAAATAGTCTTATCCACTTCCGGTCAAGGGCAATTGTTTCTTAGTCTGAAAATGGCTATTCTTAAAGTTTTTAGTTAAAAACGACAAAATTCTCATGACGTTTTTCACTCCGCTCCATAACTATTGTTCAAGTATAATTAAGATCAACGAACTTCGCTTGACCATAACGAGCCAAGACTTAATATTTGAATAAAATATTAGTCATCGTACCGACAGTACATACATTTGTACTCGATGTACTTAGATATAGGTAATACCAAAGTACCTGTGTAAAAAGTTTTCAATGTAATTTGTTTAGCACACATATGTAGATGACTAGTTACCTAAATGTGTATGCTGTTTCGTATGTACATAAAATTATCTGCACTCTGCTGAATGGCGACATGTATGAAAACCGACAAGAAAGAAATCGAAATTGTTTTATTTAAACAGGTCAATGGAGCATAAGTACTGCTTAATGAAATATTGGCTCGTAACAGCATCGAAAGACAGAATTTGTACCAAAAAAAATGTACCAATTCAAGGTTGTCACCTTCATTTCAGAAATTGTTTCCTTTTATTGTCTTAATTTTCCAGACAAATTCAAATTCCTGAAATTCGAATAAAAAAAAGTAGTTTATGAATTTTTCATGAAATTTTTTAGAAGTTCGATTTAGGGTGTCCAACAAAAATCAACGTTTTTGTATGGCTCTGGCATAATTTTTTGAATTTTGACCACCTTCCCCTAACCAAAAAAATAACGAAAATTACAATTTTTATGAACAAATTCAGATATAAATAAGATTCAGAATGTTTTTTTCTTAATTAAACAAATGGAAGTTTTTCTTTCAATTTTTGAAAAAAGTTTAATTTTTTTGACCTCTTGGCCATGAGCTTGCATTATCTTGATCATCTTAATTTAGTTTGATTTTTAGACACCCTGCAATGCAATGGTGTGTCAGAATTTTTCAGAAAGTTATCTAAAAATTAAAAAATCAGTGGAAAAGATTTCTAGACATTTTTAGCATGTTTCAATCCATTTCTGTGAAATGATATGATACGAATTATTGCCCAAAACAAAAAGACATTATAAACGATGTCAAAAGTTTATAGAAAAATTTTCAAAACCGGTATCGCAAAGATTTTCAGAGAGAAATTCGAATGTTGTTTGAAATTTAATTTCACAAACATTTGTCTCACTTCGCACACTACTTACTACGTAATGGCGTCATTTTAAATAAGTGCCTAATTTCCACGAGTATAAACAAATTCCATAAGACCATAACTTTTCTAGCGAAAATAATTGTGCATAGGTGACGAATTTTCATTTTTTTTTTTTTTTTTTACTTTTTGAATAACATTTCATCAAGAATATTTTGTAATTTCATATTTCATTTAAATGATTTTAAATTTAATGAACATTCAGC
The DNA here is from genome assembly GCA_038380155.1 of Pseudococcus jackbeardsleyi. Taxonomy (NCBI): domain Eukaryota; kingdom Metazoa; phylum Arthropoda; class Insecta; order Hemiptera; family Pseudococcidae; genus Pseudococcus; species Pseudococcus jackbeardsleyi. Next base: position 59,031,021 of record CM076238.1, on the reverse strand, counting down.
AAAGAATTTTTTTTACTCTCAAAAAGCGACTAAAAACGATCATTTTTAGGCAAGTCGGAGCCGTCGTTTCCTGTCGTTTCTTTGAAAAACGACAGTTTGAAAAAATTTCAACGCACTCAAATCACGGCCACGACTCGAATCTTTTTCATTTTAGAAAAACGACTAAAAACGATCATTTTTAGGTATGTCGGAGCTGTCGTTTCCTGTCGTTTCTTTGAAAAACGATAGTTTGAAAATGTTTCGACATGCTGAAATTACGGTACTTGCAATTTCAATAATTTTGTAGCTAAAAAAAATATATTTTAGAGTTTTACTGCATTCAAAATAATTTTTGTAGTGTTTTCCTCAACTTTTTGGAATGCCAGGTGTAACTTAATGGAGATTTTATCAATTGCTACGTAATTTTTAATGATTTTGCAACAGGTTGAGCAATTTTTGTAACTTTTTATGCAATTTCAATTCATTGATCATGTTTAATGCTATTTCGACGAAATTATCGAAATGAATGACATTTTTTATTTAAAATTTTTACGATTATTATAAATTTAAAAAAAAAAAAATGTCAACATGTTCTAATTACTTTTGTATATGTTTTATATCCTTTCGTAACAATTAAATTTTAGGTAAGTAATTTTTTTGAAAATTCGGTCAAAAATTTCACAATAAAAGATTTATTTTGTTCGCTTGGACATTCAAATTATTTCTGAGTGATTTTAGATAATTTTTTTTTTCAATGAAAAAACTTGACAACCCATTTCAGAAAGGTTCAAGTTGATGATTTTTTCAATTGGAAATTGTGTTTTCAATAAGACTGGATCGATACCATTCGAATCAAATTTTCAATTTTTTGGGATGAAAAAAATTACACTTTAGGTACTCTGTCCTCCTCCTGGTCCAATCGCGCCGAATATGCTGAAGTATTTCATCCATATTCATAGGTAAAATAGGTAATTCAATTTCTTCTATTTTACCTAGTCATTAAAATTTATTGTTTTTTTTTTCTGAATAGATAATATGTCAAAATCTACTTTTCTATCCCTTCCTTTCCCTTCTAGAATTTGTTTAAAAATTTGAATATTTTCAATTTTCCGAAAATGTCAATTTCGTAATCTATATAACTACAAAAAATAAATTTTGGAGATTTGGACACCTTTCAATTAATCTATCGTAACGCAATTTTCATTTTCTGGTCTCTTCTTCTTCCCTCTTCTCACCTATTTCCGAAGGGCAAATATTTGCGAAAATTTTGATATTAAAATCGGGTAATATCATTTTCAAAATGTACCCACCCATCATTTAAAAAGAAATTCTTTAACGAGTGGAATTCTATCATAGGAAACTGTAACTTTTTTTTTTTGGAAATGATTCACCCACTAGTGGATATTTGAAAAATTACCAAATTTAAATTTTATTTCCACGAACTAGGAATACCAAATGACATGTTTTCACAATTATTTCGATATCATGATTTTAGAATCTGGCTGGTTTACTGAATTTTGCAATAATTTCATAAACTGAGATTACGTACATGAAAATTGATTATTCTTTTTTTTTGCACTTTTTCAAACTAAAAATTAAAATTTTTTTAATCTCTCTTTTCCAAAAAAAAGTGAAATTTTCAAATCGATAAATCTCATGCAAACTGTAACCAATTTTCCAGCTTTCCTGGTTAAATAAATAATCAAGTAGGAGATAGGAGAAGGGAAATAATTCGCGAGGAAACAATACCTACCGATGAAATTTCGAAAAATTTAATTATACCTATTTCACTACTGAAAAGGTTGAGCTCCAGTGAAGCAATGGCAAAAATTCCCTCAAAAAATCAAAAGCTAAAATTTCCAATTTTTTTCAAATTTTTAGTTGAAGAAAGTAATTTGTATCTTATAAGATGATTTCATATCTGAATTGAGAAAAAAAAAACTAAAAAAAAAAATGAAGAGAATCAAATGAGAAAATTTCGGATTTTTTCCAGAATTTTAGTCAGGTAGGTATTTATATATATATTTTTTTAATGTTTACTCATTTTCGGATTCACGAAAAAAAAATTCGTACTTTTTCGGATTTTTAGACTTCTGATACCCGATGTAAAAACTTGAAAATTTCAGTTATTCGGAGATCATTTTAGTTTTTTCTGAAACAGTTTTCAAGAGAAGGTACTGCAAGAAATTCAAATTCTGCTCCAAAAAACATGCAATAAATCGCTTCAATAAAGTAGATACATAAGGCCAAATTTCCAACAACTCAAAAACCAGATTTTAAAATTTTATATTTTTTAAACGACACTCGACACGTTCTTCCAATCCATCCCAGTCTCTTTCAAAAAAAACCCGAGGATTCGAGCAACACTCTCACCAGATCAAATAGGTATTTTTTTTTTACCAACGTCATCTCAGTTCCTAAGACGTTTGAATACATACATCATAACTAGTGTCAGTTTTAATGTTGAAAAACTCACTGATACGTTATAGCCGGTTACAATGACAAATTAACATTCATCATTTTTAATGAGCATCTTAAACGTGTTTTTGACAAAGGTTGAATAATAGGTATATTTTTTTCCACTAATATTAAGATAATTATCGAAGATAGAATTGACCTAAATAGACTCGTCCGAATCTGAATTTCAAAAATGCCCGTTCGTATAATTAAATTACCGACGAATTTTACGACTTGGTTTATAATAAAAACACTTAAACGGTATAGCTCGACAAATGAGCTATTCCGAGTATTATTTGCCGCACACAAACGATACTTGATCTCGATAACGTGCGCGATATCGATTGAAAATTCTCCAAATACTCGTTCAATAAAGACTTTGGAAAATGTTTAATTCATAAAAAGTGAAATTTTTCATTCGAAAGTTATAGATAAATGCATTTACGGTATATTTCCAATTCGAGAGCAAAGTTTCAGATATGAGGAAAAGTGTCTAAAAATACAAGCGAGATAAAAAGTTAATATTTAGGAAACGTGCGTATGTGTATAACATGACGTTTAACCTGAAGCTTTAAAGATAGTAATTTCGGCTGAATGATAGTTGCAAGATGTTATCACTTTTTTTACGACTCCAAATAGGAAATAAAAGCTACGCGTAATGATTCGAGCTTACACGGTTAAGCTTTAGATCAAAACATGCTGACAAGTATGGTATAAGTTTAATGGCCGTTCTCATAGGCGAATTACGATCATGAAAAGTTCTCTTAAATAGAAATCTTGTTATATAAGTTGACGACCAACCAGCGTATTGTGTATCCCTGGCGTTCCTCTCGGAACCGATGTCTTTTCGAATACTTATTCGAAGCTTCTGCAGCATACGTAATGATTCGACTTCAATTAAAAATGTTAAACATGTAGGCACATAAATCAAATACTACACGAGACGCGTTCCTAATGAAAAATACCAGTAAAAAATTTGATTATTTTTTAGCCGGAGACCGCGACAAAGGGTGCGAATACCCCATACCCCCGAACCACACGTACCACCAGTTCATCCCAGAATTAAATTTTCCAAATCCTTCTTTGCTGCTGCGGAATTTTCGTAATTATATACGCTAAGTTTGAAACAGATAATTATTATCCATTTAGACCCGCATCCCACCTATCATATCATGTACGCTTGTTATAGATATTTTATAATCCCCCATCTATACGTTCGTAGATGACGGCTGAAGGGGAGGAGGAGGCGTGGAGAACGAACGTGGCACAATACAACAGGAGGTTTATGATTAATCATTTTATATTATTGCGTTTGTTACCCTTCTTGGCTTGGCTCGGTAGATTTAATTTATTTCTTCATATTGCGTAATTCGTACGTCCTCGCCAATTATTCAGACTAAAGTCATTTCGCTCAAAGTTAATGACCTGTCATTAAGAAAGGGATGCCATATTTGGGGATTACAAGTGCAATACTGAAATGTCAGCATTTTAAAAAAAATTTAACGGGTAAATATATTTTTTAATCGTCCTAACGTCTTATTCTTAACATCCGTTTCGCGTCGAGGGTGTAAAAGGCAAAGTTCGAGAAATTGCTGGGGTGTCGTGACGTCGTGAGTCGGAAAATATACTTTGGTGGAGTCTTCTTTGCGAAGTCTGTGGTGTCTTTCTTAATACTTATGAGGGCGGATAAGGAAGATTTTCCTGACTGGGATTTGGCGTCGAATTTTATTCGAAACGATTCGAGTTGATGAGAGGGAGATTCATTGTTTTGGAAGGAGACAAACAGGCACGAAAGCAGTGATGGAAAACTGAAATAATATTAGTTCCAGTCCCTGTTCCAGGGTATCTAACTGATTTTTTTTTTGTAAAATCACTACTTTTTCACTACTTTTTCCACCACTTTTTTTTAAAAAATTCAATTTGTACCCTCCCCCCCCCAAAAAAAAAAATCGACTCTCTTTCCAACATACAAATAAACGATCAACATTTTTTAGAGAAAAAAAAATGAAATTAGAAAAAAATCTTCATTTTCAACCTTAATAAATGAAAAATGAACAATTTTTGAAATTTAAAAAAATAAAATTTCGCGTCTTTGGAATTTTTTCATTTTTTCACTACTTTTTTTCAAATTTTCGTCTGAATTCACTACTTTTCCACTACCGGCATGACCGGTTTTTCAAATCACTACTTTTTCACTACTTTCACCACTTTCACTACCCGTTAGATACCCTGTAGTTCTAGTTCCAGTTCTAATTCCAGTTCTCAATATTTTTTAGTTTCAGTTTTGAATTCCACTATTTTTTTTTTAATTTTGAGGGATAAAAAATCCAAAATTTTCTGCAAAAATTGATCTTTAGTTTTTTTTTCTTCTTAAGAGGGTGCTCTACGTATTGCGGGTTGCATACACTGAAAAAAATAAATGGAACTGTGACCCCTAAAATATGGTACTCTGTACCATGAAATATGGGAATCGCCTATCAGTGTTGAAAATAGAGCTAAAACCTGTCTCGTGATGGTTATACCAAACTCCTGCATATATCTGTAACATTATTAGGAATGTTTTCTCTACTCGAAAGTATGGGACTGGTTCCCATACCACAGTACTGGATACTGGATATGTAGTGTAAGCAGTACAAGGTCGTTGCTATCCTTCTCACTGCTGGGGCCCGATTACGAACCGTCCTTAAGTTAACGAATTCGTTAAGGTTCTTTAACTCAATTTTGATGTATTATGAATCAGTCGTTAACATTCTCTTGTTTTTCTGTGATAACGTTTAAAATTCAACAAATTTTGGAGATTTTGTGGGTTTTATGTAATATAATGCTTTAATAGAGCATATTTATAGACTATTGAACTGTTATTTTAATATTTTATTTAAAATTTAAAAAATGATAACATTGATAAGAACTGAAAATTTTTTTAAATAATTTATTTTGCATTGATATACATTTAATTACTTGATGTTCAACTTCAAAAACATCAAACAATTCAAAAACCGATGTAATAATATCAAAAAATATGAAAAGTATGTCACTCACACACTTAACGAACCTTAACGAGTGGTCGAGACCACTCGTTAAGTTAACGCAACATTTTGAACGTTAAGGATGAGTTAACGAATGATAACGAATTCTTTAGCGGTAAGGACGGTTCGTAATCGGGCCCCAGGACATTAACGAATCCCTACCTGGATTTTCTCTGTACCTTGCAGTATGGGACTGAGTCCCATACCACAGTACTAGATCTTGGATACCTAATGCAGTCAGTATAAGATCGTTGATATGCTTCCCCCTGAGGTACATTAACGAATACCCTATGTGGCTTTTCTTTTTACCTTGAAGTAAGGGAATGGTTACTATATGATGGTGAAACTCATTAGGAGGATGATGTATTGAATACCTCATTTTTAGGATGATTCTAGCATAGTAAAAAACGAATAAATTTACGCGGATTATCCTTAAATTGAATAATTAAATAATTAAAAATAACATAAAAAAACTGATATACGTTCTTCAAGATTATTAATCGTTGGATATTTTGCCACCACAATTTCTCGATTATAGCTTATTAAATTTTCCTGCCTTCACCGGGGATCGAACCTATAACCCTACAATTCCTAACATTCCCTAACACTACCTAACTAACCAATGTGGCTACCACCGTGCGTATTCATATGACGCACTGAACACCCACATTAATTCTAATATTTCTGAGTGAGAGTCCTCATAGTATTATAATGCCGATTTTTTTTTTTCAATTAGTGTGGTAAAAACAAAGAGAATTGAATGCCAAATAAATGCAAATGAAGTGCAATATTTTAGTTTTTTAGTGATTACCAGCGGCGAACTTCGTAATTTTGCGCCTTAGGCACAATTTTTTCTTGCGCCTTTTTGAAGGACATAGATATTTGACTTCTCCCTCCTTTCCCACCTCTCCAAATGACCCACCACTTCTTGATTTTTTGTTATCCATTAAAAAGAACTTTCTTTTTGAATCAGTGAAAAATCTCAGCAGATAAATTGACAGAATTGTAGCAATTGAAAATTCAGCGAAATTCGCTCATTTCTAATAAATTTTTCTGAGTTGTCAAAGAATTTTTCCTATTTTTGGAAAAAATTTTCAATTTTACTGACGTTCCAGTGAATTTTTCATGGATTTTTTTATTTATTCCTGAGCTGTATTTCTGACTATTTTTCAGTAAATTTTGATTATTTCCACTGATTTAAAAAAAAAAAATTAAAAATGAGAGATTATGCTATGGAAGACAAAATTTTGATTTTTCATAATCATATACCCGAGAAATTAATTTCAATTCTTCAAATTCGCTTTTTTACCAAAAATTGTCAGTTTTAACTTTTAAGGCACTGCTTGGATTTTTCAGAATCCAAAATTTTGAAGAATTTCATTCAAATTCATTAAATTGCTAAAAATTGAATTCTGGGGAGGGAAAGATGCTTAAAACTCCTGAAATATTTTATATAAAAAGTGAGAAAATTATTGTCGGAGTGAAAAGAGGGCGAAAATTTTTACAAAAAAGTATTTTAGGAAAGCAAAAAAAAATTATACTTTTCGAGCATAATGAAGAGATTCACTTTGAATAGGAAAATCTCTTGTTTGAAATACAATTTTTTTAAAAAAAAGATTGGCAAATTTAAATATTGAGGTGTAGATAGGCAACTTTTTGACAAATTTTGCGCCCTTTTTTCTTGCGCCTTAGGCGCCCGCCTAACGCGCCTTACGGGAAATCCGCCGCTGGTGATTATATACATTTCTGTGATAATTATATGATTGTGAGGTTCTTGTGACTTATAAATTAATAAGTTCAAAAATTTCATTTTGGAGATGGCGGAAGAGTTTATAAACTAGTAAATCAATGAACAGTTCATTCTACTTAATTTTTTTGTAAATATTACCAAATAATTTATGAGATGTACAACTTCTAGAATACAAAATGCCAAAGTGCCAAGATTGTATACGACATCTGATGTTATCTTACTTGGAAGTACAGTCAGAAAATGAAAAATTGGTTGGAAAGAACAAGGAATTGAATGAAGAAAACAAGGAATTAATTAGAAAAAAACAGGAATATAGAATGACAGAATGACTCGAGTATTGTGAATGCTAGGACACAAGGCTGAATGATGAAAATTTATCTAACCGTGATTGCGGGTGTAGTACATCGCATCCCTCCTGGACCCACCACCTTGGTAAGGGAACCAGTACCATACCGGTTTCCATCCTGGTGCGGTAGAGATAAACACAACGTAGGAGAGCCCTTCACATGTGTATGAGAGGGTAGTACATCACATCCTTGCTGAACGGAATATCTTGGCAAGGGACTCAGTACCATACCGGGCTTCCATCACGTTGTGGTAGAGATTCACACAACATAGGAGAGATCTTCACATACATATAAGGGTCTGACTCGCGTATTACAATGTTTTTCTTCACATTCATGGTGTACTAGGTATCATATGTTTTTTATTTCATTACATTGCGCTCAATGTATGTAATCCTGTTGTAGTAAGGGACTGAATACCACAAATCTATATTTCGATTACAATTACATCAAGTATTGGTTGCCATAAATGAATGGTGGGAAATTATAACACTAATGCAGTAAATCCCAGACAAACATGGGAGAAAGCATCAGTGACTTGTTCCCTCACTGCAAGGTACTCGTTACATGAAACGGGGGACAGTGCTTTAGAAAAACAGTACTAGTTACTTGATTTTACAGCAATTGCCCAAATTACTATGAAATACAGTACCTAGTACCATGATTTCAGGTTGAAAGCATGTCATTTCCAAAATCATTTTTCTCAGTGTACAAATGAAAGAGCCTTTCCTAATAAGATGGTGAAATCCGCCCCTACACCGTTTGGGCTGAAACTCACCCAAAATGTTAGTCTCGATGTAAAACATCCCCAAAAAAATTTTTGGCTCGATCCCCCCACCCCAACTCGAGTAAAATGGCCGTGAATGCCCGAAATTCAAAAATTCGTATCTTTGAAAAGGGTGGTTCACAATTTTTGAAATTTTCACAGAAAATAGTTGATGGGTAGGTGTATATGTGAGAATTTTTTCAATTTTTTTTTCGCACATTTGGGGGGGTTTCGTGGGGTTTGAAAACTTCAAAAATTCGTAGAAAAAAAAATCGGGGGGGACCCCTCGCTGGAATTTTTTTTAAAAAGTTGGTATTACCCTTAGGTATAACATATATTTTTTTCAGATCCCGTGAGGGGGTGCAACATGGTCAAAAAAATCAAAAACTATGAAAAAAACGTGTTTTTGACGTTTTTCGCCATTTTCACACCTCTCAAGGTCAATATTTTGGAGACCAATTAAATTTGGTTTAATAATGGGTCCACATATTCAAAAATTACATTTTTGAATAATCGAGCCTCAAACAGATGATTATAGCGTCGCGGCGCTTTTGATTGTTAATGATACATCAGTCCAGTGCAATTGGACAAAAAAATGGTAGCGTACGGAAAAAATTCCGATCCAAGTTTTTTTTTGGCCCAATTGATTCAGGGCACCATACCGAACAACATGATGAGACTTCTTGCCCCCCCCCCCAAGTGTCGGAGGCACCTGAGCAAGGGGTTAAACCTCCAAAAATTTGGTTTCGCCTTATAACTCGCCGACAAGGCAATTTCTAAAAAAAAAAAAAATGGTTGGTAAAATATTCATTTACGTCGTTGAGTTTAGTATAAAATAGATATTTTCACTTTTTAGTGCAGAACGCAAACTAAGTCTACTAACACCCCACGAAATACCCTTATACATGCAGTCGTTTTGACACGATTTTCTGATTTGCGGCATTCGATTATCGGAAAAGCTATTCTTTTTTTCGTCCATTTGAGTGAGGGGCGTGAGCCGAAGTTGATGACGAGTGAGACTGAGAAAAAAAACGAGCGAAAATTGTTTTAATTTTCTGTTCTATTCTGTATTTTCTAAAATTCTTGAAAATATCGGGAGTGGTATCAAAAACCATATCCCTCCCCCCGCCGAGAAGGTCATTTCTGATGTTATTTCTTCCAAAAAAAAAACAACCTTAAAATGGCTCACACGGAGGATGTTTGGGAGTGAATGAGTGGGAAATTTTTTTAAGCATCAAGTATTTACGTGTAAAAAATCTTGGGATTTGATACCATCCTCGAATCCTCGATATTTTCAAAAAACATTTACTCGTCGTCTCTCTCTCACTCCGGTGAAGTCTGCTTCAAGTTTGAGATGAAAATGGCCTCGAACGGATGTAGAATCCTCTGAATACTCCTTGAAACCGAATTTTTCTTTTTTTTTTCATCATAAAATTTGAACAAAATATCTCAAGTAATTCTTGATTGCTTTTTTTTCTCAGTCACACTCATGATCACTTTCGATTCACCATTTTCTGGAGTACGAAAAAATGAAAATTAGCTTTTTCGACTCAAAATTACAAGGAATTGAATGCTGCAAATCAGAAAGTTCTATCTTCATTTCAATGGCTTTTCTGTAATAATTTTAAAGCCGCCGTTCCAATACGAATGTTTTCTCACAAGTATAAGGGTTTTTCGTGGTGGTGTTGGAAGGCATAGTTTGCATTTTGCACGAAAAAGTAAACATATCTACATAGTTTACTGCAAACTCAATACCAATTTTTTTTAGAAATTGCCTTGTCGGCGAGTTATAAGGCGAAACCAAATTTTTGGGGGTTTAACCCCTTGCTCAGGTGCCTCCGACACTTGGGGGGGGGGAGGCAAGAAGTCTCATCATGTTGTTCGGTATGGTGCCCTGAATCAATTGGGCCAAAAAAAAACTTGGATCGGAATTTTTTCCGTACGCTACCATTTTTTTGTCCAATTGCACTGGACTGATGTATCATTAACAATCAAAAGCGCCGCGACGCTATAATCATCTGTTTGAGGCTCGATTATTCAAAAATGTAATTTTTGAATATGTGGACCCATTATTAAACCAAATTTAATTGGTCTCCAAAATATTGACCTTGAGAGGTGTGAAAATGGCGAAAAAAACGTCAAAAACACGTTTTTTTCATAGTTTTTGATTTTTTTGACCATGTTGCACCCCCTCACGGGATCTGAAAAAAATATATGTTATACCTAAGGGTAATACCAACTTTTTAAAAAAAATTCCAGCGAGGGGTCCCCCCCGATTTTTTTTTCTACGAATTTTTGAAGTTTTCAAACCCCACGAAACCCCCCCAAATGTGCGAAAAAAAATTTGAAAAAATTCTCACATATACACCTACCCATCAACTATTTTCTGTGAAAATTTCAAAAATTTTGAACCACCCCTTTCAAAGATACGAATTTTTGAATTTCGGGCATTCACGGCCATTTTACTCGAGTTGGGGTGGGGGGATCGAGCCCAAAATTTTTTTGGGGATGTTTTACATCGAGACTAACATTTTGGGTGAGTTTCAGCCCAAACGGTGTAGGGGCGGATTTCACCATCTTATTAGGAAAGGCTCTTTGTAAGGCGAAAATTACGTTTTGAATTTGCATTTTTTTTGGATTGTAATGAGGTAAAATGATGAAACAATGAATGAATATGATTTTAGAACGTAGAAAGAAGAAAATAAAAGCATTTGCAAGTTTCAATTGTCATTATAATTATTTTTATTCAACTTAGAAGAAATGTCAGATTTGATGACGGTTTTTACACGATTTTTCAGGGACTATTGAATCAAATTTGATGAAATTTGGATATGTGGTGTAAAAAAGCATTTCTGACAGGCTGACAGAGCCCTTTTTTCATTTTTTTCAAAATTTTGAAAAATATTTCAATTTTAATTTTTTTTTTTTTGAAAATCGAAAAAAGGGCTCTGTCAGCCTGTCAGAAATGCTATTTTATACAACATATTAAAATTTCAACAAATTTGATTCAGTAGTCTCTGAGAATTCCTGTAAAAACCGTCATCAAATCTGACATTTCTTCTAAGTTGAATAAAAATAATTATAATGCCAATTGAAACTTGCAAATGCTTTTATTTTCTTCTTTCTACGTTCTAAAATCATATTCATTCATTGTTTCATCATTTTAGCCTTTTGAAATCCAAAAAAACACGAAAATTCTCGTTGCGCCTTATAAGTTGAAGATAGGCCAGGATTAATTCCCGCAATACGTAGAGCACCCTCTTAAAGTATAGTTTTTTTTTTTTTTTTCATTTTTCATTCAAGCTTAACATAAAAGGTTTCTTGGAATTGGAAAAAGCGGGGAAGTGATCATTTTTAGAAATTTTATAACTCTTGACTTCCTGATCTCTGAATTTTTCAACAAAAAATGAGGAAGTTTTTAATTGGATGTAATTTTTAAAATTTACAACACAATTTTTCTTCATTCATTTTTACACGTAAATTTTTAAGGTTCTTTTGAGTCGTTTGTGTTTTTTAGTAAAAAAAAATCAATTGCATATTGTGCTTTAATAAATTTCAACATCTAAATTCTCTATTTTTTCAAGTCAAATTTTCAAAATTTTGAATTTTTACTGTTTTTTACTCCATTTGAAAATTTGTTGAGAAAACTTTGAATTTTTCGAAAAAAAATTGGTGTGCGATGTAAGGGAAGAACGAAGAGAAGATGATTTTAATGTGTTGAAATTGAATAAAAAAAGAAGAAAAATTGTAATTTTTAAAAAAATGCTGGAACTGGTTTAAAGCTGAAATTCATTTTAGTTCCAGTTCCATTGTTCAGTTTCCAGTTCTTATCATTTCAGTTCCAGTCCAGTATCAATTCTCCAGTTTTTTTTTCAGTTTTTCAGTTTTAGTTCCAGTATTTTTTTCAGTTTTCCATCACTGCACGAAAAAGACAATACTTTTTTGGAGGGAATGGATTCAACAACTTTCCCAATCCTTCCTCTCCTATCTCATTTTTTTGGAAAGAGGGAGTCAGATAGCAAACAGACTAAATTTTTTAGAATTGAATAAAAAAATTTGTCTATTAAACCAGATTTTAAATGGGTTAACCCTTTTTCCTCTCTTGTCACTTTTTTATACTATATTGGACTTTTGCTGCATTTTGATGGGAAATGAGAGGAAAGAGTTACAAAAGTTCTAATTTAAATAAGTATCTAATAAAAATTGAATTTTTAAAAATTACCTATTTTTTCGTCGTTGTTCAGAAAGAATAAAGTGAAATTCTTCATCAGCCCGAGTGAACCTGGAACAAAAATTTTAAGAAATATTATAATTTTATAAAATTATGGGATTTCAGATTTTTAATACAAAGGAAGAGAAATCATGATCGCTATCACTTTAAAACAACTGAAAACACATTTTGTGCATTGAGGCCAAAGTTTTTCATAAATTTGATTTTCAAACATGGAAAAAATGTTATACAGAGAAAGGGAAAATCAAAATAGCATACTTACATACAACTTTAAAAATATGTATCTTGAGGAGAATACGAAAAATAATTAAACGATATGTTAAACTAAGTATTTGGTTCTTTAATCAAAAGGAACCAAAAACGTAAAATTTTCAAAAAAAAAATAATAAATTGTCAAAATAATTTTTATAATATTTGCTCAACAACTGAAATGAATCTATGAACATTTTAATTTACTGGTCGAATCAGTAATTTTTACGATTGAATCAGTAATTAACTAGTTACTGATTCAATCGCTGAAATTTCATTTTTATGAATTCAAAAATAAAAATTCACTGATTGAATCAGTAAATTTTCCACTTACTTATTTCTATAGTGGCATGATTCTGTCGATTTCATCAGTCAATTTTGACTGATTCAGATTAAGATGGTAAACAGAAATTATTTGACCATTTTTTTTGAATTAGAGGGAAGCACGTAGATTGTGAATTAAGAATTCGAATAATTTTTCACCAAAACTTGGACAAATAATATAAAATTTTGACCAATATGACCGAAATTGTCGAAGTACCAAATTTCTGAAAAATGATGATAGTAAGCAAGATTTACCATTCTCTCTTTATCTCTTTTCTACTTGTTTTCACACCAGACTCTGGTCGCAAATAGGGACAGAATGACAGAAATGCTCACAAAATTCTTTCGAGACATTTTTTTTTGAAAAACAGAGGATGGCCGATGAAATTATTTTGACGTTGGGAAAAAATTGTTTTTTGGGCACTCCTTTCATCAAGTCACTAAAAATCAGGGTAGAATTGAAATTAAAATCATGCAAAAAATTGAAGATTGCAGACTTGAGACAGATTTTTTCATTTTTTATTTTTTTTGCTTTAAATACGATTTTTCTTATTTTTTGTGGACCAAACCTTTGATCTCTCGCGTTCAAAATCTTCTTTCAATTTCATCCACATGAATATTTTAAAATTGCTGGGAAAAACTTCAATGTTCAAAGAAAACTACCTATTCATTTTTTGAATAATTTTTTTAATAAATTTTCAAACGTATACGTAATTATTTTGATCTTCGAAAATCAATTTCAAGTATAAATGGTTATGAACAGTTTAGAAACCCTGCTTATTTCGCAGAATAAAATTAGATGAAAATAAATTTCCAGCATTTCAACTCGAGATGTTTCAATTCACCTAATCTACTTTTTTTTCCAACCTATCAAATTTCAAAAAGTTCCAAAAAAAATGAGCATCGTAAAAGAACCTTCAAGTACATTCCTCCATTCAATTCATTTTTCCTTCTTTATTCGAAAATTCAACGATTCCAGCGATTCTCTCGAAAATCTAAACGACCTCCTCCACAAATTAAGATTTCCCCCAGCACCACCACTTCACCCGAGAACATAACAAGTTGCCTAAGTTTTCGTTTTCACGGCATCGACCAAGAAATCGAACTAATTACCCATATTGTTCGGCCTTATAATCCGTCTGAGACTTTAAAATCAACAAAAAGTGCGTGTCAGCCATACAATGTGGTTAAATATGTACATCAGAGAAAAGCCACCTCACTCGAAGCTTTTCACATCTACATTTTTTTTTCACCACCGCACCTCGCCCTGATAAGGTTTGTTTAATTATTTATACCAGAGACCAGGGGAAAGGGGAAATTAGAGGCACCAGGGCTACCTATAGGTATATCGGATACGTCTCCCCGTATATGTATTTTTCGTGTGTCGTAATTTCTGTTTTGATGTAAATCGTATCGCTGCTGGTTTTTTTTTTTCGTCCTAGGTAAATCCCATAGAGTAAAATAGGCCACGATTTCGATCACGCGAACCATCGTATTTTATTTATAAAAATAGTAAAAAAAAAAGAAGAAGAAAAAAAGAAAACCAACAAAAATTGTACGAACGCCTTATTTACAGATTTTTATCAACCAATGACGAATAATTGTCGGAAATTAACTATACGGTGGCGCGGTTAAACGTTGAAAAAAAAAGTGAAGGTAATAAAAATGGACGTAAAATAAAATATTTTTTATAGGTTGATATTACCAACTGACTGAGGTGTATAGACGTACATCACAAACAGATTATACAGAAGTTATTTTTAATCTGGTGTTGGTGTCTGTCTATAATAGGATAAAGATCGTATAATAAGATGGCTCGGCTACCATGCATAAGACATTGCTTCGCAACAGTTTCGAGGTATAAATTTATTCCACCTTTGAATCAAGCTTATAGGTGCTTTTACTAAGGTTATAATTCAAGTTAATTGTAATCTGTTTCAAGATCATTTTCCATTTAACGAGAAAGAGAAGCTATTTGGAGCATTTAATAATGAAAGAGGAAAAAAGAAAAGACGCGACGATGAAGACGACGGTAAAACAAAGTAAATCTTTTAACATTCGAAATATGAGAAAAAGGCGATCAAGGGTCAGTAAAATATATTACCCGACGTTTATTTTAATTGAAACCGCCTAGAAGCTTTAATTAACATCTAGAAGCTAATTTACGCTCGAGCAGCGGAGGGAGGGAGTCTGGTGCAACGGTAAGGGCGAGAAACCTACGTAGGTAGAGGTATTTTCTTCTTACGCGGGAATTTCTTTTATTTGATATTAACAGAAAAACACGCCCCGTTTTGTAATTTACTGTTCTACTTATTCGAGCCATTTATTCGATACTAACGGCTTTTCTTTTTAAAGAGTCTTTTCAAAACCTTTTAAAAACCATTTAAATGAATTAGTTCGACCTTTTTTAACAGATCCGAGTTTGCTTGCTTACGTTTTTTTCCCTCTGCTTTGCCGATTTATATGAAAATTTTTTCACCCAAATATAATTCAAGGTAAATTGGCTCTTCGTGACCCGACGGAAATAGTAAGTGGTAACGGTTACCGAACATATGCCTATGTACAGGAAATAAGCTACGCTGGCTAACTTATCTCAAAACGAAAACGGTTACTGAACGGCTCACCTTCATTGGCACTTTCGTTGCATCACGATAATAAAATTTTTCAACGGTAGAATTTTTAATCGGATTCTAACGTTTGGTCAACTTGCACCTCGCCTCCTCTTTCAGCTTTTTTTACAGGTGTAAAAACGATGAATATTCAATTTAATGAATTTAGCAATTGGCTGATTCGATGCAAAAAAAAAGTCATGGCGGGTAAGTAAGTATGGAAGAGTCGAATTTTTGGTTTGAAACTTCTGTTGGAATTTATAATTTAATGAAATTAACGATTTGAGACTTCAAAAAAAAATGTTATTACAGGGTGACTTGAAATTTCCGGAACGCAAAAATTGATTTGTAAAAAAAATTGTAAGGATCAGCAAAAAATGAAATATTATTTAGGTACGACGTAGCTGAAGCTCCATTCCCTTCAAAAAATATGAACTCATCCCCCATTGTTTACAAATCACTATATAAAATTTTCAAAATTTTCAAATTTTTGAGTTTTTCAAAAAAAATTCCTAAAACTCAAAATTCCGAAAATTTCAAAAATTGAGATATTCAAAAACTAAGATTTGCATATGAAAGGTCATTGAAGAAGGATCACAAATCATTACATGCCGATTTTGCCTAATCAAAAATTTGAAGGGGCAAAAATTTACTAGAAAACTTTAAATTCTTGTAAAATTGGCAACACTGCCTCCCCCACTTAACCTTTCGCGAATATTTTGAGTACAGCGTTGGCATTGTCCCTTGTCGATCTACATGTAGGCAACCCTTAATTCAGATCAATGTATGACAAATTGACAATATGGAACGATTCCACTCTAAATTACGAAAAAAACGTTGCGTTCCAGAACTTTTGAGCCACCCTGTAGCTTGGAAGTTGAAATTTGGGTTAGGAACATTGATACTTTCTCACAAGGAAGGTATATCCTAGCTCAAATCAAATTTTGATTCAAACCCCCTCCCCCCCCAAAAAAAAAAATTGAAAGTACATCATAAAAGAACACTATTTATAAAACTTCATTAATTTCTCGAATTTTAAAATTTCAAAATTACCTCATCACCCTTCAAAATTTGAAAATTTGGTCAATAAAATAATGAAGAAAAAAAAGTAATTTGGTATGCATCTTATTTTCAACCTGACAAATCTATTGGAAGCGGTTTCAAGACGTTTCGGAGTATCCAGAAAATTTAGAAATTGTACTGGAGAAAATTCCATAAAATGGTCCATGTGGAATATCAATATTGGTGACCCATTTTTGATAAATTGAAGCAAAAATTTCCGAAATTCGCAATTTTGACTTCTCGAGTTTAAATATGTTATATGGGAGACAATTTTTCTGAAATATATTTCAGTTTCTGCCAAAAGATATGGTTTTGAACTCAAACTTGCGAATTTTGGAAAATTCTGCTGCCAATCTAAGTAGAAAAGTTGGAAATTTTCTGGAGACTCCCAAACGTTTTGAAACCACTTCCAATTAATTTTACAGGTCGAAAATAGGTCAAATTTCAGCTTTTTCTTTAATTAAATCAAGTTTTCATATTTTTGCAGGGTGATGAGGTAATTTTAAAGTTGAGAAAATTCGCCAAAATGCGAATAATGAACTTCAGTGTCTGAAATTTTGGAAATTGGGTTCTTTTATGATACATTTTTGATTTATTTTTTATTAGGATAAAAATTTCACTTTGAGTTGGGATATCTTCCTTAATGTCAGTGGTATAAATTTTAATTTTTTCATACTGAACCAGTTTTAGGAACTTTATCAAATTAAAAATACTTCCAATTTTTTAGGACAAAAGTCAAAAAATGACAAAAGGCACCACAGTGATCTCCCTCAATTTTATATTTCAAATTTCAGTTCACTAAATTATTTTGTTCGGGTTGTAGACTAGACTAGTGAAATTGACAAATGAAAAAAAAAACGGGAAAATTTAAATTTTTTCAATTCATATTTCAATTAGGAAGCCGAAAAGTGTTTCAAAGGCTGCAATCTTCACACGGAATATCAGTTGCACCAATCGATTCCATCTACTGAAAATGTGAAACCTCAAAAAGGAATTGGGATGAACTGGGAAGCTGAAATTTCATGGTGTTCACTAATTTGTAAAGATGATTTTCCTTAATTTGTCTTCATTTTCCAGACTAATTTTTTAAAATCTTTCAGACCTTTCACCTATGAGAGCAACAATGAACAAAGGCATAGGTGGTATCAACTCAGAATTTTCTTATGAATGGATCGAAACAGGTATGTAATAGGTATTATAGTGATCGCGACAAAAAATAAAAAAAAACGAGGCTCACATGAAAAAATATCAAAAAAAAATTCACGATTTTTCACAACATTTCAAAAAAGAAGGAATTCTTATCAAAAATCATGTCAGAAATGAAATAAGTAAATTTCAATTCATTGAGCTTTTGACAAGGAATTATCAATCCCATGGATGAGAAGGAAATTATTGTTCCCTTTGTTTCCGATGGATAGACTTCTGCAAACGTGCGAAGAAATAGAAACGTTTGCCAATTCTGGCAAAATTTTGAAACTTAAAAAAAAAAAATGTATTCCGGTACTTTTTGATCAATTTTATTGTGTCATTAAAAAAGTAGGTAGACTTTACGATTAATTTTGCAGAATGAATGGGAGCCGAGTACAGCTGAATGAGTTCATACTGTAAAGGAGATTTTTTCAAAAATTCATAACCTGATGAATAAAACCTTACATTTAAATACCATTTTTTTGTACTGAAAATTTCAAAATTTTCTCATTTTTTCAGGTTTTCCAGGAAATGAAAACCTTGAATCTGGATATCTGAGAATATTGACTTATTGACATTGTATTATTAGTCGTACAAATGTTGAATTTTTTTTCAGCTTGTGCCATGCCATTTTAAGGAGCCTTCCAATTTTTTAGGGACGAAGCCAAAGATAGCAAAAAAGTCTCAAAAACCGTTACTGGCTCTACATCTACAATTTCAGCGACCCAGGTCCTTCTGTTTAGTTTTCAGGCTGAAAATGTCTTAAATACGTCAAAAAATGACGTTTGAAAGGCTTAAAAGGAGTAAGAATATATTAGGAAGCTGGATTGTTGAAGATAATATAAATACACATCAATGGTGAAAATTCAGATGTTTTTCTCATTTTTGAACAGTTTTTGAGGCCCCTTCAAAAAAAGGATATAATCAGAATTTTCACTTTGAGCCCCACAAATTTTCGTGGTTGAATCATTGTACTTACCCTTATAAAGACTTTATTTACAAAAATTGAACTCATTTGAATCATATCGGGCTCAATGTGAGAAAACCAGAAGTAGCATAAATATTATAAACATACCAAAGTATATTCAACGTAATTCTAGGGGGCTCAAAATATAGATAAAAATCATTTCCCGGGCATATTTCATCTAAAACTAATACCTAACGGAATGGAACTCGCTTTTTCAAAAATTCGACTAAAAATACTTATTAGAATTTTAGCACCTAAATTAATCCGCAATCATTTCGTTAAAAAAAATGAATAAATTACTTTTCGATATCTAATAATTAAAATGATATTTTTTGCAATTTGTGTACGTCGAAAGAGGATTTAACCAACACTAATACCAATTTTATGGCTTCTAGAAGGATTATGGTGTCTCACGGGTTACTGAAAGCAGTTAGCCAAATGCACCTTCCCGTGATAATGCATTTTTCAGGATAAATTTTCCAATAACGTACATTTATAAGAATTTATATTATTTTCTATATATTTTCTCCGAGGTATATATTATCTTTAGTTGAGTTTAATGCACTTAGCTATCGTACATTTTTTTTTTTTCGTTACCAATGCTAGAACTTCCCCTTCTTTACTGATAGGTTTAAATATTCCAGCCTTGTTCGAAAGTAGTCATTAACAGGTGTGAAGATGCCTTAAAAACTTAAACGTTATTTATTAATCGAGTACCAACAACTTTTCTCCAGTAAGGTGTAATTAGCAGTACAAAAGTATAGGTAGTAAGGATTTCGTGATATTTTTCTTTTCGTCTATAAGTATATAGCGAGCAAAGTTAGCTATAGGAGAACGAACCATTATAATGGATGAATAAATTACCCCGCACGATGTGGATTTTTATGTACACTTAGGTACTAAAATAGACAACTCATTTGAAAACACAGAAACGTAATAATTCTCGGAATTATTTTCTGCGATTATAGCTGATTAAATTGGTGGCATAAACCAACACCGGGGCAGTAAACAGGTAATATATATGAAAAAATAAACACGAAATCGAAAAAAATCCAACACTCTTGAGACTCGTATTCAGCGACGGTATTGATTTATAAAATTACGAGGTAAACGTCAATCCCTTTGAATATATTGCCATTTAACGTTTGTGTTGAAATCAAGACCAACACGCGATATTTACACTATTTCTGCTGTCTTTTTTTTCGCTTTTTTCTTTTTTTTTTCCTGAAACGAATACATGTGTGTTTTGACAATCACCTGTTGCAAATGCGAATTTTTCGTGGAAAATTTGGGGAAAATTTCGTTCGATGGTGAAATTTGATAAGGTCGACGATTTTGTGAAATTTTCCAATTTATTAGGTTTTGACGAGTATTTTTAGAGTAATTTTTTGCGTAAGGCTGAAACCGTCATGTTCCATTAAATGGAGGTCAAAAAAAGGTTCTTATATTTTTATATCAAGGTCAGAACTAAATACATTCGAGGAAAATTTCTGAATAAATGTGAAAATAAGGGATTGGAAGATTAACTGAAATTCGGATATGATCGTTAGTACCAATCGTTATTCAGAAATTATGTTTTTGTCCCGAAATTTTTCCAACTGTATGAAAATTCTTTCAGAACTCGATTTTATAATAGTCGATTTTGAAGAGGTAGTTATTAGGTAAGTAGGCATCATAGTTTTATTTATTTAATCAATATTCAGACAAAAAAACGCCGTTTGGAAGTTTAATTTACACTTTATATGGTAAAATTATATTACAGTAATGGTGGTCATCATTTTTTCCTAATAAAATTGATAAAAAAAAATTCACCTCCGAAAATCTCATAAACGATGTTATTAGGTAATGTATGAATTTATGCACCGTCTCAACGACCGGGAGTAGTGGCGTATTCCTGTAATCCTAGCTAAGGAGGTCTGATCGCGTAAAGAAGCTAGCTGAGTAGAAGCGACCAACGAATGTCAACAAGGCCAGGGTAAAGATCGAGCGTTCAATTTAGAACGATTGTGCATTACCAAAATGGGGTGCCGACATAACCGATCAGAAAATCGAGCAGAGACCGATATACCAAGGCCAAGATGTTGACAAATGGCGCGAAAGCTAAGCGAAGCTTCTTGGCGATCATTTTGTAAAAATTTTGAAAGTTCATTTCATTATACTTTAAGGTTACTTACTTATAGACTATTTACAAAAGGTGCCATTAGATCAATTCAAAAGTAATCCAACATCGAACAACTTGAATTTTACATAGATTTCAAATATTTAAACTTTTCCTTTACAATTTTCAAGATTTTAAAGCATTTTTCAATATTAGCTTTAAAAGACACACCCCCATTCCCAAACCCCTCAAGTAATATTTGACGTTCGAATAATAATGAAAATCAAAAATCATTCGCGTTTGTTATTTCTATATAACTTCTGAATAATGAAGTCACAATTGATGATAAAATTTTAATGAAAACTATCGAAGACTGATGCAAAAATTTTGCAACGTAATCACAAAAATGTTCAAAATTGGAATTAACGAGAAATTCGTTGGAAAATGCTAAACTCGACTGGAGAAATATTGTGAAAATTAAATTAAACCCCATGAAAAGTAATCGTAATTTCAAGAGTTTGAAAAAAAAGGCTCAAAAATTGACCAAATTAATCAAAAGCCCATGAAAAGTAATCGTAATTTCAAAAGTGTTTGAAAAAATGCTCAAAAAGTGACCAACTTAGTCAAAAGTCCATGCGAAGTAATCGTATTTTCGAACGAGTTCGAAAAAAGGGATCAAAAATCGACCAAATATCAAGGTAATCAATATTAAACATTACAAAAATAGTCCACTGATATTAGAAATGTTTGGAAGTATCACAAAAATGGAAGGAAAGTACATTCAAAAAATGGTAGGAGGAGGAATAAAATAAACGAAAAAAATCAGAACTTTTGCGAAAAAAATTCCATGGGTTGTTTCATTTTCTTTAAAATTATCAAAAAATTGAACGAAAATTGTCCAAAGACTAAAAGATTTATAAATAGGAACCAAAAAAAATGGATGAAATAAAATTTATGTACAGTGCAGGTAAAAGGTACCTTAGGTCAGATTTTTCAAAAATGAGTTTTTTGGCTTAAATGATGGAGGAGATTGAAGAACATTTTAAGACTTGGATGAGCATCCTAGGTCAATTTTTCTGTGCGATAAGAGGTATTTGAAAATAACAAAATTACGACTTGAAAAAAAAATCGAGAAAAATAGAGCTCCGCAGAAGTCTGAAGTGCTTAAAAATGCAGAAAGAAAAAATTGAAAAAAAAATCGCAAATTTTCCATCGCAAATTATTTTTTCCGATTTTGGGTACCCTCTTCCTGCACGGTCCACATTTTTAAACCTTGAAACGTCGCGTCATAGGAATTTTAATAAAATGAAACAAAATGAAAGAAGTAATATTTTCAAAGATGAGTAACAGCATTCTACAAAATTTAGAAAAATTTAATTGAATACATTTCAACAATTTTTTTTTTCAGTTTTAAGCAAATATGTTTAAGCAGTTTTAAATCATCGTGTTTTTTTAAAAAAATTTTCCTCAAAATTTTATTGAAAATCTGACGCAAATTCAACTATTTTTACAACGATTTTTTCTTTCATTTATTTCAGACAAATTTTCAATACCTTGCAACGATTTCGAGACAATTTCCGAAACAATTTCTCATCACTGTAAATAATTTCGACGCCAGTTCAACAGTTCTAACATATGTATTATCGGACAATTCAGGCGAAATTTCATATTTCAAAATTTTCCTCGGCGAATTTTATGTAATGTATTCCATTGGTTTCTCTGGGACGATAAAAATCGAAATTTTACGACATCGTTTCACGTACGTATCATTTATCAAACTTTTTTTCGTATCTCAGCCACATATTTACGAGTTTGAAATTTGAAATGTAAATTTTTACCGAATTTTGTCGCTCCGGGTAATACATCCGGCTCAACGAAAATTTCATGCGAAAAATTTACTAATATTTGTTTTCTCGGATACAACCGAAGAAGAAAAATTCGTGTAAAAAACAACATCCAAAGAACCTATTCTTTAGTCACATACCCATTGCTTAAAGCTGTTTACGAAAAGATAAGAAAACTGCACGCCCATTAAACTAAACTTTCGTTTGGGAAATTTAAAAAATTATCTGAAACTGAAAGTATATAGGCAGGTACCTTCACCTATGCTTAGTATATGTAATGAAGTCAGCCAAGTAAAACGGTTTCGGCTTATCGTTAAAACCTACAGAGTCTATACGATACGACGAAGTAAATTTCCATGTATCGATTTGCAATATGCTTTATAAAGCATTAAAGATTAAACCAGCACCTACACTTAGTTGAGTACTTCATACATGAAATGGGAATCAGTATGAGATTGTCTATAGTCACAACGTTTGCGGAACACGAGAGACCGAATGACTAAATCAAATACTCGCTCAATTGTCTTTTTTCGTTTCCTGTGGTGATGGTGTACTCTTTAATACGCAAATAAGTTTAAATTACCTCAAAAAATTTCAATTCCTTTTTTCTCAATTTTTTACGCAAATAAGTTTAAATTACCTCAAAAAATTTCAATTCCTTTTTTCTCAATTTTTTTTTTCAACTCCGCAATCCTCGATCATTTTTTTCTGCCCTAAATTTGTTTCAAGATTTCTCAGCAACATTGATTTTTTTTACCTAAAATCCTAAAAAAAATTTTCAATGGTACCAATAATTCTATTTTTTTTTTCAACTTCAGAATTTTTTCTCATCTGTAAATTTTATTTATACACATTTTTTTCAACTTTCTCCAACACCAAAATTGTTTTTCATGGGATTAAAAACTCTTTTTTAAAATTAAATATGAAAAAAAAATTGAACGCAAAAAAAGAAAAGTGAATAAAACTGAAAAAATCAGGAAAAAATGGAAAAAGTTTTCTTGCTAAAATTGAAAAATGTTTCAAGGAAAAATGAAAGTTGAAATAAATTTTGATTTTTTAAGAAATGATTTGGGTTGGGAGTATCCAACTGTCCAATTCCAAAGTAGCCTATCAGCAGAAAGAGATTTTGAGATGATTCAGAAAAACGTACCCCTGCACCTCTTCTGGGTTATAAAAATGTCTTGAATGAAGGTGGCAATTAAAACCAAATGGTAATCTTCATACAATTAATTTTCATCATCAATTTTTAAGAAATTCTCATCGTTGGAGTTACGGAAAGAAAGGATGTCAGAAAAATGCGATTTTGGGAAACTCCATCACTTTTCCATACTAAAATAGAAATTATCATCCACAAAGCTCAATAAATTTTGACAAACAACTTTTTGGAAAAAAAATCAATTGAAAAAAATTTTGAAAAAATATCACAGATTTAAGAAAGTTGAAAAAACAATTTCAGATGAACTTTGAGCCAAAAATGTGCAGCTGGAATATATTTTAAAAACAGTTTTAGAATTTGAAAAAAAAAAGTAGGTTAACCAAAGAAAACAGATAAGTAATTTGAACGTTGAAAAAAAATTGTGAAATTGAAAATAAAAGGAAAAAAACTTGAACCTGAAAAACATTTTCGCACGATCTGCGTTGTACCTTAAAATTAGACGAGGATGGGAAAAGGAGGAACATGAAATTTTTCATGGCAAATTTTTTTACTTCACCAATCTTTTAGTCGAAAATTACTGATTTTTCGGTCAAATTTGAAAATGATCGGAAAAAACCATTAAAATAATCATAAATACTGAAAAAACACGAATTTTCAGTTTTTATTTCATTCATTCGAGAAGATAATATGTGATCTTCCAGGAAAAAACCGACCTTCTGTCCGAAAAAAAAAAAATTGAAAAAAAAGTGTCCCAATCAATCCAAAACCATGATTATCATTTGTTTTGGATTGATTGGGACACTTTTTTTTTTCAATTTTTTTTCGGACAGAAGGTCGGTTTTTTCCTGGAAGGTCACATATTTTATAAACTTTATGACTGATTCGGATTCAGAAAGTGATATGTTTATTAGGGTGGAGTGAAAAAAAAAACATATCTTGGATTTCAACCAAATTTGGTGGGGTGGTTTACTTTGAGTGGGAGACCTCCCAAAAAAAATTTGAGCCCCCAAGGGGCAAGTGGAGGGGAGCAGGGGGTGCTCAAAGTGCACCTCCTTTTGAAAAAAACACTGTTTTTTGTGTTTTTTTAGTCAAAAAAATTGCGTGAGAGGCTGTCGTAGCACTAAAAAGTTGCGATTTGAGTTTCTACGTCTCCCTGAACCATCGCCATCCTTCTCCGATCAAAACTCAGAGCGCTACCAGGGGGTTGAAAAGTTGCGGATTGCAATATTCCAATAATACGAAATTTTCGCGAAGCTGAAATGATTTTTTTTTCGTCGGGGAATTGAACGAAAATTTTTTTTTAACCACTAAAAGTGAATATTGAAGAAAAAATTTGAAAATTTTATACACCAGTGCAGCCAACAGCGAATCGTAAAATTCCAAAATACGGAATTTAGGAATATCTTTAAATTGATCATTTTTTCGCCAAAAAATATTATATGTAGGTATTTTTTTTTTCAAGCACCAAAAGTATAGATATTTTGGAATTTTTTTGAAAAATTTTGTACGTCAATGCAGCCAGTTACAAATTGTGACGTAATTCTTGATCGACGTAAATTCCACAGTGTCGCATGTCACATTTGGTAACTGGCTGCACTGACATACAAAATTTTTCAAAAAAATTCCAAAATATCTATACTTTTGGTGCTTGAAAAAAAAAATACCTACATATAATATTTTTTGGCGAAAAAATGATCAATTTAAAGATATTCCTAAATTCCGTATTTTGGAATTTTACGATTCGCTGTTGGCTGCACTGGTGTATAAAATTTTCAAATTTTTTCTTCAATATTCACTTTTAGTGGTTAAAAAAAATTTTTCGTTCAATTCCCCGACGAAAAAAAAATCATTTCAGCTTCGCGAAAATTTCGTATTATTGGAATATTGCAATCCGCAACTTTTCAACCCCCTGGTAGCGCTCTGAGTTTTGATCGGAGAAGGATGGCGATGGTTCAGGGAGACGTAGAAACTCAAATCGCAACTTTTTAGTGCTACGACAGCCTCTCACGCAATTTTTTTTGACTAAAAAAACACAAAAAACAGTGTTTTTTTCAAAAGGAGGTGCACTTTGAGCACCCCCTGCTCCCCTCCACTTGCCCCTTGGGGGCTCAAATTTTTTTTGGGAGGTCTCCCACTCAAAGTAAACCACCCCACCAAATTTGGTCGAAATCCAAGATATGTTTTTTTTTTCACTCCACCCTAATGTTTATTCAAGAAAGAGATGAAACAAAATTTCGAGGGAAATTTTTTAAGAAAGCTTATTTTAAAAGCTAGAAGTTCAGCATCAACTTGATATTTTCCTAATGAAAAATCTCCTTGGCAAATTTACAGCTCGAACCCCCTGAGCCCTCCTAAATACCTCTGTCAAAAAAGACAGAAAATGAAATTTGTGCTGTTAAAAATAAATAATTGAGAAATGATAAAATTTTGGAAAGAAAATAATATTGATAAACATGAAAATGAAAATCAGAATACCTAATTATGAATTATTACGTTTAAAAAGCAAAAAAAAGACATTATTTTCACATTTTACAAGCCATTTTTAAACTTTTTTTGGGAGGAGGGGATCCAAATCCCCACTCTCTTATTTTGAATCAGTGAAGGTCACTGATGAATAGTCGGAATTGTAGCTCAGCAATATTCTATGATTTTCATCAAATTTTCAAATAATTTCATTGATTTCTCAGAAAATTTTTCAACTTTTTACTTTGAGTGATTTTTTCACCGATTCATAGCTGGGCTGAAATTCTGACTGTTATTAGTGATTTTCGATCATTTTCACTGATTTATGATTAAGATCGCTTAAAACAACTCGGAGTTTACTAATTTTCCAGGTAATTTTCACTAATTTCTAGCAATTTTTTTCATCGTTTGATTTCAGTGAAATTTTTTTCACTGATTTGAGTATTACTGCGCTACATTTTTGACTTGTTTTCCACTGATTTATGCAGAATGAGCGGGTAAGACCTCCCTCCATGATCTGCTCCTAATATTATTTTATGATCAAACAAACAAAAAAGAACGTATTTTATCCGATTCTTCATCCACGTGCCACGTGCTCTATAAAAAAAAAAAATTGAAATGCTGTGACTATAGACTACCTGACAATTAAATTCCAACATGAAAACGAATCTTTGATTCGAACACGACCATAAACAAGACCTGCATACACCTCGTGTAAATATTAATCTTCGATATTAACCCTAGGTAGACCACCGAAAAAAAACCACCTGGTGCCAAAAACGGCACTACAATGCTTTTTTAAGGAAAAAAACCACCTCGTGCCAAAAACGGCACTACAATGTTAAGGAAATACATTTAGTGCCGTTTTTGGCACGAGGTGGTTTTTTTTTTCGAAAAATGCATTGTAGTGCCGTTTTTGGCACTGGTGGTCTATATAGGGTTAAAAAGGATTCTAGGTACGTCGTATAGCTATGAAAATGTTAAACGGAAGCTACTCAAGATATAACTAAATTGATAACGTCTAGAGCGTGGACAAGCCGTCGCATACGTCTTAACGGTTCGTACCTGCCTATCGACCGGATACTAAAGAAATTGTTTCCTGCTCTCCTCAGTCGTCGCAGTCGCCAGGCACATATATTTGGTGAATTTGTTAAAGTCATTGTTGAAATAGAAAATTCAACATAAAAGGTATCCTTGGAGACAAACTGGTTCTTTGAATACAAATACGACAACCGTCAAGTGGGTGGATGATTTCGGCGCCGATATTTAATGGTCTTTTTCGAGTACCCTGCTGTTGGGTTTCTGTTCAAAGAGAGTAAAAAAATAGGCTTTTAGCATAGTGTTACGAAATCGAATTCGACCGCGTACAGGTACTTTTTTCATATACCTACGTCGAAGGCTGTCGTGTGGCTAAATGAAATCGTTTCTTTTTCTCAGCCCCTCTCTATCCCTGGATACTTCACAAAAAATGGATACTTTCTTCTCAAATAGTTTTTTTTTGCTTTTATTCTCTCATTACAAAACGAATCAGAGTAAAAGAAACCAATATCTTATTACAACGTTAAGACAAGAGTATGAGTTAATATAGAAAACGAAGCATAGAACAACAGTTAGTTTTTGTTTTTCATTGTCATTTCCTTCAGTATTATTATGGCTTTTCCATGTATTTCCTACTGGGTAATAGAAATCACCAACATGTACGTGGATTTTCATCAGTTTTCCATGCACTTTTGTTCTACAAGTACCCAGTGCGTTTTAATGATTTCCTTTTCACGGGCCATTGAGTCTAGTTAACGTTGATCATACCGAATGCGTATCGATAGAAGCAAACCACGGCGTTAAATTGGTTCGAAAACGACGGGAGTAATTATGCATCTAAAGTTTTAATTAGCTGCTGCGGAGCTGGAAACTGATTTTAATAAGGTGAGAAAATGAATTCGGAAACCGAGAGTGATCATAATGGAGAACTAATCGATCCAGCGAGTGAAAAAACCGTGCTCGTCAGCTTTTCGATGATTTATACGCGTATAATTATATGGTCTGTTGATGTATACGAAACGTATGAACAAGCTACATTGTAGATTTTATTTCGGCTACACGAAATTTTTAGAATATTTTCAAAAGCCGACGTTGAAATGAAGGTCGTAAACCTTGAAGAATCACGATTGGTTTTTATGTCGCCACTGGTGAGCACTCTCTCGGGTGAAATTCAAGATATTCGGTAACGATGTGTTTAAATGTTGATAGAATTCAACACTTTAGGCGTGTTATCATGACTTTATAATCTGGGAGTCGTCTCCGATCTAAGAATAGGTACGATAGATGGGCATGTGGCGTTGAATGTCACGACAGTAGCTTGTCATTTTTATGTTTACGTAATTGTGTTTGTATTACGAATACGTCGTCGAATTGAAACATTGAATTTGAACCGAACACGAGAGGAAATTGGTGGGATTTTTTTTGCCCTCGAGGGAAAAACTCGCAAAGGATTCATAAAAATGAATTGGTGGACTGGGACTTCCTTTGAGAATAATTACGTGTAAAAAAGAATATTTTTAAGGTGATCTCTTTTTTTATTTTCTTCAAAAATATTAAAATATAGGATAGAAAATTACTATATAAGTCAACTGCTCACTGCTCGTAACAATAACATATGTGATTATCTCTTTAAACTCGAATATAACAATTCGCATCGTTGTCACTTTTCGAGCATATGTGCTCTGGTAGGTTAGGTACATACGTATGTGAAAAAATAACGAATTATGATTAATGGTTAGGGTCATTGAATCACCGGTCATTACCAACGGGTTAAATAGTCATTGTTACACGCATCGAGAAATACATTTATAACGTTGTTAATAATTTTCGAAGTAGAAATTCTAAAGAAGGCGATTGAACGAGTTAACTTGAGTAGAAAATTAGCTGTCGTTTGTCGTTTAGCATCAGCTCTGATTTATATTGATTTCAACTGTACTTGGGTATCAATGGCCACCCAGAAATTGGCACCGAAGTGATTAAAATTTAATGAACCAAAAACCTCACACGATAGTTGATACTTCGTATGGAATTCACCTGGAAATTACACAGACGTGGCTCGAATTATCACCAAAATCGTTTAAAATCAGACGAATTGTTACCGAATGAATTACAGGGGTAGGCAAAAGTCAAGATTCGCAGTCGAAAGCACCCATTTGCGCATTACTCGTTTTGCTCCATTCTCAGGTCCAGCAAAAGTTAGTAATCGCAGCCAAGCAGAAAATTTTTGTAGTTTTTTTTCTTGGTTTTGCAAATTGGGATACTATGACTTTTGCCTACCCCTGTGTTTGAAAAATTAGAATTATCGTAAAAAGCAGAGACGTGCAGAGAAAATCCGAACCCGAGGAAAAAATTGAAGAGCAAAAAAGGCCTCACACACGGAGGGGGGCTAAATATCAAATCTTCGATTTTTGAGTTCCAATACTGCGCAAAAATCTAGGACACCCCCCCCCCCCAAAAAAAAAAAAAAAACGATATAATATCAAACTGTCAAAAAAGTTGAAAATATCAATCTATTAAAAAAAGTTTTTTGAGCCTCTCCTCAAGTTGAATATTTTCATTTTGATGTACAATGTAGGACACTTGTTAGAATTTCTGTAAGATCTTCATGAGAATATTTTCAAATTTTTTTCTCCAAAAAATTACGTCTTTGTTAAAAAATTTGAAATATTTCAATTTTGTAAAAATAGCAACTCAAATAAGTAGAACGAAACTTGAGAAAACAACCTTTTTTGGACATGAAAAATGCAATTTTTTTAAAGCTTATTCGCTCAGGCATGAACAAAATTCACAATAAGAATTATTTGAGACGACAGGGCAAAAAAAATGCTTCGTTTTCCCCCTCCCTCGAAAATCATTCTGGTATTTCAAGTCTAGGAAATTATTTTGTACCCTCCCCCCCAAAAAAAGCTTCCGACGCCTCTGACTCAAATGTTTTTTGGGCATTAAAACTCAGTTTTTTCAAAGCTTCGCCCTCACTTTGCTCAGGCATAAACAAAATTGCAATTTATGAAAATTATTTGAGGCGAAAGAGCCAAAAAATGCTTCTTTTTGTCCCCTCCCTCTGAAATCCTTGTGACATTCGAAGTCTTGGTACTCATCTTGTACTCTACGAAAAAAAAGCTTCCCAAATTTCATTAATAATACCATGCATGGTAATTAATCTATTTATTTATAAAAAGTAGACTTTTTCAACCTTGTTCACAGCAAAGGCTCTGGTGTTATGAGGGAACCATATGGTCTCTGGTGGGTTTTGATCAAAATTTTTATAAATAATGATTTTAGAGCACACGAGCAAATTTTTGTCTCATTCCGGGGGGAAGAGCTGAGGCCCCAAAATACGTGATTTTTAAGCTAAAAATTCCACCTCCGCGAGTTTTCAACCGTTTTTTTTTTCAAACTTGGTGCACAGGTAGAGACACTCGAAAAGAATGTATCCTGAAATTTTTAAAGATTTTTCCAACCACTTTAATGACTTTGAATTTGCCTTTGTAAATTTAAAACTGCCCCAAAGGGCACCATTTCGGGACGGACAGGAATTTTTTCTCAAATTTTCCAATGCACTGGACACACATCCCTCAAAATTTTTTTAGATTTTTTTCGAATGGTGTTGGAAGTTGATCAAATATTTAAAAAATCGAAAAACATCATAGAAAAGTTGTAATTTAAAGGAAAAAATATGATTAATTACGCCGGGTTTTTGAATATATGACCAACTTCTACTAATCGAAAAAATCTGAAAAAATTCTGGGAGGTATGAAATACCTACATTAAAAAACTGAAAAAAATGAGTTAGACCTTTTAGAACGATTTTTAATTTTCAAAATCAAAAAGGCCGTTAAAGTGCCCGGAAAAATCTGTAAAAATTTTAGTGTGCTCCCATGCAGCATATCTGCTTGATGGTTGAAAATAATTGGCTAAAAACTCGCGAAGATGAAATTTTTAGCTTAGAGATCACGTAGATATGTATTTGTGTGACCTGGCTCCCCTTGAGGTGAAATGAAAATTCTCCCTAATTACCCCAGAGCCTTTGAA
Source organism: Pseudococcus jackbeardsleyi (assembly GCA_038380155.1). Taxonomy (NCBI): domain Eukaryota; kingdom Metazoa; phylum Arthropoda; class Insecta; order Hemiptera; family Pseudococcidae; genus Pseudococcus; species Pseudococcus jackbeardsleyi. Next base: position 58,999,438 of record CM076238.1, on the reverse strand, counting down.
AAAATTTTCTACAACATTTTAAAGCATTTTCCGAAAGAGACCGTTTTATCATGCCCCCTCTTCTCTTAATTTTCAAAATTGTTCAAAAAAATTGAAATAATAGAAAAACTTTACCTAACATGCGAGATTACACAACTATTCATTCTTTGAATGGATTATTTTATTCTACAGATTTTTAAATATATTTTGATTTTCTAACTTCGGTTTGATTTCATAAATTATATTTTCAGCTAGAATAATTTTTTTCCAAATTTCTTAACTCAATAATGCAATAAAGGTACAGATAGCTAAATTTTTCTCAATATTTCCATTCAAAATGAAAATGTCAAAAAAAAGTCATCACTTTTAAGCAATTTTTGATTTTCACCAAATTTCTTACAATTTTAAATACAATTTTGCTCTCTTGAAAACATGACTTCATTGACTTCTCATATATATCACCAAATTTAAGACATTTTTCATGTATTATCCAAAATTTATCATTAAACAATTAAATATCAATCGAATTCATAAATGTCGTGCATCGAAAATTCCCCAACTATGTTTTCCTCAGGGTAATATTTTCAACCCCCATGTTGAAAGCAATTTGTAATATTAAAAAATATACGATTACCTTTGCCGAAAACGTTTCGCTACGAATTTATTAAAAGTTTACAACGGAAAAATGAACGCTTTTTCCTTAAAAACCGGTGATACGGTGCTTAATATTTGAAATTAAATTGTAGTCGGTAAAACAAGAAGTAGAAGAAAGCCTCAGTCGCGTATACGTTTTCATTCTGTTTCAGCTCGATGCGATGGTTTACCTCCGAAAAGAACACAAACCAGACTTTATACAAAGAGAAGGTAATATCGGTAAAAGCTTACTTTTTCATTTCCTCTTTTTGTGGTATACACAGATACACATACTTTATATTCGTGAACAATATCGTTTAATGACAAATGAGGAACCGAGCTCTCGTTTTATTTTCACCCATCCGCCCTTGTCTCCTTTATCTATTCGTATTACTTGTTTCGATTTAGCAAAATTACCGAGAAGGAGGGTGGTACTTTTGTGGATGATTGCACCGTTTTTATTCTCAATTAGTCGCGAAAAAGATGGGTCTGTGTGCATGTTCAATTACCTAATAACTTTGATGCTCGGTACTGCAACCACCGGTGGATTTTCACCAACAAAACATGCAATTTTACCCATATTCGTATACTCATAATAATAAAATATCTGGTACGACTTACCATATTTGGCAATATTTATAGAAGAAAATGCATCAAAGAGAAATTCGAATTTATCCGTCTCTGTAGCAAAGTGGCCTGGTTCAGTGTAAAATTATCCCAGCGAAATTCAACAGGTCGTCGGTGTGGTTCGCTGCAACAAAACGAACGAATATAATTATTAAGATGACTAATTGGTCTTGTGCATCGTTTTACAACTTCGAAGAGTCCGGCGACGTGCTAAACGCTTTTCTCAACTCTTCGATGTATCGATAAGCGAATGAAATTACCTTGACATTTAAACGAATAGAAAAGCATTACAAGTGTAACGTTTAATTACTTTTTTATACGGAGTTGCAATGATAAAATAATTATAGCGCGAGGTGTAAAATTAAACGTGTTATGTTTGTTGACATATTTCAAATGATTAATACAAGTGTAGGTAACCAAGTCTAGGTGTATTGCTTTCTCCTAATTAAAACACGTTCGTGATGACACATTCGATAAAAAATGGCTGTTTAGGTATGTAGGATTGTCAAATGTATACCGACACATTGAATACTGATAAACCAAACGCATTATGAAAATTTTCATCCATTTTTATCTCGTGTTTTCTTTTTTCTAATCTGATATCTGGTATCAGTTTTTATACAAGGTATGGGAATGGGTTGTCGGACGCCGAAATACTAGGTACGTAACACTTTCCCAATGTGTTGGGCTGTTTGACGTTTGGATCGATTAACAATAAATAATGGCCAAAAAAAGAACATATGTTACTGAAGAGAACGGGACAAGAAGAAAAAAAAGTAGTAAAAGTTGATACTATTACTATTATTTGCTGTTACTGCGCCTACGATTTATGATCCTTATTGCTAATTGTATTAGGTAACGTATACGTAGAGGTATGGTGTTGAAACAGTTAGCAGAGTTTGGTCGGATATGGAAGGAAAAAAACTCGAAATACAAGAATGTGTATTAAATCCGATAGATGCGTATAACAGGAGGAATATAAGTGGTAGGCTGATGTGAATATTTCTTACGGATCCGATTATCCGATGTACGCACTCGAACTAATCATTATGGCTATAAATCTCAACTTGAAGTATCTAACTTTCAATTATGTTTGAAAAGAGATTTTTCATAAATGAAAATATCGCTGGTTCGGGTATTTTTTGGCGGATTTTCTAGATTGAAAAATAGGGAACTATTATGAAGTGGAAACTTTTAAGGATGAAAAATGAGAGAGGGAATTTGAAGAGATTTCAAGAAAGAGAATATTGATTGTAAGGGGGCTTTCAAAGAGGAGGGGAACCGGTAAAATGGTAAAAAAAAACACCTTTTTTTTCTAGTTCTCAAAATTTTAGAAAAATAATTGTTCATTATTCTGTAAAAATTAACTGAGTTTGAGTTGAATAAGAGTAGAAATTTTTTCCCAAAAAAATATCCAAATTAGATGGGCATATAATTTTACCTTTTTTTGACTTGTGACGAGAAAACCAATCTCTCATCCAAACCCTTCACTCGTAATATTGATTTAAAATGATCATCCATGTTTACAAAGGAAAAGAGTACCCAACTCAAAGTGAAATTTTGAGCCGAAACAAAAATAAATCGAAAGTATATCATGAAAGATCATGAAAGTAACCTATATTAAAAATTTCAGGAGCTAAAGCTAATTTCTCAAATTTGGGTGCATTTTCTAAAATTTCCAATCACCTCATCGTCTTGCAAAATATGTATAAAAATCTGATCTAATCAAAGAAAAAATTTTGGAGGAATTTTGAAACCCCAGAAAATTTTAGAACTTTTCAGCACTCCAGAAAAGTTCATAAAAAATGGTCTACATGAACTTCAACACTTATAATCGCAGATAATTTTTCAAAATCAGCTTCGAATTCAAATCCACATTTTTTTTTTTAGGAAAACTTTCGGATAAAAAATATGAAGTTGAATCCGAAAATACAAATTTCGAAAAAAGATCTTTTTGAAGTTATCTAATTACCTAATGTCTATATTCTTTCATTTTGAATCAATTGAAAAAACTTCAGAATTGCAGCACAGGAAAACTCAACTAAATTCTTCAATTTTCGCAGGATTTTCGATGATTTTTCAGTTAATTTTCATTGATTTTCTAGAAATTTTTTCACCATTTCCTTTTCTGTGTTGTAATTGAGACTTTTTCCAGTGATTTTTGATAATTTTTACTTATTTATGAATGAAAGATTACCTTTTTTGCAATCAATTTTTGAAAAACAGAGCTAACTATTAATTTTATGCAACATTAATAACTTATCAAAAAAAATGAAGTTAATTTTCCATTTCTCTAAGAAGAGGCCAAGACTTGACAGAAGCATTTACCTAAAAATATTCTGGCTTCCGCGAGAAATTGCCGAAAACAATCCAACAAAAATTTCAAAATGCTTTCCTCTACTTCTCAAATCATCTCAAATTACTCGTGATTTTCATCTGAAAATCTTGACTCCCTCCCTCTCCTCCGCATGCTTTCATTCAGCGGCGCCCACAGATTTTCCGAGTGGTAAGGCAGAAATTTCAAGGGGGCCCCCAAATTTTGTCTGAAGGGGCCCCATTATATTGTTTAATATTATTTCTAATATTTTTATTTTCACGGACATTCAAATTTTCAACTACTACAAGGGGGCCCCACCTACCGGTGGGGCCCCGTGGGCGACCGCCCACGCGCCCCCCCGACGTGGGCGCCCCTGGAAACTTTCATTGAGTATCACTAATTTTGACATGGCGATTTGTAAAAGGACTTTTAAAAAAAGTTATTGAAGAGAAGAGAAAAAAATATTGATTTGGTAGATATGTAGATAATAAAAGGATAATTGGTAAAAAATCAAAAAGCCAGAATAAATTTTTTTTTCAATTATTCTGGTTTTAACAATACCTTATCTTTATTTGATATAATGAAAAAAATTAATTCATCAGTTTTTACAGGGTGGCTTTGAGGCAATGATTAAAAAAAATTATCAGGGAGAATGAAAAAGAAGCAGTAATTATATGTAGAGAGGATTATTGAAAAAAATTCGGGATCAAAGTTGATCCTAAAACTTGCTTCCACTTCGTTTCAAAATTTAAAATGCAATTGATTTTTTTTTTTCGAAAAATGAAGAATTGAAAATTTTTTTATTAATATTTGGTTTTAATATCTTTTTTTTAATGCAATGAAAAAATTGAAGAAAATGAAGAAAAAAATGAAGAAATAGAAATTTTTATGCGAAAAAAATCTATTTGTATTTAGGAATTTTTTCAAATTTGAAAGTAAAACTGGCAAGAATGAAAGGGTTAGAGCAAAATTTAAGATCAGAATTTCTTTTTGCAGGATTTCTAAACTCGCGCATTTCCATAATTTTTTCCAATCCTTTCGTAATTTTTGAAAAATAAAAATTTCTCAGATGAACTAGACATACAACGATAATTTCAAATAAAATCTCAAAAAAAAAAAGAGAATAATTATTTATTAACTTCCGGTAGATACTTTGTCAGTTGAACGAAATAAAAATATTGATATTTGAATGATTTTAAACTACCTAGGTTCAAAATACAAATGGCTGAGAGAGGGAAGAAACTGGGGCAAGATATTGAAAACAATTTTCAGCTATAGGTAAATTGAAATTCAGAAAAATTATATCCAAATTTTTAGAAAAGTATCTCATTTCGTAAATTTTTCAATTCGTAAACTGCCAATTTTTATTTTGGAGCAGAGGAAATTCTCTGTTGTACTTCTATTCGGTGTTTTTATAGCTGCTGAGCTTTGGAGAAATATTGGACTTTGAGGAAGATAGATGTTGATATTGAATTTTTTGAGAGAACGAGCTTATGGACAGAAAGTCGCGCTTTAAACATAATTCTAAGAGGAAAAAAATGCAAAAATTGTAATTTTTTAATATAAATTCAAATGAAGTGCATTTCGAATCTCCGATATATCTCAAGAAAAAGAATTGAAATTTCTTGCTTGTATATCTTTCAATTTTGAGGTAAGATTCTTACCTCATGAAATAGAAATAACAAATTGTAAATTCGGCTAAACAAGCATCACCGCAGCTCCCTACACTTTTATTTTTCCATCTTGCATAATATTATCTATCTGCAGTAGCTTTTATTCACAGTATGCCTATAATGATAATAAAAACAACTTTATTTAGTTTTAAAATTAAATTTTTTTTCAACCATCGGACGAAACAAAGCACCCAGATATATGATTAGACGGAGCTAGCGAGCTACCCATGTCTAACTCTGCATATAAACTATCCTTCTTTGTTTTTTTTCATCTCAAATTCATTTCGAAACTAATCATAGCTGACGTCGTATTTATGTACGAAGAATTTATGATGAATTATCACGCCCACCGTTGTCGCAGCGTTGACATCATTAATAAGCTAATAGGTTCATTTTTAATAACAAGCATGTCCGCGTGTATCATGTTATTACCCTAACCCTACAGTATGCTGCCGGGCAATGAAAATTAGTCGACTTTTTCCACGTAGAAATATTAAACTCGCATATTGTTCTGGAGGATATCACGATAGAAAACACGGTTAACACCTATAAGAAGTTTTTTTTTCGACATCGAAACCGATCTATGACATAATTTAATTCAATTTGAACCATACCGGGTATTACAACAGGGAATGGAAACCACATCGGTATCGTGCAGGCGTATAGGGATGTGTAACATGTACCCAGAACATATAAGCTTATAAGCCACAAAAATCTAAATTGCAAACGAAACCGAACCGGGGAAGAAACTAGTTTAAATTTTAATAGCTTCTAAAATCGAAACTTGTACGCAATTAACCTCGGTCAATTTTCTTTTCAATTTATCTTTCGGTAGGTTGAGTAGAATATCTGGTCGAATAGGTGTATGCGTGACGGCACTGACTTAAATCTTGCCCGAGTATAACATTATTATAAAACAACAGCTTCCATTTAGTAGTGCCTTCTTTCGTCCACATATGGAAGAAGTATTTACGCCTAGAAATATAATAACAGCTGCATTGAAATAAGAAAACGTAGAGGTAGTTTGATTCAGGTAGGTTTTTTTTTTAAATGCAGCATACGATCAGTGATTACAAAACTGTATCGGTTTTTGGTCGATCGTGCACGGAGTGGTGTAAAAAATCAAAAAATTTACGAATTTGATAGTTTTTTTAATAGGTATGTGCCCATTATTTCAATGAAAATTTCCCCATGCGAAATTTTACCTGGCTGTGACCTATGGGAACAGAGTCGAGGGTTCCCAAAAGAGAGTCTTTTTTTTTTTTAAAAAAAAAAAGACAAATTTTAAAATTTTCAACAATATTTTTTCTTTATACTCTCCAGGTATGAATCAGTCAAAATTGACTGATTGAATCGACAAAATTGAGTGACTGATTGAATCAATAAATTTTGATTGATTTCAAAAAGTCAGTATTAATTTTTACTGATTCAATGATGAAAATTCACTAATTGAATTGGTAATTTTTCACTGATTGGCAGTAAAATGTCGCCGATCAACAGGGGAATCAGGAATCTGACTGATCATCAAGGACTTGATTTTCTCTATTTCATCAGTCAATTTTTGGTACTTTCAACTGAATCAAATTAAGAGAGTATGGGCATTAATCACCCATTCAAAATTTTGAGTTTCTTTGCGAATTCAGATTTCTCTCTAAATCTGAATCAGTCAAAAAAGTGAAAATTGACTGATTAAACAGCGAAAAGTGTGCAACTGTTAATCAGTGAAATTTGACTATCAATCAGTGAAAAATTATTGATTCAATTACTCAGTGAAATTTCATTTTTGAATCAGTTATCTTTTTTTAACTACTGAAATGAATCGGTAATTGAAAAAAATTACTGATTCAAAAATGAAAATTCACTGATTAAATCAATAAAATTTTCACTGATTTCTACAGTTGCACACTTTTGGCTTTTTAATCAGTCAATTTTAACTGATTCAAATTTAGAGAGTTCCTATAGAAATATTTTTCGGAAGTTCACAAATCAATGTTAATTTTTGCCATTTTTCAGCAATTCGTGTACATTTTGGTAATTTTACGTGATAATTAAGTCCCCGTTAAAGAAAAAGTTTTCAAACCCGAATGTTGCGGGAGGGAAATTTTTACCGGAATTATCCATTACAATTTTCTTCGCCATTAATTTTGAGGAAAAAATGTACAAGTTGAAACCTAATCTTCCCAGAAAAATTTCGATTTTTTGTTCAAAGTAATGTAATTTTTTCACACAATAATCCATTAGAAGTAGAACACAATTTTTTTAATTTTTCTGAAAATTATCCTCGCGCTTTTTTCGAGCATATGAAACCTAATGCAAATAATAGTATACTTAAGAAGTTGAGGATTTTCACCCCTTCCCCCTCTATTTCAATAAGTATTCAACTGATTATTAAAAAAGTGAAGAAATTTCAGTTTTTCGATGACTTTTTTCCAAAATTTTTCGCCCTTGCTTCGTTTGGCTACACAATTTATTCTCAAAATGCGATGGTACGAACTCTTCCCGTATAGAAAAAAACTAATGGTGATTAATGGTGGCGAAAAAACCATTAGTTTTTAGTGGTAAAACTATTAGTAACGATTAATCACCATTAGTTTTTAGTGGTAAAACTAATGGTGATTAATCGTTACTAATAGTTTTACCACTAAAAACTAATGGTTTTTTCGCCACCATTAATCACCATTAGTTTTTTTCTATACGGGTTTTCTTTTCCATCATAGAAAAAATGAACTTTTTGAAGCGGAAAAAATTTGCCTTTCTCATTTACCTAATGTATTTTCAACAAATTTTCAATTTTTTTTGCAAGGGGAGGACCAGACCGGAGGAGGTCATTAAAATAAAATAGGCAGTTTTTTTTGGTAATTGATAGTCAGAAAAAGTAGAACAACATGCTCCTTCCTCCCCAGATTATTATGAAAATTTTGTCTCTGGTCAAATTTTTCAGTCTTTAAACGTTACACCAGACCAAAGTTGAACAAAATGTCATTACATCGATTTCATTCAAAATTTCTGACCTTACGATAAAAAATGACCATTTTACAATAATAGAAAATAATCATTTTCCGGTATTTCTAAAGAAAATATCATTTTCTGGCTCCAGAAAATGATAGTTTTTCGTCGATCTTGAAGAAATGGCTATTTTTTAATAGAAGAATATGATATTTTTTCCCCCAGTGTATCACAATCAGGCATGATTTTCTGTCCTGTCCTGGAAAAAAACTCCACGCAGTCAGAGTTGTTTTGGAAGGGGCGGGGGGGGGGGGGTCAAAGGACATCTCAGGAGGGGAAATAAAAATTGAATCGAATTAATTGAAACCTCCCCTCATTTCACGAAAAATTTATATTCAAATCTCAAGCCACAAGAATTTCTTTTTCTAAAATTTAATTTACTCATTCCAACTCTTCAAAACCATATTCTCGGCTACTTACAATATTTCTTGATAAAATTTTTCAAAAAAATTTTGATGGAAAATTTTCAAGACAAATGGTTTTGATGATTATGGGAAGCAATAACCAGTTGGCAGTACAGCTGTGAACAATTTTTGAAAATTTCACTAAAAAATTAAAAATATTATACAAGACGACCGAAAAATTTTGTGATTTGTAATTTTTAAAGCTTGAATTTAGTAAAAATTTAATCTTTAAATTGAAGATCAACAGCTTTGCGACCACTTTGTAAAAGGCGAAAAGTATATCCAATTCTGAGCAGAATCAGTACAGAAACTCAAAAAATCTCATCTTTTAAAGAGTGACCAATGTTTCTAGCAGATGATACTATTCAGAAGTTATAAAGACTGTTTTTTTTATTACAAAACTCTGAGGCTTAACTCCTAAGTACGATTTTGTTCTTTTCTGAGAGCAATGAAGACAGGGCTCAAATTTTTTTAGAAAAATCTCATTCTCAAAGTAATCTAATTAACTTTTATCCACATTCGTGATCTGTTTTTTTATCTATCTTAGTTGATATTCTTTGCACTCAAAAAACCAAACAACAGTTTCTGACGAATTTTCCAATTTTTGATTATTTATTTTTCGTAAAAATGAAAATTTTGAAAAATGTAATCTCATAATAGGCTGGTGAAAAGTTCGATTCATTTTCAGAGCCTTTAATTTTTTAAATGTGAGTTTGGAAAATTCATCAACTTTGCCGTTTGCCAACTTCGATCAAAATTTGTAAAAATTCTAAGTGCCAAAAAATTATGAAAAAAATATTACCTACCTATTTGTTCAGAATTTTTAATAAAATAATGAATCTTTATCTTTGTCGGTATTTCAAAAAATGCTGTCGTTTGAAATGAGATTTTCAAAGGCAAGATATTTTTAAAAGAGTTTTAATTAGAACTAAGGAATCTACATAAATAGAATTTTCAAAATTTTCAAAGATTTTGAATGAATATTTGTCAAATGGGAGGATGCTCTAGAGGAAGCATTTCCATACTTTCGTTTTTCACAAGGTCAAGGCTGGCAAATTTTCCGAAGAGGAATGACTGTTCCAGGGGACTATTGCCTTCCCCCCACCCTGTAGCTATGGGCCTGATATCCTGATTTTTAAAACTCTCGGACTTTTCCCTCGAGTTCGATCGCAGCTAAAAAAAAATTCAAAGCAACTACCGATTTATCTACTCGAACAGCTCATTAGATAAAAACAAAGGTTCAAATGACTCGATCTTATTACGTAAAAATGCGTCGGTTCGAATCTAAAAAAAAATCACGAACACAAAATCAAGCATAATCCGGACGCCTTGGGGCTCAGCCGAAGCATTTTATAACTTCCACAGAAGTTAGGAAGCGGCTTTATAATTAACAATAGGATATTAAATTATTTTAAATAGACTCGTATAAGAGAAAATCGTTGACAGCAGGTTGAATATGTTCAGCTATTGTTTTATAGACTCGGATAAATTATTATTTAATCGATTGTTTCGCTTGCTCTCTCGTGCATAATCTTTTTCATCTTTCTACTGCCGACGCAAAGTTATTTAATAAACACAATTAAATTTCTTGAGAATAGCTGTTTTTTTTTTGCTCGGAAAAACATTATAAATTGAACTAGAAATACCGCACTACAGCTTCTCAACGAGTACCTATCCGAGGATGAATATAATAGGTACTGGTCGAGCAGGATTGTAGAGAACCGGTGAGGAAAAATGCTCGACCGAATGGGTCATTAGGGAAATAGTTACGAAATGTTGAACAAAGTATAAAGCTGGTAAGCAAAGACAAAATATCAAGTTGGCCGGGCTACTTGGTTTAATTTTAACAGGTCATTTTGCTCATAGAATAACCGCACAGCATTTACAAGATGGATACATGAACGGAGCCAGGTTTCATTTTACACACACTGCATGGCAAATCCTTCAGGATTTCTGTAGCTGAGGTATACGATCCGCATGTACTACGAAATAGAACAAGAACGCGCAGCCTTTAATAATTATTTAAAAGACGCAACCCTTTTTACTGCCGCGGCGCATAATTTATACACGAAACAAAGTATCGATAGCGAGGAGCACGATACCGGGCCGGAGATTTCGATTAAAATGAAAATGCATCGTGGATGCCGGCCTTAGGCCACATCTTACTCCCATTACCACATTTCAAATCACCCTAGAACAATACTATCTGTGGAAAATCAAAAATACTGAATTAATTTTTTCTTAATTCGGCTTCTCGATAATTAAATTCAAAAGAATAGCGAACGTATTCGGAGTATGGATGATTTGGCTGCAGGCTGAAATGCATCGTACGCTCACGTACGTGTTTAGAAACCACTGTTTGACTAATGTTTAACCGCTCTTTATTCTACCCTGGGCTATATACGAGGTAACTAATTACAGAGAAGCAGTCTTCACTAGTCCGAGAGTCTTGTAAAGAAAAACGCATTAACTTCAACCTGCACCACACTTTGGAAAAAAATACGCCCGGCTACCTACTATTTTTCTACCATCGTGTACCTCGCAGATGTTCCTCTTTGGTTTATCTATACTCATCACCAAGCGTGCGCGGCGAGCGGCGATATCCACAGCCTTGGCGCCATCAGCGTTTTTCTTTTACTTGTTTTTTTTTCTCCTGTGGATAGATATACCTACATTTGGACGTAGGTATAGGTACCACTAACCGCAAATGATCCGTGATCTATTTTTCCAGAAAATATGGATGGTAAGTTTGATGCATGGCGTTTGCTAATCCTCCAGATGTACCTTTCTAACTACGATCTAGTGTGTTGGAAGATGGTGATGAGTTTTTTGAAGGGTTTGGAGCCGAAATTGAGCAAAAGGTGTGCGATAGTGTTGCTTGAGGGGAATTGTCGACGAGGTTGATAATTTACCAATTTTTGGTGAAAAAAATTCAATAAGTAGATTGGCTTCTTTCCTGGAACAGCCAGATGTTTGGTGAATGTAGGTAAATTATGCTGATTAGCCCAGTCATTTTAGGTCTGAACCTCAAAAAAATTCTTGCGCAGCTGAATTTCAGATAATTTGTGTAAAATTACCTCCTACACAATATACTAAAATTTGCACTCCGCAAGTGTCTGGCTACCTCTGTAAGGAGGTAAAAACCGCACTCTCTCATTCTGAATTGGTGAAAAGTCACTAATGACAGTCAAAATGCAACATAGGCAAAATCAGTAAAATTCACCGATTTTTATAAATGACTTTCACTGATTTTTTTAAAGCTTTATATTGATTTTTCAAAGATTTTCATTTCACTGATTTTTCAGCTAAAGTCATGATTTTTACCAGGGATCCCGGAGGGAGGGATCTGGTCCCTCCGGCTCCGAAAATTTTTAAAAAATGCTTCCGGCTCCAAAAAATTTTAAAAAGTGCCTCCGGCTCCGACTCCAGTAAGGTTAAAAAGGCTCCGGAGGGCCCTCTTGAAGGGACCCTCCGGAGGCTCTCTCCAGGAGGGCCCTGCGACGATGAAAAATCAAAAATTTTGTAGAATTATCATGAAAATAAAACTACCATTACTTTTTGAAAAACGAAAAACAAGTCATTTTTAACTATTGTCGTAAGCAAAACAATAACGGACAATTTTGATAGTTTTTAGGGAAGAAAAACTGAAAAATTCCTAGTAGTAAAATTAAAAATCAAAGAAGGGACCTCCGGAGCGAGGAGCCGGAGCAGTTCCTACGTGATCCCTCCGGCTCCTTTTCAGTAAATTTTTACTGATTTTTCAGCTAAATTCATGATTTTTACTGACTTTCCACTTATTTTCCAGATCAATTTGTTTTAAGGGGAAAATTCTTTACTAATTTTCTTCTGTGCTGCAATCCCGACTGTATTTCAATGATTTTCAATAATTTTCACTGATTTATAAATGAGAGAGAGCACCCTCAAAACCAGTTTTTTGCGTTTTTCATCGAAAAATAAGTTGAATATAAAATTTTTAGCGGAATAAATTTTTTCCAAGTTGAATTCCCCATAGAAATGTTATAAAACTTGTTCGAAAATTTTACACAAATTATGTGAAATTTAGCTGCGCATGAATTCTTTTGAGGATCAGTTCAGACCTGAAATTACTGAGCTAATCGTAAGATGGAAAAATAAAAATCCAGGAGATTTTCTAGATGACGGAATATACCATTGGCGATGCCAGAAGCAGAAGGAAAAAATAATTTTGTATTGAAGAAAAATCAAACAAAATTATAGGATTTTTGAAAAATTTTATAAAATTCAAAAATATTGTAGAGAAGCTTCTTCTGTCCAAAAGGATTTCGGATTTTTTCCCATTCCTGGCAATTATACATGCCCAGTGCAAAACCTAAAAAAAAACCTCTCTCCCCCTCCCGCGCCTCCTTAGTAATACAATGAAAAGGATCATAGTCAAGTGACAGAAGATCGCAGCATTGATGAAATATTTTGAAATCAGTGTTTTTGAAAACTTGGATTTCAAAACGTACGACAATTTTTTTGGTCAAAGTTATCCCTCTTTTTGGGTGGTTTTACAACTTCTGAATTTTTCTAACAATTATGAGTATTTTAAAAAATGAACATGGAAAACTCGTAAAAATAAAATGTATCAATTCATCATTTATGAGCCAAAAAAAAATTGAAAGATTCCTATTCAAACACAGTTTAGAATTTATCGGAAATCTTGAAAAATCATGGAAAATTCCATCCACACAGTCAACTCAAGCTTAAAATAAGAACATGCATAAAAAACTAACTTTTAGAATACTATTTCAAATTATTATTTCCATTTTCCACGATACTTTTACAGCTCGCTGCAATTTTTTTGTCGAACAGTTGGTAATTTTCACATAATAAGACACCGACGTGAACGTTAGTTTTTACAAATACTGTAAAATTTCCATCATTAAAATTGAATGAAATTTACTACAGGGTAGAATTAAATTCTCAAAATTTTGTGTACCCATGTAAAAAAGTTGAATAAGAAATCTTTAATTCCACTATCTACTTCGCTATTTAGCTATCTATTTGCAACACATTTCAAAGAAAAACTCCAACGTGAATGGCTAAAACCGTAATTAAAATAACTAAGTTAAATAGGTACCTATTCTTCTGCTGAAATATTAAGAAACTAATTACAAAACGAATCGAAATCGATGAATAAATAGATATTTCACAGAAAACATTAATATTGCACCGCTTCATTATTATTGGGAAATTGAATATTTCTGTCATTAAATTACATAAAATAGCTTTCAAAGTAACAATTTTTGTCACCAGTTCAATCATCACCCTTGACAAGTTGAAAATAACGTAAAGCGTACCTACAATATTTTGATCGTTATATAATAAATGGTCAAAGTACCTAAGTATACTTAATGGTATGCTCTACCTTTCTCATCAACGGAAATTTTAGAATAAAGATATCGTGAACATTATGTCATTGTGCTTTAAAACATTATCTTTGGAGGACTATTTGAGATAAATAAAAAATTTAGCATCAGCAGGTGAAGCCTCACTTGAAAATTTTACAAGTTCATCGAGTAAGATATCAAACTCAACATTCTTTGACCCTCTAAATCAATTTTATGAATTAGATTGACTTCAGACGCAAAATTGGGAACCCAAGGAAGACATAATGTATACAAAGATTGTAAATATGTATAACAATCTGCACATGTTTGTGATTCCTTGAATCCATATTCTCCCCAAATCCAAAATTTAATTAATCCTCTGGAAGGAGAAGAAAGATTCCGGCGAAAGTTTTCTAATTTTGGTCCTATTCCTATCCTTGAGGTTGAATCTCAATTTTGGGTAAAAAATGACTCTGAAAACTAATTTAGAAAGTCAAAAAACATGGATTTTAATATTTCATTCGATAAAATTGATCAATTTTCAATTTTTGTCAAACTCCACCTTTTCAAGGGGCCAAATTTGCGTTTGGAGTAAAAATGATTCGAATAATGAATTCAGAAGATCAGAAAACTTTTATTTTGATACCTATCTCACTAAATGAGTAAAAAATTTTCAAATTTTAGTTCCATTTCCTCACCCTTAGAAAGTCAACCTTAAGGTTTGAGGTCAACATTTTTTCAGAAATTGATTCAAGAGTTTCAGAAACTCCCTAAAACCCATTTTTATTATTTTTTTCGAGTATTTTTGTGAACTTTTTTCATGTATTTCCATTGTAACTTGCAATTTACACAGAGTTTCCCCTGCCCCCTCCCTTAGAAAGAAAAACACGTTTCTAACTAAAAAAAAATCATTGATTCTTTCGGAGATGAATTATGTAATTTCGAACTTTCAATCTTGTTTTCTTTAAAACTAAAGGCTACCTCATTGCAATTTTTGATTTTTTTTGTTTTCTCAGAAAATACCAGCTTCTTTTTTGGTTTTTTGTTTTCGACACTATCAACTTTTAAAGTAAATTTTCTCAGCGAATTCGGTCAAAATTCAGAATTTTATTCGATTCATCCCATTTTCCAAATTCATTTCGATATTCTGCTACATAAGTGCCGATACAAAAAATAACCCCCATTTCCCATGCATAGATGTCGTTTCTTTATTAACATTCGATACGAGTGTCTGAAACGGCGAACTTACAGTCCTCCGTTTTGTTTTTATTGTTTTTATAAACCAGTTAGTATAAAAGATGGTTGTTTTCGAAGACATGTTCTTATATTGTAGAATGGCTGCAGTTCGACGTGTATGTGTACATTTACCTGACAATGTGCCTGTAAATTTTACAAGCTTTACGTGATTTGTTTTCGAAACTAGGTAACGATTCTTTTGAAAATTATCGTATGGTTTTGAAAATTCAACCCAGTATACGCAGATTTCATTTCGCGCTTCGGTAATAATGTTGTTACTCGACTCATGAATACTTAACGAGCCGCTGAAAAGGTCAAATCCTTAGTTTCGCGATCATGATCGCGTATACCAGGGAAACGAAGCAGGCAGGACGCAGGTATAACGCCGCGGTGTCGAAATGACTAGATTATATCGAACGGCTACTATAATACTACATACCTTGTGTTAATGAACTTGAATCGGCTCGGCGACGACTGACGAGGCGCGAATACCAGCAGAATGTATTTTCATTTACGTAATGACGGAATGTTTTTTAGTAGCGAGTCGCCCAAACCAGTTACCTGAATAAGAATGTAGCTAGTTATAAAACCATCTACTTGGAGAGTCATTTCTCCTTATTAAACATAAGTTTATACGTACCGGTCATAAAATGATGAAAGAGGAAAAAAAATCTAATCAAATTAAATAGTGAGGCTCGATACGTTATTATACATGGTTCCGATTGATACATCGTCGCTCATCAACTTGGTAGCGATATAAGGTCTCGATAACATCGTTATTATCTATTAATAATAATAGCATAGGATACCTGAAAGAAAAAAAAACGTAAAAAAATAACCTCATATACGTGATTTTATAAACAAATCGATAATTTAAATGAAAAACGCGGCTTTGCTCGGCGGATTCGTCGAAGGGCATCTACTTGTTATTAAACTCGTACGTCGATCGTTTCGATGAAAACGCCGAAAGAAGAATAGACCTTTTTCCATACATTGTTTACTCGTATCATTTATTCGTATGAAATGGAATCAGAATTACGTTACATTAAATTACTAAAATGTCGTATCTTGGCGCAGTTTTGTATGTACACGTTGGTGATATATTTGAGCAGAGCGACGGCTGCTGCAGGCTGCACAGATACAGATGGAAATTATCACTGTCAACCTAAATCTATACGCCATTACCTTGCTCATTGGTAAATATTTATTTATGTTTTCGAACCCTTTTGCAATAATTTTCCAAATACATCGCGTTACTAACCGATTTGAATTTAAATGGCGAAATAAAAAATTTCAATTCCGCAGGTATCAAAGGAAAATCTTCCATTTTTGTAAAATAAATCGAAACTTATCACCGGCATAGCGAAGACGAAATATTATCTGAAAGGATACCAAGCTAGGTCGTACCTGTAATATAAAAGAAACATTTCATCTTTTAGAAGTAAAATTCAAGAATTCAACGGTATAGTTGCAAAGCAAAAAGTTATATATAGAGTATAAATTTACTTGATATTTTTAACAAATCTGTAGACTGGCTGGATACCATAACCTCACATGGTGGAATTTTCACATTGATAATGTACTAATATGCGGAGAATCTTTCGGCAAAGGTTTTCGTAACAAGTGTTCGTTTTCGATTTCGTGCCTTGAATACCGTTAAACTTTCTGCGTCAATTTCTACGCTGGCACATATTCCCACATATGAACTTTCACAGCGCCTAGATTCATGAAAAAAAAATCATCGCAAAATAACAAAAACTTTCGAAATGATTTCGCGATAAAAATATATATCGAGAGTTCGATGTTATTTTATTTTCTAACGAAGATATCGTTTGAAAAATGGCAATAGAGAATGTACCGACATAAATATTAGCTTTAATGCGACCGTATGGTGTGTCATAAATGATGAATTGACCGTTTGAAATTTGTACATAAATTTCGGCGAATTTTCCATACCAACTTGTCTATAGGATTACGTTTGTTTACGTAGGTACCTTATACGAGATAGTATATCATTTCCAGGCAGCGAAGCTTTGTAGGCGTACGATAATTAAAATTTCGTACGAATTTGTGAAATTTTCCAAGCAAGTGTTTCGATTGGATGGATTCTTCTCGTTGGTGGTGAATTTTCATTCCGAAAGATGAACCTGAACACAGGAAAAATTTATTACAACGTAACCCTTTTTTAGTACCGAGACCCTATTGCGTTTATATGATTAATAGAACGAAGAGGGGAAAAAACCCGCAGACTGATACCGAGACCCTAGAAGTCTAACCTGAAATACGATGAATTATTAAGTAAATCCGGAAAAAATCATAATTTTTATCACGTATAAGATTATATCGAGTAATGTGTGCACAGGTGTGTGTGTAAATGTACACTTTATTTGACACTCAATAAAAAGACGAGCGCCTTAAAACGTCTCCAGTATAAACAAAATTTCTTCGGTAATCTCGAATATAACCGCGATTCGTAAACTTCTCGCTGGATCCATATTAACCGACGAGAAGTTATCTGACGAGAATAAAAATGTATTTTTTTATATAAAACAATAAAGGAAGAAATTCGAAACTGTGGAAAGGTTTTTCTTTCCTATTCGTTTTCTTATAACGAAGAATATATAACCGACGGGGTATTCTCGTTTTCTATGCATCTAATTTTACTTACATATTCTTTAGAATTTAAAATCATTTTACAGCCAACTTCCGAATATATGCGCACGCAACCATCATTCTGTACGTGATTCCAATCAGTGCTTTCCAAGCTTTTTTCGGTGGAAATTGACGTTGAGCCTTGCATGATCACTATTACACGCTTCTGGTTCGGCTAACACGCGAACAGGTGTTTCGAGTTGAGGTGTAGCAATTGTGGAACGATTCTGCACGTGGTTTGAAGAGATGTCCGAATGTAGTCGGGTTCTGCGCGGTTATTCGTTGGAGGTTTCCTTCTGTATTAGCTAATTACCTTGGATTGGCGGCTCCAGCTAGCGAACTGCACGATCAATCCGATTGTTTCTAGCGTATTTATTAATGGATATGTGCATGTTAGTCGATAGAAACGCAATACTGTAATCGAAATTAACAGCTTACTTGGGTTAAGTATAGTCTGGTATGTTTCAATAAACTTTAATTGTCAATTATGCAGCTTCGTTCGGATTTGCGATGCTGGCTGGTTGCTGTAACTTCGGCTTCGTGTAACTTCTTGGGCGGGTTTGTTCGCGAAATTTGTATCTGTAATAATAAATTATCTGTTAACCCGATGCTATGAAATTAAAATCTTCATTGTCATTGAATAGTTTTTCCAATTTATGAAAAATTTTTTTAAAAAAATAATTAAAAAATCAAAAGATGGTTTGTTTACAGAAAAGTAGATTATTTTTTTGTTTTTTTTTATGCAGCAGTGTTACCAACATATCTTGAAATTTTTTTATTACGTTATTTTTTACGTCATGCAGTTATTTTTTTAAGCTCACGTCAAATCACGTAGTCAAGAATCACACCCCATTTTGTATTTTTTATTTTAATTTTTTTTTATCAATGCTTCGATGCGGTTCTAATCTTTATTCAGAAAATTGAAAATTTTAAAAAGTTAGTCTGTTTTTTTAGTATTGAATTGAATGACTACACGATTGTGACGTTCCAACTCAAAAACAACCCCAAAAGGACTCCTAAGAATCCAAGATCAAAGATTATCAATTATGTACTTACACTTACCTACATACCAGAGCTGTAAGCGAGGCAGTCATTTGTACCCGTCCACCGCCTCGCGCAAAAGCGAGGCGGGTGTAATACCGTCTACCCGCTTTTCCATACCCGCTTACCCGTTTGTTACGTCATCATTCATAAGCGAGGCGAGTAGAATACGAGTATACCCGCGGTATTACCGCGCGCGTACCGCTCGACTTTGCAATGAAAACGCATCTCCGGAACTTTGAATTTTTATAGCTTTCGTTTGACGACCAGGGAAACTTTCAAACCTATACTATCTTGTAGATAATTTCACGTAGATCATTTTCCTTACTTCAAAAACCTATGTCCTCGATCGATATTTTTAGTTATTTTAATCTAAAGTAAAAAAAGTACGAAAGGTTTACAATGAAAACGCAACTCCGGAACTTAGGGCTTTTATAGCTTTCGTTCAGTTATCAGGCAAACTTTCAAACCTACACTATCTTGTAGAGAATTTCACGTAGATCATTTTCCTTATCTAAAAAACCTATGTCCTCGATCTTGATTTCGAGTTATTTTAATGTAAAGTGAAAAAAAATACGAAAAGTTGGCAATGAAACTGCATCTTCGCCACCTTCGGAACTTTGGGCTTTTATAACTTTCGTTCAGTTATCAGGCAAACTTTCAAACCTACACTATTTTGTAGAGAATTTCACGTAGATCATTTTCCTTACCTAAAAAACCTATGTCCTCGATCTAGATTTCGAGTTATTTTAATATAAAGTGAAAAAAATTACGATAAGTTGGCAATGAAACTGCATCTTCGCCATCTTCCGAACTTTGGGCTTTTATAACTTTCGTTCACTTATCAGGCAAACTTTCAAACCTACACTATTTTGTAGAGAATTTCACGTAGATCATTTTCCTTACATAAAAAACCTATGTCCTCGATCTAGATTTTGAGTTATTTTAATGTAAAGTGAAAAAAAATACGAAAAGTTGGCGATGAAACTGCATCTTCGCCATCTTCGAAACTTTGGGCTTTTGTAGCTTTCGTTCAGTTATCAGGCAAACTTTCAAACCTACATTATCTTGTAGAGAATTTCACGTAGATCCTTTTCCTTATCTAAAAAACCTATGTCCTCGATCTTGATTTCGAGTTATTTTAATGTAAAGTGAAAAAAATTACGAAAAGTTGGCAATGAAACTGCATCTTCGCCACCTTCGGAACTTTGGGCTTTTATAACTTTCGTTCAGTTATCAGGCAAACTTTCAAACCTACACTATTTTGTAGAGAATTTCACGTAGATCATTTTCCTTACATAAAAAACCTATGTCCTCGATCTAGATTTTGAGTTATTTTAATGTAAAGTGAAAAAAGTACGAAAAGTTGGCATTGAAAATGCATCTTCGGCACTTTGGGCTTTTATAGCTTTCGTTCAGTTATCAGGCAAACTTTCAAACCTACACTATCTTGTAGAGAATTTCATGTAGATCATTTTCCTTACATAAAAAACCTATGTCCTCGATCTAGATTTTGAGTTATTTTAATGTAAAGTGAAAAAAAGTACCCGAGTAAAAAGGTAATACTCGTCATACCCGTGTTGACCAACAAAAGCGGTGGGCGAGTATACCCGTCTACCCGCTTTTTTTCAACGCGAGTATCTCGTCAGGGCCCGCTACCGCATTTCGACGAGGCGGTGGACGGTGGAGCGCGGTATAGAGCTGCCTCGCTTACAGCTCTGCTACATACATCTTCAAGACATTGGCATGGGCGATAACATTTTCAATCTTCCAGATCATCCAGATGAATAAGTAAATCTTGATCCATCAAATAACTACTAATAAGTAACATTAGACATCTATTACTTGACCTAACGAACGAAACAAAGAGATGAAATTTACTTAAAATCTTATTAATTTCACTTTTTTGTTTCACATGCAGCATAGGTACAGCAGTTTTGCTCAACGTCAGTGGGGACGTAATGCAAATGAGCTACTTTCATACGAGCTGATCTTGAACCATTGATTACTTAAAGAACCTATACCTACCATGTCCTGTACATTTTAAACTTTACGAGCTTTGGAAATTATTATTCGCCGGTAGTATTTATTCATCTCACTGGGTGGTAACTTTGTACTCGATACTTTAATAACTCATTTATTTGTGCAAATGAAAATAATATGCACGGTATTTACAGATAGCTACAGGTATGCCCGCGGATATGAAGTACCTACCAAGCCGGCCGGCCGGAAAACTCGAATGAAGAATATTTTCGAACCACTGTATAGTAAAATATTCGCGTCGTGTAAAGCCACAGAACTAATAATTACTTTTTAAGTATTGGAAGCCGGTTCTCCGTAGCTTAGTACATGTTGGCCGTCTTTTCTTTTCTATCTTCCCAGAACACCTGGCTGATAACGTTGAAAAGGTAACAAATATGTATTCATTATGAATCCGTTGATGAATAAGTTACTGTATTTTTTAAAACGTGTGTTAATTTGTTAGTTTTGTGTTTTTTACACCCTTGAATTTGACTTGAAATATGTCCGCGTACTCTGAAGAAATCTCTGCTAGTCTGTGTATGTCTTTTAATTATACGTTCCGATGAAAGGACATTGTTGACAAAGAAAAAGTACAAATCTTTAGACGGTTTAGTTAGGAAATTGTTGTATTGTGTGGCGTGTTCTTAAAAAAAAAGAAGAAGAAGAAAGAATGAATTCACAATGAAACGAATGATTTATTGCGTAGAAATCCGATATTGGGCGTCCCTGAATGTGTTTCTGTATGCAACTTATATTACTTACCGAGAAAATGATTTATTAAACTTTTTCTCCCGTCCCTTGTAAAAGTGAATTTTGCCAATGCGATAATTTCTTCTAGACTGTGATAAATTGAACGATGTAATTTTTTGTTGGAAATTAAATGAGTCTATACTTTGTTTCTAGTTACCTTCGAGGAGGAAATCAGATACCGAAGTTTGTTGTGTACGCAGATAGCTCGCAGAAGAAGATAGAAGTCAACGTTATGAAGCCTCGAACAAAAAAAAAAACTGTTTAGACATATGTAACTGTAGGTATCTACGATTAAACAAACATATCGTTTACTCAGCGTTGCTCGTGTAGCTGGATTTCCGTAATCCTTTGAAAAGGATTAGTAAAGTTGTTAGTTTAGGATTCGACAGGCAACGTTTTTCCGAGGAACGAATTTTTTATGTGGTTTTCAATTTACTCGCCATCAACGTAGTATTTTTTAAACAAAAAATTATGGTAAGACTTTTAGTCGGGTAACAATTTAGACGAATATTTTATTACTCTGCGTTATTGCGTTTATAAAATGCGAATGTTCCCCATTTGCGAATAGTATATAATTTTGTTTATTTATAAACGCATTTTTAATTGAATCTATGGCAAGAAAAAATTTAAAGCCGATATTGTAGTGCGGTATTAAAAGCTAAAACAAGGAAGAAATTTTATTAAAGAAAATAAATTTATAAAAAATTTAAATTTTAAATTAGCATGTCCTCTTATTCGTTGAATTTCGATGAAATTAGAACTACCGCCGTAATTAATATGGTAAATGAATTTTAGTTTAATAATTATATCAGATCTTATTGCGAAACTATGAAATTAGAATTACCATAAATCATAGAATCTTTAGTTATGGATTCCTTGGCAAGTTTAATTTAAACAGTCGTTCGATATGAATGCTGCTTAGTGCTTTGTTTGTGGGATCTCTCGATAGAAGTTTCATTTTATCTGGTAGGTATTTTACATTTTTCCTTCTTTAACAACTATTGAAAAAAATGTTTCTAAAGAAGGACACCCAGTGGTGGTCCACTTGTTGTTCGTGATGAAATTATCGATATTAATAGGAGTGTATAGCTAATTTAAAAATCGACGTACGTATAATTACCCTGAAAAATGTCATTTTTTGTGGCATATTTCGTGCCATCTATAGGTTGGAATTATCAGTTCGTGTTTAATCTCTTAATTAAAATTATACATTTCGTTTGATAATTTTTTTTTACAACCAACACGATATGTG
This sequence comes from Pseudococcus jackbeardsleyi, assembly GCA_038380155.1. Classification (NCBI taxonomy): domain Eukaryota; kingdom Metazoa; phylum Arthropoda; class Insecta; order Hemiptera; family Pseudococcidae; genus Pseudococcus; species Pseudococcus jackbeardsleyi. The sequence continues at coordinate 58,976,495 of CM076238.1, read as the reverse complement.
AACGTTTACCAACGAAAAACTTGGGTTAAATTATACGTTTGGTGTGTTTAATCGCATACATTATTAGCCAAACAACACTCTAACTTGCGGAGAAAAGATTTTTTAAAAAGAAAATACTAAAGTGGGGTCTATTCTTTTGTTTATAAGCTAGATGCATAAAATTAATTGCAACGTCGATGAGGATGAATTAATTGAGGTAATTAACAAATTAACTTTCATCGTGTTATTATAAAATCATTTTTTATTGCTCTTATTTCAGTTAGGTAGGTACATTTCGTTGAAAGTAGCAATAATTATGTGTTAAGATAGTACATACGAAAGGTGTCCCAAAACAATTGATAGTTGCTCTCTGATTAGCTCACACCGTCCCTTTCCTTAGATTCTTAACATTCATCTTTTTTCTAATTTAATGACTTTTTTTTTTAGGGATGATGGCTCAGGGTCCAAAAAATCACGAGAGATTAATTTGCCAAATGTTTTAAAAATTTAAAACAAAAAAATTGCCTAATGAAATTTTTTCATTAAAAACATACTTAATTATGGAACCTACTCGAGCCAATTAAAAAGTTTTAAATTGCAAATTTTAGTTTTTTTTAAAAAAAATGTACGAAATTTAGACCTTCTTTTGAGCACTCATAATCGAGTCGAGAAATATTTTGATGAAATTTATATTGTACAAGTATACATATAAGTACATACCTATCTATTAATTTTTTCAATATTCTTAAAATATTCATCTTCATGCTCGATATATTTTTACATTTGTTTAGTCTTTTCCTGCTAAATTTTGTTGAATTCAAATTTTTCTTACATCCTTCTTTCTTACCAGATTGAATTTTGATAATAATTCTCCTTTCGGATGCATTTTGGTAACTTAAAATATTTGTTGTGCTTCCTAACAGTTGAATTTTGGTATTTCCTCCTTTTTAAAAGTACTTGCAGGGTAAAATTCTGGTGATTATTTTAGACCTCTCCAGCTTTCAAATTTTGAGACCATCGATCTCCCCTGAAAAATTTATTGGGAAAAGGTTAAATTTTGAGCACTCGATATTAACTTCTGCGCTAAAGTGTACAGAGCTTATACGAGAGGGAAAATATCTGTAATTTTGAGTTTTGGGTCACCCTTAGTTATATAAGTAGAACGGAACTACTGTAGCAAATAACTTTTTAAGTATCCTCGACACAATACTCAATATTAAAGAATATAAACAACGGAACGGTCGAACAAATTGATGAGATTTTTTCTAAAAGTTTAAGTAAGTATAAGCACATAGTTGTTGGTTAAACTGAAATCGATGAAAAGTGGATAAAAATTGTACGCGGATTGCGAGTGTAGTTTTTGCTCTCTTGAGGTGTTAGTATTATCTCCTGAAATACTTATACATGTGCATCAGGCTTTCTTCCTTTTTAATTTTCCATTCTGCAATAAATTACTCTATAGACGTGTTTATAATACTTTATAATATGCTTTCGTCTATGATAACGAATTTAAGTACATAGGTAAATTATTCAAAATTATTATTTTTGAAAAGATTATAAAACACACAAGCAGACATCACGGCGAAACTGTTAAAAACGATCAAACTGTAGAGAAAGTGATGAGATGAAATTATATGACATTAATTTATTCGAAAATTTTGCTGATGAACTGAAATAGCTTTTCAAATGCTTTACAAGTTATGTTCAAGTTTTCAAGGTAATAAGTCAAGTTCATGATATTCGTTTATTCTTTCCATATCATGTAACGTTAATTTTGAAGTATTTCATTTTGAAAATTAGCACCGAGATAAAACGACATTTAAAGCCATATTAGCGTAGCGACCCCCGAGAGAATTTGCTGTTTGCGAAAATGGAAATGTTTATTTAGCATAGACGTAGAAAACTGATTTCAACCTACTCTGTGACCTGGATTAAGAGGTTGCAAATTTTTCTTAAATTAATTTTTAAAAGGTTCTCGTTAAAAGCATTTAAAATTTCTCGTATAATAAACTCATAAACCGAAGCATTTTACTCCTAAATGGAGTTTTTATACGACGATAGAAGAAAAGTTCAGTAAATTTTTACTTCGTTTATCGAACTTGTCTTGTTGTCTGTAATTTTATCAATTATCGAACCAGGAAGTGCTAAATTTAACCTAATAAGGTCGTTAATCTTGTTTTGATTATGTGCATCAAAACCTCAAAAAACTTGGTAAACTAAACAATGTAACATAAACATTGCAATTAGCAGTCAATAAGTAAGAATGCATGTTCGTATTTCGTTTCCGAAAACCCTGTCTCTGTCTGTGTTCTAATTTCTAATAATAAATTTCGTTGTTTGAAATACACAAAGTAATTTTATAACGTTAGCCGCAAATGTGTACCTATGTTCTGCATCACAGTATCTATTAACTTTTCAACTTATCAACGCTGACAGTTCGGATTAATACAATTTCCCACAGAATGTTTCACCAGTATAGAGTAAAACCATCATCAACAATGTAACCGTAGACGTGTACGTATACAAAGAGTTGCAATATTCATAATATAATCATACGTGCCTTAATTAAATAGAAATAATATGAAACAATTCGCCAAAACAAATAAATAGAAAATTTCTTCTTTTAAAAACTGTCATAGGAAAATAATTGAATTCTAATGTACGAAAGAAAAATTTCATAATTTTGTAGTATATGAGGAAATAAAGACCTATCTAAGTATCTATGGGAATTTCTTTGATTTTTTACATTCTAGCTATACCTACATAAATTTTTCAAATGAAAATTTCAAATTGTTGCAGCTTCGAATTTTGAGTTTGACGATACCTACTCTTTCGGGGCATTTTTGAAAAAAAAAATTATTACTGAGTTGTCAAAATTTAAAAAACTCGAACAATTTTTGAGGTTTGCTCGAAATTTCAGCATGTGGACTCAAAAATGATGAAATTTTAGGTTCTCCGTTTCGTCCTACCTCAATATTTTTAGTGATCTATCCCCTTTTTCTCAAAGTAAACCGGCTCATTAATTTTTGATGCTTTTTTTGATCCATTTTAATTCCGAACGTCTTACAGTACCTAATCGAATCTCAAAAATTAATCTCTTTCGATCTTTCACCATTTGGGCATTTGGTCAGAATCTAAATGTAACAGATATAATCATACATGCCCTAATTAAATAAAATAATCAAAACAAAAATCGCAAAATCAAACAAAAAAATAATTATGCAAAAAAATAAAAAATAAAAACCGACACTCCGCACTCCGCACCTTTCCATTCTTCTAGTTCCTTCAATCCACACAATAGCGCTAGCGTTCCAGCGTAGGAAATCTAAACACGAAAATTCAAATCATTCATGTCGTTAGCTTAACGGTCGTTCGTTGCGTGTTTCGTGTGTATGAATGGTGAACTTCGCGAGATCGTAATTTTACGTATTTTTTTAGTTTCCGATGGTCGATGGTGCATATATTTTATTTTTTCACTTTCGTGTTTGTTATAAAACAATGTCGTTCGTAACGATTAATTAAAAAGTTTAATGCCGCCAGTATATGTCATTACTGTCAACTTTTGGTCACATTAATTACCGGTAACGTCGTCCGTGCTATGTGTTAATGTTTAAATTATTGCCGTATAATTTTCAGTGCGAAAAAATGTGTTTTTAAACGATTGTGCGGAGTCTTGATTGATTACCAATTTGTTATTTTCTTCGCCCCAGTTGATTTATTATTGGAGTTTTTACCATGAATTCATCACCGATATGGATTACCGCTCTGCTTCTTATCGTTATTAATGGTGAGTTTAATTCTTCCAAGTCGTGTAAAAGTGTTCGATTTGTTCGTTGAAGTGTTGAGTAGTGTTTTTTGATTATTTTACCCTTTAAATTTAATCTAGAGTGTTAATTTTGGTGGAATGGTGGAAATCTTCGTTGAAATTTGCGTTAGAAACGTGTTTTTTTTGTTATTGTTTACGTAGTGGATCAGTGTCGCCAATTTAATTTTAAGTAAATAAAATCATTTTTCATAAAAAAAAGCGTGCCTTAAAAAAACCTCTTGTCAACACGTGTCACGCTCTGAAGGGGTCTATTCCAGTAATGTTTACAAAGATCAGTTATCATTTTTTATCAATTCGCGAATTTTTTAATTTTTTTTATCTGTCGAGAAAATAATTCTCCATAATGCAAGTTCGTTTAAATAAATGAAATTAAAAGTAAACATTGGCTAAACTCGTTACGTGTTTGATTGCATTACGATTCCCGAAAGATACACGTAAGATTTTCATCGAAAAATACCTCAAGTTTGAAAATTACATTACGAGATGACCACTTTGATAAAACAACTTCGTGATTGCAGATAATTGCTTTACTCGATTTAGTACCTAGCTACAAACTGATCAGAAAGTAGCTTTTTACCAGGCAACGTTCTTACGTAAAAAAAATCCATCTAGAAAGAAACTCTTGTTACAATGATAAAAAATGATGATTTAAAGTTTCCCTCGGCAGTATAAGTTTTTACTTTTTATACTCGAAATTAAATTTAAATTTAATCTGCGCGGTATTATTTTCTCATTTCGCCGAGTGTTCGCAACAGGCCTTAATGAAACGTGATTTCTTCTTCGGAAGGTGGCAAAAAGTTATAAAAATTTGTCGCCGAGGAAAAAAATAGTCCTACGTGCGTGTAATATCACACCGGTTACACGTGTTTTGAAAAATGATTCGAAATTGAATTAACTTTTTCTCGCGAACGTGAAAATGTGGACTTAATTAGAGTTTAGATAAAGATGTTCTAGATCAAATACCATTCTTATGTGTAGCTTCGGGCTCCAGAAATTATACCTATTTTTACTCGTCCAAAAAAGGTTTCGCTGCAAGATTTTGCGTATCGTGAATTTCGAATCTGCACCATTGTGACGTGCGGTTTTGCTGTAAAAAAAAGGACGAAAACGCCGGAAGGGGATGCGAAATGAAAAATTTTATACAATAGAATGCGACCACGTTGACGTAAATATTCGGACAAACTGTTTCTTTAAAAGCGTTAACATTTCTACACCGAAAAAATTCGGCAATTTGATACGGAAATATGGTCGAGCCGCAGAGGAAAAAACCTCATTTCGAAGATAATTTAAAACCCGAAAAAATTCTCGCAAAGCGTGAAAAGCTCGCAGGGATAAAAAATCGTATTGTTTGGTATTTTTACCCAAGGAAAAGGGACGATGACCGTGAAATTGTGCCGAATTTAAGCTCGTTAAGAGAGCTAAACTTTCATGTGCTCGGTTTACTGTCGTCGCTGACGTCGCTGCTGGCTGATAAATTATCTAAAGGATTAATGTACCTAATACCTGAGATATTATTTCGCAATTCTATGAATATTCGCGACGTTTCGGTGTTTCCATAATATAAACATAGCGTAGCCCAAAAAAGCTCCATAATGCTTCGAATACGTTTATATAACCGAACCCCCATAACACCAGAACATATTTTCCAACGTAGTAATTTTTTTCCTCTATTTTTTTCGAGATAATTAAACCATCGAAAGGGGGAAAGAAGGAAACCGTCTTGGAAATCGTATTTGTATTCTTGTAACGAAATAGACTCGGTAGATACGTTGACATGATGTTTTGCTCGAACTGGAGAAAAAAAAACGCCCGAATATGACTCGAAAGTGAGCTGTGTGCTTTCTCCCTTAATCCTGGCTATGAAATGAGATTTATATAACGACGCTAGATAAAGGGTAGAGATTTTCTCGGCGGGAATGAATCCGTTTTGGTTGTTTATTGGGCGCTATAGAATTTTTACAACTTATTTAAATGGAAAGTGTAGCTGTTGGGTAAAGCGAACGTTATTTTCGGGATTTTTCCTATTCTTTGTTTCGGCCGAGGAGGCGAATTTGAATCGCGTATATTTCATTTTAAAGTTTATCTTACATGAACTGGGTCTACGTAGACGAATTTGAATTTCTTGACGGTGGCTACCGTCGCGATTTATGACTAGGGATGGATCCGAATTATTCGCCAAGATGTATAACGTATGCGTGGATTTGTTTCGATTTGATGAATGAGCTCGATAAAGTGTACCGAGAGGGGTCACAAGGGGTTTCGAGGGTGTAAGATTCGCTGGATGAATATATCTTCGGATGGAACTGCTTCGAAAGCGAAAATTGTATCATTTTTTTGGACGAATATTTTACCGAGCGAGGAAGAAGTTATTTAAAAATTATCGAGAGATGCGAAATTGCCTGTTTTGATAAAGGAATTCGTCGGAATTCTGAAAATGAAAAATGTAAAGTTAAAATGGAATGATTTGAGATTGCTGTATTTTTTGCCAGTTTTTTCGAATGGAAAGTTATATTTATTTTGGAAAATATTTGCTCCATTTGGAACTGAGCATCAGCATCATCAGCTGTAAATAATTCAGTAAATTTTTTGTCATAAAAGAACAAAAACCATTTTGATTTAATTTAAAATTTATTGTAAGTTTGGGAAAACGTATTTAAAAATCACTATAATCAAAATTTTTACTGTCTCAAGTTTTTTTTTCGACTTTTGGCTCCTAAATTTTGAAAAAATTCACCTCTTCGAAAAATGTGAAGGATGTTTTTAAATACAGTACTTATTGACAACAGTTCATGATCTTTTCTCAAGTTCCTGAGACCGAATTCTGTTATTTTCAGAGCCTCCGTAACGATTTTGATTTTTTGTGGTATTAATTTTTGTTAGTTCTAACTTTTGAGAAGCTTTTTTTTTTGAATAAATTTTTCGTTTGAGACTGAAATATCGTCATTATTTTTAGATTCTTTGCGAGATATTTTTTTTCAGTATTTTCGAATTTCTGTAGTGGGTTTTTTGAATAGTTTTATGAATTTGAAAAAAACTTTTTTATCTATTGTTGATTTTTTGTAACTGAATATCATATTTTTCACCCGTTTTTAAACCAATCAACGAAATTTTGATTTTTTTCGGGTCTAATTTTTTTCAGTAGCAAAATTTCAATGTTCAAAAGAAATAATTATTCTTCAACGTTTACTAGGTATCGATTTTTTGAAACTGAATTTCATATTTTTCAGCCTGTTTTAAACCCTTCAAGTCCAACAAGATTTTAGTAGGTAGCGTAATTTCAATTTTGAAAAAAAAATTCTTCACCACCTATTATCGATCTCTTGCGACTGGATTTCATTATTTTTATACATTTTGTTGTAGCCTTTTGCAAGAATTTAGTTTTCTCCAGTAAATATTCTCAATTTATGTGAAGTGTTTCGTGAGCGATCTTTCTACCTTTTGTCGACTCTATATCATTAAATTTTATCATTTTTTCAAATATTTCGGAGCTTCCTGCTAAATTTTGAACTTTCCATTATTTTTCAACTGTAATGTAATTTTTGCAAAAATTTTTGTTTTCGAAAAAAAGTATATTCACTACATTTTGTCGATGCGACGTTTTGAGACTGAGGAGCCATTTCGTAATTCAACCAGCTTATAATTTCTTCAAATTTTTGTATTTTTTTTAGGTCTTTTTTAAACCAGCTACAGAATTTGAGAAAAATTAAATTGATGAAAATAAATATTAAATTGGTATTTCAAGTAATGCACTCAGAGTTTTCAATTTGAGTATACGTTAGATTTTCTCTTTGAATTATGCTTATATAAAAATGAGATTTTTAGCTGCAAAAGTCAGCATTGAGAAAAAAGTTGTAAGTCTACTAGAGACTCTAAAACGTCAAGTGAAATTTGGGTTTGAAAAACTAGGTAGGTATTCACTTTGGTTAAGTGGAGAATCATCAGGTGTGGCTGGTTTCAAAATTTAATGCTATAGTTTCAAGAATTTTTATTGAAAAAAAGGTCAAAAATTGAAAATTTTTCCACAATTTTTTTATTCTGATTTCTCTGTGTTGGTTATTTCGACAAAAAATTGTTGAAAGTTTTGTTTGCTCCAGAAAGATGATAAAAAGTTCTATTTGGCTTTGAATTTTCAAAAAAAAAAAAAGAAAAAAAAAGAAACCAACATTGAAAATTGACAAAAATTTTATGTAAGATTGTTTGTTTTATTGAATTTTTTCATTCTAATAGTCGGTTTTTTCCTTTTTAAAATTAAAATTTCATCGGCTTTTAGAATTTCAAAATAGAATTGATTTCAATTTTTCCCAATTATAATTTTTTTCGGATGGTGGGAGGGAGGAGATATGTCTGTTTTTGGTCGCAATACCTAAAAAATTGAAAAAATTTTGAATTATTCAAAAAATATACTTATAATGTCTAGATAAAGATGATTTTTTTTTCAAGAACTTGTCAAAAAAATAGCATAATGAACTCTACCGAATGAAATTTTAGTGTCGATCCTTCTCACCCAGTAAAAATACCAATTCAGAAAATCTAATTCTCGTTCAAATCTGATTCAAACACTTCTAACGAATCTTTCATCCGTTTAGATTTCTCACTCAAGTTCATATCAATAAATTAGAAACTTCCTACGCGGAAAAAATATCTGTCCAGCATTTCGGAAACTATAAAAATCGGGTCACTACCAATAGCTCAAATTTTTCACTCCCGAGGGTAAATCCGACTAAAAAAAACACAGTTTCGTTTTTTCTGCTCACCATTATATTCTCACAGAATATGGGCCCTTTCAGGTAAATATTTTGTACCGGCGTCATATTCGACCTGGTAATTCGTAGTTCCATTTTCTTTTCTATATTTTTTCCATCTTATTGTTGCCGGTCTGGTAAACTATATAAAGCAAGCTGCAAGCTACACATTCGGTATTGAGTTCAATTTATTTAGAAGCGTAGTTACATTGCACAGGTACATACGAGTGAATATGTGTATATTGGACGAGAGCTTGTTAAGTCGTCGAGAATATCGCGAATGAATATTAAACATTGAAAATACACGTGTACCTCATCCCTTTACCTATTTTCACTGTCGGTTATTTATTTTTACCTACGATATGGAGTATGAAATTGGATTTCCTTGCGGATCCAACGATGGTAGGCTCGTATTGGCGATTAGTTACTTTATATCGATGTTTATAAGATATCGTAGGTATCTGTATGAAGTTTTTTTCCATGTTATAAGGGTATAACTATGGAACTATTATAAGCTCGATGACAGTTGGCTTTGGATTGGTGTACAGTGTTGTGGTACACTTATTTATGCGTTTAATGTAGTGTGCTCTGGTAAAAGTTTGGTAAAGTGCTATTATTCAAAGCGAAGTATTCGTTTGAACGTGGCTTATGTACCTTTGATAGTTGGCTTGTTCGTTTCGGCCCAACTGAGAAAACTATAGAACGATGATATACGATAAAAGTTCAAAATGAACCATTAAGATGATGAAAGCAGTGTGTATCTTTGAAAGTATTAGCGAAATTATACTCCTCTCTGCTGCCTTCGTTATGTAAACAGTAGCTTCGCCTTTACTCTTTAACAAATGATCCAAACGCGAGTCTGTAGGTTGAGGATATACGTGTATTCTCTCTTATACTTGCGATGAAAGTCGCCCCACATTTTCATAAATACCTCTACCCGGCCCCCTTTACCCCCCCTTCCAGTATCGGATTTATTTAATGTACTATTCGTATTACCATTGTATAAAGTTTGGATACCCACATAAGATTATTTTTTTCCCCCTTCTGTAAAGAGTATAATTATTATTTTAGATGTTTGTCTATGATCGCAAGGCCATAAGAAATAAGCTTTGTTTTCGTATCTTTCGTATGTGTATATTGGATTGGTGGTATATATGTCGTTGATTATGCTACTAGATAGCTAATGTAATTTGTTTGGTATTATGTAATCTTAATTATTAACCTTTGGTGTTATTTGAAGCTCGCTTCGAGGTGTTTTAATTTAATATTCGACGGTCAAATACGTGAACTGGAATCACGTATACGGAGGTACATATCTTTTGTGTCTCGTTTTTATTAGTTTAGCTATCAGTAACGATAGCGAGGACTTTGTGTCAAGGGAGTTGAACGCAAATGAGTTTGAGTTATTTTTATTCTGCTTTTTCTGTTTCGAAATTGGATTGTTCGAGTTTTTAGAATATTACCTGGGTGTGATACCTACGTTTGTATCTTTTTTATTGGAATTTTAAAAATATCTGATCTAAATTTATCAAAGTCGATTTTTGATTATTATTGTGAATTAGGGGGGGGGGGATATTGAGGTTTTCAGTTTTGCAAGTGTTTTTTTTGTTTTATTTTTGTGTGTCCTGATGTGTTGATTTTATCTTTTTTTATTGTCAAAAGTGTCAAAATGTCTTGCTTTTTTATTTTTTCCCAGTCAAATTTGGAATTTTTTTGATTTATTTTTTCCTTTTTTCATACTTTTGAGAAATTATTCTGTTTCAAAAATTGATTTTTTATTTAATCTGATGGAAAAATGGGTAATAAAAATTTTTTCTCTTCTCATCCCCCCTCCCTTGAAAAGTGGCCAAATGCTTGAAAAAATGCTAAGAATTATAGCTCTTTTTTTTCAAAAAGAGGTTTTTATTTCTTAAGAAATTGATGTAAAATCATTCGAATTTATTATTTTTTAAAATTAAAACATTAAAATATTACCAAAATATTTTAAAAAATTACTTAGAAAATTGCTCGGAATAAGGTTCAAGTTTTTGAACTATTGTAAAATTTGCCCAAAGTGATCAGAAATTGTACAAATTGTTCGGAAAATCTTCTTAACATCTACAAAATTGTGCAAAATGAGGTATTAGACGATTTTTAAAAATCGTAAAATCAACTCAAAATGGTCAGAAATTTGAGAAATTGATTTGAAAATGCTTCAAAATCTTTTATATTCCTAAAATCATTACCTATTATAAAAGTTGCTAAAATGTAAAATTGTAAAAAAGTTTCGAAAGTAATTCATTCTCGATATTGTCAGAAAATCACGCAATCGTTTTTAAAAGGTTGTAGAATTTTCTCAAAACGACCAGAAATTAAAAAATTTTGATTTGAAAACGTTTTTGACGATGCGACGTTTGAAGCTTTCAAAAGTAATGTAAAAAATTTACTCAGAGTGGTGAAAAAAATCAAAAGTTGGTTTGAAATTGCCTCGGTACGTTTTAAAGATTATTTAAAAATCTCTGGAAATTACGAAAAATATTGTTGAAATTTTTAAAAAATTCACGAAACTTTCAATCCTTGGAATTTTTTTTGTTTTGAAAATTATTTTGATTAAATTTCGACAATTTTAATGTTTTTTAACGATTTTTTCCTCATTGTGAGAAATATTTGCTATATTTTTTCTGTTTGTAAGTATAACATGGTTTTCGGTCATGGAAGTCATAAAAAAATTACCTATGATTTTTTAGAAAACATTCAAATGTTGGATAATTTGCTGCTTTATTTGAGCTTCAGCTTTACTCTGTTATTCATCTACATAATTTTTTCTGAATTAATTGGAACCTTTGTTAATCTGTCAATTTGCTGAATTTCGTTTCAGTATTTTTATTATTTTTTTTGAAAAAAAAATTGGGAGAAGAGAAAGGAAGGAAGGAGAAACGACGATTTTTTTTTTTTACAATCATTAATTTTATAAAAATAATTTTAATCGCTAAATTTTTCCGTGTTTTTTGTCAAAGATTTTCGTCGCGTCAAAGGATTCCATTGAGAGTTTTTTTTTCAAACTTTATAATTTTTTTCTGTCGCGTGCATGTGCAAAGATTTGTTCAATATTATCGGTGTTATTTTTTTTTGGTCGGGTACAATTTTTTGAAGTAATTTTGTCGTTTTGAAAAAATGACATGACATTTTACGGAATTCGTATCATTTTACGTGAGTAGTTTTTTATTTATTTGATGAAATTTTAACAAGTGACGTAATTTTTTGAGCTTCAAATTTTAACATCTTTCCTACTTGTATTTGAAATGATTTTTTATACCAAGTCCTAATCACAATTATATGTCCTGAAAATCTGAGAAATTTGCCATTTTGAATATTTGATGTAGATCCTGAAAATTTGAAGTTTCTGTCGAAAAATTCCAATAAATCGGCCAACACCAACAAATTTCACTTAATTACCTATTAACATCCACTGAAAATTTCTCTTATAAAATACCAAAAATAGAAAATAAATCCTCTGCAGATTCTTGGCACTCGAACCCATCAATAAAATCCTATTCGAAACCAATAAATCGTGCAAAAAAATTGGCAACATTATCATCATAATGAATCCATAAAAAACCTCGTATCTACTTTACATATTCCTTTAGCTGAGAAGCTGACTGATTTAGAGTCTGGATCCCAGACCGGTCGACGTTATTGTCCAACGAGACAATTATGCTACGAGACAAAAAAAAACTTCCACCATTATTCACGGAATTCAAGGCCTTCTTCGGTACCAAGCTTATTCGTGTGTGGAAAAAGAGAAAAGAAATTCTTCCAATATTCAAAAGCCGTAGCGAAGGAGACATTTGGTTTTAATTTCTTTTTAAGGTTTTCACTGTTATCGATATCGATCTCTTATAAGTAGGTAAAAACACGTCGCCAGGTCGGTCTTGATATGCATTTATCTGATTCAGCCAAGTGGTCCTTCAAAAAGCTGACATATTCATCGTACGTCGCACTTTGATTTCCATTTAGAAAATACCAAACGAACAGGGGAGAAAACGCGAACGCTGGGTTTTAAAATGCTCGCTGCTGAACGCACGTATAATTCGTCAAAGAAATACGTATTCTGTATTCAAGCACATGAATGGAAATAGGTACACCCCTCTTGTTACCTTTTTAATCGTCGTTGTATGTATTAAGAAAAGAATAAGTAAGAGAGAAGTAAGCTGAGTACTGGATGACAACGTATAATTTCATATCGAATATGGCATTTTTTAAATTCCCCTTTTGCGCGGACACGTCGTCAACTATGATGTAATTAAACGGTCCGATGTTTAAAAATTCATTCGTCTTGGGTCACCTTTCCACTCGCAAATGTGTTTTTTTTTTCGTCGAAAAAATCCGTCCGATTGGCGTGTTTGGTGTTTTTCTTTCTGGCAAAACATCGCAAAAGACGAGGAAAAAACACCCTTTGATTCTCGATTAAAAGGCACGGTTCACGAGTCTTTGAAAAACTTGTCGTGCACTTGATCGAATATAATTGAGTATGGGCGGGTTGGCGTTACCGATACCAGCAACGAAGCTGTACCGCGAAAATGATAGCGTGTCTGTGTCGCTCTTGAACCCGAAAATGAAAAATCTATCTCGGCGTTTATTTTAAATATTCATCGGGTAAGTTTTATATAATGAAGAAAAAGGGCAGCCTTTTTGTTTAAATGAAATGTAGGTATCCAAATTACACGTTCAGTCTGTACGAATATTTTTTAAGATGGATTGTTTAATTTTTAATAAACTTACCGATAAGTTTTACCTACTTCGTAGTTGATCTTACGCGACTGTTTTGCAATTACCTCCAGCGGTGGAGGTTTTTTTTGTACCAGCACGAAAAAAAAATTCCAATTAGAGTTTCACGTTGATTATCGCGTTAATTAAACGATCACCTTTTAGAAAAGAGCATCTCTTTTGAATTTTTTCATCAAATGTTAGCTTAGAGAGGAAAATAACCCGAATGGAAAAAAAAAACGAAAGGTAAACTATGAAAATGCCCGGTCAAAGGGTGGTCGTGTTATAGGTGAATTTGCCATTTTGAATTCATTTCGAGATGTAAAAATCATCTATACGTAATTTAGTTCAGTTCGGAACTTAGAAGAGGGGTCTTTGGAGGGGGAAGGGGTAGTTTTTAGAGAATTACCATTCCATCGTTTAATACTAATTCAGAGGCGGTGAAAATAATTTTTTTGGGGGGAAATGCTTTATTTTCGTCTGAATTTATTTCCATTTTTTCATTATTGATTTTCTGTTACTTATTTTATTTTTCATTTTCGTTTTCGCTCGTTGCCCCCTCCCCCCATTGTTTTTTCTCATCAATCCAGAATATTGATTTTTTGATTCAAATTTTTTCATGGTATGCGCCATTATTTAGGAAAAAAAGAATTTTTCTGCTTTTCGAGATTTAAACATCTAATATTTGATGGGAATTCAGAATTTAATTATCTAGAGGGTGGGAGTGGGGGGAGATATTTTACAGTCATTAATGAATTTTATCTGTTTTATATTAGAGATCGAAAACTGCCGACGTTTGAATTGAGTTTATATTATCAAATTGGATGGAAGAAGAAAAAGGGGGAATAATTTTCCTTGTACTTCATGGATTTGTTGCGTTTTTCAGGTTCTAAAATTTTGGATAACCTAATATTTTTTTTAAAATGTAAATTTTTCGATCTGAAATTCAAGTGGTCAAATTGGAATTTTTTTCATTGCGATTTTTTGTTACGGTACCTATTTGAGACCAAAACATTTAATTTTTGAGAAATGAATTCGAAATTTTTGAATTGAAACTTAATGAAATACTCTCTCATTTTAAATCAGTGAAAAGTCTCTGGAAAGAAGTCAGAATTGCAGCACTTGAGAAAATTCAACGATTTTCAGTGGATTTTTGCCAACTTTCCGAATAAGTTTACTAATTCGAAAAATTTTCACTGATAGTTCAGTAAATTTCAGATATTTTACTGACTTTTCAGTGAATTTTCATTGATTTTCCAGCAATTTTTCACACTGTTTGCTTTCACTGTAATTTTTTCACCGATTTATAAATGAGAGAGCAAGTTCTTTGTCTAAAAACCTGGAACTTTTTTGTAAAAAATTTCAAGATTTTATAATCAGAATTTCTTGAAGATAAGAGAGATTTCCCAAAATGAATAATGAATGCAAAAGATGAACAACTTTTTTTTTTTTACGAATATGAGCTTTTTAAATCAACTGAGAATAGAGATGAAAAATATGATGATTTTCACTGATAAATAATTTAGGTATCTGCGTTTGTAGTTTGTACCTCAAATTCGTGCATTAATTTTCTTGGTAAAATTATAAAAATATTAATCAATTTTTCAATTTTTCTGTTTTAGGTGAGTACCAGAGTTCCTTTTGTTAAAATGTAAACCTAGCTGAACTTCAGTAATCCTGCCAAGCCTTGAAAAGGTCTTTATTATCGTTAAATATCCCCAATTACGCTGGGATAGTTTCTAGGAAAAACGTTGGTAAGGTGAAAATTATCATTGACTGAATAAATATAATTTTCTTTAATAGTATTGGTGGGAAAAATAAAATTGCTGTCTCATCGACCATTCTTCCCCGTGTCTTACACATGATCTAAAAAATTAATTTTTTGTTGTAAAATTAGATCAAGTATTTTGTTCACGATGAAAAATATTTTTAAAATTTTTCTGTAAAGTAAATCATGTTGATTTTTCCGATGTTGAAAGTGTCAAGTCGTTTTGTCCAAAGAAAACTGCATTATTCATAGATTTTTTGAGGTGAGCATTTGTAGTATTGGTCGAGAAGTGGGTTTGAATTTTTTTTTTAATTTTTAGTTCTGAATTTTTACTATTTTTCCGTCATTAAATTGATGATTATTTTTATTTAAAATTTTTACCATAATTCGAAATATCTAAATTTCCAATATTTTCAATTGAGATTGTGCAATTTCGTTAAAATATGATTTTTATGAAAAAACCGCGAACATTCAAAGACCAGATTTTAAGAAAAACACTCTTCTTTCAATCTAACACATTTCGTTATCGAAGTATACAAAATCAATCATAAAAATCGCCATATTCATTCTATTCTCAATCGAATTTCTTTTTACCACTGCACTGCTTACTCATACTCGTAATATTTCTCAACACCCGCGCCGCAAAAAATAACCCAGGTGCATTGTAATTACTCGGCCACAATCGCGTTAACGTCCATATAGAAAATGAGAACATCCCGACGCGACACGGCCAAACGAGATTCAGGTGAGAGAAAAAAAAAATACCAGCATCGGTAGCAGCAAAAAAAGTAATCGAATTGATTTCGCTCGACGATGCGGAGAAGAGAAAGATACAAGGAAGGCGGAATTATAAGAAAAAAATAGTATATAGAATCGAATATATAGTATACGAATGGTCGTCGTATTGTTGACAGTGATTACACGTGATCAGGTGAATATCTCGCAGTGTCCATGAGAACTGTGTCAGCTCCGTTTCGTTGGCCACATCGCCCAGGCCCGGGTTTCTAACTCTATACGGACGCATTAGGCAACTAGAAACCGAAAGGCTGCTATTTTTTAGTCTAAAAATACGTGAAAAAAACCTCAAATAAAAGTGGTTCTCAAAATTAACTCGACCAGGGATCCGTATTTATAGTTTCCCCCAAATGTGGCAGCATTGGTGGTAATTTAGCGTCGAAATTCTAATGAGTTTCGAGTTTGATTTACGTATCTCGCGTGCGAATATTTAAACAGACGATTTAACGATAAGATAATTAAAAATCGCTATTTAAACTAATACCCGGATAAAAGACCGCCACACGATACCATATCTGCAGATACACCAAACCGTATACATAACACGCGGTATTCTATGATAAATGGATAAAAATCATGATATCGTATCCCCCCTCGCTTCGCAGAAACGCACAGCTCTCGTGTTAGAGTAATTTTAACCCCCTGGAAACGAATACACCTTCCTGGTCGGCGCAAGGCGCAAAAGGGTTGAACGAAGACGCAAAAGATGGATTTCGATTAACAGAATATTGTTGCGTTGCGGTTGACAGTTGATCAAATTTCTCGCAGGTAAATCGGCTCTACCAGGCTCGTTCGTCGGATAAGTTTAGATTCGAATATTTGACAAGTCTCGCGAGACTTGATAGCTTAAGCGGGTTTTCATCGCTGTGCCGAGTAGCTAGAGACTTTTCTTCGTCGCGAGCCCGCGAAAGTAGATTGTAATGCGGGATCTGGTTTTAATTATTCGCGTAAATATAAATACGAGGATACGACTCGCTACCAGCGTTCCTTGTTTGACTAGAATCTCTGCTGGGAAGGGAAAAAATGGAATCATATTTGGGTTATAGGTACGCCGAGAGGTTGTGTTTTGGGTAAAATCTTTCCCACGCCATGATTTTAAGTATATCCGAGTAAACGTGTAGGTAGATACAGAAATCGACGATTATAAAATTCAATTATCGTTTACGTAGCGTTGATTTGGGGATAGGCGAAAAGTATCGGTGGATGAGAAAAATGATCGGGCAGGGAGAAAGAGTCGTTTAAAAACAAAGAAAATTGAATATTTTTTTCTCCAATTTTCCAAATAAATTGGTATTTTGTATTGGAAAGAGGGGGGGAGGAGGGGTTCATATTTCACTGCGAAAATATGAATAGTCGGGTATGATGAAGGAAGAAATCCTTGCTAGAAAAAAAATTAAAATTTCAATAAAAAATTATCTTCATTTTTCTCTTCAATTTTTAGAGTGAAATTTTTGAAAAATTTCAAATGACACTTTGTGGTGAAAGTAGCAGATTCGGAAAAATCCAAGGGTGGAATCACCAAAATCTTTTTGTCGAAGAGTAGGTATTGATCAATTCTTGGAAAAACGTCGATAATTTCATCAAAAAAACTCATCTTTTGAAACTGATCGACTACTCGGTGATGAATTAAATAATTTTGATTAATGATGCAAGGAAGCTTTTGGAAATGATTCGATTTTTGAATCAAAATTCTCTCGAATTTGTCGAAATATGATTCAAATTGCGAATTCAAATCACATTTCATAATTTTAAGATTTGTACCTTGTACCAAAAATACACGAATCTTGAAAAAGTACAAATCCCCCCCCCCCCCCAAAAAAAAAAAATCGCAGATGGATGTGAAAGTTTGATGCAGGTCACTTGATCAATGAAAATAATCATCGCTGGTCTTCAAAAAAATTTTGAATCCAGAAATTTTGGTATGAATTCTAAATTTTGGCAATAAAAATTGTATTTTTAGAGCCTCATTGTTGAATTATTTTAGGACATGAAAGCGATTGTGAATTTGATATTATTTAGGAAGTGAAAAATTGAAAATTTGTTACTGTGAACTGAGATTTTTTCGATTTTTCCCACTTGAATTGAATATTGGAAAGGGAAAAATAAAGGATTCGAAAAAAGAAATGAAAATGTGATTCGAATTTGCTTCAATTCTTTTTCATGAATACTAAGTATAAAAATTCAGTGAAAAATATCGAATATTACTGAAAAACAGTCAAAAAACAGCACAATAATAAATCAGTGAAAAAAATTCACCAGAAGCAAACTGTGAAAAAATTGCTGGAAAGTCATTCACTGAAAAATCTGTCAAAATTCATTAAAAATCAAAGAATTTTACTGATTTTCTCTGTGTTGCAATTCTGGCAAAATATCAGTGACTTTCCATTGATTCGAAATGAAGAGTACTGCGAGTTTCAGAAAAATTCGTATTCTTTAGTTATTCGCGGTAGACTTGAATTTGATGAGGAGAAAAGAGGCATTTTCTTGCAATAAGCTCTTTTGGTGTACTTTACAAAAAAAGAATGAATTACAAGAAAACTTATTTGAAAAAAATCCATATAATTGAAATTTATGGTATTTGCGAAGTTTGGTTTTGTGAATTTTTTTTTGGTGGGGGTTGAGGAAATTGAATTGTTTCAATATTTTGGCTTGTTGATGAATAACACGAGAGAAAAATTCAGACTTTCAGCAAAAAAATTGATACTGTGCAATTTTTCACGGTAAAATTTACATTAAAAGAGATGTTAAGGGGAGGGGGCAAGAAGAATTCCTAAAAAATGTAACATTTTGAAACAGGGAAAAATAACATTTTCTCATTTTAGCAAAAAAAATTATAATTTTCTCAACTTGAAGAAAGAAATTTGAAATGGAAAATAAGTATTATAGAAAAAAATTTTAGAAAAAAATACCAGATTTTTTTATGACTTTCAAATCAAATCTTTTCAGAATTCGCATCCAGTCGATCAAAAATTATTTATTCCCATTTTCACGACCCCCGCACACTAAAACAGCCAAAATTCCACCATCTCAATCACCTTTACAATTTCTAGATCATCGATCACCCCACCGAACTTTTTCATCCACCCCTCAATCCAATTTACCCTTTTCTGGCGAAATTTCGTAACTCGATTCCGAAAGGGATGCGAGAAAAACCTCTGGCACGGTAGAAAGAAAAATAAAGAACAACATACGAAAATAAAGCGCACGTAATATTGCCACATCTGGCACTTTATTTACGTATAATGATCATTCTTCGTCATTTGTTCGTCTGTTTACCCGGATTTTTCGCTTTTAACGTCCAAATAGGCAACAAATGAAAAAAACCTAGCTGGAAAGAGAGAAAGAAAAATAATAACGATAAAAAATCGCCCAACATTAATCCATTTACGTTTCGTAAATCCGATATCACCCTATTTTAGCTTATCTGATTGGTAAATTGAAAAGTACTCGTATAGTCAAAAGCCCCCCATTTCGAACAAACAAAACAAAAAAAAAAATACAGAGCCTCACGCTACTTCATATTACAAATCAATCGCTTCTATATCGTTTCACCTATTTATACTTTATATTATGGCTGAAATTTACACATTTATACGCAGAAAATACGAAATTTTACGTCATGACCGGGTTACTCACTTACCTACACGAAACAAAAATATCCATTTATACACATACCACATTAAAAAGGTATAGGTTCATTACATACGTAGGAAGATATTATACACAATGTTTAGGAACCTGACACGTATCATCATATCCTACAAAAACACAGTAGAGAATAAAGAAAAGCAAAGGCAACATGGTATGGCATTTCTCAATCTCACCGGTAACAAGCAGAAGCACATATCACTCGAAATACTCGGCATATCGTTACGAAAAGCGAGATACAGGCGCCAGGTCTTACCGATCTGAAGCATTGAAAAAAATTTGCTACCTTTTTCCACCTCTTCTCATACTTACATTTTGAGAGCGTATTTTTAATGCGGTAAAATGCTAACATCGGTGAGGATTTTTTTTATTCGCATGTACGATGTATACAGATACACGTGTAAAAGTTGAAAATCCACCATATGTAGTCGGGGTATCATCTCTGTAAGAAAAACCCCTCGAAGAGTAGGGCTTCACGAAGGAAGACGTATTTCGCTAGATTTTATACGCTGGTACCGTTAAGGAGATATAGAGGCGAAGAAAAACAGCTTAGAAGCGAAATATAGTATACGAATACCTTACACACGGTAAGTAACATACGCTCGACGAACGAGCGAGCAATTCAACTCGGGAAATTATTTTCGCGCCGGAAAAGCGCATATTGCTTGCATATGTTTGGGTAAGAAAATACGACGCCGAAGTCGTCGCGTTCGCACAAAAAAATATATCGCAGAAATCATTTTTCCCTCTACAAGGTAATTTTGTCCAGGCGAAAATATACGATACGCGGAAACACACTTTCGCTTATAGTATTTTTTTTTCAGCGTCCTAATTTCTTCGTCTTAGAAACGTATTTACGCTGTGACGATAAATTTTTCCACCCAGGTCGTCTGAAATTGTAAAGGTAAATGAGAAAAAAACCATTTCCAGAGGATCAACAAATTTGTGTTGAGTTGAATTATCAGCTCGTCAGAGGTGGGTTTTCTTTAGAGCTAATTTGAGAAAATTTCCATTTTCCGAGGCGGAATTTTTTTCCCATTTTGGAATGATTTTCGTTATCTGCCTTGGGAGTTTGGGTTGTGGCTAAAATTTTTGTATTTGGTTTGACTCTTTGGGGAACGAATGGAGAGATTAGTAGATTCTGAAGTAAATGGTAGAAGATGGAAAATTTTCAGATTCGAGAATTTTCCAGTGAAATTTTTAGTTCTAAATAAGCTTACGTAATTTTAACCCTCCTCCCCTTTCGTTCTTTCTCTTCCAAACGATGATGTGTTTACTGTTTAATCAAAAATTGTGATTTTGTTTTTGTAAATTGGAGTGGTTTTTTTTGAAAAAAATTATGTGTACTTGATAACTCGTTCTTATTTTTGATTTTTTATCGGTGAGGTGGGGGAGAAGAGAGGGGAAAAGAGCATAAAGAGTTCGAGATGGTGCATTTTTAATTTAAAATCCTATTGAAACACTTCGAATTGAAAAAAATCTGTTTTTTTTTTCTTGAATGTATTTGAAAACTTTCACGTTTTTTAAATTTTATAGCAGAATTAAGTTTACATGCTCATGCAGATCTCTACCAAAGTGTCTTGATAGATCTTGCCGTTTGGAAATGCTGAAAAAACCCTGCAATTTGACAAAGTGTTGTATTTCACTTCAAAATCTTGAATATTTTTTTACAAACTTCCTATTTTTCTTGGTATTAGAAGTTTTTTTTTGAATTTATTTCTATTTTTTGCCAGAAGCCTAATTTTCCGGGGGGGGGGGATTTATGAATGTTGAATGTTTTTATAAAGATTTTGAAATAGTTATGAAAGTTTTGCATTCTGATTTGGAAATTTAAAAAGTTGAAAAAATCTCGTATGAACCAATTTTTCTCAAAAATTACACAGGTCAGCGTTTTAATATTTTTAAAATGCTGTTTGAAGTTTTAATGGGTGATTTCTACGGTATTTTCCGCGCTGATCACGAAATTAATAGTGAAAAAATTCCATCACTTGAGAATTTTTCCCAGTTTCAATTTCTTTTTCCATTTTTTTTGAATTTTTTGGTAAATTTTAACTTGAAATCGATTTTCTGGACAAAGGAAGCCTCCTGGGGGGAAAATGTATGAAACATTAAACTTTCATATTTCCTACATCTATGAAGTTCTATTAGTTTTTTTTCTGAGAGGCTTCCTTTGCCCATAAAATCAAAGTTGATGTTCAAAAGTTGAAAATGCAAAAAAAAAAATGTAAAAAAATTTTCAATCATTAATTCAAGTTATAAAAAAATCCTGACGTGAGGGAGTAGAACTGTCATCATATTCAAACTCAACACTAAAAAATAGGCCAAAATCACCGATCAAAATCGATTGTGCAGAAAAAATTTGAAAATTTGTTGATTTGCCAGCCTTTGGCATTCTCACGTCAAATTTCTTATCTGTAGAGTCCTATTAGTTTAGTTTTTGAAATATTTTCAATTTTTTTTTAAAGTTGAACTTTGAACTTTTAACCAAACTACCTCGAAAAATAATCCTCCTAAGAAAAAACTAAAAGGACTCTACAGATAGGAAATTTGACGCTTAACAATATTCATGTTCCATTCATATTTTTTCTATGAGTCTTTCTTTGCCCAGAAAATCGATTTTTAAAATCAAAAGTTGTCAAGAAATTCAAAAAAAAAGCAAAACAAGAAATTGAAATTGTGGAAGATCTTTTGGTAACGAGGAAGAGATAATTTGAAAAACAAAACGCTGAAGATTTTGGCAAAATACTGAACTTTTCTGCAAAAACCTTACATTTTTATTTGGAAAAATTTCAAATTTCATTAAGATCCTTTTAAACCCCTCCCCCTCCCCCCGAAAAACACTAGTGAAAAAATCGATAATCTTTGAAAAAAAAAAATCAACGCAATCAAGAAGTGAACATCTGTTGGTTTTTCATTTGAAAACCATTTTTATCTTTTTCAGAATCAAGAAGTGATCATAAACAATTTCTAAATTGCTTTCTTCTGAGTGGTAAATTGAAAAAAATTCCAACTTTTTTACTGTACTGATTTTTTGGATTCTCGCGACGTTGAAAGTTCCATAGAAAGTCACCAAAATCACTTAGAAAGATTGCTAATTTTTATGACATAATTACGAGACAATTTTCTCCTTCCTTTCCTTCGCAAATTTCAATCCGACTAAATTTTAATTTTCGGCATCCCATCAAGCTCGAAAATTTCCCCTGGAAAGGCAATTTTTCGCCCATGAATATGTTTTATCGTCGTCATAAGCCAAATTGGCGTTTTATCATCGTCGAGTTGAAATTTCGCTGTGTTCAAAT
The DNA here is from genome assembly GCA_038380155.1 of Pseudococcus jackbeardsleyi. Classification (NCBI taxonomy): domain Eukaryota; kingdom Metazoa; phylum Arthropoda; class Insecta; order Hemiptera; family Pseudococcidae; genus Pseudococcus; species Pseudococcus jackbeardsleyi. The sequence continues at coordinate 58,953,692 of CM076238.1, read as the reverse complement.
TCAAAACGAGATAAGAAAATTACCAAATTTTACATTTAAACTTTCATTAAAAGGCGGCACGTAACGCATAAACTTAACCGATTAAGTATAACTTTAAACACGGCGACGTGTTCTTTTTCTCAATTTAAACTGTCGTTGCGAAAATTAACAACGAACAGCCGCAACAATAAAAACACATACCGATAAACTTTTCGAATATACATTCATTATACAAAAATAAATTCTAATCGTTTCGAGAACCGCAGCAGCCGTTGGCATTCGTATGTATCTCGCGACATTAATGACGTACAATTTCCCTGGAAAATAAAAAAAAAATCGGCTTGGCAAAAAATATGTGAAGGCAAAACTTCACCACAATAGGTATTTTAATCGTAAAAAAAAAATGCTCGTAAAATGTTCGCGAGACCAACAGTTTGTTCAAGGGTGGAGGGGCTCAGGTCACCATAAAACGCCATTATTATCCGCCACCGTCCATACCATACACGAAATCGCACAGGAAGGGAAAAAAATCATCGCTGGTGTATCCAGCAGCATTACATTGTAGACACATACGAGGCGAAGCGATGCCATAAAGCACGCTATATATGAAATAACAATACTGACGATATCAGAGAAAAGGTGAATTGCCGTAGAATTCGATGCATTCAACTATAACATTGTGGACTTTAACGAACAATAAACTTGTCAACGAACATGGCTTCTTATTAAATGAGATTTTCCTATACATACCGGCTACGTAGGCGTATGTGTGCAGTTGGGAAACCACGTGAATTTTTTTTTTTAATTACGATCCCTCAGCAAAGTCCGCGTTTAATCTCATTCCGGAGGAAAAAAAATTTCAGCCCGAGAGAGCGAGTAAAAAATTTCTAAACCGTCGTAAATCCGCGTACCACGATCGGTATTATGATTTGTGGAGCTATAAACCACAATATATGTCTCTTAAGGGCAATTTTTTCTCTCGTCTGTTTTCGTTATCAACCAATAAAGTCCTGCGTGTAATATCGAGCTCGCATGCGAGGCAATTTTTTCCACCATAGAAAAATATCCATCTCGAAGGCTCGGACGTGAGAAATCACCGGTATTTAAAATATAAGAATTCTCGACTCGCCGTCATCAGTGAAAGTATCGACGAAAATATATTCGTCATCGGAGCGTAGGCTAATTTGCGAAGTCATCGGCGTATTGCCGTCACCATTCCGTGGCTAAATCGTCTTGTCACGAGAACCAACCGACCACACATACGCGTTTCCGAAGCGTAATTTTTAATTATACCATTAAGTTTGGAAAATTCGTCAAAGGTCATTCGAATAAGTACTTATATAGAACACGTACTTTGAGAATCGTCTGCGTGCAATTCTGTCTCGTACTTTATCGAGCAATTACCATCTGCCTGGAGCTATCCATTCACCCATCGACGACCAAGTCGTAAAAAAAAAATCTCAATAAGTGTAAAATTTTCACCAACGAGATTAATGCCTCGAGTAGGAGTGTAGACGTTCACGTGCTCTGGTAATCTTTCCTTTCTTTGGAATTGATGTGCCCTTGAAAATATTATATCATCTTTGGAAATTTCCCAAATAAGAAAATTCGTAGGTACGTGTTGCCTTCGGAAACCTTGAGAGAAGAATTAGATCGCTGGGTTTTACGATATGGAAAATGTAGCTGTAGCCAGAATATACAGTACAAAAAAGGTTATGTATAGGAATTTTGCATACACGTTGAATATTAAAAGCTTTTGTATATCTGCCTATATGTCGAAGAATTTGAAATTTTGTAATACCTTCGTTTCGACGTCGTCGTCACCGTGTACGAATAATATGTGCTGTAGGTATATGGAATAGATATTATTGAAAAATACTAAACAAAAAAACCCGAATCTGTTTTTTTTTTTTTATACGTGAAGTTACTTTATATAAAGCTTAACCGATTCGGCTATATCAAATATTCATATTACGAAACATGTACTTGGAATTTCGTTCGAATTCATTATGTGAAAGGATATAAGTTCGGATTGGAGGTGGTGGCTGATGTCTAAATTTTTGATATTCTGAAGGCAAGTTTTTTGTTTTAATTGAATAAAAGAGTAGCTTAATGCGGAGTTGTGTTTGGATTTGAAAAGCAGCTGATTTATATTTTACCTTTTCTTAGTCGGTTTGTGTTTTTTACCCTGGAGATATTTAAGATTGGAAAATCGAAAAATTGATTTTTGATGGAAATTATGAAAACCAAAATATTTTTATTCATGCAGTAAGTAAAAATACGAGTTTTGAAAATGTAAAAATTGGAGCAATGGGTAATTGAAATGGGTAAAAATGGTAAATTTTGCTCGGATTATACGTTGAAATTTAAGGGAAATTATCAAAATATCAAAATTGTTTGAAAAATAGGAATTTTTCTTTCTATATTATGCAGTACCTTTTGAAAGAAACAGTTTTGATGTTCTCTGTATTCGAATTTTTCAGAATTGAATTTAGATCATTTCGACAATAGAAAGAAGAATTCTGAAAAATTCCGAAAAAATAGAAAAAAATAGTGACCAAAAACAAACCCAATAACAATTTTTTAAAATTTTCTACATTTTTCTAAAAAATTGAAAATTGATCCTGGAATCGAAGATGTCGATTCCTGATTTTATTACTTATGGATTTTAAACGCTGCGGTGGGACTATTACATACTTAAGGGAGAAAGGAGGGAAATGAAGTTTAAAAAGGAAAAGGGAAATAAAAATTAAAATCAGTATTAAGCAATTACAGTTCTTAAATTTCATAAATTTCAATGTATTTACGGTGTGTAAGTTTTTCATTTTGAGGAAAAAAGTGTATTGTGGTGAGGTGAGGAAAAGTGAGCTGAGCTGAGGTAGGAGAGGGGGATGAAAATAATAAGATATTCAATTTATTTTATCATTGATATAATTTGAAGAAAATTTCAACTTCCCCTCCCACTTTCCTACCCAGAATCAACTCCTGAAAAATCGAACCCTTCATGAAATTTCCGAATTTTAATTCAAATTGAAGTTTATTCTATGGTTTATAAAGTAATTGAAATTATCGAAAATCGCTTGAAAACAGTCAAAATTACTATACATAAAATAATAGCGAAAAACTAACGAAAAAGATTAACAGCGTAAAAAATGCTGAATAATCAGTGAAAATTCGCTAGAAATGTAGGAAAATCTTTTGGATTTGATGAAACTTCAGTGAAATTCTGTGAAAAATCAGTGAAATCTTTTGAAACATCAGCAAAAAATCTGGTGAAAATCAAAGAATTTTGTTGAAAGCAAACAGTAAAAAAATTGTTGAATAATCTGTCAAAAATTCGCTAGGGAATGTACAAAGCCTCTGAAAATCGCTGAAAATCAGTAAACCGAATAATTGGTGAAATTTTTAAAAAAATTGACCAAAAATCCAATAGTAACAAATTTTGCTGAATTTTCCTGTGCTGCAATTTTGACTATCAGTTCTCTCTCATTTCAAATCAGTGAAAAGTCGCTGGAAATAAGTCAGAATTGCAGCACAGGAAAAATCAGTGGAATTATTTGATTTTCAGTGATTTTTTCCGCTGTTTTCTCGAAGAAATTCAAAGATTTTTCAACAATTTTTTTTCACTGTTTTCAGTGAAAATTTTTCCGCAGATTTATTACATACTGTGTTGCAATTCTCTGACCTTTTCAGTGATTTCCAATAATTTATTTTTACTGGTTCAAAATGAAATGGTATAATTTTATTTTTTGAGATCACTGGAGGTAATTCTTTCAATTAAAAGACGGCTTTCTTTTTTTTACATTTCTTTTTGAGAAAATTGAAAATTAAATGATAGAAAAATGAAAAAAAAATCGAAAAATTGGAATGTATCGTTGTCTTTTTGGTGAAAAACAAATCTGTGTTGAAAAATTTTACCGTCGATCATCTTTTTGATAATTATCATAATTTATTCTGAACCGTTTTATTGATAGTCATCCTCTCCCCTCCTCCTCCTCCTCCTCCTCCTCCTCATAAAAAATTCTTCAGAAATGCCTTCAATTTTTTCAATCTATAATTTTACTCTCTTTTATAAATCAGTAAAAGCGATTAAAAATCACCGAAAAACACGCAGAATTGCAGCACAGTCATAAATCAGTAAAAAAAATTCGTTGAAATCCAACAGTGAAAAAATTGCTTGAAAATCTGTGAAAATTCATTAAAAAGTCAGCAACTGAAATTTTCGATTTTTTCTGTACTGCAATTCTAATTTTTATTTTTTCATGCAGTGACTTCAATGATTCAAAATGAGAGAATAATGGAGAAAAATTGAAGTATTTAGACCTCTACAAACCTACCCTCCTATCTCACCATTCCATCTTAAAAGTAATCAGAAAGATAATGATTTACCCTGTAGAATTGAAAAAATTGATATTTTCCACTCTCATGTAAATCGAAACGTTAATTTTGGCAATGTTTTGTTTTTATTTCACCACCTTGGCGATAAATTTCGTCTACACATAAGCTACTATAACTAGTTAAACGTGCAGGATGTTCTTTGTGTACGTAACAACGTCTGGTTAATTATTTCGGCGATACGTGAATGCAATTCGTATTACAGCAAAGTAGTTCATTATCAATTGCTAAGTTTCCTGTGTTGTGTGTTTACTTGTATGAGAGACAGTGAGTTTCATTAAGGTGTTACGTCGTCGTCTCGGTCTCTATCTGCAATACCGAAGCCGGTTACGAGAAACTATATCGAGTTAAGGTTTTTTTCATTCTGGATGCTGCTATTTCCGCGAACGTCAGGCTGGCGTCTTTCATTGGCTCGTAAATTTGAGAAAGTCGAAACGCAGAATTTCAATACCGCGGACAAATTGTGAGAATGACAGGCATCGGACGGCGGTTACTTTAAAGTAACTTGGTTACTTTTTTCAAGCTCGGTTACTTTTAGTTACTTTTTAGCTGAAAAGTTACTTTTAGTTACTTTTTCAGCTTCAAAGTTACTTTTTTCGCTGAACTCGCTAGACACCCTTCAAAAATGAAGTTTTTGGACATAAAAAATCAAATTTTTTCAAAGCTTTGCCCTCGCTTCGCTCGGGCGTAAGTAAACAAAATTATTATTAATTTTGGCTAGTTCAAAAGTTCAATACGTAAGCCTGTGGCGTAAATACCTCCACCAAAACCCTCAAAAATGAATTTTTCGAGTATTAAAAATCTATTTTTTTCAAAGCTCTGCCCTCGCTTCGCTCGGGCTTAAAAAAATCGCTATTTAAATTGTAAAAGCCGTTCGAAAAGTATGATACCAATACCGATTACAGAAAATCGAAACTTTCGATTACAATTCAGAGACAATGCTGCCAATATTTCGCAAAAAAAACCATTTCTGTAAAATTGATTTTTTAAAACTTTTTACCGCTTTTCTGTAATTGGCTTAGGTAATTATTTACTTTACTTTTTGAACCGACCTTTTATTTAAACCGACAGTACCGAAGAAGGTTCTGTCACACACACACACACACACACACACCCCTATTATCCGAGATCTTTATGCCCATTTAGTAGGTATATACCATACCTAAGAAAAAATTCACCCTTCGACTTTTGTCCCCCTCAGAGGGAATGTCTAGTTACGCTACTGATAATATTAATTACTTTCACGAATTTTTGTCTTCTTATTCGTATTTTTCTGAATCTTCCTGCTCATAACATAACTTTATTTTTCATTATAAAATTCGTGACTTGAATTCAAATATTTAGTTCGAAATTTCAGATCTTTGAATTAAAATAAATATTTCAATTCAAGTCACGAATTTTATAATGAAAAATAAAGTTATGTTATGAGCAGGAAGATTCAGAAAAATACGAATAAGAAGACAAAAATTCGTGAAAGTAATTGATATTATCGAAAATAATTCAGTATGAGGTTCAGAGATGGAAAAATGGTAACAAAAACAAGAGAAAGAATCGTTCAGTGAACGAATTTATAACCTCATAAATTTGGGCTGCGGAACGTCTCCTATTTTTTTTGAACGCGATTTTCTCATTTTCCCGGATCGTTATTTTTTTCTCTCTTCGGTAGTGAAATTACAGAGAAAAATACAAGTTTGAAAAAAAAATGGGAAGGAGAGGGGTATTAATAATTTTTTAAATGCGAAAAATTGAAAAATTATCTACTTTTTCGCAAAAAATTGGTTACTTTTTCACAAAAATTGGTTACTTTTTCCAGAAAAAAAAGTTACTAAAGTTACTATTTTTTTTCCAAATTTCCGTCCGATGCCTGGAATGACGATGCTCAAGAATGTAATGTCGATATCAAAAACGAATTATTTATTCGCGTTTATCAACTGCCAGAGAGACTATTTAAGCAAAGTATAAAAGGGCACTTGTACCGGGTATAATGGTGGAAGAAGTTAATTGAAACACGTCAACGACCCTTATACCAATGTCTATTATAATGACTCTATCTTGCATCGGGTGAAATTACCGAAGAATTCGGAACCACACTGGATCGTTTATCCGGTCAATGCGAAGCAACCGAAAGCGAAAAAAAGCTATTCGATTATCGACCAAAAGCGGAACTGGATTTAGCGTTACGCATGGCGTTAAATAAACGGTAATTATTTCGTGATTGCGAATTGAGCAAAGTAAATCCGAAGATTCGGTGTTTATCTTTTTTTCGGATTAAAACCAACGTCTTGTTTTTTTTCCTTTCGTTTGCTCAAGTAATCTTATCGAATTGATCCGGATACTGCGGATGGAGTCTCGCGTCGAGGTCACGAAGGGATTTTTAAAATACCCGACCAGACGGTTACGAAATTGTAAGACTTCGCCTCGAACGCGTATTTTCATATTTTTCCAAACGAAACGCGTGCTTGAAAATCTGATTTTATTGAAAGCCGGTGTACGTTTTCTAAATACGTCGGGGCTTCTTTCGAATTAACAACGTTGAGCAAATTCGCTCCAAGTACCCTTCGGTCTCGTGTTTTAATCGTCCTGTATTACGATAAAGGGTTATTATAGCTCGTTATACGAGTAAAGGGTTCGCAATCGATGGTAGAATTAATTCCGATAGGTTGGGAAACAATGATGGTGTTGAGAGTAGTTCCTAAATCATTTTGATATGAATGGATTTCAAAGATTCGAAAAAGAAGTTTTGATGAATTTTGACCAGAATTTGGTGTTTTTTGATTAGAATTTTCTGACTTTTGACGAAGATTTGGTGATTTTTGATCAGGATCTGCCCAGTTTAATTTATAATTTCAACTATTTTTCTATTTTTGAATTTTTTCTTTTTGTTTATTATTGAATCCAATATTGACATTTTACCTCAACAGTTCAAACTTTAATTTCCTCAAAATTTTTCCGATTTTGATTTTTAATTTTTTTAATTGCATATTTTTTGAAATTTCACCCAATGATTGAGTTGAAAAATAATTTGGAGAAAAAAAATTGTTAAAAATTCAAAATTGAAAAAATCGAATTATTGTTTTTTTAAAACTTTAAAAATAAAATGGTTCAAAATTTTTAAATTTGAAAAAAATTGGAATTATTGGGAAAAGTTTTGAGTTTGAAGAATGTTTAGAAAATAAGAAGTTGAGAAAAAAATTGAATCAAAGTTGAAAAAATGTTGAAAAAATTTCAAGTACTTATGTAGTGTTGAAAATTTTTTTCGCTTTAATTTTGCAATTTTTTTAAAAATTTAAAATTGAATTTGAAAAATTTGAACTTGAATTGCCGAAAATCTTCTTTTGCATCAAAATAATTTAGGACCTGGTATATCGAGTTCGTTGACGTGCGAGGGGATGACAGAGGTATTAGGTTCGCGGCACTGTGTACTCTTCAATTAGATCGAAGACGCGGCGATGATACAAAATGGAAGAAATTTTTACGAGCTCGAATGTGATGATCTAAGGTGAAGAGTGCGTTAGATTAAACGACCCAACGACCGGTTCGTATAGGTCATTTTTGTGATGCTGGCCGGGCCAACGTATTATACACAAAATAGAACCGAAATCCGAACGCCGTCGGCCTGTTAACTCGTGTGTCTGCGTTTGTGGTTTATACGCCATCGATATTTGTAATTCTAAGAACATCTCCGGCCTTGTTTACCAAATTTACTCGAAGCGTCTTTTGTCGAAATTGCTCCCCAAGTTGAACGTTAGCTTTGATTTGCGTCATGTGAATATCTTCCAGATTGTGGGCTATTTGGACGTGGTCGTCGTGCAAAAGGCAACTTTCTTTAATCGTGCGTATTGAATTTGGCCCCACGAAAAATTCGAATATACCGTATACTCGAGTCGAGTTATTTAAAATATGGATAGAATGCTAAACGCCAGACCGAAGATATTTTAATGACGTTGAACCGTTCGCGTAACACCTATACAAATATCAGATCGAAAACCGTACAATTTTTTGCTTCACTTTTATTTTTTTTTCACGTGTAACGGAACACCGTTAAAAAAAACACTCGTTAAAATATCTGTTACGTTCGAATGTACCAAGTATACATCCTGAAATACGTTGAAAAAAGGAAAAAAATTTGAAGAAAAGAGTTTCGTCTATTTAAAAGTGTTTTCAATTCGGAATATTTAAAGGATATACACTGCGAGCATTGAAAGAAGCGTTAAGAAATTTACTACTATCTTCGAAACGATAATATTTTTCTCTTTTTGCATCCCCTTTTTTTTACGTTTCTCGGCGGGGTAAAGAAAAACACCATTAACCCTAGCGGAAAGTTTTTGTAAAAAAATGTTGATTTCGAGCGAGCGTTAAAGCATAGTGAGAGGAAAAATCAGAAGTTATTTCCATCGGGTATTTCATTGTGGTTGACTGTTAAATCTGTCTGCGGGATTTTTTATTTTGAAAATTACATTTTCTTGTAGCGAAATATCGGACTGAAATAAAAACCCTTCGTGTGCGATTCCGATGTGTTGCAGATTTTCCAAAAGTTTACGCCAAGATATTATTTTTTTTGCCTGCCCCGCGAGTGGTTTTTTTTTATTTAATTATTCGATGACGAGATGTCGTTTAATGGGATGTTTCGGTTCGACTTTATCGCTCTTGGGAGTCTGTATGACTGATCGGTATCTCTTGATTGGATTTCTTTCCTTCGCCTTACCTGCAGTTCGATTCATTTGGTAAGTTTACGTTTCAACGGTGAAGGTATGAAGCAATGCACGGTAAAGAATGTGAGTGCCAAACGTAATATTGATGGCGTTTCTGTGTCAATTCACAGTGAAAAGGGTGGTTTTACGGAGATCTAATCTTGGCGTATTTTTTTACGACGGATTGGAAATGAATTTTTGCCAAGAAACGTGTAGTTGAAGAATGTGCGAGGGTTTTTATCGAAGGATTAACGCGAATTTATGCTGAGAGTTGGTCGAAATGAGAAAAAGGGTGATAGATGAGAAGAAATAAGCATTAGATTTGAGTTCAGCGTCCTCGAAAACCTAGAAAACGATATGCAACATGAGTTTTTATCAATTTTTCTAAAAGACACCCCTGACCACCCTCCCCCTTATCACTTTCTCACTACAAATAAAATTATGCCAAAAATATTGCTCGAATTTTTTTCTGCATCCCTTGCGAATGTATAGGGTAATTATTTATAACATTTTCCTCGTCAGGGTCACGTTTTGTTAATTTGGGGGAGGGGAGGGGGTGAATGAGGTTTTGGACCAAAAAATGATAAAAACGCGTCATTTATGTCGATTGTTTGGGATTCATACTTGCTAAAAACGATTCTGAAGTCGGTTCCCTTTGCCAGTTCAGTCTAATCTTGTACAATGAGAAATTGAGAATTATCGTATTTCAAAGATTTCAAGCTTTCCTCTATTTAGCAATTTTTGAGTCATTCCACTTAAATTTGATTTATTGATCGATCAATGAAATAAAAAATGAAATTATTTCGAGTAAATTGTTCTCTGAAGGAAAAAGGAAGTTTTTTTTTTTTTAAAAAAAAATTGTACTGGGTTTGGCTTTGAATTTTGGCCAAAAAGAGTTATAGTGTAGGCAAATTAGCGATATTTTGAGGAAAAAAAAACATTTTTAGCCAGCCAAGGTTTTATTGCGAAAAATTGTCGGGAGTGGTCCCCTGACTAACCTCTAGAAAGTCCGCACCCCCTAGACCCCTTGCTAAATTTTTTAGGGAGGCTCCACCCCCCTCAAAAGCAGTTTTTCGCAAATAACTCCTCAGGGTTTGATTTTACAGCAAAAATAACTTCGTATTTGGATTCTACACTCAATTTCCTACAAATAATGTCCAGAATTTTTTTTTGAACGATCATTGGGGAGGAGGTGGAGGGTCCTGAACGAGGGTGGTTTTAGGAAACATGCTATAATACGAGATTTCTCGCTTGAAATCATTGCAAATGGTGAAGGAAATTTATTTTATGAAATTCATTTGTGGTATGAGTCCTCTTTCTGAATTTAGTGTCAATCGCACCCCTCCCCCTCCCCGGCCACGGTCCCCACCCATCATTTATGGAATTATTTCCGAGAATGCGGCATTGTTGGTAAACATCTTTTTTCTCGAATTTTTGCGCAATCTTCGATAAGATAGATTGACGAAGTCGAGTGCATCATTCCTGTGAGGGTTATGCACCCCCTCCCCCCAAGTTTCTGTAGATTGAATTGAACATTGGGGGTGGGGTGAAAAAAAAACCATGCATCTTGGATTTCGACCAAATTTGGTTGGGTGGTTCAGTTTGAGTGGGAGACCTCCTAAAAAAAATTGAGCCCCCAAGGGGCAAGTGGAGGGGAGCAGGGGGTGCTCAAAGTGCACCTCCTTTTGAAAAAAATACAGTTTTTGTGCTTTTTTAGTAAAAAAAAATAAATTATGTGAGAAGCTGTTGTAGCACTCAAAGTTGCGATCAGAGTTTCTACATCTCCTTAAACCATCGCCATCCTTCTGCGATCGAAACACAGAGCGCTACCAGGGGGTTGAAAAGTTGCGGATTTGCAATATTCCAAAAATACGAAAATTTCACGATGCTGGAAAGATTTTTATTCATCGAATAATTGAACGGATTTTTTTTTTCAATCACTGAAAGTGAATATTGATGAAGAAAGTTGAAAATTTTATACACCAGTGCAGCCAGCAGCGAATCGTATGTAAAATTCCAAAATACGGAATTTATATCGCGACTTTGAATAGATTATTTTTTCCCCGGAAAGAATTTTTTTTCAATCAACAGAAGTATATTTCGCAAATTTTTTGAAAAATTTTGAGTGTCAGCGCAGCCCTGCATAATTTCTTCAAAATGTCTCAAATAAAAAATTGGTTCAAATGCTTGATAAAAAATTTATTCGAGTTCAAAAAATCAGAATATGGTAAGTAGCAACTAGCTGCACTGGCGTGTAAAATTTTCAAATTTCTTCTTCAATATTCACTTTCAGTGATTGAAAAAAAAAATTCCCTTCAATTATTCGATGAATAAAAATCTTTCCAGCATCGTGAAATTTTCGTATTTTTGGAATATTGCAAATCCGCAACTTTTCAACCCCCTGGTAGCGCTCTGTGTTTTGATCGCAGAAGGATGGCGATGGTTTAAGGAGATGTAGAAACTCTGATCGCAACTTTGAGTGCTACAACAGCTTCTCACATAATTTTTTTTACTAAAAAAGCACAAAAACTGTATTTTTTTCAAAAGGAGGTGCACTTTGAGCACCCCCTGCTCCCCTCCACTTGCCCCTTGGGGGCTCAATTTTTTTTAGGAGGTCTCCCACTCAAACTGAACCACCCAACCAAATTTGGTCGAAATCCAAGATGCATGGTTTTTTTTTCACCCCACCCCCAATGTTCAATTCAATCTACAGAAACTTGGGGGGAGGGGGTGCATAACCCTCACAGGAATGATGCACTCGACTTCGTCAATCTATCTTATCGAAGATTGCGCAAAAATTCGAGAAAAAAGATGTTTACCAACAATGCCGCATTCTCGGAAATAATTCCATAAATGATGGGTGGGGACCGTGGCCGGGGAGGGGGAGGGGTGCGATTGACACTAAATTCAGAAAGAGGACTCATACCACAAATGAATTTCATAAAATAAATTTCCTTCACCATTTGCAATGATTTCAAGCGAGAAATCTCGTATTATAGCATGTTTCCTAAAACCACCCTCGTTCAGGACCCTCCACCTCCTCCCCAATGATCGTTCAAAAAAAAATTCTGGACATTATTTGTAGGAAATTGAGTGTAGAATCCAAATACGAAGTTATTTTTGCTGTAAAATCAAACCCTGAGGAGTTATTTGCGAAAAACCGTTTTTGAGGGGGGTGGAGCCTCCATAAAAAATTTAGCAAGGGGTCTAGGGGGTGCGGACTTTCTAGAGGTTAGTCAGGGAACCACTCCCGACAATTTTTCGCAATAAAACCTTGGCTGGCTAAAAATGTTTTTTTTTTCTCTAATTTGCCTACACTATTATGCAGCTGACATTTTTTGATGAAATGAAAATTTATATAAATAAAATTCGTCAGAATAAGAAGAAAAACTTCAGAAAAGTTGAAATAAATTTCAAATGTTGATACAGCGTGCTCAAATATCTTGAAATCGATACGCATAACGATTTTCAACGTTTTTTGCAAATCTACTCTCAAACTTGCCCCCACCTCCTCTCTTTTTCTAATGAAACTTTTTAACGCAAATCATCACCCAAATTCCGTTTTTTGCATCATGAGAAGGATTAATTTGAATTTTTTTTATCGAACTTGAATTTTTCTGTTTGATACCTCAATTTGTCAAATTTGGTATGGGGGGAGGGGGTAAATAGGGTCCTGGAGCAAAAAATGATAAAAAATCATGATGTATATCGATTGTTTGGGTTTCGTGGACGCTGAAAACGAATCTGAAGTCATTTCTTCTTTTCAATCCCACCTGACCTTTTTTTACTCCCTCCATGGCACCAAGTTCATAAGTTCTTCAGCTACCAAGTTCTTTTTTCAGTTATTTTATTCAAATGATATCTCAGTTGGCAGATAATCTAGAAAAATAATTTCCTACATTTCTTCCACAATATTGATCCTGTTCCTTTTTGGTTGATTTTTGTTGGGTTGGGGGGGGGGGGGGTTAAGAGCTCCGAATCAAAAAATGATGAAACATCGACATACATTATCGATTTCTAAGTTCGTCAAAAACAAATCCCGGGTTATTTTCGCCCTGAAAATGAGATCTGCTGCTCGTCTAGAGTTTGAATACCGAAAACGTAAAACGAATGCTCGAAAAAGCGAAACGAATGGTCGACTGGTCATGAACCCATTCGGCCGGGCCAAAGTACAGGACAGAAAACGGCTGCAAACGCTCGTCGCATAATTTGGGCACATTTGAAAGCGGTATAATACGATTCGTGGTGGCTTTGCGAGTATCGCGTTGGCGTATACGGTCTATATGAATATTTAAAAATCATTAAATTTAATTGTGGCGACCGGAACGACTGCGACGGACACGGCCATCGAAGACTGAAACGAGAATTCGAGCCATTTTGACCCGGTTGGAATTTCGACTGGTGGACGAAACGTGGAGCGCGAGTATGGTAAAAACCGAAACGATGAACGAGTAATTTTACACGTTTCGCTGTTTACTCGTCAAATTACCCTCATAAATTTGGTGCGGAAGTTAGTATTCGCAGCACCTGTGGAATATAGTACAGAACGCGGTACTTTCGGCGTATAACCTTGGTCGACGTTGTTTGAATATTTACGAGGAAGCGAGAACGACCGGCGCAGGAGAGACGAATGGGAATGGACAAGAGAAAGCGTTCTACGTTTTGCCACCCCCGCGTTTTCCGATCTAGGGACGATGGTGAAAAAACCAACCACGGACGTGATTCGAAATTGGCCGAATGAATTGAAAAATTAATACCAGGAATGATTTTTGAAACGATTATTGGAAAATTTTTTTGGGTGGCGTAGATTCCTTTATGGCAATTTTTTCTCCTGCCGTAAAGTGGAAACAGGAGGAGGAAAGGGGTGCGAGTTTGTGGCATTCGCGATAGCTCCGTTAAAAGGAACCTGCAGCGGACAAGGAGTTGAAAGTTTTCGTGATTTTATAAAACCCGAAGGTTGTCAGCTGGTAATAAAATGGTTGTCCGGGGAGCATTAATTCGGTTAAACGTTCAAGAGTTAGCGTCTTGCCAGGCAGTTAGTGAATCTAATTTAAAGCTGCTGTGTCCCGGTGTTATTACCGAAAAGGGCGTTATCGTGGGAATTTTACACTGACTCGAGCTCTGGACAACGGTTTTCATTTGCAACTTATATTTAGGCGAACGGTGGCTTGTTTTTCGGCAACACCATCGACGGACGAATATCTCCGGTAGGGTAATTTTCATTCTCTGCGTACTTTCTCGTATGTACCATTCGCGGGGCGATGCTGAAAAGTTTATTAATGTTCGTCGAGACCGAAATACAACCGTGTTCGGATGTTTGCGGTTATGTTCGACGAACGCCTCGCAGACAATGTACCTTCGAGGAATGGAGCACGGGCGAGAGAGAGAAAAAAACGTGTAATGAGCTGCAGCGTATGGAGTAAGTTCAAAGTTACGCGAGGGAGGTGGACGAAGGGTGGCAGCAAATGAAACGAACATGTTTTCTAAAACATTTATGAGTCGAAGTTTCTCTCTCGGTGGCTTATTGTTCCGTATTGCGTGATGTGTTTTAGTTTTAGCAGAAAAACAGCACACTACGTTAACCCGTTCGAAGTGTACTATTTTTAACCCCGAAGAGCTTTTTCTCTCGCCGCAGCATTTCTCGTTACAACGTTATAATCTGCCAGAGTGCACCGTACAAGGAATAGTATAGAGAATCGGAGGAGAGACGAGGCAAATCTCAGCCAAGGGGGTTAGATTTTACACGAAGAATAAAAGAGGGTTGTATATACGAGCACCGGTTAATCTGTCGTATACCTCGTACCAATCGCAGGTTCTAAAAGAGATGCAAATTTAAAATACGAAATTTCTTTAAAATTACCAAAGAAGCTGGCGAAACGTCAAATTAGATAGAGCTTTTTTTATTCCACCCCCTTGCTGCATTCCTGTGGGAGCCATTCTCGTCATGAAACTCGTATTAATCTTCGTCTTCGGCCTTTCGACTCTGAAAAGCTCACGGATTTTGAAAAAATAGCTTTAGGGGTGCGACGCCGCGTGCGGATGCTGGATTTCAGGCAGGCCACGTGTTAAACGTTTATCCTTCGCTTTTTCATTGTGATACACAAAGGCTAACTAGAAAGAGGCGCTTAAAGACGAGGAAAAAAAACGTTTTAGTTAATCCTTCGGCAACGTTATGGTTTTCATTGCTGGTGGCTCGACGTGCTCCCTTCTTCGTCGCGATGCCCATTCGGCTGCGGTTGTGAAAAGAAAATCCTATATGTCCGGTAATTTAGTGGGGGCTAAAGTATACCTTGTCGTGTGATGCTGGTTTACGGAGTGTGCTCAAATGGAGTTTTTTTTTAGTCTCGGTTACAATTTTTTCCATCTTATGTAGTGATTTTTTGTTACTATTTTCGTATGAAAGTCACTCAGGTCTTGCTTTTTTCCAATTATTGTAATTGTAGAAAATTATAAAAAACTGAATTATTCTATGAACTGAAGTATTGAGGTATTATTTTAGCTTTTGATTGCCTTTTTTTTTGTTCAAAAATTTAGCCTTTGTGAATTACAAAAAAACATTAAACGTAAGTCGTAAAAGAACCTTTAACTATCTAAAATTTCAGGGGCTCAAGTTCATTTCTCGAATTTTGGTGAATTTTTAAAATATCGAAATTACGTCCTCAACTTGAAAAAATAGATGATTTAATCAACAAAATTTGAAATTTTGTTGGATGCCTTATTTTTGACCTCTGGAATCGATTTGAAGCGATTTCGTGACATTTCGAAGTTTTCGAAAATTTCAAAATTTTCAGCCATCGGATAAAAGGCTATAAAAATGGTCCAGAGGAACTTAAGTGTCTATAATCGCGAATTACCTGTATTGGTGACCCATTTCATCGATTAAAACTCAATTTTCAAAATTTATATTTTCAAGTTGAAATCTAAATTTTTTTTTTGAAATTTTTTTTGGGAGAAAAATTGAAAAATTTTATATTGATGAAAAATTTAAAATTTTTCTAGTGATGAAATATTCCAAAGTTTTCTGGTGACTTCAAAACGTCTAGAAACCACTTCCAAAGGATACGGAATTTGAGCTTTTTTCTTGATAAGGTCAAATTTTTACATTTTACAGAGGGATCATGTTATTTTGAAATTTGAAAAATTTGCTAAAATTCAAGCAATGAATTTCAGCCTTTGAAATTTTAGATATGAGATCTTTGATGTACTTCCGATTTGAGAATATTTTCATTCTGGCTCAAAATTTTGCTTGGAGTTGGGATACCATCCTCGTCAGTGAAAAAGTAACTTGGTGAATAGGATTTTTCAAGCATTTCTTCAACTTCTCATATGTATTTTAACAAAATTGTAAACTTTTTTCGTTTAGTGGTAAAAAAAAGTGACGGGAGAGGGAAATAATGGAGATCCTTAAAACAATTTTTCTTCAATTCAATTTCAATTTTTTTTTTTCAAAAATCTTGTCATTTTCTCTCTCCTACTCTCCATTTATTTATTTATTTTTTCACAATTCTTCAAAACAAAATTACAGAATCCTGAAACACACGACTAAAAAATGTTTTGAAAAATCAGCACTTTTCATGGTTTATGCACTACATATTTCTAAAAAAAATTCAAAATTATTTGAGATCAAACTTTTTTGTGTAGAAATGTGAAATTCTACACAGGTCTTGGCTCCAGATTCAGAAAACATATTTTTGATGAAAAAACGAATACTTACTTATTTTTATTATTCTTGATTGAAAAAATCTTTTGAATAAATTCAAAACGTTGAAAAATGAACGTTTTGGTACCTAAGACCATTTGTAAGTTGCTAGAATTTTCAATTTTTTTTTTAGAAAATTTTGCTCTTGCCTCTCTTGGGTACTCGTAGGTACTCATTCACGACAAAGAAAAGTTTGAAAGTGGATGGTGAAACAAATAATTGTGATACCTATTTTATTGTCATGTCTAAAAAAAATGAGAGGGAAGAATTGAAGGGAGTCCTTTGAATGCGAAGTGTGGATTAAAGAAATATGTACTTGTATGCAAAAGTGAGAATTTTTGGTTATTTTTTATCTACTTTTTTGATGAAATAAGATCCCCAAGTAATTTTTTGCAACCAAATCAATCAGACACACTTCCTTACGTAATAATTGGGTAAAAAAATCCACTAGCTGGAAACTTTTACTTTCTAAATGGGTAAATATACGATACCTCGAGTATACACATAAATGTTATCAGATCGAATGTGCAAAACATAACGGTCTAGTTTATTAATCACGTATTAGCTGCGGCCATAGCTGGTACCAGGTAAATAGGTACCGTACGTAAGACGATAATTATGATATGGGTGATACGGCGAACTTATGCCTACATGGAAGACGTAAGTAGCTCGAGATCAACGTCTACCTTAGTCTGAGTGCATATAGCCAGACATCTTACAACGAGTAGTGTTTAATGTTGACGGCCGCAGCAGCATGGCATAGATTTAACAATTTGAAACTTTAATCACGCTCCTACTTGTACTTTTCTTTTATCATTTTCCGATTGTCACGACTCCGGCATCCAGAAGGCGAAATCACGACCCAGCAGTACATACCATTCTGGTAAACTAGGCGTGTGCCAGCCACTTCGTCTCCCGGTCTATCAATAATAGAGCGAACGCGTTCTTATTACGCCATTTTTTTTCCTACTTCAGCGTACCTACGGTCTCTCGAGTCGTCGTATGTACTCGAGTTTCTCTGTACGCGGTGCTGTGCTTAGCTACGAGTCTCTTCGCCTCCTCACAGTACCACGCCTGGGTTTAAATCTCGGTCTTAGATTAAATACTGGTCTGCGAGTGTAATTATGGTACGTAAGCGAGCTAATATTTTCCATTTATCGATGCCCATGCCTTGTGCCAGCGCCATGTTATGGATGCCGAGGTGCGAGAAAGCGATCGACATGTTCGCGTGGATGAAATAGTATCATTGCTGAATGGAGTTTAATTGGATGTTTGGATGGAGAATGGAGAAGGTATCAGATGGCGTTTGAATGGAATGATTGAGGGAGATTTTAAAATATTTTGAATTTTATTGCTCTTTGTGTAGTATTTTGTGATTTAGTGGGATGAAAATTGAAAATGCTCGGAAATGTGGATAATGAGGGCATTAACAAGGTCTTGGCGAAAGATGGAGATGATGTTGAGAAATTGGAATCGATGAACTAGGATTACTTCCAAGATATTCACCACTGCAAAATTTATATTCCTTGGTCCAATAATAGATCAGCTTCAAACAAAAGAACCAAAACTGATTTTTTTTAGAGTTGTTCAAAATTGGATTTTTTTTTTTTGAAAATTAGTCTTTACTTTTACAAATTTTTGATTCATTATTTTGAGCTGAAAATACCTTTTTATTATTGGAGAGAACTACCTTCGAAGTCCCCAGCCTCCTTTAATATTTATCAAACTTTTTCAGTTTAGCTTGTTTATCAACGTAAGTTTTTTTTGCATTGGAATGTAAATATTCTAATCAAGATGTATATTTTTTATTTGTTTCAGGTGAGTAATCAATTTCCTCCATGAAAATGAAAAAAAAAAACTGTAGAGATGAGTAAGTTTTCTATTTCTTAATTATTGTTTGAAAATGTGACATTGAAAGGTTGAAAAAGTCAAAATTCGTATTTTAAGAAATACTTAGTGAAAAAGTCTAGTCCAGATTTCGTTAAAAATATTTGAATGTTTTTTCATTTTATTTTTGTAGTGGTGGTGGAGAGAGGGGGTGGAGGAGTTCATTGAATAAATTTATCATGAGATTTGCTTTAAAACACACATTTTTTGTTTTCAATTTCCGTAATTACTGGTAATTTAGGGTAATTACAGAAAATTTGTGGTAATTACAGGTTATTTGCGGTAATTACAGATTATTTTTGTGGTAATTACTGATAATTTACGGTAATTTCTGAAAATTTGCGGTAAATTGAGGTAATTTGCGGTAATTACAGGTACTTTACGGTAATTACTGATAATTTACAGTAAATTGAGGTAATTTGCGGTAATTACTGGTAATTTACGGTAATTCCTAAAATTTACTGTAATTACTTGTATTTTACGATAATTATAGATAATTTATTGTAATTACTGGCAATTTACAGTAATTGCAGATAATTTTCTCAATTTCATTCATCCCTTAATCAATATTCTTTTATCCATCGATTTTTCTAAAAAAAAATTCACTCTGTGCAAAACACACGATGAACCATTACCATTATACGATACCTTCCTGAAATGATTCTTCTTGCACGCCAGAGATTTTACGAACCATTGAACGCATATATGTACATATACGGACACGGCCTCGACGTCGACGCGTGCCCCGATGCCGGTGAAATATCATGTACTGGATATTATTGCATTTTATATGCTCGTTAGTCTTAGGGAATTACTGTAACAGAGGATTCGGCTGACACGTCACGGACGGTATGTCTTGGAGGAAAATATTTGCCAAGGGATCGTCGGCTCGACGTCGACGTCGCAGCCACAATCCTAAGCTCTGTATGGCAAGTGTTTGCACAATACACCACACACCGTCGGCTTCATCTGCGGCAATAAAAGGGAGAAAAGTGCTCGCTATACGAGGTATTAGTCTGGTAAAAAGTGCAACACGCTAATCCACCTTATGCGGTGGACTTTGGACGATGTGCAAAAACATAGGGCGTATAATCGGCTCTAATGGTTCGAGCGAATCCAAACCTCACCCTCACCTTGATACCCCTTACGACCAAAAATACCAAATACCATTCTCTTACACGTCTGCACGCCGGTGTAATTTACCTATAATAGAGATGTAAATGAGTTGGGCGCGAACGAGCGAATGTAGAAAATTCGCCGGGCTCGCGGTGCTGTTTTGTAATTGACGAATTTTCATTGTGGTTGGCGACGATGGCGGCGAATTATGGTAATATAAGGGGGCTACGTTCGTTTCGGCGTTGGTTGTGACAAATATGTATTAAATTTTACTCTCGCTCGACGCCATCCGAGAAGCGAGTATTTTAAAAACATAAAAATGCCAACTCGTCGGCTGGCCAATATATGGAGATTAATTTTTACGCGACGGTTATTTATGTAGCTTGGCAAAGGTATCCAGATTGCGATGGGGTTTCGCGTCCGAGCTCGCATTACCGCAGCCGAGCCTTCAGTTCCGCGTATGCAATTTAACGACGCGACGGCGGCGGCGGATTTGCGCGATGCCGTTGTAAATCATCGAGTACTCAATGATCCCGACTACTCGGCGTTATTGCAAGGTTAAATTTACCACTCCGACAACCTTTATCGTTTCGTATTGAAATCTTTTCCGAAGATGGCGCTCTTGGCTCCAGGGAGTTGCCAGTTTCATTCGGACCATTTACATAATCCGACGATTAGAGGTATCGTAGATGCGCATCGCGGGATTAGCTCGAGCCTTTTGTCGACCTCAAATCCAAAGCCAAAGTCGTTTACATGATCTGCTGTTTCGACGAATGCCGACTGTATTAAGGTGGCAGGAATTGGCTGAGGAGTCGTTGGATATGATGAGCCTATTAGAGTATCGAGTATTGAGCATTTACACGACCAAACTTTCGCGTGTTTCAACGATTTGGTTGATTTTGCAGTTCTCAGTGAGGCTAGAGGCTCTTGAAATTTTATAATGCATGTTTAGGGATATCAGCTGCGTTCCTGATTGCATGGAAGCTATCAAATATCTTCAAATATGGACTAGGCGATTGCTATTTGCTATAGAATAGTTGTTAGAAATGTGCAAATGTCGATTTGATGGTTTCATTTGAAGTCAGGTTAGGGCAGCAAAGAGGAGAGTTCACAAATGTATAAATTGGAGTGTAGTGGTCTTGTAATTTGAATAAATGATGAATTTTTCCCCAGAACATAATCCAACGTTATGGGTAAAATTCTGTAAAAAGTAAAAACCGTCAACATGTGGTCATTATTTGCTGTAAATCACCAAAAATTTTCAACAATTACCATAAATTACTCATATTTTTTGTAAATTACCGGTAATTACAGTTAACTATTAGTAATTACCGTAATGTACTTGCAATTACCGTAATATACTTGTAATTACCTTGAAATATTGGTAATACCTTGAAATACTTGTAATTACCGTGAAATACTTGTAATTACCGTATATTTCCAGTGATTACTTTCAATTACTAATAATTGAATACGTCACTACAAAAGGGGGTATAAGTTGACATATGCCCTTTTTGAGGCCACAAGTGATTATGATACTGTGAAGTCTCCTCTATCCAATGAGACCACTCCCACATCGAGATCTTGAAAACTCGCCGAGTTATAGCCAATTGAAGTATCAGAAATCGTAAAAATTGTTCCACTGTCAGGCAACCGGACACTAATTTTTTCGGTTTTGTCATCATTTTTTCAATTGTAGTGCCTTTTTAGCAATATTTTGTCCGATTTGATCACAAAGGAGTAAAAATATTGAAATTTAATACAAAATTTACCGGTTTTGTGTTTACAAGTTTTAACATGTTTACAATGGATTCGTTTAGATCACAAAAAAAAATCACAAAAGTTCTTAGATGAATATCTTTGTCCCTGAACGATGTAGTGAAAAAAGTTAAATACAAAAAATGTTCCTTTTTTTGTCCTCTACAAACTTTGTATTTAGAGTTTTTTAAAATTTTTCGAATTGAAGGAGTTATGAGCTGAAATGATGACGAACTCGGGAGAAAAAAAAAGTCACAGCAAAAAGGGCATATAACTTGTCACTTTAAAACGATCATATATAAAACATTTTAGGTTGTACAATAATGATAGCGCTGTTTTCTTGTAGTGGAAGGTTGATATTTCAAGATATTTAACTTTCTCAATCGTACTCCAACATTTAGTTACCAAGAATACCATTCCAAAACTTCAATCGACGATTCCCAAAAACGCCATTTTTTTTATATGCTCTTTTTGCAGTGACTTATTCAATTACTGTAAAACACCTTTGATTACCGTTGATTCCCATAACTTTCTTTTCATAACCTTACCGCAACTTACCAACAATTACTGTATTTTATCGTAATTTTTCGTTATTACTACAATTTTCGGTAATTACAGTAATTTCTCGGTAATTACCGTAATAGACTTGTAATTACCGTAATACACTGGTAATTACCTTGAGATACTTGTAATTACCGTAAATTACCAGTGATTACTTTCAATTACTAACAATTATTGTAAAACACCTCTGATTACCGTTGATTCCCATAACTTTCTTTTCATAACCTTACCGCTACTTACCAGCAATTACTGTATTTTATCGAAATTTTTCGTAATTACAGTAATTTCTCGGTAATTATCGTAATTTCTCTGTTATTACAGTAATTTTACGCGTAATTACTGTAATTTACTGTCAATTACCAGTAATATGGGTGATACGGTAACTGATGATTGTAACTGATACCTTGATAAAGTACTGCGTAGATCATGTTTGGTGAATCACAAATGTGAAGCCATGAAAGACTTGTAAAATAATAGTATTTTTTCGTACATAAACGGTAATTACCGTAATTTGATGGTAATTTGCGGTAAAATAATGGTATTTTTTCGTAAATAAACGGTAATTACCGTAATTTGATGGTAATTTGCGGTAAAATAATGGTATTTTTCGTAAATAAACGGTAATTACCGTAATTTGATGGTAATTTGCGGTAATTAAGGTTAAATTGACAGTAATCGACATTATTTTCGCACTTTTTGCAATTATTGGCCTCTTTGAAATACCCAATGTCGTACAAGCGACAAATAGTCGACCAAAATTATCGCCGAATCAACTCGAAACCTTGGATAAGAGGCGAAAAATCTGCATAGATGAATAATACGCGGTCTTTGTGATTTTTCTCATAGTTAAATAAGGCTTATGCGTCATCTTCGGTGCTCGAAGGCTAGGTAAATACTTTCCCATAAGGTTTTATTTTCCCAATTCGCATCACTTTGGTGTAATTGACTAAATTAATTGTCGCCGTAGCCGTTCACACACCGGTCAGTACGAAGCGTTACAGATTGCTCGCCTTTTGAAACCAGTTACCACAAGACGAAACGGTTCGTCAAGCACTAAATGCAAATACGTACCGAGAGGATAGCCTATGGACACAGGTGTATAGTCGTGTACTATCGTAGAGTACGAGACGAGAACGCCGATAGGTAAAGAGGCGATGGAACTATCGCATTACCCAGGCCAAACTAATAAGAAGAATATGCATCGACTACCAATTCGGAGGTTATTAATAAAACGGACATCGTTCGAGGTTGCACGTACACTAACAATACCAACATACAGTCGTGGGAACATAATCGGAGCCAAATACAATCGAATGGTTAAAAGCAGAAGCGACTGTTGGTATTTGGAACAATATTTGGGCCCAACGAGTACGACACAGGAAAACGATATGTACTCCTCTCGACATGATCGTATACGCGGGTACGTTCTGTACACAAATCTAATAACCATATCGGCCGATTATCGCGTACTCCGCGAACGTGATACGTTTACGCAAAACCATTTCGAGTATTTTATGTGTACTCTGGGACGTGATTGCGAGACGAAGAAGCTGCCTCGAGATGCGGATATGTGGAAAAACAGACGAGGAAAAAATCCACGGCTACGGTCGGAATTGAAATCAGAATTTTTTGGCATTAAAGAATAACAACTTTTTCCCCTCTTTCAACACGACTCCCAATTTACCAAGATACTATATTAGATTTGGAAATTGATGTACGTAATAAATATTTAACTAATGATGGACACGTATCGCTCGATTTATGGTTCTCACATAAATTTACCAGTAACGATTGTTGTCTCATTTTTTTGTTTCGATTGCCAAATGTAATATAGTCCGAAATATAGCTAAAAGTTTTCCATTAGGTGATGAAACAATCGCCGATGTATGGGGTTTCCGCATAGTACATATTCCTCGAGTACATCTTTTTATCTCCTCAGATCCACACACGTCCACGGTTCAATATCTTATCATAAAAATACTTTATATCGAACACTGTACAGCGAACAGATTTCAATGTATGAAAAATCATGTACCTATCCGAGAGGGCCATCCGTTCCGCTGTGTCTATCTTGTCGCGCTCTTTTCATCATGCCAGATTATCTATTATACGGGTAGAAGAAGCGTTGTAGAAAAAAAATTTTTCCACGTAAATTCAATATTTACGCTTTTAATAAACGACGTGACCATCCGAAGGAGACGGAAAAAATCGAATGTGAATTTGCCTAACAATAGGAATACCTGTATGCGGCACTGTTGTCTTTTAAGACGTGGATACACCGATGACAATCGATCATACATGCGAGATGATGACTAAAAGACACTTTGTACGGTTATAATGATTAATTTTTGCATATTTGAAGCGTTCGTCGATCGTCGCTTGTTCGATTATTGAATATATTCCGCATTTTTTAAAGAAATCGAACTGGATTTTTTATTATTCGCCTGGATGGTTTAATTGAGCGAAATTCGTGACAGAATGGAATTTCTATAGTTTCTCGGATTGGTATGTCCTTAAGTGTCCTCTGAATGGGTTCAGAAAATGGTATTCGAAAAGTTGTAAAATTTTGTATTTGTTCGAGATGGTGCAGATGTGTTGATTGAAATGGTTGGAAAATTATTGTTCAGTATATCACAAAATTTGAACGAAACGTTGCTAGATTAATACATTCATGGCTCAATTTTCACATTTTTTGGAAAAAAATTGCAAAAAATGGAGGAAAGCAAAATCTTGTTGAAATTGCCTACACGTTGAAAAAGTTGAATTGAAATCTGTTATTGAATTGGCATCGCGATTTTTTTGAAAGAACAAGGGAGGAGAGGGAAGGAGAAAAAAGGGTCATCAAAATGGGATTAGAAATCGAAAAGAAAGCTCTAAAAAAATTGTATTTTTGTTTATTGATTTCCGTAAAAACCTCGAGTTTCTCAATAATTTGGAAATATTAAAAATAATTGTGTAAAAATAATTGAAAAGTAAGTATACCCCAAATTCTGTAAATATTTCAAAATCGGTCGAATTTTCGCGAAAATCATGTAGAATCTGAGAGAAAATTCGTCAAATTCATCCTGAAATTATCGGAAAAAGTTGAAAATTGTGCTATAATCTCAAAAAACGTTGGTAAAATTGTCGAAATCTTGAATAAAATTCCAATTTTTGAATAGTTTATTTGGTTTTTGCAACTTTTTGATCGATTTCAATAATTTTTCCAACACTTTACTCAATTTAACAATAATGGAAACAATTTATAATGAATTTTAATCAATTTTCAATCAATTTATAATTTTTTTTTCAGCCTCTTATACAAAGTTTAATGACAATTTAATCATTTTCAAACAATTTTTCAATCCAATTTACGAAATTTTTCTGATATTCAATGCAATGTTTTTGATGACAACATTTTACGATAATATCACAAGATTTTTAAAACTTCGTTGCTCTTTTTCATTTTTCCTCCTCAATTTATTCGATTTCTATGCTTTTTAAACAATTTTTACTCAATTTTAAACGGGTTTACAGATATTTCAGCTATTTTTTTGCTAATTTGATTTTTTTTTTTCAATGTTACCTAATTGAGTTTTGTTTGCTTTTGAAAACTTTTCAGACATTCTTAAAAATATTTACCTCATTTCAACAATTCTGATATTTTGAATCATTTTTGAAGTATTTGGACTAAATTCAATAATGTTTTAAGAATTTTCATTGTAAAAGTGAACTCATATTTTCTCAAAAATTTTTTTAGAAGAAATTACATGCTGGCTTTAGGTGATTATTGAAAATCGAAATTGGACCGAAAAACAGAAACAAATGATTATTAGCTTGTTAAAGAAAAAAAAACTAAAACTTTCAACTGATATTACGTTTTTACAAAATTTTTTGGATTCAAGTCCGGGTTTTACTAATTTTTAAAACTTAGAATGAAAATCACTCAAAAATATATCTGTACTTTTTGAAAAATTTTCAAATCAACCTCGATTTTTTTATTGGAGAGGCACCTCTGCGCTTTCTCTTTGGGGCAAGTCCTACAACAAATATCATATTTTTCAACAATTGGCATTGAAAAAAGAGGGTCTGTTCAATTTCAACCAAAATTCGTTTCAAATTCAAAAGTCAGTTTTAAAAATTACTCGTTCAATTCGACATCTTAAAATTCCGCACATCAAAGATTTCTACGTCTTTTTCATCGTAAAATTCTTTGTGAAATCTCCACCAAACTCAATCAAAACCAATTTTCCCAGTAGGAGAAACCCCTCATTGACGATTCCACATCTAAGATTGAATTCCTTCGCAGATCTTGTCTAATACGTGTTTCCAGCTAATGCTCAGCTTGAAAGCACGCAGACTTGACCGACGTATACGCCTGTATAGATTTATACGCAACGTTCGTATAATTTCAATTTTACGCACGATTATTAAGACACCGGTAGAAAATACGCCTGTATACCGTGTACAGATCGCAGGACAGAGGGAGACCACTGACTGTACACGATAATTATCTCTTGTTGCGCGAAATAAACGGTCAATTAATCACCGTCGTCTTAACGATGAATATCTCCGATATAAACGCCGCAGCGGTGAGTCCCGCAGTCGCAGCCGTCCAACAGTACAGGTGCATGCGTTGCAAAACATCATAACATCACCTTTGCCGCATTGGCGACTTGTTTTCGTATAGTCAATAATGGCAGCCGGAATAGAGGACATTGGCCACATATGCGTGTTTCTATCACTACCATAGATGCCGTAGAACCATAGAAAAACACAGATACACTGCGATAAAGAATTACGCCACCGAATTTAAAAATTTATATAGGCATGTTGATCGTACGGTACGAAATACTAGGCGATTTATCAATGTACACATGAGCAAGCGAGAGAATAAAACTGGTTATGGGACGTTTTCGTGTATTTTTCGATGAAAGCATCGTCTCTTTCTATCTTGTTCTGTGTGGAGCGAAGAAGAAAGCGACCATGACCGTCACGATTAATCTGTAACCTCGTATCGTACTTATGGTGGTTCCTGTGCCGTCTCTGAGTAGATGAGGCAAGGTGGAGTAGTCGAGCATGGTTAAGGTGTGCTTTCATTATGATGGCGAGAAGAGAGTAATTAATACGAACGAAACTGTGGGTTACCTATTGAAGTTACCTCGACCAAATGACGACTAGGTATAAATTAGTCTATAATTGTTGAGCAGTTTTGATGCTTCTTAGGTTCGAGATGGTAGTGAAAATGGTTCGTTTATCCCTTAATATGCAGGTATTTTTTTTTCTTTCCTCCTCTTTCCCTTGGTCCATTCATTGCAGAAGGGAAAATCTCAATAATGCTAAACAGCTCGAGGATTTTCCAGCTTAACGTACGTACTCCTGGTGTAATATGTAGTACAACAAGGTTGCGAAATGTTAACGAAAGAACCACTTAAGTAGTGTAAAGTGCCTGCAACTCTATAATGAATGTATTTAGTAAACGACGCAGACCGGCGCGTATATCTATATATTTAGATGGTATTTTGATGCGAAATGGTAATTTAGTTTAATGTATTAAGTGATACTCGGGCTTGCGAAAAGCTAAATCCAGATTTGTACAGAAATAATATTCGGGCGTCGAGTCGTGTTGTTATATGGTGTTTGACGGTTTATCGTTTCTTCTTCCATGTACGTTTAGAAGGATATGATTTCGTCGATGAAACGAGCTGCGAGCTAATGCATCTGCGAACTAAGGAAAAGTGCTATTTTTATCCGTACATGCGGAAATCTGATCCTCGTTAAGTGCTGGTGCGAAAATTTCAATTAGAGGTTTTTTTATCGACCAAGGATTCGAGATATTGTTTCAATTATGAGGCGATAATGGCAGATAATGTAAGATGAAAACATCGATGGATGAAAATCTGCAAGGGGGTGTGAGGAGGTGTTGGTGGTCATAAGGGACAAGGCTGCAATATGCTAATTTTATGGTTCATTTTGTAGTTTTACTTTTAGTTTAGCTATTGAATAATTTAATTGAAAATATTAATTTTCCGTTTTTATTTTTGTTTTAGGTGAGTATCAAGATTTCTGTTGATGTGTGGAGTCTGTTATCTTTTTAATGAAAGATCTCGAATATTTTTTTAAAATATGTGAGTAAATTGGTCATAATTTCTAATTTATGAATGCAGGGATGTTAAATAACAGAAAATTCTGTGAAAATTGATCTTTTTCTCTTAGACTTTCTTCAATTTTTTTCAATACTATTCGATATCGATTTCGTGGTCAATTTGACTAATTGCTATTTTCTGAGAAAAATTACCCAAATAGATTTTTTGTTCCAATTCATTTATTGAAAATCAATTTTCAAATAAATTTTCAAAATTTAATAATTTTTTTAATCTGAATTATGTTATATTAATAAAAATTTTAATCAAAATCGATTTTCGACTGCATATTTTTCAATTACTTTGAAAAAAATTTTCAGCAAAGAAGATTTTGTAATATTTTCCAAAACATTTGCATAGCGTTGTATTGATGCATTTTCTTTGTTTCTTGATTTTTTTCTCAATTTTGATGGCTTGAAAATGTTTCATTTCATAAGTATATCTATAATTACTCTTAAAGTGAAATCGATTATTTATCAGATTCGATAATTGACTTGAAAAATATTCTGTGAGTAACTTGAGATAATTTTGTAAATGGCATCGATACTTACTACCCTTTCTACTTGTAATCGATTTTCGGTTGAGTTCGATAATCGATCGAAATCGATGTTCGGTCCAGTTCGATGATCGATCGAAATCGATGTTTGGTTGAGTTCGATGATCGATCGAAATCGATGTTCGGTTGAGTGCGATAATCGATCGAAATCGATTGAAATGGATTTTTAGTCGAGTTCGGTAATCAATTGAAATCGATGTTAGGTTGAGTGCGATAATCGAAGAAAATCTATGTTCGTTTGAGTTGCTGATTTCGATAATCGATCTAACTCGATGTTCGGTTGAGTTCGATAATCTATCTAATTCGATGTTCGATTGAGTGCGATAAAATCGATTAAAACCGATGTCCGATTGATTTCGATAAAATCGATGTTCGATTGACTCCGATAAAATCGTTTGAAATCTATGTTCGATTAAATTTTATATTCGGTTGTATTTATTTTATTTTAATAATCGATTGATACAATTTTTTTGAAGCGTCAATTTTCAAAGATCAATTTGTGAAATTTCGCAAATGTAAGTTTTTTTGAAAAATAACTTGATAAAGTTTCAATTAAATTGGTAGGTATCTTGTTTATTTGAAATCCATATAAGTACCTAGTCAGATTACATTTTTGATTCAAATTGATTATCAATCTCAAGAAAAGAATCATATCCAAAGAAATTTTGATATTTTGAAAACGCTTTTGCATTAAATCAATAATTATCAACTTGAATCGATTATCAATTTCTTGGCCAAAATCGATTAATTTTTCAATCGAATTTCTGGATTTCTAGCTGGTTAGATAGCCAATTTAAAGATTTTTCAGGAAAGAAAAGATTTTATAGCTATGAAAATTTTCCTCGTTTAAAGTAGATCGAAATTTTTCTCGTTTAAATCGATAATTGATCGAATTCGATCATAGATTTTCAAGTCGAAATTCCAAATTAGTTTTACATATTTTTTTCTCGACCTTTAAAAATGCGCAGAATTAAATAATTTTGATATTTTTTCTAAAATAATGATTGAATTTGTACTTCAAGTATCCTGCGTGTATTAATTTTCAAAATGAATCGACCAAAATTACGTCCTCCATAATCATCAATTTGAATAATTTAGGTACTTTTTTATGTATTATCGAGCGTCGAAAAAAACCCGAATACGTATATAAAAAGGGCCCTGTAATAAAATAGTTTGACCGTGATATTCAAATGGTGAATTTTTTATTTTCATTTTTTTTTCAACGTGGAAAAATTTTTTCCCATATTTGACCTCCCTTCTCCTTCCTTCCATCGCCGCTCCTGCGTTTATTAGTTCCGGCTATATTGCTTCCTAAAATCGAGATATTTTACGAATATTACGAATTTTTATCGAATCATCGTAAATGGATTCGTTTATATACTGTAGGTACCTACGTTATTTATAAATAGCGTAGACGAGGGGAAAAGTACGTATATAATACGAATACGACGAAATAAAATCAAAAATATAAAAATTCAGTACATTTTTTCGACATATTTCTCGCACGAGTGTTTTTTTCAAATATCGATATTCGCTTCTTATATCTTCCGTCAGCCGTCACACGTAAAATAAGATTAACTTGGACGAGCGAATTTCACAAATACCGCGATTCCGTGTTACGTATTATGCGAACGACAGACAAATCTGTGACGGATATTTCGAAATGTTCGCGTCAATTTGCGGCGAACAAATTTATCTTCGAAATGATATTAAATTTAATTCAGTTGACCGATTACAATTTATTCGGTTTAATTGTTTTTGTCGACGGTTTTTTGCGACGTCGAATATAAAATGGAAGATTCGATTTTATATCGAGGAAAAAAAACCAAACTCGGTGACAAATACGGAAGATATTTCGGTACGTAAAGTTTTCGTCGCGTTCGGTTGTATAAAATGTTGAAATCCGAAACGACGAAATTCACCAGCGATTATTTTCCCCTTTTGTTATCCGCGTACTACGCCGGGTATACTTTTTTCCTGATGCGACGAAATTCAATAAATACTGGTAATTATATTTGGCAAATGGAGGTTTCATAATGGGTTAAGAATTTATCGCGGATTCTTTGAGCTTGCCTATGCGCTATGGGCGATCTTTCCGCAGCCATATATTACCTGTAACCTCATTAAATTTGTCGCACGAAGACGACGTACAAAAAAAAAACTTTTCTAATTTCGCAAACCGTGTTGGACGAGATTTCGTGTTAATATGTGCAACTTTTATAGCGATATGTAAAGGTTGAACAATTAGAAAAATTGGATCAAAGTTACAGAGCTAAAGGAGCGAAAAAAGGTTTAAAAAGTTACGTGATGGTTTTTTCCCTGTTGCTAGTACGACTTTTTATAGTAATGTCGAAATTAATAAGCCGAAAATTCGTGTATTTTGTAAGGTGGTTCGGCTGACGTGTTTCTTTATGTAAATATATTTTCGTCATGTTAAGGCAGAATATTCGTCTATTATTTATTCTCCTTTCTCAATTTTTTTCACGAATGGTAAAAGAAATAAGACGAATGAAATCATTTTAGACGTTTTTAAACGGATTTCCCGCATCGAACTGAAGGGTTTTTAGTGACAGAGTATGGAGTGAAGGTTTAAAGGAGTTGAAAATTAATTTATAAATTGATTTTAGAGGCCTGTGTCATGAAGTATGGGTTCAGGCGGTTGGATTATTTTAAAATTTATTAACGAATTCTGATTTGACTTCGAGGCGAAAGGAGGGAGTGGGGGTGTTATGTGGTCAAATTCGTCATGTTTTTGCAATTTGAAATTGAACAAATTCAAATTGTTGGCCAATAATAAAAAAATATTTTATGATTCGGTATATTTTTTATGCAAAAGAGAGTGAGAGGGGGTTAATATGTGGCTCAAACTGAAAAATTGAAATAATTTTGACAATTTTTATCAATTTTGTTCCTTTTTATGAGGAAAATTAGAGCTGTAAAAAAATCTTTAGTGGTCACTCAAGTGTGTTTTTTGGGGGGAGGGGGGTGAAAGTATTTTTACCCCCTACCTATATTTTTTCAATATTTATTTATCATTTTTTGATTTCTGATGGAAATTTTAAAAATGTGATGAGCATTTAAGCACAACTAGAAATTAATTAAGGAAGGAACTGAGAGTTAAGAAAAGTGAGTCAGTAATTTTCACCGATTAATAAATTGGGAAATGATTGAGAAATCAGTGTTTTTTACAGAAATTGGTGAAAAATCATTAATTTTCAATGAAAATCATATCTCTGATTCTCAAAGGTGAAATATCATCGTCAAAAACGGATTCCAAAAAATTTCCCCTTTTCAATTTTTTGTGATAAAAAATCTATTTACTGTGCTGGTGAGGGGGGGGGTCGATCCTCCTGGACCCTTGGACTTCTCATGATGATGAAATTTTTTTTCAAATATTACTGAAAAATCTGAGAAATAGGACCCATGAAGATGAAAATTGGGCACCAATGACATTTTTGGGTAAGAACATCCGCATCAATATTATTCGTGGCGATCTCTTGTTTAATTTTTGAAAAAAAAAGGATAAGTACACACCTTAAACATTGAAGTTTTTTTCTCGAGTGACTTCAAATTTCCAAATGTTCATGAAAACCGCCAAAAATTTAAGTTTGCAGTTTGCCTAGCCGTTTTTTTGAGGGAGAAGAAGGGAGGGGGAGTTTTTTAGACAGCTGTTCTTGAAATTTTGAATCCTTCGTTAATGAATATTTTCTGATTCGAGTACCTAGGTTGTTTTTATTATTTTTTTTCTCTTAAAGTAATACTTCGTCTACTCCTCTTTCCTCATTCGAGGCAAATATGATAATTTATGGAGTAATTTCGTTATTTTTAGAAATCGAGTCTATCTCTGTTTATTTTGAATTAAGGCTTCGAATTCTTCCTCTGGGACTAAAAAAATAACGAATAAAAGTTATTAGAAGAAAAGCAGAAGTGGAAATTTCCAACTTCCATTTTAAAATACAAAACGTCAATTTTAAGGAGATGATTATTTTTGTAAATTGACCCTTTTTAAACTTCTTTTGTCAACTTTTATTCAATTTTTTCGCTGTGAAAGGACGTAATGTCCCAGGTACTTATTTTAATTTTTTATTCATCGCCAAAGGACTCATCTTGAGGTATGATATTTCACAGAAGTGTGTCATACGTATGATCCTTTCCATCGACTTGATAAAATTTTTAAAAAATGAAATATTCCTCCTTTCGTTCCCCCTTTTCCCCTTTACTCGACTTCAAAATCAAAAAGAAAATTCGGCCCTGCTTCACAGGTCGCTTCACGTGATTTTTATTCAGAATATTATTTTCAAGAGACGATATTAAATGTCGTTTTCAAGTGACCTATTTAATTTAGAAAACATTTTCAACGTGTGTGTCGTTTATAGTCTAACGTTTTTTTCCCTGAAAAATTGGATTTTCGTTTTGCTTTTATCGTGACTGACGTATGGAGTAGGAATTTCACGGTATCGCGATGAGTTTTCGTAAGGTTCGGTTCGTGTTATAGGGTGTTTTTTCCCGCCAGTCAGATTTGAATTGGCTGTGCCGTAGAATTTGATTTTATATTCGGTAAGTTTTAGATTGAAAAGCGAAGATGTAGTCGCGTATAAGTTTCCTTTTCGCCAATGATCCCGCAGTATATTTGACGCGAAAAGGTGTTAGAAGTCTGGGAATTTATCAAAATATATCTACATACGAGTATAGATTTAAAATCCGGCGAAATTTTTACAATATTTTACCATAAAATGGTGAAATTTTATACACCGGCGTTGTCGCTATATATGTACCAATCGATTTCAAAACTCGTATTTTTCGAATCGCCTGATGCCTACGAACGATAAAAATCTGGTCGAGATCTGAATCCGAGGTACGTAAAATTGAAAGCGATTTTAACGAGACTAATCCTAGGAGTGAAAAAAATTACATGCATAAATTTTTCCACATTAAGGAATTGGCGTTGACAACGTCTTAGCGGGGAAAAAATATTAAAACGATTATTTCGAAACCTGTGTTCGATCGTCACCGTCGTCTTATACAAAATACCCGAAAAAAATAAAATAAAAAAAGCCATTTTACACGAATATTCGGCTGTTGTAATTTATCACCTTGCGTTGTGTAATTCAATTTATCGTACTATGCGAGAAGAGAAAGATTCCATTTTCAAACAATATCGTATGCTGTATAAGTGGAAAAAGGTAGGAAAATATTCAAATTTTTCAACATTATAAAAGAAGCGATAAATAGCATTAAGATTTAGAAGACGAAAAAGAAGAATAATTTATTAACATTTATATGGCGAATTAATACGCGTTAAGATTCTTCTCCTTATACATATCGAGTAATTTTTTTTTTCCAAGTTGAAAAAAAAACCAGTTTGCCCATCGGCCATGTTTCGCGCCGCTTCATCGGCCAGCTCGGTATATGTATAAATAAAGATGGCCGTATCTAAAAATATTATCATTACCAGTTTTTATACACTTTAATACCTCGGCTCAACTCGATCAGAAATGAAAATACAAATCCAGCGAATTCTTCTAATTCGAAAAAGCTGTTTTTCATTTTTTCCCTCGTCTTGTTGGTAAAAATGCGGCTAAACTGGTTTTCAGCAGAAGCAGCAACGCGTAAAGAAACGTAAGAAAAATCATCTCTTGTGCCGAATCATAAATGTCGTATATTCGACAACCGACTTATAATCTTAACGACGAGTAAAAAAAGCGTACGAGTAAACAAACCTCGCCGTCGATTGCGTTTATTTTTTTAAAAAAGAAGACGCTGTAGACCTAATGGGTTATTTTTCCATCTCTTTCTAATCTTTATATGGGTTCCTTGTACCTATGAGCACGTTTTACGGCGCTCGATTCGTCTGCCGTGCAATCAGAACGAATATAGCGAGTAATTTGTAATTTATTACGAAGGATGATGATACGAAAGTGCGAGATAGAGATGGTAAAAGAAAGAAGGGGCAGCGGCGTGCCAGATTGATGGTAGCTCTGTAGTATTAAAATTCGTTAACACGGAAATTTGCACGGACGCTGGGATATATTTCGTAGTCACGTATTCCTCTTTCGACTTTATCTGGAGGGATGCTCGATTAAAAGACCATACAAGGATAAAATATACGCCGGCATTTAGGTACCCGTAGCCTGAGCCTTTGCGTTGGTTCGCACTTTATATAGTACCTGCGTTCTGGACATTGAAAAATTCAAACGCGCCAATCTTTTAACCCGACTAATTGTACTTAGTCGATAGACGAAAAAGGATGAATAATTAAATCCTATTATTAACCGTTGTTTAATACCTTCATCTAACTCTTTCTATGGCGTCGGATTTATCCAGTCGCGTATTCGGGACCGAAAGAGCAGACGGCGGATTTTTTTTTTAATAAAATGTTTTCAAGATAATCGCAAAAGTTAACCGGATGGCGAATTTTAATTACGAATTTGTTCTCGAAAAGGATTTAATTTGTTGGAAGGCGAAAGAACCGCGAGTGATGACAATCGAAGAAAACTGCGTCAAAATTGAGTTTACTCCTCGTTTCCGACAACTGCTCCCGTATACCGAGTACCGAGCTTTTGGTAAAATCAATCGAATTAAATGGCGCGCGGAAGATGGAACGTATCCATCAATATGTCATTTTTTTCATGAATTATGAGAGGAAAAAACTTCCAAGTGTCATCTGGGTTTTTTAACCGGGTGGTAAATGTTCTATGTGGAAATATCGGAAGACGGATGGAGTACGAGGAGGGGTCGAATTGACGCGAATTTGTAATTTTTTCTTCTTCTCGAGGGCGTAATAATAAAAGCATTTTTATTCATTCGAGTTCACCGGAAGAGTGGAATAAAATGTATAGAGGTTTTGAACAAATTGCATTTTTTGGTTGAAATACCTAAAGTTGGGTTTAAATTTGCACCGGTAATGAGGAAATTGGAAAGAATTATTTCATTTTTATAGAAATTCTGGTGTAAAATGTTGATTCCTTGAATGTGAGAAGTGAATCAGTAATAATGAAAAGTTCGATTATGAAAACAATGAAAGCTATGAAAAAGTGGAAAACAAAATTTCGTGCTCTTAACAAAGAAATTGAATTTTTAAAAATATCATACTTACCTAAGATTACAATTTTGTTAAATACTTACCTAACTCAAAAACTATTGATTTTGATTTGGAACATGATTTTAATACCTACTTAATCATAAGAAAAGACAGAAAAAAAGGTTGAACATATACAAGATCGATAATTTTAAACGTCAAGTTCAAAATTTGTGGTAAAACCCCATACACAAATCACTATGTTGGCTTGACAAAGTCAACATTTTGTTGCCCACAGCATTAGTTTTGAACTATTGACGAGCACCTAAAGGCTAATTTTGATCTAAAAACAGAAGATGACTTTTGGACCAAAAATCGGAAAACAGCAGCGTTGACCTTGGAAATTTGAATCAGTTTTGACTAAAAAACAAAAATGACAAGTCATTTGCTTTAAAATGACACTTTTCACCCAACTTTATTGAGAGACCTTTCTGTTTGAAAAATCTTGAAATGACAATTTTTTACCAATAAATCAGATTATGATGTTCTTGACCAAATAATTGATGATCTTGACCAAGAAAATTATGATAAAAATTTTGACAAAATTCTGAGAATAGCAGTTCTGATATAAAATTCATGAAATGACATTTACGACAAAAAAATGCCGGTTTCGACGACTAGTCAGGTATTAAGTTCTGGCCAAAAAGCTAGAAAATGTCATTTTTGACTGATAGAGTCGAAATTTCAATTCTGATTGGGGAGTCAAAATATCAGTTGGATCAGAAAATTCAGTTTTGATTAAAAAAAAGACAGAAAATGACAGTTTTGACCAAAATGTCAGAAAATGACAGTTTTGACCAAAAAAGTCAGAAAATAACGGTTTCACCAAAAAGTCAGAAAATTCAGTTTTGACCAATCTTTGTCAAGAAGTCAGAAAATGACGGTTTCACCAAAAGGTCAGAAAATTCAGTTTTGACCAATTTTTGTCAAGAAGTCAGAAATGACAGTTTCGACCGAAAAAAAGTCTCAAAATGACAGTTTTGATCAAAAAAGGTCAGAAATGGCAGTTTTGACTGAAAAGTCAGAAATAGTAGTTTTGACCAAAGGGTCAGAAATGGCAATTTGGGCCAAAAGGTCAGAAATGACAGTTTTGACCATAAGGTCAGAAATGACGGTTTCACCAAAAAGTCAGAAAATTCAGTTTTTACCAATTCTTGTCAAGAAGTCAGAATGTGACACTACCGAAAAAAAGTCAGAAAATGACATTTTTGATCAAAAAAAGGTCAGAAATGGCAGTTTTGACCAAAAGGTCAGAAATGGCAGTTTTGACCAAAAGGTTAGAAATGACAGTTTTGACCAAAAAAGATCAGTAAATGGTCGTTTTTACCATAAAAGTCCGAAAATAACAGTTATCGACCCTTTTGACCAAAAAGTCAGATATTGACCCTTTCGACCAAAATGTCAGAAAATGAGTTTTTGATCAAAAAGTCTTGATGACAATTTTGATCCTAAATTTGAAACAGAACAATTCGACCAAAAACTCAAAATTTGTCAGTTTCGAGTGAAAAAAAGGCAGAAAATAGTAATAAAATAGTGGTATTTTTGATGAAATCATATCGTAACGCTTTTGTAGGTACCACGATTCCATTCATGTTCACAAGTCTAGAAAAAGACCTCGATCTAATCCAAATCACACCGATCACGATCTCGTTAGAAAAGAGATGGAATCGTGAAAAATCATAAATGGTCGGGACAGTTGGCCTTTGTAGTCAGAGCACACCCACCACCAGTTCGTTTCCATCACCGAACTGGAAAAAATCTCCGATTCATCGTCCGGCTCATCGAGACATTTAGCGTCCAAATCAAATACCCATTTGAGAACCGCTTAACGCTTCGCCTTTACAATAAAGCTCGATTCAAGCGACCGTTGTCTTCGACGACGGCGTACACGAGTATAATTGAAACAGGGCACCTCATCGTAGCCATTTAACTCCGTTAAATGAACCGAGAACGCGTTAGAAAGGTAATTAAAACGAGACGATAATCACGTCTCGACGAAAGACAAACCGCGGTGCGCTTTTTTTCGAAGCCAACGATTCGGAAATCGGAGATCCGACCGTAGTGGGTGTTGAAAACGAATGTCAGAAACATTCGGCTACGTGGTGGCGAAATAGGTGCTGCACACCTGGCCATCGGAGGCTGCGTTATTCGAGCACGTGTCAAACCAACCCTTATTTGACGATCTCCTAGTACTACGCAAATGCTGACGTGGTCATTGCAATTCCACCGGTTCACCCTATGCCAATATCCGGTTGCAGCCAACGAACGGTTCTTCTAAGCCAGATTTCACGTATCAATTGATGTCGTGTGTACGTAGACATGGACGTGTACTCGTATTACCCCAAAAGCAAGCGGAGCTATTGCCGAGGGCAACGTTATACGGAATGCAGTCCTAATTACACAGACAGATGTAAGCGCGTCGGGCTCGGGTCGGTCATTACACGAAGAGAAGTGGGCGCGGATACAGATTTCCAGTTTTACCATTTCAAGGTAACGCAACTGCACGCTATACCGACTACCATGTCTTTTTCTCGGCTCTCGGACGACGTCCGAGTGGATTTTTGTGTAAATTGAACGAATATAAGGCGGCGGCGCCCCAACCCGACACCGAACCGGCTGCAGCTTCTAATGTCGAATTATATTTTAATATATTCGTTTACTAATTTACAACGACGATGGTGGAAATGAACAGCAGCCAGAAGATGAGATGTCCTTCTATGGGTTACCTCCGTAGGTACCTTAGCTGCGGTCGTATTTTCACCTCACTTTGATGGCGGTTTTTCGAAATACCACCGTATGATTGACATTATTGTATTGTAAATTCGTCCAAAATGTCGTAAGTTTCCGGTATCTGTGTCGTGCTGTACTTGGCAATACGAAGCAATGAGCTTACGACGTGCGACTTGTTTAATACACATCTCCGACGTTAATCTGTTTCGCGAGATTATCCACGTTATAAAAATTCATTACGGTGGCTCGCGCGAAACGACGCGAATAAATTAACGTTAAGTGCTTTGCTTCACATGTTCGGGGTGTAAAATTTTCCCGCCGAGTTCCCCTATCGGATTCGCGACGACGCGACCGTTCAAACTTCAAATGGTGACTGGATACGAAGTACGAGTGCATAAAAACACCATTTTGCCAAATTACGCTGTACCTTTTAAGGGCACATCGATGGATTTGCAGACTAGACGGATTCTGACGTAATCCATCTTTTCCTCGTGCATTGTACTTTGCTCATTGCTCGTCTAGTTTTCATTTTTACCCTACGAGTTTTTTTCCCACCTCGTACCCTCGATGTGTAAACTGACATACGCGGTGGTGTACGCCAACGAAAGATGTCTTAATTATTTTAAATGTCGAGTCCGCTGAGGACGATTTACGACGAGTTTTACGACGCTGTGTTTTTATGTCGTACCTTTCTGGAGGACTACTGGATTTTGATAGCGAGCAGTTGCCGAGCTGGAGGCGTCTTGGAGGTTGCTGGAATCCGGCCTTATTAAATTTCCACAGCTTGAGCGATCGTATAAATGTGATTAAATTTAGGAGTATTTCGGTGTAAGTGCTTTTTTTTTAACGAAATGGATCGCGAAACGTAGGGGAGATGAATTTGCTTGGTTGGTGTGCGTTGTTTTTGCAGGTCTGAGGATAAAGGAATAGGTTTTCTGGGGTTTGTAGATTTTTTCGAGTTGCCTTGCAGATTCTGTTGTGTATTGTGTATATTTTTCTAGAGAGAAATATCTCGCGAAACAACCCTACAAATTGAAAAAAAAATCAGTTTTTGAGAGTCGAAGGAATTCAATTTTTTTCTTTTATTTTACGTTTCCTGAAATATTTTATGAAAATCCTCACATATGTGGGGGAGGGGGAAGAGAACAGAAAGAAATTCCAATTAATAAATCAAAAAAGAAGACTGGGAGACTGACTTTTTACAGAAAAAATTTTCAAACTTAAACGATTTTCGAGAAATATTGATTTTTTTCTCGAAAGAGTCCAGTAGACATTTTGAAGTTGATGAACTTTCGACATAAATTTATTTTTTAGAAATTCCTCATTCACTAATACGTACATTATTTTCACTGATGAAATTTTTAGCTCAGAGAATTGATGACGCAGGTAACTCATGAAAATTGTTGGTGTTTTCGAATTTTTTTACGAAAAAGTAATTGTAAACAAATTCAGGTTTTATTGATGAACATTTTCTGACGAATTTGTTCACCCCCCTCCCCCTTCAAAAAAGATCTTCATTCATTTTGCATTTTATTTAAACTTAATCAATCTAATCTGGTAAAATTCTTTCTTTTTTTGTTTATTTATCAAGTACCTAGTAAAATAATTGAGAAATATGGATTTTTATTGAGTGAAAAATCTATGAAAATCTTTGGTTTTTCGTAAAAGTCATTTTTTTTATTTAGAGAAGCAGAATTTTTCAAAATTTGATTCAATAAAATTTAGAAACTAATGAATTCATATTCTCATAAATATTTATTTTCGCAAACAAAAGCATAATGAATTACACGAAAGATTTTGTGGTAATTTTTGAAATGAAATTTAACCATGAAAATTTTTAAGTTGCTTTTCAACAAAAAAGTATAGGTACATACATAATCCTAATTTTTTTTCCAACTTGTAAAATATTTATGAAAATTTATCAAGCAAATTCGCTTAATACGAACTAAATTACACATTCCACTGGAATTTGTTTTGAGCATATTTTTTTAGTCTCCTACAATTGAAATTTTTCTTTCTCACTGCAGCCGTTTTATGGAAAAATTCCTCAATTCTTGATCAAAAATTGATCGAAACCACTAAAAATATAGGTATATAGGTCAAAATTCGAAACCATTCACAAAATATTTTGACCCTGATAAATCATCACAACCATGAAAATAATTCCCTCGAACAACTTTCAAAGAAATTGTACAAGATTTTTTTGAAGCAAAATCTTAGAAATCATTAATATGTTTCATGATTTTTTATTATTGATCTCTTTTTGTTGAAATGTTAATCTTTTATTGAAATTGCTGAGAAAATTTTGTAAATTGAAAAAAAAAAGAAAAGGAAAAAAAGTCGGTGTTATGTCTTTTGATGAAAATGTCACTGTACTTATTATTTTTCTAGTTTCGAAAGTGCGACAAAAATTCATTGCATCGATTCGTAAATTTTTTCCTAGATTTTCAATGTTAACGTTTTCAAAAACTTGATCGTCTATTCTGTAAATCCTTCCCCCCTCGCCTTCTATACATTATTTGAAATGCCTCATTCTCAAGAAATATTGTTTCCATATTATTTTTTGTTCCTCTATTCCCTTCTTTTCCCTCCACCCCACCTAAAAAAAAACGATTCTAACAAAAAATACTTTTTTTTCTATTTGGATTTTACGAACCAATGATCATGTTTTCCTTTCGGCCCTTGAAAATAGACTGCCACCAATTCTGTAGAAATAATTTTTCACCATTGAATTTCCAAAATAAGATTCAAAATGTTGAGAAAAATGGCGAAATTGACCTGGTAAAGGGCAATATAAACTTTTTTTTATTGAAGATTTACCATAATTGGTTTTCTTCCTTCTCCCCGTTAATAGTCACTCTCAAATATTTTCATTTCCAATTATGTCATTCCATTTCTTCATTTTTCCTTAATTATTTTTCATCATCAATTTGTTTTGAACTTATTTTTTTTCAAATTGTAGAAATCTAGTTTTTCTGATCAATTTTTCCATTTTTTCTTCCAATCAAGTAGTAATTTTCTTAAGAAACAAATAATCCTCACAACTTAAGAATTCAACGCCTCTAATCCAAATACGAACTCAATTCGCCCACTCATTCGAATTAATATCACCGCTGCTTATTCACTTACCGCACACCATATCACCATTCGCTTTTTCCGCGTACCTCCGTATATAATAAATATCCAGAAGGAAAAAAAAACCATTCAACGAAACCACCACGTACAGTCGTACACTCTCATCCCAGCCCATTTACGTCGGTGTAAAAAAAACCTCAACGCCGAATACCGAACGCCAGCGAATCCGTTCGGCTTCGGCGTTCACAGTGTGAGGAAATCCGTTGGATTATTTTAGCGTCGGTTCACGCAGTCGAGAAATAAAACGCCACCGATAAAAATATATCAAACTATATTAACTTTATGTAAAATTGAATTTACAAACAATACTGAGAAAATATTAAACTCGTTTATATTTTCCTTTATACGCGTTTCCATTTACCGTTCGCTCTGTCTTCGTTTATGGCGAAGCCATAGACTGGCCAGAGGGGAGCACTTTGACCAACTCGACATCCACATAGACGAGGATCCGTGTCTAGCGAGCTTAATATAAGGTTACAATGTTCCATTTAATTTCTTTTATTGTGAATTTAAAAAGGGGAAAAAAGCGTCATTCGTTATAATTACCGACTTCATTGGGCGTTGCTGCGTAAGAAAAACTTTTTATCGCCTTGTCCGCCTTTCGTCATCTACTAATAGACGGGATGGGAAAGAAAATTATTATAAAAATGCTGATGTGTTTTCCTCCTCTGTAGCGACTCTGTTGCTGGTACTCCTCCGTCTTGTTACACATACGAAGAACAAGGAGAAGAAGAATTTATGAAATATAAAAAAGCTATCATAACCCTAAGCTATATAAATCAGCATGAGGGCATTAAAGCACAAAAAGCAAAAACACATGGATTAGAATTCAAGCGAGAATAAATAACGCTATAACAATAGCGAAGAAATTAAAATGAAAATAGGGGGAGAGAAAGACACGACGATAAATGGACAACGAAAACGATAAAATATACCCACGAGTCACCCCTCCTCTTCACCTTTTACTCCAAAAGCTCCCGCAAAGGAGGGAAAAATCGCTCGCGTACGTGTATAAGAAACCTTCAAAATCCTATTCCGCCAATCGGATCGCCCTACCGGTTCCCATCCTCGTACAGCCGAACAAAATGCTTGAAACCAGACGGCAAACCCTCTTACGTTTATTACAGCAAAATAAAACGTAAATACTATAAAAATGCTGATAGACGGGAGAGACGAAGAGGGGACGCAAAAAATACTTAAATGATGGATAAAACGGCGCCAAAAACGTTTCCACATTGACTTCTGTACTCGACCACGTTAAAAACCTCTGAC
The DNA here is from genome assembly GCA_038380155.1 of Pseudococcus jackbeardsleyi. NCBI lineage: Eukaryota > Metazoa > Arthropoda > Insecta > Hemiptera > Pseudococcidae > Pseudococcus > Pseudococcus jackbeardsleyi. The sequence continues at coordinate 58,910,713 of CM076238.1, read as the reverse complement.
AAAACTCGAAAAGCTTTCCCGATTGTCATCATTTTCCAATAAACGCCGCGTCGTATTCCGGCAGTTTTTTTCGCCTCGCCGAGATTTCCATCTCAAGTCCCCGATTTCCTCGTCTACTTGGGAAAAAACGCAACTTTTTTCCGCCGTTTTAATCAAGGTATTTTACGTTTTTTAAATTTACGCGCTCGTATAAGTTTGTAACCCATTCGAGTGAGGGGTCGTACGCTTGTTTAACTAAAAACACACACAGCACATATAATCAACGAGTAAAAGTCATTATATAACCCTTAAAAAATATTTTCGCCTTTTTTTAACGTTTTAATACTTCCGTCCTCTCGATACTCTCGTGTACACGGCTGCCTTTTTTTTTTTACAACTTTGCTGCTCAATTTAAACTCCATAAAAAAAGTATTCCTTTTATCGATTCCAAAAAAAAACCTCGCCGAAAACTTTACTCTTTCTGTAGATACGATAAGTGTATATCAAATAAATTATCATTTTTTAACGTCGAATTACCATCCCCCCGATCGTACCCATGCTGAAGCTCGTTTCGTGTAACTTTTTTCCTATACTAGCTATCTGTGTATAGTTTTCTCACCAGCCACGATTCGACGCATCATTGTAATGCGAACCATTCGGCGGGCCGGAATTTGTTTCCCTTCTTTTGAAAAGGCGCGTTAATTTGTTTCTAATTTCAAGTAGCTATGGCGTAAATTTTACGCCAACTTTTCCAATTAATTCGAGTGTACCTGGGTTGTAGATGCTTCTTGAGCCAAAAAAAAAATCGCTCTTTGTAACCTTTCTTCTCGTTGGGTGCGGATTGCAGTAGGTGAAGGAAAATTCGGCAAAAAGCACGTCTGCGAAGGAACGAAGGCAAGAGGAGACGATTCTTTTATGGGCAGATTCAGTTTGGGGTTTTGCTGTGGAGTTTTATTCCAACTTTTTCTCTGTTTGAAAGCTGAACCTTGAACTTTTCGGGATGGATTTTTTGCAGATGTGGAAGTAACGTTGTTAAGAATGAGTACGATTTTTGGGTGATTTTCGATTTTTTATGTGGAAATTTTGAGTGGAGAAGTTATCTTTTTTGTTCGTTTGAATTTTAAAATTATTTTGAGTGATTTGAAAATTGGGCTTGGATCCTTTTTTTTTTTTTTTCCAGCATTTGATCAGAAAAGGAAGAAAGAAGGATCATTTTCAGGATGTACTCATTTGAAAAGTCAAGGAGATTGTAAATTGTTTTATGTCTAATTCAAAAGAAAAAAATCATAGGTGGTCCACTTTTCAAATCACACAAAAATTTGATTGGAAAAAATTGTAAAAATTTATAAAGATAAATGTTGATTGTTCTATAAATTGAAATGCTCAAAAATTAATTTGGAAACGACACAAAAATTTGTAATGAGATAGGAAAATTTTAGAATAACTCCAAAATTTGTTTTTGAACAAATACTGAAATGGTCAAAATTACAAAAAATTGCCAACTTGCGAGAGAAATTGTTGAAATTATCCACACATAGAATTGTTTTAAAAATCTTTCATTCATTGTCGTTGAAAATTTGTGATTAAATTTTTTCACAATTTTTCGTCCAAATTTATAATTTTTTAGTAATTTGCATGTAATTTTGTTCAACTGTTGTGAAATTTTCAGTCATTTTTACGATTTTTTGGACAATCTTTTTGATAATTTTTTGGTCATTTTAGTAGTCCATTTTTTTCTTTTTTGCAACTTTACACTATTTTTTTTTTTACACTTTTTCAATATTTGGCCCTGAAAGTGAAGGAAGCCTTGCATTTTTTGGTTCAAAGGTCTCAAATTTTTTATTAAAAAGTAATTTTTTTGAGATAAGTGTGGTTTTTTGGTTTTGGTGGTGGTGGTGGTGGGGGATGTTGTAATATGTGGACGAAAATTTGGCTAAACTTTTGCATTTTAGTTTTAGAATTTTAGTGCCTACCTTTCTATCAATTTTGAACATTTCTGTTCTAGATTATTTTTGTGTTTCCATCGTGTTAAAGAATTTCAAATGATTTTTTATTGAATTCCAATCAATTCTGAAAGAAAATTCAATCATTTTATTTATTTATTTTTCTTAAACTTACATTTTTTTAAATGAAATTTCCAAAACGTATTTGTGAAAGGTTCAACTATTTTCATTTTTGAAAACATTTTTGCTCAATTTTAAATGACTCCTTCAAGTTTCTAACATTTTACAATGTTTGCTTCAATTTTTTCGATTTTTTTTTCGATTTTCAAGACTTTTGTACTATTTTTATGTATTTTCATTGAGATTTTCAACATTTCGACTATTTCCTAGATTTTCTTCTTCGATTTCTATACCCCGAAAGTTGCTTTATAAATCCCACCTCGTTTCGATTGTGTTTCCACAGTCGAAGCTATTTTCGTCCATTCATACACCGAACCATAAAGAATGATTACGAAACAGGGCGAAATTGGAATGTGCCACGACTGCGAGGGTAGATATGGAACTACAACAACATACGGTCGGATCTTTTGGAGTACTTTTATGGAAGATTATTGTCGAATTTCCGCAGACGCGAAATGATTAGTATTGGCGACATGTTTGGGGAAGTGGTGATTTCGGCGATACCCGAATTCGTAGGGACCCGGCGCGGCGATTGCGTTGTCTAATCTATTTGCCCTTTTTGAAAACTGCCTTCCAATTGATAAATCAACAGTTGCGGTGGTAAATAACATTGTAATGCATTTGGAGCGCGAAAAAGCCGTTAGTGTATCGATTTCCAACCCTCTTTTAGTCTTCGACCTCTGGAAAGATTTTTTCACGCTGGATTTTGCCTGAAATTTGGCAAATATTGCGATAAGAATATGCGGAAGGTGGTACGGAGTACGTATGTGCGTCGTATGTTTACTTTGATGACTTGACCTGGTCGACCTGTGACGTACAAATATAAATCCATTTAGATATTAATATGCGAATATGTGCGTTGATTCGACTCGACGGTTAATATTCGTCTTTTCTTTTTGGCACTTTTGTTATATGACAATGTAAACCCACGCCCCGAGTAATTTATAACGTATAGCCTTGCCCCATTAACATAATACGACGTAGGGCGAAAAAAAAGCAGAAAAATAAGAGAAAAAAATCTATTCCGTGTCGATAACTAATATTTATGGCGTGTTTAAGGATGGGTTACGATGTCGGGTGAAAGTTCGAGTATATTATAGGATCGGGTGCTTCGTATGTACGCAAGTTTTATTGTGTTTCGGGCGCCTACTTCGGTAGGATTTTATGAATCATTTTAAAAGATGCCAAAATATACGACTGTGTTTTAATTTACTATCTTTTGTTGTCTGTTCTAGGTAAGTGGAAAGAAAAATACGAATAAGACTTTAGATTTATCGAATGCCTGGAAATACCCGAATGCAAGATGCCAGAATGCAAGAAATTATTGCATAATGAACTGGATGGTGCATTGAGGAGGACCAAAGTTTACAGTAAGACGAGAGAATGGAAATTTAACCGATTCCCTTTGTACGTACGTTTGTTGTGTGTGCAAATGGTGTCGTTATAATCCAACTAAATAAGCCTTTTTGAACACCAATTAACGATAAAGTGGCTGGGATTTGCTTTGATGTCAACGTGTCAATAAACACCTTGAATGATTGATGTTGACGATACCTTTGGAAGTGTTGGTTTAATCGTTTGAGTGATTTAGTTTGCTTGGTTAAAATTTTTTACAAGTCTTGGAAATATGTATGGTGCCTGGTGCGATGATTGAAATTATTCAGTTGAATGATTCAAAGATTGTTTTAAATTTGATTTTTTGGAAATGAAATGTTTCAAAAAAAGTGTTTTGTTTTTTCTCCGATATTTTTGGAAAAAAAATTTAAAAGCAATTAGATTTTTTTGATTGTTCGAGAAACTAATCTGGAATCAAAATTGAACTTTCCTAATCTGAATCAGTCAAATTTAGTGAAATTCGGTCTGTTTGGATCGTTCAGAAGGCTAACCCAGAATCAAAATTGAATTTTTCAAATCTGAATCAGTCAAATTTAGTGAAATTCTGTCTGTTTGGATCGTTCAGAAGGCTGGCCCAGAATCAAAGTTGAGCTTTCCTAATCTGAATCAATCAGATTTAGTGAAATTCTGCTCTTTTGAATCGTTCAGAAAGCTGTTCCAGAATCGAAATTGAACTTTCCTAATTTGAATCAGTCAAATTTAGTGAAATTCTGTGTTTTTTGGATCGTTAAAAAAATTGATCCGGAATCAAAATTGAACTTTTCTTATCTGAATTAATCAAATTTAGAAAAATTCTGTTTCTTCGGATCAGTGAAATGATTTTTTTTAATCAGTCATTAATACCACTGATTTTTCAATTAGAAATCAAGTAAATTCACTATTTCAGAGAAAAAAAAAACGGAAACCCCTGTGAAAAATAATTGATTTTTAGTTGAAATTTATTTCATTAGTTTAATAAAGCAGAATCCCACCAAATTTGACTGATCTGGTTTTAAAAAGAAGGTACCCAGAAAAATTCTTTCTGCATGCTCCCTCCAAATTTTAGAGATTTCAGAAAAAAAAAATCATGAGTCAGAAGTCAGCATATGTAACCAGATTATTAGTGTGTTGTATTTTTTTTTTTTTTTTGTGATACCTACTTTTTGTAGAATACCTTGAAAAAAGAGAAAAGACCAATTTTTGGGATTGAGAAATTTTATGAATGTTTCTGAACCAAATAAATTCTGCATAGATATATTTATTACCACTTACCAGCCATGAAATGTAAAACTTCAGATTTGGGTATTTTCATACGGAGCTGGGATCATGAAAAAAAACTCGTTCACTTCCCTCCCCAGGGGGTGGAAGTGAGAAAATTAAGGCGGCTTTTCCTAGTTGTGAGGTAATCGAAGCTTGTATAAAAAAATCTAAGCAGATTTATAAGATCCAAACTGAAAATAGAGGTGAATTGATGTGATCCGTTGGACTAATTTTTTCTCAATTTCATCTCATCTTAGGACTTATCGGAAATTTTTGAGAAAAAAATTGTCAATTGGAATCTAGAAAATGTTCGTCTTTTTCTCCAAAATCAACCTATGACGTAATACCCTCGTTTATTATACGAAAAAGATGAAAAAACCCCCTTTGAAAATCCGCATAGAATTCAAATTGATATACATCATAAATATTTAAAACAATATATAAAGATTCCTTTGAAACCTCCCGAAAAAAAATCGAGACGGAATCGAATTAACGAAAAATTAAAATTAAATTCGTCCGCAGAATTTTTCACGTATCTGTCTGAATCTGGTCGAGGAAATTTGTAATTCTAATCATTCGAATGTCGAAGATGAAACTGAGAAAATTGTAAAGAAAATGTTAAAATAATACTTCTCGACGTTTCGACTAATAATTTCATCAAACAGAAGATCCCCTAGGACGAGGGCGGAGCGGGGGAATGTAAAACGTCGAACATAACCGTCTAATTACGCAGCATTTGTTCTTGGATTCGTTTCGATTTTTCAAACAAGTAACGAAATTACGTGCTGGAGGAGAAGTGGAACGCCGCGACATGCAGTGGTCGTTTAAAAATTCAAGCTTAATAATGAAAACGTTTTACGTGCTGATACTGCAAACGTAAAGGCGAGGCAACGAGACGTATATCAGATAGAGGAAGACAATAAATTTCTATAAAATTGGCATTGTCTCGCTAAATTGAAAAACCGTTGGCTCGATATGGCAATTTGCACAATTTTTCACGTGTTCGAGTAGAAATTTTTGTATTTTCATTTCAACGTGTAACTTCTCTCCGCAATGTCAAATCGAACGTTCATGTTTTATGGAAAGGAAAGGTGGTATCAATGCATACCAGAAGAAGGGAAGTCGGCAGGGAAATAAAAACTGAATTATTCCAAACGTATATAAATTTTCGCTGGAAAAATGTTCGTAGGTATCGTATTTTTTGTATATATTTGTAAAAAAAAACCTGAACCAGCCGGTGAGCTGAGGGAAAGAGGGTTATCGAGGAAATGTAATTTTGACGAGACGATATTTAAAAACTGTTGATTTGTTACCGTGACTGTTATTTCACTCACGTTTCGTCGCCTACGTAGGTAGATATACGGATAGGTATATTGGAAATATTTTTACGGATCTTCGACAATGTATAATACGTAGCTGTCGAGTGTCGCCGGAGACGAGGCGAAGGTGAAATTCGCGCTTATACGGGCGAGGAATTTACATATTTGAAAATCTCACCGTAGTATTAAAGAATGAACGGTGAAAAATTATTCGCCGAAACGGATTTCATTATTATCGGTGTATTCATATGTGTATGTGTATCGATTGATATGACGTAATGTATTCCTTTAGATTGTTTTTTTTCTACTTTTTTTTTCGCGTATACCTTTCTACGTAGAATATATAAAGTAAACCAAACAAAATACATACGAACGTAAAAAGGTGCCATATAAATAGGAGAGAAACGGAGGAGGTTTTCCGTTCATTTTAAGAATATTAAATTTTTCATATCGCATTACGTTTACTCGCCGAGCGTCGTATTTCATTGTATCGGTGAAATGAATTATCGCGAAATGCAAGAAGAGAAGAGTAGAGGGAATTTTCACTTAGACGATTTACAATTATCGAAATATGCGCGACGAGAAAACACGATTGGGTATGGAAACGAAGGAGCTTCACCGGATCCCTAAATAATTTTCATTCAAATTGGATTTCAACAATTTGAGTTCAAATTATCCATGTTGAAATTTTCAGTTTGCTTTTTTCGAAATTGTCTCAACTTCATATTTTGAATTTTCTTCCAATCTTCGAGTCCAGAGGCCGAATTATTAAAAAAAAATCGAGTTCATCGCGCTCACGAAATCCCAAAACTCCAACTGTTCGACTTTTGGAGGGTCCATCCCCTACTTTGAGAAAGGCATCGATGATACATTTTTTGAAATTTTAGCCAATAATTTTAAAATTAGTTTTAAATTATTTTTAAGACTAAATTTTTCCTATTTTTTGAAGAATTGTCAATTTTCAAATTTATCAGAATTTTTAGAGAATTAAATTCTTCAGAAATATAAAATTGGATTCACGAGGTATAGTAAGAGTTAACAGAAAATCAGCAATTTTAAAAATAAGTTATGAAAGTGATGAAAAAATAGTGAAGATCAGTGAAAATGGTGCTAAAAAAGTAAAAAGTAGTAAAAATACTAAAATAGTGAAAGGATATGAAAATTGTAAACAAAATATCGAAAATAGTAAGAAAACAGTGAACAGTAGTGAAAATAGTAAAAAAAATTGATAAAAATAGTGAAAAGCAGTGAACATAGTAAAAGGAGATGAAAATTGTGAACAAATAGTGAAAATAGTGAACGTGACGAAAATTGTTAGAAAATAGTGCACAGTAGTAAAATTAGTGAAAGTGGATGAAAATAGTGAAAAAATAGTTAAAGGTAGTGAAAATAGTGAAAGTGGTGAAAAAATTGGTAAAAATAGTAAGACAGCAATGAAAATCAGTAAAAATAGTGAAAGGAGATGAAAATTGTAAACAAATAGTGAAAATAGTAAACGTGTTAAAAATAGTGAAATTAGTGAAAGTAGATGAAAATAGTAATAATAGTAAATGCGGCAAAAATTTTTTGAGAAAATAGAAAAATGTATTAAAAATAGTGAAAAGTGATGATAGTGAAATTGGTTAAAATAGTAAACGTGATAAAAATAGTGAAACATAGTGAAATGTAGTGAAAATAGTCAACTAGGTAAAAAATTTTGTGAAAATTAGTGAACTGTAGTAAAAATAGTGAAGAGAGATGAAAATAGTGAAAAAGTAGCAATTTTGAATAATCATTTGAAGAAAAAAATATTGAAGAAATAAAATTATCACATTTTTTTCGCAATTATTATCCAATGCGTTTCATTTCTTAAACTTTTGATCCAAAAAAAAAAAATGCAGATTTTCTTCTAAAATTTGAGATTTTTGTGTAATAAATTTGATCTCGTTGCTGTTTTGGAAGGGGGAGATCAAGTTGAGGGGTTTCAGAAAGTTTGGTAAAAAAATAGTAAATTTTCTAAATAAAAAATCTATTACTTTTAATGGTATAGCTTTGAAAAAAATCAGAAATAAAGGAATGTAAAAAAATTTCGAGTTGAGAAATTTCGAACTTTGAATAAATTTTCATTCGAATCGTCGAAATCCAATTTGCGTCAATATTATTTAGGAGCTGGTGAAGCTTCAATATTTTAAAATATCGCCAGGATGGGTATTGCCACCCTTTGGTCGGGGATGGCTGGCACGACGATGGCGTTGTCGCGAAAAGACCGAGGTGTTTATGACGATGACGCCGCGACGATCGAGGTTTATTCGTATCGTATAAAATTATTATAATTCCGCGAAGCTTTCTCCGGCTCGAGAAACCGATTGGCTGGTGTTCGACGTAATGGCGCTATTATATTAACGTCAAAGTATATATGGGAGCTTTTCAATTCGAAATATACATTCATTAGGTGCACGTATACACGTTATACGCGTTCGAAATGGGCCAGACGAGGCTGGCGGGGGTGAAAAAAAACAAGGGCACGTCAATATTATAGTACGACTACGACATCCGAACCGAGTTTGCGAGCTTTTAATAAGGTACCTCTGCGAGTCGGAAGAGAAAGAGGAAAATGTCGTAAATTGGCGAAAATTATTAATTTAAATGAATATTTAAAATTATTACCCCGAGATAAGGAAAGCCTTGGGGGGGAGGGGATGCGGTCGCTAGTTTTGGAGCAAATTCGTATGCAAGAATGCGAAATTAATTCGAAAAAGTGTATGTTTTCGTGATGCCGACCAGCTCTAGCGGAACGCCCCTGGACCCCTCGCACCCTGCGCCTCCTCGGCGTTGTTTTTTTCGTCGGTTTAATTTTCGAGCCCGAAGTACAAGAGGTTTTTAAAATAATGTCGTATTATAAAGAAAAAAAAGGGGTTGATTTTCTTTTTATATCGTATACTTTTTTTTCCTCACTGTGTTACGCAGCTCCTTAAAACACCCGTTGATTACGCGTGTATTGTTAACTAGCCCTGGGACGGGGCTGGCGGTCCCGGAGAATGGCTATGGTTTCGTCACACACGACATAAATAAATTGTTTATTTACTTTCGATAATAATCTCATAAGGAAAAGGCGACGACTGACGGCGGAGTGAAAATATAACGAAAATAGGGAGGTGACTGCGAAAATTCGCTTTTCCCTAATCTAGATTTCTCGATCGAGGAAACGACACGACCACGGTCTTGGGGCAAGCCGAGCTGAAAAAAAAGGCACAACCGAGCCCGAAATTAGATCCGCTGATATCATGTAAACGGCTTTCATAAATTACTACTTTTGTCCACATCGTTAGCCATTATCAATGGTCGTAGATCTTTTAACAAGGTGAACGTATGGACTTCTTCAATTCGCAGGCAATTGCGAGGGATTGTTGAGTGGTCGAGCGCTGACATGCAAATGCGCGTGTCGCTGCGGTTTTCCAACTCTATAAACACCTTTGCCCCCGGCCCCCAGGTACCCCGGTATTCCGCCGATCCGAGTCCACGTGGTGAAAAGTCGCGTAAATGGATGAACTATGGTGAAATGAATTTTTTACCTGGAAGGTGCTGCTAGGTTGAGAATTTATTTATAAGCGATGAGTTGATGATTGAGGGTTTTGGCCTGTAGCAGTTCTAAGAATTATGGCTTGCTTTTGTATGGGCAGAAGAGAGGGTGAGTTGTGGAAATTTACTGGATTTTTTTTTTTTTCAAATTATGAAATCAGTTTTCAGTCTTGTAGGGCATCTTCGTTTTTTGGGGAGGGGAGAGGGGAAGTAAATAGTTCAGCTCTCGAAATCTTGCTTTTGTTTTGCTCTTTTTCTTTACTAGTAAATTCTGAGATCCTGATTTTTTGTCGAGAATGTTCAAAAAATCCTGCTGTTTTCTTCTTTTTTTCATTTAAAATTAATTTTTTTTTCTTTTTTCTACTTTTTCCCAAAATTTTTTGGAATTTTTTCATTTTTTTTTTCATGTGGTGATAAAATTATGTAAAACGTGAAACACCCCCCCCCCCCTGAAAAATTTGAAATATTGGAAAATTGTCCTGTTAAAGGTTCGATTTCTCATTTTGAAATTAAGTTTGACACCTTGTGAATTTTTTCAAAAATTTTTATGATTTTTTGGAATAAGCAGACTATTTTTGAGTGCAGGGGAAAATTACTCTAGGATCGTATTGCTTTGGCAAAAAGTTTGTAATTGAAACTTTGTTATAGATTTTCTGAGAATATTGTGATTTTTTTTTTTTTTAAAAAAGAGAAGTGACAGAAAATGAGAATTTTAAAAATTTTCAACCATTTCTCGAACATTACTGTACTCATTTTTTTTACATTTTCTTGTCAAATTCAAGTTGTAAAAGGAAGAGGGAGAAGGGTGAAAGTTGAAAAGTGATCAAAATTCTGAAATCGATTTTTTAATAAGAGAGGCAACTTGCTCGAGAATTCACTTTTTTAGGTGAGAAATTGTCTTTTACAATTTAATACAGAGTTTTTGAGTATTATTTCATTGATCCAATTATAAAAATCAGGAACATGAAGGATGAAGTCGAATTTTTGATTTTTCCAACTTTACCGTAAAAAATTTCTGATTGAATTTTTCCAGTATCAAAAATTTGTTAATACATACTTTTAAATTCAGCGGTTGAACGGAGAGGTGTCTCGAGGCAGAGAAAGGCATATTTTTTGATGTGCTTAGATGCGAAATCTTCTACTCTTTAATATTCAAGATTCGGGGAAAAACATACAAATAAAAATTTTTATTTTAGCATTTTTATATCAAACAAATTCACGAAGTTTTTGAAAGTCCTATACATACATTTAACAGAAATCCTGCCACTTTTTTTTTTTGAAATTATCGATTATCTATTTGAGAAAAATTTGAATAATGCTTTTTTGATGGAGTGGGGGAAAGGTACCCAATCACCTAGTTCTATTTTCAATGAAATGGGTATTTAGCGAATTGGAGGCTTTCTACTCCTCCTCCTCTTAATCACCACCACCCCTCCCTCTCCATGAAAAAATTGAATGGAAGAAAACGCAATAAAGGTTATAAAGTTTTTCAAATGAATGATTCATTTTTTTTTTTAATTTTTTCCATTTGATAGTAGAACTAAAAAGAAATTTCAACTTGAAGAAGAAATAAGTTTTTTTGAATTCTCATCTGCACAAAAATTTCTTTTCTTCATAATCAGATCAAAAAAAAAGTCTTCATCGTTATTTTTGGTGCTAAAAAATTATAAATTTCCGTTCTGCAATGAAATACTCAACAAATTTGAATTCTTGAAAATTATCTGAAAAAAATTGCTATCGAATTTTCCTTCATCAGTAATCAGGAGTCTGAATTCTTTTGCAGTTCTATTTTTAAAAGAAAAATCGTCACTTATTTAATTAAATGACAAATTTTTCGTGATATTTGACAAAATGTGCTGGTAATTTTTTTTTAAATTCGACTTTTTAGATGCATTGACGGAAGATTTTGAGCTGAAAATTTTCCACCCTAAAAATGATGAGGATGTTTTAAACCTGAATAATTCTCTACCCCCAAAATCAAATTGAAGGTAGGTTTCGACTAATTCGAGTGCATCTTTTGATTTCAAACTTTTCTTCTTTCTCTCCCCTCTTCTTAAAATTTCAAAATACCTCGAGCGCTGAATTAGCATTTATTTAATTAGAAACTCATAACTTTCGGTTTGAACAAGATCCCATCTCTTTAAATTTTTGTTTCGACCAAGGCTATTTTCGTTCAACTGCACCCAACTATTTACGTACCTATTCTAGGTAAACCAAATATCAAACCGTAAACCGCTCTATTTACTTTTTTTCGGATGAAAAATACTTAACTACGTCGAGAAATTTAATTACCCGCAGAGCTAGGGTCCCAAACAGGGTCTTGGGATTCATATGTAGATGTAGTACTCTCCAGCCAGGTAAATAAACCAAAGGCAGCGGGTCGTTTATGCCTCGGATGAGAAAAGTTACGTACACCGCAACGAGTGCGAAATTATGTATGTTAATGAAGAACCGGCGTATCCTCGTGTAAAAATATCTGCTGTCCGGTGAGGCGTCGCGGACGCTGCATCGGTCAAGTCAAGCAAAACAGGCCTGCGAAGGGGGTCGGGCGGCGCGGCGACCAAGAAAATATAAGCGTATCGATTTAACCGATAGGTGTTTTGGCGTTGCTCTCGCGATGGCGATTATTGTCCGCAATACCATCGATCCATATAATTATCTTATAATTGTCGACCTTAAAAATCTGTGTAGCCGAACGATTCTCTCGTTCATTGATTGCGATGCGGATGCGGTGGACGAAGATGAGGCGGTGTGCGGATATTTCTCTTATAAGCCAACTATATAAGGTATACGGTGCGTCTGGTACATAAAAACGTTTAGGCATAAAATAAACATCATTGTTGGTGGCTGGCTAGCGAAATAGGGATGGAGATGGCGATGCGGTTATGTTTATATCGTCGACATAATGGTAATGGACCAAGTTACCGGGTAATTTCGCCTCGACCGAGGCTGGATAAGGAAAAAAAATGGTCTACTTAGACGATAAAACGCTTCCATGACTTACCAGAATGCACGCCGAATGGGTAACTCGAGTGGTTTTTTGTTGTACGCGTTTAATTAATCAACTCTTTCGATGCGGATTCGGTATCGAAAGGAAAAAAACATCGGGTTACCTATATTTACACGACACAAGAGATCGAGATTTTACGACCCGTGTTTTCTTTTCTTTTTCTTTTTCCTTTCCTTTTTTTTCCTCGCTTCCTCGAATTCCGCGGATTTAATTACATTGCTAGTTTTTTTTGCTCTAGACAACGTGTAGATACAAACTTGACCGGTGTTTTGATTTTTACAAGTTATCCGGAAGTTTTTCAGATGATAAGGGGGAAGGGTCCTTGTTAGTTGGATTGACTCGGGTACAATAATTGAGACTTCAGCTCTATGTGAAATCGAATCGAGTAGTGACGACGTAATAAATTGAATTTTTTTCCAGTTTTTTAATTAAAAAATTTCTTATAATAGCTCGACTAATGAGAAAGGAAGAAATTTCGGGTTCAGAACTTCGAATTTTTTAATCGCTGTCGTGTATAATTAAAAAATTGACGAATTTATTATAGATTGTGTGGTTTGGCACGAGCATTGAGTTTAAAGTTTCAGTAGTTATTTTCGTATATTTTGATTTATTGCGCCTTTATTAAAATGCTAAAGAAAATATCACATTAATAAATACCCACGAAAAAATTTCTCAATTTTAATCGTTTGTTTTTTTTAAGTCGAGCAAATTTCGAGAATTTAATGTTTAAAGTACATAACTCGATTGAGGTAGACCGTAGACGTTTATTTTCAAAGGTATCGTCTTTTTTTGTTTTTTTTTTTGCATCGAAATTTTCATTTAATTGACATTGAAAAAAGAGTTACGATGTTGTAATTTTCTTTGAATAAACCTATATTATGGGTAAAAAGGTTTAAATCATGTAATTAAATGTGAAATATTCGAACGAGAAGTTTTTTAGCTAAATTTTTCGATTGCTTGCGGTCGTAAATATTTCACGTGGCTTTGTCGTTTTTTGCTTTTACAGACATTTTTTTAAATATTTGAATGCGAGAGAAGGAGAAATAGGGGTTGGTTTTTAAAAGGGAATATTTTGATTAATCCTAAATTACGTTGTGAAATTTTAAAATGAATTTTGACGAATTATTTCGTATTGTGAGTTTTTGACGAATTAATTGATAATGGCAGCTCGATTTTTTTCATATTTTCGTTCGTTAAAGAAATGAAAAATATTTCTTGATTTTCACCCTTCAAGACTGAATTCTCGTGCTTTGTTTTTGAAATTAGTACGATTAAATTTCAAATTTTAATTTTTTTGCAGGGGTTTGTTTTTTTTTACGTTGGTGATATATCTAGACGGCGAGAGACATTTTTCTTAAATTTTCGGAACGTCAAAGGAATTTTTTCAATTTGTGACGTATCTACTAAAAATTTTAAAAGATTTGAGTGAGTGATATCAAATTTTTAAAAAATTCCTAGGTGTCTGCCGGTTGTGAAAAATCTGAAAAGCCATAAAAATCACGGATAATTTGTTCAAACACGAACCAGTTTTTTTCAATTTTGCTGGATTTTCAACGTCTTGCTTTACTCGGACCAAATTAATTATAAATTTTTCAAAAAAAATTACCCATAATCTCTCTGGTCGAATATTTTATTTTTTTGGATATGATCTTTCTATTTCTTTCGCAATTTTTGACCAATAAATCTGGAAAAATCAAAATTCAATTCAAGATTGATCAAATGAATGAGAAATTGAAAGCTTTTAAAAACACACTAGGTATGATCTCGTTGGGAAAACTTCGATCATGAAATTCAGTTTGATCGAAGCAGTAAATACCAAATACTCGTTCCCCAGATACCTTGATTCATTATTTCTTTATCCCTCCCATAATTCAATGTTTTCAATAGAATAAATTGAATAAATTTTGAGTAAAGTAATCGTAAATCATTCATGATTCATCCAGTGGTTTTAATTAAGGCTTAAAATTTTAATTGGATCGAGAGAGGGAATTTGCAAGATGTATCAAAAATTGAATGTCTGATGATGATTTTAATGAGAATTGATAGCTTTCAAAAAGTTTCTTTCATTTATTCTTTGTTCTCTCTTCCTCTCGTCTTCTATTTTTTGAGTCTAGAATTCTCAATTTCTTGTGGCGGTGCAAAAAAAGGGTTGAAGAATGAGTAAAAAAAATGCTCATTTACTGATTTAGAAAGATGAAATTTTACCAGATTTTATTCCAATATTTAGATATTTTTCGCCATTTCTATTATTTCAGTTTTGAAAGTTGGCTGAATTTCATTTTCAATACCTCCGACCTCCGACTGAGATTTAAAAATTTGATTGAAATTAAGCGGGGGAAGGGTCTGCAAGATATTGTTTCAAGAATCGAGTTATTAGTGATCAATGATCATATTGACCATTTTGTGGATCGAATCACAAAATTTCATTAAGAATCATCAAAATTTTCAAAACCTGTTCGTCTTTACTAAATTTTAGCTCTCTGGTGAAATTTTTTTGCTTGGAAGTTGGAATCACTAAAAATGATTTTTCCCTCCTTTTTTCTGAACGATTAAAAATTTGCTGAAAAATCAGTAATAATCGCTTATTTTTGGCAAAATTTCAAAGGCGGAATTTTGCCATATTTTTACTGATAAAAGTGATAAATTGAATCAAAACCAAGACTGAATTTTGTGTGAGGAAAAAATGGTCATTTTTGGTCTTCATGGTGGATCTGAATTCTTGAGATTTGAAGATCGTTCGTGGAACGAATTATTTTAATGTTTTTTTTTCGAGAATTATTATAATTTCCTCCCTCTCCCTTCTTCTCTTTTTCTGCAAAGCTGATACGAAACATCAGAGAGACCAAAATTTCTCCAAAAATCATACTCCAAGAAATAATTTTCAAAATCCCACCAATTTCGAGTTTATTCAATCACGATGGAAAATTTTGTAAAAAATTCTCAACCAGTCAACACGTCTCATATTTTCACTTAAATTTACGTATTCTCGATCCGTATATAGGCGGAAACGTGCTCTCTGGTAAATTTTTCATTTCCTAATGGCTGACGTTGTTTTGCATAAAACGAAGGACACAAGAAGGGGGACAACATTGGTATTCGAGAATCTGAACCATTGGCAAGGAAAAAAAAATTGCAAAAGGCAATTTCGTTTGATGGTTGTGATTCTCCGTGTACGTACTAATACGCAGCGAGTTTTAAGTGTACAGGCGAAAAATTTGTATTCTACGTTTCGACGATGACTTGGACAGGAAAATACTCGGAGACATTACTGTATAATGTTATCAAACCCGGATCGGGGAGCGCAGGAGGCCTATGAAAAAGAATGTTTTCGCGTTGATAACCATTAGTAGTACACAGTGTAGTTCGCATGCAACGACCCATTTATAATATTAAACATGGAAAATAGAAATTCAGAAAGCTTCGGCCGCAGCTCGCCCCCTGCTCCTCGATACGACCGACGAGTCTGGTATACGAAATTATATGGAAACGTTGCCGTTTCTCGTATTTCGGCGGTGGCGGCTGAGGGCTTGATGCTTTTTGCTCGCGCGCCCGCGATGCGGTGTCTATTTCTACGAATGCTGGTGGCGTTTACGCGATGTGGCTCGGCTGCTCGCGCGAAAACTGGATACCGAATTTTGAAAGGCCGGAAATCCGCACCCTTTTTTGATTTATGAAACATAAAATATTCAAGAATATAAGCGATAATGCGTCGGTAAAAATGAATATTACATCGTGGCCGAGTCTCCGGCGTAACGGCGAGTAGTGGTCTGTATGGCTTTTGGACAGCCTGGCGCGAGAGCGAAATCCGCAGATATCATTTTTTGCGAAAATATTCGAAAAATAAAGAGAGTTTCGCAACTTTAAATGAAGAAATTTTACGCGCCAAATGGCGCGAGAAAGCGAGATGATTTAATTATACGAGACGTTTTCGAAGGTTTTGTGAAATTCTCAACGCCGCCGTCTATACGTGGAATAGACTGCCAGAAAGAAGGATGCCAAGGAGAAGGCGTTATGCAATTATAGGGTGTTTTGTTGTTGTTGTTTTGCCATCGTCCGTTTGTATACGTTAGGCGCAATGGGGTTGGTTTTTTCCCTGCTCGTCGACGGCGTTGTCGACGTTACTGTTGTTGTTGTTGTCGGCACAGTGCACACCTACGCAATTGGTTATACCGAGTATTGGGAAAGTATGACTAGAGCAAAGGTTATACGTATCTGCGTGTAGCTGTAGGGTTTAGACGTAAACTAACGTGGTGGTCTTTTATTTTATACAGCCTTTTCGAAATACGCGTTTCGTGCACGTATCGTGGTTTAGCCTTTTTTTTTGGTAAGGTTTTTGGGGGTTGCGGGGGGTAGGGGATAGGATATTCGAATTTTCATTCGATTCGATCAATTTTTGAGTGAGGAGGCTGAGGAGAGGAGATGGAAAAATTGTGAATTTTGATTTATGTTCCAGGTTGTGGGTAATTTTTCACGTTGAGTGAGCATAAATTTCGTAGTGAAATTCGAGATTTTTTGTGTTTTGATTTTTAAATAAATCATTCGTGATCTCTCATTACAGTATTGAAAATTTTTGTTCATATTTTATTTTATTTTCAATTTTTTTTTTTGAAAGGTAGTCTCGAAAAAAAAATCTCATGAAATCAGGCTGAGTGCTGAAAACAATTCTCTTTATTTGACTGAAAAACGAAAGAAAGATTCTACATCATAAAAATACTCAAAAATTATGTAGAGGAAAACGCTGAGAATACGAAAAAGTTGGGAATAAGAAGGGAGGAGAGGAGTTGTAATTCGACGAAAAAATTGAGAAACCTGGTATTTAGTATGCTGATGTGACGTTAGTTGGACTATTTTTAGTAGATTTAGAAGATGCAATTCAGATCAAGCAAAATTTAAAGTGCAGAATTTTATTTTTGGAAAAGAAAAATCAGTTGAAGTGCCTACGTACTTTTTAAATCTGAGTCAGTCAGATTGAATAAAATTCCATTTTTTTTTTTAATTGAATCATTGAAATTATTTTCATTGAAAATTGGTGATTTTCAATGATTTTTTGGTCAAAAGTACTGATTTTTTTGAAAAATTGGGAATTGACTGAGAAATTGATGATTTTTGACCATCCACGAATTTTCAATGAAAGTTATTTTTTTTATTCAAATGATACAGAATTTCATAAAATTTAATTGATGAAGATCCAGAGAGAGTAATTGTTATCCAAGAAGTGCGTAAGATTGACTGGATTTTTTTTTTTTTTAAATTATGTTTGAAAAGCAAATTCATTTTTGGCATTTTGGTGATTAAACATCGCCTTGTTGACCTTGTGGTGGGAGGGCACCTATGTTTCCCCCTTTCTTTTCAGAAAATTAGGTTTGAATAGTAAAATTTGTTAGCATGATAATTTTTCTGGTGGAGGGGAGGGAGGGAGGGAGGGAGGGTAGAAATTGAAGAAAATTAGCATTTTAGCAGAAAACAATCGAAAGAAATTCAACCGAAATTCGTAATTTTTTACTTCTTAAAATTTTACTAAATGTCAATTTTAGTTCGATTCCAATTGAAAAAAATATAGGTACCAATACCAATAGAAAACAAATTGGAAGTGACGTACGAGAACGAGAATGAAGACGAATGAGGAACACATAATTTTTATGCAATAATTTGCTTCATTATTTTTCGACGTGTTTAAGTAATTAAAATTTAAATGGGAAGCTATTTGGTATTCAAATTTGAAGGCAAGAGAAAAAGTGTGGAAATGGGAAGAAAAACAGGAAAATAGCAAGAATTTTCATTTTTTTAGATTTATTAGACACCTTTGAGTCACTTCGATTTTTGATTCGAGTCTTAATTTTTCAAAACTAGAAATTATCGATTTTATCATCATTTGAGAAGAAAGGCCGCCTCCTTGTCCTCGTTGAGTTTGACCCTGGTTTGAATTATCAGTCGAATTGTGCTGTGTTTTTTCCTAAGAATTCATTTTCAAAATATCGAACAATCAATAATTTTCAAACTAACTGTCTTTTTATATTGGTGAATAAATTTTTCAATTTTTTTGAGAGGTGAATTGATTATTTTAGTCAAATGATCAGTCAATTGATTGCGCTTATATTCGGATGTAGGTATTTTTAAAATATAAATCCCTCCATAATTTTTTAACGAGTTGATGTATTGGTTATGAATAAATTAACTGATTTTTCAAAGTAATCCATTAAATTTTTTTGCATTTTTTTTAGTTCATTTGAATTTTTTAATTAAATGAATTCATCTATACTTGGAAGTTGAATAATCAATCAAAATATCTTATTAAAAATTAACAAATTTCAGAAAAAAAAACAAATGAATAAGTATCTGAATAAAGATGAAAATTATGAAAGGAAGATCACAAAATACAAGAAAAATTTGTATAATCATCGTTTTTCAAGTCTTCCACTTTTTTTTTTATAAAAATCACCCACCCAATCCTCTCTTCTCTCCACGACGCCAAATAAAAATTCATTTACCTATAAAACTTCCACCTCCTCCGTCTCCGTCTTCCGATCGCCACAAAAATTCATAATAAAACCCGACCTTTTCCATCTGAAATTTCATTACCTCTGCGACCACGCGACGATAAAACATCCGGCTAAAAAAATTCCAGCGTCTCCGGCCCTGATAAATGTTCAACAGGAATACGAAATTATAAAAATTACCTCGCGTAGGAGATGGCGAGACCCAGGCGAAGCTTCTTTTTAAAATTCACCTCGTATAACGCACCCCCCGACGCGGCTCCTTTCGTTATAAAATGCTTAAATAATTCGCGTTCGCCGACACCGTACTCCCATATACACTGCCACCGCCGTATAAAAGTTTTTTGAAATTGATAAGTTAAAAAAAAAGTTTAAGTGCTTTGTAGAGAGAAAGGTTACAACTTTGGTAATGTGTTTCTCATTGTTTTTGCTCTCTTCGGCGTGTGTTTTTTTTCCCCTCTTCACTTTTAAAGGTATCATAAGGCGGACTGTTTACAGCGCCGCGAATCCGCAAATATACATTCTCTCGGTTAGTTCAATTTAAAAATTATCACACCGTTATTTGGCTCGAATAAAAAGTAATTTTTATTCCTCCGCGCTGTCGCGTATAAAAAAAGTAAACAAAGTTTTTTTTTAGGCCAAAATTTCTTCTCAGTTATATTTTTTACCGAAGGAAAAAAAAAGTCATCGTTTGGCGTTCATTCTTTCTCAAACCATACGACACTTTTTTCTCTTCTTTTAAACAGCTAATCTTCAATATTACCCGGGGGCTTTTACGTTTGCATTTTTTCAAACAATACAAATACACTTTGCTTAACACGATAACGACCCTCTCGCATCATCAAAGGAATTGCTGCGCTACGACGTTTGCTCGTTGCGTAACATAACGGCAGCCGAGCGCCGAGGAAAAGAACGCGGATAAGGGTACAAAAATGGCTTTAGAATTTGTTTTTATTAAAAAGCCCTCTCCGGCTGGCGTTTGCCCCGACGTAAGTGGAAAATTAATCGTTAACTTCTAACGTTGAAATATATACGCGGTACCCTTTGCCAGCAATGAAACGCATTTTCCGCGGCTACAAGACGTGACTAATAGCGGCATTTGTGCCGTTACTAATGAGCATCATGAACAAGTAGCGGCGAATATCTAGTTGAAAAACCGCAAACCATACCGCGAGCTTACATACCATTCTTCTGGCATTATACGTACCACATAGACCTACACACGCAGTCCGAGCATACGTGGAGAAATATACCCCTACGAGCCTCCAACCCCCTCTTCTCATCTTGTTCGGTCCAAGTACTTCCGTAAAGTCCAAAATAAAACGATATATCCTCGAGCTGAATAGCCAAATGCGTACGAATATCCTCGACTGGTGATATCGAAATGTAGAAATTTCGCTGAATTGGATTTATAGCTCAATGTGAGTGAAACAGGCGATTAATTTTGCGGAAAGTGGGTTTTTTGGACACCCTGTGTACACTAGTGTACGTTGCAAGTTTTCGAAAAATATTTAAAAATTGAAAATTTGTTCAGACTTGAATATCGTGACATTTTAATGGGTTTTTCGAGGTTTTTTTCACCTTTTCTATTTTTCGCTGTTTTTTTTTTCAAAAAATTCTCTATTTTTTGGAATTTTTTGGGACAAATTACAAAACTTTTTTATGTCATAGCCAAAAAAATAGCTAAAATTTTAATTTCTCAAATGAATACCTACGTACGTTCAATAGAAAATTGGGTGTTCGACTGATTTTTAACCCTGATTTTGAATAAATATGTGTTATTCTTTGATTGAAATTATTTTTAATATGAATAATATGAAAAATTTGAAAGAGGGGAGTGCGAACTGAAAGATCCGAAGTTTTGACCTTTTTTTAGAGGCAGAAAAAATTTGGAAATAGATGGAAAAGAAAAACAATTTTGGTCCTAAAATCCTTATTTTGTTTTTTTTTTTTTTTGGTAAAAAATCTTTCTTTTTCAAATTTTTAGAGTCATTCGAAATGTCGTCAGTGGCAACTGGCAACACTGTGTAAGATGAATAATTGAGGAAATGTTTCGATTTTTTGGAAGGAAATCAGAAGCGAGTCCATATAGATATCGTCTTTTTGGAAATCAAAATGAAACGCACAAATGCACGAATTTTTAAAGAAATTTCAGATTCTGGATGCCCGCCTCTTTTTCAAAAATTTTTGACCTCGCTTTGCTCGAGCCCAATAATTTTTTTCAAAATTATGGCACCCATCTAAACAATGAAATATTTTGAAATGGAAAAAATTTGTCCTCCTGAAATGAGTTTGGGGGAGGGGGAGAGTCGACGACCACAATATTCGTTTTGAAAAGGCCATACTGAAAGTTCTTCTAAGATTCTTATTTTGGGCGTTGAGATTTTATTGGACATCCTGGTCAAAAAATTAATTGCCTAAAATTATTCATTTTAAACACTAAAATTTTTTTGATTGATTTCGAAGTCACTAAATGAATAACTTTGAAAATTGCAAAAATCAAAATGCAGCATTGGTAAATTTTTTTTTAATTTTTCGGAGATTAACTACAACCTTGGCTCTATTTCGAAGTGTTTGCTTCAGCAATTCTAATTTTGTAAAAATTCAAAAATTCTCTAAATAAGTTTGAAGTCAATGGTTCAGAGATGCCAAGAAACTCAAAACTATTTTTTGGGAGAGGGGGAGATTGAGTTTCTCAATGAGAAGCATGTCATAGAAATGCCAATAAACACTTTTATTTTATACATGACCTCTTTTTGAGGTCTCAGCTTTCATCTATCTTTTGACCAAGGGACTTGAATTTTTTTCTTTTTTTTTTTTTGGAAAATCTTCCACTCAAAGTAAACTACCTCACCAATTTTCATCAGAATTCAAGATATTTCTCTCTCTCGATCCACCCTACTACTCGAAGATTTCACCCATTACATCATTTTGCGGGTATATCCGCCCCTTTGAAAATGACTGTGACTTTTGTACGATAAATCATAACAAATGAGGCAGCAGGTCTCGCGGTACCTTTGCGTAAAATTGACTTTTTCCTTAGGCATGCGAATTACATATACCTTTGCCTGAGATAACAAAGGAAATAACACCGATTTTTACAGGTGAACTTGACGCGTTGAAGGGTGGTTTTGTTTAATCGACTCGCGGGCCTTTTTTCAAAGAATCTTCACTGTAACAAAGCGACTCGAAGAGATGATCGAAATCACGAGGTGTTCGTCAAGTGGGTGTAACGCTAGGAGGTTTTATTGGGCATTGTAGAGAGGCGAAGGTATTACGTCGAAAAAAAAAGGTAATCGTGTGATGAAGTCTTTATAATGGAACCAGAGGAGAAAAAAAGATACCAGTATATTACAAGGAAAGAAAAAAACACCGAGAAGAAATACCCCCAACCCCGGACTCGCGATGATGTAGTAATAAAGAAAAAAAAAATAAGAAAGCCACACGATATTATAAAGGTAAAAGGGGTGGATACACGATAATCAGGTTTGGGATTTAGGCAATGTTATTATTTTCCTTTTATCGACTCGGCAACAAAGTACCTGGTTTTTATAATTGAACTAGTCGACTTTTTTGGCGCCTTTTTCCAAAGATCTCTGAGATATTTATTTTCAATCTGCTTCGTATGAATTTCTAAACAGCTCCCTATTTCGATTCTGTGTATTTTTCTATTCTAAAAAAATTTAAATAATTTGATTTTTCATCTACAGGAAGTCCACAGAGTTATTTTTTTTTGAGGAAATGCGTGCGTGTGTGTGATTAATGTGGCGAGCATGCGAGAGTCTGCGCTTTACGCCTTCGCTAGTTCGCCTTTGCATATTTAAATAAGTTTTCTTATTGTCGTCCGTCGTCGTGTCGCGTTTTTTTATCTAAAACAAAAAATTGTTTACATTTTTTTCGCTCTTTATTTTCTTCCACCCTGCGCTTATATGGTCGTTGTACGATGCCGGATATGTAAATTATTGTTAAATTATATAAACCTCGACACGAAGTTACCGGGCTTATTTGAAAAATTGATGTGGAGCGTTAGACCGTATACTTGGTACAACGTACCCCCTTTTTTTTACATGTTCGCTTGCACGCGTCTATGCCTATTCAGCATATGTATTTTGACGAGTAAACAAAACCCATCAAAAGGACGACGCGTGTGTGTATGTTGTCTAATTTGTGAGAAATTGCGTTGCCCTCGTCTGGTGTGTCGTGTCATGTCGTCTGCTTTTGTGTAATGGCGGCCGCAGTGGCGTAATTATTCGATAAATGTGAACGAAGGGATTGATACAATGCGACGCTGGAATTGATAATGTGTTTATTTTGACTAACCCTTTATTGGGTATTAGAGGTGGGTTCAATTGTTGCACGAAGGAGGTTTTGGGCGTTTTGTTGGAATTTCAAAAAACCCTTGTGATGAAGAGTGCAGGTCCAAGGGCAAGATGATTATCTGGGAAAGTAAACAAGGGAAAGATCGATTTCTTGTACTCTAGAGGTTTACTTTGTTGTGAAAAAATAGGGTCGATTTTGAAATAAAGGAATATGAGGGGGAAGCTAGAAAAAAACATGCACAGAATTTTGATAAAAATTGGTAAAGTAGCTCACTTTGAGTGGGAGAATTTCCCAAAAAATTTGAGCTCGCTCCCCAAAAAGGGATGGAGCTAGAACACCTCGAAGTGGGAGTATCCTCTAGAAAAATAACTCTCTAATCTCATGATCTCAGCTGTTAACTGTACCCTTTTCTCAAAATTTCAATTTTTTTTTGGCTTTTGAAATTTTTCTTATTTTCTCAGCTCCTTCAATAAATTTTTTCCTCCTCTGAACTTTCTTCTTTGAATTTTTTTGTAAGCTCTAAGATTTTTTTCAATTTCTTCAATTTTTGTTTTTTTACTTTTTGCTAAAATTTTCATTTTATATTAAGTATTTAATTCAAGTACTTGAATCAACAACTGTAAAATCCATTCTTTGATCTTAAAATTTTTAAAAACTTGACTTTGTCTCCCATTAAATTTCTTAAAATGTTTTTCAACCAAAATTTTCCAATTTTTTTATTATAATAAAGATTTAGAGCTGGAAAATAATTTTAGAAAAACATTTCAGTTAAGCTAAAAAAAATGAAATTTTGAGAAAAAATAATCAAAAGGTGTGAAAATTGAATTTTGAGAAATAATTTCGAAAGCAAAAAAATTTGAGAAAAGATTTAATTTTGAGGGAAAATTTCTAGAGTTGAAAAATGAAAAATTAAAGGAAAAATTTTCAGAATTGGTGAAAATTTATTCGTGAATTCAGATCAAAAAATTTTTGAGTTGAAAAATATCTGGAGAAAAGAAAATTAAAAATTGAAACTATTTCGAGAATCGAAAAAAATGAGTTGAAAAATTGTTGATTTCGGTTTTAAATTTTCAAATATCTTACGATTTGGGAAGTTGAAACGCGACGTCACGAGACTATTTTTTTCAAAATATATTATAAATTTAACTATTTAAATATTTAAAATGAAGAAAAAAAAAAGATAAAATATACAACTTTTTTTTGAAAATCTCAAAGTTGAACTTGGATGAGGAAAGCTCAACTTTCATGATGATCAGATCACCATAGATGAAAGCTATCATTTAAAAATCTGAAAAAATTACTGTAAAAAAAACTTTCTACCTTATTTTCAAAAAACAAATTTTCAAGAAAGGATATCCAGACCCCTGGAGGGAAGAAGGGTACACAATTTTGACCAAAATTCAAAAAAAAAAATCTAAAAAGTTGAGTTGTACTTACTTGATTTTTTCATCCTACCCCTCTGAACCACTAGCTCCCTTGAAAGGGGTCAAAATTAGAAAAAATGAAAAATTACGTGCGACCTGTCGTTTGTTAGGTATTTGAGGGCACTGGGTTCGAATATTTACTTATTTTTTGGATTTGGCCCTTCAGTGCCCCCCTAGCCCCCAATTTTGGAGAAACGAAAATTGAAAATTAAAATGACGTGTGACATTTATCGATTGTCACTAATTTGAGGTCGTATGTAGAATTCAAATATCGACTTTTTTTTTGATTTTACCTTGTTCCCTTTGCTCTGACTGAAGGCTGATTTCAATTTTTAATCAATAAATCACTCGATTCAATTTTATTTCACTTAGTCCATCGAAAATTTTTCTTGGAATTCGTTCAATTTTTTCGATTTGTTTCGCATTTTTATTGAATACTATCCCAAAACATCAAATCGAAGAGAGAACCCAACTCATTGTTATCTCACTTCCTCCTTCTGTTCATCGTCCTGTCAATCTATCCCCATCATTATCGGATTTATTCCATATTTCACGCAACAACCGGTCGACAATTGGATAAAGCGATGGAAAAATCCGAATGGTAAATTGGTCGTATTTATTTTTCCCTTAAATAGGTCACTAATAGAGCTCGTATCTTCGAACAATGAAAAGCAGATTCGACATGAAGCGAGATTTAAGACAAGTCCCCCAGATATCTGGCTTCCCTGCTTGGTCCCCTTCTTATTACCCATAAGTTACGAGTACACCCGATTTGTACGGTGCACGTCGATGGTCGTCATCTTTGGTAAGACGTGGCGAGCAAATGTACCGTATGAGAGCCAAGAGAAGACTTTGATGTTGGCAGTAAATTGAAATCATACACGTCAAAATGTCTGGCTCGGATCGAAGGCTCTTACGATGGCGGCTGCATTGATGAAGAACAATTAAATTATAACGGCTACGATGATATTTCGTTGATTGAACATTTAACTGGAGGGCGTTCGTAGTGATTGCGCGGATAAGACGATAGACTTGGTAATTCTTCGGTGATACGTGAAAATTTTCAAATTCCTTCCGCGCCAGGAGACGAGATCAGAACAATAGAGGGTATGCAATCGTGTGTGGCAGTTGCTTCTTGTATTAAATGACTTTTTTTCGCTCGGTACTCGGAATTTATTGCAGTCGGTTTTTATATGGAAATGTTTGTTGGTGAAAATTAGCATATTAATATAAATCATATAACGAGATAATGTGCAGGGAACGTACGTAATTTGTATTCTTTATTGTGTATGGGCGGAATGTACACGGAATCGGTTTACACTTTTATATGGAGCAGTTTCGTAATCGTTTTCGAATCGTGATTCGTATTTGATTTTTTTACGCCGCTGTTCCGAACAGCTTGGTAGGTTTTTTTCGCATGTCACGCAGAAAAGTACAATTAAATGTTTATTTAATTTAAGCCATAAGTAGCACGTGCGTTGTGTAGCGCGCGATGATTTAGATCTATGAAAGTAGTTTGGTCGGTGGGCTGCGGCGTGGTGCCGTTCGGTTTTTTCTATGAACTTGTCCGTAGAAATGGCTGCGTACTTGAGTCATTGTTGTTGCGACGATGTCGAGTTCTGTAATTGAAATTCCATTTAACCAGTTGACTCGAGTTTGATTTTGGGTTGAGAAAACAAGTTAGGGATTTTGACGAAAATTAATGTGGTAATCTGAGCGGGAGATCTTTCGAAAACTTCTGAAACCCTCCCTAAGGCCGAAAAAGGGCAGAGGTACTTCACCATTTTTGGGTGAGCCATTTTCTGGCAATTTTTGGTTACTTCACTTGAAATATGATGTTTGAGTTTCTACACCTCCCTGAGCCATTTATTTCAAAATTGGATACCATTTTTTGTCCTTTGACGAGGAGGTTGAAAAATTGTAGATAGCCGTGGAACTAAAAAAAAAATGTGAAAAATCGTTTCATCAGCTTTCTATTTGTTTTGTTATCGCCAAGCTGGAAAAATTACTTGAGCTTATGTGAATTTATCAATTTGTAATTGGGGGGGGGGGCAGCCAAAGCTATAAACTGTGAAAAAAAATCAAAATTTCAAGTCTGAAAAAGTCATAATTTTGTAAGTAGTTTTCTTTATGATTTGAAATTTTTCTGGTAATTTTGTCAAAAATAATGATTTTTGAGAAAAAAATTCGTTAAGGAGCGATGATTATTTATATGAAAATCTGACTAATTTTTGGCTCGTAAAAATCGTTCTTTCAAACTTTTGGAGTAGACTTTCAAAAACAGTGGTTCTCTCAAAAAATGTTTGAAAAATGATCCATTTTAATCAATCAATACATATAATTTGAAACGATCCGTAAAAGATCAGATAATCTAGAGTAGACGAAAACTGTTGAAAATGAAAGAATAAGAGTCGACTCCAGAGTCAGAGTCGGACTGGCTCGGAATTGACTCCGAATCTACAATTGCTCCAAAGTCAGGAGCCAAATTCTGAAATCGACTCCATAGTCCAACTGAAGTCAAGAGTTGACTTTCCACATTGATTCCGAGGGTCAGAATTCAATTTTGCGGCCGATTTTAATTTCTTTTCGAAACCAAAACATTTGACCTCCGAGTCGAGAGTCAGGGTCATATTTGACTCCAGAATTAGGAGTCAAGATCATATGTGACCTGAGAATTAGAAGTCAAGGTCATTTTAACCTCAGAATTAGGAGTCAAGATCATATTTGACCTCAAAAATGGGAGTCAAGGTTATATTTGACCCCAGAATTAGGAGTCAAGATCATATTTGACCTCAAAAATGGGAGTCGAGGTTATATTTGACCCCAGAATTAGGAGTCAAGGTCATATTTGATCTCTGGATTGAAAGTCAAGGTCACTTTTGCCAGGAGTCAAGGTCATTCTTGACCTCAGAATAGGAATCAAGATCATACTTGACCTCAGAATTAGGAGGAATCAAGGTCATATGTACTTGATCTCAGAATTAGAAGTCGATGTCATATTTAATCTCAGAATCTGGTCAAGGTCACATTTAGCCTCAAAGTCAGGAGTCTAGGTCGCAAGGGCTGAAATTGACTCCGTAGATGAGTTGAAGCATGTTGAAGTCAGGAGTCAACTTTCCATATTGACTCCCATTTCTTGCTGAAAATACCGTGACCTTCCTTGGATTTTATTTTGAAAACTGGCAATTTTAGAAAAGTAGTAGGCTAATTATGATTTTTAACAAAATTTAGTACGTGTGTTTTATTTACCAGAAGTGGCAATTTTTCTTAAAAATGTTGATTTTAATTGAAAAAAATGTCCTATTTGATTAATTCTACCAAAAATGACGACTATCTATTTTTATCCTACAGTCTTCGTATTTCCACCTCACAACATTCCATTAATTACACTAAGATGAAATCGGTGAGAAATTTTTATACGAAAATTCTGAAAAAATGGAACACTGTAATGGAACCCCAAGATACTCATTAGGATAGCAAGAGGGGAGGTCTAAACAAGTACCTAAAAACGGTTCTCCAAAACTGTAAAACTTTCGACCATTTCTTGCCATTATCTTTCGTTTCGAAAATCATTCATTTCGTTTATTTGCATATGTCATTTGAAACCGTAGAAACATAGATTAATACTCGAAAAAAAAAGGGCCAGATTTGTCTCCTATTATTCTGCATTATTAGGCAGACAATCTTTGACATTATTAGTATAAAAAATGATCTTTTCGGAGCCCGAGACGTCGTCTGGTTTCACGTGAGGTCTTCCAATACATCATTAGAACCATACAAGGACAAAGATTACAATTCTGGAAACCAAAATGCAGGCGACGAATGCGAAAAAAATGCGAAAACTGTTCAATCTGCACATTCGACCGAGTACAAAAATACCGTTTGAAATTCTACGAATTTTCTTTCGAAAACGTGCCTTTTGTGACGTCAGCCATCGTACGCTAACGCATCAGCGAATACCAAAATAATTAATAACTCGGTACTTCTCCGTTCTTCGCCCAGTTTCGAACACGTTACGAAAAAAAAAACATCTCGTAAAATTGCGTTAGTCATCTCACCCAGGGTGTAAGTGTTTCGAATTCGTAGAATACGTTAATCCACGGATGAGATGAACGCGGAGGATTATTCGTCCATTCGAGTCCGGCAACCTACGCCAATGAAGTAAGAAATTACCGGCGGTATTTATCGAAAATCTAATAACGATTATTTTTTAATCGAACAAGCCTTAGAGATAAATAGATGGGAAAAATAATACGTTTTAAAAAAAAAATGGAGAAATGAGTAAAAAAATCAAGTCTATTAAAGGTCATTGATTCTGGCTGTGATAATGTGTAAATAGAAATACGCGGCGGAGATAAATTTCTATAATAATGATTCTAATTCGCGCCAATTAAGCGGCCAACGAGTGTAAACTACTCGGTCGTGCATGATTCGCTGTGTAAACGCGAAAATCGATGATGGCTAGAACATGATGCGGACTCTGATTAATCAAAAATTCCCTCCGCCGGTTCGCAGCTCTTCGAGAATAATTTCCATCAGGATAATAAATTTTTTCCTTCGGTGTATCAAATATCAATATATTTTTTTTCTTCGATGGCGAAAGATATAAAAAAAAAACGGTGCGGTGCAGCGGTTCGTATAATATGCAAAGGTAGAAATGTAGTGCGACATCGTCGCTGTATAGTGCATAATTATCGTAGCAAAAAGTATAATAATCGCGGGTACGTTTAGACAATGGGAAACCATGTCATTGTTTACCTTTTTCGCTTTGTTTTTCCTTTGTGTATTCGATAACGGTCGTCATTAAAGCAACTGTTTTTCTTCCATACCCTTCTTTTTGAACCTTAGTATAGGTATTTTTTTTTCTGCATCGAGTGGCGTCGATAACGCCGATATTTTTCATTTTTAACAATATAAACACAGGAAGTAGTATTTGGTTAATTTTGTTAGGAAAATAAAAGAAAAACGACGTGGAAGCGGAACTAATAAATGATAATCGTGGTGGAATCGTTATCGATGGAGGTACAAAGTGCCATAGAGTTTGGTAGAAAAAAAATTCGATGTCAAACGTCGATTTTGTCTCCGCTAGGCCAATAGATTATCTTTTAAAAGATTGCTGCTTTGTTGAGTGAAAAAAACAAGAAAATCGATCTGGTAATTCGAAACTCGTTAGAAGATGTAGTCGAGCAGAGAATACGACCGAACGATAAACGAAGCGTCGGCGCGGAATCGCGTACGTCGTAAGAGCAGAATCGACATTGGTTTATACGAACATTTAGGTCTCCGAATGGCGACGGACGGTAGTGCTATTGAATTAAGTATGCAAATTATCGGACCGAAATTTAACGGTGGTTGGTGTCGAGATGATGTCGTCTGGTGGTGTCCGAGAATGGAATAGGATTGTGGAGTGGGAATTGTTGGAATTGGTTTAAAGAAGTTTTTTTTTGAGTTGAGAAAGTCGAAATTAGAAGCAGAGTTTGGATGATTTTGAGATGTGAAATTTTTGTTGGGTTTTTTAGAAATTAATGGTGCATGTTATTGATGTTTTTTTCTCGTTTGAAAATTTCAAGTTATTTAAAAAACTTCAACAGTGGTAAAGAGTTCAAAAAAATCGTGCTCTACCTCAATTCAAAATCCGTAAAAAATGTGTTCCCCAGTTTGGAATTCATTTGTGAAAAATTGGATTCATCACAGAAAAAAATGAATTTCACTGATTCCAAATCTAGCTTCAATTGAGATGTTTCTTATCAATTTAGTATTTCAGGTGTTTTTATTGAGCTTGATTTTTAGAATTAAAAAAAAGAGTACATTATATTAATTTTTCCATAATATCAAAATTTCAACGAATTTTTAAAAATCAGATTGTCGTAGGACAAGGTTTTTTATAGATTGGTATAAGGCACAAAAATCACAAAAAAGGAAAATTTGTTCAAAAAAAAAATGAGACTGCACGATTTTTGACGAAAATATTATGAACAATCGTGTGTTTTCCAAAAAATAAGATTCGATTTTTAGGATCCAGTATTATGAGACGCGAGCTCTTCATTTTTAATTAGATTTTGAAATTGCTAGTATAAATTTTACATTTTTTTTTCTTTGGTGGGGAGAGGGATATTGATGAAAATCAGAAAATGAATCATTAAATTGAAAATAGAAACAATTTCTGTGAATAATTTTTTATCTACAAAAAATTCGAATTTTCGTTCTTTTATGTATTTTTTTGATAACTCACTACCTAATTTTTTTGAAACCAATTGAAAAAGTACTCTTAGAAATATAATTTTTATTAAAAAGTTGTTTTCCTTTTTCATTTGAATTTCTTTTTTTTTTTTTTCAAAAAAATGACTTTTAGGGAGACAAACCATATTCTCATTAAAAATCACTGAAAATTAGTCAGAATCACAGCACTGTAATAAATCAATGGAAAAATTTTATTGAAAGCAAACAGTGAAAAAAATACTGGATAATCAGTAAAAAATCACTGAGATGCAATAAAATATCTAAATTTGTTGAAAAATCAATAAAATGTTTTGAAAAAATTTGCGAAATGCAATGAAAATCAAAGAATTTTACAGCATTTCTTTGCTGAAATTCCAACTTTTTTTTAGTGATTATTCACTGATTCAAACTAGAGAGAAGAGTTTAAAATTGACTTATTGCAGAGACAAAAATTCGAAAAAAAATTCCAAGTTTTTTTTTGTTAAAAGAGGGTACGATCTCCTCTCTAAATCAATATTTTTCGATCAGTAATGTATTTCTGTCATTGTGGGGAAATGGCAGGCTGCCCCCTTTGCCTCCTCGTAGTTCGACTTTGAATTTTTGTATCGTTTTGAAAAATAATTCTTGATTCATGTAGAACCCTTTTGATAATGTATTTTGAAAAATATAATCATTATTGAATGACTTGGCAAAAAATTCCCTTTTTCGGGCAAATTGTGTTTTTTGTGTGTTTTTAAAGTAGTGGTTCTCTATTGAAAATTTTGAAGTCTTGAAATGAGAGAAATTTTTTGCTATCGCCGTGTAATTGAAATCTATACATACTTTTGGTCTTTTTTTTGTAGATACCATTTCTTCCTCAAAAGTGGATCAAATTTGTTTTTTTCAAGTATAATCCATCTAAATGTTTCATTAGAATATTGATTCAAAAAAAATCTCTACTTCGTCTCCATGTCTCTCCTCAAAAATTTGATTTTCTTTAGAAATTTTTTGGGCCATAAGGATATGAAAAATCCATCAGAAAAATGTATTTCTTCATTTTTTGCACTCAAAAACGAAGATTTTCCCCTTACCAAACCGGTACCTTAGACCGATTCTGTTTTCGAACTATGGCCATTCTGATAAATTAGGGTATCGCGTGATTTCGGATCGTTTGTCACGGGTTAATTAATAGGCTTTGTTAATTGTTGCGTTTTGACGACCAAAGTACTTATTTGCATGATTACTCGGTTGTTTGATTTTTATATATGGGCCAAGTGCCGATGGACGATTGTAAAGTTGGAGACCATATACGCGCCGTTGACATGCGAATATTACGATTTTCGGCTCGAATGAGTCGTGAATCGAAAATATGTATCGA
Source organism: Pseudococcus jackbeardsleyi (assembly GCA_038380155.1). Lineage (NCBI taxonomy): Eukaryota > Metazoa > Arthropoda > Insecta > Hemiptera > Pseudococcidae > Pseudococcus > Pseudococcus jackbeardsleyi. The sequence goes on along the minus strand of CM076238.1, from coordinate 58,878,276 downwards.
GTTTCCTAAAACAAGGTTCATGGGTGGCCTCCTACCCCCCTTCCCCCGTTTCGTCGAATACCATATACCGCATCATCGATTATGATAATTAAATACGATGTAAAATTTTCATTTTAATCGATCTCTCGTTGGTTTTTTTCATTATGAAAAGCAAAAGCCGACTTTAGCGTGGCAAAATCCAAGTATTTTATTACCAACTAAGACGAAAGACACGTTTTCATGGAAAAATATTTTCTTATAAACCGCCGCCCCGTCCTGAGCGCCACAGCCGGCCAAGTCGGTAATCATGACGTGTTCAGTCAATCAAAAAACCAAAGCAAAGGCATGCATCGCTTTTTACATGTTAGGTAAAGGTTTACAAACGAGAGAGGATCGAATTTCTGAAATTTTTTTTATTCATTTATGCGGGTGAATTACGACGATGGCTGCGTGTACATTCGAGAACACTCGAGAGATGCGAGACGATAATAACGAAAAAAATCTTCGAATAGAACCAGTCTAACCCGCATTTGTGTGTTCTGCAATACGATATTTTTCCTAGTGATTTTTTTGTTGCCGTTGTCCTTTTTTTTATTGTGGTTTTTCTCTTTCTTTCGGGGTCTTTATATGATCCCATTATGTAGTTTGGCCGGAGTTTTATAAATTTTCACTCGTAATATTTACCCGAGTCGTATTGTATAAAGAATGTCAAACAAGTGTAAATAAATTCGTCAAATGTAATAATTTTATTTTATTTGTTTGTTATAGGTAAGTAACCGGCTAACTGTTCTCGATGATTGATCAAGCAAGGCCATTATACCCGAGTCGGCGCGTAAATGATGTAAATATTTATTACGCTGCGGCGGCGATCAGCAGCGATGGCGAAAAAATGCTGAATCATCTCGGGTGTAAAGAGTATTGGAATTTTTCACCGTCGTTGTTGGTCGTTGTCGCGTAATATTGCCGCAATATGCGCGGATTCCGCGTGATTGAGATTTAATTGGCGAGGTGATTCGAGTGTGATGCAGAAATACGTACGTACGGTTTTTTTATTTTTTTATTTTTCTCTATTTTCGCAAATGCAAATATTTCCATTGCAAGAAACGAGCATTAGTCATGCGAAGGTTTCTTAAATGCAGCGTGTAATGTGCTCGTATGTTGCGGTGTGGTGAGGATGACGGACTGAAGGCGCGAGCAGGTGGTTGATAAAAAAAAAATTCATTGGTAGTTGAATTGAATTATGAATCATCGAACGATTTGCATACGCTGAATTTTACGTGGTTATTTCGAGGTCAAGATTAGAATTTATAGGGAATTTTTTCGCGTGTTATCCAACCACTATTTTTAACGAGGTGATGAATAAGGAAGATGCCAGGTGATGATGGCGAGGTTTGGACGGTAGCTGAGCGATTCTGACTTCTGAGAAATGTGAAGAGTGGATTTTTGAGGTGGGGTTTTGATGGGTTGTTTGTTTAGTTTGTTGATGGGTCGAATTTATAGTGTTTCGATTGATAGTAGGTTGATTTTTCAAACTGTTCGTAGTGAAATTGAAAAATTTGAGGATTAGTTGTGGTGGAGGGAGAGGGGGTGGAATTTATTTCATTTTTTTTAATGAAACATGTGGTGAAGTTGGTATCAGATTGTTAATTCGAAATAATCAAATTCAATGATTATGAAAATCATGGATATCCAGTCAAAGTTGTACCTACCCCTGAAGAAAATCGATGTAAAAATTTTACTAAAAAAATGATGAAAAATAAAAAATCGATAAATGTGCACAATTGACAAATTAGTTCTAAAAATGGATCGAAAAAACGAAATTTTCTTTCAATTTTTTTTTTTCAGAATACATTCAAACAAAATCTCGATTATTTTTTTTATTTTTTTTTTCACGACGATAAAATTAATAAACTGTAATTGAGTAGGTTTGCAAAAAATTTAGATTACCTATTTCAATTTTTTTCGAGGATGATTTTTTTGAGGCAGGGGAACTGGAACGTTTCACCGAGGAACTTCAAAAATGCTGGGAAAATATGACAAAGGTTTCGCTAATTAATTCGAAAATTTTGTTAAATGGATACTTTGTGTAAAGTACACTAGAAACTGATTTTTCATTAAAATTTACCAATTTTTCTGGAGCTACAATTATTCTGATCTGACTCTTTATCGTGGAATAGAAAAATTGTATAATTTTTCAAACGGAAAATTTTTTAGAAGTAATGACTTTTGTAAGGTTTTTGTTCTTAAGAAAGTCAGCTTCGATTGGCTCTCAAGTTCTACTGTTTAAGTGTGTTTCATATTTGTGATCATTTTAGGTACCATTTTTTTTTTTTTGATCTTTGTCACTTTCAATATTTTTTTAAATTCAAATGCTTCTGCAAAATTAGAAATTTCAAATGAGGGGGGGGGCGCTTAAAAAATTCCTCACTAGAGTGGAAGTTTCTTTCTGAAATCCTAGATATTTTTGTATCGATTATCGATTTTGAATTTTATTGGAAACTTGCTTTGAAAAATTGATCCAGATTTTGACTAATTTTACAGTTTTTTATGGTAAAAAAAATTCATTGAAAACATCAAAAATTCTGCGTGAACGACCTAATTTCTAAAATTGAACAAAACTGCTCATTTTCAAAAAAAAAATATATATATATATTTTCATCTTCCCTTCTTTTCCTTTTTTTCAAGTTTCTGTGGCAAAAAAGAAATCTATTCAAATTAGAAAGTTTTAAAAATTGAATGAAATTATCCAATAATTGTAATCCATTTGATTGATAAAAAATGTAACATTGATTATTTTTACTTAATTTTCATAATTTTATCATAATCGATCACCAATTTTCATTCCAACCTATTCGAAAAATTTTGAAATTCCCTTCCTATACAAATCCAGGAAAGGAATGCTAGGAAAACCCCTTGACTCAATTTGTCTTATAAAATTTTTCAAAGAATATCTTGGTGTTTTAGATTTTTAATTTTTTCAAATCTGAAGATTGTGGGAGTTTAGGTTTGATTAATCATAAGGAATGAGAGAGAGGAGCGCTCATTACTTTTTATTCGATAAAAAATGGAAAAAAAATGAAATGAAACTGAAATAGGTATCTCTCTCATTTATAAATCGGTGAAAAATTGAAAATGATCGAAAATCACTAAGAAGCGGTCAGAATTGTAGCATAGGAGAAAATCAGTGAAAAAATCTTCACTGAAAACAAATCAGTGAGAAAAATAACTGGAAAATATGTGAAAATTCACTGAAAAACTAATGAAATCTTTGAAAAATTGGTAAATTTGGCTGGTTCTTTCACTGATGTAATTCTGACTGTTCATCAGTGACTTTTCACTGATTCAGAATGAGCGAGAGAGTTCGTATTTAATTCTTCGATTCCAACAAAAACTTTTTGATTGGATCGACTGAAAATCATCGAGATAAATACTTATTAATAATTATTTTATTCTCTCCATATTGATTTTTCAATCATAATATTTTAGACTTGGTTAAAAAATTTCACCTTATGTGATTTTTTAAAACTTCTATCATTTTTTTTTGTATTCAAAAAGTTAAATTTCCAAGTTTGTGAGTTTTTTTAGCACCTCTATTTTTTTTCGTAAAAATAAACTCTGAAACAAATCATTTTTCAATCGATTGCTTCTAGTTCTCAAATTACCATCTACCAAATACGTAATCTTTTTGACGTTGATCTTGCCTGTCTCCTGATTTCGTTACAGTTGGCAATCGACACTTGGAAGAGTCTAATTATAGGTATCCAGCTGTTCCTACATCATAGCTCGTATTTCAAGGTCTATCTCTACCTGACATCCTAATACCAAATCGTTAACGAAAAAAAACTGCCATATAGGCATTTTTTCTCTCCTAACGATAAGATTTTCCAGGTATATAACACGTCTTGTCGGTCATCTCGTTTGATATTTAATACTCCTATATGCGAAACATGGGCACAGGCAAAAGCAAAAAATCTCGAGCAGATGTTCTATAGGCATATTTTCGCCAGAGAGATTCTAACGCGGTCAGACACCCAACAGAATACTTTGTTGGAAAAAATGACGAAAATTCGCCCCAAATATGGTTGCATTGAAATTGGCATGCTGCAAATGTCAATATACTCGAAATACTGGCAGCCTCGCGACCTACGTGGATTCCACCTCGATCCCCCATCATCAGACACACGCGTACGAAAAATGAAAGATTGCAAAGGGAAATAATTCGCTTTAATGATCATTCACAATGAGAACGTTTTTAGGGTATTAAAAAAAAAAAAGGAGAAAAATGGAAAGAAAAGAAGGATCTAGCGAATGATTGGAGTTTTAATGGTTGAATTATGCGTCGAGTCGAGATCCCGTATAAAATAAATTTTCATCTTACCATACTGGTTTTTGTATTTTAAAAACCGTGTATCTACTATAAAAATCGGTTTTATAGCGTACGATCTACCTGTGCGATGTCGGACGGTTCGGGCCGGGGCAATTTTATGCAATAATCTTTCAGAGGTTGTTATTGTGCTAATGGATTCATCGATGCGGATACTACAACAAAATGCTGCATCGGTTATTTCCATAGGTACTACACACGCACGCATAGCAACACCGAATTTCCAAGATTTAATTGCCATTCAAGTTCATCGAATGGTGAATTTTATCGATACCAATAGGAAACCTTTTCGTATTCATTGGTACTCAAAATTGGCCCTTTTTAATGGTGTAATTCGACCGTGTTAAAATGCCTTTTATAAATGTTCCATCAAATGTAGTACCGGCCCGATGAAAAAAAATTTTCCGTACAGATTTTTTATTAATTTATTACTTCGGCGATGAATTCGTGTCGAGTGTTTTCACCAAATTTATTGGATTTGATATCGTAATACGATTAAGGTGTTCGAGGCCCTCGAGTAATTAAACCTCTTTCTTATTTTTATTACGCAATGATCATAAGTCAGTGGCTTTTTTATACGTTTAGTAGCGAGAGGTATTTCGTAGTGGCAATTTAACTGCCTATGGCGTCGAGATGACTCGAGCTAGATTTTCGCGTCGGAATGGCCCCTCCGGGGGGAAAAGCCTACATAGGTAATGCAGTTATTAATTTATAACGTCGTTAATGATGTGCCAAGTAGGTGTACGGTAATCCACTTGGCCAATCCGACCATTTATAATTGGTAATACATTTCAATAGGACTACTTCAGTTTGTAAACACGACTCACGGTAACTGTTGAATTCGTCTAATTTTGAAACACAGCTCTTACATATGGATTTAGGTAATTCGTCATTTTGTTCGATCTGAAATACAAACAACACTGGTATTAAATTTTACTATGTGCTTTACGCTCTGTCAGCGACCTCATCCGTTATAGTAGATTTATACGGCGATGTCCTGCATTCGATATACATATTTGGATACACCAAATAGCCCAAAAGCAACAGGTACCTCGAAGTTGGAACATTAAAGAGAGATGAAAAATCTACGTAGACAATTACTCACTCGTTCGCGTGTTGTTTTTTTTACCCCTTACCTACGCGTCTGGCTCCAGGTACGTTTTTTTTTTCACGCTTTATCGAATTTCGACGAAGTTTTTATTTTTTTTTTTTAGGAAACACTACCATGGTGTACTAAAAGGTATTGTGAATCGATTTGGGGCTCGGTTGTGTACAGACTAATCGAAAAGGGCGTCTATTGCTTTGTACTGGGTATAGAAAATTTATAAAAACTCGATTGGATCGTTTTCTTTTCGAGCAAATTCCAATACACCGAGTCCCACAAGGAGGTCGGGGATGTAAAAGCTAACAATGGGTACGTCAACGTTTTCTATTCGAGCGAAAATAAAGAATATAAAAACGATGCGAGATGGACGACCAGCATCGAATCTTAGGCTCGATTGTCAATAGAGAATGACCGAAGGATCGGAGTAGGGGAGGCTCGATTGTGTAGTCGAATCTTCGCAGCCGGTCAAGTTGAAAATAAACGCGACAATTTCGAGATAGGCGCGTAGCTCGCTGCGAGAATAGTGACAAATCCCTCGAACCTGAACAGGTAAAAATGTACCGGTATTCGTTTTGTGAGGTGAGATGTTTAAAGTTTAGTGTCGTCTGGTATAATGTATCCGGTCGAAATGACCCCGATAGGTGGATATTTTGGATAATGAATAGGAGTATCGTTTTGTGACATTTTTTTCGAAAAAATTGACTGAGAGATGGCTTAAAATTTGTATTTAAACTTCTAAAAGATGGGGTGAAAAATTCATTTCGTGACTCTACATTAACTCACCCCCTTCCCTCGTCATACATTAAAATCTGGTTAAAAAAATTTTTTAAAAAAGAAAAAATGATTTTTCTAAGAGTAATATAAATGTAGATATTCGAGTCAAGTTCGCAAAATATCATTATGATGATTTTTGACTCTTATTGGGAGAAGGGAGAAGGCGTAATTTCTTTTCAATTTGACTCATAAAGAAAAATAAATATGTACAATGCAAGAAGTTTTGTCTCAAAGCAAAAGTTTTTAAAATCATAGTTTTTTTGGGGGGGGGCTGTAACTTTTAAATTAATAGGCAGTCTAATATTCGAAGACCTAAAATTTTAATAATTTTTTGACATTTTACGAGATAATTAATCAAGATTTGATGAAGCAAGAAAAAAAACATAAAAACACAAGCATTCATCTCATTATTTCATAACTTTTTGTTGGGACATCAAATGTTTGTGCATTTTTTTTCCAGTTTTGAAAATTGATGAGCGTGTGATTTCCATCGAAAAAAATGTTTCCAAGTTTATGAAAGGTTAACAAAAGGTCATTATATCGATTGGTCAACATTTTTTATTTGTTTTCAAATGCCTGTCGAGTATCAAAAAAATGTTGAAATGTCAGAATTTAGTGCAGAAAAATTGATTTTAATTTCATGAATTTACACCCAGAAGTTCAAAATATCCATATTGAAATTGCTTTTGACCAAACTTTCCTAAGGAATGGCAACCTTCAGATCATTGCTGGAAAATTTCCTCCCTCTGCCTTTCGTTTTGAAAAAGTCAAAAACTGTCATCTTTTCTTATGAGCCGTGTTTTCAATTTTTTTAAAAAATTAGTATTTAGAAAACCAATAATTTTTATTCTGCAACAATAAAAGGCTATAAACATTCATATGATCCAAAAATTCATTTGCAGCAATTCTTCATTGCCTTTCTTTTTTTTTTGAAGGGTCAAATGATCGAAATATAAATTGACTTTGCCATGTGAGACCGTTTGAGGTGGTTTTATTCATTTTCGTTGTAGTGTGAGTAAAAGTGCACTTTTACTCACACTCGCGAATCACTCGAGTGCTCAAACTCGCCTTTTACTCGCACTACAACGAAAAATATCGTATGCAACTCGGGAGATAAATGATTTCCGACAATTTTGAATTATTTCCCTCGCTTCGCTCGGGCAATAAACCTCAAAATTTGTCGAAAATCACTTTATCTCCCTCATTGCATAATATACTATTATCCCCCTTCCACAGGTTCCAAAATATGGCAAAATCAATTTACATTACATCTCTTGACCCTCCAATATGTTTTTTTTTTTACAATTATTTTTAAATTTTGAAAAAAAATCCACTGAAGTGGTGGGTAAATTTTGAGTACTTTTCAAAAAATTTAAAAAACAGTGAAAAATTGCGAATGCAGGAAATTTTTGAAATCAGATAAACGTATTGCCTTTTGAATGAAAATTTTCCCCAAAATAGCTTATTCTCTATTTTTTTTTAAAAAAATTCAAGAACACGAAAAAATAGCCATTTTTAAGAGTCTTCAAAATGGGCGGGGGTATAAGTGAAAAATTTCCGCTCAGCGACCATTTTCGAGTAATTCTGCTGAATTTTATTTTCTATTTTTTGATGAAACAACGTTTTTTCACCCCTCCCCCCTCGTTGAGTAACGAGATTCAAAAATCATCACCTACTTACTACATATGATGTTTTGGGATTAATCTTCCATTCTAAAACTATTCTGGGAACAATTTTTCTCAAATTTTTTAGAATTTTTTGAACATAAAGATTAGAGAGTAAATGAAGTTTAAATTTTTGCCATGTCGATGTCATTCTAAGATTTAGACACCATTGTTGTACAATTTCCCCCTCTCTTGCGATCTAGTTTTTGAAAAAAATTACAAAACGATCACCCTTAGACTGTTGACCCAGGAAAACATGTAAAGAACATTTGCATTTGAAATATTATACCTTGTTATCAGATAACTGATTCCCTTTGCGAAATTCTCGAGATGACATTCGACAATATGCTGAAAAGATTGATGATTTGAGTTGGGGACCGACGACGACGACCAAGTCCAGGCAATATTATGCAGATTTGCAATCTACGTAAAATTTAATATGCTCCTCGTATGATTCCCTCGGATATCCAAAGGGTGACTAAATTTTCATATTTATACCCTTACGACGTTACCAAGGGTTGAACTCTGGAAACCCATTGATTCTTGGAACGAGATTAGAAAACTGTAGGTACTTGGGCTGTTTAAAAAGTTGGCAGACCGCTTTGATAGTCGAGATAGCGAACCAACCCCTTATTTAAGACCGACCTTGGAAATCGAACTGAGCCCAACCGAACAAATCTTTAATGATTTTCAAAAAGTCGACTTATAATTAAATTCGCTTATCTTGGCCCATTGCTCGTCTGCACATTTCACCCGCAAACCATTAATCTAATAGTCCCCTCTTTCGAGCCGGCGCGAAGGGAGAAGTGTAACCAGCTATTAACTGATAAGTACCAAACCGAACGAGATCACCGCCTCATTTCGCTGCAGCTCTCACCTGAGATGCGGTCGGGGAATTAATTTCGAAAAACGCCGCAGACCGGCTGTCCGTTCTGTGTACCCCCCGGTTCACTTGCTGAAAAGATCATGTCCGCTGGATACTATTTATTTGGTGGAAGAAACAATAGTGTCTGGAAATTGATGTTGGCTTGGCCTTTGTATCACATAAAGGTATATCTATTGTTAGACCGTGATGTCGTTTATTCCTAAGGATATCAGACTCTCTTGGTCAGGGATGATTTATATACCTTGAATCAAACGAAAGTGATAGTGGTTCTCAAGATATCACAAACGTAAGATGTAATTTTCATAATGTACCGAAGCCGGTGCTGCCAGGGTGGCGTATTTCCTACGGCGGGAAAGATGCGGAGAGATGTATTGTTTGGTGGCGTTTTAGCACGCCGGTATGTTTTGCAAATTAGATTTACTTATCTCGACTTACGCGATTTTGTTCGTATTCGACGAGCTGCTATTTGAATAATGGCGTTAATAAAGATTTAAACCGAATCGCACGTGTACAGATGGTTTGCGGTAATGAATTTTCCGGATGGAAATTGATAGCGAGCGTAGGATTATCGGTAAAACGAGCTAGGAACGTGCCTGCGAGAAAAAATTACTGTGTCGGGTGTTTGGAAAGCTGCACGTCGATGGAATGAAATCTGCTAGCGGTTCCAGTTCGAATGTGTTATCTTGAATCGATGCGTGTTGGCCAAAAAATGAGGAAATCGGTGGAAAATTTTTGTATCGAGTTTTTCTATTTTTGAAGAAATAGGTGGATGGTTGTCCTTGATTGGGATTGCATTTGGAAAGAATAAAGTTGGAGATTTTTAGAGCATTTGAGATTCGATATGCGTGAAATTTACTGAAAATATTTTTTGTTGGTCTAATTTAATGCTGTGAAAAACGTTCTTTGGAATTTTTGGAAAATTGAAAATATTACAGAAATTGGAAAATAGCATTTTCACTTATTTATAACAAAAGAGGAGGAGATCTCATGAGATGTTTCGATGAAGTCATATCAGAAAATATTCATTTTTGAGCTCAACATCATAAAAAAACTTGATAAACAATATTCCATCAGAGACATTAGTTTCACATACCTAATGAATGAAAAAAAAATCAAAATTTACCCAAACTTCTCCTCATAGAAATCCGTTTTGAGGGGGAGGAGAGTGAAGGGGATCATGATTGAAGTTAAGACAGCACAAAATTTTGCCATCAAAGTAAGGAAAATGTGCGAGAAAAGAAAAATTATTTTGTTTTTTGAATTTTAATGAAACCATCTGTGTATTTTAGAAGAGTGAGAGAGGGATAAAATTTCGCACAATTTTCAATTTTTGGAATTTCGACTGAATTTTAGGGCCTTGTGAAGCCTTTCATACTCGGAGATCCTAAAATAAAAATGTGGTGTTTTTTGGCAAGGAAAAGAAGAAAATCCAGAAAAATTCTGAAAATAGCAAGAATTTACTGTGAAAGGCCAAAATGTTCAATATTTTTTGTTTTCTACATTTTTTTTTTTTTTTTCATAGAAGGATAAAAATGAAGTTTTTTTTTGAGTAAAATTTGAAACAAGAAAAATTGCATGAAAATATCAAGAATTTTTATGAGATATTTTATGGTTTTTCCTGATTTTAAAGGAACTAAATCTTGCAAAAAAATTGAATGAAATTAGGAAATTTGAGGTCAATGACCCATTCGAAAAAATCCTCGTCCTAAAATCCATTTATTCTTAGTCAAATAATACCTTCAATTTTGAAATTTCCTGAAATCATTCCAAATTTTCTGATTCTGAAAAATCGTATCACAAAAAAAAGTCGCATACGCATTTCGATTATTATGAATATTCTGAGGAGTCGAAACATCCAAAAAAGGACTACTTTTCCTACAGCCATCTTTCGATTTCTTTCCAATGAAAATAATTCCTCGTTCGAAATCGATCGAATGACTTTTTTAAATATTTTTTTTCGAGTGAGAAGATGAAGAGGGGTCACTGCAGCACATGCTTCATAATCGTGCTAGGTATATTATCTCATCGACGTGAGGAGAATCACTTCAGCGTAGAATTTTCGTTATATTACGACGACGTTATAAAATGTTGATTTTTTATACGGTCACTAAGCAGGTAATTGTATAATGAAGACCTTGAGGTAATATTAATCGTGTAAAATTTTACATTTCGCCATGAAGAAGGTTATTGGGCATAACTGTGTACGCTCGGACACTCCGGACATTCACGCTTTGATGACTTTAACCGGAGCTTTGCGTAAATTGAATTCTAAACACCGAGCTAAATTTGGCTCGTATTTTTTTTCGAGCCAATTTTTCATCTGGAGGGAAGATTTTCTCGAAATTTGATCTATTTTCAGACCGTTTTCTTCGCACTGGTTTTGTTTTGTTCGCCGGTGTCCGGAGTTGCCTCAAATGCCCGGTTTTGGGATTAGCAGGGGGAGGTGAGGTAAAAGGTACGTAGTAATTACGAGCGCATTAGTTGTTCTAACCGGCAGCACTATGCATCGGAAATGCGTTGTACATGTACCGTGGCTTGTGATAATTATACGTCTTACGAGTATAAAATATCGTTAATCATGTCCGTACGTTTGAGCTGCGAGAGAGGAGGTATCGTACTTAATGCATCATTTACATAATAATGATTCTTCGTTTGCTCCAAGTTCGGTGTTTACACGAAATAAAAAGACGAACTAACTGTACAAGTAGAGAAGGTATGTAGACTACTTGTATATGCGATAAAAACACCAAACGACTAACCGGTATCTGGGATTCTTGTCCGAAGAAAATTATTCACCCTAGCAATGCATTAGATTCCACCCTCGTAGTTGTCGTTGTTGTGTTCAGCAACCCGTGACATCGAATTTTCTACGTTGCACTTTGCACGACTTTTTTTTCTTGTATTTTCGAGGCTTGAAAGTTGAAATGAAACCAGATAATGGAGAAATTGGAAAAAAGTAGGTGTTGGGGTGGATCGAAGGAAAATATATTATGGTAAATTTTGACGAAAATTGGTGAGGTAGTTTATTTTGAATGGAAGACTTCCTGAAAAAAATTTAAGACATTAAGCAAAAAGGGAGACTGAGCTGAGAGGCGTCAAAGTGAGTTGTGAGATTATTTTCAAAAAAGAGCGGATTTTTTCTACTTTGAAGGGTGTCACCTGCTGGGGATCTCCCCCTTCCCTTTGCTGAAGTAAAAATGCGTTTGAGAAGTATAAAATTGGATACCACTTTTCGTCATCTAAAAGGGAATTTGAAAGTTGTTTATTGCAAATTTGACGAATTTTTGATTTTTTTCTAAACCGATATCAGTTATGCAAACACCTCAAAATCGAGCCAATTTTTGGGTCATTTTGGAATCATTTTTTATTTGAAAATTTTCAAAAAATGTTCGTAGCTCAGCTGTAAAAAAACCGCATTTAAATTTAGGCAATTTTTTTTAAAATTTCAATTGATGGCATCGCTGGAAAAATACATAGGCTGTTTATCAAGTCAGATAAATTATAAAAATGTCTCATTTTACTATTTGGATCATAAAAGCTGTACAATTCGTACTATAGTCGTACTTTTGGTCAAAAATTGAGCCATTTTTCCAATTTTTTCTCCTTTTTCTGATCTGATACAATTCAAGAAAATTTGTTAGCTTTTTATAATGCCTTGAAATGAATCAGAGTCTTTCAAAGTTGACCCAGTTTTGAAAAAACTCGTTTTTCGTGTTTAAATATCTCAATGCCCTATTAATTTCATTTTTTGATCAGTTTGAATAAAGATTTGTAATACGATTAATTCGGGAGGGGGTCGGGGAAAGGGGTAAAATTAAAAAGTAATTCGATATTCGAATTCTACGACCTCAAATTAGTAACAATCGATATGTCACACGTCATTTTAATTTTTTAACATATTTTTCCAAAATTGGGGGCTAGGGGGCACTGAAGAATCGAATCCAAAAAATGAGTCAATATTCGAACTCAGTGCCCTCAAATACCTAATCAATGACAGGCTACACGTTATTTTTCAGTTTTTCGAATTTTGACCCTTTCAAGAGGGCTGATAGGCGGTCCTGAGGGATCGGATGAAAAAACAAAGTACGCCTTTGAATTAGTAGAAATCGACGTGCTACTTTACTTTTTCTATTTTTTTGAATTTTGACCAAAATTGTGAACCCCTGTACTTCCCTCCCCCCAGGGTCTAGAATCCCATCTTGAAAATTTTTTGGTTGAAAAGAGGGTAAAAAGGGCTACTTACTGTAATTTTTTCAGATTTTTAAATGGTAGCTTTCATCTATGGTGATCATCATGAAAGTTGAGCTTTCCTCGCCCAAGTTCAACTTTTAGATTTTTAAATTGTAATTATCGATTTTGAATCTCCTATCAATTCTCTTACAGACCTCACAAACAGTTTTCCCCCAAGTACAACCTATCTTGAGATATGCGCCTTCAAAGTTGGGCAATTTTGCTAAAAATCGTAATTCCATGCCCCCCCCCTTGGAGTTAGAAAAAAATGATCGTGGTTTTGTAAATAGACTGCCAAGGAGAGAACTCGTAAAGAGAATGAACAAAATCGGAAAACCCAACTTCTTTTTTGTCCTGTTTTAATATGGAATAGCCCAATAAACTTTTTAACCCCTTGTTGAAAGCAAAACAAAGAATCCAATTTCGAAATCAATGGTTGAAGAAGGTGTAAAATACACAAATCACACCTAAGGACCTGGAGAAGCGTGACCGAGTTTCACAGCAGGTGGCGCCTTCCAAAAATGGCAAAAATTTGTTTTTTCTCCAGAATGACCTCATTTTGAGATCTTTCTACTCTGCTTCATTTTTGGGCTTGGAGGCTCAAAATCCTTTTGGAAGGTCTCCCATTCAAAATAAACAACCACGCCAATTTTCGTTAAAAATCCAGAATAGCCTGTTTTTTTCTCTCGATCCACCCTCGCTGATAACTCGCAGTCTGGATGCATTTGGATAGAAGAATTATAATGGCGAAGTGTATACTGCGGAAAGATAGAACAAAGTACTGCGTAAAGATAATTTTAAAACGGAAAAGAATATTGCCAGCGATAAATTTTAACGTTTTCAACGACTTTTTTATTTGGTTCGCGAGAGCTACCGGTGCCAAGGGTGGTCAGGGGACGAGAGCTGGTGTAATTTCGCTACAAAGGGCGCGGTCAACATTCGAGCTAATAAAAATATATTTGTATAGGTGTATAAGAAGATTGCGACGAGACGACGGCGGAGAGGCGAAGGGTGGCAGATACGAGCTCAGCAATGTAAATAAAATAGTAATTTTAATAATAATAATACTTTTGTTGGCGATAATTTGTGTAGCATTGAAATATGTACGGGTTAGGTGGGCGTTCCACATCTGCTTTCTATCTCTTTTGGTCCATTGTGTCTGGTTGCATAAGGAGAAACTCGCAGCGCAGCGTGTATGTACGTACGTGTGATAATAATCCATATGGATAAAGAGAGATGGAGAAGGACTGGTAGTGGTATGTTAATCTGAAGTTATTGTTCTAAAAACCAAGAACCCGCGTATATTTTAAACGACTATTTAAATAAAATGTCAAGTCCAGCGCTCTATCCTCACTGTTTTGTAGTATACACACAAGATAGAGACTCCAATGGTTACTAAATTGTATCCTAGGTGTACCGTCCGGTTGGATTTTTTTTCCATCTTGCATCTTTTCGCAAAGCTCCGGCGATTTTTCCCAAACTGCGTGACTTCGCGTGAAATATTTTTCCTAACTGTTTACCTTTATAGATAACGTGAGAATTATTCCGCTAGCTTCGAGGTGCTGGGCTATTGTCTATGGGCCATGAAAAATTATTAAAATAGCCGGGTCAACGGTTTTGTGTCGTTGTCGACGATGACTACGTACGAATAAGGGGAATTTTTTTTTCACTCGGGCCTTCATGTGATGACCGAATTTGCATACCGAACCATAGAGGTGATTACCGTTCTGTCTTGGGCGATCCAACGACACCAGTAATTACGAAACCGTGGCAACTTAGTCATCGCCGGTCGCCAGTGCTGGGTATTGAAGAATTGATGAAGAGATCTCTTTGCTGTGTGCGGAATACTTGGCGTTTTTTTACCTTCGTCTTCTCGATTGCGTTTTGTAACCGGCGGCTGGAGTGTATTCTTAGAACTATTATTAAATAAGTGTAGGTAAATGGTCTGATTTTTTATAGTCGGCTCAGCGTATTTGTACGTTGCTTGAATTCTTAGTACGATGGGATGGGTTCGCTTTCGTATGCATTCGTATCTAAGCTTTGTACGAATAGGTATATAAACTCGTCGTCGTGTAGTAAGATCAAAGATTCATATCGGTATGGTAATATACCCGGAGCGAATAGATAATAGATCTGACTCTCCCTTCCCTCGTGCCAACTTAGCTCCTACCGATGCTGCAATGGTTTTTTTAAATGATTAAAATAGATCGAGATGGTTGCTGAAAGTGTCGATACCTCGGATGAACTATTAATACAGTAAATAAATCGTACAGCATTGGAAAGAATTTTAAAGGTGGGGCTCAGCTACCGGCGATTTGAAGATTCATTTGAATGCGGAAATTGTAAATGTGCTGCGTTTCGAGGGAGGGATTCGAGCCTTTTTCGATGATTTCTTGATAAATTCTGGAGTAGCCGAGTAGGAAATTGATGTCTATATTTTTACAAAAAAAAACTTTCGAAAACAGAGAGTGAATCGCTTGAAGTTTTTTATTTTTTGGTTCTATAGTTGGGAAGAAGGATTCCTCTGCATTCTAAGTGAAAAAAAAAATAGATCAAGACGGTCAATCTTGAAAAGTAACGGGTTTTGAGGAGGGGTGGGGCGGAGGGATTTCCATTCTGAGAAATTCTTCAAAATTGACTTAAAATAAAAGACGTAAAATTTGTTGAAAGTTTGCCAAAATTTTTAAGCAGCATGGTTTAAGATGTCGTGACATTGGATGAAATGTTGAAAACCTTTAAAATTCTGTAAAATTGGCTTATGGCAGAATCAGCTGTATTCCAGCTGTGCTTTGGCACACCTGTTCATTTTCTTTGAAAAAATTAGGGCAGTTGTAGGTTGAACTAAGAAAAAATTATTCGCGAATGTTGCTGTGCCCAGGAGATGAAAGAGTGATTTTGATTCCCTCTCTCCGTGAAAACTTATACCAAGTGTTCAAAAGCCAGTTTTTACTTTTCAACTAGATTTTTTGTCAAAATCTTCCCTGTATATTTGACAAAAAAATACATGTCAAATATGTAATAATTTTTTGTTATACCAATTAATGAACAATTTATTTTGTTTCTCTGTTTTAGGTGAGTGACGAATTTCCATTGTTTAAATATGAACAAGTATCAGTATCTATGAGTGAGTAAATTTTTTCAAGATTTTCAAAAAAAAAAAACTGTTTAAATAATTAATAAGTAATTGAAATAGTGCTTCATTACTTTGAAAAATTGAAAATTTTCAAATTTTTATTCATCTGGATTATTTTTTTGAAACTTTTGACTTTGACATTACCTTTTATAGCTTTCTACATGTTTTGCCCTTTTTTGAACAATGTCCTCGGAGGTGATGAATTTGAAATCATGTTCGGAAAGGGGGCTCAAAATGAACATAATGAAGCAAGAAAGACCCTTAATTTTGAAAAGTATCACAATTTGTAGTTCAATTTATTTTTTGAAATTGAGACAGGAAATTGGTTCAAAATATTATAAAAGTTTATAAGTTGCCAAAAAAAAGTACTCATTTTTAGTTTTAAATGCTGTGAAAATTATTTTAATTTTTGGAAAAATATGGAATTGTCGAAAAAAGTGTTGAAAATGTCAAAAAAAAAAAAGGTTCAAAACTTCTGAAGATTTCTTGATGTAATTTAAAAATCTGCAATGTTCCAAAATCAAATTGAAAATTTTAACGTTGATTTTTTGAAACGAGTTCCCTAGCAATATTAAAAGTAAAAGTATCCACTTCAATTTCAAGGAATTTCTTAGTAATTTTTCTATTTTTTCTTGCTTTCTGTATAACTTTTGTTGTTTTTTACCAATTTTTTTTACTGCTTTCGTGGAATTTTAATCAATTTTAAAACGATTATCGCTATCTAAATTTTTTGATATTTTTAGTTTTTTAATCTGTCGTAAATAGTTCAGCAGTTTTTCTTTCATTTTAATGAATTTCAATTTGAATGCTTTTTATGACTTTTTAATGATGTTTCAACATCTTTTCCTTCATTTTTGTTTCTTTTTCGTAGAAATTATAATTTCTGGGTTTAATAAAAATTCAACGACATTTTAAACAGAGATTCAATTTTTATTGATGTAATAAGTTTTTTACAAATATTCAATATTTTTAATGAATTTTCAAGCAATTTTTATTCCGTTTTCTTTATTGCTATTTTTTTTCTAAATTTTTGCTTGATTTGTGTAAAAATGTTGAAATTTTTCATATGTACGATACTAAATATGTTAGCGATGGGGGGGGGGGGGGAGGGTGTCAAAGAAAAAGTTTTTTCTGAACCAGTAAAAAACTATTCATATTGATTTTTTCATGCTTTCAGAGCGATTTGTTGAAATCTTGGCAATAAATGTTCTTTAAAAATTTTTGAATGATTAAGTAAATATGACTTTTCATAATCAATTTTTGTAAGAACTTTTTTCTCGAAGTAATTAAAAATTTAGAGCCACTTCTTGCATAATTTTGATATTGGTTGGTCAATTTCTCTTGAATTTGGAACAGTTTTTGTAAAATTTTGATACTTTTCTCTTTTTTGACCCGATTTTCAAAAAATGATTCAATTAAAATCTGTTTCAAAAGATACCTTTGTAAGTTCATTTCCAGGACCACAAAACACTTCAGCATCACACTTTCAGTAAAATAAACACCCACATCACCTCTGACTACCACCGAACCAAGGTGCAAGATAAAAACCATAGAAAAATCATACGCACGCAGCCCTCAGGTAGATAGATCTAGATACACAACGCATCAGCACTCCACGTATAAACAGTAAAATAACTCTAATCTCTCGGGAGACGAAGGTGTTGGCGATTTGATTAAGTCTAGCTAATTACTGCGGAAACCGAGGCGCTTTTAAAGTATACCAAAAAGTTACCACGAAACAGTACCCATCGGTTGATAAAATTTACCTACGTTTGTTTGTTATTGCGCTGGTGTTTATAAAGTTTAGACGAGACCGAGAGACGTAAGATGGTTGCTCGTGTCGCTGGCGGCCTCAGCCTCGGCTCCGCAAACGTATTTTAATTTCGTTTCGGAGCCTAGAGTACAGACCAACGCAACGTACCCTAAAAGCATGTTCATTAGAGTTTACTCACGGTGCTATAGTAAAACGGTGTAAGTTGGAAAGTTAAATACTAAAGGTGAATATAATTAAGCAAATCCAAAAGTGGAATAGAGTTGAAAATTAGTTAAACAAATTAAGAAAAGCGGTTTCGTACGTGTTCTTTGGTACATGTGAATAGTGATCCTTTTCTTGTATGGTAACTTCGTTTTGATGTTTGCATTGTTTTTGTTTTTAAGGGGTTTTTGAGAGGGAGAGGAGCAGGGAAGGGGATCCTTCGATTTTAAATTTCGTTTCGATTTCGAATCGAACGAGTGAAAATTTCATTACGTAAGGAGAAAAGTACATAAAGACGAGAAAAAAATCATCTCCGGAAAAGTATACTTGCCCATCTACGTCGGTGTACGGTGTACGTATCTCGATATGTGTTGTAATTTAACGTATATCAAGCTAAGCGGAGAAATTACCCAGCAACAGTTTATATAGCGATTGGTTGGTAATACACGGAGCTGTTCTAGATTTGAATCGTTTATATCCAGCGGTTATAAAACGCCTTTATATAGTTTCTACGTACCCTAAGGGCCGATATCATTTCAATTCACATCGCGTATAATACATAGGTATATATCGTATACGTATATACGATATCGCGAAGCTTTAATGTAGTTTTATTTACGAATCTAGTTTTTAATTTTATACGTCGAGAAGCGGCCATACACGCGGCTAGACCGGTAGGTAGAAGGTTTTATACGCGATGAAATATGTATCGGAATCGATTCAATTGGCCGGCGATATTTTTCACAGTTGATCCTCTAAATAGGGTGGTGTGCGTGTGCACGCAGATAAATTAGAACGGAGACAGCTGACTGGATCAATTTTTAATGCCTAGCTTGAAAAATGCACTGATTGCTAACGTGATATGAACGCGGCCGGAGGACTTCGGTGTGATCGACTTGATTGAAATTTTCTATAAGGTTAGATGTCTGTGTCTGGTTGGCGGACTTGGAACTCGAGAATTATGATTCGAGTGCAGTTTTCTTGATATGATGGGTAGGCTGATTTTAAATGCGGTATGATGTGTCGATACTATGACAGTGTTTTATCATTGTTCTGGGTTCGTTTCGAGTCATTATGGATTCGGATGATGGCGATGAAATGCGGATTTCAATTTTCAATAGGATGAGAGGTGGAGAGGAAGAAGATATTCTGAGTTGTGGTGATAGGAGTCCTCGATTTCGCGTTTGAAAAATTTTAGATGGAGAATTGAGAAGATGATGTAGGAAAAAGTAGTTGAAAGTGATTTAAATCATAAAAGTCGAATTCGGCGTAAAATATCCTGTATTTTGAGTACCCACTTGATGGGATTTCGAGGAAATAATATTTCATTGTGGAAGAGGGAAAATTTACCCTCCTCAAAGACAAAATTGAATTTTTTATTGGAAAAAATAATTTTGAATATCAGATCAAAAAAATAATAATAATAAGTTTGAGGGACTGAGTAAGTATTAAAATCAGAATTTTTCATTTTTATCTATTGATTTTAGAGTCTCACGGGTGTTTACAGGTCATAGAAGTCATAAAAGTCATAAATTTTTTGGGGGAAAACATCAACAATAATTTACAATAATAAATTTTTTTTTTACTAGAGAGCAGCAGAGAATTGTTCTTTTTGTTCACGAAAAAAGCAGAGAAAAGTTTTGAAAATTTTGAATGCTAATCCAGTAGCATTTTGATTTCATTCGATTGAAAAAAATTGTAGATTTTGTGAACGAAGGATGCAAGGTGTATCTTGAAATTAATGGAAATGAATAATTCTGATTTTTATTCAAAATTTCTCATTTTTCACCATCACCCCCCCCCCTCACCACATCAATAGCTTAAAAGTAAGATTTCTCACGTTAGATTTGTGAAATCAGACCATAAATTCGAGAAATTTTTGATGAAGTCAAAAAAATGAATGGTTATTGAGCTTGGCAAAGGACATGAGGTATATGTAAAGCTTTAGGAAAAAATCAAATTTTTCAAATTCAGCTATTCAGCGGGTGCACGTGTTCGTGAAAAATTTTGGCCAGTTCCCTGATTCTTTTTTTCGGTTTGTAGTTTTTCAAATGCCAGTCATCAAAAAATGCTGATGTGAATTTTCAAAATGAAAGAAAATTTGAACAGATTTCGACTTTATGATTTTCTGAAGCGATTTTTCTTTGAAGAAAATTTGCCAAGGAAAGAGATATTTTCAGGCATGAATTCATAAATATTTTTTCGTTTGTAGGGGGAGAGGGGGAAACATGAAATTTTTTGAATAAAAATATTGGCTTTTTTTCAACGAGGAGCCAAAATGTATGTGATCAGCTGGCTGAGCTGGTCACAATATCAGAAAACGAGAGTGTCTAACGAGTCCTTTTGGTCCTTCTTTTAGCTGAAAGGTCTTCCTAGTCCTTAAAAATTCTTTATTTTGTATACTTTTTCAGTTAAAAGTGCTTTTATTTCAAATTTTGAGACTCATCCGCCAAAATAAATAGTCATTATTTGTAATGTCGTTAGTGGCAACTCTGTGTCAGATGATAAAAAATGATACGAGTGTCTGAAAAAATTTTAGCTTTCAAATTTTGTTGGAAATTTTCAATTTTTTCCTTCTACTCGCAGGTCTGCTCTTAATATTTCACTAAAATTATTCTAAAGCTGTTTTGAAAAGAGAAATTTTCATCTAAATTTCATTTTTGACGTGAGATATGAGAATTTCTAATGTTTTTCTGTTCCTCTTCCCTTCCCACCACTCATTTCTAGAAAAAAAAAATGCTTATGGGCCCCCATAATACGACCTTTCTTTTGATATATTCAAGTCAGTACTCAATATTTGAGACATTTTGAAAAAAAAGTATTCATTTTTCCCTCGCAGAAAATCCAAAAATTTGATGTTACTAAAATTGTCCAAAATTCTAGATTTATTTGAAGCAGGGAAAAATTTCCATTAGAAATCAGTTTTTCATGTCGAAGGTAGAACTCGAGTATTTTTGATTTTCCCTCTTCTCTCTCTTCTCCCCTCCTCCCTTTTTACTAAAGACATGGCCCTGCAATAGTAGGAAATGCCACAGAGTTTTGATGTGGGTACTCAAAATTCCGGAATTTTCTGGTAAAATTCGATTCTGTGACTTTTCAAAGCTGTGTCTGAAGAAAATTCGTCGTTTCTTTGCTGAAAATCTGAAAACTTCGGTATTTTTGTGAGATCATTCATTGGGTAGTTTAAAATTGGCAAAGCTTTCATATCTCATTCTTCCGCTTCTGAAAAATTACAAAGTTTCATTTAGGGTATCCAAGTGGGTACTTAAAATGCAAGAAATTCCAACCGAAATTCGATCCTTCACCTTATAAGACGACTCATATTCCATTCCAGATGTTGGTATCAAAATACTAATACGTAATACGTATACAAAAGGTGTAAATACTCGTCCTGGTAGGCTGATACCTAAGCACAAAGGCGAATAATTAATTCCCAGGTGTTTAATCATAGTCGATAATTCCGTTAGATGTATTTTTATCGTTGATTAATCGCATTATGAATAGAAAAATAAAGGAAAGGGAGTCAGAAATAACAATAATAATAAAACGATTAAATATTATACTTTATTTTCTTCTCGTAATAATTCATATTAGAGGCAGTTACGTGTAAAATGTATATACGAATATGCTGAGCTGTGCGGTAAATTAGTATTTAATATAGAAGCAACAGCGAATAACACGAACCGAACGCGAAACGGAAACGAGTAATTATTATTACTGCTTAACATATTAACAAGCGAACGGTTATTTATATTTATACGATACATTGTGGTAGACTGGTTGAATAGACGAGCTAGACGAGTTCATTGGTACTTGATTATGAAGCAGAGAGAGAAAAAAAATTGTAGGATTTAAAAGTTTTTGGTGGAGAAATTTTAATTATTTTTGTAGGCTGTCAAATCAAGAACTTCCGGTTGGTGTTGAGGACAAATGAGGTTCTATGGGGATTAATTTTTTAATTTTGTCCATAGCTGGGTGCTTCGATATGATGCAGGAAAAATGGTATCTTAATCTATGTAAATGTGAATAAAAGTGGATTGAATGAAGGTGCGATGTCAACACGTTACGATGAGAGATGAACTACGAGTAGATGAGACGTGCAGGAAAAAAAAAATTGTCATTATTTTCCGTATAAAATAGCTATACCACGATAGGTAGATATAGATATAGGTATATAATATTATAGGATATTGTACGTTATAATAAAAGGGTACGGAAGATTTTCATTATCGATTATACGGCTTTTTGGTTTACTATAATACGTGGCTCCTTTGGATGGGATACGTACGATATATGGTGCGTGTGTGATTATCATAAGTGTTTTTTGTTTCCTTCTTGTTTTTGTGGCGGCTGGGTCATTAATCACGGCACTTCGTAGAGAGATGATATTAGTCGAGCAGCCGATCGCGGCCTAGGTCGGGGTGTGTAACCATATAGAGGATTTTTTGATATTTTTTTCCATTGTTTTGAATTTGTTCGTTATTAATGTTGGAAGCCTGGTGATTGAGTTTTCTTTTGTTTCGTCTTCGTATCACTCCGAAGTACCCAGCGGATTCGGATGATGGATTTTCTTTATTTGCGGCCTGGCTAGGTTGTGATAAAAATAATTATTTTTGTGCGGCGTCTCTCAATGCGCAGAATCGTATCGCCATCAAGCCGCTGCGGTATTATAGGTGAACAACTTTTTGGATTATTGATGATAAGCGTTGTAGGTGTTTTGATTTATATTGACGAGAGTGGAGAGAAGAATTTTGTCGATACGTTATCTCATATTATATATTAATTATAGTGTGGCGTACGATATGGACGGGTAGAGGCGAGGAACGGAGCTAGGCGAAGGATTATGGAAATTACATTGTGTTTTAGTGTGTCATCTACGATCTGATACGTGTCTAGCGTTATACCCTATGCAAATTATATAATTACTCCGCGATGAATACGTAAAACGTGTGGCAAAAATTACCTCTCTATTCGGTCGAATCAATTAGCACAAGATAGAGGTACGTGGCAGTGAATGAAGGCACTTTTTGTGTTCCTAGGTTTGGTAAATGTATGAGAAAATTCGTGCTGTCTGCACGATTAGGCAATGTACGTAAGGTAAGTTAGGTATTCAAGTCTGTGGGTACCCCAAAAAACATTTCTTGGGTTTTGAAAAAAAAAATGGGTCGTTGTTTGAGTGAAAGACCTCTCAGGATTTCTCAAAGCCCCCCCCCTCCCATCCCTTGAATAGAAAGAGAGGTGAAATTGGAGATTTCAAAGTTATAACCACTCTCAAGAAGAAGTAGGTAAGTTGTTTTGCCATTTTTGAGTACTGCCATCTGGTGAGAAAATCAGTTACCCTCATTCTTGAACCATTGATCTCAAAAATAGAAAATTCTTTTTGCTGTCTACATTGAGATTGAAGTATTGCAGATCGCAAGTATGATGATTTTTTTTCACAAAATTCAAGTTACTCACTCGAACAACTAAAAATCGAGTAAATTTTTTTTTGCCATCTAGAATAATTTTTGGGTGAATTTTTCAAAAAATAATCGTGTCAGTGTTGCCGCTACATTTCGATTCCAGCAGTTTTCATAAAAATCAAATAATTCATTCAATGTGTTGAAAAATACTTATCCAAGCCAAATTTTTCTAATCAGTTATACGATTTTTTGCAGCATGGCTGCTGACTAAAATTTTATGAAAATTGCATACTTGAATCAAAATGCAGTTGATACGTTGATAGCCCTGCTATGCAATTTTTGAGAAATATTTCATCAAAAAAGGTTCTTGCTGACCAAAAAAGTGGGCACCATGATGAATGGATGAGGTGTTTGAATGAGCAGTCGTTTTTCACTTTTGGTAATTTTTTGTCACTAAGTTACATTTTTGTGATTAAAAACTAAAAATGAAATTTTTGACCAAAAAACTTGAAAAGACTGATTAAAATTCAAAAGTCACATTTGTGACCAAAAATGGAAAAATGACTGACCAAAAATCAAAAACAAATTGTTTTGTGACCAGAAATTCAAGAATGAGATTCCGTGACTAAAAATTAGAAAAGGCATTTGTGACTAAAATTTGAAAAGTGACGAAAATTCGAGATTGACATTTGTGACCAAAAATCTTGGGGAAAAAATATCTTTACTCTTTAGCCAAAAAATTCAAAAACAGGATTTTTGACTAGAATTTCAAAAATGCATTTTATGATAAAAAATTTGGAGATATTATGACCAAAACAAAAGTCACATTTGTGACCAAAAATCAAGAAATGACACCTGTAGCCAAAAAATTCGGGAATGACATTCCATGGCCAAGCCTTCAAATAGACATTTCTGACCAAAAATTTATGAATGACATCTGTGGCCAAAAAATTCAATATTATGGCATTTAGCGACCAAAATTCTTGACATTAAATGACCAAAAATCTAGAAATGACATTTGTTGCCAAAAAATTCAAAAACAAACATTTATTATGACCAGAAATTCTAGAATGACATTCATTGACACAGAAATTTATAGAAATTTGTGACCAAAATCTAGACATTACATTTATGTCCAGAAATTTCGGAATGACATTCCGTGACCAAAAATTCAAAAAGGCATTTGTAACCAGTGTTCTTGATATTTGTGACCAAAAATCTAGAAATGACATCTGCTTGTTACCAAAAAATTTAAAAACAACATTTGTGACCAGAAATTCAAGAAAGACATTTCATGAGATTGTGACCAACAATTCTAATCTAAGAGATATTTGTAACAGTTCAAAGATGATATTTGTGACCAACCAAAACAAAAGTTACATTTGTGACCAAGAATCTGAAGAAATGACCTCTATGACCAAAAAATTCAAAAACAACATTGTGACTAGAAATTCAAGAATGATATTCCGTGACCAAAAAGCTCAAAAATGACATTTGTGACCATGATTTTAAAAATGACATTTATGCTACAAAAAAAAAGTTGAAATGCATTTTTATCAAAAATTATTGTACAAGTTTTGCAAATTTCATAACATTGGAATATCAAAACCATAGAAAAACTAAAATTGTCTTTCTTATAATTTGTTGATATACTCGTACCATATCAACGGATTTTTATAAATTTCATATTTTCGTCATAAGTGAAAATAAAGTGTGGCATAATGCTGAATTTTTCCCATTCGATTTCTTGTATCAGCTTATTTTTAATCAATTTTTCTGGATACTTTCACTATCTTTGCTCAAAGTTCTTTTCCCTTATCATACTCGCTTCCTTTTCCAAAACAATGTACCCTATCAAAATCATCTTACAAAGGTTTTCAAACACTTAAAGTAAATAATATCATTTCTTTATCCCGTAGTAATTTTAACAGAATGAACAAAATTCACGTTCGAATAATCCACACTCCATTCAATTTCCTGATAACCCCATACCATCGACTTTGAACTTGATCTAACCCAAGCCAAGGCGAACAGAATCAACACAAACACGCGGATTATGCACACAATAGGCAAAGACAGAGTAAAAACCCCACTTGAATCGACAATTTAATCGATAAATTCGACTGCGGTAAAGCGTAACAACGTCGTCGTTATACCATCTCTATTCGTAGCACTCAACGAATCTATTTTGTTTATAAGCGGAACTACAGGTTCATGGGCATGTGAAAAATTGCATTCATGGGCGATAATTATTGAAAGGTAAATATTTACAAGGCGGATCTTTCACTACGGTTACGGTGGCGTATTATTATACATTCTATAGGTACCTATGCAGCAAATACACGTACGTAGAGAGAAATAGATCCACACGACGAAGGGACGAATATGTACGTAGGCCTAGGTACAGATATGCACGCGATGAGGAGTATATTATAGAACTATGCTCGTAAAAATTTGCCATTTTCTACGTCTACCCTATCAAAAGCGTATTTTTCCGTTCATCTATGCATGATGATGTACTTGTATGTCATCCGGAGCGTGTACTGAGTACGTATCGAGCGCATGTATGAGTATTCTTTGGCCGTAGTATACCATACCATAGGTACGTCTATGGTATACGTAGCATCGTATATAGTATACGTGGCTATACATGAAAAACACGTCACTATATCTAATACGTAACGCTATGAATATTTAAAATTGAACTTCTCTTTTGCAGGCGTATGTATCGTGTATTCGAGAAAACTTCCAACGTGGAATACGAATTAGAATACATAATTTTCTAATTCGCTACGTCTTTTTACACCATACCGCCAGTTTACGTACCAAAATGTCGTATTTTTGCTTCCTATCACCTCGACTCGCTCGTTCCTGTGTGGAAAACTTCATCTATACAAAAGCTTATCGGCTTAAAAGCTATTGATACCAAACGGTACTCTTCTTGAACAATTACCGAATCAATAACCGTAATTACTCGGCTGATAAAAAATTCACCGCGACGAAAACTTTTCGGTTATTTTAACAATTTTTTTCTACATCCAACACCTTTACCATTTTTTTTTCCCAGCTCTGAAGTTTGCTACCGATGCAATTCGGCTTATGGGGCTTTTTTCACTCAGTGGAACATCGATTAACGTTACGAACTAAAAAATATAGCCTTCTTAGAAATAATTTCTTCGCATACGGATAAAAATACCTTCACGTTAGAATTTCCCTTCATTAAACTTTTACACGAGGTCTTTGTGTCGCGTCGTCGTCGTCTTCGAAAGTACGAAAAAAAAAACAAAGTTTACAGAAGAATTTTTTTTAGAAATATTCGCCAAACTAATTAAAAAGTTAAATTAGCAAAGCGAAATTTCGATATAAAAAAGTTCAATTTTAATGTTTAAATTAAACTTAAACGAGAAGGGGGATTAGTTTTTATTTTGTTTGATAGCTAAGTAAGTGTAAGTAGTTGGGCGAATTGAGAAAGGAAACATATGAATTTTGGCGAAAAATGACGATTCAGTTTGTTTCGAGTGGGAGGCTGACCAAAAAATTGTGCCTTTGACTGGGACGGATATGGAGCTAAATGAGTTCGAAGTGGGGGTGATTTTTGAAAAATATTCGGGGTTTTTAAAAAGTAGCAAAAACTCTCACTTTTCAATTTTTTATCCAATGTTTCCCAATAGTTGGGAAAAAAAATTGGTTGCTTTTTCAAAACCGTGGCGGTTTTTCCATGACCTGGACGATTTTCCAAAAACTAATATTTTTCAAAAAGTTGGACAATTTTCTAAAAATTAATAATTTTTTGATGTACGGTCACTAATGCCATTTTAAAATTTTGGTCACGAATGTCAACCTAGAATTTTGTCATTCTTGAATTTCTGGTCACAAATGCTGTTTTTGAATTTTTTGGTCACGGATGGCATTTTTTAAAAATTATTGGTCACAAATTTCATTTCTAGATTTTTGGCCACAAATATAACTTTTGAGTTTTAAATGTCATTTTTGAATTTCCGTCACAATTCAAATTTTGGTCACAAATGTCTTTTCTAATAATTTTTGGTCACGAAAGTGATTCCTGAATTTTGTTATGCTTGAAATTTGATTGAATGTCTGGTCAAGTGGTCACAAATGATGTTTTCAGATTTTTAGTCTCGCAGGTAATTTCTAGATTTTTACCCACAAATATAGATAACTTTTGAGTTTTGGTCACAAATGTCTTAAGTATTCTCTAATAATTTTTGGCCACGAACGTCATTCTTGAATTTTGTTATGCTTGAATTCTGTCATTCTTGAATGTCTATTGTCCAGTCACATGTTTTTGAATTTTTTGGCCACAGATGTCATTTTTTGCAGATTTTTGATTACACAGGTAATTTCTAGATTTTTGGCCACAAATGTAACTTTTGAGTTTTGGTCACAAAATGTCGTTTTTGAATTTTTTGACTACAAACGTACCTAATCTTAAGATTTTTTGTGCCCAATCATCACAGCATTTTTGATTGACTTTGATGAAAAATCACAATTTTTTGATTTTTTGAGTTGAAATTGACATTGTTGATAAGAATTGTTACGTATTTTGAAGTTGAATTCTACTTCTTGGGTCAAAAAATACAAAATTTTATCAATTTCTTTGGAATAATTAATTTGTTTAGACTTTAATTTTTTTTGGGGGGGGGGAGGAAGGGGGTTTCACTTTTTTCGATATCTCTAATTAAAATTTTTATTCCTGACCTTTTTCAATTTTTTTATCCAAGATGTCGTTGAAGTTATTTTTTATTTTATACATTTTTGACTTTTCATTTTCATTTTCTTCGTCAAAATTGAAAATCTTCGGTGTTTCAGATTTGTTATTACAATTGGGAGTTTTTGATTTTTCGACGTTTTTCAGTAAATTCTTCTGAAAGTTTGAAAATTTGGCTTTTCAAATTCTTGTGAACATAAGACAGTATTGAATTTTTGTGGAAATTTTCAAATTGTAACTTTTTTTATAACCCCGTTTTCCTGCTCAAAAATGTTTCAAATTTGATTTTCATTTTTTGATTTCATGAATAATTACGATGCTGAAAATTGAAAATTCTGGTTCGCTTTTCATTTAGGTAGAAAAAGCTTGAAAAGTCTATTCTGATTTCTCTCCCTGCCTCTCTTGTTTTTTCTCACCTCGATCGTTTCATCTGACAAAATTATCCGCTATCTCCTGCTCCGGGATCAAAAAGATACTCATTTGTTACCCTCGTTGAAAATCCCAACCGTCTCTTCATTGTGTACCGAGCAGTCTGCGGGCTGAATCTTCAATGAAATATCTTCGGCACGACAACGCGACGCAGCGTAAAAACCAAAGACCTTAGAATTTCTCCGTCTCGCGAATTTTTTCGCTTAATTTTCGGCATCTTACAAACGCATCCATCTTGTCTTCGGGCTAGAAGGGAGATCCGCGGAGGGCGACGAAACTACAATAAGATTTTTTATTCGTTTCGCCGAGTCGAGCCGAATCACGCTTAAGACTTAAGAGATACCGCACGGCTCGGCGTAGTAAATTTCATTAATTATAACGTTTCCTTCAAACTAGAAGGTATTAAAGAGACTGGAGATTATTTATATACAAAAAGCATCTGCGAATAAAGCCTCTTAATGCGTAAAATTTTCTTACAAATATCGTCGTCTGTGCGTGTATATAAGGCGCGACGACTACGAGCTCGAGTATTTGCCTTGCTTTTGCAACGTCGACGCGAAAATACCTCGAGTCGAGCTTTTGACAATGATTCATTTACATACGCACGCGAATATCGACAAAAAACATAGTTCGATATTCCCAACAGTACTTTTTTCGCTCTTCTTTTACCAAGCAACCGGGGCCCATCTCTACTCTAGTCTCCCGAGGAATAAAAATTATCCTCCGATAACAAACCAGTGGTTTGGAAAACGTAATCCTATTTTCGTTCGTGATGTGGGTTTCGTAGTCCTTCGTTTACGTACAGGAAGGTTGGAATGGGGTGTAGGGCTCTATTCTTCTTTTTTAGCCAGAATTTCCTCACGATACGGGATCATGGTCGATGCATTAAATGATTTAATCGGTTATGGTAATCTAAGGATTTTTGTTCGAGATGAATCCAACGTATGGGTTCGAATTGAACTAGCCGAAGAAGGATAATTGGATGAAATTTTCTAATCAATTTCCAACTCGAGAGCTACCGAGGAAAAAAAGAATTCTGTTTGGTTATCTCGATTCGAACGGTCGAATCTGGCGGTTAATTAATTCTTTTTTTATTTTTTCTTAAGTGAAAAATCCCGAAACTCGTGGTTAAGAATACGTATAGGTGAGGCCAGGCACGCGAGCTGAACGTAGAATGAAAAATTTTCATTATGAAGTACCTCCTTGGGTACGATATGCTTTCTCTAGGGAATCGTCGTATGTAAGATGCAACGTACGCGGTTCCCCTCCTGTATTCATCAATCAATATCGATAACGTTGTTCTCATTACGAATGGTCAAAAAAACCCATTAAAGTGATTGAAAAGTCAATACGCCGTAGGTTGTGGTCGGAGAGAAATTTTTAATTAAAGGCGAAAAAAAAATACCCAACAGACGTTATGCGGTATTCGAGACGAGGTTTTTAAATACCCTGCGTCGGAGTCTGTATACGCAGCGGAGGAGCTTTCGCCGTACCAGGAAAAAAAAGATTAACAAAGTTGACGTGTAAAAAATGATAACCTCGACAGCATCACACCATTAAACAATAAAAACCGAACAAGAAAAAACAAAAGAAAGGCAAAGGCGAGGCGGAAATTGCGCTAACTCTCATTTACGCGCCGGTGTTTCTTTATTTTTTTTCTCTCTTTTTGTGGGCTTTTTTCTATTTTTATTTTCAACCCTGGTAAACGATGTTGCTGACACAATTCACGCAGATAAGGATATAACGTCATTAAAGGGGTGAGTGTGGCACAACAGGTGTTTTATAAAATATTACGTTATCGTGTGTAGCGTGCGCTGGCAACAATCCAAAGAGTTGGAAATCCTTTGTTATCACAAAAGGCTCGCATTTGGACGATATTTGTTGTTTAAAAAGATACAAGGCGGCGGTGCCGGACGTGAAAGATATATGGGCAAATGGAGCGGGCAAAAGCGCGACTTTTTGATCGCCTTCGTCTCCCGAGCTGGAGCTTTTTTTCCACAAAGGTTGGAAATTTTCGAGGCGACGATATTTGATTTTTTTTCTCGGTTGGGTTTTTTTCAAAAGGAATAATGAAGTTTGGATAAACACGTTGCGTGTGTTTGGTATAATGGTAGTAAAGTATATGCATGGATTAACACGTACGTGTTATTCTGTATGCAAGTAGACGTATCTGTAGTTTTTTTTTAAATTTTTGGCGTATAAGCGAGATTTTTTATGCAATTGTGTATCTTAATGGTTAACGTGGCAGGATGAGGATGACAGAAAGCATGAAAGTAATGGTTCCTAAAGTTGGTGGGTTCATGAAGCGATGGGATTTTAAAAGACTCCCGGTGTTTCTGGTAAATGAGCTCGAAATACGTGTACACGAGCGAGCTGCAGTACAGGTGTGAAAAGTACGAGGCTCTATTGTTTCTGAGGCTATTTTAATTTTTCCACGATGTAATTTAGTTTTTCTCGCTATCTTCGGTGCATAAAACAAAGGGTTTTGATAAATAGGTTCATATTGCTGGGTTGCCAAGTATCAGCAGGATGTTCGGTGGCGGAATTGGGATATTCGCGGTGTTTTGTTGGTAGTTTGCAGTAGTTTGGATTGTGGGTTTTTGAACGGGGTGTTTTAGGCGAATCGGGGATCTAAATTTGATGGTAGCGGCGATAAAAATTTTTTGAATTTTGGTGAGAAATTTTTCTTGGTGAGTTTATTTTTTATTTTGAATTTTAAAGGCGTGAATTATTGTTAAGATTTGAAATTTGAGTGCCTCTAAAAACCTAAAATGCAACATTTTGAGTTCTATAATTCATGTGTTCGACTTTTTTGAGTATTTTTTGAAAGTTCCTTGGAATTCAATAAAGTTCCAAAAATTGAAGAAATTTTAGATTAGAAATTGGGTATCTGAATTTTCAAATGATTTTTTTGCAACGAAGTTTTCCTACTGAAATAATCGAAACAGTCTTTGACATGAATTTGGTCGAAAATTGTCTTAAATGTAACCTCTAATCTAAAAACTCTAATTTTAATCCTTCTACACCCCTCATAAGAGGTAGATTTTCCAGAAATTGAACATTTGTTAGAAGACAAGAATTCCTTAGAAATTGAGAATTTTAAAAAAAAATTGTGGAAGTTTTCCAGATTTTTCAGAAATTCAAGAATTTCAGTTGTAGATATCTAAAGAGAGGGTGCTTGAAAAAATTTGATATTTCTGCAGATTTAATGTTACATATGTGGGTGAATTCGTGGAAATTTTCAAAAAAAAATTGATTCTCATTTTCTTGTTTTCGGGCGATTTTTTTGACGATGTGAAAATTTCTTCGAAAACGGCGAAAATGCACTTACACTTACAGCGTGTTTAAAAAATTTTGAGGTCTGCCGTAAATATAACGTTTAAAAAGATCAAAATGTTGTTTGTTGACGAACAAATTAGAATACTTACCTACTTAAAGTATCAGATCGATGTTTCTGGCGTTCGCAAAACGTAAGAAAAAATTGAAACTATACAAAATTCTAAGAAACCTCAAAATATTGCCGAGGTAAAATCGTTTTCGTGATGGTTAGTAAATTATTATGCATTGAGTCAGTATTCGAGAAGTGCCCAATAATAATCCATTTTTATTGGTACTTGAAAAGCTGGACAATATTCCGAAAATACGTATTTGTATTTTTAACAATGAATAAAACAAGATGATTGATACAGAAAACTCACAATTGATAAAAATCAAGTTTTAAAACGTTACCAGAATCTACGAATTTGCATCAAGTACAAATTTAACATAATAAATAAAAAGAAACAAATCATTAAATAGTTGACAATTGAAAAATTTGTTTCGAGTGCAAGTTCACCAACTGCTTTGACATCCACAAAATTGGTTCGTATAAAATAAATTCACATCGTCGAATCATTCGGCGATCCTGTCAACAAAGCAAAAAAGCAATGGAGTTAATTATTCGATTGGAAAAATACGTTGATCATACTAAATAAATGAAAATTGGAATTAAGCTTACCGAGAATTGGCGATTTTCTGATAGGATTTCAACGAAGCGATCACACAGTCGCATATAAACTTGTAATATGACGTGAATCGTTCGTCTTCTTCAGCTTCGTCAATTACCAAATAATATCTAAATGATACAAAAATATGGTCAAAATAAGGAAGCATTTAAGTATTATCAACTTGAAACTGCATGCTCACTTTTCTATTTCAGTACTTGGAATCGTAATCCAGGGATACCCTTTCTTTTTTAAAACTGCATTGAGCAGTATTCTGCTTATCCTCCCGTTACCATCGACTAGCGGGTGGATTTCCACGAAGAGGAATTTAATTAGGGCCGCCTGAATAACCGGGTGGAGCTCTGATCGTAATAGAACCCTCGTTCTTTTCAAAAACTTCTGAATTTGTTTCGGAAGGTCTTTCGGGTGTGATCCCTTCACTAATACGCCTCGTGGTCCTGTTACAGTCGCTATATGCTTTCGAAATTGCCCAAGTTCTTTCGTGCTGCAATTTTTTGGTTTTGATAATTTCTGGGCGTGGAGAATGTTGCCCATTGATACATTTTCACATCTGAAAAAAAAAGAAAAAAACCCATAACAAATCATTGTGTGCATATTGAAGGAATCTATAAGCAGATTAGAAGTAGGTATAATTTTGTCAACGTTTCAACTCTCTTTCGAACCCCTTAAACAGTTTTCTTCCAAGTGAAGCCGGTTTCGAGATACCAGCTTTCAAATTTGGGCAGTTCAGCAAAAAAACCCAATCACATGAAAATACAATGCCCTTTCCCTGGCCCCCTCGAAGTTTCAAAGGGAACTCATCGTGATTTTGTACTTAGACCATCAAGGGGGACTCGTAAAAAAAAATTTGAGTGAAATTCGAAGACCCGATTACCCGATTTCGACGATATATTCTGTTGCTGCTATAACATTCGCGATGTTTGGAGTATTTACTTCTTCATTTTCTATCGATATTGAATGAGCTATATACTGCAAAAATTAAAATTATTGTAAGTTCTCTGTTGATGTTCGTTTACCTAATGTTTTGCTAAAGTAACTAACTTGCAAAAAAGCCCGATCTTTCGCCAATTCATGCGGTATTTCGATGTATTTACTCGTTAGAATTGAATTTAATAACCCGTCGATTACGGTTAATCTTTGATTGACTGAAAAAAAATTGTCGTACTTACATAGTAAAAATATAGGTGAAATGACATTTCAAGCCAAAATTGAAACTTACCACATTGACAATACTTGAAGTATCCTTTTCTGTTTTTGCAGACATGGTTCTCTTTCCAAATCGATATAGAATTATTAGCGCAGTATTCTAAACGATTTTTAAATTTCGCGTATGGTTATTTTTATTTTTGTAGAGTGGCAAATTGTAAAAAATGGTTTATCAACAATTAAAGTGTAAATGTTTGTGCAACTGAAGCAAAGCTGAGTCGATTCGAATCGCCACGTAAGAATAGTAGATAAATTTTTGAGTGATTCTGAATCGTGTCAAAAGTGAATCGCGGTTCATATAATTTCAAGACTTTTTCTTTATTTCCCTGCAATTCGATCTGCGATTCATTTCTTAATAAACGATTTCAGATTTTGAAATTTTTTCTAATGATATCAGTTTTTTTCAACTCCTCCAATAAATCACCCCCCCCCCCTCCCAACTTTCTTCTTTAAAACTTTTTGTAAACTCCAAGATTTTTTTTCAATTTCTTCGATTTTCATTTTTGATAAAATTTTTATTTTATAAATATTTATTAAATTAACAACTGTGAAATCCCATTCTTTTTTAAAAGCTTGACATTCTCTCGACTCTCGATTTTTTCTCGCATTAAATTTCTTAAAATGTATTTCAACGCAATTTTTTTTAGATTTTTTCATTCTGAAAATTTCAGAGCTGGAAAATAATTTTAAAAAAACATTTGAGCTGAGCTAAAAAATGAAATTTTTGGGGGAAAAATTCAAAAGGTGTTAAAATTGAACTTCCAGAAATAATTCCGAGAACAAAAAATTTGAGAGAAAATTTCTAAAGTTACAACGTTGAAAAATTTCAATATATGTATGTAAGAACCTACCTGAAAAAAATTAGGGGAAAAAATTTCGGAGTTGGTAAAAATTTATTCCAGATAAAAAAATTTAGTGTGATGTTGAAAAATATTTTGAAGAAAAAATTTTAGAGTTGAAAAATATCTGGAGAAAAGAAAATTGAAAATTGAAACCATTTTCAGAATCCAAATAAAAAAATGGGTTGAAAAATTGTTGATTTCGGTTTCAAATTTTCAAAATTCAAATATCTTAGTTACAATTACGAAGTTACGACGCTACGAGACAGGTTGCAAAGTTGCGATTCGAGCGAACGATTTACACTTCGTTGTTCATTTCGTGTGATAATAGACAGAGGAGTTTATCCATTTGCAAATTTTGAATTTTATATTTACCAGCAATATCTGTTGTAGCCAACTGATCCTTCCAAACATCATTACGTTGGCTGATGATTAGAGCTCGCAGTACGGTAGAAATATTTGAACACTTCTTGATTTCGTTGTGATTCAACTTGATTTTTGAAAATTTATATAAAGAAGTAGAAACAATTCCAGCGGGCGTTTTCAATATTTCGTTCATCAAAAGATCGTCAACGTCATTTTCGTGTAGTTGGCATCCTGCAATAAATATATTTCTTGGAAAAATATAAAGACTACCGAAAGGTAACTAGTGAAATATCTATCTACATAGAAATAATCAGATTTTTCCAGTTTGATACATAATAAAGACATACGATACCTGACAATTCTTTCATTTGAAAATTCATCCATTCAATTAATTCCTGCTTATTATTGTGAAACCTTTCGGTAGTTTCAGTGCCTGTATACATAAAGAAATACGAATACCTCTTGAATTTTTTTTAGTGCTTTTACGATGTGATAAAAAGATGGAAATGACTTCTGTTTTTCACTAAATTACTTACTGAGAGCCATATTTTGTGTTCTCGACCACTTCTTTCTTCAGTAAGTATTTCAGGAATCACTTGGGGTATTGTTTTATTGCACAGTCAAATATCGAAAAACACACTTCGCATGCCGTTAAAGTTTAAAATTGATATGAATTCGTAAACACAAGCAGAGAATATTAAATAACACAACATTTCTACCTACAATCAGCTGATTGAACACGTCACGCTGAAACACTTCGAGGAGGAGTCCGTCAGAATCTCAAAACTGCAACCACATGAAATGATATCGAAAAAGTGAATTGAAAACGCTCCCGTCATGGACGTGCATGTGTGTCCAAGGTTCAGGGTGGTTTGTGCATGTGCACAAGCAGAATCCGCATCTCACGCGTACGTACCTACACCTACGCGGGCGTCCGGTGGGGGTTAGGGGTAGTTTCGATAACGGTTTGTACAGCGTTGTCAAACCGTTATTGGCATGTTTCTGATACCCAATTTCACGTTAAAATGATATGTTCAAAAAAAAGTCTTTACCCGCTTTAGATATTCCTACATTAGGAGAGAATTATTGAATTTTGTACTCTTTAGATACAATAAAAAGACCCAAATTGGAGCTGAAGGGATCCGCAGATTCCAAATAAGGCGGGGTTTTTGGAAAGAGCGTGAAATTTGAAATTAGAAACTTTGAAATTATTGATAAGTTGCTGATCTGGATTTCGATTGAAAAATATATCTCTGCAGAATTATTTAAAAAGATGGCTTGATTGAAAAATGTTTTTTTAACTATGAATTCATTTCTTTGATTATGTGATCGCGATCTATGAGCGAACTGCTGGTCGGATTGAGATGGCAATTCCATCATTGATTTGAGCACGATTTCAGCTTCAAAATTATATGTCAAAAAAAATTTCAACCAATTTTTCTTCAGTATGCACTATGCAGTCAATTTTTCCAAGTTTTCACCAATTTTTGTCAGGAAAAGCTCATTTTGGGGCCAAAGGATGACGCAGATTCAAAAAAAATTTGTGATGTAGTTTGAAAGGCAACTTCGATTTGTGTACATTTTTTATTTGGGTGTTCAATTTCAAGTACAATAATTTCAATATGAAGTTACCAGTGGCGTCGGAAGCTTTTTTTTTGGGTGGGTGCAAAATGAGTATAAAGCCTTGGAAAATCAGAAAATTTTTCGGGGAGAGGGGCAAAAATGTACTTTTTATCGCACTTTTGCCTTGAATAGGTTATATAATTGAGATGTTATTCATGCCCGAGCGAAGCGAGGGCGAAGCTTTAAAAAAATTAGAAATTTAAGGCTCAAAAACAACATTTTTACATTGTTTTAATGCTTTGAAAATTCTTCTTTGGTGTGATTTGGGGGGGTGCAAACGATACTTTGCACCCCTCTCAGAATTTTGGGGTGGTGCAATGCACCACCTGCACCCCACTTTCCGACGCCACTGGAAGTTACAATGTTGAAGCTACATTTTGACATTTTTGTGGGAGCATTTGAGTATTGTTGAGTCAGAATTACTGTAATACTATCTATGTAGAATTGTAGAAGCAATATTGTGACAACATCATCATAATGTTGTTTCAAGTCTGACAGCATTATTAAATTGTGATGATAACATGGCAGTCATGCTACAATGTTGAATAATAAAATAATTGACGATTAGAACAACATGTTGCCGTGTCGTTTCGAAATTATTACATCTCCGAAAATCTTCATCACTGAGAGTAACTAATTTCCTACCGAAACACAATTTCAAAAAACACGTCTTGAAACGGAAAACGAGGTTACGCCAGCGAAATTTGACAACACCAAAACACCAAAAGGGGTCGCGAAACTTCACTCCGACTAAACGACTTAGGCTCATTATCCTTCTCGAGTACCAGCTCACAATGTTATTGAAACCGAAATGAAAAATCTGCGGTGACCTTTTCGGCTCGGAACATGGGCAAGACATCAGCACGAAATATCAAA
Source organism: Pseudococcus jackbeardsleyi (assembly GCA_038380155.1). Taxonomy (NCBI): domain Eukaryota; kingdom Metazoa; phylum Arthropoda; class Insecta; order Hemiptera; family Pseudococcidae; genus Pseudococcus; species Pseudococcus jackbeardsleyi. The sequence goes on along the minus strand of CM076238.1, from coordinate 58,840,672 downwards.
GGTTAAATTCTACACAATCTATCAATTTCATAAGCTATAAAGCATTTGTGATGGCAACCGCACCGATTCTCCGCCTTAGCCGCGTTGTATTGTATTCAAATGTGAAAAGTGGTCAGTATCGGCAGCAATTGAACGCTGGATGAAATAACTTACGATCGAGCTGGCGTTTTCTTATTTCGAAGAAAGCTAATAACCGGTGTACGGGTAATTTGCGACGATAAAACGTGCATATGTGTGAAAGTATCTGCACCAGACACGCTTACCGGGCTCGATTTTGGTGTATTTTTGAAAACGAAAATAAATTGATGAATTGCAGTCCGCATAGAGGAAACTTGTATTACCTAATACCGTGGAGCTTATTTATTTGGAATTATGCGTCATCTTCGGCTATAGACAAATTCGTGATTTTTTTCATCAAATATACGGGTATCGAGGAGAGAAAAAAATTTATAAAACGATAATTCGGATTAACGGTATTCGAACGGTGCGCGGCGGCTTGGCTAGAGAAAGAGAGGAACACCTAACGTCTATATAATTTGTTGATTTTTTATGACACACAGATGGAAATGGTGTGTAATGAATGCGCTGTGTGCTGCGCTGTCACCGCTGCAGGCGTTTTGAATTTAAGTTTAACCGGTTCTTCTCTATACTAGGATATACCGGTTAGTACCGTCGACCGTCGTGCGTATGTATATAGTGATGTCCCACTTTCTATGTACTTTTAACAAATGTTTAAAAAATGGTATTCTCGAAAAAGGTACTGCCAGCCATTGTGTGCTGGGTGCGATTTCATGTACCTACTTATCTGCCGAGTATTTTAGCACTGTGTGGCGATTAAATTCTGCGAACGGGCTCGATAATTGAATTTTCAACTGGGTGCTAATTTCCAGATTCGTGATTAGTTGGGATAAAATACTGAGAATAGTAGTTAGTGGATAATGAGAATTTGAGAAAAGTAGCATTATGTTTTTGCACGTTGAAATGTTTGATGTGTGATGAATGTTAGGGTTTTAACTTCGAAACTGAAAGATGTGTGAAAAAATGGTGCCAGATTGTAAAATGTTTTTCCTAAAATTTCCAACAAATCATATTTTTCACGAAGTTATGTTTTTGAGAAAAACGCATTCAAAATTGAGTATCCGATTTCATGTCATCTTTTCTATTTTTTTGTGAAACTAAATTTGAAGAATAACTGTAAGGAAGGTTTCGAAGCTTTTGAATCCATTTTTGAGGTTTGACCTCGACCTCAAAGTTCATCCTTTCGGTGGAATGTGAAATCAAAATCGCAAATTTTTCAACTTTATCTCAATGATGTGTCCAAATCCATGTTTTTACTCCTCAAACCCATTTCCAAGGCTATTTTGACCCCAACCTCTAAATTTGACCTTTAAAGGTGAGAAGACAGGTCAGATTAAAATTGAAAAATTTTCCATTCTAGCGAATGAAGTATTTTTTGGACTCTTGAATTTTTTTCTAGGAAAATATTATCATCTTAAATTCATTTTTAGGGTTATTTTGACCCTGACCCTTCTGTTGACCTTGGAAAAAGAACGGGCAAAAAACGATAATTTTCAACTTAATCGTGTTAGAAATCGAAATCAATATTTTTGACTCCATAAATTCATTTTTAGGGTTACTTCAACTCCAGCCCCTGAAGTTGACCTATGAAGGTGAGAAGATAGGTCAAATGAAAATTGAAAATTTTTCTACTCTATCAATTGAGGTATTTTTCTTGACTTCTGAATTTTTTTGATATAATTTAGTTCCCCTAAATTTCTTCTTAAGGTCGTTTTGATCATGACCCTAACCTTATTACTGACCTTAAATGCCTGGAAGGAGGTTTTACGAGAAGTGAAAAATGTTTCAACTTCATCGAGTAAAGTATCGAAATCTATGGTTTTTGAGTCAATGAAACCATTTTTAGTTTGTTTTGCTTATTTTGATTGCAAACCTAAAAGTTGACCCTAAAGGGTGAGGGGGTGGTTCAGACCAAAATTGAAAATTTATCATCTTTATTGAGTGAAGTACTTATTAAAGTCAGTATTTTCCAACTCCTTACATTTTTTCGTAGGGGTACTTTGACCCCGACCTTACAGTTGACCTTGAGGGGGGTAAGGGATCAAAATTGAAATTTTTCAACAGACATATATCGAGTGAGGTGTCAAAATCAATGTTTTTTGACCTTCCAAATCCATTTCTGAGATTATTTCGACTCCAAACTCAATGTAGAATTTTTGAAAATATTATCCACCTCTCAAATCACATTTCATGCGAAAAATTCACCTTGAAAAATTTTCCGTAGTATTAAAAAAATCGATATTTGTTCTTCTCAAATTGTTATGCAATTTCGTGCAATAAATTTGGTAAAATTTCAAAACAATTCTCTTTGATGTAGAATTTTATCTTCTTTCCGAGCGAAAAAAATTCCCAAATTGCGAAATCCAATACCTCTTCGATTACGAGTAATAATTTATGAGACTATTACGTTTTTTATTCAAAGGGTGAAAAAAATTGCCCACTAAATTGCCTCCTTGCACGATAAACCGAGCGCGGTGCGGCGCCGATACGATTATTATTGAACGAAATAATTCATCTGTATGTAGACGCCTTAAATACACGTTAATCGTGAAAAGGACAGACCGAGCAAAGTCCAAGTTGGTAGAATAAAGATGCAAAATACCTAGGTTCGTCAATACCTCGCGATCTAGTATACATAACGTAGCTGTTAGAAGTTCATTGATCCATGCGAACGAGAGAAGCAGCCTCAGCATCGAAGCTGAATTAGCATATAAGAAATGCGTATAGGTACAGGCACTTTTTTACCTATAAATTCAAAGAATGAAATGTTCAGTCTTTTTTAAAGGTGTATAGGTAATATTCAAACAACCACGACGCTCTTTACTCAACCTAAAGGTGAATAACTGCTCAGCGAATTCGAAGGTATAAAAAAAATAGACGAACCGCCGCGCTTCGCGTCGCTTTCATAATACGAAATTTGATTGAAAAGCGTACGAAGCCGGAAATATTCGTCATGTTATGACAACGAACGCGTTGCGTAGAATAGAAACTGAAAATGGGGAAAAGCATAGGGGAATGTGCAAATTTCACCGGGCGAAAGTTGAGCCAGCAGGGATTCTATATTTTTCCCCGCTAATAGAGAACGATGCTCAAACACATTGCCAAGGTAATTAGGTATTTTTTGTCGTAATTTAGGTATGTAAACGAACGAAGGGTACTATAAACGTACGAAAGTGAAAAATGTACTTTTTTGTGACGATGGATAAACCAAGGGCGAAGGCTTTTTATCTCCTACTCGGACCGAGTTTTATACGAAATTAACCTCATTTATTAGGCGCCATTAGAGGTCGAAAAGCTTGGCAAATGTATCACCACGTAGCGTACATTTTATATTCGTATCATTATTTTCCAAGGATGAATATTTTTTTCCAACTATTGCGATGTAGTTTGGATTCTTTACAGGTGTGTTAGGTCTGATTTTGAGTTGTCGATGAGAAAAAAATGCAAATCAATTACCCAATGCGACAATTTCGCATACCATACTCGATACTTAATGCACGCGTTCAAATTATCGAGAGAATTGTACCGAGAGATGGAAAAATATGAAAATAATGCGAAAAAGAAAAGCACGTGTATAATCCGACTACTCGACCCCATCTCCGTCATCCAGGGAGAGTGAACGTTTTGTTGATCGTACGACACTCGAATTTATTCGCTTTTCATAAACATCTGGCGTACTTTTAGATTCATCTGTGTGTAATTCGATTAAACCACTCTGCCTTCCCTATCTTTATTGGTATAATTCGCCAACGAGTGAATGGGTAAGGTGACGAGGTTCAATGTCGTGGTTTTTATGATCTAGTACAACGGTTTATAATGTATGCGCCATGTCGCCGACGACGCGGACGTACTTGAAATGCCTGGAAAAAAAATAGTGCTCGAGAACTGGTGCAGATTCACTTGCTGTTTATTACATTCGAGCATCCCGAAATGTAAGATAGGGGTTCGTGTATAAAACACCGATTTGTTATAAGTACTGTATTTCGTATGTATGTGGTTGTAAAATAAAGGTCACAAGAACCCCGGATCCTGCGTTTGGCTGAATTAGACTGTATTCATACCAACCTTTTTTCAATCTGGCGATATTACTACGTGCTTAATGGTCTTTAACGGGGTGTCCTAGCAATCTTGGACGGAGGGGGAGGGATAGGATGATGAAGTACTCAATTTGAAATAAGCTAGTGCAATATTTCCTGTCGAATTGTGGATGACTTTTTTTTTTGCTGTTTTATCGATTTTGTGTCAGGTTTCAAATTTTACGATTTTTTATGATATACCGCTACGCCTCGAATTGGCCTGTTTTTTTCATATTTCAAGCAGTAAAGTGTTTTTTGAAATGCTTTCTTTAAAAAAAATTTTGATAACAGTATGAATTAAAAGTGGAATGAAAAATAATAAAACTGGATTGAAATTACATTTCAAAAAAGGCTCAACAAGTAAAAATTTTTAATTTTTAAAAAAAAAATCGCGTCATGACTATTTTCAGGCCTTTTGGCAACCTAATTCCAATATTTGAAGCATATCCAATAATTATTGTGATTTTTTCAAACAGAATTTATAGAATTATCTACGATTTTAATCGAATTTCGAGCACTTTGCATGATTTTTCAATTAATTTTATGATTATTCAACTTTTATTTTTGTTGATTTCGTAATATTTGTTACATTTTTCCTCAAATATGATCAATTTTTACAAATTCTGAATTAATGTTTATTATATTTTTATCCAATTTTTTTTTGAAAATTTTCAACATTTTTGGAGATTTTCGTGGTTTTATGCAGTTTTAGAGTTCGCATGTCTTTTCGTGATAATTTTACTTCATTCGTTGGAATCGAATTTTAAGATGCCTATAAAAGTGACCTTGCCTTGAAGAAAGAGCCTAGTGTAAAAAAAAATCCATGTCTTAATGTGTTTGGTCCAGATTTGGTGTCATTGAGACCAAAAACGTGAAAAATGAGCCATCGATTTTTTTTCACTTTGGGTCCCTTCTTTACGGCAGGGTCACATAATGATTTTCATTTCTTAATGACGTTTGCATTGTTTTTTATTGTTGGAAGTTTTCCAAAATTAGGTGTTTCATCAATTTCATCATATTTTTGCAGAATTTTTATAATACTTTCAAGATAGTTTCAAAATTTTTTGAAACATGTTTTTTTCAAGTTTTAATAATTTGTGAAAGATTTGGTCAATTTTTTCAACTTATCCATAATTTTGATTTCTTTTTGTTATTTTTTATGGATTTTTTTTCTTATTCAATACAATTTTCATCAGCTTTTCCGTTTATTTTGCTTTTTAAATTTTTGTCCAACTTTTGTTCGATTTGTTTTTTTTTTTTTTAGTGATTCAAAAATATTTCCAATTTGTTTTGTGTTCTTTATATCAACTTTTTAGATATTTTCATCAACTTTTCAAATAATTTATGATTTTTCCCTACATTTGAGTAGGAAAAAATTTGCTGATTTTCTAAAAAATTTTCCATTTTTTAAAGAATTTTTCTCAGTTGAAACGACAGAATTGTGAACATACCTTGAAAATATGCTTATAACATTTATGAAAATTTTGATAATTTTTGGAAATCAATTCCTGAATCCTTTGCGTTTCAATAATCAATACTTTTATAAATTTTAATAAATTGGAGCAGGGAGAAGCGTGGGGAGGGGAGAGGAGTTTAAAAATTTTCCGCTGAAATATATTTTTTCTGATTTTTTGAAAATTTAAATAAAATTTTACTTTTTTTAAAAAAAAAATCATGCTATTTTTAATTTTTTTCTCCCAAGTTTTTTTCCTTTTCGCCCTTGAAAAAGTCGTGCTGTACCTACATATACCTAATTTTGAGTCCTTTTTAACAATTTTCCGCTTCAAAACTATTTTTTTTTTTTTCAATGAAAACTGCAATTTTGCTACTTTGGGTCAGAAAGGGAGCTGACAGTTGAATGTGACTTGGGATTTTTATAACTAGTCGTATTACTGGGATGTTTTTCAGTTGATTATTCATTTTTTCATTATGAAAGAAGGGATGGGAGGGGGTAAGATTCGACATTTCAATCCCTGATTGTGTCATGTTTTATAAAAACTTAACAAATTTGAATATTGATAAAATATGTATTATGTGTTTGCATTTTTTTCTATGCATCGTAATTCTTCGAATTCTAACAAATTTGTTTTTCTTTCTGTGTTTTAGGTGAGTACCGAGATATCATAACGTAAGCAAATTGCTCGAAGAGATAAATTCAGCGAGAGGAATGCGGAAAATACCAATACGTTTCCATATTCAAGGCTGTGTGCTGAATATTGCGCAAATGAATACATCTGCACAAGTCGACATTGAAAATTGCAACATGCGTCAAAAATAGAAGACGGGTATCTTTTGCATAGAATAATTCTTGGCGACGATGCACGCTGGGCAGCGTATGATCTCGGTTGTCGCGTGTAAATCACACCTCTATGGGCCCGAGGGCGTATGACGTTGTAGGAATATTATCTGCGGTATGATCTTTTCAACAACTTGTATGGGCTCAGTGTTACTGGTCTTTTAGAAGCCAGAATACGAAAGCAGAATGACGGAACACAAATATAAATTGACCAATACACCGGGAATTAGCTTTTAGAACGGTGCTCGTATGCTGTGTATACGAATAATTGAAAAAAATAATAATGAAAATCGATTATCGATAATTTCACGACGAACTGGTTTTCACTCGTATATTTCCCGACTCTGAGGTGCTCCTATGTGCATGTGCACCTGTTATACCATAATAATAATCGAGGCTTGGCCTTTTTTTTACACGCGGGCTCGAACCGAGGCCTGTTAGATCTGAATGAAACATCTAGAACTGTTCTAATTTATAAAATCGCTGCCGGCTGTACACATATGCCTCTAATTATTATATATTTCGAGTTTCCAGCTTTCTTGGCGATCGGTTTTTTAATGGAATTTTATACGTAACCGGTAACCATTATAGTCCGGAATATTTTAGGCAACACTGCCTGGATAAATAATTGAATCGTTGTAGAGCCCCGCGAGGGTTAAGGTTTTTTTTTTCCTACTTTAACTCAACGGCGATGAAATTTTTTAAGAGGATTCGACGCTCTCGACGCGTATGTGCTGGGTATGTTTACATCACCGTCGCGTATTCCAAAAGACAAACCGGAGCAAGGGTAATTCACCGGAATCCGTTTTACGAGATGGCGATTTTTCTAATGCAATTTTTATTCGAGCGAATTGTTTGTGTATGTGGAGGGTTTTTTTTCCAGTAGCATTCTTTCGATGGTACTTTGCAAAATGCTCCGTGCATTAGAATAAAGTGCTCGATGTTTATCGAATAAGTATATTTTCGACCGTAAGTTCGGCTGGTCGATTTTGCTGACCTGGAAATGCTAAGAAGGTATGAATTATTTGTACGATGCTTGATGCGGTTCCGTTTGGTTGTTGGTGCTTTTTCCCTACGCATCGCATGTAACTCGGTGCGGTGTCGGGTATGTCGATGGTGAAATGGATTGATGGTTTGGAAAGGTGAAGGACGAGGACGATGTGGATTAATTTAATCGGTTGGCTGGATGGAGTTGGTGTGAGGTGGGGAGGGGGGTTTGATTGCGGGTGGTGTTGGAATTTTGATGATTTCGTTGTGGTTTTTGTAGAAAAATTAATGTTTTACTCGAGTGTTTGTTAATAGACGGTTTGATATTATTTTGGTGTAAGGAGAGATGTTTTTGAGTGGTTTGAATATTCAAATGGGAACAAAGTTTGTGTGAGATGAGGTGGGCTTTTAATAAGTCTTTGTTCCTAAATTGGCAAAATTTTCAGAAATTTCGATTTTATTTGGTAGAAAATGTTGGAAAAAAGTCGTTCAAATTTTTCTTTAGGTGAAAAATAATTAAAAGTAGGATATCTTTTGAAATTTTTATTCGTGGCATGAAAACACCATACATTTTGATCATTTTCCACAAAAAGCAGTCAAATTTTCAACATTTTTTTCTCAATATTTTAAACTTGATTTTTTGATTTAAAAAATCCCGCACTCGCTTAGCTCAGACAGAGCTTAACCAGTACTACGAATTTGAATTAAAAATATCCAAGCCAAACGATGGCTCAGATTCAAATAAGGAAGATCAAGATTCAATTAAAAATGAAACTAATCAGGCAAATAATGTCAACATTAAAAAATTTTCTACAATTTACCGTAATTACCGAAACCTTTATGGTAATTTACCGTGATTTTAAAAATATTTTCAATAATTTACCATAATTACAGAGTATTTACGGTCATTTTTCGTAATTATCAAAATATTTACTATAATTTACTGTAATTACTGAAACATTTACGGTAATTTACCGTAATTGAAGAAATATTTACATTATTTACTACGATTTACCATGATTACTGCAATATTTACAGTAATGTACCGTAATTATTAGAATATTCACGGTACTTTACCGTAATTATTAAAATGTTTACGGTCATTTACCGTATTTTTCAGGATAAATACGATGATTTGTCGTAATTACTGTAATTATTCAAATATTTACGATAATTTACAGCAATCATTAGAATATTTACGGTAATTTACCGCATTTATTGAAACATTCAAGGTGATTTACCGCAATTGGTGAAATATTTACGGTAATTTACCGTAATTGTTGAAATATTTACGGTAATTTTCCGTAATTTTTGAAATATTTACGGTAACTTACCGTAATTATTTGAATATTTACGCTTACGGTGATTTATCGTAATTATCAGAATATTTACGATAATTTACCGTAATGATCAAAATTTTTACTATAGCATGGTGACTATCAGACCTGAAAAAGTGAAAACCATGAAAACCATGAAAATGGTATGAACTTTCATTTTCTTAATCCACTGGACACCATGTTATTTTAACTAAAACTAAGTATCCCTTGAAAATCTGCAAGTATAGTCTTAAAATTGAAAGGTCCGAAAAATCACTATTTGAAAGATATCATACTGTAATTTTGAGATATTTTCATTGAATGGCTGAAAAAAATGATGTCAAGGATGCCGATTCAATTCAATTACTTGAAAATCTCAATGAAAGCTTCATTTTTATACAAAATTGTTGGATTGTCGTCTAGTCTCCTCTTTTTTCCCTTTTTCCCCTCAAAACAAAATTGTGTAGTCGAAGTCTGATTTTTTTTTTTGATTCAAAAACATCGGGAAGAATGCATGTCGTAAGTATGAAAAATTGCGAGATATTCAATCTCAATTCAAATATTTCCAGTTTTTATATTCCTCCCTCTGGTGTTCAATATCGGTGTTGTTCTCTGAATCTTAATCAAAGTTTGTAAAAATTCAAATTTCTTTCTTTGAATCAGTGAAATAATTTTTTCTGAAAATCAATTCTTTAAAAAAATAATTCAACAATTTATTTATTCGAAAGAACACTTCAAAATCATTTCCAACCCTCGAGAATGGGGTTTTGAGCAATAATTCAATGACCATCGAGCACCTCTCAAAAAAATCCCATACTTCGCTTAATCACGAATAATTCCCTCAAAATCTTTAATTTTCCCCGAATAAAAAATGATATCTCATTTTCACAGTTTCTATCCAGCTGAGGACACTCCTTATCAATAAAAAACCAAAACACAACCATTACTCGGATCACAAAAAAAAAACACCAACCCAACTCTTATTAATACGTTCAAAACATTTTACTACCTCAAACGAAATAAAAATTTCAACGTCGATCTCAACTAATAACCAATTAAGACATAAGGTACCCTAGTAAACCTACATAAGAAGATTTTCATCCTCCCCGCCTTTAAAAATCGCTCCACTCCCTTCACTTCCACACCCCACCGAACAGATTTTAAATACGTACTTAACGACTTCCACGCAGGAGTAAATTTTTACGATAACCTTTTTTTTTTCAACTCCTCGCGAGTAATGAAGTAGTTTCCTCAGCAGGTGAACCGCTTAAAAACATCTATAGCCGGTGCATCGTCGATAAATTATCCGATAAATTTCTCTTTTTCTTTGTACCAACTATACGTACAATACAAAACGAAAACGATCCGAGGAGAAAACCTCCCAATAAAAATAGTAGTCAACTCGAGCAAATAACTAGTTTCCTGTGGGCTACTCGCAACCTCAGCATCGTTAGGTCCATCTTATTGTCTATTGTTTATCGTGTCTGGGCGTTTTGGTCCATCTGCAGCATATACCATCAGACTAGAGTCCCCCTAAGAATACGTCGATGTCGCAGTCCATTTTCAGATTCTCTTTTATTACATTTATAATACGAATGCTGACCGTATACATAACTATGGCAGGGTGTTTGATATTATATCAGGTACCGAGGCTTTTGTTAAAACCGGGGGTGTTTAAATTTACATTTTTATCAAACGAGCTGGATGCTGCGACAGAATCAGTAGCCTTGTCCGGTACATCGGTAGCATTCGGGGCCAACCTGTTTAATATTTTCTACTCTTTTAATTGGAACGAATTTCGTGGAGGTGCGAGTTTATAACATAAAGAAAGATAACCCATCCAGGGCTATTTTTTTTATCCTGGCTTAATCCAACTCGAATGATAACACTAGTAAAGCCTAAAAATTTATCCCGATTAAACTCAACAAAAACACCGGACTGGAATCCGAATCCGTGGCAAAAAAGTTTACACTATTTTAATAATTCCGGCGTTAAAAAACACACGAAAAAAGTTGCGTATAACGTTGAAAATGTCACCGTTCCGTATTCATAATTCATTAGATTTTTTTCCTCCGTATTCGGGCGTCCTTTTGGGGGCCGGTGCAGCTGCTAAGCCCGATTAAACCCGAACTAAAGTCCAATTTATCAATAATTAAGTGGCAACCGGAGAGACAAAACGGTTGCGCTTTTTCGGTTTCGCTTTCCGGCTTTTTTCCCCCTCTCAGTTAAATTGGGAACTTCTCTAATCACGTGTTTAATTTATTAACCTTTCGCGCAAACATAGGCACACATCTTCGACCGCATTAGCAATTTCCCTCACTCTTTGGCCGGTTTTCTTTACTTTTATTTACCATTCCTAACGCTATTGACAGCTCAACAAGTTGCGTTAGTACTTTGACCCGACAGAAGGATCTAGGAGGAAGAGTGAGACGAGCACGAAGACGATTTTGACCTTAAACAGAACAACTTCTTATATACGCCCACTTAAGAGTGCCTACAGTAGAGCCGGGACAACCCGTTTATCGGGAGCTCTAATTCGCAGTTATTGCGCCGTGTTTCTAGGTAATTTTAATATTACAAAGCTCTCCTCTCTTGTACTCCACACACGCTCGCCAGCCTTTAACTCAAAACTCCGACACACCATTACACCCAAGTTAAAAAAACCAGTTTCCAAGTCGCTAGATGTTGATCGAAGCTTAAGAGTGTGGTTTTTTATACATATTCTTATATTCTTCGTCGCTCTTACTCCCCTCTCGATACCCCCTCTCAACCTGCGATCATCTTTACCTTTTTTTTACAGAATCCAGTTTTTCAAGAATAGAGATAGACGAGCCTAAGAGCGAGATAGACGTAGCCACAGAGTAAAATATCTTACGACCATTCTACTTTTATGTTTTAAGTGACTTCTGCATAAGGGGTTTTTAAAATGCGATCACGTCTTGGAAAAACTTTTAACGACAATGCCGCTTCTTTCTTCGTTCACGTTATAAGATGAAACGTTAGGGAATTCGATATCATTAAATCGAACAAATTCGAAGAAGGGAAAACAAGTTAGCGGTACGATTGAGCCGCTACCAAACGATCCCCTCTTCTGCAAAGGTGCATGAGCGAAATGAGAAACAGATAAAAATTTTCCCCCTCGACCCTCCTTCTCGCGGCGTCGAGAAAAACACCATGTTCGCGAGTCTTTTCAAAGTGCAAAAATCCACACGTTCAGTTCTCGACGATATGGCCGCTTCAATTTTCTGTCTCGCTGGGACACGCAGACCTAAAGAGATTTTTAAAAAGGTTTTTTTCCAATATTCGAAAATTTTTATTGACGAGAAAAATTTACATGATACGTGATATCGTCGTGGTGTCTTCCAATATAGCGATATACGCGCCCGACAATTTGCATTTTTTTCCTAAAGGGTTCCCTTTCTGTGGAATGGGGGTTTTATTCTTCACTTTTGGGCTTGCGTCTTGATCTCGTCGATGTATACTTGTTCGTCGGTGTTCTTTTTATCTTCGATGGTGTTTGCCGGTGTGGTTTTTTTTTTCGTTTTTGGAATGGGAAGTTTAATGAAAGAGATTATATTACGCGTGATTTAAATTTTGGCGGGGTTACGATCGTGAAATAAAGGTCGAATGGAGCTAAAGGCCTGGATTAGTACGAAATATGGATATTCGATAGGTAACCTTGTTCCGTACCCTTCCTCGCATTACCTGGGAAATTATTCAAACAACTTTCAACAATTTTTGCATGAATCGAAGTCATCTTTTCATTGCATTTTTCAGCTGATGAAAAACTATCTACATACTCAAAATTACTATTGATGCAAAAGAATTTATTACAATTTTTCGAAAAAAATAAAAATGGTGTAAGAACTTGAACTTGGACTCATGAAATATTCAATTTTTTAAAATAAATCTTATTTTAAAAATAAGAAAAAGTTCTGGAAAGTTGCTGCATTAATTTCCAAAATCCTGCTTTGAATTTTTACCCCTCCTCGTTAATTTTTTGTTCATTTTGATGAATTAAAAAAAATCAACAGATCTGGTATACTTACTTGCAAATTATTTCATTTTTTTTTCGATGCGATCGTGAATTTTTTGGAGGAAAAAGTTGATAAAATTCTAGAAGTTTTGCAAAAATTATGTAAATTTCCTGCATTCAAGTACACGGAAAAAACAGAAGTGACGAAAATGAGTACATTTTACCCCAAAAATGATGAATTTTATCAAAAAAAGGAATACATTTTACCAAAATGATAAATTTTAATCAAAAAATGATAATGTCGAATCGTTCTCGAACAATTCAATCATTGTGTTATTGTCCACAAGAAAAATAGGAAAAAGTCGTTTTGAAAAATTCAATCAGTTTTTTTCATAAAAATGATTTTCCTAGAAAAAATTTTTCATTTTTTTGGAACGAATCATTCTCAAACTAACGAATCCTTTGGCATGATAAATTTTGAAGTAGCAATAATTCTAATCAAATACATATTTTGAATATCCATCCCAAATTAATCATCGATCAAATTCAAACGATTCGTTCATTTGCTGATATTCTATGCAACAAAGATTAGGTAGCATGGTGTTTACCGGGCATGAGAATCATTAATGACGTAAAAATAATATGCTTTTATCATTTTTCAATCCCATTTTTTTATAAATAAAATTTCCACCCTCGCTTCGCTCGGATAGGACTTCGCCACTCATTCAGAATCCAATAAAAATAAATATCAAAATTCGAATTAAAATGCAAATAGAAGTAGGTATGGTAACTTACTCAAATTATTAAAATATTTACGATAATTTACCGTAATTACTGATATATTTATAGTAATATACCGTAATTATTAAAATGTATGCGGTATTTTACCATAATTATTTGAAATTACTGAAATATTTACAGTAATATACCGTAATTATTGAAATATTTACAACAATTTACCGTATTTACTGAAATATTTACGGTAATTTACCGTAATTGTTCAAATATTTACGGTAATTTACCGTAATTGTTCAAATATTTACGGTAATTTACCGTAATTGTTCAAATATTTACTGTAATTTACCGAAATTGTTGAAATATTTACGGTAATTTACTGCAGTTGTTAAAATATTTACGGTTATTTACCGTAATTATTCAATTTACGATAATTTACAGTAATTATTGGAATATTTACGGTAATTTACTGTAATTGTTTAAATATTTACGATGATTTACCGTAATTGTTGGAATATTTACGGTAATTTACCGTAATTGTTGGAATATTTACGGTAATTTACCGTAACTGTTGGAATATTTACGGTTATTTACCGTAATTGTTGGAATATTTACGGTAATTTACCGTAATTGTTCGACTATTTACGGTAATTTACCGTAATTGTTTAAATATTTACGATGATTTACCGTAATTGTTGGAATATTTACGGTAATTTACCGTAATTGTTGGAATATTTACGGTAATTTACCGTAACTGTTGGAATATTTACGGTTATTTACCGTAATTGTTGGAATATTTACGGTAATTTACCGTAATTGTTCGACTATTTACGGTAATTTACCGTAATTGTTCGACTATTTACGGTAATTTACCGTGATTATTTATTGAAATTATAAAAAATTTTGCTATAACATGGCATCTGCGGGGCTTGAAAATCATGAATAACATTAACATATGTAGCATGAATTTTCATTGTCTCAATCTAGTAAACACCACGAGTATTCGAAAATCGGTCATCGACTCAATTTTTTTCGATAGGTAGGTATAAAATGTAACTCCGTGCGAGAATGATTTTTTCGAGGAAATCTCCTTCGTCAACGATTCTGGCCAACAACACGACTCACTCGTTTAAAAAAATGATTTATCGAGCTTAAATTTGATAGAAAAAGAAAATCTCGTTACCGAAATGAAAAAAGTTTACCTCGCCGACATCGTTAGCGCGAATCATAACAAAGACGTAACCAGAATCAATTAAACCTGGCGCAAGATAAAAAACGAGATACTCGTTCAGATAAACCTCTAGCTCGACTCTACCTCATACGATACACTTCTCGACATTCATTCACGCCATACCATTTTCCTCGACGTGTGCAATGAAAATTTCGTGATATGGTCAAGCCGGGGAGCAGGGCGCCCAACTAAAAAAATTTGTTTGTTAACGAGATAAAGGTGTAGGTACATGTTCGGTGTGACATTGACACCTCGGATCTGGGGTTCGCATCGCGATAAGAAAGGCCGGAGATGAGGCGATGTGCGGTGTCGGGTCTGGAGAAACGTGCTGTGACGCTTTTATCTGGCTCTAGCATCGTATACTCGAGTTTAACAAATGTTTTGACAAATCAAATCGCGTACTGTCGAGCCCTCCAGTGCGAGAGAGGCAGATAGAGCCGTGGAAAACGGAGGTATTAATTTTGTTGTTAGTTTTGGCCTGGTGTTGCGAGATTGCTGTTACACGGGGGTAATTTATTGCCTCGTGAGGATATACCGGTAAAGCGCCAAGTGCATGATGGATATCATCGCCCCCGTTCTACCTCCGCTCCATCAACCTGCTGCCTTTTACTCGCTGATATGATGTAATATGTCGTGTATTACGGGTATGTGCGCCGTGTGTATTAAGGTTCCGCGAATATTCAATGGTAATCAAGGTAATTGGTATACGGAGGTTGTTGCATATCGATCGTGCATTATTAAAAATACCTAGAAACGTATGCTCGCTAAACTACACAGATCGTAATACTGATCGAGTTTACCGAGACTGCGAGATAACCTCACGTTTCAATGTTACATCAGCTTGGACATTTTTACGACACGACTGGATAAAATTCTGTATATTCCGAAAATTCCTCCGATAAACAGGTGCACCCTTTTTTTTTTCATCATAAAAAAAAGGGTAAAAATCCATTTAAATGCGAAAATACGTAACGAGAAAACAATGAAATTGTATTTAGAACTGCTTTCGTACTGGTCTTTATTCCATCTGGAGTAAAGAATTGAAAAATTTTTATCGAAAAATTTGAAATTTCTCAGACTACTCGTATTAGTAGATATGGCTCGGAGACAATAGCAAAACAACTCCCGCTCGGGCATTTTTATTCGCTCGGGCGAAAGATTTTTTACGATAATTGTCGAACGGTTCGAAGTTTACATAAATTTCTAAGGGGAAAAAAGAGAGGAAAAAACGTTGTATTGATGAGGTTATACGTTATATATAAGATGGAAAAAAAAAATACAAGAAATACTACCGGACAACTCGTGTGTAGTATATTTGTAGCAACATAAAATAAATTTATTTACAGCGAGGGTTTTTTTCTCCACTTCGCCGACGTTGTCGCCGAGTTGAGATTTTTCATATATTTGAGAAAACATTTTATTATTGGTCAAGCAGGGAAATATTTTAGCCCGAGTTTTTCGTCGTATGGTGACGAGGAAACGAGCACGACAACACCAAGTTTTTCCGGAGTTTGACCTGAACTCTCGTTCATCATTTTTGTAACCGTTTACTTACTCGAGGAGAAAAAAATTCAGCGAATGTCGTATAAGGGAATGCTCTCTATTACGATGGCGGAAAAAAAAATATTCCGAAGAGTTCCTTTACGATCAAACACGAATCTGTTTTCGTTGCGCGGACCGAGGTCGCGTTTATATACCGTAGAAAAAATAAAATTCCATATTTTAAGCGTTCGGGTAACCTTTTCGTGGGGTTTGGGCGAATTTCGCGATGTAAAGTGGCTATTGTTTGGGGTGGAGGATAGGACTGAAATTTTGAATGCGAAATTATTAAGGTTTTCAGATATGGATTCAAGAAGGTTTATTTCATTCATTTTCGTCAATCCGTTTTTGTATGGGATATTTTTTTTTTTCAGTTTTGAAACTAAAATACTGTTTTATCCATTTTTTGGAAGATTTTTTCAGCAATTGACTAAAAAGTAAGGTCCAGTCTTCTTTAAAAGGAAAAATCTTCTAGATGGAAATTTTTTTTGACAAATATTCAATTTTAATGTTGAAATATTATGTTTTCGTAGAAAATAAAAATATATTTCATTCTGAAGATTGGATCGAAATTTGACGTTTCAGTAGAAAAAAAAAAGATAAGTAGTTGGGGAAAATATCACTTTTCACATCGTGATAAAATTCGGAAAATTTCCAATTTTTATACTTAATCGTGATTTTGAAAAATATTTCGAAAGACCTTTTTGTAAAAATTCAAATCACTCCTCCATCCCCGTTCCTTACTTATGATTCCTTTTTTCTCCAAATTTTCTCGATCAAACCGTCAGTATGGCATTTTAATAAGAAATATATCAAGAAAATTTACAGGCATATTTTTCGGATACTTTTTTCATCAGGAAGGTCACTTTTAGTGACTTTTGGTCATTTTTTGCCCCTTTTCTTTTTGGCCAAAACGTCAATATGACGAATATTTTATAAAAAATTTTACTACCTTCCCCCCTCCAATTTCTTCTCTCAAAATATGAATTTCAAAATTTGAATAACTTTAAAATTTTGAAGAATTTTCCAAATCATGGCATTTCTATAAAAAGTTGAGTTATATGTCTGCTCTGTTCTATTTTTTTGTTCAATACATCAAATAAAAATTCAAGCGAATTTTTTTTTCCAAAACGTCGTTAACTTGACAGTTGAATAATCAATCAATCATAAATTCTCAAAGAAAAATGTAAAAGGAGATTTCAAAATCAAACATTCTGATTGAAAGTTAAGAAACCATGAGCTCAGAAAAAATTAATTACAGAAATGTAAAATTTGAAAAATTTATTTAAAATTCTGTTACTTTTGTAGAAAATCAGGTGGCCATCCTCTTCTCCCTACCCTTACCCCTTTACTCATTTCTTTGATTAATGTAGAAAAATCAACAAATATCTTGAATTATTTAGAGGGTGAAATATGATTTTTTTAAATGCGATCCAGGTTACGTTTCTCACCTTCCTTCTCCTCGATCTGTTCTTGCTATATTTTTGCCTGAGAATGTAACAAAAGTCAGTTTGAAAAATTTTAATGAAAATTGATTCAAAATGTCGATGGATGTCTCAAAATCTGGTATTTGAATAAAAACTGGGATTGCACCTCCGCTCTGAATTTTTTTGTGTAAAATTTCAACGAAAGTTGATTAAAGAAAATATTTCAAAATTTGACGTTTTACGAAAAATTTAAGATGAATTCATCCCTCCCCCTCCCCTTTTGAATTTTCAGCCAAAAAATCAGATATCCAAATATTTTGATGAAAAATTAGGTAAAATTTCAGTGAATATTGCCTGAAAATTTAACAATTTGATCTCTAAAATTTGACACTTTCTTGAAAAGTCATATTAGTATCTCCGCTTCTCTCTCTCCTGCCAACATTTTTGACCCAATATCTCTTCGTCAAAATTGTATTTGATGCTAGAATCACAAAAAATCGTCCAGTTCTACCATTTTTATTTTTTTCTTATCTTCTTCAAAATAATTCATGTTTGAACATTTCTGGTAGGTATTTTTTGTCCTATTTCGAGGTAATTGTGGCATTTTTTGGGCATTTTTCGAGACTGAAAAAAAATCTTTATTGATATTTATGTGCCATGATCATTTCCCTGTATTGTATGCTTAATGAAATTCGTCCTGGGTATTTTCCATTTTAATTTACGATTTCAATCTGGCAAAAGGCTGGCTGACTTTTATGTATCAAGCTGTATTTTTGAAAGAAGAAGAAAAAAAGAAAATTTGGAAATGAACTAGAATTTTGACAATCTAAAAGAGAGAAAATTTTTTAAATTCAGAATTTGTTCAAATGGAGTCAAAAGATCTTTAAAATTTAAATATGCTGAGAAGTAATTTTGCCATCAGAAGATGTATTCTTTCAGGAAAATTCACCCCATAAAAGCTCACCATCTCGACTTCCTTCGCATTCCCCCTCCAGCTCTCCCAACTTTGAAAAAATATCGCGACGCTAAAAATTGGCAAAAGCAGCTTTTGGCCGAAATTTCACGCGGATGATTTTAAATTCAAATTTGCTCCTTTCTCGAAGGTGCAGGACACCGGGCCATAATTTATAACGTATTAACGATTCTCCCATACGGCTTCCTGTTGGCGCGTAAAAATAGGTGTACGAGATAACCGCAGCAAGATGTCTAATGGCAGTAAAAATATCGTCTATTGTACCACACACTAGCTGACGGCGGCGACGCTGACATACACCAGCAAAAGCAAAATATTACGGCGAAAAAAATTCAAACCTTTTATTGCTCACTTTTACAGCGCATAAAATCCCGACACGATTTTGTCTTTATGGTAATAACCCGCTGGAAATTGTATTTTTCCTACTTATTAAGAAGGTCGCAAGGGAAGAGGAGCGGCCTGCCAAGCTGCATACGTCTTATTATTGTTGCAGCACAATCATTGTAACGTGATTTTTGCTGCAATTGCAATGAGTGCTGCGGTGTTGCAAATGTTTCTATGTTTTAAACGCGTTCGAGGTATTATTTTTACGATATACGAGACCTTTTTTTTTATATATTTACCGGAGGTCAGTGATCATTGAGGGGTTTTTTACGAAAAATATGTGATAAAATGGTAAAATAGTTTGAGGCGAACGTGCACGCGTTTATTAGAGAGAATCTGTGGCTGGAAGGGGAGGAAGAGAGTCTCGAGTGCATACTACATAATTTTAAATTACCACGGTAATTGCGCGATGTTGTTAAATGAATCATATTGTTGGATGGTGTTGGCCGACAACAACGTTGCTGGATGGCGAAGAGAAAAAGGTTTGAGTAAACTTGGCAAGTTTTTATTGCCGATATAACTTTTTCGCTTTGGAAGTGTATTCGAGAGAGCGTTATGTATGAAGAGATATAGTAACGGCGAAACAATGATGGAAAGTTTATCACCGGCGTGTACTGTGTGTATCTGTATCGAGGAATATACGCAGAGATGTATCTATATTATAGAAGAGGTGAAGTTTTCTCGTCTCTATAAAACGATATAAATACAAAAAGTGTTGTTTTACATGTACGACTATGTGGTGCTTCGGTGTCTCGGATTTTTTTTTCGTTTCGGGATATGCAATCTCGTGGCAGATCTTTCTCGAGGTATATTTATTTTGAATTTTATACGATAAATTGTTAAGGTATAGTGCATAATGGATGTTTGTAAATGAATTAGCATCGTTTGGTGATACGTCGCGTCGTAATAAAATAGAGTACTGCTTGGAAAAATACTCGAGTAAGTAACTCGAGGGATAAAAAATTTCTTAGAAGGAAGGCCGGGCAGGGTGGCAACCAAGTGAACCGTTCTCTTCTCTGTTTCGCCATAGATCTACATAATTTTCTACGTCAATAAACTTTTTGCAACTTTGCCCGCGTCTCGCAAAGTAAACAGCATTAAAATAGTTCTGACTGATATAAGGAAGTTCGCTATGTATTTGGAGACGCAGCCGAGTGGAAATTGTATTCTCTGTAAGTCGATTTATAAGGTCAGCTCAAAGAAACATATTTTTCTGGCTCGTATAAAAAAAATTCAGTTTAATGTAATCGAATGGCCGACCAAGTATGTGGATAGTTTGATTAAAAATTGTTCCGATGGGATGAAATTGATTTGGTGTTTGAGATCTGAGAGTTTGAGCTGAGCAGGGAATGCGAGTTGAATGCAAAAAATTAATTTAGTCGAGGAACGTCGAAGGGTTTGTGAGGTATTTCGAGTATATGGTTTGTTTGCTAATGCTGTTTTTTTTTTGTGTTTAAAGTTGGATTTAAAGGGGCTCTTTGAGGATGTTATTTTATTGGTGGAGTGGTTTTTTTTTTCTATTTTAGTAAAAGTTTATTAATATTTAAATACGTCCGGAATGATAGAGTGTTGGTTAATTTACGAATGACCGAAGTGGATTTATTAAAAATATTTGCGTAATAGAGATTCCAATGGTGAATATGCTCGGTATTAAATGCCATAAGCTTGAAAAAATAATCCATCTCGGGATGACCAACCCTCATTGATTTAATAGGCATGATTGCGTACTAATAAACGTATCGTATTTGTTGGTTGGAAAGGATTTATATGTGGTTGGAGAGTCAACGACCCTCGATGCTTATTTTAATTTTTTCTACGGCCTTTGAAAGTATTAATTTTTTATCGTGGTGAAAAAAATGAATTTTTAGCGATGATTTTTTAATTAATAATGTTCGCGATGTTACCTGTTTTGATGGATTTTTTTTCAAATGAAGGTGTTTGAGGGAGGGGATTTAGTTCATTGGTGAGATATTAGGTTTTTGCGAAATGAAATTGGCCAGAGTGTGATGGAATTCATTGAAATGTATTTTGAAATGTGTGGTTGAAAAATAAATATTAATTTTGAAAAATCAAAAAAAAAACTGTTCAAAATTCATAAAATGAATTTTTTCAATTGATATTGATATGAAATCAGAAAAATATATTATCAAAATTGCTGGAGTATCGAAAAAAAGGCTTCTAGCATCTTCTACAAGCGATGAAAATGTTTTTAATTTTTTTTTTGTTTTTTATTAAACCAAGATTCATTTTTTTTTTTTTAGAAAATACAAATATTTTCTTCGGAATAATTATCAATTGAAATTTTAATTTTTTTGGCATGTTGATTTTTCCCTATTTTTAAACAATATTGTGGAAGACAATTTTTTAAAAAATTTCCGCAAATGTTTAAAATACATTCATTTATTTCAATTTTTGCGAGAGCTTTAAGGGGTGGGGAAGGGGGTTGAAATATTATGTCAAAGAGCCTGCAGATATCTTGCAAAACTGCTAAATTTCATTGGACAAATGAAACTAGTACCTATTTCCAATACAAGGTGTGTAAGATTACAAAAATTCATTAAACTCATTTTAAAAATAATTTTTATTAATTTTATAAAACTCACTGCCGAATTTTGAAGAAAATTGAGTGGAAATAACGTTAATAAAATTTAAAAAACCATCATTGAAAAAGAGTTCAAAAATCGCGAAATTTCTCTAAAAATAAGATTATTTAAATTTAATGGAAATTTTTTGAAAACTGATTTTTAAACATCACTTCTTAGAATGAATTTTTTCAAGCATATTTTGTGAATACTATTTTCGGTTATTTTGAGATTTGAAGGAATTTTGATACAAATGGAACAACTGTTCCGAATTTTTATGAATTTGCAGGATGCTTGATGTAGGTACTTGATTTAATTCGTAGTTTCTGTTATTATTATTATTTTTTTAAATTTTCAGAATCTTTTGAAAAAATTACTGATAATTTTCCGGAATAATGATTGATTTTTAGGTAGAATTTTGTATCATTTTCAATAAAATTTCGTCCCTTTTACCTCAGAGTTACCTATCTAAAAAATCATTGAAATCATTAAATTTTAAAAATTATTCATATCCAATGCTGAAATTTGGAATGATGAGAGAATTTTCCACGAAACGACTAATTTCGTTATATTGGTCAAATAATTAACTTAAATTACCGAAAAATTGATCATTTTCATGAATTTCATTCAAAATTGAGATCTTTTTTGCTTGAGGAGGGGTAGAAAGAAATCACGAATTTCGGCTGCAAAAAAATTTAAAAAGTAATGAAAATTTTTCTTTGGGTGATGTTTCGGAACAATTTCTGAACCATTTTTGCCATTTATTCAACTATTTTTTCATGGTTTGTGGCAATTTTTATGAAAATTTTAGGGATTAAGCAACCGAAAAATCTCAAAAATTGGGTAAAATGTTAAAAATTGTTCAAAATGCTAGAAAAATGTGGATTTGATTAAAAATTGCTCAAAAGTTGAAACGATTCATTATCAAGATAACTGAATTTAGTAAAATGCACGTTAATGTCAAGAAAAATGCCAAATTTTTGTTAAAATATTCACAAAATGACCAAATAAATTGATAGGTAACGTCGTAGAAAATACTTTTTTGTGGTGTAAACAATTCATTGAGAAAAGTTTTATTTTTTCAAGATTGATGCCAAGTTCATAAGAGCTATTCAAATTATGTTAGGTTTTTTGGCTCTCATGTGAAAAAAAAAAAAAAAATCAGCTTGCATTTGAACGATTTTAGAATTGGTGGGATAAAATTTAAGAATGTTTGATGGATTTTTTGAAGAAAGTAAACGATTTTTCTGATATTTTTATGCTGAATACAAACTTAATCATAATCATTATTACCAACTTTTAATCAATTTTTCTGAGATTTTGAACAATTTTAGTAATATTTTCGTTATTTTCGGGCTAAATCAATTTTTTTTTGGAAATTTTGATAATTTAATCGGTTGTTTGAAACTTGAAAGAACGTTTCTCAGTATTCTTTCAATTTTGACTCCATTCCTAAATTCAACTAACAAATTTCGTGTTCAAATTTGAGAATTTTGATTCGAATAATGCCAATTTTTGATCAATTTAGTCATTTTTTCAATTATTTACACATTTTCCCGCATAGTGCACAGATATTCTTAATTTTTGCTTCGTGTTTTCCAACCATTTCCCATCTAGTGCGAATATCACCTGGGCTAAAAATCGTAAAAATTTGCCACTTTTGTTAATGAGTCTCGTCACAATTGCTTGAAATGAATTTCCCTCCATTATTATTCATAACTGCGCTATGACAAAGGTGGCAGGGCGTGAAAAATGCGTAATTTCGTCTCCCTTCTCTTAACCCATATAGCGTCATCATGTATGAGGAAAATTTGTCTATTCGAGAGTTGTACGTACGTATACGAGAGAGAGAAAAGCTATAGCATAAAAGGTATACTGTGGTAACCGTTCGCGTCGCTGCTTTTGCGGAAAATTACGCTTCGTGTTGGTAATTCGACTTTTGTATACGAGTACGTTATTCGTCACCTTAATTACATGCGAAATTTTACGTACATTGTCGTCATCGTAGATTTTCGTATTCGTGATGCACCAGCGAGTACCTATACGATCGCTTATTATCGCTATGGATATGTTTTTTTCTCTATTATCTTTATGTTAAGCCATAACCGAATAGCTGCTGAATTGAATTCACTTAGGAAGCGTTCGAATAACGATGAAAAAAAATTTCGGACTCGTTAAAACCATTTTATATGGGTCTTTACAAGGTATTAAAACCATATCCGAGTTGGAAAAATATCTCGATCATCTTATGGCTAGTTCGTATAGACACTGAGACGCGTACTGTACACGTCGCTGCGTAAAGACCTGACCAAAATTTTATTACTCGAGGGAATCCGGAGAGTAGGCCGATAAGCTACGCAACCATTGACCAGCCCCATCAATACCGATTAATAAAAATAAACGACAGGCTATAAACTTCTTACCGACTCATTTATTTTAATTAACCGTCTCCTTACACTGTCTAATTGTAATAAGAGAGTCTCTTATAATACTGATAAAATTTCCAATATTATGTATAGACCATCCTTCCTTTTACCACGGAGAGAAAATTTAATCGATATTTCCTCAAATTCTCTATGGCAATTTTTCCTTTTTCGTCGCCAGTCGTGTCTCGGTGAAAATACAACCGCCACGTGGTAAAGGGTATGTGAAGTGAATGAAATGCATGCGCATATTACGTAAATTTTATTCGCCGATAACGTCCTTAACCTTTTATAATCGTCAATCTCGTAATAAATTAGGTATTTATCGTCGATCTCTAAATAAATTATTGTATGGTCGAGTTTGGTGCGTATCAGAGGCAAGGGTAGAAAAAATTCCATTCTCGTGTTTGTGCGTTATTTTTTGAAAGAAAAATTTTAACTGAGGGGATGAAAATGTCGACATTTATGGTGAAAAATTTAAACACCAATTTCCTAAATTATGTATTGAGAAAATATTTGAAATTGGAAATGGAATGACAGTACTTGATATTATTCGAAAAATTAGAGGAAAACTTTTGGGAAGGCCATATTTCAAATTGGAACTTCAGACGTAATATTTTGTCTGCAATTGTTGAAAATTTTATGCTTTCAAAATTTGATAATTGAATATTTGAAGAATGGATGAAGAAGGAGGGTCGTGAAAGAATGAAAGGAAAGGTCATTAAAATGCTATGAAATTTGTCTGCCCAACGTTTCACTTGCCACTTGTTTTTAGGAGGGTAATGATTATAAAAATCGTGGAAAAAATCATGAATTTTGGCCCAAAAAATCATGAAAATCTGAGCATATTTTGTGCCAAAAAGTTTGCCTAAAAATTATTTGGTCAATTAAACGTCGTATTTTTTGAAGTGAAAAAAAATGTGATCCAATAATTTTAGAAAAGTGCCGAATACCTAAATGATAAAATTCTTCTGTTGACAAATTTGAAAACTGTTTTTTATTGTGATATTGTTGGAAGGAGGCCAAGAAGGGGTTTCGAGAAGTTTCGTAAAAAATGAAATTTTATTGTAAACTTACGTCAGAGAGTCTCTTTCTTGAACTTTGTTTTCAATAAAAATGGGGGGGGGGAGTTGAAATATTAAACAAGCAAATTTCAGATTGAAAATTTGAGTGCTAATTACAAAAAAAATTGAAGAATATTGGTCGTAGCTCGTAGAAGTCGTTTGAAAAAGTTATGAATTTTGGTCATAAAGTTCAGGAATTCAGCTTTTCAAATGATATATTTTTGAGAAAAACAGGTAAATATTTCCTCCCTCCCCCATTGAGCTCTTTTTGAGCCCAACTTTTCCTTGTACGATAAAAAAATTTTCCGGGGGGAAGGGGGTAAAATATAATATACAGGAAAAATATATTAGGACAAAATAAAATTGGTTAAATGAATCGAAATAATTCAAAACTTTCATTTCCTTATTCGCTCATCTGTTTTTTCATCTCCAGAATATTTTATTTCTTCCACTCCCCTTATAGAAAAAAACTGCAAGTTTTTGTGAAAACTTGTAGTTTTACAGCCAAAACTTGCAGTTCTACAGCAAAAACTTGTAGTTTTACAACAAAAACTACAAGTATTTTTAAAAACTTGCAGTTTACTGGTAGTTATACTGTGAGTAAAACTGCAAGTAGGAAAAAACTTGCTGTTTTACAACCAAAACTTGTAGTTTACTGGTAGTAATGCAGTAAGTAAAACTGCAAGTAGAAAAAAACTTGCTGTTTTACTACCAAAACTTGTAGTTTACAGGTAGTAATGCAATAAGTAAAACTGCAAGTAGAAAAAAACTTAGCTGTTTTAAAACAAAAACTACAAATATTTTCTAAAACTTGTAGTTTACTGATACCTAGTTATTCAACAAGTAAAACTCAAGAGTTGTTTAAAATCTTGCAGTTTATTGGTAGCTGCACAGGCAAAGAGTCAGAGATATCATCAAATTTTCTAATTTTCCCAACCCCCACCCCCTCTCACCCCAGCTCTTCATTCCCATGAGCAAAAAATATTTATATTGTACAGTTTCAAAAACATATTTCAAAATATATGACGCAAAAAATTTAAAAATTCGAAGTTTTAGGAGTCCTACTCCCCTCTCCTCCCCAACCACAACCCTTCACTCCTAGTCAAAAAATATTGCTAAATTCCGATTCTATGACCTCGAAAATATTGATTTCGACATATAACTCGAAAAAATTACAAAATTTGAAATTTTAAAGGTTGCACCCCCTCTCACCCCTAAACTTTCATTTCTAGGCAAAAAATATTATCAAATTTGGATTCTACAATTTTTAAAACATAGATTTCGACGCATAACTCGAAACAATATTACAAAATTCAAAATTTTAAAGGTTGCACCCCTCCTCTTTTACCCCTTTCTCCCATCAACCCTTCATTCCAAAGCAGAAAATATTGCCAAATTCGTATTTTATGTTCTCAAAAATGTAAATATAGGTACATAACCTAAAAAATTGCAAAATCTCGATTTTTCAAGTTTTACTTCTTATTTTTTCAATTTTTCGAATTTTGGGGCCCCAGCCCCCGCTTAGGGGAATGAACATTCTCTGAATGTGTCCTAAAATCTTTTATTTATTATAATGAACAAAATGAGAAAAAAATTTCCCAGATTTCATTGAAATTGAAAAAAAAAAATTTTTAGCTACATACTTATGAAGTCCTATCAACACCTAAACTTCAACCCGACATGGTGGCGTGCTCCTCTAAACCAAGACTTCCGGTCACTGCTTGTAAGTAAACCTGGTTGTAAAACTTGCTGATCATTTTTAGTAGTTTTACTACAAGAATTACTCCTAGTTTACTACTTGTAAAACTGTGTACCAAGTAAAACTTCAAGTATTACTTGTTCGAATTTACTAGTTGGTAAAACTTGCAGTAAAACTGCAAGTTTTTTTCTATAAGGGTCGTGATTGAAACCAAATTTGTTTTCTCAACCGGTGAGGGGGGGATTTCTAAAAATTGAAACAATTACAACCAGGAAGACATGTTCTGCTACTCAAATGCGTTTAAAATTACCCTTTTTTTCTTCAAAAATTATTGTATAATTTTGCAGATTTTTCCTTTTAGACCACGATTTTTCCAACTAAAAAGGAATTTTTTTATGATTATTAATCGATTTCAAAAATGTTCATCTCGTTAATTGTTTTTGGATTGATGACATTTTTTCTGAAAGAGCAAGATTACCAACCATCAAGATTAGATTTTGCAATCCAATTTTTTAAGATTGTTATTTTTGGGTAGAAAAGTATTGGAAAATTGGGATTACCCATAAAAAAAATTTGAACGAAGAAGTCCAGCGAAAGCTCTGCATTATTGTCAAACACCTTTCCAATGATTTCTTAAAATGTTATAAAATATTCGGGGAAGGAGGGTGGGAGAGTACAAATTGTCCTTGCCAGATTGTAATAAAAAATTTCACTTTTTGTTGCAAGTTGTGCATAAATTTTAAACATGTCTAAGTACTAATAAATTTCCAATTATTCATAATGTAATGTATTGTTTTTCTTGTGTGTTTTAGGTGAGTACGAGCTTTCGGGACTTATGCTAATTACTGGAAGAATTATGGATTCAGAACAGAAAAAAAATTACGTGCTTATTCGAAACTGTAAGAAAAGCCTCATTCGCATGGAAAAATAATAATCCATCTATAAATTTCATTTTGCCAAAATATAGAAAGGAAAAACACCTAAAAATTCTTTCCAACTTTCAATTCTCTCTTTCTCCCTCCTCAACTGAAATAATTTCTCTAACAAAATCTGCACTCGTACGCGTATATTATCCGAGTACGTACACATATAATCGTTAAACACAATATTTTTTTTTGTCGCCAGCTCGTTACAAAAACTATGCTAGTAAACTCGTACACGTACGTGTCAAACGAACATTATAAATCTAAGAAAATATATACGAACGGTCGCTAGTAGTCTCTTCCTTTTTCGTGGAGAAGGAAAAAAAAGTCACATACGAGGATAAAATTTATACTTAAAAAAAAATTCTCAACGCGTTTATAGCGGTCGACGGGTCGACATAGACACTCTGCTAAAAGGATACACTCTTGAAAAAAAAAAGGTTGGTTAAGGGGAAAAAAAGGATCTGTCGTGATTTAGCGTATAACGACCGTATTATAAAATGCTTTTTTTTTCTTTGTATAAGGCAGCATAAATTTCACGTAGCTTATGGTTTTCGCTGTGTATTTGGCAGTCTCAGCATTGGACAGTGGAATCGAATGCTTTTGAGTGATCTGAAAGATTTCGATCTGTGATGAGTTTTGAAAGAGACAAGTAAAATGTACAGAGAGAAAATGTTTTTTTTTTTTTCATACTCATTTGGTATCTTTTATGGATAGAAATATCCGGCAGATCTGTGTAGAGACCTCGAGCATGGTGTTGTACAGATAGACGTATTCGCTGTGAAATTTTAATATAAGTATAGTCGGTAAATACACATAACCAAAATGACTACTTAAAACAGAAATCGCAATTTAAAACGTATCACAGTGGAAATATTATTTTTCATGCGCTATATTAAAAACTCCCCCTCCTTGTTTCTGACTTGCCACCACCCATCAGCCATCGACTAGGGCAGTACGCTTTGGCAAAAGGGTAATAAAATCCGTTATGACGCGTTTTTAATATCCAGCATCCCTTCTGCTATGTTTTGCTGGTTTTTTTCTTTCTCGTTTGCCCGCTCCGCGGATCGCTGCTGAACGGTGAACCCTCCACTCGTCTATGTTTTTCTCGATATCAGTGCTTCGAGGTTGTGTGATGGTTTGATGGTGTTGTTTCGTGCTTAATTCGTGTACCGTGCTGGCCTTAGAGCCGGAATATAACAACTGTTTGTGCAAATGTCATAAATTCGTTGATGATTTCTATGGATCGGATCGTCGGAGTGAGGAATGGTGGCGTTTTATTCTGTTTTGCCTGCGAAGTGGTTGTTCTCGTTGTTGTTGGTATGTTTTTTTTAAAAGATTTTTTTGTTTCATGTGTGGTGACGAGATGGTGT
This sequence comes from Pseudococcus jackbeardsleyi, assembly GCA_038380155.1. Taxonomy (NCBI): domain Eukaryota; kingdom Metazoa; phylum Arthropoda; class Insecta; order Hemiptera; family Pseudococcidae; genus Pseudococcus; species Pseudococcus jackbeardsleyi. The sequence continues at coordinate 58,811,590 of CM076238.1, read as the reverse complement.
AGAATAAGTCAGATGTAGAAAATTGTTTGGGTTTAGTGTTCTGAGGTTCGTTGATCTGAAAATTTTTTATTTTGTTGAGGAATATTATTTCGAGTAGTGGTGATTTTTGGATATTTTTTTAAGAACGATTTTTACTGTTTTTGAAAATTAATTTATTGAAAGTTATAAGTAAAAAAATTGGAAGATCAGCTCAAAATGATTTCTAAAATTCGAAAGTGAATACGAACAAAAATTCCATAAAATTGAAAAATTGTTTTAAAAAATGGAACCGTTTTTTCAAAATTGAATTTTACCCCTATCTTTGGGTGGCGGGAGGGGGTGTCGTTCACTTATGGGCTAGATGGCGTAGAAAATTGCATGAAAGAGTGATGAAAAAATACTGAATTCGTTTCATAATTTTTTTAGACTCTTGTAGGTGTTTTATTTTAAAATATCAACAGTTTTTATGATTTTTAAAAACTTGATTTAAATTTATGATGAATTTATGTTCGAAGAGTCATATGCTTGTATCGAATGATTTTAAACGTATTTTAATGGCTGTTTTGACATTTTAAAATTGTGATGGATATTTTAATGATTTCTCGTGAGCTTTTTACCATTCCCTATCTTTTTCAATAATTTTTTCGACAATTTTAACAAAATTCAAGCTTTTTGTAGGTAATTTTGTATTTTTACGTACATGAACAGATTTGGCGAATTTTTTAGGGTTTCAAAAATTATTTCAATAAGGATAATCTATTCTTATCAATTTTTTGTAAAAATTCAATATTTTTTACAAGGTTTTTATCTAATATTCAAAAAAACACAGAAAACAATTCACAAAAAAAGTAGCCTGATTAATTTTTTTTTTCAAAGGCAATCGAAATTGTTGAAATTATGTATTGTTTATTCGTGTTTTTTTGGGGAGAGAGGGAGGAAGGGAGGAGGGAGGGGGTGTCAGCGAATTATGTAATCGGAAATGGTAAGAGAAAATAGTTACAAACAAATTGCAAATTTCTAGCTTTTATTTTTTGTGCAAACCCTAAAGAATTTTTTTGATCTCCATTTTTTCAAATTCGTTCTCTCATTGAAAAAAAAAAAAAAAAAAAACAGGCTCTGGAACCTTGATTCTGACGAAAACTAGGTAGTTTATTTTGAGTGGGACTAGGAGATCTCCCAAAAAATTAAATTTCCTTGGCTCAAAGAGGTTCAAATTTTTTTGAAGGCTTCAGAGAGACTCAAAAGTATTTTCAACCAATTTCTCGATTCTAAATTTTCGTATAGTGAATCAACAAAATCATTCACTGCTTCACTTCGAACAATTAGAAAATCAAACGTCAAATTTTTCAATTTCAATTGTTATAGTTGGTAAAAAAATTCCACCTGATGAAGAATTGGGCGGGGGGGGGGGGTCCGGAAAGAGAACCATCTGAATCCCGCGTCTAAATTTCAAAATATCCTAAACCCTGTTCATATTTCACAATAAAAATTGCCTGGGAAAAAACCCTACTTCATTTGTTTGCCCGTCACTTGGAAATACATATAAAATAATACCCCTTTGACCACACATCCCACACTTCCTGTTCATCTCGCAATTCGATCCAGTATCGTTTGGTTGTCAATTCACTTTACAGCGACAAAACAAAATCCACCTCCGTCGTTCCTTCTGCGCGTACGATTATTCCGCGACACGATTCGGGGATTAATTTCAGCCCATCGTATAGACATATAATTTCCATAAATCATGTCATTTCGCTGGTCCATTCAAACCACGTGTATGATATTTGTTCAACAGTATGTTTTTTCTTCGCCTTTTTCCTCTCCTACGGTCTCTCTACCGACGCCTGCGTACATGTCGGTTCTCCGTGCGTTTATAAAAATAGGAAAAAAAACAACAAACCCTTTCCTTATACATTACGAACGTGAACAGGTTAATGAGCGTGAAACGTGACTTAGGAGTAAGAATCACAGACGCTTCAGACAGAGACACACAAACGAGCAGACTGCAGGCGAGAGCGAGGCGTTTTTCTAAACTATATCTACTTCGTGTGGCTGTTTTAGAATAACATTTCCTTTAAAAACTACCATACAGAGAAAAGAAGGTAAAAAAGCACGTCAACTACATACTAATAAGCTGCCCACCTGTTTCTAGCGTCGTCGTAAACTCTGACAGGTGATTAGTTTCGACAAACGGAGACATTTTTTTATCCAGTTCTTCGCCTCCGCTTGTGGAAGTAATTATAATTTCCAGACGGTATTCATGTGTCCATTTTGTGGAAAATTTGGAAAAGAATGGAAATTCTGGAAGTCTAGAAAAGTGAGGGAAAGTCGAAGAATTTTAAAATTCTAGAAAAATTCAAGGAATTTTAAAAATCTAAAAAATTTAACTCATTTTGAAAATCTAAAAAATTTAAGGAATTTTAAAAGTCTGAAAAAGACAGTAAATTTTAAAAATCCGGAAAAGTTAGGGAGGAATCTGAAAAGTGGAAATAATTTTAAAATTAGATATAACATACTTATTTCTTTTCCAATTTTTTCAAAAAAAAAATTCTATTCGAAAGCATTACGGAGAGAAGGGATGAGTTTTGACATTAATTTGCCCAGATTACTGAAAGGCTACTTTTTCATTAGGGTAAAAATGTCTTGTTAAATGCTCAATAAATAGAAATTTTTTGCATCTCTTTTAACGTAATTTTTCATTATCATTTCTTGAAACTGTTATTGAAAAATTGTCATCTTTTTTTTTCTTTAACCTCATTTTTTTGATTTTTTGACATTTTCGTCACAGTTACCTTTCAAGTATTGTCTCTCATGAGAAAATTCCAATTATTCCATTGTTCCTCTGCTTCACTACACCTGGAAAAATTACTCCTCTTCCCTCCTCCTCCTCCTTCTCCTCCCCCCCATCTTTCACAACAAGGTGTTCACTTTCTGAAATACCTGAAAAAGTCAAAGAATTCCAGATACCTGGAAACTTCAAAGAATTTTTAAAATCAAAAAAATTCAGGGATTTTGAAAATCTGGAAAACGAGAAGTTTTTAAAAATCCGAAAAATCCAGAAAATTTAAAAAATCTGGAAAAAGTCAAAAAATTTGGAAAATTTGGAAAAATCTGAAAAATTAGAAAATTTTGAAAATCTGGAAATCAGGAAGTTTTGAAATCTGGCAAGGCTAAAAAGTATTTTAAAAGTCAAAAGAATTTAAAAAAATTTGAAAAAATTCAAAAATCTGAAAAAGTTGGACATTTTAAAATTTGCGATGGAATTTTGTAAAAATTCAGAAAAATGAATCTTTTGGAAAGTTTTTTTCTGCTCATTTACGTATCATACATTTTTTCAAAATATTTTCTGGAGGAAAATACTTCTGAAATGTTACGGAAACTCTGAGATAAGTCTAAAAAACCTTGAAAAAATTAGTTTGCAAAACTTGTAAAAAATCCGTGAAAATCATGCCTGAAAAATAGTAGACACCCTTGCTATTTTTCTTTTCGTGTTCGAGTGTTTTTCGCGTTGAAAATCGACTGGATATTAATTTTTCCGCATATTATTCGAGTAATAATCCTCATCGGTGGTGTGCGGTTGCATATGTAACGATAATTCCCATTTTAGTATATCTACGTACATGGGGCTATAATCGTCTAATACTCGCCAATGTTTTTAACCCTCTATCGTCGTGTTAATTGGATTAAGTATGAAATTTATATTCGATTAACCTCCCCAGTTTCAAACACATATAGGTACTTTTCGCTACATAAACGTTTCACGATCCGTTACCCCGGTGAGCGAAGTGGGCAGGAGGCCGGAGGGGGGGGGGGGGGGTAAATAACTATAATACACAATACTGTTGCGAAACACATAGGTACAGTTCAAGATAAAAACCGCACCCTAATTTTTTTTCCACCTTTCGCGTTCCATTGCAATGATAAATGGTATCAAAGAGTCAAGGTACCGTGAACGTGCTGGCAACTGGGTTACAACTGTCATCGATCTCTCAGCCAGAGCTTTTCGGATTGAATAATGAAAACGTGTTAATTTCATCGTCGAGAATTTCCAAGTTCACTTTCGAGGCAGACACGAGCGACTGAAATCATGACACGTTCGACAGCCTCGAGGCTTCCGAGTAGATCGAAACCGAACGAGAAAAACGATAAATTTTTTACACGAAATCTAGCCACGGGTGGAATATGGTACCAGAGGCTGTTAAATCTTCCATCCGCAGCCAAACCAGTCAAATTAACGTTTCCGACGCCGCCATTTAAATCGCATTTTAAAAAATCTCTCTCTTTACACCAGAGACATACGTAGGGCGGGAGAAGCGAGACAGAAAAAAAAAGCCATTATTGAAATTCATAGTAATCCGACGATACGACTGAGACCTCTTTTAGCGTACACACGACCCCACGAAATCGCAAAAACTTTATAGGTGTACCATCAATCCCTCAACGCGGGCCGGATTAACAAAGGGGTAAACTGCCATTAATGGAATTCGCAGATAAGATGTTTTCTTCAAATGGTACCACCACCAGACGCTCGTCCTATTTACCGAATGCACTTTCAACTCGATCGTCAACTTAACCTCGGACCAATTCCCCTCAATTTAGAAACATTTAAACTGCCAACACTCGCCGAAAACCCCCGGAAAGCCAAAAGCAACCCAAGCTCGTACAATGGTAAAAGCAAAAAAGGCAATTGATACCAAGACGTATTCTTTCCACGTAATAAAAACATTTTTAACCTTAGCCACCTTCCGAAGACGATATTTCCTATATACGCGTATTTTATGACATTTTTTTTTTCACTCGCTGGCTCCAGTTTACAAGCCCCCAGGTGATCGGAGTCCGTCGCAGTTGGCTCGTAAATCGAAAAACGATCAAATTCTCGACGCCTGAGAGTACCTGCGACCAATGCTGGCCGGAGGATTACCAGAATTGGGTTAATTTTCCATATAGTCGTGTCTCGTGCTGAAGTTTTCCCCGAGGAGTCCTCGCTTTGCCTTTGGATCCCGGCTGAAGGACGATGGAAAGGTGCAACAAGGATATACGAGCTTTCGCCGATGAAGTGTTAATTTGCGCACGTGTTGGATTCGTACGAGTATTATTCGATGAAAAATAGTCGCATTGAACCCGCGATGCTTTGTTTGTCGGGGTTTAAGAGAACATGCGATTTTTTAGAAATAAAATTATTTCCCCGATGGTTTAGTTATCAATTTCTGTACCAGACGTGAGATATGTGAGGAAATTTTTAAACAGGGGTCGATAAGATGAGCTGATGCGGGAATGAGTAAGATGTAGAATGGCGTGTAGTTTGAAGGTTTTGTTATGGGAGGAATCCAGGTGGAAATAAGAGGTAAAAATTAGTGTCGACTGAGTACAAATTGTTGGGAAATTTTATATGAAGAGTTTCAGAATTTCAGAGTATTGAATAAAGAACTTTGAAATTTACCAAAGTTACAAAAAATCATCGAAAACTTGAGGGAATTATTGGAATGCCTGGAGTTTTGTTGAAAATCATCTGAAAAATGGATTGAAAATCAGTATCAATAATGAATGAAACTCCATGAAAATAAAAATCTCAAAAACAGTTAAAAATCTGTTTGAAAATACTAACAGTTTCTCATATGTGATGCAATTATTTTGAAAAACGTTAAAAAATATTTAAAAATATTAAATTATTGTTGTTTAGTATTTGAAATTCAAAAATTGAATTTTTAAACTTGAATTTTGATTTTTTACAAATTTTCTCTCATTTTCTTCAGTTTTTTCAGCTTCGATGACAACTTTTTACCAATTCTATCTCTGTTCATCCTTCTTTCTTTTCTTTCCACCCACAGAAAAATTCTCAAGAGGGGTCCTCTGAATTTAACTTATTATGCATCAATTTTTCTTCGGATATTTTAATGGTCCCAAAAAATTTAATTATGTACTTGAGTTCTTTTTTTCTGAAAATTAGTTTGGATTGAAAAACTAGGTCGAACTCTTTGAAAATCGAATCTCAGAACAGACTCATAAATACGTGTTGTTTAAATTTTTGAATTACAGTACAAAATTTCATATTTTATTCATTTTAGAATCCTCAATTTTGCTAGCCAGAAGAAAATTGAAAACTTCAAGAATTTTAGGGTTAGGACATGGTGTCCACTGACAAAAAAAAAAAAAAAAGTATTTCGCTATTATAGCAAAAAAAGAAGAACAGAAAAAGAAAAAAAACTTCAATGATTTTAAAAAGTAAAAATTTTCAACATTTTCCCCATTTCAAACATTTTTTGATTAGAGAATAATTAAAGATTTTTTTTTGAAAAATTTGAGACAAGAAGAATTCAGAAAACAGAAAGATTTTCATTTATCAAATCCAGTCGATTCCTTGAGAAAAATGGAATTGAAACTGAAATCCCCCCCCCCCCTCCTCCAAAAGATCCGTAGGAACGAAATCAAATGAAGAAAAAACATAAAAAATTGAAATTTTGTGTAATAAAATGTTCCCCAAAAAATCAAAATTCCGTTCTAATTTATTTTATAATTTAAAAATTTGCCTATAGTGCAATGATTGGTTCAACATTGTGAAAAAAATTCCTAAAATTTCATAATTTGTCGAAATTTTGAAAAAATTTGATAAATTATGAATATTCTGACCAATTTTTATGTGATACGTATAATTTTGAATCCTTTTTATCCCAATTTATGCATTTTCCTCTGATTTGGAAATATTTTTATGATTTCAAAATCACTTAACCAAATTTCAATGATTTTTATTGCATTAAAAATAATTATTGGTTTAACAAATTTTTGTACTATTTTCTATAATTTTATCGAATTTTACTGGATTTTCAAGCATTTTATATGACATTTCAATCACTTTTTCCAACATCTTCACAATTTTTTACTCCCATATTTTAATAAATTTTACAAAATTTCAATTTTGACCCAATTTTTATTCGTACATTTGATCAAAATTGATCAATTTAGAAAATAATGCGTTTTCAATTTTTCAAAAGTCAATCCTAATTTTTTTTGAAATTTTCAGCCTTCACTTTCAAAATCAGCAGCATTTTTTTTTACTTTCGTGCATCTATTTTACGAATTTGTCCATCTGAGTCAAAAAAGAAAAAGCAGGCTATTTCTAGGACTTATGATTCTCCCCCTGCTTCCCTTACTACTCTTTTTAAAATTTTCGCCACGTATGTTTAATTCGTTGGTTTTATACCCGTTTCCAACACCACTTTTATTTTCGTTCCAGTAGAAATACGATCCGAGTTGATTTTATTTACGTAACGTACATAAATGCTGATATCTGTTTACCATTTTTTTTCTCGTCTCTTCCGCCTCTTTTTCACTCTGTTCTTCCCAAATCTAATTTTTTTCGGTCGAATTTCGCGCGACGAATATTCCTATTCGGCACCTCACCCCGCGGCAGTGGCCTTTGAATTATGTATACGTTCATATACGAAGACGGAATTTCAAATTTCATATGCAAATTTTTGGTCACTTCAAAAACGACCAACGACGCGACGGTAATATAAAAATTCCCCTTCCGGGATTATCCGTTCGTCTTCGAAGTAACGAAGAGGTGAAGGGGAAATGGAAGTATGCAGCGCAATTTTCAAACCAAACATCACGCTGTTTTTCTGTACGGATGAATATGGCGAAAAATTTTGTCGCTGTTGGCAATTTTACGTATGGTTATGTATTTCATTTTGGATGTAAGTATTCGTTTTCGCTCGTAGCAATTTACCAACGTGGTATTCGTATTCTGCATCGTGCTGATAATTTATTTATTATTTTCAAGGTAAATATAAGTACAAGATGTGGAATAGAATGAGCGAAAAAAATATTTCTTTTGTATTAGATTCTATGAGCAATAATGAAAATGGAGAGGAAATAGCATAAAAATTAAATAGAAATTCGAATATGTTTTGATGTCAATTAATCAACTTCTACCTATCTCGAAAAAATACTTCTATAAAGCCGGAAAAAATCCTACTCGAATCGATACAGTACCCAGCGAGCTCAAACCGTTGAACTCTCGACGATCTCATTCGCGTATTTTCTATAATAACGATAAAAGAGTGTAAAGCTCCCGGTATAACTCACAAATGAAACTTTGTGAAAAACGTAAAAATTTCACTTCCAGGTTTTCATAAAAGAAATGAAAGGATTACGAATGTTATTCACGAAACAGAACGAAAACGATACAAGATTTTTGATGTGTGTGCACAACCTACAGCCCTGGCAAACGTGTATACAATAAAAATGAAAACTACCGTCTAAAGAAACGTCTTGATATTACCCTTTGACTCGCAGTTCGCAGCCCAATTAATTTTTTAATCGCGAAAACAAGTCTGTAAAAATTGAATAATTTAATGGAATGTTTGAAATTAATCTCGTAGGTCTCAGCTTGGCATATTCTTTTAATATTTCAGTTAGAAAAATTCTAGATATTTTTTACACCGGTTTGAATGGGGAAAAAACTTCGAAGTATGCTGTTTTTTTGCTGACTTGTTTTTTAAAAAAATGTTTTCATGTTCGAGTTTTCAATTCAAATTTAACTTATGCCGTTGATTTCTTTTTTTCGTTTGAAAATTGTGAAATAGTTATGATTCTTTTCTCCCCCTCGCGTTTTTCTAAGAATCTTTTCTCGAAAATTTCTATCGGGTAATTTTTATAATTTTTATTTATTCAAAGACTAATTAGATGGATTTCATCTCGTAAGATACACCTACTAAATATTCGAAAAATAGTTACTTAATGTAGCGCTATTTGGTGTTTATGGTGGTGGAAGATGAGAAGAGGAGAATAAAAGAGGGTAAATCTTGGAAAATTTCTCATCTGAACGTAATTTTTTGAACTACGGTTCGATAGACATGAATTTGAATGAAAATTGAGCAGATAGAAAGAGAAAATATTAGAAGCCCTTTGAACCGAATTTTCAGTTTGTTTTTTTTTAATTTTTGAAAAGTTTTGAAATTTAAAAATATGTGAGGTATAAAAAATTGAAACAAAATTTCAGGATATCTTTGGGTACAAAAATAATGAAAGTACGAAAATAGCACGAGTCAGAATTTTTCCAAAATTTTATTTTATCGAGAGACATGAAAAAAAATTTGAGATGAAAATTTCCAAAAGCTCAATTTTTTTCAATACAATATGAATGGGAAAATATACTCCCACACTGCTTGTTGAATTTTGTTTTCAAAACCACGAAACATCAATTTGAAACAGTTCTCTAAAAATGAAAAAGAATAATTTATGAAAAAATATTTGAAAACACATAGATTAATTTATTTTGTTGCATTAGTTGAGAGAAAAATAATTTAAAAAATTACTTCATTTTTTCAGTCTGCCTTTCTTTTTTTCGTTTGAAGTTTATTCTTCAGAAATGAAGTGAGGACTTTTCCAGAATTTTTCAGGATTTCGGAAAAATATTCCCTCCCCTCCCTTCCTCCACAAAATTGAAATCATTCTGTTATTTTACAGATGGGCTTGAATTATGAAAAAAAAAAGGTTTATCAATAATAATGATTAAAAATTTCAAGAAAAAATGAAGGAGATGGAAAAAGTCAATTTCTCTTGTTTTAGGCAGAAATCAATGACGAAAAATACAGAATTTTTGAGTCGAAAGCAAGATGTTTCATCTTTTGGTCAGTTGAAGGACCTTTGAAAATTTTTGTAGGTATTTTTACTATACTTAGGTACTTAGTTTTCACTTTTCTTCATTCATATTTCAGATGAGAACAATTTGATGAGTCTTGTCACTTTTTTGATCAATTTTTATAATTCTAGCAATTCTTATGCTTCTTGAATTCATTCCAATAGTTTCGAATATTTTTGGATAGAAATATTCCTTATTTTAGAATATTGTAATTATTGAAAAACTATTAAAAAATCAAAAAAAAAAATTAAATAATTTTAAGATGAATGGTTTATGAAAATTTTGAATAATTTTTGCCTTAATTTGTTTTTTAGTTTTTAAAATATCCTGAATAATTTTTCATATAAATTCTTATGTGATAGGTAGGTATCTATTGTAATATTTTATTCAGCTATTCTCTGTTTTTGTGTCACAAAAATTTTCCTTCAGTTTTCTTCAATTTTTATAGATTTTTCATAAATTTTTTTGAATTCCATGAAATTTTTCAAGATTTTTTTCAATTTTTTCGACTGCTTTTCTATTAATTCAAAGGTTGAAAAATATATTTGAAAAAAATACAATTATTATTTTGGATTTAAAAGTTCAGATTTTCCCGATTTTTTATCAAAATTTGCTGCTGTAGGTGGAGGAGAGGGAGAGTCTGAGATATTTCACAGACATCTTTATTATTACTAACGAATCAGGGTTCTTTTCTTTATGGAATAGGGAATGGTTTTTGCTTTTTTCAGATCAGAATTTATTTTTCTCCTAATGTTATTATAGGTACAAAATTGAGTTCCATTTTCAAAGCATCTAATTTTAAATTTTTGTCACCAAATAGGAAGCTTTTTTTTGCAAAAGATCAACTGGTTAAAAAAACACTTTGAAACGATGAAAATAACGTTGAAATAAATACGTCTAACTTACCTCTACCTATATCTATCCATAAAAAGAGTCGAACCGGTAATACTCGTTCGAAAGATGGAAATGATTTTACCCTATTTGGGTTTCGATTTGCCCGCTGCTCTAGACCAAGACTCGATGGACCATGTTGCCAAACGTATTGACTCGAATTTATAACACCTGCTTTGGCGTGTGTATCTATTTCCAACTGCAGATGTTTAACCAGCAATGGTAGGCTGGATCATGGCACTTGACAAATTATGAATTCGTATTCTGTATACCAACAAAATAAAGGTAGATTTCGAGGACGAATCAGGCACGTACCAGGATCTGCAGATGAGAGGATAATTCGATTAAATCGATCGATAGATCAAATCGATGTAACGGATTAAATTATGTTTTTCCTCTTTCGAAAAATACAGCACGAAAAATAACCTCAAAAATAACGAAACAATATGGGTTGGTATTAAAAGATACGTATAAAGTTTTCGAAAAAGCAACTTGAGAGTTTTTAATCAACACGAATCTCGTATTTCTCGAGTTGTAAGGTATCGGCGCATACGTTTTGGAAAGTTTCTGCTGGAAAAAAAGAAGAGGTATATGGAAACAGTACGTGGAACGACACAAGTTTCGTAGTACCCACAGTTGGAAATTCAGCGAGAATTTTCTATTAAATTATGCAAAAACAATTTAGCCGGAAATCGAATTCGAATAACGATACCGAAACGAATATTTGAATAAACATTCTCGTATTTTATGCAGTCGAGATGGCGAGAAGCTTTTATACCTGTATCGAGACGCGGAATTGGGATTTGGGGAGATTTTTGGGGGTTCCAAAGTACCTAATTCGAATAAGAATAGACCGTTATTAGCATTAATTGCGATTACGATTCGTCGAGGAAATTCGGGCCCGTTTATGAGGGTGATGTGGGGTCGATGGAAGGTTTATTAACCGATAATTACGTCGTGGTGAGAGGCGACGATGGAGAAATTTTTCGTATACCTGGCACTAGTCGAATGCTTGTCCATGTATGTTGAAAGGAACGCACGACAGAGTCAGGCCTACGATTCAAATTGTTATATAAAACTTGAAAACTAATTAACCTTTCGTCATGCATGGAGAGTCGTTAATTTGGAAGCGACAGGCTCGCGCTCTATGGTTTCAATTAACGTTATAAGCCGAAGACAAATTACCACAAGTGGTTCATTAATTCACCATCGTCATCGCGTATACTTTTTAAAACGAACAGATGCAATGGTTTTTTATTCCTTTATTACAGACACGTGGTATAGTGCCACTATTCGCAGAGTGTGCGCAATGATAAGAGTGATTTTGGAGTCTGTCGAGCAGGAACACAATGTGCGAAAATCTCACATACACGAATGCGACGTATAGTATAATCCCCAAGGTGTTATGGGAAAGAAGGGATCAGTCTCCTATACCGAATCTGCAATCTCTGTCAGCCCCTTCGTCATTATGCCAAAAGCCATTACAATTTTAACGTGTGTAATGAGTATGGGAAATTTTCACCATACAAGTGTATTCCTTGGCACGTGCTACGGTCGCGACAAATGTGGCTCGATTTTTATCTCGTGAAATATGCCTGCTCGGGGATTCGATTTTTTCACGTTTGGATTCGAGATCAGTCTTGAGAAAATTTATTGGATTCGAGACGGACTGATGGATGGACTTGGGTGCCGAAGGTCTCCGAGGTATCACCTGATGATCGAGGGAAGGGATTAGGGTGATGGGGACTTTCGTCTGTGTTTCGTTGGTGAATGGTGAAGAGATGGAGGTGGTTTTTTCTCATGGTAAATTGTGCCAGATTGGATTTTTTTGGTGGGTTATATTCGCGAGGGGTTTGATTGTTTTCATTTTATCAAAGGTTTATTGTGGTGTGGTTTTGAAAATGTATCCGATGGGATTTTACAATACAGGTTTGAGCACTTGCTAGGAATTTGATGAGAAAGTTTTTTTTTTTATGACGAGTTGAATGATGTTGATTGTTTCGAATTTCAAATGATGAGAAATTGTACGAGTGAGACGTTTGAAGGGGTATTGGGAAGATGAAATGAGGGTTAGGGGGTTCTTTTGGAGAATGTGAAGCATGGTTTTTTGTTTTCATCCTGAGATTTTGAAATGAGTTGAAATTTTCTCTAAAAATAATGTCATCGTGGATTTGAGTAATTTTCATTACGATTATTTATAATTTCTGAAAATCTGAAACCAAAGATAAAGTCAAAATTTTATGGGAGAGGGAGGATGAGGTTCGATTGAAGAGAATTTGAAAAATGACTGTAATTTTGAAATTACAAGAATATTCTAAGCAAATGAGAGGCCAGAATTACTGCTTAAACGAATTCACTACAATTTTTTTGAAAATTATTTGAGAGAAACAAAAATGTATATATTTACTAATTTTACTTTTTTCATAATACTTACATTAATTCTTGACCTCATACCAAGTTCGATAGCTTGCTTCTCATTTCCCTTGGCACTTTTTGATCATGAATGATGTAAAAATCACGAAAGAGTTATGAAAATTTTGAATAAAAAAGTCATTAAAGACGTAAAAATTAAAGCTATAGTTTTAATAAAAAATTAAAATTTTTTAAATAATTAATTTCTTCTATATTTGATCACTGCAGAGAATTAACTCTTCATTTTAATATCTTTCGAATAATTCTTCGCGCTTTTTTTTCGATTTTTGTTATGATGATTTTTCCTGAAAAATAAATACTTAAGTATCACGAAAAGAACCGAAAAAAGTCGTGAAACAGTAGACATTTTTTTTACAAGATTTTAGAAATTTTTATTTTTCTGTTTTTTTTTTTTTTTTTAATGCTTCGAATCAAATTAATAACCTAAAATTTTCCGAATTCAAAGCCCACCTTTATAAATGGAAAATAACTAAGATGATTTCCCCTTCCACCTTCCACTTCGCCCTGACCTCGTTTATGTTTCGAAATTATTCGGTATCGATAAAAAAGTAATGTAATTTGAAGTAACTTCAAACCAGGATGAAAACTACTTATTCGAATATTTTTCATAAATTTATGATTTGATTTTTGGAAAATTTTGTTGTAATTTTCCATTTTGTTTCTCAAGACTGTATTTTGATTAAATAATACAAATTTGAGGGCTGAAAATCAATGAATTGCCTCCCCTGTTACTTTTTTGGATCTTGATTTTTTCGACTCCAGAGCAAAATTTTACGTTTATTTAAAAAAAAAAAAAAACATATTTTTATAAATGTTTGCAAATTGCAACTGTGTTAGTGATCTTGCCATTATTTTATTATATTTTTTGGAGGGAGGGGGGAGGAAATATGGGTATTATTGTAATTTTTTCTCTCTGGTGCTATCAAATTTCGAGAAAATTCTGAAAAAAACAAAGGCTTTATAAAATTTATATTTTTTTATGTTTTCTGTCCCAAAATTTAGAAAATCGTAGCCTAATTCGAAAAAACTTTTCAATGTCAATATACTCAACAGATGGCATTTTTGAAAAGTTTTTTCGAATTAGGCTACGATTTTCTAAACTTTGGGGCAGAAAACATAAAAAAATATAAATTTTATAAAGATTTTGTTTTTTTAGAATTTTTTTTTTAGTACGGCTCAATTTCGATGAAAAAATTATGAGGTTGAAAATTAAAGAAAAATTTCTCCATGAATTTTTCTATTTTGACGAACAACCATTTTTGATCTAAAATTCTAAAATAACTGTAAAAAAAGAACGAAAACTACAAATTTCATTACTGAAAGGAACAAAAAGAAAAGGAGAGTGAGATTTCGTTCACCCCCCTCCCCTCCTGTACGGTTGAAAATTGTTTTTCTGATTGAAAAAATTTAGGTTTAATCTTTGATTTTGGTTGAAACAATGCGATTTTCGTTTCTCTTAAATGCCAAAGGTCTGTTCCCAGCATTTTTTCAAATCATTATTTTGTTCGAAAAAAAAAATTAAATAAACTTTTATGCAAATTGCAATATTGGAAAAAGCGAGAAAAAGCAAGTCTTCACGAATAAGTTCAACTACCTTTTTTAATTTCAACCCTTAATCATATTATCAAAGAAGGCGGAGTTCATAATTATACGTGTTCCAAGTAGAATGGTCATTTTTCTGGGAAATCATAAGAAAAGCTCCAATTTACACTTGACATCTCATTTATTATGCAATTTTATATTCTAAATTATATAATATGAGCTTATATTGAAATTAGATCTTCTCGTTATACCTATAATGATGATTTTAATTCGACGATGAAAAAAAAAAAAATGGAATTAAAAAACTACCATCATTAGTATAAAATGAATATAATCAAGTTGCATAAAAATCGATGATTTTAATTGCATCTACGTATATCATTAGATAAATTACTAAACCCAAATAATCTAAACGACTTGGTCTCGTCGCCGGTTAGAAATGTAATTATAAATTTGTTAAAAGAACAGCGCAGCAGTCCACTCGAGACACTTTTTTTCGGCTCTTCAAACTACCTGTTAACGTTTGTCTCAAAGCTCGGGTATACTTTTCATTAAATAATTACTGGGAAAAAATCAACAAAAACCACTTGACACGGAGCTTTCGCACAACTTGGCCATTATCATCTCGATGATGAGGAAAAAAACTGAAGAAATGCATCGTGTTTTGAGTTCGTTCGCCGCGTACAAAAACGACTCTTTTATATTGAAGCATCGAGCGGGTACAACGGGTTAATACAGCTGGAAAATTAAACTTTCATTACGAGGTTTTCGGATGATGTTGGCGTATAGAAAAGACGAAATTAAACGGTGGAGCGAGTCAACGAGTAGGTTCGAGCATCTGTGCCGTATCCGAAAGGGTATACGGTTTTTAAATTAGACACCTTGTTTGTTTTTAAACGTTCGGTATAAAAATAGTACGAATTTATCCAATCGATGAATTTTTTTTGGTACGAATGTATGTAAATATGACACGTTTTTTTTTTCACGTGTACGTTTTGCGGAACTGGTCAGATGTGAAATTGAAGTAAATTTATAAGATGCTCGGTATGTCAGCTCGGGTTTGATATTCGTTTATACGAGACTCGTACACGTACACAAATATTCGGGTATTTTCAATTTATTTCGCTCCGTTTATTGCAGCGCAGCGTATTCTCCCAAGGTATTTGACCTATTGCTGCATCTCACTTTTCACTCGTTGCTCACGCTAACACACGTGATTCGAATATTTGCATGTGTATTTTTCTCTCCGTTCGCTCCGCTTCGCGATATTATACCGCACGTAAAAATCTCTCCATCTGCGAGGATTATGTATAGGTACGATGATGTGGTCGCAGACAATAGTTGACATCGCTAATTTTCCACCTCTATTGAGAATATCTCGACGTAATACGGTAATTCGAGCGAATTATTTTCACGTCGACGTTTCGACTTTCGAGCAAAATTTAATTAAATTTTCAAAAAAAAAAAAAACACGAACGCTGGATGCTCGTATTAAATGAAAATTTTCACATGTGTTATTTCGCTATGGTGAAAAATTAACCTAAATACATACGTTTGTATATGATATGGATTCGTTTCATCTTCAGTTCAGCTTCAGATCCGTTCTATTGAGATGACTCATCGTAATCTTGGAAGATTATTTGACATATGCAGGTCCGTATCTTTATGTACTCGTATGTATAAGTAGTGAAAACCTGTCAATGCCATACCCCGATGTCGATGTCGCCTTCGTATGGTGAAATTTTCGGTCTACGGATGAAAAAAATATCACCTTGTCGGAGAAGGTGAAATCGAAAATACGGGGGAAAATATTACCTGTGTATTTGACGTATCAATGTGTATTAGCAGCTTTATGAAATTCACAGCTAGATGGCATTTAATTAATATTTTTATTTGGGGAAAGAGTCATTGCCTGGTTCGAGGAATGAAACCTTAATTGGGACATCCTCGGTTGTTTGTTGTTCGGGGCCGGATGGAGTTGGATCTGAAGCTGAAATTGAGATGCAAAAGTGATAAATACTTACTGAATTTTGAGAAAGATTTTAAATAAATTTTGAAAAATTGATCGTCGATTTCAAGAAAAATCGGTAATCGATTTTTAGAGAAATTGGTGATCAATTAAAGAAAAATTGCAGGGTTGCTAATCGAAATTGTTTTTGCTTCCGGATGCGCCTTACGGTTTATGGTCAAGGATTTTTTTTGGTGAATTTTTCGTTTGTAATTACATTTATAGTCACCTGAAAAATCGTTTATCGATTTGAGGAGAAGTCGATAATAGATTTAGGTTGGTACTCATTTTTAATCGGTAATCAATTTCGACGTCTATCTGAGAAAATAGCGATTTCAAAAAATATCGATAATTGATCTGAACAATCACAGATAACAGATTCCTAAATCCATCGATAATCGATTTCAAGAATATGCGGTAAGCGATCTCGAAAAGTATTGATTATCGACTTTGAAAAGCATCGATTTTCGTTTTCTAAAAGTATTAACCCTATATAGACCACCAGTGCCAAAAACGGCACTACAATGCATTTTTCGAAAAAAAAAACCACCTGGTGCCAAAAACGGCACTAAATGTATTTCCTTAACATTGTAGTGCCGTTTTTGGCACCAGGTGGTTTTTTTTCTCAAAAAAGCATTGTAGTGCCGTTTTTGGCACCAGGTGGTTTTTTTTTGGTGGTCTACCTAGGGTTAATACTTAATGTATTGCAAGAGAAGAAACGGTTGATTTCGTGAAATCGATAATCAATGTATAGAAATATCGATTATCGATCTAGACAATTATTATGGGTTATCGATTCTAAATTAATCGATGCTCGATTTCCAAATTTTCGCTAATCGATCTCGAAAAGTATTGATAATAAATTTCGGAAATTATCGATGATTGATTTCGAAAAACATCGATAATCGATTTCGAAAATTATCGATAGTTGATTTCGAAAAACATCGATAATCGATCTAGAAAATTATCAGTATTTGATTTCGAGAAGTATCGAAGAATCGATTCCGAAAAAAGGTGATAATCGATTTCGAAAAGTATAAGTAGGTAATCTATTTCATGAGAAAAAACGGTTGATTTCATGCATTCGATAATCTATACACAGAAAGATCGATAATCGATCTAGACAATTCTTATGGGTTATCGATTCCAAAATCTATCGATGGTCGATTTCAAGAATTTTCGGTAATCGATCTCGAAAATTATAGATTGTAAATTCGGAAACTATCGATAATTGATTTCGAAAAGCATCGATAATCGATCTCAAAAATTATCGATAACTGATTTCGAGAAGTATCGATTATCGATCTAAACAATTATTATGGGTAATCGATCCCAAAATTTATCGATAATCGATTTCCAGAAATATCGATAATAGATTTCAAAAGTATCTGTTTATCTAATTCAAAAAGTATGCACTTGATAAGAAGAAACTAGGAGTTGATTTTGTGAAATCGATAATCGATCTCTTCTATTATCGACTATTGATGTAGACAACTATGCATAATCGCTTCCAAAATCTATCGATTTCAAAAAAGAGTCGACAATCGATATCTAAAATATCGATAGTCAATTAATCTAAACATCGATATCGATTTCGAGGCGCAAAAATGTACGAGTATTATTCGATTTTAGAAAGATTCAGTAGTAAATTTTGAAAAAAAAATAAGATTCTTTTCAAAATAACTCATAATTTTTTTAAGCAAAAAACCATGTTCGGACGTTAGTTCTTTTATCGTCCATTTCTTCTTCAAGAAAATATCTGTATCGTTGTATCGTTAAGTTATATTCTAAAAAAATCGAGTTCTTCCTAAGGTATGTTTGGATATGGATATTAGGGAAAATGTCGATACAAAAACACGCAGTCAACTTATTATAGTAGGTAATCAAATACCTATTTATCGTGCTGTTTGTCCTTCCAACGATATAAATTCAATGAAAATGATAACTGGACACATCGATGCAACCTGGAACGAAAAATGACGTCGAATGTTATCAAAACCGTGCATAGTAATGATATAAATTGGACGTATTAATGACACCCACGTCATATAATCTGCAATATCGACTCGATGATGTGCTTTTATTTGGTACTTGATACGAAACCGCGCATCAATCAAAAGTTAGCGAAAACTGCATTAAAGCGCAAAATATCACCGAAGCTATCATTCTAGTGTATTTTTCAGACCGGGCCACCTCCAGTCCGGCACCTTTTATCATATTCAATCCAACCAAACGCCATTCGAATTATATGACGTTGACGATGCCAAACGCCAAAGTATCCTCTGGAGATGTGCGATGGAATTTTACGCGAAATGTCGCGTATATTTAACTTTCTCACGCGATCCGGGGTCGGGGGGGAGGAGGGTTGAATAAACGAACGATCATTTACCATTTAATTATAAGGCCCCGCGAATATGTACGTTTGTTCTTATCCGAACGTCAATTTGATATAATTAAAATTTTCGCAAACATGTAACGTGGGGCGGCGTTTGTCGCGTGGTGTGCTTTCGAAATTCAGCCGGGTACTCGTACGGTCAATAATTCGTCGTAATTTATCCGTACGGAGTATTTACACCGCAGCTAGATGGATGTTATAAAGAACAGGGATGACGGACAGGTTTGTGTGTCTACGTGTCATAACTGTAGGTAAAGTGCGATGTCCGGGGACCAAACAGAACGATGCCGGTATTTCGTAGAATAAATATTTATTTCCTCTTGTTTCCCTGGTTTTTTTGAATAAGAGGGGCTTGGCACGTATGATTTTAGATAACAATGGAAGAGCCGCGATACGAAACGCGTTTCCAACGTATTAAGCTAATTTAAACACGAGACTGGAAAAGATAATACCGGGGGTGGATAAATACCACCAAATCAAGTGTCGCTGACGCGCTTTTTCCAAAAAACATTTTAAACTTCATTTTACGTGTTTAGTTCGCCTGTTTGATACGGATACGAAGTTGTTTTTTGGGGGATTGGAGGGTGCGAGGTGGCAGGGCTGAGACTCGAGAGGAAAATCAAACGACGATTGACAGTTTGTATCCCTTTTTACGAATCATGAAGAATGATACCTTGAGGGGGTTTTTGTTTGATGCTGACTCGAATGCAGGGCGTATGCAAATTAGTGAATTTTGCAGCTGCAATGTTCGTCGTGTCGTGTTTTATTGGCAGAAAATCAGGATTTAAGTGTAGCTTAATTCGAAAAGTCGAAAATATCACGTTTACGTTTCCTTGTTGCGTTATCGATTTCGTTCTTTCATTTTAAACGACTTTCCGTCCTTTTTTGTCTCTGCTAAAATTTTTAAGAAGTTGAAGACTTGCGGTTTAAAAATTCGTAAAATTTGATTTTTTTTTGTCTCTTTCCTCTCCTTTTGCTCTCTTAAAATGAGTTCAATGAAATTTAAATAAATAAATGTGTAATTTTGATCGATATAGACGTCATGAATTTTTTTTGCAGTACTTATTTTGAAAAGAGCAGAACATTATGTAAAAATGAAAAAAAAAAATTAAAAACTGTAATCTTCATCAAAATTTCATGAATCTTGTAAAAATTCAAATTCATTTTTTGACCGAGTTTATTTTAAAAAATGTTTTAAAAATGAGGATTTTTTTAAATTAATTTACAAAAAAAAAAAAAACTCTAAAGACTTGAAGAAGTCAAAATTTTGATCAAAAACCCACGAATTTTGTGTAGGGGGGGGGGGGTTCACCGCTATAAAAATTGAATTCTTGAAGAAATTCCCAAAAAAGTCATCAAGAAGTCCTCATTTTTGGTCGAAATGTCACGATCATGGCAAACTGGCAAAAGATGTGAAAAAGGTTGAATTTTAACCAAAAAATATCAAAATTTAATTTTGATCAAAAAGTTACAATTTTTGTAAGCCTGTATCTTGATCAAAATTCCATAAAAATTTTAAACGTGATGAAAAAATTGTGATTTAAAAAAAAAAATGCCGAAAAAGATCATTAAAGAGTTGGATTTTGACCATACAGACATAAATATAATTAAAGTCAGCCGATATTTTGACCAAAATTTACTCAAATTTTTGACGTTCGTAAGAAATTTTATGGCTGTCAAATTTTCAAAATTACCTACGACTCAAGTCATAATCTTGAAAAAATTACGAAAAATGTCGTTAAAAAGTCTTGAATGATTTTGATCAAAAAATCGCAAATTTTGTTTGTCATCAAAATTCAATATTTCGACTAAGATTCCATAGAGCTTTTGTGCGTCATTAAAAACCATAATTTTTGAAGGATGACTGAAAATGTCATCAAAAATTATTTTGTTCTAAGAAATGCCACAAATTTTGTAAACCATCGAAAGTCAGTATTTTCAGTGAAATTTCACAGTTTCTGACTATCATAAAAAATTAATATTTTCATCACGATTTTATTAAGTTTTTGAGCGTTACCAAAAGTCATAATCTTCGAAGAATGCTCGAAAATGTCATCAAAAAATAATTTTAGTCGAAATGTCAAGAATTTTGTGAGTCATCAAAAGCCATAATTTTCCAAAGTTATAAAAGTTCGTAGTTTTTATCAAAATGACCTAAATTTTGAAGAGTCATAGAAAGTCGATATTTTGTCCGAAATTCTATAAAAAATTTGGAAGTCATGAAAATCAATATTCTTTAAGAAATCGTCAAAAATGTTAGTAAACTCGTAAAAGTCATTAAATATCACATTTTTTGATACTTTGTGTGTATACTTTTTTATTTTGGTGTGAAAATTAATTTTGGTTAGAAATACTGTTAGTTTTGTGAACGTCGTAAAAAGTCATAATTTTGACACAAATATAATTAAAAGTTGCAATTTTGAGTCAAGTCATAATTTTATGAAAATGTTGAAATTCAATTTACAAAACGCAATTGAAAAATACGTATGTTATTTAATAAAAATGTAATGAATTTCATAAAGAACTTATTTTTCGATTTTACTTTTGAAACGACAAAAAAAGGAAATGCTTAGTATCAACGAAGGAAGTAAAAGAAGATGAAAGGGGCGAGAGGTCTTTTCTAGTGCTCCACTCGAGGAAAAAAAATCGAAAAAAATGTTTAAATATTGAAGCAGTAATACATATTTTTAAACTTTCATTTCGCTTTGAAATTATGTCTAAACAGCAAACAGCACTTTATAGAAATAACTGTACAAATAACGAGTAGGTCCAAGTACCATCGGCCTTCTGAAAACCGATCCGCGAGTATTTTAAATTCACCACTTTCCTGGAAATAATCCACATTACAGACGAAATATACCTACGGTAGAAAACTAGTCGCTATGTATACTTATTAAATATTTATCGCTGGAAGTTTCCATATCGTAAAAATAACCGAGCCAATAATCCATCAAAAAAATTCGCTGCATTGGATGTAACAGTCGCGCGTAACCGTACCTCATCCTAAATAGGAAATTCCTCATCGGAAAGTATTCATTTATCGGTAATTTACAATAAAAATTACGAAACAGGCTTCCCGCTAGGTGGTCATATGATACTGACTAATGAACCTCGCGTTGTTTTTTTTTCGCAGAATTTCCAGGTAATATCAAATCTCTCTAATGACTAGTTCTCGAAAAGAGAACAGAATGCGAAAACTCGAGCTCAAATACGTAATAATTTATCGAGTTCGTCTACTGGTTGTTAATTCAATGGCACGATATTGAATATGCATCGAACGAGTACTGAATTGGGGAGGGGGCGAGACCGACGCGTAACCCACTTAGAATTCTATATCTTGGATTTATTCGAGTCGAACAATAATAAGGAAAATAAAAATAAATACCGGAGTCTGTATTTCGAGATGAATTATGCCAACGTACCTACGTTCAGGATCGAAATGTAAGAAGAGTTGGAGGAAGGAAAATAATAATCAGACCAATTATAATGGCGGATTGTGGTACTTGGCAGACAGATACACAGTATGCAGCTTTAAATATATTATCCAGTATCCACCTACTCAGAATCGTAGGTGTTGGAAATTGAACTGGTTAAAGGTTACAATGCGTCTGTACTTCAGTTTAATGAGATGCAGAAAAGAGATTGTAAGATCATGTAAGAATTAGATCATTTCATTTTTGCAATTTCACTCTCGCGTAGTTTTCTCCAGAGTGTTTTAAGTTTGCTTCAAATGGATGAATTTTCTGCATTTTTTGGCTAAAAAAAAGCCAGGGGGTAAAAAAACATTTGCTTTAAAAAAAAATTCAATTTTTCTCCCAATGGATGGATTTTTTCCATCTTTGATTCGAAAACAGAGGCGAGGAGATGAAAAAGCTGTTTTCTCCGAATGGGTGATTTTTTTGCATTTTTTGACTCGAAAAAAAGGAGAGTACTGAGAGTTGATGAAAAAATACTTTTTTTCTAAAAATTTTCAATTTTGCTCCAATTGGACGAATTTTTTGCATCTTTGGCTTGGAAAAAGAGGCGAGGAGATGAAGAAGCATTTTTTCCAAAAATTGGCAATTTTGATCTCAACGGATTAATTGTTTTCATTTTTGATTCTAAAACAGAGGCGAAGAAATGAAACAGCTTTTTTCTTCAAATAGATGAATTTTTTACATTTTTAGCTCAAGAAAATGGAAAAAGGGCTGAAAAAGCACATTTTCCGGAGATTTTCAATTTTTTCCCCAATTGATGAATTTTTTGTATCGTTGGCTCGAATAAAGAGGCGAGTGGATAAAAAAGAAATTTTTTACACAAAGAAAGAATTTTTTTCCTCTTCGGCTCGAAAAAAAGTGAAATGATGAGAAAGCTCTTTTTTTCCAGTTTCAATTTTTTTTCAAATAGATGATTTTTTTTATCTTTGGCTTAAAAAAAGGCATAAGAGGTGAAAAAGTACTTTTCCCCAAAGAATTTCAATTTTGCTCCAAATGGTTTAATTCTTTGCATCTTTGGCTGGAAAAAAGAAGCTGGGGGATGAGAAAGCTCGCGAAAGTTACTCGAAAGGGATGATTTGTTTGATATATAGACGAATTATAGTTTTATATGGCCTAGCTTAATTAAAGTAATTAATTACCAGCAGCCGAGTTGCCCTACGTACTGGTATTCTATTATCAGAGTATTCGAAATTTTCAGATTTATTCTCAACGTATCTGTGTGTTTGGCGAGTACGAAGGCTCAAGAGGGGGGCTGTCGACGATGGAAATTTTTCATTATAATTAAGTTTCCAGGTACTTGGAAAAGTTTTCGCAGCACGAGAACTCGCGTACCTGTGCAGATTGCCGTAAAATTTTCTATCTGAAAGGAATTCATTATTTTAAATTTATTTCGATAAACTCTCAGAGGTCGAATGATGGTTAATCAAGCGACGAGCATTGCAGACCGGAGCCGGAACGGAGTGTTTTCTTATGTATTCTCGCCTGGCGTTGGCTTTTCATTTTCACCAGCACTACTCATTCGTTAATCTTCGCTGATAATTTTTTGTTGTATGAGTTTTTTCCTACGGTGAAGAATACTTCGGGTTATTGGAAAAGTTTCTTGGGATCATTTTCTTATTTACGAGTCGAACTAATCAGCTGGTTTTGATCCTCGAATGTGATGGAAGAAGATGGTTTGGCAGAGTTGCTATATAAATGTGTATAAAAGACTGGCATTTGTGTTAATCCATCAACGACCTATGCAATTCGTGAATTTACTATGAATACACATTTTGTATGGTGGAATTTTGAATGCATACGTTTGAATATGATGGTTGAATACATCGCCGCGCCGGTGTATTTTCAAAGCTATACCCGAGCTTCGTATTCAATTACCACATTCCCTAATTGACTTTGGTATTTCGAGACCAAGCTTTGGGGCTTTTTTCCTCCGCCAGCAACCGAAATCCCTTTCCAAAAATGAAAGTTTTTGTTAACGAAATGAAATGTTGGTTTTTTAAATTAACTCGCTAGAGGTTTTTCTTACATTTGCGAATATATTTCAACCCTTTATTCCAGCAGCTAAGAGCTATTTGACGTCTAATGATGTGTTTTTCTTACCTTTTCGCAGCTTGCACGGCGCAAAATTCCAAAGATGCCAGGGAAGGAGAAGACGTTACCTTAGAATGTAGATTTTCACCAGAAATTACCAGCCCTGATACAACCTTTTATTGGCTACGTACCAATAAGAAGAGTCAAGATAATGCAGCCATTAAGCATACGCCATTGGATGCAGGATACAAGTAAGTTGATTACACGTAGTCGTCCTTTGGGTGTAATGAGGTATAGTTGTTAGATATGCTAAGTACAACTTACAGACTTGAAGCTTATGGTGAAAATTATTATGAATGAGGTATTTAATGAGAGATCATTTTCGTGTTTGGGAAAATGATTTTTTTGGTGAAAATGGTGGTTTTGTTGGGTAATGGAATTGAAGAAAAATTGCCGCGAGGGATTTGTATGCCTGAGAGATGTTGATTTTTCGTGAAATTTGAAGATATGAGAAGATTTGTGTGGGAGGAGCGTTTTATGTTGTTGTACGGTGATGTTTGAAAGTAATTTGACTGTTTGGAGTCTAGATTTTGAAAATATTGATGATTTAGAAAATGAAAAAATTGATCATTTATGATTTAATTTTACGGACGGGAAAAGAAAGGAGGTAGGATTTCAACAGAAATTCGCGATTTTATTGACAAAGTTTCATAAATATATTTTCATGGTAGGTTGATTTTTTACTTTTTTTTTTTCAATTTTCAATCTCACTCCCTTCTTTTGGATTTTTTCTAAAACTCCAAACAATTCAGGGAGAACAAAATTGGAATTGAATTTTAAAACCTTCATTTTCTTCCTCTCTCCCTCGCCTCGCTCCTCTAGTACAATTATTTCAATAATTTTTGCAGCATATTTTTTACGTAAAATTTTTAAATTGAAAAAAAAATGAAAATATCGTAATGGAATGAAAATCGATTTTTGTCATATATCGAGGGTGGAGGGGGGCATTTGCAGAATGGTAGATTTTATTAGTGCTTCATAATTTTAATATTTTTTGATTTTTTTTTAGATCGATTCCCCCCTCTCTCTTTTTATTACTTAGTTGAAAACGTTTGAAAAATTGATTGGTAGGTGATTTATGTCTCAATATTTGAATACAAATTAGACTGAATTTGAAAAAGAAATCAGTTGAAATATTTTTTTTTAAATTGGAATCTGCTTGAAATTTTTAGTATAAATTTTTTCCCAACGAATTGGGGTAGGTATAGTGATTAGAAAATTAAAAAATTATCATTTGTTGGGGTGTAGGGTTGAATTGTAACCGAATTTGTAGATTTTGTTAATATTGCTTCATTTGAATGATTTTTTTATTCTACTTTTTCTTGGATTTTTGAAAGGTTCAAAATCCTTCTTTTTTAGGTAAAAAATTTTAGATATTGAAAAAAAATTGAATTGAATTTTGAAATTTGTTGCAATGAAACTAAAATCGGGTACTTGTTCATTCGGCTACCTTCTTCTACACCCCTTCTTCTTTCAGTACCAAAAATATTTACCACACCTATTTTCAAAATAAAGATAAAAGGAAAAAAAATTAAATTGAAAAAAAAAATCTGGGTCATTTCAAAATGTTGGATAATTAATCATTTTTTACAAATAGATTTTGCATTGGAATTCTGATCATAAGTTGGAAGAAGGATGTAGAATTTCGACCAAAATTTTCAAAATTTCACAAGCTATTAAATTTTTACAACCAATTTTTTCGCGGTTTCGAAGTGATCTCAATCCCATTTTTAGGACCTTCAAAATTTTAAAAATGTAAATAATAGATAAAATTGAACGAAAATTGTATTGAATTCTGAAATTGATCTCAATGGGACTGAAAATGAGTTATTGTTGTACTGCCACCTCCCCCCCCACCACCACAAAAAATAATCTTGAAAAAAAAATGAAAAAAAAAACGAGAATCAGGCATATTGCTTAAAATTTTTTATACAAGAGTAGGATTTTTTCAAAGTGGAATTTGCAGGAATTTCTTTTCTTTCTATCTTACCAGCACTTTCTCTTACACTTTCTCGTAATTACTACTTTTATAACTTATAAACTTCCGAAATTTTAATTTTGAAAAATGTTTTGGGGTATCATTGAAACTAAGCTCTAAAAGGTTAATTTTTTGTTTTCTCGCTTGATATTTCAAAATTTTCAAAATATTCCTAAAAAATGTGAAAAAATTATTCATCAACTTGGAATTTCATCAAGTTGAAAAATACATTTGCCATTTTCTATCCAAAAATATTCACATTTCACCTGACAAATTTTACATTTTTTTTTCTTTGAAATGATAATACTCGTATTTTAAAAGCATTGCTTTTTCACTTGGCATCTATAAAATAACGTGTGTGTATTGAAAGTAAATGAGGAGGCGGAGGAAGGAATTCTACGTCAAAAATGACACAATAAAATTTTTTCGTTAAATTTGCTCCATTAGAATATGTACTTACGACTAGAATTACAAGACATGTGTCGAGAGTTCAATTCCAACACTAAAAAAGAGCATTTTTTCAAGCGACGAAAAACGTCGACCTTTTTTCCTACTGGTGTAAAAATAAGAATCACGCTCGTTCTTCTCGTCTTCGCGATTATTTTCGTTTATTTTTCGCGAGCTTGAAAAAGCTATCCCACGCCTGAAATGGTCCGGAATTGTGGAAAAAACTGGCTGCGAAAGAAATTAATTTTTGAAGAATAATCGTCGAAATGGAACGACGATACGACGAGACTTTATAAGCGAAAAAATATGATATGCCGAAATCGAGCGAAATAATACATACTGGAAATGTGGAAAATTTTAAGAGAAAAACTTTTTAAATTTGGTATTTTAATTTTCAAATCGAACAAAAAATAATACCGATGATAATAAAAAAAAATTCCCAAGCTTTTATAGAGTTGAGCGTATGTCCTTGAGACCTGATTTTCCATAATTTTTTTTTCCTATTCGCATTTAATTCCCAATTGCCGAGCGCGTGCAAGCGATCTTTGTTTTATTCTGGGGCCAGGGTGAAGAAAAATTGTCGAGTTTCGAGCGTCGTAAAATGGGAAATTTTTTGCATCCTTTACGTGATCAGTGGTATCGATAGGAGAAAAAAAAAGCGAAAAGGAAACTTCTCAGCACATATACTCGTAGTGCTCATAAAATCGTTCAAAAAAAAAAGTAGATTCTCGAGTCCGTCGTGAACTATTTCCGTTAACGAAAAAAATTACCATTAAATTTTTAACGATATACGAGTATTTTTACGACGGTGATTTTTTTCTCCTTTGGTCCGGAATCGACAGAAACGTTGGTAGAAAATTTAATTGAGATGTTTGCGATGAAAATCGCGAATTAATTGCTTTTCTATTTGTCGTAAAAAAAATATTACCGTTGGGTATTGGCGGGGTGTATTTATGTGTATAGTTTGATAAAACTTGGCGCTGGTACTCGAGATAACGAGATGCCCATCGCGAGCTGCAAATAAAGGGATGATTTTTAATATTGTTTGCGAAGAAACCGCTCGACTGAGAAACAGGTCGTATCGTTTTCTTAATTAGCTCGAAATTGAAGCGAGAGCTGATGAGTTGATGAAGTGTTTTTACAAAATATGTCTTAATTATACGAATTGATCTTTTTGATGTCGAAAATACACGTAGAATATTTTTCAAGAGCTTTGGGGTTTTTTTCCTTCTTGCCCGTGGAAAATATCGGTGCTGGGCGAGAGCTTTTATAAAATATACCGAAATATAGGAAACGATCTAAGACAACTTTGAATTACAAACGGTATTTTTTTCTCTCTCGAATTCGTATTCAAGGATGTTCTAAAACGAGCATCTCGAATCGCCCTCTTTATTACTTTAGATCTCGCGTAGTTGAAAATTAACCCGCCAAAATTCTCCATTTAATTCGTTCGTCTTTTTTGGTCGCAGCATTCTGGTGCTGCACGACTTCTATATCGTACCCCCGAAAATGAAATAATCGCCATTTTCAATGACGTAATACGCGAGTACAAAAGCTGACTCGGCGCCCTATTTGGGAATAATTTCCCACTTATGGGTACGAAATTTGAAAGTAATTATGGCTTGTACCGTTTCATTGCCCCTCCGATGGTGGTGTTTTTCCTCGAGAAAGCTTCTAATTCGAATTGCAAGTTTGTAAATTAAAAATGTCTCGCATTTTATTAGTTTTAAAAAGCAGAAAGAAGGAGAATAGCCCGCGAATGCGAATATGGCGGAATTTATGAATTTCCTTTAATTAAACCGAACTAAAGTGGAATACCAATTTGCACAGAGGTTTTTTTTCTGCACTCCCTCGCCGGGATAATTTTCTTTAAAATTGTGTGTTAACGGCGGGGTTTATGTTTTTCCGTTTTTCATTATTAAAATAATATTTTTCTTGTTGGGCGAATTTGCCGAGGTCGGTGGTGTGGAAAGTAGGTCTATGTTGGAAGTTGATGGGAATTTTTGGAGGATTGATGTAACATGAATGTGATTGGGGGGAGGGGGGTAAGATACAGCTTTTGAAAACCACGATCAAAATTTTCAATATAATTTTCAAGTGTTTTTAAAATGCTAAAATTTTGAATTAAAAATGATTACTGTCTCATTCTGAATCGGTTAAAAGTCACTTATGAACAGTCAAAATTGCTCCACAGGAAAAAGCATTTACTGATTTTCCAGTGATCTCTATCACTGCTTTGTTTTCAGCGAAAATTTTTTCACTGATCTTCTCATGTGCTGCAATGCTGACTGTTTCTCAGTGATTTTCGATAATTTTCGCTGATTTATAAAAATAAGAGAGTAGATGCTTGATTTTTAAATTTTTTGTTGTGAAATTAATCACTTGACCTCCCTCCCCTGTTTTGTTCATTTTTGGATGTTTTTTGATCAAGAGTTGAAAGTGCATGGAAATTTTCAGAGGATAAAATATTATAAGACTGAGATGAGGGGGGAGTTGAATTAAAAATGACTAGGTGCTCGATTTTTGAATTTTTTTCTTATCACTCTCTCTCCAGTTTGGTTCATTTTTGGATTTTTTTCTATCAAGAGGTAATTTTTGTGACTCCAGTCACAGCAAAATAATCTGTAGAAATTTTTATCAACTGTTAAAATTATAAAATTTCTTCTCCAATAAAAATTCTATCTAGGATATGATTTTTGATGAAAATGAAAACAAAATCCAAACTTTATGACTGTGTAAAAAAATAATTACTAAAACTTACAGGTATTAAAATTTTGAACTTGATGAAAAAAATTCTCATAATAAATTTATGGATTCCCATTTTTGGTGCAATTGTAAATTAATGATTCTAATGAAAATACTACAAATTGAATCTTGACGATGATTTTTGAAAATTGTTGAAATCATAAATACAATTTCAATTTTGAATGAAAATTCCCATAAACTGATCGTTGTGATTTTGGAAAAATTTTATGAACTTATGATGTTACGAAATCATAATTTTTTAGTACTATACTAATTCGGTTTTAATAAAAATTAAATCAATTTCATGAAATCAATGGTCTCTTCGGAGTTCGATGAAGTCACGAATTTATGATTTTGGCAAAAATTTCATAGATTAAAAAAATAAAAAATCTTCGATTTTGATTAAAAAGGTCCATAAAAATTGATGAAATCATAAAAATGTCCATGTGAAAAATTTCATAAATTACATTGTGTCAAAATCTTAATTTGGTGGAATCAGGATTTGACAATTTTAAAAGAAAATTTTACGAATTGACGGAATCATGAATTCATGACTGGAAAAAATTTCATAAATTATGAATTTTAAGATGAAAATTTCATAAATCGATGGGAAAAATCCATAATTTGATGAAATCGGTCGGTCTTTTCAAAATGCCATCAATTGACAAAATCACGAATTTATGACTGTACGAAAAAATATGTCACAAATAGGTATGTAATTGGTTCAGTTGTGAATTTGTATTTTGTTTGGTATTAATTTGAAAAATTTTATAGCATTGAAATCATTTCAGTAACACGTAAACGGAGGAGTAATTTGGTGGAGGGGGTAAAACAAAAAATTTCCAGGAAAATGATTCAAAGGTATGAAAAATCAACAAAATTGAAATTAAGTAGGTACTCAGTTTTCAAAATGAATTTTATCAAAGTTCTGAACAAATTAATGTTTTCTGAAGAAAAAGAAACCAATTTTAAGAGAGGAAAAAATTGATAAATGGTGCATTTCAGTGAATATTTTTGTTATCCCCCCCCCCACCATCTTACCCTTCCTATCAACCTGGAAAATGTTCCTCTCCAGGAATGGATAAAATTCAAATTTTGACGTACAATACCATAATTTTCAACTTTTTGTCTCTTTGAAATCCTCATCACCCTCTCTTCATCCCTTTTCACCAATTTACTAAAAACGACCCGACGCGGAAAATTCGCCCATCAGTCGGCAGCCTTCTGCTACGCTGGATTTTTTTCTTGGGTGGAAATGCTTTACCACGACGTAGGTGTTGGGATGAAAAAGTACAGCGGAATCCCTGGGAAGAGGATGTAATTGGATTAACACGTATTTGAAATGCTCTCGCTAAGAGGTTCTAACGTGGGTACCGAGAGCAGTGGGATGCAGTAATCGACTAATGGTAATTTTTATCGAACATGATTGAGGAGGGTTGCGTATCTGTGGAGTAGAGAAAGGTGGCAATGTGTATGGGTATCGATACGGTTTTTTTTTTCGTTATCGATTTAAGGGAGATAGGTTTCGAAGATTGCGTGCGTATTGGGATTTTAAGTAAGCTTGCGGAATTTGCAAATATGCGGCGTATTATTTGATTTTATTTATTCGGTGTTTTTTTTTTTCGCCGAGGAAAAAAAATAAGAAGAGAGGAAGATGAAGATAGTAAAATGAAATGTAGTATTTGTAC
Source organism: Pseudococcus jackbeardsleyi (assembly GCA_038380155.1). NCBI lineage: Eukaryota > Metazoa > Arthropoda > Insecta > Hemiptera > Pseudococcidae > Pseudococcus > Pseudococcus jackbeardsleyi. Next base: position 58,780,274 of record CM076238.1, on the reverse strand, counting down.
AAGTCGCGGTGTACCCGACGTATGGTGGAGTCGACTGAATATTTTTATACGGCTCGACGATGTTGGTAAATTTGTATTCGTTTCATTTGGTATTTATTTTTTCGTGTAGGTTGGATTTTCGACCGGAGCTGGGTCGTTACGATTTACTCATTTCGAATGCAAGCTACGAACGAGATAATGGAAAATTCGAGTGCCGTTTGAAAGCTCCAGGGAGCGGACGAGATCTTCATTCGCAGTCGTTCTTAGTGACCGTGCTCACGCAACCCGGACCTCCGAGGATATCGCCCAGTCCTAATCCTACGGCCACCGAGGGAAAACCCTTCGAATTGACGTGTTCAAGTTCAGGAGGCAGCCCGGAACCTGTGATCAGGTAATTTTTTTCGTTTTTTTTTTTCAATTGGCTGGAAAATTTTGGATTCGAGTGTCGATGTTCGGCTAGAAATACGATAGGTTTGGGGTGTAATTATAAAGGATACTTTTAATTATAAATCAACGAATGTGGTCGTGCGGTTCGAGTTGAACGTCCATTCGATAGTAAACCTAGGTTTAGAAAAGATAACAAATTCGCGCGTTGCGATGGACGGCCGAGACTTCGGAGAGTTTTTACTATTTAATGAATTTTCTAAAATTACGATTACGAAACAGGTAACATGTTACGGCGTCACGACCACCGTACGGGCTGAATTATTGATTTATAAATTTCCCTCGTCCTTATGTTGCCTACGATTAACTTTGATTTAAAATCCCCTACTAGCCGATCCCTTTTTCGAAATGGGCTCGGGTATCGAAGGACGAGGCATAGGATTTCGAAATTAATTTATTACGCGGTACCGTATCATTCTAGAGGCGAAATTTCCTCCCTCGACCGTCGTGTGCCAAAAATGCACCCTAAATGTATTTCTTCTGCGTAGGTATGTGTCACATTTTAGAGAAATTTTTCATTCGTTTGACGTTGGAAAATCGAAATAGAAGTAATATTCGACGTGAGCTCGGAATAATACCCATATTAGACCTAATTATCAAATCGTAGGTTATTTATTACAATTATGGCGAATGTAACGACGTGCATAGGATAATAAAAATGCCCCTACTGTAGACAATGCGATGGATTCTATTAATGGAACACGAGTGTCGAACGATCGTCTAACGAAAGCTAATTGCGGCCGAAGGCGCGAAATACAAATTATCAAGTTTTCATAAACGCCTGCCATGGATATAGGCTATGTTTAGACGTAAATGTCGGCCGGAAGTTTATCCGAAAGGGTTACACAGCCGCAAGAAAACCGAGGTCGAGGGTTTTCGAGACGAATTCTATAATATGGCCAAATCAATGTTTGCCAAATTTACTTTACGTTCGGCTTGGAGGAATTTTCAAGTATCCTTGGAAAATTTTAAGCCGATTTCGAGCTCGAAGGGGTTTTGAAATTGATGAGAATTTATTTTAAGAATTTTTTCTTTAGTTTGGTCAATTTTTCGAAGGGGTTTTGGGATTGAGGTGAATGAACTGGATTGAGGTCGAAGTGTTATTAGAGTATTGGAAAGGGTTTTTCGTGATGTCTGGATGAAATTTTAATGAAGTGGGATTTTTTGTGGGGATCAATGTTGGAGTCGTGATTTGAAAATGTATTGGGGTGTTTGGAAGTGTAGACGAAGTTTTTCTTTGATTTGAAAATTCTCGAGAAATGAGTTGGTTCGAAATTTCTCTATTTCATGACCTTTTATTTTGAAGCATTTCGATGCCAATTTTATTCCCGTCTGTTCTGCCACTCCAAGATTGATCGAAAAAAAAAATAAAAATTTTTAAATGAAGTAGAATTGTTTTCATTTTTTTTTATCTCAGAGTAAGACTTTTGCCATTTTTTCGACTAAGAATGCAATTTTTTATTATTAGAAGGGCAAACTACATCTTCTGTCGTTCGTTTTGACCGACGGCCTTCCGGCCTTCTTTGTACAATTTGACATTTTTTTTTTGTTGAATTGGAGATTTTTTATGGATGAATAAATTATTTATGAGAGTAATCATAAATTCTGGCATTATTAAGCTGTGCTTTAGTGAATTGATCCAATTTTTTCAGTTTTACTCGTAGTCTTGATGAATCTTTTTTTTTTAAATGTCCAGATCATTACCTAAGGTATTGAAAATTTATGAAGCTGAATTCATCTTAAAAAAAAAATTTTTGAAAGAAAACATTTTTAATTGAAAATTTTTTCAAAAAATTAGTAATTCGATTTATTTTAGTTTTTGAAATTGAAAGTACATTAATTTCATTCCAAATAGAAAATTTTTCAAATATTTTTGCAATTTCTATTCCATGCGATTAGGGAGGAGAGGGTTGTTTGTATCCATTATCTAATATTTTCCAATGAAAAATGATGGATCAATTCATTTTTTTTGAGCAAATTTGAGCCATCTCGTCCATGAAATTACATTCAACCAGTTGTAATCATCTAACCAGCTCAAAAAATTGATTCGTTGCTCGAAAATTATTTTCTCAAAAAAATTTAATTCGTTCGATAATGGTTGAAGTACTTTTTATGGAAATCATCAAAGAAACGTTCTGGTTACCTGCTTGTTTCTTCCCGATCTGAAAATCATTCCATTTTTCAAATAATGTGATTTGGCTTCATTGGGAGAGGAGAGGGGGAGATCAACTTTTCCAGAACAGCTTGTTTGAAAAAATTCTCTTCGTTTGTAAAATGGTCATCTTGAGAAATATTTGCCATTTCTGATGGTAAATTTTATCAGGGATTCGAAAAAGTTGATTTGTAGATTGTTTAATGTCTCAAAAAAGGGTTCCAATCAACGTCAAAAATTTGGAAATATCAGTCATCATCAATTATTAATATTATAGTTCATTTTTTGAGCGAAAATTCGCACTCGTTCGCGAATGATTTGTTCATGAATCAGAATAAATCAAATTACTGATGATCTCTGCCATTTTTAAATTTTCAAATTTTTTTGATCGACGGTTGTTTAAAAAGATGAATGATTGGTACCAAAAATTTTGAATTATTTGTTCGATTTTTCAAAGGAATCTATCATCGCAGTCGTTTGTTTTTGCCTACCTTTGGATTTTTCTCACCGAAAAGTCAAAATTTTTCAAATTTTTAATTTAGAAAGTTTTTAATTTTGTAAATTTTTCAATTTGAATCAAACTTTTTCTACAGAAAATGCAATTTTGAAAGGATTTTGAAATCAGAGGGCAAAGGATGGCTTTGGAAGGACGATTATTTGGTATCAAACTGGTTGAAGAAATTGCTCCTTTTTATCAAGATTTTTTTTTTCTAACAGTTTGATATTGAATTCGGAGATTTCTACTCGTTAAATCAACTTTCCCTCTCGCTCTTATTTAGTTATTTTGCCCGCCTTTGTACGATTTCAAACTGGATTTTTATATTAAAATTCCAAATATTCACCACCGAAATAAGATACTCGTTGAAAGTGGAGGATCCTGCGGTATCCTTCACTCCGGCAAACGAGTCACTTGCGGCTGAGTCTCGTACGTTAATTACCTTCGCCGCAAAATCTCAATATTAATTGTACCCTCGCTAACGAGAGCGCATCTTGTTTATTCGCAGATGGTTCCGAGAAGGTCAACAAGAAATCACAGACTCGGTAACCCGAAGTACGACTCGAGATGTTACATCGGCCGTATTAAATTTGAAACCATCTCGAACGGATGACGGCGCTATTTACAGATGCGTCGTATGGAACCGAGCTATGCCGGAAGGAGTGAAACACGAAACCAAAGTCACTCTGGGTGTTAATTGTAAGCATAAGAATCATCTCCGTTTACCTTTTTTTTTTACTCTTACTTGGAAAACGGAAATCTAACCTCAAACTTTTTATTCACAGATTACCCGCGAGTCGACGTCGGACCAGAGAACCCTCTGACCGTTGAAAAAGAAGGATCGGTGAAATTAGAATGCAAAGTGAACGCAAAACCACGAGTGAGCAGCGTGAAATGGATGCGAAATGGCAGATTCTTCGATACAGCTTTTACCCATACTATTAATCGAGTCACCCTGCAGGATGCTGGAAAATACACTTGTTATGCTGAGAACGGACTCGGTCAGTCGAGCGAGGCTGAGCTTACCCTCGATGTCCAGTACGCTCCTCAAGTCATCATCGAAGGTGTTCAAGGCAGTAGTCGGCAACGTGAAGTTGAAGAAGGCGAGACTGTCCAAGTCTATTGTAACGTAACAGCTAATCCGGCTCCGGCCAGTATTGAATGGCTCAGAGAAGGCAAACCAGATTTTAGGCAGCAAGGAGAAGTCTTGAAGATACACAGAATTACAGCAGATTCTGCCGGAACCTACACGTGTCGAGCTGTCAATACGTTGACCACGTTCAATCCTACGACTTTGAGTAGACAACGAACAAATCGTATTGGAAATGCTTCGGTTACGTTGCTGGTTCGTCACAGGCCAGGTCAAGGAAGAATCAGCCCTGAGAAACCAATTGCCATGGAAGGATCGGGAGTTACGCTGACGTGCACGATGACGCCTCCTGGATGGCCAATGCCTCAGTATAGATGGTGGAGAGAGGGTGAATTGACGTCGACGTCGAATGCCATCATTAGCACCAATAGCAGATACACGATTCCGTCTGTTCATCTGGGGCATGAAGGAAAATACTCGTGCCAGGCTACCAATGAAATTGGACAGAGTGAAATCGCCTCTGTTTACTTGACCGTCTACCAAGCTCCCAAATTTACCTCGAAATTGCAACCTCATGTTACCAAAAAGTAAGTTTTTATCGAAGTATATTGAGAAAAAATTTTCAGGGCTTTTTTCCATTCACTTCTCATTTTTTTCGAAAAAGTAGACATAAAAGGATCGGGTATTTCATATTTAAAGCAAAAATGAAATCTGGGTCTTTTGATTTTACTCATTTTTTTTTTTACGAATTCCTTTTCATGGTCTATTCATGAAACCACGATCGTTTCCTTTTTCTAACCCTCGAGGGAGTTGGGGAGTGGGCTTCGTATTTTTTTTGCAGTTACGATTTTTTTCAGAATTACTCAAATTTGAAAGCTCTTATCTCGGGATAAGTTGTACTTGGGGGAAAACTAATTGAGGGGGTCTGAAAGAGAAATAATTATCGATCAATAAACAATGATTACATTTTGAAAAGCTCAAAGTTCAACTTTGGCAGTGAAAGCTCAACTTTCATGGTAAGTACAAAAGATGAAAGCTACCAATTGAAATCTGAAAAAATTGCAGTCTACAGACTTTTTCATATTTTTTTCTGCCAACGAATTTTCAAGATGGGATCTCAAAATTCCTGGAAAAGGGAGAGGGGAAGGGAGATAAAAGAGCCCAAAATGTTGACCAAAATTTAAAAAATTGAAAACATGAAGTAATTCGTCGATTTTTACCAATTTGAAGACACTGAATTAGAATATGTATTCAGTTTTTTCATTTGACCCCCCTCCCCTCCAATATCCCGTTGAAAAGGTCAAAATTCAGAAAAAGGAAAAATAACGTGTGACCTATCGTTTGTTAGGTTTTTGAGGTCGCTGAGTTCGAATATTTTGTTATTTTTTGGATTTGACTATTCAGTGCCCCTCTAGCCTCCCAAATTCGGGGAAAATAAGTTCAAAAATAACATCAGCGTGTGGCATATCGTTTCCAACTAATTTGTAGAATTCAAATATCTACTTACTTTTTGATCTTGGTGCTTTCTTCGTGCTCTAACCGAATGAAAAATGCGATTTTTGAGGAATGGGGCCGGCCTGTTATGGTAGATCATGGGTGAGTTGATACTCGAATTCTGCTTTTCAATTTGGTAAGAATCGATATGCCACACGCTATTTCCATTTCTTGAAATACTTTTCTTCAAAATTGGGAATTCTGGGGGGCACTGAAAGATGAAATCCAATAAAACAAGCAAATATTCGATCGCAGTGCCCTCAAAAACTTATCTAACGACAGATCTTTTTTATTTTTTGTAATTTCGATCCTTTTTAATTCAAAGGGATGGGATGAAAGAATGGAGTAAATATCGATGTTTTGTTATGATTTTTAGATTTTTTAAAAGATGGTCAAATTGTGAGACTCTGTCATAGGCGCACCCAGAAATTAATTAAGGGAGGGGGTCAAATTTCAAATTGAGTCATTTTTCACTGATATTTCAATCAAAAATCATCATTTTTTTTCTGACAAACAGAGAATTTATTAAGAATTTGGTGGTTTTTGACTGAAAAATCAATCAAAAATTGTCAAGCTTTGAAATGAAAGGATGAAAATACTGCCCGAGCGAAGCGAGGGCGAAAATTTTTTGAAAAAATATACTTTGAAGAGCAAAAACATTGACTTTTTTCTCATTTTTGAACCAAAAAATTATTTTTTCCGGGCTTAAGGGGGGCTCGAGCCCCCTGAGCCCCCCTTGGATGCGCCTATGGACTCTGTATTTCCTAAGGACATATAGAACCCATTTTAAAAATTTGTTGATGGAAAAAAATACGAAAAAAAGCTGCTAAGTAACTGTAATTTTTTCAAATTTTTGAATTGTAGCTTTCATATTTTGTACTTTTGAAATTTGAACTGTCACTACCAAGAATCAACTTCGAGCTTTTCAAAATGTAATTGTCGTTTTTTAATCTCCTGCCAATTCTCAAATGGTTTTCCCCCAAGCACAGCTTATCTCGAGATATGAGCCTTCAAAATGAGTATGATATAGCCCAAAAAACGAGTTTTTATCAAAATATCTTGAGAAAAAATTTCAACTTTAATTTTTTTCAAAAAATCAGAACTGAAAAAGATTGAAATCTTTTCATTTTACATCCAGCGGCAAAAAAATCTCCACGTTTATTGAAATTGTAACGTATTCGAAGCCTGCGAAATCCGAAAATACCGCCGAGACTGATTTCGTTAATTAAATTGTCTCACCAAAGTCGAAAAACCACAATCCTCCCCGGTTTCATTTCAACGATTGAAAGTTACGAAAAAATAAAAAAATACCCTCTGCGAACAATGAAAATCTCATCGTCGAGTTTTTTCTCTAATTTAATTTTTTTCACCCTTTCGCAGAGACGGAGATCCGGAATTCAGCGTGATGTGCTCGGCAGAAGGCAAACCAAAGCCTACTATTAGATGGTTAAAAGGAGGCAGAGATGTTTCATTGAAATTATTCGATATCGTGCCCGATGAAACTGATAACCGTAAGTGTTACTGGCATTATTTTCATTTTACAAATTAAACGAACCGAAACGAATGTTGCGTTGTCGTTTCCAATGCGTTATACGTACGTGAAAACGACCATCTTTTCTTTTAACTCTTCTATGCCACAAACGACTGGATGTCTGAAAAGATTAATTTTTTAGGGCTTTTATTAATCGTCCGAATGTCTTCGAGTGTGTGTGCGTGTGAGCAGTTTTTTTCTTTAATGGTATTGTTTAAACGATGAAATTTTACGCCTCGAAATGTCTTTTGTGGAGTTTCTAAAAATTGTTCGAATTTTTTTTTCTGACTGTGTGTACTTTTACAGGTGATAAAATTGAATTTTCTTTTCCCTGCGGTTGTATGGCATCCCTTTCTCGATTTTTTATTTTGTTTTACGCACTGAAAAGTTTTTTAATATGGTTAGAAACGTCGCCTCGTTCGAGGATAAAGATTCCAACCAAAAGTGGAGATATTCGAACGAAAATAACATAACCAAGGTCTTGATTACCCTCGTGTCGAGCTGTCATTTTGAAAAAATTTTCGTTCTTTGTTTTTTTTTTTGCATTGTGAGGTTGACTGACCTTGGAAAGCTGAGAGAGCTGAAATTGGAATGATAAAGAGGTCGTATCTACGTGCTGTAAACTTGGTGGCGGAATTTGTCAAGGTTGTTGACTTGGTTTACAGTTTTAAAAACAGAATTGAATTTGTACCCTAAGAAAAAATTTACAAACTCTGTTTGGCCCATGTTTTGTGTACCTGTCTGGAATTTTTTCGTTCGGATGGATTTTTCGACGTAAATTGACAAAGTGACACTGAGTCAAATGGAATTTAACTTCTTTATAAGGAAATTAGATGTTTGAATGGAAGTTGGGTGTAAAAGTTTGATGGATTTGGAAAAAAATTTTAAACGAAGGCGAGAAAGTTTCGGTTTTTTTTTTTCAAAAATGTGTTTTCGGTTCAAATTATTTATGGGGGAGGGAGGAGGAGAAGATTTTTGAGGATATTTTTGAAAAATTGCAGCATTTCAAAGTTTAAGGTACTGAAAAAAATTGTTCCAAATTTCTGCGTAGAAAAATAATTACAGGCGTCAAAATAAATAATTAGGGATATTGAAAAGATGGTGCTATTGCAATTTTTTTTTAATTTTAAAATTTGTTGTAAATAGATTATTAAAAAATTAATAAAGACATTTAATTACAATGACCAACAAAAAAGATATTCCAAATCAGAAAATAATATTCAAACTTGTTCGCATTATTTCTGTTTCGATTTAAAATTTTTAAAGGTTTCGAATTGAAAATTGAAAAAATTCAAAGAGTACTCGTAAAAGAGATCAAACTGATCGAAAATATGAAATACTTATTTCATTTCATGCCGGTTTTGAATTCATTTTCGAAAAAAAATCCAGATGCGCGTGTAATCAGCGAATTTAAACAGCTGTGAAAATTGTGTTTGTTTCATTTAAAATCACCCGAGTTCTTATTTTGGTTCAATTATTGAGCATAATAAATTAATGAATAATTGCTTTAAATGTCGAAATTCTTCCTCGTAAAAAAAATCAGTGGAAACAGCTGTGTCCTTTTGGATTTACAACCATAATCAACAATTTTTTCAATTTTATGGGTAAAAATTTTAATGTAACACACGAGTTGAAAATTTTTTTTCGAAATGTGAACTAAAAATCGTGTAGAACTGAGATACATATTCAAAAAATTCTAACTTTGTGAATCAACAATTGAACATTGAAATGAAAATTTCCTTGTAGGAATTTTGATTACAAAGAAAACTCAATTAATGTGGGAATATTTTGTATTCTGTGAAAAAAATTATGAATTTTTTTTTATTAATCAGATGAGTGTTTTTTTAAAGCAAAAAATTAATTTCCATTCTTTAACTGTCTTCGTCGTTCTTTGACTGGATAATTTGGAATCTTGGGTCTGCTCGCTTAGCGACCATCCGGTGAATAGAATATGAAAAGCCATTTCCCCTCAACATTCTCGAAGTGTCCTAGAGGAGGAGCTGGTGTTTGCTGTAAAGGTGGCGAACAGTCAGCCTTGCATTTAGAAAAAAAGATCGTCTAGGAAGAAAAAAAATCATTGATGAGTTGTCTTTGAAATTCCGACGTCAATTCACCGAACGATTAATGCCAATTTTTTTTTCATTTGTTGAGTTTTTACGAATTGAAATGTGAAATATTCAAAACGAAATAGACAATTATGTTGTTCTGATTGAAAATCCCTTTTCATAGACACCCATAAATTTTTCATTATTCTGCATTTATTTTGTTTAGTAGAACAAATGAGTCAAAATTTTGACCCAAAATTAAATTTTAAAAAAAAATTTATCATTTTTTTTCATTTGATGACCGTTGATAACTTTTTGAAAAAATTAAATAAATATGATGTAGGTACTTACAATTAGTGCTACGAAAAATATTAAGGTTACGAATCTGAAGTTGAATTTTGAACTGGCTCTCATTTTTCTCCTCTTTTTAAAAACTCAAATTCTTTAACGAGTCGCGAAGACACTGATAACTCAAGTTGAAACTTGGAATGTGAAATAATGTAGTATAGAATATTGAACTGTGGAGAACTTTCAAAACAGTAATGCGTAAAAATTGAAATTTTTCAAAATTTATAATTTTTTCATTCGTTTTGCGTAAGTACTTGAATGGGTGATTTAGATGTTTAAACAACTGAAAAAAATTTTAATGTTTCGAAATCGACGATTTCAATGTACAAGTTGTATTTCCACGTAGGGGCGATCTCCCGGAAATTTGAAAATTTGATTAATAAAAAAAGGTATCTTGTTTGATCAATATTTCATGTCAAATGAGTACTATTTTATATGTGAATTTTTTTTCAAAATTAAAGCATTCTAAAATTGATACCTACTTGATAGAAAAGAACCGAAACTTGTGCATTTAAAATTACCTACCTAGTTTCTGAAATGACGTGAAAATTTACAAAATATTTCTAAAATTGAGTTAGTACTCAAAAATGTCCTAAAAATATTCGAGAATTTTTCAAAAATTATGAAAATGGTGTAGAATTGATGGGAGAAAAAAAGAAAAAATAGTTTAAAATTTGAAAAATATTGTTGAAAATACACAAAAATGATTTGAAGCAGCAACAAAAATTGTTAAAACACCGACATTGAGATTTATAAATGATGTAAAAATCACTGAAATTGAATTAGATGTGTACTTACAGTAGTAAATTTTTTGATTTTTATGTAAAAAATTTTTGAATAATTTTTTTCTGTGATATTGGAAGTATTTTTTTGTTCAAATTTTCGACATAATAGGTATTTAATCAATTTGATACATTTTCGAGTAAAATTCAGGCAATTTTCATGAGTTTTCGAGTACCTAATTTGTTGAATTTTTTGGGTTATTTTCGCCAATTGTAAGGTAGTTTTTGTCAATGGAAGGCATTTTCATCAATTTTTTGAAATTTTTCTCGCTTTTGTGAAATTCCTACCGTTTTTATATTTTTTAAATCATTTAAAAAAAATTAAGTACCTATCTAAAAAATTTATATTTTTATTGTACGCCATTTTTAACAATTTTTTGTTCCAATTTTACGATATGTCGATTTTTCACGTGCTAAAATTGAAGAAGAAAAAATGGTGGAAAAGTTCTGCAATTGGCTCAAACTCTGCATAAATTTTGCTGTTTGAATTTTCGTGTTTTTTTTTGTTGTTTTTTTTGCTTTATTTTTCACTGTAGATAGGCAATAATGGAATTTTTAAAAATAATTCAAAACATTAAATTCTTTTTTCAATTTCTTTCGAATGGCAAATTTTTAGGAGGGGTAGGAGATGAAAATATCTCAGTGGAGATTTTTCAAAAATTCTGAATATGTTCTTGAAAAGTTCACATTGCAAAAAAAAATGTTGAAAATTGAAAGAAAATTGAGAGAAAAATTTTGATATTTAAATTTTTCATGTGACTTGAATTTTTCTCAATTTTCGATTTCAAAAAGACCCCTTTTTCGCTTCTCTTTGTATACGATTTTGGAAAGCAAACTCTGGTGGAAAATTTCCTCTCTAATTCTCCGTATCTCTGACAACTGGTATCGCGTTTTGAAAACCCCGGTGAAATTCGGTTAAAATTTCGTCAACGTAATTATGTACCTGCGTAAGCATCACGACGGTAGAACCCTGCGACAACTTCGGGTGCCACCCACAGCGTATCAATTATACCATTCATTAATTCAAAGCGATCTTTCCACTTTGAGGAAACTTTTGATCTCCCGGAAAAAAATTTCAATAGACCTTTACCTGTAGTGTAGAAGCGAAGACAAAAAAATAGGGCTGCGTTCTGCCTTCCACAATATTCGAACGTTAACGAACCCATTTAATGTGATTTTCGTTTGACTTATGGAGCTCGACTCGCGGGTTGTTCTCGGCAGAGTTGAAATGTGAAAAAGGGGTGTTGAGAAATTCTAATTCATTACCTTTGTGCAACGGTTGGTTACGTTACGGTCGCGTTAAAATAAAATATAGGCATACTTCTTGAAAGAAAACACCGTGACGTCTGTCACTATTCGTATATAAACGTCACATGTTTCTTATTAATTGGACGATGGCGATGAGAAGAGGGCTGCAGAGAGTCGAAAGACGAATCGTTTAAACGTAATTAAGATTTTTGTTTAATTTAAACCGCATGTTTGGACTATTTGGTGGGTTTTTTAAAGTCACGTTGATCCGAAGAATGGGGCTGGGTGGTTTAACGCATTCCGATGATAATTGACACGAGCGTGCTCTCGATTTGGGTACATCGAATGGATGTGAACATATGAGGAAATGTTTACGGATTTTATTCTAATTTGGATTTGTTTTTTTTCTTTTCTAGTCGCCAGCGGTATTTATATGGTTCAAAGTACGTTGAAATTTTCCGGAAGAGAACGACCCAATACGAACCAACTGATCCCGTCGGACAGCGGATTATACTCTTGCGTATTCGAAAACGACGTGAAACGTGTCGAAAGCATCATGAACTTGAGAGTCGAACGTAAGTTTCACCCTAAAGCTACCTGGTACCCGTGGGCCTAGAAATGCCCATTAAATCGAGCCACTTGGCGTCGTAAATCACAGCCTGTTGGACTTTTGTGGAAAGAGCTTTATCGTCCAACAGATCTACGGCTATACGGTTGCTTTCGTGTATTCGTAGTGTATGAAGTATGAACCCCTGTCGACGCAATGACGTGATTAAAACTTTACTAAGTTGAAATTTTTTCTTTGCCCCTCGGTGACTTTGTAGATGGACCGATTATCCTGCACAAGTACAATAAAGTAGCCTACGATTTACAAGAAACAGCCGAAGTCGTTTGTAAAGTACAAGCGTACCCTAGACCGGAATTCCAGTGGAGCTTTAGCACGAACGTCGCCCCTTTGTTGGCCGGCAGCGACGGCCATTACGAAATTAACACGACGGTGAACGAAAGCGGAGGCGATATATTTACCAGCGTTTTGCAGATATCCAATATTCGCGAGGCTGATTATGGAGATTATCATTGTCGGGTGAGTTGAATCGGTAGTGTGAGGAGGGAGAAGGGGAGGAGTGGTTGAATATAAGTAGAGGTGGATGTCTCGATGGATTTTTTGGTGTTAAGAGCTGAAATCTGTTTTTTTTTTAATGTCTAATTTTGACCTAATTTTGGTAGGATTTTTTCCAATTTTTTAATTGTTTGAAAAATAATTTTAGAAAAAATTTACCTACTCAATTTTTAATTTTAGTATTTTGTAGAATTTTTGAAAATTTTGAATGGAATTTTATCATTGTGAAATTCTTGAAAAATACCTTGATTATTTTGAAAATCGATCGTGAAAATAGCGAAAAGGTGGTAATTTTTACTTATTTCTGCTGTAAAAGGGCAAAAAAAGAGAAAAAATTGAACTATCAAGTTTTCAGCCGATTTCATTTTTTTTTCCAATGAATAATTTTCGAATTATTGCATTTTCATGAAATTTTATAGAAGTGCATAAAAACGTGTGAATCAGTGTTTGAAATGGAGGTGGGAGGGGGGGGGGGTAATGATTCAAATGTGTTCAAACGTCTTGAAGATTTTTTTTAATGTAGTAATTTTTTTCATCTGAATGAAATTAGAAAAGAAAAATGATTTTTGAACGTGATGACAACTTTTTATCATAATAATTTTTCAAAATTTTTCTGATTCATTTTTAGTAGGTACCTACTCCAATTTTTACTTTTATTAAAACATTGATCAGCAAGCAAATTGAATTTTTTTCGTTTTCCCAGTTTTGAAACTTTTTGATTTTTGAAAAAAAAACTGGATTTCTTTGACTAAATTTAATAATTTTCGCAGTAATCAATCGTTTTTTGTTAAAAATTGATTATCGATGTTGTAAAGATCGCAACTCGGTATATTAACGTTATCGAGTATCGATAATCGAATATAATCGAAGTCATCAATAATGAATGATCGATTATCAGCTAACATCGATAATCGATATATCGACACTTCGATTATCGATACCTATCTTTAAATTTCGATTATCGATATCTTCAAACTTTGATAATCGATATCAGCGGACATTGATTATCGATACCTTCGGACTAATAATCGATTTTGTGTCAAATTTCCAGTACTCGGTAAATTTTTCCGCAAATAATTATCCTAAAAATTGAATTTGATTTCTGAAAACAATCGTTTGGTATCTGATCACATTTTTGAAAAAGTTGAGCTCAACTATATAAAAGTTGATTGGAATCTGAAGATCTTCAATCATTCTGATGGGTTGATAATCGATCTCATTTAAAATCAGAATTACAGTTTTAAAATCTTTTGACAATCAGTTTCAAAGAGTTTGAATTTGATAATCGATCTTGCTTTTAAAAATCCATCATTCATCGATTCTGTTCAATTTTTGATTTTTTGAAAATTAATTTTGGTTCCAAGTAGATTTTTTATTTTTAAGAAATAAGAAGTGTGCAAAACTGTTCAATAAAATTCAACATGACTATAAATATTATTAAAAAACGAATTAAATTCTTAGTTAATAGTAGAAAAACTTTTCAAAAAGTCGTAATTTTTTTTTTTGGGGGGGGGGGGCGGGGGGTGTTTCTTCTATTTTCCAAATCGATGTTCCCTATCATTTTCATTTCAAAAAAAATTTGAAATTTCCAAGTTTGAAGTCGTGAAAATCATGAATAGATTTGAGTAATTAGATTAATCAAAATAGTAGGCAATTACATGAATTTTGATCTTGTGTACGAATATGCTTTGAAGGTCGTTTCGAGTTGAAAATTAAAATGTTACAAAAAATGAATCAAGCGCCTTCAACATCCTCTCCCCTCCCCACCAAGTTTCAAAATCTGAATTTTGGCATTCTATTTTTTTTCAAAGGGCACTGTAGGAGGGGAATAATCTTCGAAGTGTCTGAAAGTGATAATGGAAGACCATTTTTTTTTTTTTATTAAAAAAAATCAAAGTCTAGTTTTTGAAGCAAAATTTAATTATAATGTTTGTTTAAGGTATTTTAATTTTGAATTTTAACAAAAATAGAAAATCACTTCTTTCTAATTTTAATTTTTTTTTGGAGGGGGGGGGGGGTGAGGTCTTGTAATTTTTTTTTTAATATTTAGCTGTAAAATTTCAATTATAAGAACAACTTTTTTTTTAACAAATTATTCATGTAAGAATCACACGAAATCGTTCTAAATACATCTAATCTGATCCGAATTTTCACTAAACAGGTCGTCAACGCCGTCGGTAATATCCGCACAACGATCCGCTTACAAGCGAAAGGAGCCCCCGAGAAGCCGGAATTCCTGACAGTAACCTCGGTCGGACACAGTTTCGTCACTTTACAATGGACTCCCGGATTCGACGGCGGTATCCAAAGTACCCGATACACGATCGCCTACCGTCAATCGTACCGAAGTTCCGAAAACGACATCGATAGCGACTGCTTTATCCCAAGACGATCCGGCAGCAGCTCCGACGATTGGATGGAATTCGATTGCCAGCGAAGCAATCCTTGCAACGTTTCGGGGCTCGAACAACATCAAGCTTACGCTTTCAAAGTACGTAAATTCTCTAATACTCAGAAACTTTATCCTCGTATCGAATGTTTGGTGGAAGGAATCAAAGGATTAATTGCGTTTACATCGTTTCGCAGGTAAAAGCGTATAATAACAAAGGCCACAGTAATTATTCGGAGGAAACTACTGCTAATACACGAGTCGACCGCATTCCAGCACCTCAACGTGTTACTTTTGACCCTGAAACGCATGTGTTAACTATCAACATCGCTGCCACATGCTTACAACTGGTACGTATTGCGAATAATTTCTCATTTTTTATTTACTGATTTCGCCTTATCTGCGAAATGCATCGGTTATCACATGAACGTTTTCGTACCAAAGTGTGAGATCAGACGAAGAATTTATAGTCTTAATTATCGATTATGTACTTGTATTGTTCTTGGGAATTTACCAATGTACCGGTACGACGAATAATCTTCGATTGTGTGGAAATTTTTTTCAATTTTTATCGCTAAAATGGTATTTGTTTTTTTTCCTGATCAACAGGTTGGCAAAGTTGAAACTATGGGTGGTCATATTCACGACGCAAGTTGGCAAAAATTGGAAACCCTTCCACTCACTCCATCCGGTAATGCTGCCACTCAATTGGAAGCTACCATTTTATCGCTTATTGGCCGAAGACAGACTAATGGAAGGTCTCTGGAGGATAGTGCGTTTGCTGCTTCCTCTGATGAATTGGTCGTAGATAAGGCTGACGATTTGAGAGTTCGAGTTAGACTGTGTTTAATGACGGATCAAGAAATTTGCGGAGATTATACCGAAGCTGAAGGTTCGTTTTGTGGTCGTTGGAGGAATTTAGGTCGAGCTTTTTTCTGCTTATCTCTTGTCATCGAGATAATGATTTTTGTAGGGGAAAAAATTCCTTTTACTCCACTTCCCTCGTCTGTCATTTTATCTCGAAATCTGTCGTTGAAGGTGGGAAATTCATTTTTTGAATATAATCTAATGAAATAAGCATTCAACTAATTTTTGAATGAAAAAAAAAGTTGATCAACTATTAGAAATTGAGACAGAGTTCTCAATTCTGATGATTTTTTTCTCAATTTTCGGTGATTTTTTTTCTTAATTTTGATGATAATTATTTTTAATTTATTGTGAAAATTTCAAAATTTACGAAAAGGGATTTTCAAAAATATTGAATTTTTTTTGAATTTTTGGTTAAATTATTGTGATATTTTTCAGTTTGTTTTGTTTTTTTAAGTGGGGGGGGGGGAGCTCATGATGAAAGAATGAATTAATATTTTTGAAGCTTAGTTGGTAAATTTTCAGGTCAATTAGCATCTTCTTCTCAAATAGACGAAACGAATCATCGTGTCAAATATGTGAAAACATTTTTTGACAAAGTAATTTTTGTCAATGAATATAAAATTTTTGAAAAACTGGTCAAGTTCAAAAATTTTAAATAATGATTGGTTGAATTCTGACAGAAAATTTCAATCTCGATTCAATTTTGAAAATTTACGAAATTTGTGAGTTACATATGCAAATTTGGGCCAATTTTTTTAATAAGAAGTATGTAAAATAATCAAAAGTTTACAAAATTTCAGTTTCCTGTCATTTTTGTCAAATAATTCAAATGAACATTTTGCAAAAAAAAAAAAAAAAAAAGCAGAGCAATTTGGAAAATTTGCTAATTTTCTCATTGAAGTCTGTCAATTATTTTTACTAAGTAAGTCATTCTAATTTTACGAAGAAAAAAAATAATGAAATTTTAAACGTTCCTATTCTTTCTTTATTGTCGTGAAAGTGCCTGGTATCGCTGAATTTTTTTGTCATCCAGCCAATTTTTCGTTTCCTGTACATTTTTATTTGTGAAATTCGTTGTTTTGTAAAATGATAGGATTTCCTTCATTTTTTTTTTATAATTTGCCAACTATTTGCATTTTTGGAGCAAATTTCTTATTTTTTTCACCCTTCTCTTTCTTCCTCTTCAATTTTTGTTCAAGTTTCGTTTCTACCTCATTTTTTTCGCTTTCTGCACCACATTTCTTTTCATTTTGAGGTTATGTAAATATTGACATTTTCGGGGGGGGGGGGGGATCTAACCAAGCTTGTGGAATTTGGAAACTTTTGAGATTTTTTTTGAATCAGAATCCATTGCCCTTTTAGATTATTGAATTTTTTTACTCAATTGAAAATGGGAGAAAGTGAAAAAATTCAATCTTGAGATCGTTTGATGACGAGAGGAGAAAGAAAGGAACGAAACTTAATGATTTTCCGATCATTTTTGAGAAGTATCTGTGGCATCCTGTGGGTATCTTTTGGAGAGGGGGAGGGGGTAATCATATGAGAAGAAAATGAAGCAATAATTTACAGAAAAAACAAAAATATAAAATCGTTGATTTTTCAAGACCAAATTGATACTTATTTTTTAAAAATGCGAATTATTGTTCGCAAATCAACCATGGTGTCGATTTTTTATTTTTCACAGACTGAAATCGTATTTCAGCTTCGAGGAAAATATTTTCATGGCAAGAAAGTTGAGTTGACACAGTAGGATTTTATGAGAAGCATTTTTTAATTGTAAAAATTACGAATTATTTTATAATTAATTAAATGGGTTAAAATTGAAAAAAAAATACCACAAATCCACTAATGAAAAACTTGAAAGTAAACGAAACTCTTAATAGCCCACGGGGTTCACCTTCCTACTCAAATTATACTTTTCAATCTCCTTCCCCCTCAAACATTACCTACGCATTATCTCTTTCATAAACGAAGAAATTTCGGAGTTAATTCTCGAGAAAAAATCTACCTAAATCGAATTAATTTAAATATAGACTCGAAAAAAATAACATTTGTGGAAACGAAAGGGAAAATTTCTTCTCGCTAAAAATCTGTTTTTCTCCTCAACTCGAATCAATACAACTTTTGGGTAAAATTTCACCGAGCCGAAAAATACTTAGGTACGTAAGTACACCGTAGAACATGGTTAATAAAAAAAAAATCCCAAATGCCGAAGTATAAACGGAAAAACACGGTGATTTTTCGCCCGGCACGAATAAAAAGACCCGGGCTAAGGTTGCGACTATAAAACGAAGTCCGAGGGGTAAATTTATTTAAGATCGTAATCCCCCTTCTTTGTTTAAAAATAGGATGAAAACGAAACCCCCGTTAAAGCCTGAGCCGAGTAGAGAGAAGCTCGTATCTGTAGCGAAAAATTTCCTCTTTAATTGCGCCATCTCGCCAGCTCCGGCGTTGCTTTCGTTTAATTTACTAATCTAATTTTTTTTTATTGCGTAGTCGGTTCGTCGTACATCAAAGAAGCGTCGACTTTTCCCACACCGACTATGATAGCGATCGCCGTATCTTGCGTGGTTTTCGTACTGTTTATTGGATTAGTTTTCGTGTTTTGTCGATGCAAACGCTCTCACGTGAAAAAGAGCAAAGCCAAAGATTATGAAATGGAATCATCAACGTAAGTGTTTTCCCCATATGCGGAAAAATTTTTATTACCGTTATTTTTCTATATTAGAAGTAAGTTGTAAGTCGACTGGTTTAAATTGATCGATCGGTTAGAGGCTGGATTTTTATATTGAGGAAAATTTTGATACGAGATTTTGTTGAAACAGAGTGATGATTTTTTTTTCTTGTTAATGAGTCTTCAAAGTTTACGAATTTTGAATTTCTTTTTTGATATGGAGAGATGATTTTTGGAACACAATGTTACGAAAGCAACTTTTCAATGTTTTAAAGATTAAAATGTCTTAGTTGTAAGTTTTGTTTAATTTAAAACTACTTATTATGGTGTAGTAACGATGTAAATTAATTTAAAATTAATTTATTTCTAGTTAGGGCTTATTTTTAATGTAGAGTACATTCGAATTATTTTTTTTCATGCCTCGATATTTGTGAGATTCGTTATATATTTTAAATATGGTGAGTGGTTTTGTTTTGGGTTAGCTTCGATAGCTAAGCTACGTCTGGAAATTGATTTTCGAACGTTTATTTTTTTGCTCCAGCTATAGCAGCTTTTTTGCTTATTTCTAAGTGAATTTTATTTATTGTGTTTTATTTAATGGAACAATTTTATTTTTTATGTGCAGCGTACATCCTAGCATTGTGCAACAACCACCACCTCCGTATTACTCGACGCCTGGTTTAGAAAATAAAGCTCTCGAACACTCGATGGATTTGGTTCTCGATGATCCTGCTAAGAATGCTTTATACGGTGGTCATGCCTATTCGCCGTATGGTAGCAGAACGCATCCTAATGGTAATGAATGTAAGTTTTTTATTAAATAAATGCATTTTTTTTTAGAGATTTCGTTGATGGGTGAATTAATGGTGTTTTTTTTATTGTTCTAGGGGTTAATATGGGATACATGGAGAATAGTTACTCGAATTCCAACAACGGAGGATCAGTCAATTCGCAGGATTCGTTGTGGCAGATGAAAATGCAGTCGGCTGCTTCTAATGCTAATTCTGTGACGAATGATCATGCTCCTAGGATTACCGATCAAGTTAACCATTATGGTAGGTATTTGGGTCGAATGAAGGGGAAAGGATGGGAATGTGGCAGGTGAATTGATGTATTTTTATAGCAGGTGTATTTTTAAAACGAAGGGTTGATTTGTTTAGGTTTTTTGGTATCTATGGTGGTGGTAGTTTGAATGTGGATTTGAAGTTGGTCGAGGTTCGGTTGGTTTTTGTGTGGATTTTTTTTGTGAAATTGTTTGAATAATTTTTATTTAAAAATAATGTATTTGGGGTTTGATTTCGAACTCTTTTCCTTCGTGAGCTCGGATCAGATCTGTTCAAATTTTGATTTCGGTAGGGCCAATATTCAGAGGAGGAAGAGATTGTTTTGCATTTTTAGTTGAAAAAAATGAAAAATCGATTGGAGTAGACAAATTTTCAAAAGTAATTATTTTTAAAAATAAATTTTGTTTTCAATTCTGAAAAATGAAAAAAAATTGAATTTGTTTAAAAGTTTTTAATTTTTTGATATCCTTCCCCTTTCTTTAAAATTATTCAACTCTGATTCTTCCCTGTTCAATTTTCGTATAAAACCATGAGAAATTCACAATTTTAATTCTGAAGTGAAAAAGTAACAGATCTTGAAAATAAAATTATATCACGATTAGAAATTTTTGATTTATTATGAATTTGGTGAAAATAAAAGGTACATGCTTACTTGATTGAAAAATGAAAGAAAAAACGGGTTTTCAAAGTTTCCATGCCTTTTTGAAGAAATATGTTATTAAAGTTGTGTTTTTTTCAATTCGTATATTTGAATTAAATTGTAAGACGAATTTTTTTATCAAAATGGATATTAAAAGTTGATGACTTTTTTACTGAAATTTTTTTCAAAAATATCATAAAAATATTGTGTTTCCATGAAATTTTTAAATAAACAATCTTCTTTTCTTTTCCTCTCCCTCCGCCCTCTCCGTAAAAAGTTTCTGAATAAAAATTAATTAATATTGTTGATTTGCCTACAAAATTATAAAGAAATATAATTTATATCAGAAATTGTTGAAAATCAAGATATAAATTTTCAAAACCTCAACTAAGTATGAAAAAATCGTAATTATTTGAACTAAAAATAGGTCCAACAAAATTTTATTTTTTCACTCGAGTTTGAAAAAAAAAGTTCAACCTCAACCAGATATTGTTAAAACTAATTTTCAAGTTATAAAATGAAAAAAAAAATGACTCAAAAAACTCAAAATTTAAGATCAAAAGTTCTGAAAATGAAACTCTAAGCACCACTTTCGCATTTAAGAAGAAATAAAATGAAAACTTACTTTTTATTTTAGTCAAAGAAATTCAAAGTTTTTAATAAAATCATTTTAGGTACCTAATAAAAGTTATTAAACTGCACAATTCCACAATTTTAATTTCAACTTTTGAAAATGATTTGAAAATTTTGATCCTGAAATTATTGAAATCAAAATGGTCGTGAAAATTCGATATGTAAATCAAAAACTAAATTTTGAATAAAGAAAAATTACCTACTCTTTAAATTTGAGCTAAAATTTGTGATTTTTGTAGCATCGAATCGAATGAAAAGGACAGAGGAGAATGAAAAATCTTGCTTCCCTCACACCCATCCCTTTTCCATAATGGCAGAATTGTGTTTTTATTCAGTCAAAAATACGTTCATTTCGGAAAATTTTTCAAAAGTGCTGATTTTTTGAAAATATTTATTTAAAGTAAAGTAAAATTATTTGTAAAAATTTCATTTTCATCATTAAAAAATTTGGGAATTAAAATTTGTTTGAAGCAAATCACTGCAGTGCTGGATTTTTTCCTAAAAAAATATTTTGCCAATTTATTTTGTAGTCTCCAAATTTTAATTTTAATTTTTTGCCTCTCGTATGCTTCGAAAACAGTATTTTTGCGTGAACTATTGTTAGATTTTCATTCAGATCAGTAAAAACAATAAATTTCAAAAGTCGTGTAGTTTGAAGTTGTGAAATAAGGTGTAAAAAACAGGCCTTATATTTTGCCATCCTTTTAAATATGTATCCAATTCAGTATTTTCTTTCTTGTTTTAAAGAAAGGGACCATGGAAGAGAAAAAACAGATTTTATTTTTACAATACTGGTTGCACCCGTCTCTCGATTTTATCGATAAGAGAGGATTCGAAATGAAAATATTTGAATTTCAAGACCTTTAAAAGCTTTATTCCCTCGTGACAATTTTTTTCAATGTTCGAATTTTTCAGGCGGATACGATCCACTTACTCACGGAGGCTACAGAACGATGGAGGATTACGTTCATTACCCACATTTAACGTCAGCATCGCCAGATTACAGTAACCATACAGTATCGCAACAAGATTTCGCTTCAGTTATCGATAAAAGAAACAGAAGAGACCCTAGACTAGGTAAATAAAACATGAAACGTCAATTTTTGGCCAAAATTTTAACCATTTCTACCTTTTTTCTTCTCGCCATCTTTGGTTAAAAGCTCACATTGTCAAAATTACCCAAAAGCGCTATCTAAAGCACTCGCACAAAAGTTCAAATTCAAAGCTCACCGTAAAGATAACTCTACTAATATGTTCTCTCGTTTATTCGCAGATTCACCATATCACGACGTTAACGGTTTACCAAATCCATACATGGATCATCAATTACTGGAGTCGGAAGAGAATATCAAACAGCAACCAGGCCAGCATTTATCCATATCATTTGACGAAAGCTTAGAATCAGGATTTTCGACGCCCAATTCAAGAAATCGTAGAATTATTAGAGAAATTATTGTATAGAGACGTATCCCAGTCCCTTGTTTTGTTTTAAACGCAAAAACGTATTGACCCATTCCCATTCGAAATCGATCTCACCGCTTTGATTTAGTAATCTCGTAATAGAATCTGATCGTTTTTTAAGCGTGACATTTTAATTTTTTTGTGTGTTAAACGAATCTGCTTTTTTTCTCAATTTTTTTTTTGGAAACTTTCATTATTTTGTATACCTATTTTATTGATATCGACTTTTGGGAAGTTTTTAATTATTGCAAAATCAGTATTATATTTTTTTTACGTGTTTTATCGAAAATGCCCTATGATGTGTTACATTGAAATGTGATTTTATCCCTTCTCTTACCGCAACTTTCGTAGATTGTATGCATTTGAATATTATTGTTATTGATCGTTGAGTTTTGTACTACTGCTATTGCTTTTGTTACCATTCAAACTTGTAAATTATTATTTTATAGAATGGAGTATTATTATGTAAGGGAATTTTTTATACGATATTTTTTTTGTTCTCGAATTTTTTTTCTTTTGTATTTATTGTGTTCCTAAAATGAAATAATGTTCGAATGTGTTTCCAACGTTAAACGATTTAGGAATTGCATTTTCAAGGCTTTTGTTCGGTTCGTAAAGAACCGAATTAAAGTGATTTTTTATTGTAAAGTATCTATTACTTTTTTTTTACGTTGTTGTTTCTCTGTTAAACGAGGTTGTTCGTGGAGATAATTATCGTGCGAATTTTATCGATCAAATGTATTATGTAAATGTGCCATTTGTTCATTATTGTTGGTATTTTTTAAAATTATTCTGTATATTATATCGTTTTTTCGACTGATAATTTTTTACTTTATTTTTTTTAAATTATTCGTATACTCGTGTTTGTATGATATTATCGTGTTTGTGATTTTTTTCTTATATTTACGCTTTTCTGCTCAAATTTGTGTATTTTTTATATCGGTATAAGTAGATACCTACACGGTTTAAGTATACAATTTTTTTTTTTATTATTAAGTGAAATTATTTCGAAATGAGCATGCGGTTTGAATGTACCTTGTTTTTTTTCTCTTTACGAACCGTTGAGCGGCGTATCTCATTTGTATACTCGATTTCCTTAGTAGTATTGGTTTTAAGAAGTATTTTTATAATCGTGCAATCGTTGTTATATTGTTGCTTCGTGTATTTGTAAATATCGTGTTAGTATTCGATCAAATTTTGCTATTTTGTTAAACTCATTTTCTTTTTCTGTAATCAGTATACCGATAATTGTATAATAAAAGATTTAATTGTAGTTTGGTTGGATTTTTTTGTATGGTGATTTTAATGGTATGATTTTTGAATGATAATGATACAAAGAGCATGTCCGAAAACGCCTTTTCGAGGAGAAAAATAACAGTATTTTGCGAATAAAGGTCTTGCTCCTAAAATAGACCTCTGATTTGGAATTAGAGAGCTCGAATCCACTCTTAGGAAAATATACAACTTCTGGAAAGGCGATTTTTTGTAACCGATAACTATTGATCATTTCTGCTTTTTTTTTAGATGGAGAGAAATTTTTCGAATTTCGATGAATTAATTGGAATCTGGGATCCATTTTTGACGCCGAGCCTTCGTTCTCGAGTTATAACCAATTTTGTCCTCTTTGTCCTCAAAAATACGATTTACAAGCCTCGGAGCGAAGATCACACAAAGTCGACTTCGGATTCGTAATCAGCGACCTCGAATTAGTTTAGAAACATTTTTTTGAAAGTTTTTTGAGACCCTTTTGAAAATAATCAAAAATGACCTCAAACCAAATCGTTTTCGAATTTTTTCCGATAATTAATATTGAAGGAGTCGAGGATCACTTGGAATTATGTTGATACATTACCTAGGTATTTGACTAAGTATTTGAAATTAATAAGTGCAGTTTAAAACCGCTCTGTAATATAACGAAATTTAAAAAATGACAGGTATTTTTCGAACGTGAATTTATAATTTATTCAAAATCAACATTCTCAAAAGAGTATAACAATGTGTAAAAGAATAACACTTGAATAGATTAACAACAATTATTATTATTTTTCTTATTCTTTCTTTCTCTGCATTTTTCTAATAAGCATTCATTGAGGCAGCTTCCAAGTTGTTTGTACATTTCGCTGCAATCCTACCGAAGGGAATAAGAATTGAATAAGTAAAGAAAATACGCCTCTAAGAAGCAAGACAGAATCTGCACAAATCAAATTAAATAAATAAATCATTTACTTTGTTATTATTATTATTGCAGCAGTCATCGCCACCACTTATGACTCTTTCTTTCACGATGCATCTGCATTTACTGCATTGCTCTTTGCAAGTGGACTGAAAAAGTGAAAAGTTGGTAAATTTATATCGAATGAAAACTACTTCAATAAATTAAAAACCACAATAGATCGATAAATATAAGTTTGATATACTAATTCAACTGCTGGAAGTATCAAGTTGAAATTATACTTACAGACAGATGAGCTATACTTACCGACATGATGATAGTAAGTTGATTGAAAATTCGGAAGAATTGAAAGAACACTTAGATTGTCATTCAAGATAGCAGACAAGTTTTGATGCTTTTTCGAACGTCGAATTTTGGTATTTATACGATTCTGTACTCGTACATTTAGCCCTACTCATACCCATGCTGATGCAATGATGATGATGCTTTTTTCTAAATGGTGTAAATAAACTAAGTATTTGTTTTGGATAGTTTTATAAACAGCAGAATCTTAGAATTTTCTGTTACTCTTTTGCAAAAATTTTAAATCAAAACATCATCAGTTGTGAAATTTTCAAATTGCCGTAGAATGTAGTTGCCTAGGTATTCGAACTTACGGATTTCTTCCAATCTTTCTGTTGGGGAAGTGGAAGGAACAAAACATTTTAATCAGTTAGGGGGACCCGCTTATGATCGAATTTTTTTTCGTTGAAAGAAATAAAAGTGTTTTATCAATAGGAAAATTTATGAAAAAATTAAAATAAGTACCTATATGCATTTTTTTAAAAATTGAATATGTATCAGTGAAAGACATGGATAAAGTATATAAACATTTTTTTATTCTGCTCGAAAAACTATTCCGATAGGTATCAATTGCCTAATTCTTTTTTTTTTGTTCGTAATCCATCACGTTATAATTGATTGAGCAATAATGGCTTTCACAATGAAACTTACGATTTAATTTCGGAACCTAAAAAAGTAAGAAGAGGTACTTTTGATGTAACTATCGCTTGTTGGTTGTTGGTGTAAAAATAAAAATCAGCGGCAAAGATTGGGAAAATAAGATCACTCAGGCAAAAGTTTGCCAAGTATTTTCCCATTATTTATTTTTGTTTTTCTTTATACTTGATTAAGCTCATTTGAATTTTTAATAGACATTTCTCTACTTTGTCAATTATCAATTCTGTCGAGAAACAGATTGAAACAATTCCCTGCAGTGCACTGAATTCTAATTAATCAACTCTCCTGATTTTTCTGAAGTAGAACGTTTTAATTTAATTTATCAATTTTTTTTTTATAAAATATTGTAAAAACAATTTTATTTTATAATGATAAAGGTATAGGAAAATCATAAGAAAAAAATTGAAAATTATTATCGTCGTTATAATCCATGATTCTATGATTCTTACAAAAAATTGAAAATTTAAAAAAAATAAAAAAAATAAAAAATGTTACCTATTTAAAAATAATTATTACCAACTTTTCAAAAAAAATGCTGCCAAAATTTTCCAAGCACAAAGTTGAAAGACACAATAGAACTGTGCAAATTCGTTCATTTAGAATCGAGCTTCCGAAAATGCTTTGAGCAAATCGTTCGTTATTTTCATTGCAATGAGTTTGTTGTCAGCGTAGCCACACTGAAATAAATTGAAGAGAAATTTCCCACTCTGAAATCTAAAAAAAGCTGATAGTCAACGAGTTCGTGTTCTCTGCGTTTTGAAGATTACTGTAATTTGATTCAAAGTAAGTTTATTTATTTTAATATTAATTAAAATAATTATTTTCTCATTCAGTCGCACCTAGATCACCTATTTCAAGTAAATATCCCCTCATGTACTAGTATCTGTCGCGATACCATCACTCGTAATATGATCTTAACGTAGCTCACGTAATCGACACACATCTCCTTTACAGATGCAGATTTTCGTGAAAACGCTTACGGGTAAAACAATTACCCTCGAAGTCGAGCCTTCAGATTCGATTGAAAATGTTAAGCAAAAGATTCAAGATAAAGAAGGCATTCCTCCGGACCAGCAACGTTTAATCTTCGCCGGAAAGCAGCTGGAAGATGGAAGAACTCTGTCGGACTACAATATCCAAAAAGGTGAGCTAACGTTCAACATTTCTACGTAAACTCGTACTCCTCGTTTGATCGTTTAACGTGACTAAAACCGCATTATATTTCCCAAACAGAATCGACGTTACATTTGGTTTTACGATTACGTGGCGGTGTCATCGAGCCTACTCTTCGTATGTTGGCCCAGAAGTTCAATTGCGATAAGATGATCTGCCGTAAATGCTACGCTCGTCTTCATCCCAGAGCTACGAACTGTCGTAAGAAGAAATGTGGCCATACGAATAATTTACGCCCGAAGAAGAAGCTTAAATAAACCTATGTTAATCGTCTGTATTCATTTATAATTACCGATAAATGTTTTTTCCCATGTTTCACATGTTCATTATTGATTTCGTGGAAATTTATTTATACTGGTGTTTTTTCGGCCATAATAACGTATTTACGTTTGATTTTCTTGAATCCTTACTCGAAGTAATAGCTTTTTACTGAATAACATTTGCAATTGTGATATGTAATATGGTATTTTATACTTGATTTTACGAATCTTTACTAGCTCAAAGTTGAAGGTTATAACGTTGAACTGATTTATAAGTAATTGTGAGGTTTTAATCACTTCTCGAAATCTACCCATGGTGAATGTTTTCCCGTGTCACATTTTCCTTATTAATAACATGGAAATTATTTTCAAAATTACTGTTTTTTTAATTTTTTTGGTCGTAAAAAGGTATTTACACTTGAAAAAACAGAATTTTTCAAAATCATCGTTCAAAATAATAGCTTTTCATCATTTTTTTATTAAAAATTTCAACACTGAAATTTCAGTTATTTGAAAATTATGCTTTGCAGTAGACTTTATTGTGAAATTGGATCAACTTATACGAGTATTTGTGTTATTATGTTATTATAATTAATATTCAATCACACTAATCAAATAAAAATTGAAAAATCGTTCAAAATTTTTAGTACAGGGAAAAATTGTTTCGAAAAAGGGAATTTTTACCCTCCATTATTTACCTACCCCTACCCTTACACCAATGACGCTGATTGGTTGATTATTGCATCTTTACGTCTCGATCATGCGATCCATGCGAAAATGTGCATCGCATTTTAGTCGTTCATGTTTTTTCGTTTCGGTCTGAGCTTTCGATTGAATAATGTCGTCGCGTTTGTGTTTGATCATATTGTATGTTTGAACGTACATTTTTCGCGTTATGGCGTCCAGTAATATTACCAACTAAGGTATGTATGATCGAGTCAACGTTATTTCGGTTATTCAAGTATTATTTGAATTCAAATATGCTCTGCTTTGTGCCTCGTATAATGTTCGTCAAAACGTGCTCAAAAGTTGGCCGAAGCCATGTCAGTTGAAAATCGTTGTTCGTTGATCGAACCTTAGGCTTGAATATTTTGTTTTTTCATGTTCAAATAGCTGCTGTTTGGGAGAATTTCAACTTTTTGAATAATTGAAATGTGAAAAAACCACAGTATTTGATTTCATTACGCCTTCGACTTCAACTTTCTGACACGAGTTCGGCTGACTTTCGTGCAAGATTTGACCATGCATGAGATATGAACTACGAAGTACGTAGCACATGGCCGATGCAAATTTCAAATTCAATAAGTGTTGATGATTATTGTGGTTAAATTTTCGTTCTGATTCGTGTTCGTGGTGTTCGTATTTTTTTTTTCTAAACTCGAACTACTTTTTTCGAGATTGAATGAATTTTCATGTGCTTGTTCGCGTTGTGTAGTTCCCTAGTTCGATCATATTTCTCACGTAAGTGTCAAGCAATATGCTATATTTTTGGTCCAGTAATGGTAAATCTAAAACTCCTGCGAGTTAGTTTTTGCTCGAAATTTGCGAAAACAGTATACTTAAATCTTTGTTTGTGCTTGCCTAATTGTCGTCCATTTTGATTTTATTTTTCACGTTCGTGCAGTATTTCGCAAATAATCGTTCTCTAATTTCTATTCACGAATTATCGTAAAATCAAAAAGCTTACAAGAAACGACTAGAAAGATGTTCAAATTCGTAGTTAGGCATGTATTGCATGTAGTTGTTGCAGTTGTTCGTGTTTTTTCCCGCGTCGTGTATACCGCGTTACCCCCACCTCGACGCGACCAGTGACGTCGTTCGTTCCGAAGAAGACCCTGTGTTATACGTTTACTCCCTTTCGTTTTCTTTTACTCTTATGATTGTTTATTTTGTATTCTGCGAAGCTGTTCGGTTGTTCTTGTTGTAGTGTCGTGTTAATTTTCTTGTGCTTAATTTTTTTCGTATTGGTTTTATCGTGTTCGAGTGAATTTTTGAATAACGTGTTATTTCGGTGTTCAACGAAGTTTCCAGTTGTGGCTTGATTTTTGATTTCATCTTCGTTGGATCGGTAAATTGATGTATCTTCAGTGCACATTGTTCGATGCTTCGTCCAGTGTTCGGTGTTTTCGTATTGTAATATGAACTTTGGATTAATGCGAATTTTGGGTAAGTCGATCAAGTCGATATTTAATAGAATAGATTAAATGAATGTAGTGACGGTTGTTCAATGTAATCGCTGTGATGAAATCCTTCATGACTACGTTGATATGTACTCGTTTTCGTATACAAAATGACGAAACTTATTATCTATGGTGTCATTTTCGTTCGTGGTTATGAATCCGATATTGAATACCTGGTTACATTTCGTAACTAGTTTGAATAGTTTTTATATTTGACTGTGTTTTATTTTCTAATTGATGATTCAGATTTCAAAATCTTAAATACTGTGTCTGGATTTGTGGGCCGGTTATGATGTCGAATCTGACTACCGATAATTTTATCAATAAAATTTCTTTTGCACCACCGTGTAAAGTAGTGCACCAGTTTGAGTGAAGTTCTCGGTAGGTAGTCAGATCCTAAACCGTAACCGTTGGGGCTTTTCATAATTTAGACTTCGTGAACGAATTACATAATTTTAAGGGCATAGTTCCCATAATTTTTTGCCTGCTATGCGCCTGCCGATTTACATTGGTCTTATGGGAGTTCATTAAATATTAGTTTACGCATAATGAGAGGATTGAAATTGGTTCAAATTTGTAAATCTACAATTGTCAAGATGATATCTGAAAACGTACGTATGGTTTTCTCGTTATGTAGAATATTTTACGAAAAAATTGAATTTGAAAATTGTTGGATTTTTGCGTGAAAAATCCAAGATTTTTCAAACTCAATTTTTTCGTAAAATATTCTACATAACGAGAAAACCATACGTACGTTTTCAGATATCATCTTGACAATTGTAGATTTACAAATTTGAACCAATTTCATTCCTCTCATTATGCGTAAACTAATATTTAATGAACTCCCATAAGACCAATGTAAATCGGCAGGCGCAGAGCAGGCAAAAAATTATGGGAACTATGCCCTTAATTTTGTCAGCGTTGAAGATTGTTTGAGTTTGATATTTCATCGCGAGATTTTCGAGGTAGACCGGCAGGTAGACCGGAGACGCTTTCCCTAACTTCTGATGGTCTTGAATTAAAATTCAGCTGATACCTGGCATTTATTTGTTGGTGGAGGAGAAGGGGAGTCTCTTCCGTGGGCAATAAATCTCAAAGGGGAGAGTCTTGTGACGGTGCTTCAACTTTTTGGAGTAAGGGTACAGATTCGAGTCTGGTGAATTTGTCTCCTTTTGAGACGAAATTCAAATTAAAACAGAAAAATTGGAATTTTCACGATTATTTATGTATATTATAATTATATACAAAATTATAATCATTAAAATTATGAAAATTCAACTTGAATGATCTACATATTTTAAAATAACGTTTTTAATGTTCTCAACCCTGAGTATTACCTACCTTGATTATTCGAACTATAGTTGTATACGATGTAGTTTATTATGACGTGAAATTTTCGCATTTTCATGTTGTTTTTCCGGGTTGAGACCTTGTTTATTTATAAGCTCCTTAAGAAGCTCTTTAATTGATGCTATTAATGCCGAATTGAAATACGTTCTCCGAATTCTGTGAATTTTTCAATAAAAAAACATGATTTTTTTGAACACCCTGTAACGTTCAAAATTCGGGACATCATGAATGAGAATATTGTTTTTGAAAAATCCAATAATTCTATCACTATTCGGTATGAAAACACAAATTTTGATTAAAACTTGACTCCATAATATACGTATTACAAACCTAAGATTAAGATTACAATTTACGAGTCTTTTAGCATCCGCACCTATCGTCGAGTTCTTTAACCAGTCGTCTTCGTCGCACTGCAGATGGTTAATTACTCGTAAACTGCTGCATACCTAATTCCTGTACTCAAGATACACCCACACTGTACTTAATATTATGCATTTTCTTATACACATACTTAACCTATGTATGATCGAAGCTAACTAGCTACCTCACTCTATATTTTTACACTTGGGCAAACGCGCCCGTACATTTTCAAAACCATCAGCGACGGTGGCATTCGCCCTTATTATTTTTACGCCGGTCACTCGATTTTTTTTTTCATTTGCCTTTTTCACATCAGTCTTTCACGGTCCAAACAACGCGGTTATTTTTACACATTTTGAATAATTCATAAGCTGTGTAAACGTTGGTTATATTATAATCGAGTGTGTGTGTATTACAAATACGTATATGTATGATATTCAACAACTACGATACCTTACCTGTACCTACAGGCTATGATATTCTATATATTTGTATGTTTTTATACAATTGATTGTGTGCCTGGGTATAGAAACCACATTCGGGAGTCAAAAATTGATCTTCGAATTGACAATGATTTTGAGCTTTTCAGAAGTAGCATCATGGGGGAACTGCAACTCAGAAGCTAATTTTTGACCCCTAAAGTTGATCTGTATCTGGCTCATTGTGCATTATTTCACATGTCGACTTTTTTTTCAGACGTGATTTTTAAATTTATGATCATACGTGTGTTGGTCTGTATGATACCTCTCCCCCTTCAGTTATGAAATCCCTACCGAAATGTTTAAAATGATAATGAGATATAACAAATGAAAACTTAAACAATACGTAGAATATATTTTTTACGAATTAAATTGAACTTACTATCATGAATGTAACTTGCTCTATGCTCTAGTTTTTTATGATATTAACTTCTAGAGCAGTTCAATGTAATCGCCGATCGTACAAAAAAAATCAAAAAAGTTATCTTGCATCATTTAATGTATATAATTCAGAAAGTTGATAAATCTGTTCAGAACATCGAAAATATGCGTTTTGATGTACATGCATTTTCGTTTGATGTTCGGATACCTGCGTGTCGTATACAATTCGCAACTTTTTCCAATTTCCTTCACCTCTACAATTTTTTTGATCACTTAATTTGAACTCGAAAAGTGATGGTTGAATTTGAAACTTATTAAATATTTTTATTGATGAGACGATGAGACGATTAAAATGAAGAGAAGTGTCAGAATCAGAAAACTTCAAATTTTTTCGGTTTTGTGGTCCAGTCTACCACAAAATGCGATCACTACTTGAAAAACTTATATATATTTACGCATCGCGTCACCACTGTTCTAGAGCTTTCTTTTTGGGATGCTCCAGTGTATATTCATTTGGGAATTTTTTGCTGCACTTCGGACATGAAAGCTTCTTTTTCGCGTGCAATCTCGTGAAATGATTCCCTAAGACCTTGTTTCGTTGGAAACAAAGCAGGAAAGTTTTAATCAGACAGAAAAATTTCACTAAAACCAAACAGTGAAAATAATTGCTAGAAAATCGATGAAAGTTGACTAAAAATTTGGTGAACAATCTAAAATTTGCTGAAAAATCAGTAAAAATCCGCTGAAAATTAACGAATTTCATTGATTTTTCCTGTGCTGCAATTACGACTTTTTTCACTGATTCAAAAAGGTGAAAGAAAAATGTCATATGAGTGAAGATTTATACACGATTTTTTTTTCAAAAATTCAACTATTCTGAAATAGTGAAAAGTCACAGGAAAAAAGTCATAATTTCAGCGAAAAAAATGTCGGAAAATCAGTGAAAATTCACTAAAAAATTAAAAAGTATCTAAAATTTTCAAAAATTCTCTGAAAATGAAAGAATTTTATTATATTGATGAACACTGATGAAGAAAATCGACGAAAAATCACTGATTATCGTTAAAATTCATTTCACCTATTTAAAAAGGAAGAATTTTTCCAAATTATACTCGATTCTTATTTTTATGGAGTGAGTTTCCATTCGATAAAAGGTAGAAAATTTGAAAAACTCGCACCCTATCCACCTACATTTCTACCACCTCCATTCTTTCCCTTCACCCCTGCAACAAAGTATAAAAGAACCACTGCATAAATATCCTCTGCTCGTTAGCTCGGCGAAATATTTCGCCCAAGAAACGACAACTGATTAAATTTCTTGCTCGAATTGTTCGCTTCGAACGCGTGAAATCGTTCTAAATTAAGCGTTACCTATGTTAATTAACGCGTAAGAAATTAACTCTTGTTTCCTCGCAGTCGCCTTCGATGATGAATGCGTCTCTGTTAACCCTTCCCGTGTTCTTTGTCCGTTATCGTCATCAAATCTATGGTAGAGGTATCGAAAACTACGACTCGAGCCTAAAATGCAAGATTCCAGTTTCTCATGGTATCTGGTTGCTATCCGACGTTCAATCAGTCATCTTTATTTAACTAGGCGAGCTATGCCGGGTTCGTGGAATGATGAGTGGCTCAAATTTGTTGCGTGTTTTTTTTTTTACTGGCCATCGCGCTAGAAGTGTTCAGTCGACTTACGCCTACGCGAAGGTAGTAAAATTCGGAATGTATGTTCTGAGAATAAAAACTCGATTTTCTGAAATAGAAAAAAAATTTATTGATTGGTAACTTACTAAAATAATATATATCTACTACCTGAAATAAAGTCTTTGTGTATTTTAAATTTGGGATTAGACCTGAAAGAATGATGAACGTTTGTGTACTCCTGTACAAATATTTTTAATGAATTTTGCGGAGAGTTACAAATAATATTTTAGAAAATGAGTGAAATCGTGCTAAGGTTTTCAACCTAACAATGAAATTAAAGGGACTTGGTACAGTAATAGCGAGTTGATTAAAAAAATTCTTTTTTTTTTTTAATTATTCCGCTTCAGATATTACCTAGCCCTTTTAATTTTGAGGGTAGGTAGGTGTAAAATCATGAAAAATTTTTGGGTTTGGCTGGAGTGGTATTCATTGAGCTTCCATAATTTTTTTCAATTTTTTAGTTCAGTGTTCAGAGCATCTTCAATTTTGAAATTGAGCCAAAAATGATTGAAATGAGCTAAGTTATTGACGTAATATTCATTCCTATAATTGAAAAATAAGCTTGAATATGAATTTGCTCGATAGGACATTTTACACATTGTCCTTTGCAGATGCCAATTCAACATTTTTTCTCACTGGTGTAGAATTATACACAAATGTGGTATACTTGCATATTATATGGGCATCACGTTAACCAACTACTCACGTAGATACCCTGTATGTCGACGTCTTATGGAAATTATTGACATAGTCGTCGATAACGACCCACACAGTTGGATAAAGCAGCTGATGTGCGAGTATATTAACTGTTATGCTAAATTCATCTATAATGAAACATCAGCGAACCGGTTTGATGCGTTGCTAATATAATTATTACCAACTGTTTAAGTGTTTATATACTTAATCAATTAGAATAAAAGTAAGAGCTGAAATTGCATAATATGTTGAATAAGTCTTAACCTTGATATGAGAAAAAAACACCGAATGTTTCATTTTGTGGACAGATTGTGGATAAATAGCTCAAGTCCAGTTTCCGACAATAATTTAATCAATCTTTAATCATGAACTAAAAGTTATAAAATATGAACAAATGAAGAAAGAAAATTGCTCACTTATTCATAAATTTGCAAAATATTATAATATTCTGTTGATTTTATAAAATATTTTTACCACCAGCGTTGGTTTTTGGGGGTGGATTGGAACCCCACCCCAATGTGCAAAAATAAGGTGTTAAGGGCATAGTTCCCATAATTTTTTGCCTGCTCTGCGCCTGCCGATTTACATTGGTCTTATGGGAGTTCATTAAATATTAGTTTACGCATAATGAGAGGAATGAAATTGGTTCAAATTTGTAAATCTACAATTGTCAAGATGATATCTGAAAACGTACGTATGGTTTTCTCGTTATGTAGAATATTTTACGAAAAAATTGAGTTTGAAAAATCTTGGATTTTTCACGCAAAAATCCAACAATTTTCAAATTCAATTTTTTCGTAAAATATTCTACATAACGAGAAAACCATACGTACGTTTTCAGATATCATCTTGACAATTGTAGATTTACAAATTTGAACCAATTTCAATCCTCTCATTATGCGTAAACTAATATTTAATGAACTCCCATAAGACCAATGTAAATCGGCAGGCGCATAGCAGGCAAAAAATTATGGGAACTATGCCCTTAATGATTCTAATTATGATTCGAAGATATTGTTTTCTAAGATGGTTAATATTTTCTTAAATTTCCCTTTCACTTGCTCATCGACATAAGGATAACTTTTTGAAAAGAAATAGAATCCGAAAGGATGAATGAAAAAGATGCTATGATTATGAAACATGTTGTGGTCTAAAAGATCTTAATTTCATATCAATTCGTATTGTCACATATTTTTATGTTTCAATTCATTTATGATGAATTGACGATCCATTGACGATCTACCAATACTGAAATTGGAGCAATATCAGAATGAAAATGATTTTTTTCATGTCATTACTTTTATTTCATTATTAGAATTCGGAATACTACTTCCAAAAGGAAGTTATTTCAAAGAAGACACAGAGTGATCTAGAAAAGTGTCAACAAATATTTTTAAAATATCAGTTACTTTGGAACTCTTTCCTGCCTACTCTTAATATTTGAAATAAATCAATGAATTGAGAAAAAAATTAGAATGTCTGCCATCGGGAAGAGATGTATTAATACACATAACATATTTCCGAAATTAATTAAATTCTATGTGATGTGTTCAATTTCCAAACAAATGAATTATTCCCTATTCATATTGTGTAATGTCTGTCAATAGAAATATACATTAATGAAGTCTTACCAGATTGCTTCTGGATACTGATTTTTCGGTTAAAAATCATCGATTCCTCAATAAATTCTCGATTTTTCAGAAAAAAATTGATGATTTTTAATTGAAAGATCCGTGAAAAATTACTAATTGGAAATTTGACCCCTTCCCATTTTTTCCTCAAATTCTCAGTCCCTCCTTTAATTAATTTTTGGGCGTACCGATGCATTCGACGCAATTTCCTTCTTTTTGAAATATATATCTCTGACGCCAGGCAATTCCATAAACCTGGAAAAGCCAAGGAATTTTGGAAATATTTACGCCTGAGCCAGGAATTTTTTCGAAATATCGTTTTATGTAGATAATTTTGTTTTTGAAGATTACCAATTTTAATCTTTCTTTTCGCTTTGCTCTAATGCTTTATATGAAGTATGAAGCCTAAAATTTATATAAACAATGTAAAAGGTGGTTTTCTCTTGTTATCTCTGCGGGGTTGAGGAGAAAACGTGTTAGAAAAAGTGGAATACTCAAGTAATATATATGAACCTCTCTTCCTTCGAAGAATGTTTGAATTTATTGAAATAGAAAAAAGTCAACCCTTCCCCCATTTCATCGGATGTCGGTTAAAATAAAGAATTTCATGATATGAAATGAGTCGGATGGAAACCTTGGAAGAGTTGAGAAATATCTACTATTTTTGAAAAATAGTTCTAATTATAACTTGAAATATATTTAATATTTCTTTAGAGTTCTCTACGTACCTACACCTAGTACCTGCTATCTATACTTACCAATTATATTCAACTATCCCTTTTAATTTCTGTTCATCTTTTATTATTTGTGAACGGATGTAGAAAATTTGTTTTTACGTTGACACTAATTTTTTTTTAAAGTAGAATCTAGAAAAAAACCTCTCGAAAACCAATTTTCGACACCTACAGGTTTTTTCTATATCCAGGTTTACATATTGATAAACGTTTTCTTACAATTTAACCAGAATTATTTTGATTATGTGAGTGGAAAATTGTCCCAAGGTCCTGCAAGAATACCGCAAAAGTCTCGCAAGAGTCCTAAATTTCGATTCAGAAATTTTTAAAGACAGCTTACCTGTGGTTTTTTTTGAAAAAATTTCACAATTTTTTTTGTTCCGATTCTTGAACTGGTAAATTTCCCCAAAGTCCGCAAACCGTCGCGTCGACGGCGTCGCGTTACATTACGCTATGCAAACTTCTCGAATTCAAGAGTCGAAACGAGATGAGAGGAAAATGCACACAAAGGAACGCTATACGAGTAGTAGAACGAGACGAAGTCGTTGGTAGGGTAGCGAAGCGCGGGGGCGGATAAAAGGTCGCGTATTACTGCAGCGAAAATTGTACCGAAGAGTCGACCGAGTGGGGAGGCGAAGCGGTAGGTTGAGAAAACACCAAAGTAAGCAACACAAAGTGAAAACGTGAACTATAATTGCGCCAGAAAAATAAAAAAAGGGAAGAGGAAAAAAAAGTCAAAACGACGAGAGCGTTGTATGTACTGTAAACAATGTTGACAAAATCTAGAGAAAATGAAAAGAACGGAGTGAAACGGTGATGAGGGGTGAGGGGGAGGTTATGGTAGTACGTCGGTACGCTTTAGGTACCCGAAAACTCGATATTATTTAAATTGAAAGCGAACCGGGGACGAGGGAGGGATTTACTCGGCGTAGACCAGAAAAAGAAAGAGAGAAATTACGACGGACGACGACTTTTTTCTGGCAAAGAAAAGTTTTTCGTAAAACCGAGTTAAAGTTGTAAAAGTTGAATAAAAAACGAGTAATACTTTTAGGCGTGTACTGTGTACGCAGCGTGTACATCTACCGTCGAATTATGTACAGTCACAAGGCCCCGGGTACGTGAAAGTTTTATACATTTCCCTCCGTCGTGCCCTGTGTCCCTTGTCGCCGTAAGTTTCGGTTTGTTCGTCTTTTGGCTTTTGCGTATTCTATGTTCTGTTCTGTTGTTCTGGATTTCCTGGTGCTTTCTGGTATTCGATTTGTAATCTGTGTGGAAGTTGGACTTGGTGCTGCGAGCTGCGTATACGAATTGAATTGATTATTCAACGTAGTTGTGGGAAGAAAAAAAATGAAAATATGAGAGATTTGAATGTATGGGGGCTAAAAGTGAAAAATTACTTACTAAGAATATCCTGGGTACCTAATAGGTCAATCAGATTCAGATATTCTTATTTTCATCCATTTCTAATTCCTCCCTTCTGAATTTATCTACCGACGCGACGCTGAAAAGAATTAAATTACAAAAATTGATTAATTTAATCCTAAAATTCAAAAATTATTAAATTTTATTCTAAAAATGATGAATTTTAACAGAAAAAAATGATGAGTTTAATTCTCCTCCCTCCCCCCCTCCAAAAAAATTATCCGTAAGAATGATTACGGGTCATCCCCATTCGCAAAATTGTCAAAATTTATTCTAAAAAATATACGAGGGGTGTTCAATTCGGACTAATTTTTTTCTCGCGTTGGCAACACTGAAAATAAGAAAACTATGATACCGTTGTAAAGATCAACTCTGTACAGGTATACAGGGTGTCCCACACAAAAAAAATGAAAAATTGAAAAACAGAAACGACAAAAAAATGTAACAAAATAGTCTCGTTTGGAATTCGAAGGGGTCATATTTTTAAACTAAAATAAGTTTTTCAACGTTGTTATATTTTGGTATAACTTTTTGAGAACTGGAATGAAGCTGTGTTGTGTGACGAAATTACATATTTTGTGAAAATGGAAAAGCTACAGACACGTTTGTCGATGTTACGTTGGAATTTCTTGATTGAGATTTTGGTAACTGAGCAATGGTAGAGGTTTACTTGGTAATCGACATGATGCCTTGATGGTTGTAATTTGGCAGGTTTTGCCTACTTTTTTATTTGGAGGAGCTACTGGCAAATGATGACCAGTTGACTTTTTCAAAGTGTAACATGTGCATAAAGTTGAAAATGCATTTTATATGGTATTTTTTAAGAACCAATCACTGGAATTGAATTTTTCCACTGGGGCAACGATTGCTCTGGTTTTTGTTGAGCAAGAACTTCAGAGAAAGATCTGATCAATTGCTGTAAGAGCTTTTGTATCAATTTCTCGTCAAATGGTGTGTGATTTGAAGTCGATACATCGTCACACATCGTGCTACCTGAGTCATTTCTCACTGTGAAATAATCTGTGAATCCATATTGATTATGGAGTTCCTTTTTTGCTAAAATTTATCCAAAAATATCGCCTCTTCGAATTTTTCAAACAGACACTGATGGCACGTTTCAAGGGACACCCTGTATATTCTTGATAAAATACTCCCAGACAATGGAAATCTATTTTCCCCCGATAAAATGAAAAAAGAAAGGCGGTGCGGCAATACCACCCTCTGGAGAGATTAGCTGGCCAGATACCAGATAAATACGTGTACGTACATTTTTATACTGATTTCGAACCGTTCTCGTAAGTTACATTCGATAATTAACCGCCTCTTTCTTTGGGTTTTGATCGAAAGCATGGCTGGTGAAAAAGGGTCCCCGGCTATTTCGGTACGTACTGGCTTTGCCCGCTGACCCGGCTTGCGTCGTCGTCGCGCTCATCAATATGGGAATTATTCTCGAGGCGCGATAGATAGATATTACTATTCAGCGAAGCGAACGCTCGCTCGGTGAAAGGCTATTCATTTTCGCTAGCTCGACGACAGAGAACGAAGAAGGGGGTTGGTTCGCGAACGCGTTTTCTTCGCACAAATGGTTTACATAAAGAAACAAATTTCAAGTCAAGCCGAGCCCAGCCGCAGCACCAGCTTCGTCCACCCACCTCCCGAAAAAACATCCTTTCGAATTACGTAAACGTGAGATTTTTACCGATGAGGGGGTTCGAGTCGGCGGCCGACGAGCGACATTTTTCTAAACGTAGAGGTCGACTTGATTCTTTTGGCTGGTGTTTTTCGTGGTGCAAGACGAAAATGGGAAGGTTGGTTTGATTCTGATGAGGAGGTGGTGGGG
Source organism: Pseudococcus jackbeardsleyi (assembly GCA_038380155.1). NCBI lineage: Eukaryota > Metazoa > Arthropoda > Insecta > Hemiptera > Pseudococcidae > Pseudococcus > Pseudococcus jackbeardsleyi. The sequence continues at coordinate 58,740,435 of CM076238.1, read as the reverse complement.
ATGGTTGATTTTGCATTGGAAAAGAATAATTGTCTTACCAATTGCTTGAGCATCTTAAGGCTTGGTTTCTTGATTTCTCTTTTTGGTTGTGAATTTTTCTCAAATCGAAAATTTAAAAATATCGAGTTTCTTTTTTGGACTCTGAATATGTATTTCAAGGGCCTCAAAAGAAATGTGATGCTTTGAGCGATAAGGGACCTTGAGGTGAAACAAAAATTTAACATAAAATTTGCTTAATTTGCCTCGGGAATATTTTTTCTATGATAGCGAATCATGCCAACTCCGACATTCGTTTTTTTCTCACCATAAGGTCCCTCACGCTTTCAAGCTCTTTTCAGTGGTGGACGATAAAATGGGAAAAAATTTCAATTTTTGGAATTTTTATTGATTTAGATTGATGCTTATGTAGAAGATTTTGAAATATTTCGAAGAAGCTACCCTATTTCTGCTTCAATTTCCCATGATTCTAAAGTTGGATAATTACTTAAAAGTTGCTAAATGCTGTATTTTGAGATACACTCGTGACAAAACATTCCCACCTCCAAATAAAAAAATTACCTAGGGTATCGCTGCTTGAAAACATGGTTTGCAGATATTATTTTCGTCTTCTTTTGCATTTCTCAGATCGAATCTGATCTACCATTGAAATTATTTTGGAGCATTTCTGCGAATCTGGTAAAAAATTTAAAAGATCTTCGTTATTCCGTTTATTTTTTCCCCCACTAGAAAATTCGAGAGAATCAAAAGTGTAAATAAAAAGTAGAATTTGGAAGAAATTTACTTACAAGTGCATGTAATCATTTTGATATCGGAATGACCATTTTCCAAATATTAGTACTGGTTTTTCAACTGTATTGTGCATGAATTTTTGCAAAGTCGACGCGACGGTTTGGATCAGTTTTGTTTTCTCCAAAACGAGCTTTTTTTTTGTACTCATAACTTTGAGAAACGATGTTATATCGTTTGTATACTAAATTTAATTATGTTCGTCGCCTCGGCGTCTGCTGCGCGTCTTCTCGTTCGTTCGATCCTGCTGGCGAAAGGAGAGAATTTTCAGCATTGATTGGTAAAATTTAATAAGTCGAGACTGACGGTACTCGTTGCATTTCCTTCCTTCCATACCCACTCTCCCAGTGTCAGAATAACGCTAAAGCGTATACGTATGAATATTTTACGTTTAATATTTAATTGCGAGTCGATATTTCCTCTAATGAATATCCCTCTCCTCGCTTAGTAACGGTTGGAAAAACATACATTAAATGGTATGGTATAGTTTTATAATAACTTACCCGTTAACACGTTGATTTTAATTAAATTGGGGGTTTTATTATTCGTATGGTACGAGTAATGTTTACGATAGTTATAAGAGTAGGAGAGGGAAGGGAAAATATAATCGAGGAAAGAATTGAGCCGCGGGAGGTGTAACCGAATAGAAAAAGAATTGATTTTGAAAAAATTTTCCAAGCGTGTAGCTTGAAAGAAATTAGAGATTTTTCTGGAGAAAGAAGGGTTGAAGATTGGTCTAGACTTCTGAAGATTTTTTTTGATCTTTTTCTTGTGGAATTTTGAGTGGCAGGATGGAATTGTTAGTACAATTTACTAGCTTCATTATCAGACAACTCCTGAAAAAAAAAATCGATGAATTGATGTAATGAACTTTTTTTCGGACTTGTCAATTTTTATTTTTACAAGAGAGATTCCAACTCGAAGTGAAATTTTGAGTGCCAGCAAAAGAAAAATACGTCGTGAGAAAATCCAATATTCGAAATTTCAAGTACTAAAGTTCATTTCTCGAATTTTGACGAATTTTTGAAATTCCAAATTTACCTCTTATACTTATAGGTCGCCAAAATGAGTAATCCACGATTAAAGGTGGTGGAAGTATAGACCATTTTATTAGCATTTTTTCGTCGCTGGAAAATTTCAAAAAATCTGTAAGAAGTAGTGATTTTTGAAAGAAAATATTGTGAGACATTATGCATTAAAATTTTTTTTTGCACAATTCCGTCACGCAAAAAATCACCAATTTTTGAAGAGTTAGTCTGGAAAATTCAGGGAAAATTATTTCTGATATTTGGTGGACCCCTGAAATGTTTTCATTGATCTATTAATGTGCTGCAATTTTGACTGATTCCTAATGATTTTTTCATCATTTTCACTGATTTGTAAAATATGCATGGTGTCCAACTGTCCATTCTCTGAAAAACCGGGAAAAGTCAGAAAAAAGTCGGAAAATTTTTAAATTTTCGGCATTTCCCCAGGAATTTTTTTTGAAAATTCAGTAGAATAAATTGTCTGAAGTTTCTGGCTCTTTCATCAAAAAATTTTTCCCTAACTTCGCTCGAGCTGTTATTTCTTCTTATTTTAATATACATCATTATTTGTTGATCATAAGTTCATAATGTAAAAATATTGTATTTCTGTCTATTGAATTATCAAGTTTTTATAAAAATTTTCCTTGCTGTCCTCGGGGTTAATTTACTCTCTTTCCACTCAGATTTTTTAAACACATATTTTTTGATAAAATTTGGTGAGAAAGTAGTGCTATGATGCCCCACCTTCTCCATCTCCATCCTTCAAGAATAACATATTTAAAAGGTCTTGAAAATTTTGAGAGAATGGCCTGGAAAACCTGGAAAAGTCAGGGGAAATCATTTTTGAGTTTGAATGGACACCCTGAAATGAGAAAATTTTGTTCCACTAAATTTTGGCTGTTTTCAACGCTTAAGATGAGTAACTTTCAATACTTCAAGTTATACTTACGTACTCGTATGTATATTTAGTATATAGTTGATAGTCCTGCGGAGTTGTTGCCCTCGTAATAGCGTGCTATAGGCGAGAATGCACCCGCACGGCGTACGCGCGTTGACTACTGCAAATTTACATATGAGTGTGTATGTATAAATTGAAAATCTGCAGTGTTGGCCTGCAGGTGAATGAATGAGAGATTCCCAGAAGTGTTGTTAAATTGGATGTTTTAGCAAAATTTTTAAAAAAGTGTTGGACTTTGGAATGTCAAAAAATTTGCACTTGAAATGGTGTTGAAAAAATTCAATCGGTACCATAACTTCACTTTTTGCAACACTTCAGTTTGAGATAACTAACATCAAAAATACTTCACATTACACAGGTGTAGTACTTGATAGTCCTGCGGAGCGGCTGCCCTCGTAATAGCGTGCTATAGGCGGGAATGCACCCGTACGGCGTGCGCGTATTGACTACTTCATCAGTGTGTAATTACAAGTAAATTGGAAATCTCTCATTCAAATATGTAGCGTTGACCTGTAGGTGTCTGTTGTTCTTTAGGTCCTGTCCAATGATGAGAAAATTATAAAGGTTGTGTGAAATTTTCATTTTCTCGATCCAATAGACACCAGTGTGTGAAGCGACGAAATTTCAACTTTTGAAGGTATTCTTTTGCAAAAATTTTCGCTCGAGCTCATCACATTTTTTAAATATTATCAAAATAGTTGATATTTCAATTTTCATCCATCTATTATTTACTCGACGAAGCCGAAAAATGAGACTTTCGTGAAATATAATAATTTGAGATACGAGTGGTTTTTCTGGAGGGAGGGGGTTGTATTAAATAGTGAAGAAATGATTTAATTTCGAGACTGGAAATATTCAAACTTTTGGCCTTACGATTTGGTCGACACCACTTTTTCCTTTGTATTTGTAATTTTTTCTGTTACGCATCAATTTAGGGGTCTCAAGTTTTTGTACCGAGATAGGAGGGCGATGGGAGGCGACAAAGATTTTCAGAATTGAATTCTAAGTCGTTTTTGTTGCTGGAGAAGGATGTACCAAAAAAAATCTGTAAAAAGTAATGCTTTTTGGAAATGAATATTGTTGGACATTATGCATTTTAAATCTCTTTTTTTACACAATTTCTTCGCGTAAAGAACCTGTCTCATTCTTTTCTTTAGTAATAACATACTTGAATGATAGATCTGGAAAATTTCGAAAAATTGGTCTGGAAAACCTTGAAAAGTCAGGGAAAATCATTTTTGGAGATGCAGTGGGCACCCTGTACAAAATCACCATTTTGGTTTATGATTTCAGGATTTTAGAATATTGAATATATCCCTTCTGCACTTATTCTGAAATTTTAGAAGTATTCAAAAATTCTAAAAAATTTAACATGGTATGAGTAAAATGGTCTTTGAAGACAGATGATCTGTCCTAAATTTAAAAAAAAAAAACTTAGAGAATACCTTACTAATGCCTTCACTTCTCGATTCCATCGCCTTGCTGTATATTTTTCTATGGGGTCTTGGGTCAAATTCTGATCTCTGAGGTCCCTCTAACTCCCGAAGTTGATTATTTCCTGCAAGAGTACTTTCTGTAGATCCCTTCAGAGGAGCTGAGTCAGTGCAAAAATGGTTTTAAAAAATCAATGATGCATTTCTATTGAAATAATAATATAATTCATAATGTGATTTTGGATCCTCCTCAAACAATGTTTTTCCCCCATTTTTCTGGCTACTTTTCCTTTTTTGTATTCAGTTTCTTTTCTCTCTCGTTACCTTTCATAATAGTTGTTTGATGTTTTTTTTTCTTTCGCTCAATCTGACATTATTTAGAGAAACTAAGTATAAAACGAAAAAAAAAGAAAACAAAAAAGCGCACAAAAAAAATACAACAGGAACAACGACGACTACTACGCCGAGTAAAAAAGTATACGTACACTTTGGTAAGAGCGAAGAAAACGAGTGAAAATATTTTCTTTTATGTGTCAAAAGTTTTCATCTGTATACTAAAGTTTCGTTATACTATACGTATACTATATACATATTTTCTTCTCTCCTTTTTTTTAAATGCGAATTTTCAACTTTGAACTTTTATTCAATCGTTTTCTGTGTTTGGCTGCGCTGTAAAATTTACTACCGAAAAGTTTTACACTTTTGTCAAACAACAACGTTTTGTATAAATAAAATAAAACGGCAATTTGAACTCGGGATATGGGTTTTGAATAATATCGTCCCGATTGGCGGCGATGAAAAAAGGCTTGGTAATTTGTCGAAGGGATACGAGTAATTTTTCGCTGTTCGGAGGCGAATTTATGGCAGCAGGAGGAGTTTGTGGAATGGCTAAGCAGGTTGAAGAAATTAGGTGGTGTTTGGATTGAGGAGCTGTGGGATGTTTTAAAATTCCAATTTTGATGTAGTCAAGATGGATTGGTGATTTTTCTGGCATAGATTTCATTGTTTTCGATGTGATTTTGATCAACAATTTGACGGGACAAAAAACCGTAATGTGTACCTGTACTTGGGTGTAAATACGATGTACTAAAGTTGAAATTAGATTGCAAAATTTCAACAGTCGACTTGATTTTAATTGGAATCAGTATTCAAGACTGATACTACAGTTCATTTTGATTACAATCAACAACTGAGACTCATTCCTTGTCCTCTATTTATCATTTTCATCTCTATTACTATCAAATTTTCAAATTCCTCTGCATGGTGGCAGCCAAATTTCGCAAAGAAAAGGAGGATACCAATCCAACCGTTGCAACGATTCGTTGAACAACCGACTCGCAGCAATTCGCTCCGATCGTCAAATCAGATCTCCCAGTCCAAGCTACGTCCTCATCCGCAGTTCGGCGCAGCTCTCTGTCCGAACCAATGACCCCGTGGAAATGATATCGCTGACCTCGGCACTGTTATCGTTGCGCGCCTTCCTATGATAACGTAAACGCGTAACCACTATCCAGCGTCTTCCCCGCTACTTCGTCCTCTTCCTTGGACGCCATCGACGCTCCGTTGCATCGTTTCTTCTTCTACCTTTACTTCGCGAGCCGAAGCCGCAATAGGTCGTCGTAACCGCGGCCACGAGTGCACGATGCGTTATTCAATGAAACCTGTTTCCAGTCGTGTAGTTTTTTCTTTCGGTGTTTTTGCCCTCTTCGTCTTCGCCGATTGTACATATTTTCTATTCGGTATGGCTATGGGTCCCTGTGTGTGTAGTTGCAGGAAAGTGTGTGCGGTTAGTTCTTTTTTTGGGAGGAATTTTTCGACGAGATTTATTACGTTATGGTTTGAAAGAGTGTTTCGTAATAGTTTTATGTGGCGTTGCGAGAGTATCTGCGTAGAATCTGTGCTCGAGCAGCGAAAGTGTTACGAGTTTTGTTTGTTGGATGCTCGGAAAATGAGATTGGAGATTTTTTCGGGTGTTTTTATATATTTACCAGTGAAATTATTAAATTTCATGCTTTGAATTTGTAACTGTCAAATTTTTGTGACTTTTTGCGCTTTTTTGAGTTTTCAGTTGGATAAGTGAATTTTACTGAAAATCAGTGATTTTATCCTAATTGTCAGCAAAGAACTATTTTAATAATTCAGGAAGATGAAATTTTACCAAAAATTGTTTGATTCAGAGAGTATGAGGAAATATTTTGGTTTGATGTAGATGCGATGCTGAAAAAATAAGGTTACTTGCTGTTTTTTTTCACGGTGCGGGTACATTTTCACCATTGAATTTGTGGCCTCTTTTCGACCTCTGGAGGGTTGAGAAGTTACAGATCCCAAATGATCGATTTCGTAATTTTTACCAAATCAAAATTAATCATTCAAACACCTCAAAGTTTCGCAAAAAAAATTGTCGATCCAGAGTGATTCGATAAAATTTTTCAAAACACAGCAACCAACGTATCGGTCTGAAAAAAATCCAGCGTAATCAATTAGCAAATTATCTACGTTTCAACACTTTTTTACAAACATGCCATCGTCAGCGTGTAAGCGAATAAATAAAAGAAGCTTTTTTTAGCCGGAACGTTATTTTTACGCGTAAATAGGTCTTTTTGAACTGCTACGAGTGAAAATCCCCCCGCAGCGTCGCCAATGGTTGATTAATGAACGGATTTTTTGTATTTTTTGTATTGCGAACGTTTTGGTAATTAACGCGAGGTGAATGTAAATGAAATACCGGAGCTGATTCGTGGTAACCTGTTTTAGGGGAAGGAAATTTGACTTTGAGATGGGTGAATACTTGAACAGACGTATTGGGTGATCGTGCGAATGCTGATGGATGAATTGATTAAAAATATTGGAACGATGGAATGGGTAGAATTAATCATCACTTGTGGACTTGCGCTCTTCAGCGATTTTACAAGGAAATGAACAGCTACAAAATTTTTACAACCTAGTTATGCACTCGTGTAACTTATCAAATTGGGGTGAATTTTTGCAAGAAATCCGAAAATTGTTGCAAAATTTTGATTTTGACCCTTCACAAAAATTTCAAGTAGTAAAATTTGGTCAATTTTTGAACAATTTAAAAAAATTATAGTGTTACCAATCAAAATGGGTTAAAATTTTTGGGGATCAATCGAAAATACTGATAAATTTTGAATTTGATGACTTCCAAAAATTTTTAGAGGTTAAATTTGGTAAATTTTTCAGTTAATTTGAAAACCCATCGTATCACCTATCAAAATGGGGTAAGATTTTGTGAGAAAACCGAAAATACTGATAAATTTTGAATTTGACCCCTTCCAAAAATTATACCCCCAAACCTTTTGTGAAAAAGTCAAAATCAAAATTTGTCAGAATCTTCAGGTTTCTCGCAAAACTCTTATAACCCCATTTTGATGTGTAATACGATGGGTTTCCAAATTGACTGAAAAATTTATCAAATTTCATCCCTAAAAATTTTTGGAAGCGGCCAAAATCCAAATTCATCAGTATTTTTGGTTTTTCCACAAAATTTTACTTGAAAAAATAGAGGTTAGGCTCCAGCCCCCTATTACATTCAATTTACACAAGAAATTTGATTTTTTTTTTTACTTCAATTTATATGGTGTTTTTTTTACTAGAAAGACAAAAAAAAATGAGAAAAACGGAAGATTTTTAAAATAATTTTACTAAAAAAAAGGAAAAAAATTCAAATTTTTCCGATTTTAAACATTTTTTTAAAAGAATTGGTGATAAGAAGGTTCTATTTTGTGTAAATTCAAAGAAAGAACCAGATTCTGTGGGCATCATGATAATACCAACTCATTTTGATTCTCATATATATGTTACGCCTAATCGATGTAATTGCCTAATTCATGAAATAGGCAAGAAAATTGCCCAATGCATGAAATAGGCAATCCGTTGCCGATTTCATGCATTAGGCAAAATTATTGCCTATTTCATGAATTAATCAACGAATTTGAAGAAAATTTCATGATTTAGGCAACGTTGATTTCTAGTGTAAGGGAAAGATCCTATGCACTCCACAATGGGAAAGGATGGCCTATCCAAAGGGAGCACATAGGTCTGTCGATCTTGCCGCTTGCCAAGTATTTATCTCCGGTAACAGGCTCCGGGTGCCGAAGATTAAGTCATAAACACGATAAAATGGCTAACACATTTCACTTGTTCAAAAGTATATTCTCTACATCAAAGTAGGCAAATAATACAGTTACTTTAACACATTGGTTAGCTAGTTAGGTAACATGGAGTACTCTCAATGTACTACTCCGAGTATCATCAATGTACTGACGACTTGGTACGTGGGTTTTAGCCACGTACCTGACGCTCTTCTGGCGTCCCAGTGCTACCACCTGGGGGAGTGAGATATTCCCACCGCGACATCTGCCCCTTCATACTTCTCGGTGGACAGCCGAAGCTACCCACAGAAAAGAGTGAAAGAACAAACCTACTCGCGGGTGAAAATATCACACACCACCCAAGGGTATCCACTGCCCCCACACTTTTGAGTGGTAGCAGACTGCTGACTGCCTTTGAGATCTTTTGTCTCGTAGTCGTGGTACATTTTGAATAATAAAAATATTAAGATTAAACTTAAAAATTAAGAACCTGTAACAGAACAAACACAAACAACAACAAAATAAAAAGAAAAAAAATGCACGGCAAAGAGAAATATTACAAAATGATCAAAAGATCGAATAAATAAATAAGGTAATCTATCTTATATTTATTTACAACATTTAAAAAAGAAAAAACACTTTTATTTAAAAATGAAAGTTTAAAAGGTCTAAAATTATTCTTAATTTTACAATTGTAGATATTCCAATATCCGTGACATATCATTTGTTGTGAACGAATACCAGAGGGGGCCCAGCCCGACCTCTTCGACCAAACGATGAGCAGCGCTGTTCTCAAAAGACAAAGACTTTAGTAAAAAAGCACTATCTGGTGCTAAGTGTTACGGTTAGTAAGCGTAAATAAAATAATTGAAACATGAATATTTAATCATGTATTATTCTTACGTGTTTCAGGTCCCATGGTCACTGGAATCAATAGTACATCGTCAGCCGGTGAATCCATCTTGAAGCTGCTGACGTTCTTCAAGTACGTATTGATTTTTCAAGCGATCACTGAACTTTTGTTCATTTATTTGAAAATTAATCGTTTGTTTAATTTTCATTTGTTTCAGCAATTTTTAGCTGCTGGTGTGGTTTTTCAAAACAGTATAGACTCGAATTTGAATATCACTTCTGGATATTTATTTTCAAAAAATCACCAAGTACGTACGTTTATTTCAAAAGAATTTTTTCTTTTGTACAGGTATTCAAAAAACTAAAATGTTCGACGTCTATCTTTTTTCAGATACCAAACCGTTGATGCTGTACTCATGTATCAAATTTTTCGCTACAATCGACACAATTTGACAAATTGGCCGAATGCATGAGAAATTGATACATTTTTACAATTTCCATTTGGCTGCTCGAAATATTTAACCGAAGTCGCATATTGTACAAGCCAACTGGTAAAAGTGAGTATAAATTCATCTAGGTTCAAACATACCTAGTCGAACGTAAATAAATATGACCTGTAATTAAAATCATTTGTTTTAATTTTATTTTCAGGTATGTAAATTCATCTGTTTACACACTGAGTACGTATTTGAATCTTTTGATTTTCAATTACGATTTTTCGTAATTGTGGTGATTTTTAATTGAATTTTCTAATTCAATTTTTGTTTTTTAGGTTGGAAAAATTTCACAGATATTCACAGAAACAATAGCCGTACAAAACCATCTGCGGCAATCACATGATCTGGCGGGGACGTAGTGCGTACCAAACACTATCCTAATTAAAGGACAAGCGAGCCCCATCCAGTGCTCAGTGGCCGTTGTTAAGACGTACTATGAACCTGGAGTACTGGAAAAATTCCAAAATTAGTTGTATTTCATTTGTAAATACTTTTGAAATTTTATTAATTGCTTTTGAATTAATTTCGAGTCGTATTCTGTTTTTTCTGTTTTCAGATTTGGAAAACAGCATTATAGGATTGTATCCTTTTTATATTAACGTTGTTTTTAAACGTTTTATATGTTTATTTTATTACTCAGTTTTATGAGTAAATTATCTGTGATATTACAACGTGTTCTAGTCATAATTCACTTTGTTTTCATATTTACCAACACCAGATGTTTAATTCGTCGTTTCTTCTGTTCATAGATCGAATACTTACGTGATGCTTGATTCTTGATGAGCCAGGGTATCCATGGAAACGTGAACTAAAAACACTAATGCTGCAAAATCTTTTGGTAAATACTTTTTTATGTATTCTCGCTGGTCGAGGAATATTTGTACTTACTTGTAAATTATTTGTATCGTAGAATAAAATACCTTTGTTTTTATTACCTTATTTTTCTTATATTTTATTAAGAAAAGATCGATATCAAATACTCATATTTTTATTGAGAAATTTACAAGTTGTCTTATTTATGACGTTTGTTTCTTATAATTAATAAAAACGAAAACGAAAAAAACTTATTTCTAAATCACTTTTGAGATTTAAAAAATTATCTTAATATTAGGAACGAAAATTAAAACTAAATACCCGCATTCTGAATCACATTTGAGATTCAGAATTTTTTCTTAAAATATATCACGAAAAAATAAAAATAATTAACTTCTCTTAAATTCTAGGTAAAAAACTAAAAACTACTCAGACTTGAGGAAATAAAAATTGATACTTCTGATCAAAATAAAAACTAAAAATTATTACTTCTAACTTTTGAGAAAAATTACGACAAAATAAAAATCATACTTCGTTTTTAGTCTCTTTTGCGACTATTTAAGTGGACGGTACTAGATATTTTTCGAATTTTTTCGAATTTGACTAAAATATGCTCATTTGTGCATTATTCTCATCGACGGTGCGCTTTGCGACAGCTTCTAGACTGGTGCCATGTGAATGTTCGTCTGTTCATTTCATGGAGGATCGCGTCTGTGATCGAAGATGGGTATCTGTATCTGTTGTCAGATAATTCCATCGCACCAGCGTGTTGTTGAACGATGTTGTCCACCTCCCTATTCATAATATATATACTTATGTCCGGCGTACCGGCGGGAGGGTGGACGTAAATTGAAAAGACTTCTGCTAATATCGCTCTGGCACGTCGCTCACCCGAATATCTAGTCGGATGCAATACTAGCATACGTCTGATGCCAGCATCGTACGCGGCGTGCATTAAAGTCGCTACTAATCGCTCGGCATTTTCGCGAGAGAGGCCATCTGTCTCCGTCTCGCGTTCGCCAATACAAATCGCCACCGAATATGACATCATATTACTTCTGAAATATAATATCATATCGCCCAAAGTCAAACTTCTGTTGAAGAAAGGCGAATTGGTAATACCTTGCGCATCTCTTTCGTAATGCGCCATGGTGTTTTCGGCGATATCAAGAAGGACTCCGTTTCCTACGAATACGAACGTATTTAGTTCGAGACCGGCATGGTTGTTATCTAAAACAACGCAAAGGGGACCTATGAGCATGTTCTGTCGAATAAAGGGAGAAAGGTCGGCGGCGTCGTCGATGGGTGGCGGGGGCGGCGGAGCATTTGCCGCGGCCGCAGCTACCTCTCCTCCTCCTTGCACGTTGGCATTTGCAACGGCACCAGGTTGATTTATACCTGCTCTATTCGCTGGTACATTACCTCGCGCAGGTGGACGCTGTTGTATCCGCTGCTGCGCTAGATTTCGAACTGCTCCTCGAGCACCACCAGGGGCTCCTCTGCCTCGATTAGCAGCAGGTCTATTTTGCCGTTGCTGTCGAGGTGGCGGTTGCTCGGGTTGTGCAAAGGCATCCTGATCAGCAACTACTTCGTTAGCTTGTTGTTGATCGAGTTGACGTAAGATCAAATCATTTGCATTGATCTGCGGCGGTTCCTGTCTTTGACCGATGTTCATCTGCATCGGTTGCATATGCGGCGCCTGTTCTAACGCTGGCATGACAGGGTTTCCTAATTGTGGTAATTTTTGAACCACATTTTGATTTGGTGGCGGCATTTGGGCCAAAGCCGCTTGTCTTTGTTGATTATCATGGACATCATCTGTGTCCATTTTTTGATGTTCAACATTCATCGTCGGCGCATTTGAGCCAGTATTCGATGAAGTACTTTTAGAAGGCACTTTTGAGCCGGATGCCAAGGGAAATTCAACAGTATTTAAAGTCGAAGACGTTGAGGGGTAAAGCCGGCTTAAAGGAGATCTACCTTCTTGTGATAAATTTTGCTGAGATGTCAAAATCTTTTGTTTTTGAATTTCAGCGAGCGATATTTCTTCACCTGGAGGAATCATGTTCAATGTTTCAAGAGCATTGATCCTCAAATTGGCCATATTAGCTTTATCTTTTTCGAGCGATAAATTAGCAGTGAGTTCATTATTTAAAGAAGTCAAAGCTGCAATGGTATTTGTCATTGACTGTACTTGCGAACGGTATTTATCGTTCTCTTCATATAACATATCCAGTTCCTTTTGTAACTTGGGGCCGTCGGCTATGGTAATTTTACCATAAAGCGCATATTTTACCGAGTCAAATTTGAGAATATTTTTCTTCTCAGGTGTAGAAATTAAATTTAGCTCGCATTTGGGAGCTATGCAAAAAGCGTTATCAGGCGGCGGTATAGTTTTATTATGTTCGTCGACTTTTGAGACGAACATATTTAAAATACACGACTTATGATAAATATGACCACAAGCATTACGTAAAACTTCGTCATCACCATCTGACTTTTTGTGATGAGGTCCATTCAACGAAATCGTGATTTTACACGATGTGCAAACTGCCATCGGCATACATAACGCACCGCCTTTTTCTACGTCGCAGCGGGCCTGTTCAAGGTTGAATCTAGACGTCATTTGGTCTTTTTCAATTTCTTCTGACCAGTTGAACAGTTCCGGCTTCCAGCCACGGATCATACAGTTTTAATTCTTTTGAATTATTTTTTCGAAGAGTCTTCTGGCTCTGATTTTTTGTCGCCCTTATTTACGGGGAAGCTGGTAAATCCGTGACCGCGATTTGGGTTGGAGCTACTCGTATTTAAATAATAATGTCCGGTTTCATCGGCGACGAGAGCTCCGGCTCGAATTAAACTCTGTATGATTCGAGTAACGGTTACCACGTAGTGGTCAGTTTCTGGATCTTCTGTCCTAGATTTCTTTGCTTCTGGTTCCATACGAAAATGAAAAAATATTGGCCAAAATTCAATTTGAAGTATTTCGAATCAATCGTATTATAAATAGTGCTGGAACAGACACTAATTACGAAAATAAACCGCAATTATTCGCGAACTTGCACTCACAATTTCACTTTTAACCGTACTGCACGGAAAAGACACGAAATCATAGCAAGCAATATTTTACTAGATATCCACACGAACGACGTTTCACCACCAATAACAAGTTGAATAATGAGGATCGTCTGCGTAGCTGGAGGCGACGTATCGCTTACCACCACACACACACGAGCTCACATATACTACACGTTTGGTTATTGGATCGGCTGAAACGCAAAATCTTTTGTATTGCTTATCTCTTATTTCTGAGAATTCGTTCGTTGGATCGAGGGTTTTGGTATACCTACTCATTTGGGTAGGTAACCTATCGACCGGTTAAGGATGCGTGTATTCATTTTACGAATATTTTCTTGCATCGACTCGATATTTATCGGGTTACCTATTTGTTTGTTATCTGCAGATGGTTGTTGGGTTTCTTTTGAACCTACCAAGTCTGCATTGTACGAATCGAAAACTTCTAACGCTTTTGTCATTAGAGTAGTTCTATTTTTAGGTATTTTATCTACCTGATTTGCAATGTGGACTTGTTGAATTTCGTCTGTATTCAGCAAATCGACATTTTTATTTTGTACAGACGTGTTAGATAGGTTAGATTTTTCTATACCTACTAACTTGTTCGTCTGCATTTCTAATTCCAATTCTTTTGTATTGGGACTAGAAATTTCATGTATTTTGGTATCATTTGTACCTATCAAGTTCGTACTACACGAATTGAATATTTCTAACGCTTTTGTGGTTAGACTTGGAATATTATTTTGAGAATTCTGCGTAGTCGTAACAGGTAGGTAGGTTTCTTTTGAACCTATTTCACTGTTATTCGACTTGTTTGATTTTTCAAACGTGATATTCTCGTTAGTTTCGACTTGATGGGTATCTTTTGCCCCTTTCGCATCGAAACTTGACTGGTTCGAGTTTTCCACTGACATTTGGGTGGTATTCGAATCCTTGTCAGAGGGGTTATGCAATTTATTCAACTCCGGGGGTACTTTTGTGAATTCTTTTGAATTCGTAGGAGTATAATCGTGAATAAATTTGAGCATAGCAACTTGAAGCGGTACTCTACGCTTTTTGTTGCTTTGAACTTCTCTGATTGGAATATTATTGTCTTTAGCAATTCTCACATCAGCAGAGTTCGTTCGTCTACCTCTATTTATGAGATAGGTGAAAGCTCGAATTTTTAATTCAGGGTATTTTGCCCCTGTTCGAGTTCTAATTTCCTGATCTAATTTTTGCAAATCAGGTGGTAAAGGATTTTTACGTGGTCTACCTGGGCCACGCTTAGGGACGGAGGGGTCTTCGACGGTTGGGGGGTTTTGAGGAAGTCGTTTGTTCTTCTTCTTCTTTTTAGTCTTTTTCTTCCGTCGAGTCGTAACATTTGACGAATCTTTTGGAGGCCGTCCTCTAGGTTTGCGAGGTTTAGGTTCCTCAGTAGCTTCAGTTCTCAATTTTGGAGGTCTACCCCGTTTTTTCGGGACTGGAGCTTCGGGAATATTTTCAGTGTTTTCTGAAATTTCAATTTCATTTGGAATTGAGTCAGGTGGCGTATCTGGAGTTGCGATTACTTCAGGTTGGTGAAAATCTTCTGGTCTCACGCCTGAGGTAGATGGTTGAGGTTCATCTGGCCTTAATGGTAATCTGCATATGGTAATTTCATCATCTGAAGAATCTTCATATACGAGATCGGAATCCATTTCGTATTCGCAATCTGATCCAGTTAGCTCACTATCTGAATTTCGATTTTCTGCTCGTTCTAAACGCTTTTTTATGCGTTCAGCTCGTGCAGCTTTTTGAGCTTCGTAAGTTAAAGGTATTGAAGCTCGAGCATAAACATCATCATCAAGATCATCTGCATCTTGAAGAGTGATGAATTCTTTAATCTTTTCCTCAATTGTCTTTCGATTGAGTTTAGATTGGAGACATGGATTTTCAGCAAAATCTTTTTGTTGCTGAACTGACATGAATAGTGTGATTTGTCGAATGTTTACGACTTTTCCGTGGGCATTTGGTTCATCTGATGGCACCACGATATAGCAGTTTTGCTTTTGTTTTTCTTGATGAGGTAGGGACCTGCTCTTTTGGCAAAAAATTTTCTGCTGACACCTTTAAAATATTTAGATTGTCGATGTTCAGTCAGTAAAATTAGGTCGCCTTCTTCAAACGGATGGGAATCTCCATGGCTTTTGTTGAATGCATATTCATCATGGATCCTTTGGATTCTCCTTTTTTCACGAATGAAGTTTTCGATGGCTTGTTTTTCAGTCATCTCATCAATTTTTAATCTCACATCTATTGGTGCATAAATTGACTTTTTGCCAATATGTCAGCCAATATGTGATTATAATCGCTATCTAGCTTATATAAATGCACTATTTCGATTTTTCTGAAATGTGTCATTAATTCAAGTACCTCTTGGAAAAGATCGGCATGGTGTACAGTTTTTTTATCTGAATTTTTCCATCCGTTCAAAATCCATTTTTCTTTTGAGGTCTTGTTGATGGATTTAACCACGTAATGAGAATCAGAGAAAATTCTAGCCTCTTTTATCCCATTAAAAATTAGAATTTTAAGAGCCATTTTTATAGCTGTCAATTCTGCCAAGTTATTTGTACTTTGGTATTTAGGATGGAAAATTTCTTCTGAGATATTTTTCTCAGTAGTCGAGTTGAAGCATATTCCGATACCAGCTTTTGCCCCTGGATTTCCATTTCCAGAGCAGGCACCGTCAGCTGTGACTCTGACTAGTCCATCTTTATCATACATGAAGTCAGTTTCCTCCATTTTTTCACTGAGGAGTACCTCTGTTGTGGTAGCTGATACTTCATGTAACTTCTCTTGTTCTATGAGAAGTTTTAAATTGTATTTGAAATTAAATTTCGCTGGTTTCAAGGGGAGTCTTTCGAAAATTTCATTTTCGATTCCCCAAGCCTCATTTGGGGTAAAACCATGGATGGTTGGTGAGTTATTCATCTCAGCTTCGACTCTTTTGACGAATTTATGCCATCCATAATGCTGAGTATTAGGGTCTTGTTTCGTATTTATTCGAACTCTAATACGCTCAGCTATTGTTTTCATGCTGCGTTCAACCAACGAACTGCAAGCATTATATACTGTGGTATGAGAATCTTTAATCCCATATTTAGCCAGCAGCATTTTCCAATCATCACTGATAAATTGTTTACCATTATCAGTAATTGATTTTTTAATTACAATGCCTTTTGATTGTATGTCTTGGAGAATGTCTTCCATTGCCTTGACCACTGGAGCCATTTTTATGGTCACAGTTGGTCTTAACCATATTTTTGAGGTAAAAACATCTTTTGCTACGAGTAGGTACCTAGGTAAACCTTGTTTGTTTACCACCGGTCCAAATAGGTCAATGGATAAAACATCACCAATAGCATATGCTTCAATTTGTGCATATTCTAGTTTTTATTGTAGCCATAAAATTTATTGGCTTTACATACGAGACATCCGGTGGAAATTTCTTTTATGTATTTCAAAGCATTTGGATGAAAATATATTCTTTTGAATATCATTTCCAATTTATTTGCTCCGAGATGTCCATATGAATCGTGTAGGAAATCTACAGTATCGTAAAATAAAGTGTTGGGTAGGTAGGGAACTTTACTACCATCTTTATTTTTCGATACAGAATTTTGTTACCATTATCATCTGTAATGATTTCAAATTTCTTTGCTTTTGCTGATTTGCGATTTCTCAATTTTTATTACCTTCTGGAACATCTGTTTCCAAAATCAGCATCGTTTGTCTGATAATCTGATCTTCTGGTTGGAAAAGGTGAATATTATCGAGATAATCAAGCAAAGTGTTGGTCATTGCTTCTGTGAAATTAATTTCATACTTTTGCAATGAAGTATAACTTGCCCCTTTACCTGGAAGGGAGGTGGGGTAGTTAGTTACTGTCAATTCAGGAGCTGACAGTTCGTACAGCTTCTTTTGAGCTGGCATATCATATTTGATATCGAATCCCTGTAAAGGGAAATCCAAGCCGCAATTTTACGGTGTGTTAGGATGAAATCCTTTTTGCACTTATTTACGTACGCAAGGAGATCTGATCTGACATGTACAGGTGTGCCGTACAGCCAGATTCCTAACTTTTAAACATGGTAACTAGAGTGTACATTTCCATGTCTAAAATTGTAAAGTCCTTCTGATGGGGTTTAAATTTGTAGCTCGCGTACATTACTATACGCGGTTGATCGTCTATAATTTGATATAGACATCCATTCATGGCGTCATTTGTCGGCATGGTATCTAGATGTAAATCATATCCAGATTGTGGAGGCATCAACTTAAAATCTTTATGATAGGCATCGCTTAATATTTGAAAAGCTTCATCCTGTTTTGGGCCCCATTCGAAGGGTATTTTATCTGACGTTAAGACATATAAATCTGTTAAGATTTGTTGGTACTGGGGTATGAATTTTGCATACAAACCAGTTAATCCAACTAAAGCTAAAACTTCTTTTGAGTTTTTGAGCTTAAATTTGCCATTTTTTGTATGCTTTTGTACAAATTGGTCAAATTTTTTCTATTTTCTTGTTTTGTTTGCCAATCTCTTGTTTGGCAAGAACAAATCCAAGATGTTCAGTACGAGTTTGAAAAAGTTCTGTTTTTCGAGGGTTTAGTTTTAAACCTGCCTCTCTGATTTTTATCAGAACGAAGATCAACAGTTCGACCATTCCTTCGAAATTTTTAGCTCGAAGTAAAATGTCGTCGACGTATTTTAGTATTCCTTTCCTATCTGGAATGACTTCATTTATCATTTCGATAAATGCGGCAGCGGAGACATTTGTTCCATAGGGCACCCGTGTAAATTGGTACACTTGCCCCTCGAATTGGAATGCTGTGTATTTCCGTGATTCGGGGTCCAAAATCCTTTGAAGGAATCCCCAAACAAAGTCCAGAGTCGAGAATATTTCATCATCTTCTCCGTCCATAATTATGTATTCGAGGGGCGGGGGTTCAATATAATTTGGGAGAAGTTTCTCATTTAGCTCATCTGATGCTAAAGTCCATCTTATACTGCCGTCCTTCTTTTCTACAGGACACGAAGTGTTGATGAACGGAGAATTTGAGCGCTCAATCAAGCCCAGTTGTAGCATGAGTTGAACCGCTTTTCTCATACGTTCAAGTTTTTTACGAGGTGGCTTATATTTTTCACCTCGCCAACTCTTCGTTTTGTCTTCTTCTGATTTGAATTCAAATTTAGACATTTTGCCATTATAACTGCCTGGGAAAATACTAAAACAGTCTTTAAAGGTAAGGACTAGCTGACGAATTTGTTCTAATCGTTTAGGAGTTGTCCAATCGGGATGCTCCTCAGCTATTTTTTCACATTGGCGGTTCCATTTGCCTGTAAAAATTTCAGGTCCGTTGTCCCGAAATTCAGGTCCCAATGGAGTCCAATTATCTGGGTTCGAATAATGTTTTATATATTCAACGACCAGATCGTGATCTTCCTTGTCTGGTTCAATTCTTTGAACCGTCAGCTGACCATAGTATTCATCAGCTGTCAAGAAATTTAACTTGATAGGAGGGTAATGCTCGTTGTACTGACAAGTTGCATATCTTTCCAGTATAAGGGGTTGAATTTTCAACTCTTGCATGGAAAGTCGTCCTATAATGCTAACTGGGTTAGCCGAATTTATTACATAAAAAGGTATATGTAATGTTTGAGGCCCAAATTTGACAGAAAATAATACCATCATTCCTAAAGTGCGAATTACATCATGGTTTGCCAGTTTTAGCAAAACACCACGGGGTAACTGAATAAATTTTATTTTATTCGGTCTTTTGTCCCAAAAATACTCAAAGGTTCGCTCAGAGATCACGTTTGGATAGGCTCCGGTGTCCAACTGAGTAGTCAACAGCAGACCACCGACTTGTAGCGGGACTACACACGTCACGTCATCTGAGTGCTCGGATATGATCTGCGCTCTGACTGACTCAGGCAGTTCTTTGAATTCTTTGATATTTTTCACGTTAGAGTTTTCTAACGCGTGGAGCATTGCGATATGGTCGATTTTTTGACCATTTTCGTCAATTAATTCGCAATTTCTCAGATCAGCTTCATTTAGATTTTTATCTAACGAGTGATCGTAGGTAATATTTTGTAAATCAATTTTGATTTCATTGCACGGGAGGTCAGTTTTGACTTCAGGCGTGTCAATGTTTTCAGAAATGACATTTGATTTCAAATTTGGTGTAATTAGGGGCGTAGAAGCCTTGTCAGTTTTACAAGACTCTAACTTCACTTGTTTTTCTAAAAGTGATACCAGTTTTTCAAAATTTTTTAATTTTGAATCTGCATTTGCAAAATTCTTGGACAAAATGTCATTTTTATGATTGCATTTTTCACAATCTGACGTTTTGTCATCAATATTTATTGATTCAGAATTTTTAATTAGATTGTCATGTATTTCTTCTGGAATACTGACAGTAGGTTTATCATTTTTGATAGGTAGGTCTGGGTTGAGCGAAAATCTTTTGTTTGCGTCTCGTTTCAAGATCTGAATTTTCTTTTGAGCAATTTTTTGCTTTTCTTGAATACGTTTATTTTCGTGTTCAATTTGATCTTGAATAGTTAAATGCCAAGACCTTAGTTGACCTTTACACTTTGGGGGGTTACAACTTTTGATGTGATTCCAAAGCTGTGCATGACCTATAACCGTTGGTAGAATGTATTTGTATGATGAATATTTAGCATACCATTTACCATTAGCTTTTGAGGAATAAAATTTACTCTCATCTGATAAGATGTTTTTATTTCTGGTTATAGGTTCATGAATGACGTCACCGTTGCGACCTTTGCGCTGTTTACAGTGAAGAAATTGCAGAGATGGTTGTACCCAAAACTGAATTCTATCGTCTGCTGTAAAACATTCGAACTTTCGTCGAAGTGAGTAATATTTACTCGCAGTGACACCATGTTGACCAACATTTGATGGTTTTATGATAGGAAACAGAATTACGACTGATTCCATGTGTAGGTCGGTAAGTAGGTAATTCAAGATCGCTATGATTTTTTCTTGAATTTGTTCTACTGACAATTTTGAGAAATTTAACTCGTATTGACCTACACTTAAAATAGCATTTTTAGCTGTAATTTGTGCTTGTTTCAGATTTTTCAGAATATCATCAGCACTGAGTTGTTCTCTCACGTATGGAGGGAACGTGTGAAACTTCTGATCACGATTGCGATATTTTTCGCATATGAATGCTAAAGCATCACCTATAAATATGTAGTCGTCGAGAGACGACATGTCAATATCATTTGAGTCAATTTTCGAGGCCACTGTTAGTCCGCTTTTGTGGATTAACAGTTTAAAGAATCCTCTTTGTCAGTTACATCTTCTATCGTCACTTTTGACGTAGGAGGTGTAGGTATAGGGGAGGAATCATCGTCTGTAGAATTCTCACCTATAATTTCTCCGCGTACTATTTGTTGTACTGGAAAAATTTTCGGTTCCTGCGGTTTTGGCGCAGGATTTGTTTTCGTAGTAGTAGTAGCCTTTTTGGGCTTTTCTTTTGTAGCATTGGAGGTATGTTCTACGACAGGCCAATCAATGACATTTTGTGTCATTGGCAACGTCATATCCGGTTCAATAACTCCTCTGACGATATTGGGATTTTTAGTTTCGTTTTCTAACGACTTCAATTTTTTGAAGAATGCAGTATCATTCTCTTTATCTTCGATCGTAATTTTTGACGAGAGATATTGCGGTAATTTTTCACACGCAGTTCGAATGATATCACGCATATCCGGATTATCGGCAGTTTTTAAGGTTTCAACCCATTTTTTAAGTTCACCAATGAAAATTCTTGCTGACGTTGCGCGAATTTTGATCGCTTCAAACATTTGTTTGGTATATTTTTGAATTAAAGGAGACCAGAATTCATCTAAGAATTCTTTCTTCAATTCGGCGAAAGAATAGATATTTTGTCTCTGTTCTTTCCAACTGTCGGTACCAGCCAATGTTATACATTGTAAAAATTTAGTACACATTTGTGTCTCATCTAAATCCGCATTTTTAGCGTAACGTTCAAATTTCTCAATGAATCCGTGTGCGTGGTAACGTGTATGTTCATCGAAGACCGCTCCCGATTTCATAAAAGCTTCTGCAGATACGTCAATCGGAGGTTTAATGGAAAGGGATGAAGGGAACGTAATGCTAGGCGAGACGGAGGCGGAGGGGAGCGCAGCAGTATTTTTTAGTGCTGTAATATCCTCTCTAATCGACCGAATTGCTAACTCATGTGTTGTAATATGAGTGGCTAGGACATTTGACCTATCATACGCTTCTCTATGAACTTCATTTACTTTTGTGTTCATAGCTGAGAAATTCTTTTGCATTGTTTCTTGCATATCCTCAAAGGCGTCCTTAATATCATTGTGAGTAGTGTACAAGGTATCAGAAAATATGCAATTTTCTCTTCTGAGAAGATCGATATCGTCGATATTGCAATTTATTTTCTTCCTTTGAGATTCGAGCAAGGCATACATTATATCCTCATTTTTGGATATTGTTTGTAATTTTAATCCAGCTATAACTGAAGATTCCTCAACGTCTTTAACCCTTTGAGCTGCTTTTGAAATTTCATAGTTCATGCTTTTGCGAACATTGTCTATTTGTCTTTTCAAATAGTCAAAAGCATCAAAAGGAGGGTCGTCTGGCTTCTCCTTTATGAAATTGCCTTTTTCATCAATCATTGGAATTTTTTCCAAATCAGGTATCAAACTGAACACATTATCTGATGTAATCAGCTTTTGAGTGTGTTCTTGTACCTTATGATTGATGAAATCCTGACCAGTGGTTAATAACCTAGTACTTTTCCTAGGTTCTGGAAGGAATTTCATACTTTTGTATTCCAACTCAGGTAACACGTAGCTGGCTGTTCTAAGCTCAGATGCTAGTTCAGGTGGCGATAGGGTTTTAATATCCATAATCGGTCTACTTTGTATTGTAGTAAAAGGTAACGGCTGAAAAGTTCTTTTGCGCTTTTCAGGGGTATCGACCTTTTTAGGTTCCGATTCGGTATTTTTGGACGGTGAGGGGGTTTCCACTTTTGGAGCACTCAGTTGCTGCATTAATTGAGGGCGAGGAGGCGGAGGGATAGAAGTATCAGGTAAATAACCATGTACAGTTTGATTGATCATTTGATCAGGCTGAGGGACACTTTCGTGGTCCGCGTCAGTTTGGTTACTTCTGGACCAATCGTACGTTTGGTTTAATGCCTGATGAGCATCTACGTCCGCCTGAAGAGACTGAGCTTTTAGCAATTCATCTGCTGTAAAACCACCAACTTTTGTCAAATCAATATTTGCGATCGTTTTAGGTGTTGCAGATTCATTTGCTGAAGGGGTACAAGTTCCAAATTTTCTATTTTGGATTCGAGAATTCAAGCTCAGTTGTGCTTGAAGGAGCCTTTGTTTCTCCAACTCGAATTCTTGTATTTTTCTAGCTTGTAGTTCAAGCTCCCTTTCGATACGGATTTTTTCTTCCATATCAGCTTTATGAGCTTGTAGCTCAAGCTCAGCTCTTTCTTTGGCTAGTATAGCGTTCTGCTCTGCTGCTAGCCTGGCTTTTTCAGCTTCTTCTAACTGAAGTTTTCTAAGCCTTTCTGCCTCTTCT
Organism: Pseudococcus jackbeardsleyi; assembly: GCA_038380155.1. Classification (NCBI taxonomy): domain Eukaryota; kingdom Metazoa; phylum Arthropoda; class Insecta; order Hemiptera; family Pseudococcidae; genus Pseudococcus; species Pseudococcus jackbeardsleyi. Next base: position 58,717,237 of record CM076238.1, on the reverse strand, counting down.
TGGACTCTTTTGAGTCTTTCTTGCTCTTCTTGAGCTTTTTTAAGCTCTTCAGCTTCTTTGGCTTTTTGAAGTTTTTCAGCTTCAGCAGCTTCTCTCTTTTCTCTAGCAATACGTTCGGCATCAGTTTCCTTTTTGTTAGTCATTTTTAACTGCAAAAAGAATCACTGAATAGAATAAATAGATCGCGAAATAAAAATGTACCTAACTTTTGGTAGAGTACAGAATTTATTTACGTACGTTCGAACGTAAAAATAAGCGATAAGGGAAAGAGAAAGGAGCGGGAAAATATTTCGTTCGGATTTATGAACAAGAAAAAAGACTAGGTAATGCCTATCTACTTCGTTTGGGTAGGTAGGTATTATCAAGACAGAAATAAACGGTCAATTCTTTTGTTAAAATTGACGTTGATCGTATTCCTATCTATTTTTGGAATAGATAGGCACGAAAATCGGCTGTACTGCTCGACGTTCGAGTGCAATACAATGCTAATTGCTTTTTATTTGATAAGCAATTGCACTAACGTAATCTCAGCTCCGTTACAATCTTGATAACGGAGGTTCGAGTTGCAATTACGTATATCTTATTCGTCTTTACGTACGTTTGTAACGTAATTTTCTGAGCAAAGATTTTCACGTTTTAGGCAAAAATCAACCTACTAAACACGTTACACACACCTAAAAGTGCAACTTTTGGTGCAAATTTTTCAATTTTTTGAAAATTTTTAGGACAATTTACACGTTTGAGTAAATTGTCAGTATAAATACACATACAGGGCAAAAAATAAATATAAAAAGCCTCACTGATGCAATATATACGGCTTGGTATCAGTGGCTACCAAGTTAGAAAATACACAAAAAAATTTTCCTTGTCAATTTCGAAAAATTGACAAGTACATAAAAAATGTTATGAAGGGTTAAAAAAAGCAAAAAAGAAAAAATTTACACAGGTTAAAAAGAGAAAGGATTTTTTAAAAAAAAAGGTGCTATTTAGGATAGCTCAAGGTTGACTTTCTAAGAAGCCACAAAGGTTGGATTCGTAAGTAAACTTACCTGATCCGGCAGACTCGAGATCTGATAGAAATTTCCACAGACTTTGCTTGGAAAATCTCAAAGTTCTCCAACTTTGGTCTATGGCGTTGGGCGCCAGTTGTAAAGGAAAGATCCTATGCCCTACTCTGGTGGTAGGACATAGGTCTGTCGATCTTGCCGCTTGCCAAGTATTTATCTCCGGTAACAGGCTCCGGGTGCCGAAGATTAAGTCATAAACACGATAAAATGGCTAACACATTTCACTTGTTCAAAAGTATATTCTCTACATCAAAGTAGGCAAATAATACAGTTACTTTAACACATTGGTTAGCTAGTTAGGTAACATGGAGTACTCTCAATGTACTACTCCGAGTATCATCAATGTACTGACGACTTGGTACGTGGGTTTTAGCCACGTACCTGACGCTCTTCTGGCGTCCCAGTGCTACCACCTGGGGGAGTGAGATATTCCCACCGCGACACTAGCATTTAAATGATTTCTTGGTTTGTAAACCGGAGGCGGAGGGTGCAAATTTTTTTCTCGTTTTTACGTCAAGTCCTTCCGGTGGTTGGTGAGCGATTTTTTTCGAATTCTGCAATATTCCGACGTGTTTTTTTTTCAACTTGAGAATTTTTCTTGTCAAGGTCGAAATTTTTTATGTAATTTTTCTCAACTTTAAAATTTTTCATGTCAAGGTCGAAATATTTTACGAATTTTTTTTCAAAATAAAATTTTTTTTAACGAGGTCTGAATTTTTTTACGAAATTTCTAATCAACTTCAATTTTTTGACGAGTTTTAATTTTTAAACATTCTTCCAAACTTCAAATTTTTTGTCAAGGTTACAATTTTTTAAATTGTCGGGGAAAAATTTTTGACTTGGAAGAATTGACCTGGGCTCCTGGACGTGTTTTACAAATTTGCATGTGTAGTTGAGAACATTTTGTTAAAAAATTGAAACCTTGACAAAAATTTAGAAGTTTGGAGAAGTATTTAGAATACGTCAAAAAAAATTCAAGTTGAGAAGAAATTTCGTAAAAAATTTAGACCTCGTTAAGAAAAATTTTGAAGTTGAAAAAAAATTTCTTAAAAAATTTCGACTTTGACCAGCAAAATTTTAAAGTTGAAAAAAATTGCGACCTCGTTAAGAAACATTTTTAATTTAAAAAAAAATACGTCAAAATTTTCGACCTTGACAAGAAAAATTTTCAAGATGAAAAAACGCACGTCGGAATATTGTAGAATACGAAAAAAAAAAAATAGCTCACCAACCACCGGGAGGACTTGGCGTAAAAACGAGAAAAAAATTTGCACCCTCCGCCTCCGGCTTACAAATATACAAAACAAGGTCTCGAATACGACAGTTCAAGTCTGTAATGCGAATTATGAATGGAGGTAACCTATGAAGAATTACTCCAACGACTCAAATTTTTTTATTTTGAAAAAACGACCAAAACTAATCATTTTTAGGTATATTATATTGGATCTGTCATTTCTGTGAAAAACGACAGCTTGGAAATTTTTTAAACATACTGAAATTATCCCAACGACTCAAATCCATTCATATTTCGCATTACAGACTTGAACTGCTGCATTCACAATTATTTCAATACTTGAAATCAACGTTGCCTAAATCATGAAATTTTCTCCAAATTCGTTGCCTAATTCATGAAATAGGCAATAATTTTGCCTATTTCATGAATTAGGCAATTACATCGATTAGGCGTAACATATACATTAAATACTAGATGAACTGATGAGGAACATTTGAAAATTTACCTCGTTCACTCCACCTTATTCCGTCTCATTCAAAAATACGCGTATGACCATTACGTACAAATAGCGAATAGAATCGTACCTGCATGTAGTATAGGTACGTAAAATATTGGGTATTTATAGAGAAATTGGAGAAAGGCTTACGCCGGCGGTCCTTTTCGCAATCCTCCTTTCCTCCATGCCGTCGCCGTATCCTCAACAGTCTTTAGCCCGGATTGCCAACTATGCAAGGAGGGTACACGTAGTACGTGGAGATCGGGTCGCCGTGTTGGGTGCTCGTTGTGTGCGTATACTCTGTGTTATAGATGCTTTTGTGTAAACCTTTACTAATAATCGATCGACCGTATAAAAGCTGCTTACGGAAATGTCTCCAATTTCCGATTCGATTACCGAGCTATGCACAAAAGAAATTCATCTGTTGTAAATAACTCAATCGAATATAACTTTCCTTTTGTCAAGTATCACTTTAGAAAATCTACGCCTTTTATGCCCTTCACCTCCGTACCCTCCGCTTACGGTGTCTTTTTCTCGGTCGGTGTTTTTTTTGCTCGTTTTTTCGACGTCATAAAGATGATGAAACGCGCGAATATGATTGAAGGGTGAAATTTAATTGGAGTTTTCGTCTGTGTACGTAGGTGGATGACTTTTTTAGAAGTAGGTCGAGGGAGAGGGTTTTTAGGTTGAATGTTTTGGTGGCGTGGGGGGGGGGGAGGTGAAAGGAAGGTTGTGACTTTGAGCGAAATTGGTGGGATTTTTATGATTGCTTTTAGCCGGGAAGCACCGTTTGGCAATGTCGCGAAATTCGTAAGTAGTAGTCCCATTTTAACATTGCGTTATATGGCGCGCACGGTATTTTCCCTTATTATCTCAAAATTTTGAGTGAGCACATAGGTGTTTGAAGCATGAAAAATGATCTACTTTTCACGGGCTACAACGTGTTTTTTTTCCAACGTCCTATCTTCAACCGACCAAAAGTTATCAAAGCTCAAAGTTCAAAAAATTTCATGTTCGACATTTCAAATTGAAATTGCTCAAAATTTTGAGTGAGCACATGGGTGTTTGAGACATGAAAAATGATCTACTCTTCACTGGCTACAACCTCGTTTTTTTTCCAAAGCTCTAGCGCAAACCAATCAAAAGTTGTGAAAGCTCAAGCCAGTGAAGAGTAGATCATTTTTCATGTCTCAAACACCCATGTGCTCACTCAAAATTTTGAGCAATTTCAATTTGAAATGTCGAACATGAAATTTTTTGAACTTTGAGCTTTGATAACTTTTGATCGGTTGAAGATAGGACGTTGAAAAAAAAAACACGTTGTAGCCCGTGAAAAGTAGATCATTTTTCATGCTTCAAACACCTATGTGCTCACTCAAAATTTTGAGGTACAAGGAAAAATAGTAAAAATACCGTGCGCGCCATATAACACAATGTTAAAAATCGGACTACTACTGCTGCGTTGCCAAACCGTGCTTCCCGGCTGTTTTTGAGAGTTGTGTGGCTTTTGATGGAATATGTGAAGAGTAGATGATTCAATTTAACTTGAAGGGCTGTGAATTTTTAACGGACTATCTTGATCTTGAAATCGGAGAGTAGTTCTGAACTGATGAATAAATGATCTTATTACCAAGTTCAGTTTTGAATTATTATTTTTTTTTACGAAGATTATTATGAACAGACTCATATGCTAATTAACCAGATTTACAAAAAAGTTCCTTCCCACCTACAATTTCAAACTGGTTTCACGTTACTGAGATGAAATTAGGTATAGAAATTATGACTTCTGCTATAGTTTTTCCGTATGTTTTTTGTCCCATTTCTTCTGCTTACAGCAGTATTATGTGTATTCATACCTTCTTTGCACTCTATACAAGGATTTATGGATATACAGGTAGCAGATACCTCTTAGGTATTTCTACGAGTACATATAAATTCCCTGTATACTCTCAAGTGTAACGTTCAGAGAGTAAATGTACGTACAATTGTATTCTTCTTACTACACGAAGAACAAAAAAATAGGGAAGAAAACAATTCGCTAGCTTTACGAAGAAAATTCCCATGGGAGTCGATGGCCTTCTACTAGGTACATGAAATAATAAGGGAAGAAAAATTGATTCAGTTGGAAACCAATGTGTTGATGGTCTTTTAAAATAGAAATTCTTAAATCCATCCGGTGGATTAGAGGTCGTTGAATTTGAAAAATTCCAAGATTTTGTTTGATTTTGACCTGGCAATTGAGAGAAAGGTTTCAAAATGGATGGATGTGGCTTCGAGTTTCAATGATGCTGGGTGATCTTGATACCTAATTTATTTAAAAAATTTTCTCCTTTAAATAACTCTGCGAAAATATTGAGTGAGTAAATGAAATAAATCTAGTAATATTATTTGTACACGGAAAAAACAGAAGTTACAAAAATGAATACATTATACCCCAAAAATAATAAATTTTATCAAAAAAAATATAGATTTCATCAAAAAAATTAATAAATTTTACCAAAATGATAAATTTTAATCAAAAAATAATAAAATTTATTCATAAAAAATAATAACGTGTTTCAATTCATAAAGTAGGTGAAATTTGTTCTAAAAAATAATATTTATTATCAGAAAAAATAATAAAATTTGTCAAAAAAATGAATAAATTTTATTCAAAAAAATGATAAATTTTACCTATTTTGAGAATTGGGACACGTTATTATTTTTTTGGATAAATTTTATTATATATTTTTTTCAGTGTAGGTACTTTTGAGTAATTTTTGGAATTTTTTCATCATTTGTACGAGGTGGCTTGAAATACTGTTCAATTTTCTCATTTTCCTATGTCAGGCGGTTCGTGACATCAGGCGATTTTTGTCTTGATTCTGATATGACTATCTTTCTCCCTTCAGATTGTAATGTAGTACCCCTTCATGTCTGAATTACAAGTTAGTTTAATTTTTCTCCTCGTTATCGCGTCGTTTGGCGAAGAAGACGCGGACGTAGACGAAACGAAGAAGATGTTACAGATTTTAAACTTTGCGAGTAATGAAAACTCGACGACGACAACGATGACACTGCCGCCGGGTAATTTTTAATTAAGTGTAACTGTCATCCCGATTGGATAATTCAATTAGTTGACGTTCATTTGTCGTGTTTGAATAGAGGTGTGTAGATAACAGTGCGGCGTGCGAGTGTAGTATTTTATGAATTGCAGATTCAGCAATGAAGCTGTGTTTATGTAGAATAGCGTTGATATAATAATTACTTCATGAAGTACATCTGTTTGGTAATTGCGGAAAATGAGTTCGTTTGTATGTAGCAAAATATGTGTAATTGTGCATCAGGGTGAACAGAGAGAAACGGTACTTCGGAATTTGACTAAAATTGACGTAGTAGAAATTTGAGAGGGGAACTTCCCAAAAAATTGAGTTTCCTGGCCATCTCGATGGGAGCGAAGCCAGAAGTCCTCAGAGTGATGCAACTTTTGAAAATGTAGGTACCTCAAACGTGGAATTTCTGTTAATTCCTTTGAAGAAGCGTTGTTCGAGTTTCTACTTGTTGAATGAAATTTTTTTCTCTTCAAGAGAGTTGAAAAAATTATGTAGATGGTAAAATTCAAAATTTCTCGATTTTTAATAGTTCGAAATCTGGTCAGTTTTCAGGCTCCATTGGAAAATTTCATAACAATGCTGTAAATCGGTTTTATGACTTGAATTTTAAATAATAGTTTGGTTTATTTTTCAGGTCTTTGAGTGATCAACTTGAATTTTATAGAAACTGAGAAAGTCAAAAAACAGTTGGCTGCACTGTTATGAAGTGTTTTCTTAGACCATTTTAAAAGGTCCATGGTTGGTTGTGTCGCGTCGTTATGAGGCCTTTGCGCTGGGGCACAAAATATCGATACCTACGAGGAAACGGAATGAAATGCAAAAAAAAATAAAAAAATTCACTGCAGATACAATACATGAGTGTATGTGTATAAATTGAGAATCTCAAAAAGCTTAATCTGGTCGCTGACTCCATCGTTTGCAATTTAGACTTATTATGAAAAAATTTTCAGTGGAAACAGATTGGTGAGAAAAATTACTGGAAAATCAGTGAAAATCCACTGAAAAGTCAGTAAAATTTATGAATTTTGCTGAAAAATCGGTGAATTTTGCTGATTTTTCCTGTGCTGAAATTCTGACTTTCCATCAGTGACTTTTTACTGATTCAGAATGAGAGGCATTGATCATTCACTCAAATCATTTTTCTCTATTCTTGGGACATTTGTACGCTCAAATCGATCAAAGGTTATCCCTAGTTGATCGAAGTTCTCTCTTCGCCACACTTTTTTTTTACCTACATATTTCAACGGCTCGATAAAAGCACTGATTTGGGCACTACGCTCCAACCAGGTAATAATTTCCAATTTTCGCTCAAGTTTCCAAGTCAGTGTCGCGACATCGTCGTATCCAGGTAATCCATTAATTAGCAAAATACCTACTCATTGGATGTTATATGCTCGTTGTAGGTCTCGGTATTTATACGCTTAGTTTCGATGCTAATTAAACAAATGAACTTCTCCGCTCGTGTCCACGTATTATGTAGAGATGTATTTTTGCCGGTGCGTATGTCTATGTATGCGAACGAGCTCTACGTGTCTTACGCTGCATCTCTTGCACACGTTGAAAGTTTACTCGTCGTCGAGGCAATGGCAAGATAGAAGGGGTGCTTTAATTTAAAGTTTTTCAATTAATTACGTTAACGCACACACGGGGTGAATTTGGAGTTCTGGAGCTTTCTCCTTCCATCCACTTCGTCTTCGTCTGCGAATTTCTTCACGTTGTTGACTTTGTCGTGTAAGTACGTGTACGAATGAGCTTTCAGGAGGACGGACAAGGAGGTTGGTTTTTGTCGTTGGATGACAAATTCCACATTGGAAAAAGTCGTGGTGAATTTTAGGCAGAGTTGTGTTTGTAGTTGGAATTTAGATGGTGTGTAGCTATTGGCTAAATTTGTTCAGTGATTTGGCATGGGTCTTGATGAAAAATTGTTGTCGAGTTATGCCTGTAGGAAATGGTGAAAACTGAATGTTTTTGATGTATAAATATTTTTTCCAAGAGATACAGTTGCCATTGAACTTGTTGGTGTGAAGTCATATTAGAATTTTTATAGTGTTTTTTTTTTTTCAAAGGGTAGAAAATATGAAAATATGTTCGAAAAATTTTAATCTAAAAAATCACAATCACAGACTACTTCTTCTCGGTGCCTGGGCCTTTTCAGTCGCTTTGCTGCGTAGAAATCCCCTTCTTTGAACACCACCACCGGTTCCCTTTCAATTTGGTACTGAGTTTCTATTATTTGCGAAGAACACTTACAATCTAGATGAAAATTCGCACATTTGAAAGAATTAAAGCACAGATCACAAAAACAAGTAAAGATTTCATCAAATAGATTTGAGTTTATTAATCGTTGAAATTTCGAAGTTTCGTAGAAGGACGATTTAGATATGTCGTGATTGATCATTTGTTATTTTTTAGTAACCTTTTTTTAAAATCCTGCTTCGTTTTTGAATTTTGATTTTTTTTAACTTCTCCGATTTTTTCCTTTTTTTTTTTTGAAGCAAAATTTCGTATACTTTTTTGAATTCTTCATTTATATCGTTCGACAACTTTTGCAGAAAATTTTTCCACATTAACGTAGACTTCTGTGATGATCACAGAAAATTTTCTTACTGCTTCAAAATATTTCAAGGAAAGAGTATCGTCCTTTATATTGGCAATGTCGTATTATTCTGAATAATGAAAATTCATTATTGACGGTGATGATCTGATGAAATATTGGAAGTGTGTCGGAGGGTGACTCTCGCCGAATCCTGAAATATTTTGAAAAAGTAAGAAAAAATTCTGCGATTGTCAGAACACTTGGTGAATATGTTCAATTTTCTGTCTTAGTTGTCGAATTTTTTGCTGAAAGCGTCGAATTTCCATTTGAGAATAGCAGTAAAATGAATATCCTCTTCTTGAAAAAAAATTCGAAAAATTTGAGAAAGTTTGTTGCATATTGACAAATGTCCATTAAAGATAAACAAATTTCTACTTTTCCAGCTTATTCAAGGGGAAAATTTGCCATGTGTGGTCAAATTTTCACCAAATCTCGAAATATTCAAATCAACCATTAGCAACGTTGCTTCCCAAGTATTAAAGTTTGTATCAGTGAACAACCGGTGGAATGAACATTTCTAGTAAATTTTGTTAAAATTAAAATATTTTTATTGAAAAATGATTACCATTATTTCAAGAAAAATCGTAAAAGCACAAAGAATGATTTCCATGTGCTTATTTGCTTTCTCGAAATTCTTCGGTTAAAAATGAATGGAAATTTTGAAAAAGGTTACTTTTTTCAAAGGGAGGAACGTGAGATTATGATTGAAGGTCGAAAATTCATCACTTTGAGATTTCTTTTGATAACTTTTCAAATTTTCCACCTTGAAAACCTGAGAAAATTTGTAAGACAGTAGATTCTGTTTTTGAAATTGAGATACCTGAAAATGTTCAGAATATAAGAGCGAATTTAAAAAACTGCTTACCTAATACTTATCTCTACTACAAATGAATTGTTTTGCCTTATCAGTTTTAATTGATCTGCATTTTTATTTGATTGATGATTGTACAATGTACGTAAAACATAAAAATAATACTTTCTCACACGCCAGTCTGGCACGTCGTCTACGTGAACGCGTTCATTCAAAAGCTCGTTTATACATCGTGATGCATGGGCAATGGGCATTGCTTCGCAGGGCCACGTACGTTCCTGTACGTATAATTTCCTTCATTTCTTTCGGCCCGCCGTGCAACAGCCATCGCCAAACATGTAATAACCATTTGGTCGAGAGATTCGTTCCCTTCGATTCGATTAATTCTATATCAACGCGTATCCGACCAACCGTTTGTTTTGTGTCGATCGAATAATAAACATAACGACGCCGCGGAAGAAAAATATCAGAAGAAAGAAATGAAAGCGTAACCATCGAAAAAAAAACCCTAATATTATTCAATATGGAAAGACTGGACGACGAGGTCCACCTTCATATGCAGTGGTTCGGCTCCTTATTCTTAGTCTGGTCGGTCGGTTCGTTCACAAAACGTGATATATTTATCTCCATTACTCGCTTCGTTATCAATTCATTAGGCATGGAGGTACAAAAAAAAATAAAGTGGACTACAGGTACATATACCTACATACATTGTATCTATTCTATACTTCCGAAATTCATCGTGTCTCGCTGGTAATAGAATCTATCTACGAGATACGTGTGCGTGGTACAGCGCTTTCGAAAAATACTATCAGCGTGTGTACCTCGCTTCATCGTCCTGTCCACCGTATGCCGTGTGAATGGGTGGCCCAGCCCGGTCCAAAGAAATACCGTCGTCGTAGTCATACTCCTCGTCCAGCGTATAATTACTATGTAGGTATATCCGACTACCTTGACATATTTTTTCACGTTTTACTCTCGTCTTCTTCTCACAGTTTACGGCAGCGTTTGGGTTGTTCGTTGTCATAATGGTCGTCGTAGACCGTGGTCGCCGATCACTATGGAATTGTCTGGTTTTTCTCTCCTTTCAATTCAATACCTCGGTGTATTGAGGCTGTATGTAATGCTGTGAGTTAATATAATGGAAAGCGGACCTACGATGAGAAGAAATGTACGGGTTAGAGAGACGTGACTGGACGATCCATCCGCGTAGGTAGCGAGTCTCGAGTGAAAATTTGTATGATTTTTGTGGTCTTTGGTAATCTACAGAGGGGATAGAGGAGGGTTTTTGTGAGCTTGATATTCGTAGCTTTTTAAATGGAAGTTTGTTGAAATTATTGCCTTTAACTTGTGTAAATTGTAGCAGAATTGGATGAAAATTGAGCAACGCAAAAAGAGTATGTGTTGTTTGTAATCTGCCGAAACCAAATTTGATTACCATGAATAAAACATCAGGAATTTTTAGTATTTTCATAGATTCAATTCAAACAAAGAATTATTGAACGAATTGCTTTTGCATTTTTTTAAGTCGTTGGATGGATCTCCAATTTATCTCTTCTTTTTGGATAGTTTGGAAATCAAAATTTGGTTATTTTATTGAATAACTTAATTTTCTCAAAGAACCCTCTCCCCTTTGCATTTCCAGAATCCGAGTTGATTGCCTTTTCTTTAATATTATTTTCTTAAAGGCTCTCTCTTTGGTGTTTCATTTGTTGCAGATGAACAATCTGAAAGATGAAATCAATTTTCGATGTTTAAATTTGCTTTTGTGATTGATTTTTGATTTTTCAGCAGTTGCCTATATAAAAAAAAATATCATAATTTCTTTAATGAATATAATTTGATACTTTTTTAAAATCGATTTTCGCGTCATTTTTCTGTGTAGATCTGGGCACGAAAATCAAAATTTTGAAATTATTTTTTTTCGAATCTATTCAAATATTGCACTCTGCTGCTATGTATAATATCGTTTAAACACAGCGTGTTGGCCGTGCAGTACTGCGGGATGATTTCTTTATGTTGACTTAAGTTATTAATTTCCCAGCATCAACTATGAAAGTATTATTTTTTTAAAATGATATTTAAAATTTTTTTATAAAATGAAATCAAGCTGGAAAAATCTATTTTGAAAATTAATTACTTTTACCTGTTCAAAATCAATTTTTTTGTTTTTTCAATAAATTCTTTTACACGACTAATAAATTGTTTCAATTTTAAATCACTGAACAATTAATAAATCAACAAAAAACCCAAGTATTGGAATACAAATTAAATTAATAGGCTTACTAAATTGATAATTATTCGAAAATGAAAATTTACCTAAATATACCAGGTATACTTACTGTTCATTAGCTAGGTCTTGCCTCGCAGTCTCGTCTGGACAAAAACTCGTAACTTCATAATTACGGTTGCAAAACCGGTCGAAAATGAATTGTTAATAGAGTATTTTGATACTTTTAAATTCATACTGAAATTTATTTTACATTTATCTGAAAATTGAGCTCCCGAGAGAGTGCAAATTTTTGAGATTTTGGATTTCAGTTTTCGAATGATTCAAATTAAGAGAGTTCTGATGATACATATGTATTATTGTGTAGAAGTTACGAATCACGAATGATCCGCTGACTCTTTTCATTTGTTTTATGATATTTCTCTCACTCGGGACTTTTCTTTCTTGAATTTTTTTTCAATTTAATTACTTCATTTACATTTTACTAATTAAAATTTAAAACTCACCTCGAACAAATCGTTTTTATCACCTTCAGGTTCAGAGGTATGGTACCATCAAGGGTTCGTTTTTAAATAATTATTATTACAGGTTGAGATACACATGTATGTTACGCCTAATCCATGTAATTGCCGAATTCATGAAATAGGTAAAATTTTTGCCTAATGCATGAATTAGGCAATTGCTTGCCTAATTTATGAAATTTATAACTTCAAAACCTTCTACCATTTTTCTATTTCAAAAATTAAAATTCAAAATATTTCAGCATAAAGAACAACATTCAGCTACATTTCAAAAAAAAAATTCAACCAGCTACTTCAACTGGAAAATTTTTTGTGCTGCAAAGAAGATTTTTCATTCATTACTGTATATTTTTTATTCAGTGTAAAAAATTTTCTAATTGAAGTAGCTGGTTGAAATTTTTTTGAAGTGTAGCTAAATGTTAGTTCTTTGTGCTGAAATATTTGAATTTTTATTTTTGAAATAAGAAAAATTGTAGAAGGTTTTGAAGTTATAAATTTCATAAATTAGGCAAAAATTTTGCCCATTTCATGATTTCGGCAATTACATGACATGGATTAGGCGTAACATGTACATGTACAAAACAACAACAACAACAACAATGAATGCAAGAGATGCAGTGAATTTTTCAAGCATAATTCACTCAATAAAAAAGCTCTCCCTCGTGACTTGAAAAATACCGTTGAGGAAAATTATTTTTCTTGGATAATCAGATCCATCAGGTAGCCTATTCGGATTCATGTTCAGTCCCCAAAATTGAGCAGTCAAGTTTTGCCTGTTCTTATTCAAATTCTGCTTATATGTATTACGGACTTTTGGATTCATACTGAAGTCAAGTTTCCTTCTACATAAAAGTTGGGCCCCCGGGGTGAATTTTCAAAGGGTATCGTTTCAAACTATATTGAGCATCTGAATTCATATCTGAAGTTGAATTTGCCCTCATGTGTTTGAAAATCTCCCCTCGCTCTCAAGCGGAAATAGCAAAGCAGTAAATCTAATTAATTTTGTTGTGCAGAACCTGTTCCTGGAATTCGATTAAAATGTCCCAAATGTGAAGATAAATACTGCAAAAACTATCAAGAACTTGATACTCATTTAGGTCAAGTTCATGAATTTATCACATTTTCGAACAGGGTATGAGGTATGGTTTGAAACGTAATCCAATTTTCAAAGTTCGCATCAAAATATGGAGAATCCTCCCATCAATACTCTTCAAGGTCTTTTTTTACTAAAAAATCAAAAATTTGTCTCTTTGCACACCCTTCTGAGCTAAATTTCCAAGTGAATGTAAAATTTGACTCCACTATAACATTCATAAACCCAAAACACATGTTAAACGATATTAAAATAGACGGAATTGATTCACTGATTGGTATACCTACTGAAATTTGACTGCCAATCAGTGAAAAATTACTGATTCAATATGTAAATTTCAATTTTTGAATGAGTAATTTTTCCTGAACTACTGAAATGAATCAGTTGAACTTTTAATTCACTGGTTAAATTATAAATTTGAATCAATAAACTTTCAATTCGTGGACTGAAACAGGAAACAGTAATTCATTATTAATTCTATCAGTAAATTAAAATTATTACTGATTCATTTCTGTAGTTGAAGAAAAAAAATCACTGATTCAAAAATTGAAATTCGCTATTTGAATCAGTAAATATTTCATTTATTTCTACAGTGACTTGATTCTGTCCATTCAATGAGTCAATTCTGACTGATTGAAATCAAGAGAGAAGAGAAATTCAACAAAATAGTGTGGTTGATGGCTCAATGAATTTCTCAAGATTGGGAGTGATCATTTCAGTTCAAAACCTATTCCAATGAAAACTAAATATTAAAATAATTTTATTTCTTAAAATTTTAATTCGCTTAATATGTTGATGTTCTGTCTGCTGAAATTGGTGAAATGAATTTTAGTAAAACATCAGCAAAGAAATCATCGATTTTCACTAAAAATTAATTTCATTGTTTTGAAAAAAAGTGAAATTTTATCACATCCCACTGGTTCTGAAAAAAAACCCTCAAACGATAAATATGATCAAAATTGCGTTTAAATAATTGAGCTCTGGACGAATCAACGGGACAGGTTCATCGCATCTGAGAACCTGTCACTCAACCAAGCTGTAATATTGATCGATTTTGCCAATCTTTCCAGAATCTAACATTCGTTGGAAATCGCTTTTTGAAAAATTCTTTCCATCCATTAAATTTACCTATAAACTCGCCGATGATTCGATCAAAATCGGTATTTCAGTTTCATATCAAAGTAGCCCATCTCAGCATAAAGTAAAAGATCCAGATCAACGCGATAATCGTTCGGCCGCGACTCATTCTTTCGATTCTCCCAACACGCTGCATTTCTTCTTCATACCAACCATTCATCCGTGTAAATTCCCACAGCTCTGGAGGAATCTCTCTTGTGCAGTAGCGGCGGTCATCTTGCTGGCAGCCACACCAATTAACCGTTTGGAAGGAATAGGTTCGCGAACATTTTTTCAACACTTTGTGGTAGTTGAATCGGGCGCTGTTGGAATATAACTGGGCTTTTTTCCGAATATTTACTTCGAGTTTGCTTCCATTTGTACAATTAAAGATGTCATCGAGTATTTTCACGCGACGAACTGGAAATTCGCGGTTTCCCGCAGGCAATAAGACGAGTTATTGGGGAACGAGGTGGGCGAGAAATAGTCCGATTCAGAGTTTTTTCCAATCGGTTGGTTATTAGCTGGGCAGAAATTTTCTGTAGAATGAAAAAATTGTTGGATGTTTCTTCCTTATCTCATTTCTACAGTGAGAAAAATTCTCAAATTTACCCTCCCCCCCAGCACTGACCATATTTATCCAATTTTTTCATCAACTTCGCTCCCTCCAACATATATTCAAGTGGGTACCTTCCATAAAACTTCTTGTGTTGAAAAATGTTTGCAGACCATTGGACGAGGAAAAAATCTCATCTGTTGTAATACTCGAACGAAACTTCCCGAATTACCCTAAATATTGATTCGAAAACGTCGGTAAATATCTGTTTACATGCTGTATTATTAGTACCTCTGCTTTTCTCGCCCCTTTCTCCCAATCTGCTTCAATTTCAATCGCTAAAAGAAAGAAAAAACTACCGCAGCAACGGCCAAACCACGAAAAAAATGCGATAAAACGAATAGAAATTCGATACTATGTTCTCTTATTCTTTGATATTTACTGGCTGAAAACGCGGTTCAATTTTCAGCGTGAATTCTTCGTCTTACATCCTTTTGCCTTTTCGTTGATACCGGTTCATTTTGTATGGGATTAAACAACCAGAAAATGGCCAAGATCGCAGGGGCGGGATAAAGGAAAACTGTGGAAATTGTATTTTCCGACTATATTGGTCGATGGGTCGGGGATGAGGGAGGTTTAATCATACGCGGGAATAATAAAACTATTCTGAAATTCTACTCGTTTCTCTGCGTGTTCTTCGCACAATGACCGAATAAGACCGGCTGTGAGGGGGCCCACAGACACGGTGAGAGGCACGAGCGACAAAGGGAATGTTACTTCGTTATACGTACTTTGCAGTTATACCGTGTGTACGAGTATATCGCGTCGTGCGACAGACACGTAGACTTCATAGCGATGTAATTGCATTTACAAGACATACCACGTTTACTACGATGCGGTATAAGAGTCGAACGAGGGCGACATGGAAGGCAGGAGGGGTAAACAGGCGCGTGAAAATCTCCCGGTTTTCGCAGGCAGGGGAAAAAACATCCCCATCTGAAGCTCCTAAATGCATATACCTAATACCTATACGTTCTATTCCCATTTTTGAAGCTTTATTCTTCGCACGACCCTGTACCGCATTAGAACTGACGAAATGACGAAAAAAAAAAAAGAAAAGCGCAAGGAGGAAGAGAGAGGAAAAAATCATCAAATTTTCTTTTTTTTCGTCGCGTTTCGCAATTAAACTACACAAAGCTCTATCGCCCGCTGCGCTGTGTGCTTTTTTTTCGTTCCCGTCTCGGACGTAATTTCCGCTTTGGACGCGGGGGCGACCGAAGACCCGCTTGTTTAGAGCTGTTAAAACATTCACCGAGTTTGGCCGATGCGATGGCTGCAGAGCGCAGAGTGTTCTCCGGTTCGCGAGCTTTTTCGTAGCGCGGCTATCGAACGCCTTATCTATTATTTAAAAGGCAACTGCTGAAGAGACCGCATGAAATTACTACGGTATAAACGACCACCGCCATCGAAGGGCTTTTTGCCTCCTCTCTCGAATCCGGGCCAGACTCCGGAGAAATATTCTCCGTCGTGTCGCACGTACCAGTTTTTTTTTTTCATCAACGGCGATTCTCAAAGGCGACGGTAACGACGATGACCTTTTCCTCGTTCTCGGCGGTGGTGTTGCGGTGTCATCCTGCTCGGCTCTTGAAATTTTCAGTATATCGGCGAAATGGAGGTGGCAGACTGGATACAGTTTGATGAATTTTTAAACTCGTATTACCAGCTTAGACGATGGGTAATGTACTAGCTGGGTACGAAATGTACGTATAAGTATCTGTAACGTTACGGATTGAGGTTTATTTTATGTACGTATGTGCTCAGATGGATTGTTTGGATTTTTTCGGTGTGAAGTTGAAGAAGGAGAAGGTAGGAAATTGTGTACGGACGTCATCATCTAGTTCACCCTTCATCATAGGCACACTCCGGGAGGGGGGCTCAAGCGGCTTGAGCCACTTCCTTGAGCTCGGGAAAAAAATTATTGCAAAAATATTTAAGAAGTGTATTTTTTTTTTGTTTTTCGAACAGTATTCTTTCAAAAAATTTCACGCTCGCATCGCTCGGGCAGTATTTTAATCATTTTCTTTCAAAGTTTGATAATTTTTGACTAATTTTTCAGTCAAAAATCACCGATTCCTCAATAAATTCCCAATTAGTCAGAAAAAATTGATGATTTTTGACTGAAAGATCAGTGTGCTTATTTTTTTCTCAAATTCGCAGCCTTTCCTTTAATTAATTTCTGGATGTGCCTATGCCCTTCATTCCTGTCCAATTTAACCAACATTTACCGAATTCCAGAAGTTCGGAATTGAATTATATAATGTTGGGTAGTTGAGAAATTTCATAAAGTTAATCGTGAGAAATTTAGAAAAAAATAATTCTTAAGTAAATATATCTCGTATCATATTTTATGTCCAACGAATTGGTTCCAGAGTTGGATCTCAGAAAAAACAGAGGGCTGTCTCCACTGAGATATGTAATTTTGATCAGGTTACCACGTTTTATTCGGTCCATCCAAGGGCCCCATATAAATTTTTTTCAATTTCCATTTGTTGTTCAAGCCATGGCGTGTGCTATCCGACTTGAAAGGTGAACAGCTGACTTATGCTGCTACATTTTTTGCCAACTTGGATGATTTTTCACTATCACATTTTTCTTACACTGTTTGATGCTGACTGGTATTTTTCACGAAAAAAAAAATCCCAGCTTTGAAACATAGACACTACCTTCTTCTCTCTGTTGCTGTTGTT
The DNA here is from genome assembly GCA_038380155.1 of Pseudococcus jackbeardsleyi. Taxonomy (NCBI): domain Eukaryota; kingdom Metazoa; phylum Arthropoda; class Insecta; order Hemiptera; family Pseudococcidae; genus Pseudococcus; species Pseudococcus jackbeardsleyi. The sequence continues at coordinate 58,699,678 of CM076238.1, read as the reverse complement.
CAAGTCATGGCGTGTGCTATCCGACTTGAAAGGTGAACAGCTAACTTATGTTGCTGCATTTTTTACTAACTTGGATGATCTTTCACTATCAGATTTTTCTTGCACTGCTTAATGCTGACTGGTGTTGCTGAAGTCCTACACTAATAGCTCATTATAGTCTCCCACTGACAATTTCATCCAGAGCATTTTTACCCTGTGAAATGGGAATTACGGAGGAAAAAAGCAAATGTCATACTACAATTGAAAATTTTGCAGAAATTTTCTGAAAAATTGATAAATTTACAATGCGCTTTAGGAAAAATTCATCATTTCTCTCTAATATCAGTCAAAAAACTGAAGATTCACTGATTAAACAGCGAAAAGTGTGCAACTGTTAATCAGTGAAAATTGACTGTGAATCAGTGAAAAATTATCAATTAGTGAATTTTCATTTTTGAATCAGTAATTTTTTTAACTACTGAAATGAATCAAAAAAATTCTAATTTACTAATTCAATCAGTGATTGGTTATTAATTCAATCAGTGATTGGTTATTAATTCAATCAGTGATTGGTTATTAATTCAATCAGTGATTGGTTATTAATTCAATCAGTGATTGGTTATTAATTCAATCAGTGATTGGTTATTAATTCAATCAGTAAATTAAAATTTTTACAGATTCAAAAATGAAAATTCACTGATTAAATTGGTAACATTTTCACTGATTTCTTTAGTTGCACACTTTTGCCTTACCTATTAATCAGCGAATTTTCACTGATTCAAATTTTGAGAGTTCAATAGTTTCTTAAAAAAATGGATATTGGAGATTTTTTTCGAAATAATAATAATAATTAATTTAACAAGATCTTTTAAAATTTGGTAATTTTTTGCCTAATTAAATTCAATGATTTTTCAAAAAATCAATTAGGTATAGAATTTTCCTAAAAAAGTTGGTTTGAAAAGTTTGGTTCAATTTGGAAAATTGTGGAAAAAGTAAATTTATGCACAAGGAAAGCAAAACACAGGTCATTCCAATTTCTCTTTTTATCAGTATAGTTTTTTATTCTTCGAACAAACAAGAATATAAAATGGATACGAATATAAAATACCTAAGTATTTATGTGAATAACTAAATAGCTAAATATGTAAATAATCAGTTGCTGCTTCTTTCCGCAACCTTTTCAATAACTTCTTCTGATTTTACTTGTTGGGGAATTTTTTTATCACTGCACATCAGCAGAAAAGCATTCATTTTTGGTGCTTTCAAAAGATTCCTTCTCTTGGATTGTATATACCTAATCTAGTTTTGAGAACGATGTTTCACACCTAACTTGTGTGCAGGATAGAGTCATTAATACTTATATTTGCATACAAAATACAAATTGCAATACGATGACAACTGTTGATTTTGGTGGTACAAGACAAAGTAGGCAAAAGACATACAATTCGTACAAGCCTTTTAAAGTTATTTTTCTTTGACATTTAAACTGTAGTTTCAAATTGAACTCTACAAGAACAAGAAGCAGAAATTTAAATTTAAAAAGTTGATTGTAAGTATTGATCAGTGATGTTGAGTGGTGTTGTGAAACTGTTGCAATAAATGTTTGAAAAGAATTAAAAATCACCAGAAAAATATTGAAAAATTGATCAAAACTTTCATACACATAGCATAGGTATTTAAAAAAAAAAAAAAAAAAAAAAAAAAAAAAAAAACAGTTTATACAATCTAAATGCTCTCATATCTAATTTTTTTCAAATTGTTATAGGTTGATTTTTCATTATAAATGTTTGGAAATTTTCATCAATTTCCCAATACTTTCTGTGCGATTCTCAATTTTTTTAATACGCAAACTATTTTTCTCGTTTTTCTAATTTTTCATAATTCCAATTAATTTTTCTCTATTTTCAACATAATACAAATATGTAGATCACAACTCAGAATCATACAGATCGCTCATAAAAGTCGAACACATTTCAACAATCAGTCGACAAAATCGGAAATTTTTTACACAGGAAAAAATCAAGAAAACCATATAGAGCTACTAAACATCACCAAGCCATCATCATAGTCAACACCATATTAGTCCAGAGTAAACATTTACAATACACATACCACCCGCATTACGCACCCCAGCCACATCTTCTGTGGATCATATACCATGCAACATGCAAAGTATCCGAACGATTCTCGCATAATATTATACTCGCATAGCCTGCGGGTATCGACTCGAGGAAGCTGAAAAATATTCCCTGGTCGTTGGATTTTATACATACATAAAATCCGTCCGCTTTGTACGCACATATAAAAGGAAATGACCGTTTGAGAGAGTCTGTTTCTATCCGATGCCTGCCCACTCTTCTTCCTGCTTACCTATACCGTATCATTGATACGTATACCACGATATAGATGCACAATAAAATCCACCGTCATCTCATTCGAGCCAAGTCGACTGGAATAGGCTGAGGATCGGGAGGAATCAATAAAATTCACGTTGTATATTTCTCGACCGATAGGTCGACTTTTTTCCCCAAATGTCGATAAATTTCGCCTCTTCTTCCATACTACTAGGAGAATACGTTTCTCGTCTATCAACCACCTACACATATCAAGTCATCTTGTATCCATGATGCCCGCAGGTTTCACACATTATGACATACCGCACAGATTCCTAAGGTTTGAACACGATACATCCATCGTCGTATACATCACAACTCGCTCGTATATCGAAAAAAAAATCCCAAGCTCGAGGAATTGGACATCGAAAATACATACAATATATTCGACCAGCAAAGTAGAGCTTTTCATACCTCCTTTCTCTCACAGGTCCCAAAGTACACCCGAAGTGAAATTATTTTTCATTTTAGAACCAGATATGGTATCGGTTAAAGGTGGCATGAGTTCGAACGAGGATTAAATTTCCACGTACGTTGTACATGTATCTCGTTACAAATTTACAGCGAGAAAGGAAAAAAAGGGCCGGGAATGCGATGCTGATTGAAAACTGATATGTAGTTGTTTATTTTTCCATACACCCGCGTATACGTAAACCTCCTACACCTATAACAATTTGGCGTACGTATCCTCTCGCATCTTGCCTCTTATCGTATTTCGTGTACGAATACAAACGTACAACTAGCAAACAGGGTACGCTACACTCAAACACCCCCGAGTCAAAAACGATACATGGGAACATTTGTTTAAAAGCTTCGTGCTTTTTAAGGACATAAGTTATACTTGTATTCTTTCAGTTTCTTATCTCTTGTGTGTGATATCCTGCAAGTCGGATTGTCTTCATTTTCCAATATGAAAGAGACGTTGCTGCATGGAAAAATTTACAAAAAAAAATCATCTACTCTTCAAGAATTTCTCTCATCTCAGATTGTTTATTATATATCAAGAAGTGATTTTTCTTCGGATGTGATAGTCATTTCTTTTAAAAACTAATTTTTCAATTTTTTTAAAAAAATTTTCCAACCCTTTCAAGTATCTAAAAATGGTAGGTGGAGGAGTTGATTAGGACAGACATAAGTCTTGAAGATTTGCATTTTTTGATGTCAAGTGTACCTCTGACATCAAAATACCTTTTAAAATGATGGGGCAGGAAAAAAAAGGGTGTCCAGTTCTAAATTGAAAAGGACTAATTTGAGTAGATATGTCTTTTGCATACTCTCTCATTTATAAATCAGTGAGAAGTATCGAATATCACTGAAAGACAGTCAGAATTGCGACACAGGAGAAAATCAGTGAAAATTTTTTCACTGAAAACGAGTCAGTGAGAAAATTCACTGAGAAATTTTGCTGAAAAATCAGTGAAAATTTTTGATAAATTAGTGAAAACCTTTGAAAAATCAGTGAATTTCGCTGATTTTTCCTGTGCTGAAATTTCGACTGTTCATCAGTGACTTTTCACTGATTCAGAAAGAGAGAGTAGATCGACCGCAGTTTTTAAATCTTCCGAATTCTATTCATTTTTTTCAAATTTTCCAGACTATTTGTACAAGTTTCTCAGATCATTTACACAAATTTAACATATTTTATAATTTGCAGAAAACATAATTTTTGTTTTGATTGAAATTCGATACCCAATGAAAATTGTAGGGGCGGAAGATGAAAGATATTTCTTTCTTCGCTGTCTCATTCATACCCTTAAATGTCAAATTTGGTGAAATTTCCTCTTCTAAAACACACCATTTGTAAGGAAAAATCAGTAATTTTTGGTTGAAAAATCACTGATTTTCGGTACAATTTATTTCACTATTTCAAAAAAGCAAATTTTCATAAAATTTGGCAGAAGTCAATTCTAGAAATAAGATATTCGTATTGTTGATGCTTTAATGACCAAAGCCTCTGAGACCGTATTTTTGCTTTCAATTTTCAGTCACAACATATCTTCGACGAGTAGAGGAGAGGTGATTTTTTTCAAGAATCAAAAATGTTATGGATGTACCCTGATTTCTGTTTTCAATATGTTGGTTTACTTTCTAACATAGGTAGTTTTTTTTTGATGAAATACTACCGTTCATCTTTCTATTTAGAATTGAAATACTCTATTGACAGAATCTTTCAGCTATTTCAAGTCGTATTTCGTATATATAACCAGTGGTATCATCAATGTTACATTTTAGATCAATTTTTACTTAATTAGATTTAAAAAATAAATTTGAGATAGTAAAAATTCAGTTTTTTACGATATAAAATATGTACTCACTAATTGCTGGTAAGCTTTCATGGAACAGTATAGGTACTTACCATCTTTATAGACAGACGTACCCGCCTAAAACAAATGATGAAATGAAATATGTATACCTATTTGATTAACTAAAACTGATTATTGCCATTAATCAACATAAGAATTTCAAAATTGAAGTTATTCTAATAATATATTGATAAAATTCTTGCATTACACGTATCAAGTGATCACAGAATAAAAATTCTCTAACAGTCGACAGTATCTTTCAGCTCTTCTATCTCAATTTAAATGCCTCCGGTACAGGCAGCGAAAAAGAAAAGGAGGAATAATTTCGATGGATGAATTTTCATTCTCCTCTGTCGTCCTCTCAATTCCATATAAAATATAAAACAAACAACGTGGGTAAAAAGAGGAAACGCCAGAGGGTAAATTCTCATCTTTGAATTTTTCTCTCTTCGTCTTCCGCTCGTCGCAGATTTTTCCAGCTCGTTTGAACGAGACGATGGATATATGAAAGGTATTGCCGGCTGGAAAACGAGAGGGGAGAGGGACACGTGAAAACGCTGAAAGAAATTTTCTTCTTTCTTTCGTCTTCGTATATTATTTCGTAATAATATTATATTTTTCCTTTTTCAAATTTACCATTCTTGAAATTGTTACAGGTTTTGCCATCTTCTCTCGTTATTTCTCTGCTCCCCTCTGTTTCCTTTTGGTCCTCATCATACTATAAGCGTCACTCGCCTGTATGCTGGATGTTTTCTGTATTTCTATATCCCTATCCACATGTATTGGGATATTTTTTCGTCATCGTGTCGTCTTACCTACTATTTTTTTTCTTAGATTTTATACAGTCTCTTTTTAAAATTGATAAATTTTGAGCCTTTTTTGATCTTTCAAATGAACCCCTAATTATGTAATAATTCATAAACACTTTCGAACGGAAAAAATTCCCAACCACCCAACAAAAATCACATTACTATACAAAAAATATTCCCCTATAATTACACCGCATCAAAGTCATCGAAAATGAGTTTAAAAAACTCGACTTCCCTTCAACTCTCTTCCTTATTCCGAATTCCCACTCCTTGGACGAATTATCCGACGACGGAAACACATTACGACCGTAATGCCACCACAAAAGGCATATTACAGATACACACAACACATCCGCGATCCCATATTCTCAAAGAGCTGAAAACTACCATCCGAACTCCGTCTGTAATCATTTTTATATCCTCTCCTTATTACAGCATGAGAAAGTGAAAGAGCAACCCAGAACGAAAAAAATGAAAAGCAGGCACGTAGGCTGAGACGAGGCGGCGGTGACGTGCAGATAGAGAGGCGCGCATGCAGTAATGACGGAATAATAATATTAGTTCGTTAGAGGAAATCTTAAGACAAAAGGATTACTCCCCGAAGGGGTATAAATCAAAATTTCCTATTTCACCTGCCATTATATTTGACACCGTTTCCTGCGAGGGTTATAAATCAGCGCATTTACATTACTTAACAATTTAACAGCATCCGCACTTGATTATATGATTCATTAATAGGTGTACCCGTCCAAAACACAACAGAGGGCCAAATACCGCCAAACTCCAAGATAGATAAGCTACGTGTGAAAATAGGGTTAAGGAGATGTCACGAGTATCGAGTATTTATTAAATGACGCGACGAACGTCCGTAATGCGAAATTTTCCAGGAGTGAAGAGAGTATGTAAGTGAGTCGCGGTACAGTGATTGAGGGTAATTGAGCATCTTCGATTATATCATCAAATATTTGCGATTGAGTGAAATATGTAGATTGATTACGAAAAGAAACATTCACCGCATCCATGAATTAGAATAGGGTAAAATTCCACGTGCAGAATTTTATACTTGGTGCCTAATGATGCACCATACAGCTGGTAATGATAATTTTAAATACTAATACTACCGAGTATGTAATTTTTTGGATTTATAAATTTTTCAAAAATTAAATTGAAATAAAAATGTGACATAGAAAAGTGAATAATCCGACAGACTCTAATTCAATATTAGTCACAACATCAGAGAATCTTGAAGTTATTCTCTTCTCACCGGTCCAAAATAATTTCTCGCATTTTTGAAATTTTTTAAATCGTATCTTATAAAAATATTAAAGTTTGACAAATGTTATCCTACTTACATAGAATTTTTTCTTGATTTTTTTTCTGAGACAAATTCTTTAATGAAATGGCTTTTTTGAAAATTTACCAATTTTTTGATTGTACTTAATGACTACTTCACCATTACTAGGGAGAATGGAACTTACTCCTTATTGCTTTCTGTTAGGTGTAGTGCTGATTCAGTATTATTCTGTGAATCTTAATCATCTATCACATTTCGTAAAATTTTTCTTTCTCGACGAAATCAAATTTCACTGTAAATCTGTGACTTTTCATTCATCTTTCAGTCAAAAAGTACTGTATTTTTAGTCTTATCTCCAAATAATTTGATAAAATTAGTACTTTTTGACTTGAAGGTCAGTAAAAAATGCCACATTTTGAAATTTATTTCCCAGAAAAAATCGAGAATTTTGACCTGACTAATTCAGGTCTAGAGAGTAGGTACTTTTTATACGAAACTGTATTTTGCTCTTCTTATTTGAAGACTATATTTCTCAAAAAAAAAAAAGATAGAAAAATGGAGAGATAAATTATAGGCAAATTCATACATTCAATCATGAAAATTTTTTCTGAAATGGTTGAAATCAATGATTTTTTAATTTTATTACTGGCACTGACCGAATGGTTCGCCATTTTTTCTGAACGGAAACATTAAAGGAACTCTAGCCGTTTTGGATTTCTTATGATGGAAGTTTTTGATGAAGACGCAAAATTTTTTGGCTTTATATGTAGTGCAATGGTTTCCCAAAAATTATAAAACATCTAAAAAAAAATTGGAATGGAAAGGGGATGCTCTAGTGAGTTTAGAGATAGCCTAAATTGAAACAGTTCATGTGCGATCAAAATATGAATTTCTTTCTTCTAAAAACATTATTTTTTTACTCAATGTAAAATGAAAAAAGAAATGAAGAACAAAAAGTAATGGGTTGCAACTTTTGTTTCTTGCGCTTTTACTTAATTTTTTCACCATGTTCTATAAAATATAGGGATTGAAAAATCTCGAAACGTAGAAAATTCCTACCTACAAAATTAATTATTATACTTATGATATGTTTTCATTTTGCATTGGGCAGAAAGTATTTTTTTGGAGGGAGATATTCAACATTTTTTAAAAAAGGAATTATGAATAATGATCTGAAAACTGCTTTTTGAACCGACTTTTAAAATTTAGGTCTCTGAAGAACCGTCTCAATTTATACTACATACATACCTTTAAACTTCATTAGAACACCCGAAGTATGTAGATTGAACTGAAGAATTTCGTATCTTCGTCGAAAAAACATGTCATGAGAAATCCAAAACTGCTGGAAGTATTTGTCCAATAATTAAGGTGCTTTCGTACGTACTACTTGGGTACTTACGTCCATTTCTTTTCTATAATAGAATGGTTCCTTGATTTCATTTTCATTTTGTTGCATGAAAATCTGAAATTGGTGTCGTTATCCAGTGTTCGTTGTTTTTTTTTTCACAAATAATTTCGTCCGATGGCGACTTGGCGACCTGATGTAATTTACGTATTTTATAATTTTCAGTTTTTTTGTTCGGCACAAATGAACCATCCGGCGAAAATATTTTAATGATGGAGAGTAATATTACAAATTTTTAGCTGAAAGAGGGCCTTGATTTACTTTTCAGATGGTTGGATAAAAACGCATGGAATTTGAAATCTAATTTCCATTGTTCGAAAAGGGTTGTTTTTACCAATTTTATGCAGAAAAAAAAAACTCAACTTTACTTGCTTAACACATTCAAAATGAAAGTCTTTACATCGCCTAGGGATCTTGGTTTCATCCATCATCAAAAATAAAATTCTGATTCCACATCTTCTGTAAGCACAGGTTTCTGATCAGAGTGTAATACAAAATTAGGAGCATTTATGTTTCATTCTCATCATCACTTTTGGTTAGAATGAGAAAGCAAATGGCTAATTATGAAACTGAATCATTTGTTGATCTTTTCGACATAGATATTAGCGATGATGAAATTTCGATTTCAAATTATGAATCTATGAGATTTTTTATTGATTGAATTTATAATTTTTGACTGATTTCTCAGTCTCGGAGTTATGAACCTTAATGATTGATCGAATAACTAAAAACAGCTGACTCAATCAAAGTTTGAAACTAAAAAATACTTACTTGAAAATCTGCCAAAAATTACTGAAATTGGTAAAAAATTATCAATATAATCAATAGATTGAAATTGAAATTACTTCATTCAATCAACTGGAATTTGATTCATACCTATTTAGCAAGTTTCGATCGCGCATGAACCACGGTTTCTAAATTCTACCAAAAATTAATTATCAAACATTTTGAAAATTTAAAAATTCCCAAAATACAAAAATAATTCAGAATCGTTTCTAGATTTTATAGTTATTGGCTCTGGCCGCGTATACCCAAAAGTACAATTTATTTTTCAAAAAATTATTTGATTTTTCATAATTTTTTTAAAATTTTGCCTCGTAGGCTATTATGAAATACGGGTCAGAATTGAAAAAAATCATGAAAGATTGATTTATAAATTATTAGTGCTTTCTGGTTTCCACAGCCTGAATTACTTCTAAGTAAAAATAATGGAATAATTTTTGGAATTTTTATTTTGTAATTTTCATTTTTGACAGGTTTTGAAAACTCTGGAGGCTTGTGTATGATCGAAAAATGTGTAGGTATAGGTTTGGATCGAGTTGAGAAATATGTCAAGTATTAATTTTTTGAATTCTGTGGCTTGAAAAATCAAAATTTCGATTTTTTCGATCCGCCCTACTGGTCATCGTGTTTTTTGTTTTTCTTTATAATATAGATTATCCTCTGTATTTTTCTTATCTGCTACATTTTGTGGATACCACTTCTGGCAACATTTATCTTGTCACCCTTTAAATCACATATCTTACGAAACAAAATTCTATCATGGGATAAAAAGGATGTACAAAAAAATACCCATTGAAGAAAGAAAACAAACCACTGTAAAAAAAAACACCACACATTTTGATACGTCTGGTATACTCTGGCATATAAAAAAAAGGCGCATTCCGTTCGATACTCGTACGTAGAACTTACGCTCGCATAACTGGCGCGGCGATCAACCGGTTTCCGGCTAGTTAATGCGCCGCGCCGCCGCGAGTTCCCTTTCAGCCATTCTACGTGCTGTAACCGTTTATAGTATGCGTGTATTTTCGTTCTTATTTTTACCCTTTTCCCCCCAGCCTCTTGGTCGTTTCGATCCTTATGTAGCCAAACACGCGGGAAGGCCAATACTCTGGTCCATACTTCGATGTCGATAGAGATAGAGAAATTGGAAGCTGAGAAGAGTGAAAGAGAAAGATGGTAAGCAACGGCAACGTGTAACTGGTTCTTGGTCAGTTCCTTCCTTTTTAATGTTGGCTCTTTCTATATTTCTTTGCTCAACTTAGATCTGATCGTAAGAGTACGTAGATACTCTGTGGTCGAATTTTTGTGAGCTGAGATGTCTCCTGGTACGACTCCAGTTTTTTTTTTTTATCAGTGGAGAATCGTAGAAGTTGCTGTACGTATGTGTAAACCTTGGTACTTGAAGTTCAATTGCCTTCGCTCGAGTAATCGATTTAGTTGCATGAGCTCTGATCCTAGTTCGCATATGAGCACCGTGTCGCATACCAGAGATCCGAGCTCGCTGATCGGAAAACGTTTTTTTTTTTGCTCGAGGTCTTGTGAACGGATGGGGAAGCTGTAATGGAGATTTTTTCGTTGAGAATTTTAATTTATCGGAGTGCCTCAATGGCCTGGCGAGTACGATGCTTTTGGCGAAATTCATCGTAGAGCAGGTGAATTGAACTGAGAAATTGTAATGGCGAGATGGAATCATGTAATTCGTATATGTGAAGAGGTTTTGGATGAATATTACTTCGAGATTACGAAATGAAAAGAAAATTAATGTAACGTACCTAAGTTGATTTTCAATAAGATTGTACCATAATTAAAGGGTGTTTCTGTAATTTTTTAATTTGGCAATGTTCTGTAGGCATATCACTTTGGATGAAATAGCCGAATAAATTGTTATTTAAAGGTACCTATTTGAAGAAAAATCGCTAGTTTTTTCTACTTTTGTGATTTTTTAAAATGAAAATGATGACCGCTTACTACCTTAATAACTATTTCATTTTTGATTTCCAGTTTGTTAGTATCATTTATGAAATGTCTGGTGAGTGATCGATTAATCAAAAATGTTTTCATTTTGAATGAAAGTGAAATTGCAATATTTGTTGAAAAATACAACTTCCGACAATGAAATAAACATTTTTTAGAAAAATTCGGCAAAGAGAATTTTTCTCCAAAAAACCTTTGAAAAACTTCCTCTCTACTTGCTGAAAAAAATTTCCACAAAACTCCAAAAAAAAGTTCTTCTTTCTTTGTCACGAGAATTCATTGTGGAAACTTTTTCAGAACTTTTATGTTCATTGTTTATGCTTTGATTGAAATTTTTTATTGTAAAATGTGTTGAGTTAGGTACATAATTATTAGAAACAACAAAAAAAATCTATTCACGTTTTACCAATTTGAAATGTTGGTAGAAAATTGACAAAATCTCGACCAATGAAAAACCACGATTTAGAATTGTCATTGGCAATTACTTTGTAAAAAGTTTTTTAACCAAGTAGTGACAAATGGCAAATAGCAATTTGAAATGAAGCGGTTGTGTTGGTGAGATTTTGTCAACTTCTTGCTATTTTTTTCTGCTGAAATTTCAGTTTGGACGCTGGCAAATTTCAATTGTCAACAGTGCTAATTCGGCACTTGTATATCTACCAAAGTGTATTTTTTAGTCTTTTTGAAAGAAATTGATAACTTACTATTTACATTAATTTTCTCAACTTACAGGAGCGAGCAAATCAATATTAATGGGAGAGACATTCCAAAAAAAAGAGAAAAGATTGAACCTGAGCTACCAGGGGTGTTTTTATAAAATTGGTTACTGTAAATTTACAGAGAATAAATTCTATGAAAAAATTAAATTAAATACCTACCTAATTTAAGAATATTAAATTGATGATTAAAAAAATGGATGATAAAAAATTTATTGAAAATACTGCAATGATAAATAGTGGTAAAATTTTTTATAAATGATTTTGATATACTTAATTCAATGTCGGGTTATTCGATGTAATCGTTGTAATCGTCGATTACACCAGAAAAAGTTTTCCAGCATTACTCGATGTATACAATTTAGAAAGTTGATAAATCTATTCAAAAAATCGAAAATGTCCAAAAATACCTTTATTGTTATCGTGTTTTTTGATGTTCATGCATTTTCGTTTGGTGTTCGAATACCTGAGTATCGTTTATGATTGTGGCTCTCACAGTGTTTTTTCAATATTTCATCTACTTAACTTGTTTTTTTTTTTTCAAAATTTGATCCATTTTAAAAAATTTTTATCTGAAAATTTTCCAATTTAGGTATAACTTTTTTTTCAACGATTTTCAAAACTTTTTCCGAATTCCCTCATCTCTAGAAATTTTTGTATTTAATTTTTTCAAAATCTTTTTCAATTTATTTTTAAAAAAATAATTGAATATTTTTATTGGTGAGACGATTAAAATAAAAAAAGATTGCAGAATCAAAAAACTTGAAAAAGTTTCGGTTCTATGGCCTGGTCTACAACAAAAAGCTATTATTATTAGAAAAACTTACGCGCCGCCACTGATGATAATTGCAATGATACGCCAATAAATTGATTTTTAAGAGATACAGCAAAGAATGAACTTATCCAATTCCAATCCATCATTTCAAAAAACGAGGTCCCTGAATGAAAATTTAGGCTTCAATTTTTCAAATGATAGCATTGCAATTTTATTTAAAAACAAAGTTTGAATGAAATATTTTCAAAAAGGGGGGATTTATTTTCGTGGGAAAAAAATCAGATCAGTGTGCTGAATGTGATAAACACTTCACTCACATTCTGGTGCATCCATCCCAAAAGCTCTTCAAAAGTTTGAAGAATACCTACATGTAATATCGATTTGCTGATTAATAAACCGAAAATGAAAATGTGTACTTACCTAATCTTCAATTCTCTGACTATTGAACAATTGAAAGCGAATTGGAAATAATTTTTAGTGGGACATCGAGACATGAATCTTCTAGTATCAATAATTTGAGATCGCTTCTCAGTGGTATTTCTGAAATTCTTAATGTTTTTTTAGGCGATTCTTCGTTTTAGTTGCAGTCATATTATTCAGGAAATTATCAATTTATAATTTAATAGGGACGCTGAACTGTATGAACTGGAAGTGCTGGAAATTATTCTTCACAAAGCTACTTTTACCTTGATAAAATTCATATTTCCAAGGGAAAATCGACAGGCATAGGCATGAGCAAGCCTGAAAAATGACTGAGTTGGAGTAATTAAATAGCTGATGAGACATGAGCAGGACAATAAAAATAAGGGTTTAAAAGGAATCATTGTTTAAGTCAGACCTGCTCAGTGCTCATGGCTAAGTCATTTTTCATGCCTGATCAAAAAGTGATCGTGCCTGAAGATTTTCCCCTAGGTTGTCTAATTCGTAATTTTCAATTATGTATTTTGAAGACTTCTTCATTTCATGAAAATATTATTATATTTTGCAAATTTTTCCGCGAATTTTTGAAATGTGGCGTCTTTTTTTGTCAACACCTAGTTCTATCCATGTAATCATGGAATACATTTTACATGAACGAAATGAAGAGACCCTAGTCCGTTGAATTCGGCATTATTCAAATACCGAGAATCGTATACCCAATTTAGGGTATTTAATTTATGGATATGGTACCTTCTTTTATAACCTATTCGTGGCTGTATCGCGCGTTCAATGTATCTAATTTTACGTGGAATCGAAACTATTCGTCTGATTAATCTCATCCCGCGGAATTCGTTCGATTTTACTCGAACATAGGTATGTATCCGGAAATGAAAAAAGTACCTACCTAAATGGGTAATTGTACGCGATGATGAGACATGGCGATGTACATATTGAACGCAGCCAGCGTGTAATGTATGGAAAAGTGTGCCCTATAGGGCTGCATTGGGATGAGAGAAGAGATAACCTCTTGTCGTGATTTTTCCGCACCATACTCGCCCATTGGTCAATTTGATTACGTGTTATATGGACGGGTAATGGGACACGGTATAGTTACACATTTGGCGGATTAATTAAAATGGTACGTCGTCGTAATTCCCCCTCTGCCTCGGTTCGTCTAGATACGTGGCCGCATCCGCGTCCCTTTTTGCAAAACCACAAATTCGCCCACCTGCGTAATCGATATTTAATATTTGAACATTGAACGTTATTACAAACCGCAAAAATTTAATCATTTCTATAGCCGGTGTTGTGTGCTGCTGCGTGTTCATCTCGTTTTGCCTGCTCCATCTTTCCATCCTTATCGTCATGTAAGCCTCTTGCTCTCTCGTTGACTCGTTCGTTTTCATCTTGAATGCTCGAGCGGACAAAAAACACCGATGGTGGAGTTTAATTTCGGTGACATACTGAGCCGAGCTGCGTGCATAGGTGATATGAGGAAGTGGGTGTAATTTTACGATATGTTAAGTGAAGGGTTACAGACCTACCGGGTTCCGTGGATAATTGTTTTTTAATGTAATTTCTTCATTATTGGAATACGTTTTGAAGTAGGTAGGTAGATTTTTGCCGGCATGACTGATTCTGTGGCGGCGCGAAGGTTGGATTGATGACCAGGCTATTGGAAAACTGATTTAAACTTGTGATTTTGGAACGAAACTTAAATTTATGATGAAAAGATGAAAAATGAAAGAATTTTCATTATTTATAGGAGATAAATTATTCCAGAAAAAAAAAGTTGAAGAGGGGATGCGTAGCTAATTTTTTAGTCGTTTTGAAAGAAATTGATTACTTACTGATTAAAAATCGTAAGAGAGAACATTCATTAAGAAAGTTTGTATAGTTTCCTTTGAAAGGAAATGTTGAAAACATGGATATGTTTTTTCCTCTCATCTTGGATTCTAATATCTAGTTAATTCCAAAAAATTATAAAAATTTGTTTTTAAAATTTTTTCAGCTCTTTGATATTTTTCCTGTTATTCTGACTTTCTAATATCAAGTCAATTTTTAGCTTCTGACGTTTTGATAATATAGACAATAAGTTAATTTCGAAAATACAAAAAATGTGTAAGTTTTTGACTTTTAGTCACTCAAAATTTGGTGTCGCAAAATAGGGTCATAAAAATTTTGTAATAACCCCCCCCCCCCTAAAAGGAATTTCAGCTTCTGACTTTCTGATATAATAAGTTGAATGTGAAAATATAAGAATTTATGTTTTCAAAAGGAAGCTTCTGACTTTTTAACATTAAGTTAATTTCGAAAATATAATAAGTTTTTGACTTAGAATGACGCAAAATAGCGTCTTAAAATTTTGGAATGACCCCCCCCCCTCACCCAATTTTTCTTCAAGTTCTGCATTTGAATTTCACCCAATTTTTTCCAAGTTCAATCATTTTTCACGTAATTTTTTCCAACTTCAAATATTTTTTTATCCCTTTTTTTCAACTTCAAGTTTTTCCAAAATTTCCTCGAGTTTAGGGCTCAAAATTTTCCCCAAATTCAACATTCAAATTTTCACACAATTTCTCAATGTTTGAATTTTTTCATCTTCTTTCAAGTTTTGATTCTTGAATTTCTCATATGTACTTGAATGCCGCGAAGGACAGAAGCTCGCATGGGCTATTTAATAAAACTATTTCTGTCGTTACTTTTTGAGATCGGACATAGTTATTAAAATTTATGTGTATTTGAACTTGTGAATGTAGAGCTAAATACAGGGGTGGTCAGATTTGAATCATCAAGCCAATCAGATTTTTCTTAGCAACAAACAACTTTTAACACATCTTCTGAAACTTGAAAAACCATAAATCAGAATGATTGTGCCTATATGTGATGAAGAGAAATTTTGAGATATAATGTGGGTTGAAGTGGATCAATTTTTGACATTTTTTTTCACATTCTTTTGATATTAGAGACTAGAGAGAAAAAGTGGGATTTAAAATTTGAAAAAAAAAAACTAATCCGGACTGTTCGAATTGTTTTGGTGGTGAAGCGTTCAATTTTTCAACCTTCAATCATCATCTATTTAAAAAAAAAACGATACTTACTAAATTATTTGTAAGTATAAATTCAAATAAGTATTCGGAATACAAACTGACAATATAATCCGAATTTTTTATTTCATCACTCTTCAGCTTCCCTCATGTAGGTGATTCTGTGAGATTGAAAGAATTGAACGCTCAATGACCAAAATGATTTGATCTCGATGAAAAATTTTTCTTGTTCATATGTACTCGGAAAACGTAATTTTTCGTTGGAGCCAAAAATATAAAAAATGTGCGATTTTTTTGATTTTTTTTTTGCGTTTTTAAGCATTTTACCTATATTACGTAACCAGCTTTAAACGTGTTTTTCTCGATTTTTTTTTTGAAAGTCACGATTTCCTCATTGTCAAGTGTCTCTATCTCACCGAAAAATTGACCCAGAATGCTCATCCAAGTCTTGAAATATTCCTCATAGTCTCCCCTATCATTTAAACCAAAAAACTCAACCAACTTTAGGTACCCTCTGCCTGCACGGTACACATAGTGACATCAATGAAAAACGAAAACAATTTTCATGATTTTATTAGTTTCTTTTCAAAGGGCGTTTGCAAGATTTTGGTTTAGGTCTGGCTAAATCTTTTTTTTTTCTTTTTTGGATACACATTTATTTCAAAAATGAATGAACCAAAGATCGAAGATTTATTTTTTAAAGTGCATCTGATTCTGAAAGTGTTTCTAGTGTGAAAATCTTGCCTGTAATCGTACTGTTTTTGACCATTTTTTAAACTTGTTTTTGAAAATCTTCAAAAACGATAAATTTTATTCTCCTCTATTAAAAAAAACGAACAAAAAATTTTGATTTTCGTTACTCGGGGAGGTAATGTGCACATTATCTCCCCTCGCTGATCGTTCGGTAGTTCAATGAAGCATTTATCTCTCTCGTTAACGAATAATATGTTATGCAACTAGTTAGATACCTAAATGATTTTAAACGATTTTGAGTTACTCATTTCCCTTGCTTCATTCGGGTCATAAACCTCAAAATTCGTTGAAAATCACTTCATCTCCCCAGTTGCATAATATATTCTACTATTTTATGCTCTTCATTTTACAAATATCAAAAAGAATTGAAATAGATTTGAAGGCGTTTTGCATTTATAAAAATTGTAAGAATTTTGAGCCTTATTTTAATTGTTGATATGCACTTAATTTTTATACACACTTCAGAAAGAAATTTCTAACTTACTGAACTATGAGCAAAGTATTTTCAGGAATTAAATTGTAGACTCAACGAAGCAACTCTCTGTTTCTCTGGATCCCCACATTAAGACACCCAAATACGGGCAGAAAAAACTAATTGTTGGACGAGAGAACAAGATATAAGCGGTAATATTGCAACGTCATCTTGCCTTATTGGTTTGTTGTATTGACCGAATTGGTGGTACTTGAGATACTCGAGTTCCTAGAGCCTAAGCTTGCTTGTACCTAATTCCTATACCCAAAATAATCATCGCACATGGTCTCGTTGTAAGCTGCGAAATAATTCTTGCGACACATTGTCGTGCTTCTGGGTTCTCATCACAGAGCTGTATAATAAATCTCAACACTTGTACGTCATCAATTTTACTTTTAGAAAAGTTCCTTCGCTCGTTCACGGTATTTTTTTCCCAACCGAGTATTATAAAACAGCGTACTGTAAACGGTGGTATACGGTACGCGATAATGAAATTACAATATGGAAAGATGATTAATTCGTCGACTATATTGTACGTATACGATACGGTCGTTCGTTCGCAGGGTACGTATCTGGCATGGTACGGCGTCATCATCGTAGTCTTCGTATTCGTCAAAAAGTATATGCACATAGACAGAATTACAGAGTATGTGTGTAGTATGGCTTTTTATCGTCTGCTCTACCTCTAACGTTTCGGTGTGGCGACGAGGAAGACGATGTGAGGTTCCGTCGCGCGTTACTAATTTCCGGGGTAACGAAGAATATACGTAACTATACGCGAAAATTAAAACAAAAGCTTCTCATCTATAAAGCTCCTTAAAATATATACTCTCGAATTACTTTTAAACATCGTACACGCTTCGTGTTGTGCTCGCGACTCCGCGCCGGATCCCTTCTAGCGAACAGAATAGCGAGAAAAAGATGCGGCAGAGTCGACGACAAATTATATTATTTCGCTTTATAATCTCTTTTCTCGCGAGCGTGTGAAGTGTGCGCTATGCCAGTATGGTATTATTGTCGATACAATAACGGCGGCAAGGCGTATTGTCATTGTGTGTGCCACTCATTATCGTCGCGCTAAAATACAGACGTGTGGAGAAGGAACGCGTCGAAAGAAGCAATTATGTATGGGGTTTATTTTTCGTAGGATGTATTGTTTGTAGAGAGAGGAGGAAGAGATTGTATGTAATTTGGGTGCTTGAGTTGTGCTCCCCTATGGTTTATCGAGAGGTTTTTTGGGACTTTTTTGAAAGTTTTTTGGAAAGGATTGAAAAACTTACCTTCTGGCTATCCACGACTTATCATTTAGGGGTAATTGCTGGCTCAATTGGTCAAGTACAAAAATTTGATAATTACATAATAGATCACGGTGCCCTTTTACCCAAAATTAGGTGAGCCAGGGGCCGGCCGGTTCTCTCTTCAGCAATAGAAAACAAAAACAGATTATAGATAAAGATATGAAAGAAAAGAAAAAAATAAATAAAATAAAAACGAATAAAAAATGAATAAATGGTATCGAGAGAGAGAGGTTATACTTTTTTCATTCAAAAATTAGTCTTCTTCTGGCAACTTGATTTGAAATTTTGAAAATTTGGTCGGTAAATTGAACTTCGCTACAAGTTTTCTTAAAGGTTTCTTTAAAAAATTGTGGCGACGGAAATTATAATTTACTTTCTGCCCAGATTTTTAATTACCGGATTAAAACTTTTAATATCTGTTTACAGTTCAAATTCAAGTTGCAATAACTCATTTTACTTTCCACCCGTCGAATTTCTTCTAGCAATGAAGCAATTGATCATTTTCAATCTTAACAGCAAGTTGAGTGAGAAAATTTACAAAATTTTGAATTTGCAATTAAGTAAACGATTACCTACTGTAACCGCGGCATCGCTCGAATGAATTCAAGTGATGTGCGATTTCGCTTTCTTCTACCTTATTTTTTTTCAGGGTCGCATCTACTTACCTAAGAAGTCTGAAGGGACCTAAATTTAAAATTGTGAGATTTTCTAAAAATTTTTACCTTGTTAGATAGCAGACACTTGTTTTTTGAATGAGCCATCAAAAATTTAGCTTCACATTAGAATTTTGTGGATGGAGTTGTGAAAATGGGAAATGAGATTTTTGCACTGCCTTATTAAAGTAGATTGAGAAGAATGTTTTGTAAAAAATAGAGAAGCTTAAATGAAGCATGGAGTTGGAAAAGGGCCTAACTCCCATTTCCAAAATGCACTCTTCTTTGACTTCCAGTGCTAAGACAGTCGGATTAAAAATTATCGAACTAGAAATTCTATGTTTGGGATGAGCACTTGACTTTATTGAACATCATTAAACATGCCATTGATGGCAATTCAACGAAAAAAAAACCACTTTACACCAGTTCGCAGAATTTGGGGAGTTAGGCCCTTTTCCAATTCCATGCTTGAAATAGTTGAAAAATTCCCAAGTTATTGTGCTTTGGAGTTTTGATTTTTAAAAAGTTGATTGTGAGAAAAACAGCTCATAAAGTTCGTATTTTCTATTTAAAATGATGATTTCGTTTCAAAAACTGGTATTCATCATTATAAAAGAAGGTTCTTCTATGATATTTTCTTATACTGAATGCGATTTTCATATTATTGTTGCTCTAAAGTTCTTACTTTTTGTGTTAGTTAGGTGGAAATACCTCATCACAAAATTGATTTTTGGTTTTTAGAAAATCAAATTACGTAAACTGTTCGTTTTTTTTGGATGTAACGAAAAATCTGATTTCATCACATTTTATGTTATTTTTTTCTTGTCATGGAGCAAAAAAAACTATCCAAAAATACCTAAATCAATGCAAAATGTAAATTATACCTACCTAAGTACCTAAGTTCTTTTCTTGATTTTAATTTCTTCAAAATTTCTCTAGACCTTTTCTTGATATCGATACTCAACAAATCGAGTATTGAGGGAATAAGTTTTCATCAGAGCTATTATAATGCCATATAGATTTTTGAGACATCCTGTATTAACATATTGATCGAAATCACCGTGCAGCATAACGAAGGATACTATCTATATGCTTACTCTATGCAGTATTGATAAGACTTGATTGAAATACCGCCACTGAAGATGCCGCTTTTTCTCCAAACGATTATATTTGGTTCGATGGCGGTTACAGTTGACTGAATGTCCAGTATGGTGTGTTTGGTTCATCAACGATGACCAAACGTGATCTCCGTAGTTTTTACTTTGATGCTTAGCCCAAGAGCCGAAACGTGAAATGTATGTATAGGTATGTAAGTGTGTGAAATAGTGCACTTTCAGTGTATAAGAAAGAAAATAGGTACCTACATAAATTGAAAATAAAATACTTATACTATCTTTTAGTTCGTTGTTAAAGAACTTCGTTTATTTTTCAAAATTTTTCCATCTTCATAAAATACAGCGATGGAAAACTGAAACTACGAGTAGAATTGAATCTGAGAAAAAAAACTGGAGCTAGATAAATATGAAAATTTGGAACTAAAACTGGAACTGAAACGAATCCAAGTTCCAGTTTCAGTTCCAACAGCTTTAGTTTTTATGTACTATTTTTGAAGTCAACACCAGAAAATTTTGCTAAACATTGAAAATTTTTAGAAAAAAAAAAGGAAATTTCTTGTGATTTTTTAAAATTTGGCGGGAAAATGTCAAACTTTACTAAAAATTGGAACTTGAAGCTGAAACTGAGAATCGGTGAAAATTCACTGAAGAAATGGCCGGAATTACCTATAATGTAATGTATTACCTACTATAAAAAATAAGCGCAATTTCAATGCCAGTTGGTGTAGAACTGTTGTTTGAATTATAGTAAATTTTCACGATTCGAAATATTCAGTCATCTGAAATGGATGAGAAAAGGGTTTAACAACTCTATGTATTATTTTGAGAATGAATTGTTGTGAATTCATCAGGGCCGAGCAAAGCGAAGGCAAAAATTTTTGAAAAATAGGATATCCAAAAACTTTTTTTTTTCATTTTTTTTTTCATTTTTTTTTTCAAATCCATACTATTATCATCGAAAGGATAATGAAATCTTCAACCCTATATTTTTAATGATTTGAAAAATTTCCTTTGCTTTGTAGTGAAAATTTCGCTTTTTGGAGGTTTTTCTTATTTCATTATTTTCTTGCGTATTTAGAAACGAATTTAACAATAGACGACTTACTCAAGTCCTTTAATATCCCTCCCGTTTATTGAGAGTTGAGTGTTCCCCAATCCCCATATATTTCAAGTGGCGCCCGAACAGGACCTTTTCCGCAGTCGCCGATCCTAGAGATATTTTTGTGTTTTTTTTTTTTGAATTTGGTTTGATTTGAAGTATCACAAACATAAATTTTCTTTGTGAATTTTTTATTACAGCTTCAGGCTCCTCAGTAACAACTGGACCCTCCTTCTAACCACCAACGAAAAAAACACTCGCGAAAAAATGAATTTTCTCTTTCAAACTCCCAACACCTGGATACCTATCCAGCTTCCTACATCCATTAAAAAATTTAAATTTCATCTGCAACCGATGCGAAGAGGGGGAGATTTCAGCCATAAAAAGCAACTCTCGCCGCGTTACGCGAAAACCACCCCCTCCCCCGTAGCCCCGAATCATGTGAAAACAACGCGCGTAACGCGTTCATTTCGTATTCATGATTTAATAAGAAGAAGGGTTAAGGGCGGTGGCAGGACGCTTAGCGAACGATGCGATACCGAAAATGACGTCGGGTATACAGATACGAGGACGAGTACACATTACACACACAACGAGATCATTGTATGTTCATTTTAAGTATACGACGCCGTAGCGCCGCCGTGCTTTCTTCATCGTCGTCTGTTGAACGTTGCAGACTACGTTGTAAACCTACTATATTTACCACTTTCCATTGTTTTCCACTATACACATTACGTATTACGCACACAACGAAATGAAAACGACGATGCCGATGATGGTTAAAAGTTTACGCAGCAGAACGCAGAGATGAGAAGTAGCGTACCGGCAACTATACATTATGAATTTAAAAGCAACGCCACCGTATACCCCGCCAGGTCTTTTACAAAAGTCGACCTATTCGAAAGTCGTCGTCGTCGTGTACTTTTGAATACGGTGGTAGTTTGTTGTTTGTAGATGTATGTTGTAGGCAGGCCGAAAAACAAGTATGTTTTGAGCGATGTTTTGTTGAATTTGGTCGTAGTTGATGAAGAAGTAAGAGTTGTAGGTTGGAAAAGTTGGGTTTGACGAAGACTCGGTGATAACAGCTAGAGTATTTGGAGGCTGGTTATCAGAAATGGTGTTTTTCGTCACTTGAGACTACCTATTCTAGATTTTTCACATGTCGAAGATGAATTTGAAATATCTTGATGTCTTCTAAAAAAAAAAAAAATAAGAAGAAAGGAACAGAAAATTATAATAATTTTATTTGAGTAGCAAGAAATTCGGAAAATAGCAAGAATTTTAATAATAAAAATTCTAAAAGCAAGAATTTTCGATTTTTTTCTTGTTTTGAATTTTTTGGTGCAAGGATGAAAAGTTTTTGATCAAATTCAAAGCAAGAAAAAAAATTGCATGAAAATGGCGGAAAATATTCAGAAAATACCTAGCTAGAATTTTAATTTATCAGATTCTGTAGACATCATGTTATACCCTCTTGGCTTGTATGAATCAGGCAGAAACTGAAGATTGACTGACTGAAATAGACAAAATTGAGTCAAAATTGGCAGAGGAATTCCACTCATTTCACTGTTAATCAGTGAAATTTGACTTCCGATCAGTGGAAAATTACTGATTCAATTGGTGAATTTTTCACTGATTTTTACAGTTACTTAATTCTGACTTTTCTGGCTAATTCATCTTAGTCAATTTTAACTGATTCAAATTGAGAGAGTAAGATAATTTTTAGTCTATAGTTCTGCATCTTGTTGTTATTTTCGTTTCATTTGCATTACCATTCGTTTCCTTTTATTTTCATTTTTATCATATTTTTACTATCTTGCCAATTCATCCAGCGCAGCGACTGAATAAAATCTCCAAGATGAGATACCTCTTATTTTAATGGCATCAGATTCTTGAATTTTCGTTCAAATTTTGTGAGTTTATAAAAATCGTCTCATTTTCTCCTGATGATTTTGTCCTGTATCTTCTCCATGACAACGGAATTTATTTGCATTCAATCCTATGGGATAATCATTTTTTTCAAATTAAATATTAAATGATTTATGATTCGAAATTTTAAGAATTTTGCAGATTTTTTTCAAGTTGAAATGGATAAATATGATTGGTATAATTTGACGATGAAAAATTCGTCATTCAACCCAGGATTCGAATTCAGGGTTTCAGAACTGCGAACTGTCGATCTATTGCCAAGTTTGGGGTTTTGTGCTTTCCTGCATAATTAGCTGGTGGCCATAATGCCATATGTACATACATTTGATTTTTCATTTGGCTTGAAACAAGTTGAATGAAATCTTATACTGAAATTTTGAAAATCGAATTCCTGTTTTTTATCTCTCATTGGCTCTTTTTTGATTTGAGTGATCCAAAATATATGCAGGGTATTATCCCTCGAAAAATTCAAAAGAAAAAGCTCTTCATTACTGGATTTTTTTTGAGGTCCAATGTAGTCTTTGAAATCCAGATATCAGAAATTTTTCCTAAAACTTTCATCGCCAATTTATTTTTATTGTAGTATGAGTAGACATGCCAAACACAGCCTATAGTATTCTGTTGAAACCCAACGTAAATGTATGCTGTGAAATATTTGCAACTCAACACAACAGTCGACGTGTTGACGAACGACCTTTAATTCCAATTTGACTATTACTACGTCGTCATCGTCTTCGTTATCTACATAAGTTTCCAAATTAGTTATCGTATATGTATGTAAATTTTGTCTCGTTGTCTCTCGTTATATGGAGTTGTGTATATGTATGTAGGCTATAGGCATCCAATACTACATACGTCTTCTATACTGAGAATCTACTCATTGTCTAATATTCTCTTGTCGGTTTACGACTACGTAATCTATTCTTTGGGTGTAAAACTGCCATTCTGCAGTCTTGTCACTTGTCCATCCCTCTTGCTCTTCTCTTACGATTGAGCAGCGGCTGCTTTGTCAAAGTCGTTCTATTGTCTTACCTGAACTGCCAGTTGACACCTTACTGTGCCACTGGTGTTTGATGAACGCATGTTGTTGCATTAAATATGTAGTATTAATTTTTTAATCTGCTGCTGTAGGTTTGGAGGCTGCATAATGAGTTGAAATAATCAAAAAGAAGGAATAATAAAAAATTGCTTTTTCAAAATTAAATATCAATATTATATAAATAATTAAAATAATGAATAATAAACCTAAATAATCAATTTTAAAAAAATAAAAAATATAAATAATATTAAATTTAAAATTCAAAAATAATAACAATACTCAGCTCCTAATTATTTTGGTCGAAAAATAGAATTTCGACCATTCAAGACAAATTTTTTTATGTATAAGAGTACAATTTTTTTCAATTTTATTAAAAATGTCTTCCAATTCAATACTTACGCGATATGCTCATTTTTAAGTAAAACATTTATTCCGTCTTCATCATTTAGATTTCGGTATCCTTTCCTTGTTTGAACCCGACCGATTACAGATAGGATAGTACGTTGGGTAGCATTGTACGTTTGTCGCACCCGTAACTTTACATCTGCGACAGTGGTGGAGTGGGTAACATTTAGGTAGACGTACATTCGATCTTTATCAGTAATTGCCCATACAACGGCCAAGTGTTTCTTTTCAAAAAAAAGAGAAGCAAGATTGTCTGGAAAGAGGCAAGAAATAACATTGCCTCTTCTGAGCGACGTAACACCATCTAAAGGGGATTTGTAGAAGCATCCCATACGATTCGGGGTTTTCAAGATTAAAATCTGTCCCGTCACCCTTCATCTTCACCTTCCATCGTGAAGAAAAGCCCTACGTCTTCAGCTTTCTACTTTCTTAGGTAAGTATGGAAGTTCGCACAGATTCAACGTACGTCGTATCGTACCCTTCCGTTTTACAGTTCGACTTTTTCACCACTATCGCTGCCCCCTTCTCTGCTCATTTCACGGATACGTTTCCAGCAGGGTTTATTTTTTTGGCACTCGGCCTTAAAATTAAAATATTCGTATTCGCGAAATCTGCGGCTTGGCGAGGTATGGCGCAGGGCTGCTCGAATCGAGATGAAAAACCACCGCTACCGAGGTACCCGATTCGATGGTTGTTTCTCGTTCGACAAATGCGTTCGCTGTTTGCGTTAAACGAGTCAAACTTTTCGCACCTCTTATACGCATATCATCGTTTAACCGACTGTAGGTATACTGTTTATCCCTCCCCCTCCCAGCCAGTGATATTGTTTCGCGATAATGGTAATTTGGCTGGCGAAAGCTTCACCGAATTTGTGTCGTTGGGTAACGTTAAATATACGGATATATTTTCCTTAGACTGGAAAAAGACATTTTCTCTGGTTCGTGATCAATCCATATTTTCCTTTAGATTTGATGAAATTTTGGAAATTAGTGTCGTTTTAATGGCCCAAATTGGGGAATTTTGAAATCTTTAATCGTAATTTGTACTCTCTAAATCTGAATCAGTCAAAAAACTGAAAATTCACTGATTAAACAGCGAAAAGTGTGCAACTATCAATCAGTGAAATCTGACTGTCAATCATTGAAAAATTACCGATTCAAATAGTGAATTTTAATTTTTGAATCAGTAATATTTTTTCAATTACTGAAATGAATCAGTAAAAATTTGAATTTACTAATTCAATCAGTGAATAATTACTGATTCAATCAGTGATTAATTACTGAGTCAATCAGTGATTAATTACTGAGTCAATCAGTAAATTAAAATTTTTACCGATTTAAAAATGAAAATTCACTGATTAAATCGGTAAAATTTTCACTGATTTCTTCAGTTGCACACTTTTGTCTTATTAATCAGTGAATTTTGACTGATTCAAGTTTAGAGAGTACTCGAATTATTTTGACCACGTCCTCGCCATGTTTCCTCTTCACCTACCTCTTCATAACCTCGCAATTTTACCGAATTGTATTCTGTACAGAAACACAAAAAGCAAACTCAAAGCTACGCCGACCGCTTCGATTACGTCGAAACGATACTCGAGGAAAACCTAATCAAAACCGACACCTCATTAATCATCCGGATAATAATTTTTTTGTTTAGTACGACAAAATAGCCCGAGTGCTCCGCCACATCGTGCCACATGGTGATTCGACGAAGCGAGCGTGTACTACACAAACGACGGGCCGCATTTGGCTAATAATCTATAAGCCGTAGAGTAATGACGCTATTATGATCGGGTTACATGTCAACAAGCATCGTTGAAAAAATACTTCATCATTTGTAGGGGTTCCCTCGCCATCATCGTATTCATATCGTGTTTGAATCATTCCTAGAGTTGAAAAAATTTAATTTTTTGACGTAAATGGAACAAAATTTCAATTTTATTCATCTACTGTGTTCTACTTGAATTTTCTTTTTTATTTTGTGTTCAAAATCATTCGGATATGGATATCTAAAATCTTACAAAACATATTGAAGTATAAAATAAAAAAATACTTACTACTATTCGCTTGGTTCAGGAAAAAAAATGGAGGACTTGAACAATACTTTTTTGCCATTGTTGGACAATACAGTCATAGATAAACTTGGATATTTTTTTTATATTTTACCATAACTCTCAATCCCCTGGCTGAGAAGATTGGAAATATAATAATTTTTTTTTTAAATTTTTGTTCAAGTCTTCCACAGAGTGTAGGATTTTTTGGACACTACAAAAAAAAGGCAAAATTCGTTTATTGACGAAATTTTTCGCGTTTTTTTTTTTTCATTTTCATGATGTCATAATTGAAATTTTTTAAAAACTGTTTGCAATGTTCGACAAGTTTGGTTTGGGATCAAAAAAATTCTGTTTGATTTCAAAATCGTATAATTTTTTTTTCAAAATTTCAATCATGATCAATATCGAGTTTGTTAGGGAGCATAGGAAGCTCTTGAACATGGAGAGGTTTTGAACAAAATTTTCAAAATCAAATTTGTCCAAAATCTCCCCATATCCGAGTGCTCCCCATGCCTCTTTAATAATTTATGCGATGGTAATTTTGAAAGAAATCCAACGGTTGCGAAATCAAAACAGAATTTTTCCGATTCCAAACTCAACTTATCAAAAATTCCAAAATTTTTTGAAAAATTTCAAAATTTGGCTGTCAATCTTGGAATATTAATTCTGAATAATAGCTGTACTTTTACTTATGAGTACATCTTTTGCATGCGGGCAACTCGACGAAAAGCATGCTACTAGTTCAACTCCCTCCGAACTTCTTGTTTTTTGATGATGTTCTGACCTTTGGCTAAATTCTACGTAGCACAATAAATGATTTTTCGCCGCAGTCAAGATCACGTTCGCAACTTTCCATCACTTTCGATCCCGATTTTGTGTTTGTTTCGAATTAATTTCTTCATTAGGTTTTTCT
Source organism: Pseudococcus jackbeardsleyi (assembly GCA_038380155.1). NCBI lineage: Eukaryota > Metazoa > Arthropoda > Insecta > Hemiptera > Pseudococcidae > Pseudococcus > Pseudococcus jackbeardsleyi. Next base: position 58,672,048 of record CM076238.1, on the reverse strand, counting down.
ATATTTTGCAAACAGTTCCACCGTTAGGAGAGGAGGGCTCTATCTAACCCCCATGAATCCTATTTGTTATGTAGTGTTATTACTTCCTCTTGGCTGTCAAAAAGCGCACGCATTCAAAAGCACAAACACAACCAGCGCAGCGACCACAAGAGCTGTCTACTCATCAACGTCAAACACACAGAGCCTGCGACGACTGACCCAGTACACTGTGACTGTACTATACTTTTGTCACGTCTTCGTCATGTATTTACAGATGAGAACACGTGTCTGGCATAATTTCAAAAACGTCGTTTCGATGTTTAATTTTTAATTCGTAGTCTTTCGGATTCGGACAGAGTAGTTATTGTTTTCGCATAACGCGTAATGATGTTACTCTTATTTTTCGTCTTGGAGTTCTAGAATTTTTTTAGGCAGAAGAATTCCTTGTCGAATATTACGATTTTTTTTGCTAGTTTAAACCTTATTTCTTTTCTGGATGTGTTGTCAACTATTTATGATAATAAATATGTCCATTGAAGTTATAAGATTGCACATAGATGCAATTTTTTAATAAAAAATTTTCATTATTTTTTTCTCAGAAAATTTTGATGATTTTTTACTGATAATTAATTTTTTCCGTAATTGAAAAGAGTTGAGTAAATACATATTGCATTGGTTTACGTTTATGAGACGTTTACATAATAGAGGCATATCTGTGTGCAAATATTCTGAAGCAATTAATTTTTAAGTAAATGTGTAAACTCACAAAAAAAACTTCCGAACTTACGAAATTCTTAGCGACTCTCCATTCTGACTAGGCTTGGACCGAACTATTTTTTCTTCCAAAGTTCAAAATTTTGATGAATTTATATACCTGCTATTATGTAAAATGTTATGAAAGTACTCCTTTTTGTCATTCATGTTGAATAGGCACTTTTTCTTCTATAATTTAATGTTGATGAAAAATCCATAACATTTTTTCAATGAATATTTTTTTTGAAAATTTTAAATTTCTAAAATTTTGTCCTGGTTTTGTTAGACCGAATTCATAAACGATGAAGACGAATTTTGTTGAAATACCTACAATCTTTGGAAAAGGAGGCAATTGGAAAACAAATTAAATTTATCAGTTGGCAAAATATTCGAGAGTAAAGTGGGTTTACATATATTTTTCCAAAGATCTGTGGAGAAAATTTCTGCAAAATTCATTTCAAAAGGACCTGTGAAAATCTTGCTTGTGGATTTCAAGAATTTGTTTCATTGTTAGACAATAGATACCTCGAATGTTTTTATTTTGTTCGTTTTGTATTATTTTTAACCTATAGTAAGTAATAGACTGCTTGAAAAGCTCTTGAAATTTCTTTTAAAACGAGTATATGCGGGGAGGGGGCGCCGATGGCTTTTGGACAAATTTGGTGCAGTGTTGAGAAACGATCCTCAAATTTCCCATGTTTTCCTTCAGAAAATCACAAATTTCCCGCGTTTTTTCCTTCATTTTTTTCCTCATAAATTTCTAAAATTTCATGTTTTTGTTGGAAAAAATGAATAACATACCTAAAACTTGATGAAAATTCATGGTTTTCCCCCTTTTTTTCGCTTAATTGAGCGAATTTTCAAGCTTCTCATTTTAATAAAATTTCCTATATTTTCCCTTTTTTCTATTCTCTTTTTTTTCCACTTGAGATTTCCCACAATATGGGAAATTATACGAGATTTTCCAACACTAATACTAAATTCTCATAAAAATACTGAATAAAATCATAGAAATTTGGATTTATTCCCTTTATTCCGCTCCATTGGGCGAATTCCCCGTCTTTTCTTCGTGTTTCATTGGATTTTCCATCCCCCCCTCATGTTTGATCAAATTGACCACAAATTCCCTTTTTCTCTTTCATTTTTTTTTCGCTCGAAAATTTCCACGATATGGGAAATTTTCCACAATATCCCAACATTGAATTTTGGTGTTGGTGCTTAAAAAATGCTTAAAAATGGCATGTGCAAAACATGAAAATAGCGTGTAATTTCATTTTCCAAATCCAGTGTACCTATTTCCGGATATCGAAAATTATGATAAGACATTTTGTCTCACTTGCCAGTAATTGAATTGAAACCATAATAACACCCTCGTACGATAATATTCGTAAATCATTCTAACCATCTAAGTACCCATAGGTCTATGAAATTGCATTAGGTAATCGTACAATCCCACATTTCGCTGCCATTCCTCCCCTCTTCATTCAAATCAACATTACCCGTTCGTATACGTATAAAATGGGCACCCTTTTCGAGCCACACGATGTTTTCAAATACGTTCAGTCAGATTCTTGACATTTGATAGACTCGTTGCGTACGTGTTGTCTTTGCGGCGTGTACTGTACGAGGCCTAGAGGAGAAAATAGCGAAAAGCGCGCCACGTCGTACCAGGTCGAGACCCAAAATTACATCAATCTTTAATGACATTTCATTTCGACAATAAAACAAACCTATTACACGTCAACTTCAACTTCGCCATCAAGGCACGATGCGACCAACGTATCATTGTTGTAGGCGTTTCCAGCCGACAAAATAAAAATCGCCTCTTCTCCAGAGCATCACCATTAGCACTGCACCTGCAGCTTCCACATTGAATGGCTCGATACGGGATGCGGTCGCGGTCTGAGCTACCTGTGTCGGTGCGAAAAAATATGTATTTGAAAAATCTGACCCGACGTAATGCTCATAGTCAAAGACCACATCTCCGTTACAGGTAAATGGAGCTGCGGGGTACTCACCTATTTAACTCGGCAGTCTGGTATCTGTCCGGTAACCAGGGTCTATGGACAGTTGAAGGAGTATTGCAGCGATGATACGATTATTACACGGTATCTTATGGAAAATTGAAAAAATCATGTTATAATTGACCATCGCCCATCGGTGGCGGTAATTTCCTCTTTTCAAAGTGTTTCTCGTCTCAGCAGGAAATTCGCCAATGGCCAAAACTCTTAGGTACTCGGATTGTTTCTCTGTGTTGATGGGGTACCGAATATACGTCCAAACTTTGATGAAAATACCACCTGACCAGTGACACGTAAAAGTATATGGCCTAACGGTGAAATTTCATCGTTGTCGTTGTCCGTCCTATATGATTCTTCTTGTCTCGAGTAGTAAAATAGAAGAGCGATACCTACTTAGACATCGGTACGAAATGCCCCAAACTTCCAAACACATCCTACGTACTTTACAGCCAATGCTGCGATAGAAATTTTACGCTCGAGTTGACACCGCAGAAGTTCATATCAAATGCTGTAGCCAGCTAGCGAATGCCAACTTATATGATACTTCAAAAGTTTCATTTTGTTGTAATCTCGTATGTCGTCTCAGTTCTCTCTTATTTCTGCAGCTTTTCTTTTTTGGAAGTGTTCATTAAAAGCAGTGGCTTGTACTAGATTATTTTTCTGGTATCAATCTCCATACTTGAGATGACTGAATAATAATCCATGTTTACCTTTAAAAAAACATGAATTGAATTAATGTAATGAATGGTATTTTTCTTTTTTGAAAAGTTTTTCGTAGTATCTAAAAAAAATTATGATTTTACTTTTTGAAGCTAGAATCCTGTCTTTTTTTTTTTACAAGTGACTGTTTGAAAATTGATGGAAAACATTGGTTTTATTTTTATAAAAATACTCTTGAAATTAAAAAAAAAAAAAAAATAGGTAATGAAAGTTGTTCAATGGTGGGAGTTTCCTAAATTCGATACATTTTTCGCCCCCCCCCCCTCATACCTAGAGCAATAGTATGAATTTCTGCAAGTTTTGGAGTTTCAGGTGTCATAAAGATAACTTAATCTATTTGCAAGTTTTTCAACTTACTTTGTGATATTATCAGCGTAAGGTTGAAAATTTTAATGCTACATATCCTTCTTTTCTCCTTTTTTCGAAGGATGTTGTGGTTGGAAAGCACGCAAAAAGCTGTAATCTCTTTGGAACAACACTTTCTGTAATTTTTTTAAAAATTCGATTCTTTCTCCTCATTTTCATAAAGTTTTAGAAACCTGTTGGAAATGAAATGGGATTTTAATTTATATTTTTTTACTTCATTGCATTTTTAGTATTTTTTATTAATTTTTTTTCGTTTCGAGTCTGGTATGAACAATTTTAAATGTTGAGTACCCACCAGATTTTTACAGATCTAAAAATTTCAAAGAGTTGAAAATCGAAGTTTTTTTTAAAAAAAAAAAATATTGAATTGAAGCCGAAGGTTGAATTTTCATCTTACTCATAGCCGATCTTGAATCTGAAATAGGCAGTAGTAAAACCAAGTTCGTTTTTCAGACCGAGAATCTTTCATTATTTTCATTATTTCTATTTTTTAAAAATGTTTCAACATTTTTTTTCGATTCTCGCTGTGGCTATTTTTCTCTGAAAAGCAGGGGTCACGAAAATAAAAAACCCTTGAAAAATTCACCCAGTAACCTGTTTGAAAAACTTGAACGGAACTTTTAAATTTTGATGACGTTATCAGGTTTCAGCTAGATGTCTCCGCCTGTTTCGGGTGATAATATTTTCATACAAAATTGATTTGAATCGTGAGTAGAAAAGCTATAGTTGAATATGTAACCGTATGAAAGTAAAAAATCCACTGAAAAAAAAAAATGAAATGACGAGGTAAATTTTAAAAAATTAGGCGAATCGCAATTCTACCTTGAAAATTTTTAATGTATTGCGAGTATCGCTAGGGTTGGGATGTAGGATGTTTTTTTGATGAAGAAATTAATTTTATATTATTTAAGTACATTTTAAAGACAGTGAAAAGAAAGTAAGTTTTAAAGAATTTTTTGGTGTGTTTAATTACCGATAAATGTTGAGAATTTGAAAAAAAGAAAGAAATTGGTAGACATACTTGAGAACGTTGTGAGTAATCCAATTATCTTAATTTTTCAATACTTACATCAAAAATGAAAATTAAACATAACGAAAAAAAAAGTCTTGGATATGTGATATTTGAACCAAAAGTCATCTTTTTGGTTTTAATTCGAGTTATTTCAGATGGGAATGCCGAAATGGTGATTAGATAATAGTTGAAATATCCTAATTTTTTTTTTTTCTAATTAGGAACGAAATCCTGAAAACTTCAAACTTAAAAGCATTATGTTACCCGTAAGCAAAACGTGGTAGATATTATATATTTTAAGAAATCAAACTGAAACCGAAAATTGAAGTTTCATCTTACCAAAAAATTTTCAGGGAATTGGAGTTTAACATGCTGTTATTATTCTGTTTACTTGCGGTAGATATACTGGTGACTATAAACCAGTCACTGATGATGATTCATCGAATAGAAACTATTGGAAATTTTTTTTAAAATAAGAGACAAACAACAAAAACTAAAATTTATTTTTTCCTATTAAAAAAATTAATAATTAAACTTGTAAATCTAATTTAATTTCTAAAAATTATAATTCATCTAAACAATCAATTGAAAATAAATTAATTTGAATTTAAATTTTACCTACATCTCGAAAATTGATAAATTAAAATGGAAGACAAATTTTTAAAAAATTAGAACCTAGAATGATGGTCGAAACTTTTTCATGAGCAATCTATTATTCCGTTATAATCATCGTCGAGTGACAGTTTTTTCTCAAGTCTAACAAATCTGTTTGTTTCTCAGCTTGTCTAGATATTGTTTTGATCGCGATCAATTGTACCTATTCTTTTAATTTGAATCAGTCAAAATTGACTGATTAAATTCTAAAAAAATAAAGTCACTGTAGGAATCAGTGATAAAATTTACTGATTCAATCGACGAATTTTCATTACTGAATCAGTAAAAATAAAATTTCACTATTCAATCGGTAATTAATTACCTACTAATTCGATCAGTGATTTTTTTAAACTGATTCAATAATGAAAATTCATTGATTTGAATCAGTAAATTTTTACTGATAATTCACTATTTGAATCAGTAATTTTTCCCTGATTAGCAATAAAATGACGCTAATTAACTGGGAGAATCGGTGGAATTTGGCTGATTATCAGTGACTTGATTTTCTCTATTTCATCAGTCAATTTAAGCATTTTTCATTGATTAAAATTAAGAGAGCAGTACTCATACATCAGAATATACATTCGCTGTAATTTAAGATTAGTGAGCGATCTACAACACTACTGGGGGAAGATACAGTAACTCGAGTTATAAGAAAACGAAAGGTACGAACTAAGAAGAGGTCGTCGACAAAATAATCGTCGTCTTGGTCGTTTTTTTATTTCTTTTCATAGATAATGAAAGAGAGAAAAAGGGTACGATTGAACTGTCGACGTCGACGACGAATGGTTTACGATACGGCCGCGTTGACGATTTAATTCGATCGAACTGCAGCGGTAGAAGTATCAGCTACGCCAACTGTGTAATACTGTAACATAATCGAGTCTGTCGGGCTGTGGCGCTAAATTACGCGGTCGCTATCGTTGCGCGTTAATTGCGAACGTTTCCGGCGCGGCGTCGCGGTGTCATTTTATGGGTAATTTTTGCGGCACGACTAGCTACAGAGCCGCGGAGGTGACGCTGACGGCGCTTGGCATTTCTATTACAACGACTGGCTGATTTACGACGTCGGATAAGCTGGATCGGTGGACAACCAGGAATAAGTGCAGGAGCTTATAGAAGAGCGAAGGAGTGGCTCAAATTTTTGTTGAGAAAATGTGTAGGTATCCAAAATCTGAGCAGCCGTTTCTCTCGGAAGCTGAAAATCTGCGATATTCTCGCGGGGACAAGAGAAATTTAAAAAGAAAAAAATTACTTGCTCTAAAACATATTATGCACTAACGCCAATTGGGGTTCATGGTCGTTTGGGGCTTCCTGATTTATACTTGAGGGGAAAAAATTTTTGGAATTTTTATCGGGACCCTCCCTAGTTTGGTGCCACTACATGAGAAAATGACGCACAAAAAATTTCAGCCCGATTGATGCATGTTAACACGTGCCTCAAAGCCCATTTCGAAAAATTGACGGAGCGCGCCCGAGCTCTTATTTCTCCACTACCGGCACGCGGCAACGAAACGCTAAACTTACCCCTACTGACTTGGCAGCTTAAAACTGACGCCGAAGGCGTCCAAATTAAGATAGAGCGTTCAGGTTTGCGGCATTCGATTCCTTATAAATTTTCGAATCGTACAGTATTTTTTCAAATTTTTTGCGCCCCCCGGGGAAAAAGCGCGAGGATATTATAAAGTGTGATTGAAAATGACAAACCAACAAAATTGATGCAAAATATTTCAAACAGATTTTTCGAAGGAAAAAAATTCCAGGAGGTATTCAGAGGTTCTGAATCCATTTCTGGGGTCATTTTGACTTCAAACTACATTCATGACCCAAAATGGGCCCATGTGGGGAGGGGCCAAATTGAAAATTTTCCATAATTATCGAGTGTGGTATCAAAATTCGTGTTTTTTTAACCCGGAGAATTCGTTTCCGACATAATCACCCAAAATGGGCCCATATGGGGAGGGGGTTTGCTGGGAAGGGCCAAATTTGAAATTTTCCATAATTATCGAGTGGGGTATCAAAATTCACGTTTTTTCATCCGTGTATTTTGTTTTTGAAGCCCCTTCACCAAACCTTCAATATTGGGAGGGGGGGTTTAAGCTGCCGAGTCAGTAGGGGTAAGTTCAGCGTTTCGTTGCCGCGTGCCGGTAGTGGAGAAATAAGAGCTCGGCGGCGCGCTCCATCAATTTTTCGAAATCTGATAATTTTCTAAATGAGGAATTCCAACGGGGCATCTACCCCAAATTCTTTGGCACTAATACGTAATTAGTGATCGACATTTTCTGGATCTTCTATTTCGGTCTTAGAGTCAGCAGATTCGTCACTTCATTTTGTTTTTTAACTGGTGCCGTTGTCGTTTTCGACCTCAAATTGTGGCGATGTTTGAATTGTTTTTGAGTCAAGAGACGATGAAGTTAGAATCTCTTTTTCTGTGAATAGAAGTCGTTATAAATGTTTTATTGTTTTGACGGAGGAAGTGCAATATATTTCTTATTCGAATAAGCTCGCTGCAGTCAGATTTAAATTATTGCGGTTACTCGGTCTCGATAACCGAGTTACTCGAAATCGAAGCTTGATACCGCTGCGCAAGAATCTACCAAGAAATTTTTTTTTCCATCGGTATTTTAACCTCGTGTTTGGGTACATATTTTTCACGTCGCTATCGCGGCCGGGGTTTCCGCATACGATAGGCGAATTTTCCTCTCTTTTGCCTTCACGTACGGATACCTGGCGCTTATCTGGTGTACGAGGTTTCGCGAAACTTGCAAGATGGTCGGAGGGTCGAGCAGAGCTGAATTCCGAGCCCGGCCAGCGTTAGCGTTGCTGACCATAAGTGGAAATTTATGGCGAAAGATGTAATATATCAAGTTGGCGAGATGATTTCGTTATATATACTCTATACTTACTCATCGTGGTAACACGAAGTAGGCTTTTATCTCGTATACGCGAAAACTACGAGAGAAAGAGAGAAAACAGGTGCAAGCCGGAGGAATGATGTAAAGTACGGTATAAGTTTTTAAAGGGATTCGCGAACTGAATGGGGGAAAAGAGGCTAGAAGGGGGAGGGGGTGAAAACCGCGCGTATTTATGGCGGATAATGGTTTATAATGACGGTTGTGCGGTGTTGTTTTTCCTTTTTTTTTCTTTTAAGTTGATGCTTGCGGCAGGGGTGAAATAAAATGGGGAAGTTCTTATCCGAGTACGTGATGGAGAGAGGTTCGGAGATGAGCAGAAGTGGTTGATGTTTGGAGCGATGGTTTTTATGAAAATTTTTACCGATGTGAATGGTGATCCGGGAGTATGAGATGTATTTCCTAGATTTGAAGAATGGTTGATGATAATAATTGATAAAGTTTGGTGATATAACATCAAGAATTCAAGATGCATTTTTAGGATCTTGAAAAGTTTGAGTGGGGTCAATTTTTATGCCTCAAAGAAACACAATTCTTGGTGATTTGAAACTAAAAATATGTTTTTTTTTTACATGATTTTTATGTGGTTTGTTGATTTCAAGCCATCTTCAGGAAAAAGCGATTCGTGATACGGCAATGCTCGAATCAATGTTCGATTTACCTATGAATATCACAATTTTTTTTGACCTTTTCCGAATTTATAAGTTTTTTATGCGTCGAGAAGTTTTAAGGTTTGACTTTGTGATAGAAAAAACTTGATACGCTTGTTTTTTTTCCTGAATTTTTTTAGGGTGTTTTTTTGGGATGGGGGGGGGGTCTCAGACTACCAGGTCTATCAGCCCATGAAACGAAGAAGGATAATAATTTAGAAACTTATAGCACGATTGGTGCTGGAAGTCACTTCCTGAATAAAGTTACTTGAAACAGAGTAAACTTTTTTATTAGGATCGCTCAATATGGATGAAATTGAGAAGGGAGCAGAAACTCCTTTTATGAGATTTTCGTATAGCTTTGACCGATAATGTAGTAATGATGGACATTCAAACAATAAATGATCAGCATCGAAACATTCAATGTTTGTATGTAAATGGCAAAACTGGCAAAAGGGGTTATTGATAACTATGGTTGGGGAGAGAGAAGTGACCAGTGTGGAGTCTCATTAGAGAACTTGATTTGTTCGATTTGTTTGATTAATTTTAAATATTCATAGACCTAAAAATACTGGAAGTAAATCAGTGGAAATACCGATTTGGTTTTTTTAATTGTGACGCGTCCATGCGATACCAGAACTGAAGTCGGAAATAAACTTTTCGAACTTTCGCTGAAAATGTAAAAAAAAAAACGTTTTTATGAAAAATTAATTTTTTCTACGAATTTCAGACTTAAATGCTTCATGAGGTCTCAAATACTCCTCTGACTAATTAGGCAAAAAAAAAAAATCGGAAAAAATTTCCGATTTCAGGTCTGGTATCGGTAGACACGTCATAAAAGCATGTGAATTCTTTATCGTACACAAAACGCTATAACTCTAAGAGATTCAAACTTCGGATGCTCTGGAAGGTTTTAAAAATAATGTAAGGAATTTACCCCTCTATTGAAATACGCAAAATAAAATTCAAAATTGATTTTTCCGACTTGAGGTCGGGTATCGCTTGACGCGTCACAATTTGTCCATTTGTAAATCCTATTGCACTTTTTGTGTGCTGGTACCTCTACCTACATATTACCTATACCAGTGTGAAAAGTATCGTGATCTAATCGTCTCACATATGATTTATTTAATCTATCTACATTATTGGAGTTTGTCGCGTTTTGAGTCTTTTGAGTCGGTATGACGTCAATATTGATTTTCATGAACTGAAAGGGTATTTCAGGAATGCCTGTAATGATCACAAATTCGAAAAATAATTTTTTATTCTTACCTGGTAGTTGGTTAATTTTATTAATCAAAACTTTGATGATGTAGCCGCTGTTGGCTGGTGGGAAAATACGTTTTTTTTGGCTTTTGGCTTTTGGCTGTTGGCTTTTGGCTTTCGGCTTTTAAAGAGCCTTTTTCGTGTTTTTTCGCTACAAAATTTTTCAACTTTCACAGTAAGTAAGTTTCAATTTTAGCCAGTAAAACAATACCATATCTATTTAAAAAAACAAAAACGACAAAAACAAGGTACCATACGAAAAATAAATTTTAATGTCTCAAATAACTAATAAGTAAAAAAAATAAACAAATAACCGAAATTAAAATAAACTTAAAAAGCTAAAACTTCTTTGTTTGGCATCGGAAATCTTACTTTGAATGATTTGGTAAAGCCTTAAACATAAAACAATACCATATATTCCAAAGAGCGTCATAAACGAAGTAACAAAAATTTTAATTTTAGTTAGATAAGTAACAGTTAATTAGAAATTGAATCTAATTGGAGATTTTTTCGTTACTAAAATGTTAAAAAGTGCTTTGTTTGCTCTTCAAACAAGATTTTCAAGAAATAGTATTACAATCTTTTTTTTGAATGACCATAATTCTAACTTTCTAAATCTGAATGAGTCTTTGATGAAATTCTGCCTTTGAAGATCAGTGAAATGATTTTTATTGAAAATGAATGATTTTTCGTAATCTTTGAGGCAAAAATCACCAATTCCTCAATTAATTCCCTTTGTCAGTAAAAACAATTTATTTTGTCTGAAGGACCAGTAAAAAATCACTGATTTTCAGGTAGGTACCTAAATTCATTTCATTGATTCAAACAGGTGAATTTTACTGATTCAGATTTGAGTGTATTGATTATTGTTCCCAAAAATTCCGCTATTTTCCAATTCTTCTGGGTTTTATTCGATTCATATTTTACTACCCCAATTCTACTTAAATAACGAGTTACTCATTTTTTTAAAAATTGAAATTTGACCTTTCCTTTAATTCTGGGTTGCCTAATGCTTCTCCAAGTGTTTGGTGTGCGATGTTCCTGTACCGTGTACTAAGGGCGATGCATTTTTTTTTCAAGAATTGACTAGAAAGACAGGTCTCTAACAAGATGAGAAATTTCAGCTTTACTTCGATCTCAAAGAGAAAGATTTGGTGAAAATTCTTCATTTTGACTGTACTTTTTCACCTCCTTGACTTCTAAATTCTAATTCAAATAGACAGGTAAGTTGAAAAGAAATTGATAAAATTTTTAAAGAAGTGAAAAAATTGTTTTGAATTGTTCGCAAAAATACAATATAGTACATACGAGTTGTATCAATTTTCGTAGTATCATTATCTAATTTTTAGAGATCCTTGAAAAATATCACATTTTTTGTGTTTTCAATTGTTCAGTAAAAAATTGGTCGTTTTTTTCGAAATGAAAGCAGTGAGTATGAATATTGTACACCAAAGAAATCATCGACGGTGAGCTAATTTTTCAACAATTTTCAAAAGTAGCCCTTCCAACTGGTTGCCAAATATGTAGTAAAGTAGTAATACTTGTATGATCATTTCAGAGTGTGATGTGTACTTACTTTTGAAACTTGGACGATGCAAACGAATAAGAAAGTTGCTGGTGAGAAAGGAAAAGGATACCACATTAATATGTACTTATTTATTTACCCATCAACCCATTATAGTTGATAATTTTTAGGCATAGCAGTTTTACACCGGTTTCGTCCCAATAAAGATGATTTAAATGTGGTAAAAAATCAATTTAATATAATCGAGTATATTTGATTTGTTTTAGGTGAGTACATAATTACCTCAATCTACCTGCATTGTTTTATTGAAGCAAAAAAGTGTGAAGGCCTGAGTTATCAATTGGTGAGTACTCAATACTCATTTTATATGTAGCTGAGAATTTTTTTGAAAAAATTCATGGTCAAGTTTATATTCAATTTCATTTCTCTTATTCGGTACATTCTCGACGTGTGCTTTTTATTCATATTCAGACCAGGAATTGTGTGATAAATTGAAAATTTATAATCACTTACTTAGATTGTAATATACAATGGTTACAATTTGACGGAAAGAATGAATGATGAGCTTTCGTGGTTTTCCGTCTGATTTAATGTTTTCGAAATTCAAAATTGAGCTTGATAAATTTCTTTACTTTGTTTACCATTCATTGGGACAAATTCATTTCCATTGCATCGAAAACAATCGTTTTTATCCCTGTCTCATTAAACCTGCTCCAGTTCGTCAAAGGTCAATATGTATCTGCGATGGATGCTGCCTCTGCATGCTCGTGTCGATGGTTAAAATAGAAAAGGGATAACGAAATACGATTTAACGAGCTCATTCTTGTTAGGTTATTGATCTACTTTTGGCGAGGTAGTATTTTCGCACACGCGTCGCGTCGCGGTCTCGCTCTCGCCTCTGTACACATAGTTGCGGGCGTTCGCGATGTTGTGGTCTGGTATTTGCTGTCGGTGGCGTCAAAATACACGTGCAGGCGGAGCACAACCGAACCGGTGGAATTAGCTAACGACAGAGACGCGTAAATATGTAGTACACCCGAGGTACGGAGGCGACGAACCGACGAACCGGTTTCCAGTGTAGCTATTTTAATTAATATCTACGCGAATGCGTACGTAACCTTGCCAATGAAAACAATTAGCCGGCATGTGGCGCCGAATTCCGTTGCTCCAGTCCGTCCGGTCGTTCCTGTTCCTGTCCCTTTTGTAATCGGTTGCTGCGATGTGAGATTTGTACCGTAGATGGCTTATTTCCGTGTGAATTAAAAGTACCTACTGATTGTGAGGTGTGAAACGAGCTACAGTACGTAGTTTAATTCGAATTTAGATACGAGTTGTTTGAATTTGGTATTGGTTGGGAAATCATTTTTTATTTTGTAATTGTAAGATCTTCTGGCTGGATCTTGGATATTTTTCCAATTCCGAGCCTTCTTCGCCCTCGTCTCGAATAATATGCACTTGCGTTTCGTGACGTGTTTAAGAAGCCGAAGGTACCTACGCATTATATTATTACGTCGAATGGAAAGTGGAACGGATTAGATTCTAGATGCGGTCGGCTACTTTGAGTTATAAAGCACCGGCGAAAAAAATTGGTAATCAAAGGGTTCGAGCGATAAATATTACCTATGCAGGTAGCACAACCAAATAGCTTCGAGGATTTCATGCATATAACGGTTTATTCACACGAACGTGTGTGGTTTTTTTTTGCTCTGCTGTTGCACTCTTAAAATAGATCTGAAAATGCGTAATGTTTGTTGAGATGAACTTGTAGATTTGCTGCTGTGCATTCTCCTTTTTTCTCGTTGAGATTAACGAACCTTGGATTTTGATATGAATGGAGATTCGGATTTTTCTATGGTGGCAGTTCATTCTGCATGAGTGCACTTCTCAAGTAGATATTCTTTGAATTAAAATTGGTAAAATCCGGTGATGTTGTCTTTTTGATTCGATGAAATGAATTTCCAGGTGATAATCGTTGAGGAGAGATTTAGAGGAATTTGTTCAATTGATTCAAATAGGCGGAATTACATGAAATTCTGCTGATTTAAATTAATAGACGGGAAGCCTGAAGTCTTGATTTTCCATATTTTGATCTATTTTTTTCTATCAATGGAACTGAGGGAAATTCTGACTATTTTGCATTGATAGGTGAAATGTTATAACTATTTTCTTGAATCATTTATCTTAGAATGCTGAATTCTTGAATTTAATTCCCCTGATGAATACGTTTTGCCGAATCCAACAATAACAATTTTGGGAAACCATGGATGCGAGTTTTTTGAGACATCAGAGGATTTTTTTAAAGATATATATCAAAATTGAGGCATTAGAAAACGTTCAAATCGGACATGATGTTCTAATTGGGGATTTTGGGATACTATGTTCATGCCCAAATTAGTTGAAGGACTCTATGTCCTTGTGGAATTTTTTTAGAGAATTATTTCTGAATTGCGGTACATATTAGAAACATCCAAGTTGGGAATTTTGGGGCATCATTTTCACACCCAGATTAATTTTAGGGCACTATGTTCCCGTTTAATTTTATGGAATATGAAGTCTAAATTGAGGTATTTGAAACGTTCAGATCGAAAATTTTTGGATAATACATATGTCTAGATTGCAGGTTTTAGGACATTGTGTCTATGATTTTGCGAATCAGAAAACTGAACTCTCTTATCTCCGAACTATATCAAATAACTTTTTTTTTTTTTGGTTGGCAATTTTTACTTCTTATCTAATAAATATTTTATCTATTTTATCCAATTGATTCGAATATTATTACATTCGGGAAACACCTATTTGGGTAAAATTTCATTTGGAGAAATGGATTCGAGGATATGCCCAAGGATCCTTCAACATCTTCACAAATCATGCTTGTCAGAATTGCGGATGGAAAAAATTAACAGAAATAGGTAGTTGAAGTTGATTTTAATTGAATTTTCAGCACTGATTTTGTTGTCAAAATATTTAGTTTTCGGTGGATTTTTGGTTCACAATGAAACGTTGGTGCGATGTGCGAAAATGCTTCGTAAAATAATTATTAATCTTACGTACATACCTACCTACTTACAATTATCTTTCAGATTGTCATAATGTTTTTTAAAGAATTTTGGGTAATTATTTACAGAGATGACTGAAAGATCTCGCTCTTCTAAAGAAGGGACAAAATTAATGGAGGTTGAAGATTCGGTGGTTGAACCAATGCATCTGTCATTAAGCAGTTTTAATTCATAATACGATAGATGATGAGTGCGATTCATGATGATATTTACCCGTATATTTTGAACGAAATTGCAAAATAATCCCTGATAAATTCGTAGATCTTATGAGAAATTATCTTTTAGTTTATTTTCCAATCAACTTTTTGTATTTGGAAAAAACATGGAGATGATGGAGATGAAGGCAGGGATTGGAAAAAATTACTTTCTTCCAATTCCCACGAAAGTGAAATATTTGAAAATAATGAAAAACCAATTTTGAAATTCTTATAAAACATTTCATTCTGAAAACTCATTATTTACCTATTGCTTTTTAACAAAACCGTGACTTTTTGTTGAAAAATGTTCCAACAGTGCAAGTTTGATCTTTAAATAATCCCTTCAGTTCTTAAAAATTGAAATAGAAAATTTTCGGATCTGGATTACTGTTTTTTAAACAAAATTCAGCAAAAATTAGACTATTAAAGAAGAGGGTAAAATCTTCATTTTAATTTAGAATTGGAGAGGGTGTTAAAAGGTCAAACCTGGCTTCCAAGTTTTTGAGCCTAAAAGCCTTAATCCAACAGTTTTTTTTAAAATGTACATACTGATAAGAGAAATGAGTGTTGACAATTCGCTATTCGTCAGCCAAGAGTAATGAGCTCAACAGGTTGATTCTGATTCTATAACAAACATCAAATCAGAAATATGTGGTCGACTATGGTTATCCTGATTCGTGGAAAATTAATTCCACTCATCGACGACTCAGGACTCTCCACCGGCAAAGGAGTTTCATCGATTTCGGCGTGTCTTAGCGAAACTTTTGTTACGAATCTTTTGATCTTAAGGTAAACAGGCGCAGACATTTCAAATGTGACTTTACTTTTCAGTAAAAAATTAAGGAAACGTTATGTACTTGGAAAAATGATTGTTGAATTTAAAGTAATTATTGAATATTTTTATTGATGAGAAGATGAGACGATTAAAATTAAGAGAGGGTGCATAATTGAAAAACCTTCAAAGTTTTTCAGTTCTATGGACTGGTCTATAACAAAATGCGATTATCACTTGAAAAACTTATGATAATATTTACTTACCTATAATACTGATAAATTAGAAAAGCATTTTGACAAACTAAATTTTCTTCCGACGCATTTGATATTCTTTCTGTTTCTTCGTTATTATCTTCTAATTTTTCGTTAAAAAAATGAGTAGGCTCTACTTGAATAATAAAAAAAATGGATGAATAAAAATTAATTATACTTACTTATAAATAATTCTAAATTTATTTTTATTATAAATAATATAATTATTAAAAAAGATTATAAGTTAAAATTTGAAACTACCTATTAATTTTCAAAATTAAAAATACATAAATCTTTATTTTTTTTTAAAAAAAAACTTTCTCTTTCCATCGGAGCCATATAAATTTTTTTGAGAATACATTTTCAGAAATATTCAAACCGTTTTTGTTGAACGTCAAAAATAAAACATTTGTGTCCTTGCCGTCTTTCTTCGCGATTATCTTCTAATTTTTTGTTGAAAAAATGAGTAGGCTCTACTTAAATAATAAAAAAAATGGATGAATAAAAATTAATTATACTTACTTATAAATAATTCTAAATTTATTTTTATTATAAATAATATAATTATTAAAAAAGATTATAAGTTAAAATTTGAAACTACCTATTAATTTTCAAAATTAAAAATACATAAATCTTTATTTTTTTAAAAAAAAACTTTCTCTTTCCATCGGAGCCATATACAATTTTTTTGAGAATACATTTTCAGAAATATTCTGAAAAATACAACATCAAAAACCGTTTTTGTTGAACGTCAAAAATAAAACATTTGTGTCCTTGCCGTAAAGAAGGGACCTAATGTAAGAAAAAAAAATCGATGTCTTATTTTTCAGGTTTCTGATCCAAATGACACCAAATCTGGACCAAACACATGAAAATGAAAACATCGATTTTTTTTACACAAGGTCAAGGTCCCTTCTTTACGGCAGAGTTACATTTACCCATTTAAAATGAAGCGCATTCAGAAGAATATTCAACTGATTTTTCTCGGGAATATTTATAAATACCAATTTATACTGCAGTAAATCAGCAGTTTACCAAACAATTTTGCAACTTTCGACTCAAATCCTTGGAACCGCTCATACAACCGGTGACTAGTCCTTAGAATGATCCCAGCCCTTGGGAGATGACAATAAACTCTGAGCTGAGCAATTGCAATCTTGGAAATTTCTGGATTTGTAAAACAGTATGATCATTATACTTCTTTGAATTGTATGCACTCACCTTGATCTTTTTATAAAAATTTGAAGAAAATGAAAAATTCAAAGTATATTTAGAGATAGACGCGACACACAGAACAGCAATAACGCTCAGTGCAGACTACATCAGGCAAGAATAGCGAAAAAAATGAAACCAAAACGAGAAGTGGGGAGAGGAAAAAACACATCGCAGCTTAGCTAAGGGTAGGTAGATCGGTACGTTGAGAAAATTCGCGACGTTCTCTCCGGTTCTCTTCTATATCGAATTATCTAATAAGTTTACCCTACGTGCTCGGAAAGCTTCAATGTATCGTCGGTAAGTTTATTTAGTCCGCGATCCCCGGCCATCTTCGCGTCGACGACACGACGCGGCGGCGTTTCTTCTGCCTCGTCTGATTTTCTCCATCCCTGTACTTTTTTTTATCGTTCGACGACGTACGCGATAAAGGTCGGAGGAGGAGACACCCAACGACGAAATTTTTGAGAAAATGTCTTTTGAAAAGAGGCGCGACACGACAATAGACCGGAGGAGAAGATCGGTAGCGGTGAACGAGAGCGAGAGGTTGACCTCGATATTTGGGCTAAAGTATTAAATTGTAATCCAGCGCGCCGCCGGTATTTGGCGAAAGAATTTATCACATTTTCATAATGTACAAAGTTTTATGGAAAATATTACCTTGCTCGGTGACGCCGCCGTTTTCCTACCCCTCCGTATTTTTTTTTTGTTGCTCCGGTAGGGAAGTTTATATAAGAGTGCTTGCTCCATTATTGAGCCGGCGTTGTTATGAATATTAACGTGATTTATGGGCGTATAAAAAGTTTATAAAAAAATCAACTTTCGTGGTAGTTTTTTTTTTTTCATAAATTAGCCCCGCATAGAGACGTATTAAAAAAAAAAAAACGTTCTATGGTGGTCTTACGTAAGACTGGAGGAGATGAGTGGTGAGTTTTACGAGCGTGTTAGATTATTATTCGATGGTACTGTATTGGAAGTGGAGTAGAAGACGAGGAGGTGAAAAGTTACGCGTTTGCGAGACACATTAACGAGTGCGACGATGGTTTCGGCGAAGAAAATGTGTGATGCGAATATTACGAAACGATTATAAATCGCCGGCTCGTTGAACGAGCCGAGGAGCCAGGATGAGTAAAGTATTAAAAAATACGCTCGAGTAAAAATTACCTATTAATGTTAATGCGTTTGTCGTAAACGATTCGCATTACTCTCAGAAGTACGTTCAAGTAGCGATGAGGGAGAGAGCAAGAGTGGAAAATTGAAGGCAATTGGGCTTTTCATACACGGAAAAAACAGAAGGTACGAAAATTAATACATTTTATCCCCAAAATAATGAATTTTATCAAAAAAATAATGAATTTTATCAAAAAAATGAATCAATTTTACCAAAATAATAAATTTTAATCAAAAAATAATAAATTTTAATCAAAAAATAATAAAATGTATTCATAAATAATAATAACGTGTCACAATTCACAAAATAGGTGAAATTTTTTTAAAAAAAATAACATTTTTTATCAGAGAAAATAATGAAATTTGTCAAAAAAATGAATAGATTTACCAAAAAAAAAATTTATTTAAAAAAATAATAAATTTTACCTATTTTGGGAATTGGGACACATTATTATTTTTTTAGATAAATTTTATGATTTTTTTTCCAGTGTAGAAGTATTCGGGTTTTTGAGGGATTATGAAGCGAATTGGGTTGAAATCAATGGCATCATTTTGATGTGAAAATTGGGTTGAGAACATTAGGCAGTGTTTACCTAAAACCAGCATTCGATAAATGGATTGCCTGTAATGCGGTAGTACCCCACTTGTCATCTTTGTTTCGCAATTCGTTTTTTTTGTCGAGCTATAGCATCGCAATGTACTTGTACACACTTAGATTTCATAATTTCTTTGCAGAAGTATGCATAATAATTATTAAGTATCAGCTTTATTTTAAATAGACTTTTCCTGGGAAACAAGACGGGACTCGAAACTTTGTGGTGAGGTTTTCAACAAGTTTCCTAAATGATAACGTCCAAAGGAAGCTGAAAAAAAGCATTAATTCTTTTTCCGGAATGGCCGGATAGAAAAGAGGTTTAAGGCGAGTGAGATACTCAGACAGGATTTTAGTTCTAAATTCTAGGATAAGTATATAATTACACGTGCAGATGAAGATGTTCTTATTTTTGTCCCTTGTGGTTGATTTCTCAAAGAAGTTATGAAAGTACCTTTTTTACTTTTTAATTACCTACCTACATTATTATGTGTGGTGAACTTGAGAAATTATCTCGGGGCTTTTTGCCTTATTGAATTGCTTGTTGAGTGTGCCGTATTTTCAACTTCTAGAAATGATTTATTTCGTATTTCACAATATTGAGTGAAACTTGCTTAAAAAGTCTAATTTGGCAGGTTGATGATGTAGAAATGTGTTTCAATATTTTTTCCACCCTACGTGCGTTATGTTTACCTATTAGCGATTAATTATTAGGGTGGGCCGAGAAAACAGATTTTTTCGATTTTCAAAAACATACCCCGCAAAAATTGTTGGCTGATGAGACTTGAAGAATAAAAAAAAAATCAAAATCGATTCATATCTTCCGATCGCGTACTGGCGTTAAAGTTTTCAAAAATTAGCAAAAATTCAATATTTTTAAAAAATTTTGAAAATTTTAGAAAAAATTAGAAATTTATTTAAATTGGTTGTAGAACTTATCTAGTGACTATTCAAACCAAAAATCAGAATTTTTTTGAAAAAAATTCACGTTTTACACCTTTTTTAAATTTCTGCTAATGGTTAAATCATGTTAAATCCTTTCCACCAGCAAAACCAGCGAGCCAATTTCTTCATTCTCACAACGCAACGCTAATGTGAGTCTCATGAAGCTGGTTGAGGTATTGATCTTTCAGTCAAAAAGATTGATTTTTTTGACAAATTGAAAATTTTGAAAAAAATATATTTGACTGAAAAGTCAGTGAAAAATTATTGATTTTCAAAATAATGATCAGAATATTGCTCTAGCGAAACAAGGGCGAAATTTTTTCAAAAAATATTGTTTGAAGAGCAATAAATGCACTTTTTTTTTACATTTTTGTAGTTGAGAAATCTTCTTTGAAGCTGCCCCTAAAAAATTGCAGGCCCGGTACAAATGTACCCCCTGTACCCCCTCCCCTCTCGAATGGCCTGCTGACATCCATTAGGCTCGTTGATTTCTACGATTTGAGGTACCTATATTCATTTTCATCTCCTTCATTATTCAAAGCTTGAAAAATTTTCAAATCCAGACGAAAAAATACAGGCTGTCGTATCCGCCGCCCAATCATCCCAATGGTCATCACCGAAGTTCCGGAAGGGATCAAAATGCAATATCGGTGCCATTTTTTCAAACCCAAGCGGTAATGCGATCCGCATACATAAATAATTAGATTCGCGTTATTTCGACGCCTCGACGACAGCGACGAGACTACGACGGCAGCAAAAAAACCGTACCATTCGCTAATTAACGTCAATTGTGTTCTACAAATGTATACGCGGAACTCTAGTTACACATGCACGAATATCGTTATTATTGGTAAATGCTGCGCGATAATACAGTTGCATAGGTCGCGAAAGTACGGCGTAGCGGTGGCGTATTACAAGTACCTCTTTTTACTCGTATTTCGTTCGGTCAGGGACCTCGTGGCGCGGCAGCGAACGTATCATTAATTATATTCGAAACTTGGAAGCTGCAAAAGAGCGGCTTGGGCGAAGTAGAGGGAGGGCTGGCAAAAGGGTAGACGATTGTGTGTAAGCTGATGTATAGGTACGGTTAATTGTATAATTCGATTTGCACACAGCAGTACCTATGTACTTGTATAGTCTCTGGTAATTGCAGAGAGTAATTTGCTTTGAACAGGGCCCGATTGAAATAACAGAATATTGATTGCCGAGGCTTACCCTGTGGTACTTACCTGACAGGAAGGAGATAGAGAGGTCTTGTGTGGCATTGTGTGTACTTTGGATCTTTTTTTTTTTGATGGGAAGTGTCTCTTTTTGGTAGTTTTATTGGTGCTTTTGAAGGATATGAAGAGGGGAACAAACGAGTGAAAAAGTTTATGGATTATGGCGTAATTAAATAGCGTGAGATGAGGCCTGTCGACAAAAATTATGAAATTTGAAATGATGCCTTACCTACATTTTTTTAAATAAAAATATTTCATGCTAATGTTTTCATTATCAAGCTGTGTCATTTCTCTGTACTTCAGCTATTTAAGCCGTCAAGTTTCTTACTGTAAGTTTGATGTTGAGGTTTCGGTTTGAATAATTAATTGTTTGATTGATCTTGAGCCCCACCCTTCGTCAACCAATTCGACTTTCTTATTTTTATTATCGAACATTGTAAACACTGAGTGTTTCAATTATAATTGTGTACTTACTTACATCAATAATTTTAGCTCAGCATTTCAGCAGATATGGTCGAAAAAAATCGTAAACTATTCTGATTCCATTCAAAGTAAAATAAAATAATAATGATAGGTACTTAGCTACTTACACATGTGTAAGTAGCTAAGTACCTATCATTATTATTATAATATTATATTTAAAAATTTTTGAATTTAATTTATAATAATTTTAATTTTCAATTAATAATTTTAATTTTCAATGTTTGGATATTTTGAAGGATTCAAGCTTTTATATTGATGGAAGAAATTCGTCTCGCTTTAGTTCCTGACTTCCTACCGAAAATAATTACCCCACATCTCATCGACATCTGAGAATTTTTGGTAGAAGGTCTAATCAGAAGATAACTGCAGATCTTCTGTCCTTTTAAATTTCTGATGTGCTTTCTCGTCTCGATGTATGCATATGTGACCGTCCACAAAAAAAGAATCTTAGAAATAAAAAAAAAGCGTTTTTGAACTAACTATTTTGCAATTTTTTTGCAATAAAATTTGAAGGTATTGCACAAAATGACGATTTAAGAGCTCGTTTTGCATCTTAAGGACCTCGGAAGAGTTTAATCAGTTTTTTCAGCGCTCAAAAAGTTGGAGACTTGGCGGTAAAAACGAGTTTTTAAATAAACGAACTTTTTAATCGTTTTTTTTTTTTTTTTTGTAGTAAAATCTGATAAAGTTCTTGTACAAAACGCTAATTTAAAAACTTTTTTTTGTATACTAGGAATCTCGAGGGATTTGTGGTAGATTTTTTTGGGGGAGGTTCCGAATCCGAAAAAAGGGACTTTCGGTGAAATGTCCCCTAAGGCTTCCTTTTCGTGGACGGTCACATATGTTTTTTGTTTGGGGAAACGTAGAGCGAAAAATGGGTTCATCATTTACATAGAGTCAGAAAATTTTCTACTCTAAAAAAGAGAATATTAATTTTTTAATCCACTACAAATCATCACGTTGGGAGAACCCCAGTAATATCCGTGTAAAAACAATAATATTCGTTTTTCATTTCTTGTCCATTCGGAAAAACGGGAGTCGAGAATTAATTTTTTCTATTTGGGAATTCACAGTTGAAACATTTTTTGTAAAATTCAGTTCATATTTGAAATTCAGAAGTCAAAATTTATTTAATAAAAAAAAAATAATATGTACTTTTTACCTACCTTTCGAAAAATTGAAAAAATATATAAATGATTTGGAAAAATATGAGGAGTAGGCACCAATTTGAAATTTAAACTTGATTTAAAAATTACTTATTAGTAGGTACATAGGCGCATCCAGAAAGAATTTCAGAAAGAAAGGAAGGAGAGGTCAAATTTCAAATTAGTCATTTTTTACTAATCTTTCAGTCAGAAATCATTAGTTTTTTCTGACAAATGTGACACGCCATGAGAAACCGACCCTTAAGGTGAAAAATGAAATTTCGCAAAAAATGCCAAAATATCAACTTTTTAACCAATTTTTGCGTTTTTCTTAACATTTTATTTTTCATCTTAAGGGTCGGTTTCTCATGGCGCGTCACAAATAGGGAATTTATTGAGGAATTGGTGATTTTTGACTGAACAATCAGTCAACAGGGTGTCCATTAACCAGGAAAAGTCAAGGGATTTAGACGTCTGGAAAAGTCGGGGAATTTTGAAATTTCCGCTGGAATTTTTGTAAAAATCCAGAAAATGAATAAATTGTCTGAAGTTTCTGGCTCTTCCATTAAACAATTTTTCCCTCGTTCTACTCGGACTAAATTATTTCTGAATATTTTGGTATTATGTAGGAAAATATCTTCTCGTGTCTCCGTCCTTAGGAGAAAAATGAATGTGCATTTTCTCCTGATGCGTTTTTCCTAAAAAGTTGATCTCCAAGTTTGGCCTCCATAGTGTGGCGTTCCAAGTTTTCTGTCCATTTTCTGAGAAACCGGGAAAAATCAGGGAATTGTGACAGTCTAGAAAAGTCAGGGAGGAGTCAGCGAATTTTGAAATTTCCGGCATCTTAGTTGGAATGGTGTAGAAATACAGATGAAGATTAATTATCTGAAGTTTTTAGACTCAATTTATTATGAATTTTCAAAAAAAAATCCCTCGCTTCGTTTGAGTCTGATAGTTTGAAATATTTTTTGTTTTCATCATTATTTATTTTGTTGATCATTATGTTCCAAAAAAATTGATACCTATGTGAAAACACGTTTTTGTCTATTGAATTATCAAGTTTTCAAAAATAAAAAATCCCTCCGCCTAAGCTCGAGGATAATTTACGCTCATTTCTTTCTTTTTATGGAGATTTTTTTTGAACTCGTACTATTTGGTAAAATGTAATGAGAAAAGAAGTACCATGATGCCCCTGAATCACGATTTTGAAAAAGAATGTGAGGTTCGTATTTTCCGGTCACATTTTGGAAACTTTACTAAGGTCCAGTAAGTAATATCTCATCAAAATGAAACTGCTGGAAAAGTGCTTGAAATTCCCTTCGAAATTAGTATATACGATTGGGTGGGGGGCTTTTGGGGTCTTTTGATCAGATTTGGAGCATGAGAAATTGTTTGAAAATGACGTACGAAACGTGAGAGTAGCATGACCTAAAATACTCCCCATTACATATACTTGTATGTATATAATGTATAGTTGATAGTCCTGCGGAGCTGCTGCCCTTGTAATAGCGTGCTATAGGCGAGAAGGTAGCCGCACGGCGTGCGCGCGTTGACTACCACATAATGTACATATGAGTACATGTATAAATTGAATGACTGGATGACAAAAGGGCCTAATTCTGAAACCGCTGTTTAGAGAAAAACGCATTTTAAGTTTTCGCAAGCTGATATCGTTTAAATGTTTTGATGAAATGATCTGGTTTTTTAAATATTGTGTTGCCCAAACATCCCTTTCAAGAAATATTCATTTGAATTCCGTTTTCGTAGCCATATGATTGAGTTATTAATGAAACGGTGAAGGGGGAGTTAGGCCCTTTTGTCATCCAACGACTTTAAAATTGGTTTTAACAGTTTGAAATTATGAAAATAAATTTTGAAAAGTTGAAAAATATTTAATGAAATCGAATAACATCAAAAATGAGTGTTATTTTCATGATTTCGTACTGTTAGAACCAGTGTCAAAGTCGTCGGATGACAAAAGTGCCTACTTCCTGCAGGTTTTTAACACAGGTAGGAAACTTTGGTGGTTGATTACAGACAATTTACGATAGGTAGCCCTATGGGACCAATTTTGATATGTAGTATATCCATTCTAGTATCCATTTTCACGGTGGATGACAAAAGGGCCTAATTCGAGTTAGGCCCTTTTATCATCCAGTTACTCAATTTGAGAATAGTGTTGGCCTGTAGGTGGTTGAATGAGAGATTCCCAGGAAGTGTTGTCGAGCTGGCTGTTTAAGAAATTTTTTTTTTAAGCGTTGGATTTGGAAATTTCGAAAAATTTGCAACTTTGCTTTTTGCAACACTTCAACTTTGAAATACCTAACATCCAAAATACTTCATATTACACATTTATAATAGTTGATAGTCCTACGGAGTGCTGCCCTCGTAATAGCGTGCTATAGGCGAGAATGTACCCGCACGGCGTGCGCGCATTGACTTTTATAACAGTGTATATGTAGTTACATGGACCTAGTAAATTGGAAATCTCTCATTCAGATACAAGTATGTAGCATTGACCTGTAGGTGTCTCACGTTTTGTACGTTCTGTCCTATGATGAGAAAATGGTTGAAAGGTTGTTTGAATTTTCATTTTTTTCAATTCAGTGGACACCATGTAGGGTGAGAAGCAATGAATTTTAAACGTTTGAAGGGATTTTTTGGCAAAATTTTTCTATTGAGCTCATAACAATTTTATGTTTCTTATCAAAATAGTTGATAATTTCACTTTTCATCGATCTATTATTTGCTGGACGGTACCAGGAAGAGAAACATTTGTGGAATTTTATAAGTTCGGGGTACGAATGTTTTTTTTGGAGGGGTTGGGAGGGGGAATGAATCATGAGGTCTGAAGTTTTTGTACAGTGTTGGGAGGGAGGAGGATGACAAAATTGAATTTTGAGTCGTTTTTGTGACTGAAGAAAGAAAACGTAGAAAATCTGTAAGAAGTGATGGTTTTGGAAAAGAATATTGTTGGACATTATGCATTTTAAATCTTTTATTTTGCACAATTTCATCTCGTGAAAAAACCACCCTCTTCTCTTCTTTAAGAATAACACATTTAAAAAGTCTGGAAAATTTTAAAAAAAATTGTCCAGAAAACCTGGAAAAGTCAGGGAAAATCATTTTTGAGATATAGTGGACACCCTGGTCAAAAATTATAAACTTTTAAAATAAAATTATTAAAATACTGCCCGAACGAGGCGAGGGCGAAATTTTTCGAAAAAAATATTGTTTGAAAGAGCAAAGAAAATGCACTTTTCCCACCTTTCTGCCATAATTTTTTTTCAAGTCTAAGGGAGGGACTCAAGCCCCATGAGCCCCCTTTCCTGAATGCGTCTATGAGTAGGTATTCAAAATTGGAAATTTCCTACTCCTATATACCTATTTACCTGTTTATTTTCGATTAATTCATGAAAAAAAAAATGATATTTTCAACAAATCATAAAAATGCTGTTTTGAATAATATTTGGATTTTAAGCGTAGAAAAAAATGTTTGAAATACCAACAAGTTGGATTTGATGTGATATTGGTACTTGAGTAAATTAATTTCCATTCTTAATGTCTGATAAAATAATAGAAAACGTTACCAAAATATCAAATGATCGTCACTTTTTAATCTATTGAAATGATTCCATTCTAACAATTTCGGAAATTGAATACGTTTTTAAATTGATTAAAATTACTTGATTTTAAAAGCTGCGAAAAAAAAAATTGTATCGTGTACTTACTAGGTACTTATACTTAAACAATGTCGAAAAACTAAAAAAATTGAAACTTACTTACATTACATACCTACTTCTGCAGGTAAAGTTAGAACGTAGTTGTAGTGCATTCCAAATTCTGGTAAAAATCTGTTAGAAATTAATCTTTCAGACGTGCAAAAATACACAGTAAAAATAATAATGCAAAAAGAAAGGAAATGTGCTTGAAAAGCAAAAAAGAAGTTTAGATTATTCAACAAGTGAATCAAAAAGCAAAAAACTGTGTTTTTCAACACCAAAAAGCAAAAGGGTTTGAAGCGGTCCCTCACTTACCTGACCAAATTTTGGATACTTAATATCTAAATTGACGGGCTTGATGCCCAGCCCTGTAGCAAGTACACCACGTGCAAGGGTGCCAATGTCAGGGTGATGGGAGCCTCTATGGTCTGAGTCCGTAGGGGACTTATGGCCTTTCAAAAAAAAGATAGATTTTATAAAAAAAAATAATAAATTTTACCAAAATAATAAATTTTAATCAAAAAATAATAAAATGTATTCAAAAAAATAATAACGTGTTTCAATTCACAAAATAGGTGAAATTTGTTCTAAAAAATAATATTTATTATCAGAAAAAATGGTAAAATTTGTCAAAAAAATGAATAAATTTTACCAAAAAGAATAAATTTTATTCAAAAAAATGATAAATTTTACCTATTTTGAGAATTGGGACACGTTATTATTTTTTTGGATAAATTTTATTGTTTTTTTTTCAGTGTGTGAAAAATAAGTTGTGTTTTTTTAATATCGAGCCTTTGAAATCGTTAAATGAATTTTTTCAAAATATTCGATCGGAAAGTCGGATTCATTCTGATTACGACATTTTTGTTTGCCCTATTCCATTGAATACTCAAATCTTGAGAATAGAATCTATTTATGAAAAATGTATCCAGGTTCCAGGGTTATGACTGTAAGCTAACTACATATACATTCGGGTAATAAATAAAAAAAGTCTATACTCCTTAGTTCGTACTGTAAATGGAAGAATGAGGGGGGAGAAGGGCTCGGCGAGTCTATACACTAACTTCGTGACTAAGTGAGCACCTAGAGCTACGTTTACATCTAAAACACGATAACGATCATTAATTTAAAGTACCATAAACGTTTGTCTGCCTTTGCCTATAGATGGTTGTGCGTGTGTGCGGGCCAGAAAACAAGTCTCGTAGCAACGTTTTAGTGGGATCTTTTTTCCACTTTGTGTTTTCGGTTTCGGTATGGTACGTATAATTTGAGAGAGACCTGGAGCCTTCGGCGAGTTATTGGAAAAGCTGAGTGGAAGAAGCGAGAACTCGAGAACGTGTAGTTTCGCATGGTGCTGCGTTGCGACCAAAATACCTAAGCTGGGTAAAAGTTTATGGTTTATACGTCATAACAAATGTCTCTGGTTACGGTGTAAGCTTCAACAAAGAACGAAACCACAATATCTATGTCACCCGGTGAAAACGTTGCATCATACGAATTGAGTTACAGGTCGTCTTCGACTGGTTACCGGTGTAAGAAACACAATAGCGAGGTAAGAACGAAGGATGATTTTTTTTATACCAAATATTTAATTTGAAAGGCACGAGAAAGCCTGAGGGATGAAGAGAAGCGGCGGTTTTCGGATAGTTGCGGTTATACGCGAGTATACGAGAAAGCTTATCTTTTACCTTGATATCGCGGCTGAGCGAGGTAAAAGGTGATGGAGGGGGGAGGGGGCGAGATTTAAAATGATGCGGAGGCTGATACAGGCATATAAGAAGCCGACAACGCATCCCTTCGCGGTTTTCAGCGCGGGTGGAAATTTAATAATAGAAAAAAAAAGTTACATAACTCGTCGATGCGTTTCATAAAAGTGTACGTCATCGTATCGGGTGATGGTGGAGGGGGGAACGAAAAACACGACCTGACGAGAGTTGTTTGATATATCGGCAGAAGGGAAAAAATTGATTTAAACTTTGGGCTGTGTTGTGTTAAAATTGATGAAATTAAAAGTTACTCTTTGCCAAGTAAATAGACTTCGGCAAGGAGACGTTTGGAAGGGGAGCTTTACGTAGGTATATCCTTCTTTTGAGCTATGGCGCGTATATTGAACGTTTCGTACGTAAGAATACGGTATAAGAAGTTGGGATCTCGAAAAAGAAGTAGGTAGATAGGATGAAATATCCTATATAAAGGTGAAATAAAAATTACGACCGGATTAGGAATGAGTGGATTTTGCGAACGCGTAGTTTTTCAATAAATGACTCCGTTGGTATGTGTACCTTATATACGTACGGATATCTATTCGAACTATACTTTTACGTACGAGGATTTTTTTTCCTCCTCGTCCAACTTTTTCATATTTCAACGTTCGCTTGGAAAATATTTTCCATTTGTTGGCTCGGCCCGGTGTGTGTTTCTCTATTGTTCGTCCGAAACTGGAGCAAATGCTGATTGGAAAATTTACGCCAAGTTTTCGGCGCTAAGGCTTCGGCGGTGGTGTTTGTCGTTCGATGGTCATTCCAGAAGGGAGGGAGACGATTTTGATGAAAAGTGTTTTCAAGAAATAGTCTCGAGAAATATTTTTCATTTGTCGAAGTTTTTTTTGTTGGTTGGATGAAGTTTCGATTGAAAAATTGGTTCATATTTTGTATACTGGGGGTCCAGAGGAAGGGAAGAAAAATTTGAAGTTTTTGTACAAGAAGGATACAGCTTAATGAAAAAGGAAAAAGTTTTGGGGATAGATTAAATTGCTGGTATGTGAGATGTGAATGTTGCTCGGGTGTTGTGTGGTGTGATGACCTCGATTATTTTGCTAAATTTGGTGGAAATGACTAATGATATTAGAGTTGTTCACCTATAATTTTTTTATTTAATAGATCATAGGAACTGGACTGAATTATCAATATGGAACAAAATAATTAACAGAAAGTATTAACAGTAATAATATTAGCGAAAAGTGGGTAACAATTAGTCAGCCACACGGAAAAAACAGAAGTTACGAAATTGAAAACATTTTATCCCCAAAATAATAAATTGGTAATCAAGAAATGATAAAATTTATTCTAAAAACATAATAACGTGTCTCAATTCACAAAATAGGCGAAATTTGTTCTGAAAAATAATATTTTTTATCAGAAAAAATAATAAAATTGGTCAAAAAAATGAATAAATTTCACCAAAAAAAAAAATTTATTCAAAAAAATAATAAATTTTACCTCTATTTTGAGAATTGGGACACGTTATTATTTTTTTTGGATAAATTTTATCTTTTTTTTTTCAGTGCGGAATATTAATAAGACAACAGTAAGGCCTTACTCAATTTCGAATCATAAAAACAAATTTTTCATCATTATGTTTATAGGTTGCTGAAATGCTGAGTCAAAGTACCTAAAATATTTGTAAGCTGTGTTAATGCCTTTTAGCGCTGAATCTTGTTTCTGCATCCTTTCTTTATGACGAGCTTCAACATTCGACTCCTTTTTTTCCATTAATGATAATAACGTATCTTGCTGCAAAAATCTCTGAAAATTAGTCCAAAAGTATTTGAAATCATGTGAAAAGGCCTCAAAAAATGGTAAAATAATGTGAATCTCGCAGAGGTGTATTTATAATAATTTTTTCAATAATTTTGATGCACTCCATGTTTTTTGACTGTTTTCAATCGTATAGAAAACATCCTATAAGCGAAAAGCGACCACCCTGGAAACGTTACTAAAATTGTGTGTTTTTTTTTTGAATGCATAGTTTCCCTGTGTTCGGCTTCGGCCATTTTCTTCGAACTAAAGGGCAAAAATTGCAAAAAATCTAAAAATATGATTATTTTAGCAAATTTTTCAAATTTTGAGCGTTTCATGTAGTGATGTCAGATATCGATATTTTCAAGTTATCGATAAATTCAACTGACTTTTTACAGTTGATATTTGAAACTGTAAATGTGCTTATTCATAAAACATACATAACAGGCTACGGATAGAAAATAATCACGGAAAAATACACACGACTTCGTTTAAGCACATTCGTTATAAAAAATTAAAATTCAATTAAAACATAATTTTTGTTTATAAATGTCAATAAATCGACATGTTCCGGCAGCAATCTGGTACGACGATCGGTAATGATATACCCGGTTGTCATTTCCATGCCCGGGTAATTTGAAAAATGACCAATAAATTCGAAAATTACGGTAATGACCAGTAAATTCGGAAATATCGATATATTGCTATGAACTATCGGTAATATCAATTATCGTGAAAACATGAAAATATCGATAATATCGAAACGACTGACATCACTAGTTTCATGGTCAAATGAGAAAACCAATAGGCACCATATTCGATTTTTAGCTGGTCAAAATACCCCGATTAACGTCCTTTTTGCAATAGCTTTATTGTTTGAATTTTCAAATTTAACTTCTTTCACTAATTTTTTTAAAGGCGGAAAAACTGAAAAAAGTGATCTTCGAGACCAGGAGCCAAGTATAATCGCGAAAGAGTGTTAATCGAGGTATTTTGACTTGCTGAACACGAATATGGTAGGTATTGGTTTTTTCGTTTGATCATTTCTTTCTGTATAAAATGCTTGAGATTTGAAAAATCTACTTGAATTACATTTCTACAAAGTTTTTCGTAATTTTCGCTCCTTAGTTCGAAGAAATGGCCAAAACCGAACGCACAGTGAAATTCTACATGAAAAATACAATTTTTAATATTTTTTCCAGGGTGGTCGTTCTTCGCTTGTAGGGTGTTTTTTACGATAGAAGAAAACTTCGAGAAGCCAAAATAAACACGAAGAAAAGTATCAAAATTATTAGAAAAATCGTAATAAATAGACCTCTATGAGATGTACTTATTTTTGAGACAAAAGACCGACGAATTTGTTTAAAAAACACCAAACAGAAAATTTCCTTCGTTTTGGTTGAAATTGGAAATAAAATGGCCATAACTCCGAAAGGGAGGAGGGTTAGGGTCCAAAATTTGGTGAACGATTTTTTCTAGCCGCAATGTACATCACTTGAGATGTTTAGGAGCCCAATAGCGCCAAGGGTCAAATTCACCATAATTCAGCCATACCCCTCATCTAAATTTCTTCAACCTGTTAATTAAATTATAGATTAAAAATTTCGAAAAGTCGCGAAATTCGAATAATTTAAAAAAAATTCAATCAATTACCTACTCTTATGGTTTATGAAATATTCCTATTACTGATTAATTCCATGTTTCAACAATTTGGTGCTGTGGTGAGGGGTGGGGTGGAGGGAGGGTGAAAGAATGTTTTTTTTGAGTGACCTGAATTATACCTAAATTTTCACGAATTTCGAAGTTTAAAGTTTGCTCAGTTAAAAGTTGAACTGAAAATACTTTGTTTGATATTGAAATTAAATCGTGAAAATCGTCACCCTGAGTAAATTTGAATTTGAACCTGGCATTGGTATGTACTGAGTTATAAGGATCGCCCTTCACTGATTTTTTTTTTTAGTGGCGAAAAGACAGAGAGGTAATCGCTTTAAGATATGAAGCACTGCGTCTCCAATTTTCCAGTCATGCGTGCATTCTTTAATTTCACTTACTCACATTTGTGATAAGGATGACTTGAAGTATTTCTCACAGAAATTTTGTACTTAGGATTTTTTTCAAACAAAATGTACCCAATTTTTGAGTCAACAAAGAAACAATTGTGTCGGCGCAAATACCTTCGGAATTATTGATATTTTGTGATTGGACAAAAGTTCTGTTTTTAAGTGCGAAATTTAAGTAGTTCATGTACCTGTACCTTGATCATCTCGAATCATATGAAAATATTTTTCTCTGGTTTTGATTGAATTCAAATTTCTGATTGCTGAATTTGAATGAAATTGAAAGTTGGTATCAATGAAATGCAGTTTTTTAAAATTTTTTTATTGAATTCGTTTTTTCATCAATGATTTGAAAGTTGAGTTAAATTCAAATGGTCGTAAAAAGGATGTTGTGTTTTCAAGGAGGTGTACATAGAACTATAGAGTGTAGATATTCAAAACACCTATACTACAACAGATACCTCGTATAAAGAGCTACACCCATACATCGACGACAAAACCCCAGCAGAGGCCTTTTTAATATCCCAAATTTCCTCTCCAACGACCGTCATCATTTTCGGCTCGAAAAAAAAAAATCGTTCCGAGTAGGAAAAAAAGAAGCAAAAGAACCCGGCCAGGAATCCCATTTCCTAATAAAAAATATATATATATAAAAGGCTGATCACCTCCGATAAAAAGCTCCGACCGTGTAAAAAATTGATCGTCATTTCCACGTTAAATTGCTCCCGCGATATCCAAAAAGGCTCAACGTCCGAAATTATTTCCACTTGGTTTTTCTTTCTCCTTTCTTCTTTTTCGTCCGTTTCTTGACACGCATACGCGATCTTACCACCTACGTACATACATTGTAAAGCTCGTTTTTTTTTTCGTATGTGAACGTCGCGTCGTCATCGTGTACTCTTTACTAAAAGACGCCGACGACGACCTCGCAGCTGGCAAAAAAAAAAAGGCAACGACAAAAGAGTGAAAAAAAGACCCCCGTCACTTTATCGCTGCCGAACATGTCTACAGGCATTCCTAACGTTGCCTATCTTTACGAGGGTTTCCTCTCTTTAAAAATAGCCCAGCTTTTGCTACTCGGTGTGAGCTAAAGCTCTCGTTTATACTTCGGTATTATACCGACACAGCCTCCTACACGAGACTGGCTCAATACTCGTACTCGGTACAGTACGAAAGTTCAGGTTCATTTAGCAAACATAACCGAGGCGGCGGCGCGAGGCCGAGGGTTACTCAAACTTTACATATACACCTGTAACACTTCTTCTCCTCACTCGCTGCCATTCTTCCATCTTCCATTATCCCTCTCACGTTGCTTTGGGTTGCTTCGAAACGCACACAATACACAACTTATAGTATACCTAACGTGTTCCAAAGTCTCTCACGCAAATATTACTTTAGATAAGACTAGCTTGGCGTCTTTTGCCATAGAGTAACGGGGTGTATTAAGTACGAGAATTCTAGGTTAGATACATATTTGAAAATTTCGACATTGTGCGTTACACTTCTCCAACCATCCTTCTTATTCAACTGTTATATTTTTCACGTACACTACTCCAGTTCAAAACATTGGAACATCAGAATTACACACCTTGAACAAGGAAACGACTCATAAAATAATACTTTACTTCAAATAAAAATATAATTCATTCATATTTTAAAATTTTCTCCCTTTTAAAAATCATTTTAATTAAAAAAATCAACTAATAAAATCTGCTTACTAATAAAATCAATTAAAAAATAAACGAAAAAAATTAACTATAAAAAGTAACTAAAACTAAAAAAATCAATCCGAATCATCATCACTTTCTATAATTTTTTTAATTTTTTCATAAATTTTTTAAAATCTTCATCCGAATCGTCTGAATTTCCCAATAGTTTGCTAAGCCTCGGTCTTTTTTTTTTGTTGAAATTTTCTTAATTGAATCTTTATCACTAAGATTTTGACTACAACTCGCAATTTCTTTATCTTCCGTTTCATCAACTTTTAAATTTTCCGGATTCGCGCTAATTGATAAATTAGTGCTACTTAAATCTTTTCCTTTTGAAGAGGATTTTGAGGATAGTGCAAAAATATCGTAAACAAAATTCACACAAATTTTGAACTTCGAATTCTGCAAATGGTGGGTCCGACGAAGTGTAGCATGATTATTGCAAAGTATAATCGGGTCAAAATTTCCCTTGCTTTCTCTTCGGTTTAAATTTTCCTGATTTATTCTGAAAAACGGCTCTCCATAGTTTGTCAGGGAACTACACGTATTGTTGAATTCTGTAGATTTCATTTTTCTTTTTTAGAGCTACCTATTTCATACTACCAAAATACATGATAAAAATGAAGTCAGGTCTTCCGATTTTGCTCAATTTTTTTTGCGAGTTTCCCTTGGTGATCTATTCACAAAACTAGGTATAATCATTTTTTTCTAACCCTCTAGGAGTGGGAGACAGACCTCAAAATTTTAACGCAATTACAATTTTTAGCAAAATTTCCCAACATTGAAGGCTCATATATCAAGATCAGTCATTCTTGAGAAAAAATTGTTTGTTTGTGAAGTCTGAAAGAGAATTGATAGGACGTTCAAAATCGACAATAACACTATGAAAAGCTCAAAGTTGAACTTTGGTGGTGTGAGCTCAACTTTCATGATAAGAGCAAAAGATGAAAGCTACCATTAAAAAATCAGAAAAAATTATAGTAATGTAGCCCGACACAGAAGAACAAGGCACTTTGTTGTTTCAAAATGACTCGCTGATTTTCAATGAATTTTTTTCAATGATTTTCTTTCCAAATGATTCATTACTGAAACTCATTTCACCGATTCAAAAAAGTCTGAATAATCTCAAATTTGACTGATTCGGGTTCAAAGGATCCATCATATTTTACGATATCGCATTTTGTACCATATACGTGAATACTCGTACAATAATTCACAATAAACTATCGAACGACGCGACACGCGAAGCCGAAACATAGAAACACAAGAGAGACAGTAGACTCGACTAAGTAATCCTACCGAAATCCTCCTCGAATTGTGTATTCGTTCGCACATCACAAATGGGCATATTTTTTATCGCCTCTGTATTGTAAACGTATCGAGACATTATTACGAATATACACGCGAAATATATACATAGGTACAATACCTACGTAGACATATATCGTACAAATACCGGGCACCGAGACTTCGTATCTATACGACTATATTCAAATTTACAAAATACTATACCCAATGCCATAAATCATCTTTCTATGACGGTTAACCCGTATAAATTCATATACACACAATATATCTATAATTCGTACCCTGCTCCACTGTTTCATTTTTCTTTCCCCATATATTAGGTATAAATACGCATAGGCAGGTATATTGTATTTGTAACTTCCGATAAATACGTGAATAGATAGTGGGCAGGTCTGCCCCAATTTAACCAATCATTACATAGACTTGAGTTTTGAAACTTTTGGAAAATCGTTTTCATTCTGTATAATTGATGTGGAATTCTGATGCACTTTTCAGAGTCAATTTTTAAAAATGATGCTTCAGATCATTTCAATAAAACATTTTCGTTTTTTTTTTCACAATTTCTGATACCTATCTGCTGCAAAAAGTTGATTTTTCGTTCACTTTGTTCCTTCCACAAACCATCTATAATAAAGTTATGAAATATT
The DNA here is from genome assembly GCA_038380155.1 of Pseudococcus jackbeardsleyi. NCBI lineage: Eukaryota > Metazoa > Arthropoda > Insecta > Hemiptera > Pseudococcidae > Pseudococcus > Pseudococcus jackbeardsleyi. The sequence continues at coordinate 58,636,183 of CM076238.1, read as the reverse complement.
CTCAACTATATCTACATAAAAGATACGGGAAGGGGGTCAAATTTAAAATTAGTCATTTTTTACTGATCTTTCAGTCAAAAATCATTAATTTAAAAGAAAATGAATAAAATACTGCCCGAGCGAAATTTAAAAAAAAAAATACTGTTTGTAAAACAAAAAAAGCAATTTTAACCGTTTTTCTCTATTCGGGAAACAAAGAATTCGGGATTTTGGTATTCGGGAAAAAGGATTCGTAAAAATTTTTTTCGTGAAATGTTTCATTCGGGAAAATGTCCGTTCGGGATTTAGGCTTCAGGAAAACAGTCCATAACCATGTAATTTTTCATAAAATTTAGTTTTCAATACTGAAATGAAAAATTTCAAAAATAAAAATCAGATTTGTTTCAATGACGAAAACATTTTCTTCTTCATTTGTTAAGTGCATAATATTAAATGATAATTAAATGAAAACTGTTAACATCAAAATGGTATTGGCTGCACGGTCTAGAAATTTTCTAGAAAAATTTCACCGGTACTCATCTCAGATGACCAAAAAAAATTTTTGGTTTGATTTTTACGAGTAGGTGTTTGAGAAAACAATTTGATACATTTTTTTTTTAAATCAAAGTAACTTTTTTACTTTTCTATGGAGTGAAAAGTTGATTTCAAGGTAATGATTTAGGGAACTGTAGAAACTAAAATTGCATTTTCTGAGATTCCCAGCAAGCGATTACGACCCAAAAGAGATAAATAAAATCGTTAGAAGTCTCAACAGATCGACGTAATTCGAGTTTTTACGTCTTCCTGAATTGTTCTTGATTTTAAATGGATATCACTTTTGACTCTCTACTAAAAAGTGGAAAAGTTTTGAAGACTTTTTTTTTGAATTGAACTTTTGAAAATTTTCTCCAACACCCAAAAGTTGAAACCAAAAAATTATCTAGATACCAAAGACGAAAATTGGTGACGTTTTTCAAGAAAATTTTAAAACAGGGCTATCAACTGCATTCTGATGTTTATACTTTTCATCAAATGCGAAATGCGAGTCAAAGTTCCATTTTCCTTGAACTGAGGAAAATCTCAAAATTTTTTTCGGAAAGTCCATTCTCAAAACCTTCACAAAATGTTTCCAACGCCACTCTTATGTAAAATTCAAGCATATTATTTAAAAACGTTCACATGATCGCGAAGGGAGAAAAAATTCGACCTGCTTGGAAACAGTCAACGACGACCAGCGAACCTATTCACAATTAGAAAGTATAAATCTACGGGGAAAAAAAAGAACCGCCACAGAAATCCTTCCTTTCCCAGACTCCTCTCAATTACCAAACGACTTCCCAACGCATCCGTTTCAATTTTCACGACCATTTCCTATCACCGATCCTTTACTCCCTATCTCATCCTTCAAGATCGAAATACCGACCACTAAATCCAATACGACATTACACCCACAAACCCAACGCATCAGAACTGACATCCCAGGAAATGAAAAAAAAAAATAAGAAAGGGGTTGCACACGGAGAGAGAAAAAAATCACGAAAACTTTCTCAAAACTACCACCAACATTTTACTCGTTTTTCGCGACGAAATAGGATAACTTTTCAGCACACTAAATTGTGTTCATAGATCACACAGAATCGTGTGCTGTAGTTCTTTACGTACACTGGTCGTCGTCGCTTTTACCGCCGAAGACTTTGGCACAATAAAGTCGCTCCGTCGTATACAGTTCACCCCATTAAATCAGTTGGGGGTGCTTTGCTGCGTGCTCGGTTTAATAACCGCGTATACTATAGACATCTACGTACTTACTCACTTCTTATACTGTATACGAGGAGTATCAATATACAATGCACCCTTTTTGTAAAATTATTCGTGTATAGTATAATGTCGCGTCAAGTTTGTATATGTTACGCTGCGAATACTATAGTTGATCTGCTATTCCACGTACTTATACATACGTTGTTCCATTATACATTTTTTTTCTTTATGAAAAACCATCGCTGCATCATCGTCCCTGTTCAGTTCCCAGTCTACGGTGTCTGACGTCGCATTGCCACGTACAGTAATATTCCCAAGGATACTACTTTTTTTCAATATTATTTCATCAGAATTGGATATTCTTCAAAAATCCTTGGGGAGGGGGAGGAAAATCATCGAATCTAGCTATTCATCGGGGTTGGGAAATAATTCAACAAATATTATCAACCAATTCGCCAATTCATAGGTTGGCAGGAATCAGCATGAAGTTTTTTGTTTTCCTCGGCAAATGGGTGATAACCGCACAGAATTTATCGAGAATTCCGGGATTACAATTTACGATCTGGAAACTAAATCGATTCAACCTGCACACTAGGGTGGGTCAAAAAAACAATTTTTTCGATTTTCAAAAACATACTCCCTCAAAAGTTGTTGGCTGATGAGACTTGAAGGATAACAAAAAAAAATTCCAAATCAATTCATATCTTCCGATCGCGCATTGGCATTGAAATTTTCAAAAATTGGCTAAACTTCAATATTTTCAAAACTTTTAGAAAATTTTGAAAAAATTTGAAATTCATTTAAATTGGTTTTAAAGCTTATCTAGTGACTATTTAAACCAAAAAGTAGAATTTTTTGATAAAAAGTCATGCTTAACATCTTTTTTTAATTTCTGCTATTTAATTCTTCGCATGAAGAAAAATCAAAAAAAAAAAATTATAAAACGTTGATTTCTTCAAAAAAAAAAGTGTTTTTCAGCCTATATGGTCACTAGATAAGCTCTAAAATTAATTGTACCTACTTAATCAATTTTTAATTTTTTCAAAATTTTTAAAATTTTGAATTTTTGCTAATTTTTGAAAACTTTAACGCCAATGCGCGATCGGAAGATATGAATCGATTTTGTATTTTTTTATTTTATTCGCCAAGTCTCATCACCCAACCACTTTTGCGGGGGTATATTTTTGAAAATCGAAAAAATTGTTATTTCGGCCCACCCTACTGCACACTTGACTGGAAAATAAAGAACGCGGACGTAGCAATTCAGCAAAATCAACTCGCTTCTTTCTTATTAAATTGCCGAGTATGGTAAAGGGCGGGGCAATGCTGATAGATCAGCAGGTCACATCGGATCGATTTTTAGCAGGGATAAGAAAGGATGGGGTCTGGTCCATCTGTTTCCAACTTCAAGATTTTGATTAATTCTTTCTAGTCTCGGCTTCAGAAATTTCAAACAAGTTTCTCCGGCTCCGGGATTTTTTTCTTGAAAAGTTCCAGCTCTGAAATTTTCATAATAGTGCCTTCGGTTCCGAAAAATCACCCGGAGGGGGACCCCTTTCCCTCCGGCTCCGCTCGGGATCCCTGAATGTTGCCCGCATCACTAATGGAGTGAAAAAAACATCGAATTTTAACCAAATTCCTATTCGATTGGCTCATTAATTTTCGCTTAGGTCATTTATAGGAACCTAGTTTTTCATGAGCATACGAGCAAGCTCTTGTAATTTGTGTATCTACACTCTATAGTTCTACACCTCCTTGAAAACAAAACATCCTCTTTACGACCATTTGAACATAACTCAACTTTCAAATATGATGAAAAAACTAATTCAATAAAAAAATTGAAAAAAGCTGCATTTTGTTGATACCAACTTTCAATTTCGATTAAAACCTTTTCATTCAAATTCAGCAATCAGAAATTTGAATTCGGTCAGAACCAGAGAAAAATATTTTCATATTATATGATTCGAGATGATCAAGGTACAGGTACATAGAACTAAGTACTTGAATTTCGCACTTGAAAACAGAACTTTTGTCCAATCACAAAATATCAATAATTCCAAAGGTATTTGCGCCGACACAATTGTTTCTTCGTTGACTCCTGATTTCGCTCGTAGAATCGCTTTATAGTTGCTCCGAATCCCAAAATAGGAAAAAATCTTGAAAAATTCCTGAATCTATTTTTTCGAATAGAATTTCCACTAATTTATTTTCGTGAGTGGCATTCCTCAAAATGAAATTTTTCGCGGAAGTCCAATGAAATTACCTCGGAAATTGAATGAAGTCTAACCTGCCAATTTACCTTCTTTTCTTCATAATGAGTCAGAATTGAGTGAAATTATAGAACAAAGATAGTCGACAAAAAAGTGAATCCATACCTGGATACTGACTCAAACCGGAAAAAGATCAGATGGGTCGAAAAAAGGGAATATCTTGATTTTTTAAAATAACAACTCGAGGAAGAATGTTTCAAGTTCGCCTTCAAGATTTGAAACTTAATGAGGATTTTTTTTTCATGGCTATCAACGAGAATGAAGTTGAAATTTGAAGAAAACTTTTGAATTTCGGTTAGTTGGATTACCTAGATGTTTTCATATTTTTCTCTTCTACTGATGTTTTGATGGTTCTCCTTATTCATTTTATTTGAAACGACAATAAACAATTTGAATGGTACTCGTTACGAATACGAACAACAAATGAAAACGAATTTTCCAACTCTGCAAAACTTCAACTCCTTCGAACGAAGTGGGAAAATCGCCGCATTTCGTACCATCATCGTAGCCAACCAAAAACCCAACTCGAGAGGAATTCGACGTATGGCGGCGAGCACGCCGATGGTGGTGAAACTGAACTATTTCTAGTTCGGTTTTCAGCTCGACCTCGCGGTTGCAATTTTTTCCCTCTGCATCCCCCATCTGCGTTTCTTACTCTAGGTGTATGTTTTTGAAACTATGCCTCGTAGTTATACAAGTATCCCAATGGGGTCAAGTCTACTTTCCAAGATAGGACTCAGTCGATGAAATTTTTGCGGTTTGTTGAGAAGGATTGCGTCGAAGACGGTGAGAAGTTGGTCAAGAAATGTAGATGTGTTTACATCGGTTTACCGAGTAAAGGAAAGGGTTGGAAATGTAAGGTGTGATGGAACTAGCCATGATGACGATCGAGTCTTATGTTGTACTTGTGAAGATACAAGATGCTGTGTATGTGGGAAATAAGAGGGTTGCAAATTTATAGAAGCTCGCGTTTTACGAGTTATTGCGTTTGTGTGGGTATACTTGAGGGTAGTGGTACGCTGCGAGGCGACGTTACGTGGGTTACTGGGTACGGTGGGTACCCAGCATTGATAGTATTAACCCAAATACCCGAACGGAGCCGCCGCGCCGTTCTGTCGCATGTGCTTTAATCCGAGCTGTTTTTCTGTTTACCCTGGCCTGAGAGCTGCACCGAGGTTCTGGCTTGTAAACTGAATAACCAATGTATTTCGTAGATTTATACGGTGCTGGTAGAATAATATGCAGCTTTGAGACGAATCTTATTTTTGATTTTGGTATTATGGCTGGTGTGCTGAGTTTTTATTCCGTTGATCCATTGTTTGCGGAAAGCTGAGTTGGAAATGTGTATAATGTGAGCACCAACCCAAAACTTTGCCCTAATTTGTTGATCTGATTGGAAATAAAAATGTACATGGAATTTTTTTTTTCGAATTTCATAAAAATTTAAGAGAGTATTTTTCGTATTTGCATAATGCTAATTGTATGTTTTGGTAGGATTTTTTCAGGGTTCTTGGTAGTGGCGCATTCAAGGGGGAGGCCAAGGGGCTAAAGCCCTCCAAATTTCCTTAAGCTTGAAAAATAGATTTTTTTATTGCAAAAATATTTTAAAAAGTGCATTTTTTTGTTTTTCAAGCAGTAAGTTTCCAAAAGAAATTCCGCCTTCGCTTTGCTCGGGCAGTATTTTAATTTTTTTATCTTGAAAATTGATAATTTTTGACCAATGTTCGAGTCAAAAATCACCGATTCCTCAATAAATTTCCACTTTGTCAGAAAAAATTAATGATTTTTGACTTGAAGATCAGTAAGGAAAATGATTAATTAGAAATTTGACCCTCTCCTCCGATTTTTCTCAAATCCACTGCCCCTACCTTAATTAATTTCTGGATGCGTCACTGGTTTTTGCAGAGTTAAAAAATAACTGCTTAGCGCAAATTTTTGAAACAAAATTATTGGAGAACGAAATTTTGATAAAAATTAGCCGATTAGAAGAATTGATATTACTTACCATGAGGGCCATTCTATATCTGATCGAAGCTGTACGTCGAAAACCGCAGTATTTTGAATAACTTTTTAAGAAGAAATACAAGGGGCTGAAGTTTTGTCGGAAATCAGGTTATCGCAAACTTCAAACGTGGATGTGCGGAAAATAGCGTGGAATAGAAAATTGAAACTTTCTCCATTTGATAGAACGTTCCAGGAACTGTTCGAGGAAATATTAGATATCAAATCAAAAGTAAGCTAGAAAACTGAAAAACGGTATTTTCCTATTAGGATTTCGCTCAAAAATTCTGAACAAATACTGTTCACATTTTTGTGTTGAATGACGTAAGTGAGCCTGGATAAACTGGTTTTTGAGTTGACTGAGCCTTTCAGAAAAGGTAAAAACAGGAAGAGACTTAATTCAAAAATCGACTTTTTTCACCTAAGGGTGGTTTCTATATCCAGGTTTACGCGATTAAAAAATTTGAAACGAGGATTTCTTCATGTACCTACTCATTCTAAAAAATTCTCAAGTTCGTAACGAAATACAATTTTTGCTCTCACGGAAAAAACAGAAGATACATTTTACCCCAGAAATAATAAATTTTATCAAAAAAAAAGATATATTTTATCAAAAAAATTAATAAATTTTACCAAAATGATAAATTTTAATCAAAAAATAATAAAATGTATTCAAAAAAAATAATAACGTGTTTCAATTCACAAAATAGGTGAAATTTGTTTTAAAAAATAATATTTATTATCAGAAAAAATAATAAAATTTGTCAGAAAATGAATAAATTTTATCAAAAAAAATAAATTTTATTCAAAAAAATGATAAATTTTACCTATTTTGAGAATTGGGACGCGTTATTATTTTTTTGGATAAATTTTATTATTTTTTTTTTTCAGTGCTGCAAAATAATTGAAATGACTGAAAAAATACTGATTGGCAGTGAAATTTCAAGTCTTTCATGTGGATTGAATTTTTATTAAGAAAAATGAGGTTGATGACCTATCACTATTAAGTACTTGTTTCGAGGTTTAATTTTGAATTTTTTCTACCTTCATGCTACTTACTTCATGTCTGATAAGTCGGTAAAAACCGCAATTGATTTTGTTTGTTTGTTTTGACTGGAAAAATTAGAGATTTCTTTACTTTTTTCGAGTCCAAATTCTGTGAATGACACCATTAGATTCGAGAGAAAATTAAATGAAATTTTCAAAGATCGTTTTTCAACTACCTCCCTTATGAAATCTCGAATTTGAACTCTCGTCTATACTCGTATACTTTTGGATAGGTACAGAAAATAGTGATATTTTTCATTAATTTTCTACATTAGGAAAATGTGCAAGCTAAAATTACATGAAATCTCAACAAATTATTCTCTATGCACTAAAAAAATGTAAATTTTGAGTTCAGTTATGAATACAAGACTTTCGAAACAATTTTGATCATTTTTCTCAAAAATATTCGTCAATTCTCCTTTTCCTACATTTGTATAGGCAGCTCTTCAAGTTCCAATGTTGCATTCTAAATTACAATTGGAATTTCGTGACTTCTTCGCAATGATTTATTGTTTGAAATCAACAAAAATTCAAAATGTTATTTTTCGTTTCTTCTCCTAAACTATGAGAAGTTATTGAGAGTGAAAACTTTGGCAAAAAAATCAGTCGGAAGCCGAAATATTATCGTTTTTTACCTCACATTTCGATTGTATGTTGTAAGAGAGTAATTTGTAACTTTTTGATGAGTTCCGGACTTTTTTTGATAATTGAATCGACTGTTTTTATTGCCGAAGTTTTCGCTCCCAATAACTTCTCATAGTTCAGGAGAAGAACGAAAAACTACCTTTTGAATTTTTGTTGATTTCAAACATAATAAATCATTGCGAAGAAGTCACGAAATTCTAATTGTAATTCAGAATGCAATATTGTAACTTAATCATTGAATAAAGCCCGTGGAAAATTTTTTTCCACAAAAATGAAATTGATGGCTTACCGGCATTCCAACATTGAAAAATTTTTCTTTTCGATCCTGTCTAATAAGCAGTAGTTAGCCAACAATTCGATTTCAACGACTTTTTTCACTTTTGGACAACTCACTCCTTGGAATGGTCCATTTTCCTTTAAAAATGAAATTTTTGAAATTTCAGCTCCTGCTTCAGTTACATGGCATGTGCTAAGTTATTTTCCTGGTTGGAATCAGCATAAAATGGATATGCTAAAAACAAAAAAAGAAATCGGGTAAAAATGTCGCAAATTTCTGGATATTCCTTCAAAAATTGAAATTACTCGTATGACTAAATTTTGATTTGTGAACCCCAGGAATGATTTTAGAAAGAGTTCTTGGATGGCTGAAATATACTTATAGCACATTTTTAGCTATTTTTACTCGATTTGAAAGCTTTCTGCACCCTAGAATGGTTCTTCGGGCCGTAATTTCCTCTCCGAAAATCAAAATTGAGTCAAGATTTCAGATTTTGTAAGAAATGTTTGGAAGTTTTGCATCAATTTTTCCCATTTTTGTTAAAAATGTGTTAAATCAGGAAAGGAAAAGCTGAGTTCGGCGCATGGTCGCGTGGAGCCCAAAATTTTGGGAATTTGATTTTTAAAGGAAAATGAATGATCTCAGAAGGTGAAGCTTCCAAAATTGGAAAATTGGAATAGATTTTATAACATGCCATATTACGAAAAGAAATAGAAAGGAATGAAGATATTGGAAAAATATCTACGGTGTAAGCATGAAAAATGATATTTTCCAACGATTATGTAAACCTTCCGCACCTATCGGCTTTGCCTTTGGCCTACGTTTGCGCGCGTGTTTCAGACAAAACGACGATGGCGACAACTGAAACAACGCGGCGGCGATGAAGTTACATAACAAAAAGGTGGCGGTGGCGCGGCTTTGACTGCGGCATCGGTGACGTCGTCGAATAAAGCCCTTGGTAACAGGTGTTAGGCATAGTTAATTAAAGGTGTTAAATACAAGGGAAAATAAATGTTTAATCGATCGTCGTCGTCGTTGGTGGTGTTCGTAGTATATAAACGTACCTTTTGGTGAAACGACTCTATATGTGTTGGTGTGTGCCATGCATGTACCATAAATAGCCTAGTTCGGCATTTTTAAAGGGTTGTTCCGGCCCCCCTCCTCTGTTCTGATATAGTATGTATACGTTGTTGTCGACGGTCGACGAAAAACGACATCGGGAGCTATAAAATGAAAAACCGACGAAGAGGTGCGGTGCAAAAAAAAAAGTATAAAAACACGAAAATATTGCGCTAATGCGTTTTTTTACATAATCTATGTGGCCTTTTCGATGTTGTCGTGGACCTTTGTTGTTTTTTTGCTCTATTCGTTCGATTTATATTTAACCGCAGCGTATAGCTTGCGTCGACGAGTAAAATTTGATTACTGCTGAAAAATTGAAAAATCGTGCAGAAATGAAGGCAAGGATGGGGTAGTGGAGAAAAAATATCGTCTATATGGAAAATACATTTCAAGGACAATGGGTTCTTTCTTTGGTTGTATCCGGTATGAGCAGAATGCTGGGAGCTGGGAAGTAGGTTTTTCTTTGTTTATTGAGTTTTATTTTTACATATGCGATTTACAATGCAAAAGACATGTCGAAATTAAGAACGAAGATGTTGTTAGCATGTCGTTATTGAATACAGTGAATCTTATCTTAGATGAGGTGAGGGGAGGGATAAACTGAGAGAAAGATACAAGACAAGAGATGAAGAAAAAAACAGAATGAAATAAAGGGTTTTTTCTTAGTGATGAAAATGGTCAAGATTTCTTAGGATGTCTCTTTTAGATTGAATTGGTGAAAATTCACTTATGAAATAAACTGATTCGAGTCCCTGCAAAAATCAAGAAAAGCTACTGATTTAGTGATTTAATTAGTGAATTATTCAATTTCAATTTTTTTCTATTATTACTGATTTAATCAGCACCTAAATGTACATTTTCAATATGTACTAAATCATTTCAATAGTTATTGATTCAGCAATAAAAATTCACCAATTGAATCGATTGTCTGTCTCTTTAATGGCAATGAAATTTCACTGATTCTTCAATTACTGAATTATGGATATTTTTTCAGCGAATTTTCACAAATTCAAATTAAGAGTCTTGCATCGAGATCTACCCCTATTCAAATATAGAAAAAAGAGAAGGAACTAACGAATATTGTTGAGAAAAATAATCGAAATTGTTTGGAAAGTCTTGAATTCATAAATGATCAAAATTGACATTTTTTAGTGCATAGAGAATGATTTGTTGAGATTTCATGTAATTTTAGCTTTTTTTCCTCCATTTGGAAGATAATTTTTATAGATTTTCGTTTCAGAAATTTTCGTGAAAATTGATAACTACCTACCTCACTTGGATTCACAAGTAAATAATACGTAATCCTAAAGAAACAGTTCTCAAATTACACTGATATACAATTAATTTTACAACATGAATTTAATTGAACACCTTTTTGAATTTCTGTAGAAATTATTTAAAATGTTGGAGAAATAATTGAAATTAGGTCAGAATTTTTGAATAGTATCTCGACAATTTTTTTGCCCTTCGATGAAAAATCATAATCTAAAAATTCGTACATAGGTTAGGTATATGAATCTCTTTATATTGAAAATGTTGAAAAAATTGATTTTTTCAATTTTTTAATTTTTTGACGAACGATATTATTGAAATGTTTATACACTTTCACGTCGTTTTTGATATTTCTAATGGAAGTTATAATTTTTATAAAACGATTTTTGAGCAATTCCCTGAAATTTATGTACTTACGTATCTACTTACAATTCGATGGATAAGAATGAATGTGGTTCCCGCCCATTTTCCCGAAAGCGTTTTCCTAAACGGAAAAAATTCCGAAAAAGTTATTCCCGAATCTGTTTTTTCGAATGACATTTTCCTGAATGCAATTTTCCCGAACGTCGTTTTTCCCTAATGAAATTTTTCCGATTGTAACTTTTCTCGAATTTATTTCCCTGAATGCAGTTGAAAGTCCATTTAAATTACTATGAAAATCGAATGAATTGACCAATGTATCACTTCTTCAAGAATCCATTCAGGAAAATGTCATTCAGGAATAAATTTTTCGGGAGTTTTTCCATTCGGGAAATTGGTCTTTCCGGAAAACGCACTCGGGAAATTAACTTGGAATCGAATGAATGGAATAATAAATATTTTCCGAGTACATACTACATATACTTACTAAATCTCGAAAAATGGAAGATTTTGGTTTTCGCCTCTTCATTTTGTCGAGTTATTTTTCAACAATTTCCATGAAAATTGATAACCGCTTACCTACTGTTCTTTGAACACAATCATTAATTTAGATTAGACGGGATTATTATTACTCATACCGCTGAATGTCGTTTTGACTTTTTTTCAAAGTCCAGAATATTTATGCCATTTTTAAACAAATTAGAATTTTCTGAAGTGGTTTCCAAATTTTTTTCTCGTAATTTTTTATGCTCTTGACTTTTTTCTCTGAATTTTCTTTACTGAAATTCTTTTCGAATGTTATTTTTCCCCGACCAAATTTTTTCTCATAATTTTTTTCAACGCCATTTTTTCACTGCAATTTTCTTTTAAATAATTTTTTCATTGTTGAACTTACATCTTTTTGAAAAGAATAACTTCTGTTTGATTGACGCCATAAAAAATATTTTCCTCACAATTTTCACATCTGAAATTTTTTCTTGAGAATTTCTCCACATCTAAATTGCTTTCTCAGCATTTTGTCAACTCTTTATTTTTTTTTCTGAAAATTTTTACATCAATCAAACAGAAATCATTCTTTTCAAAAAATATGTAAGTTCTGCAATGAAAAAATTCGTCAGGAAAAAGTTCAGCGAAGAACAATTACGTCAGATTTTTTTTTTTGGGGGGGGGGGGGAGAATTATGAGAGAAAATTTGATCTTGGAGGAATAACATCAGAAAAAAATTCAGTTGAGAAAATTACTAGGAAAAAAATTGGAAAACTTCTTCAGAAATTTCGAAACTGTTTAAAAATGACGGAAATATTTTGGACTTCGAAAAAAAAGTCGAAACGACATTCCGCCTTCCAGCGGTATGAGTAGTGACGTCATGATCTCATGAAGATATTGGAGAGGGTTCCAGGTCTGACTGTCTTGTTTCTTGTTCCTTAATACTGAACTTCACGATATCATCTAGATTATCTTCAGGTAACGGATGTAATTCCGATAACCTTTCAAGAATACTTGGATCGGAACATTGCTCAAACATCAGTCCGAGAGAGAGAAAGAGAAGCGAGTTCCATTTCAAATCGCTGAAAATAGAACTTCCACAAATCCTTCTTTTCGGCATCGAAAACATCGAACTTGAAGTTGGCGACTCTATCAAGTGTAGATTTTGGAATCGAGATGGGCGTTGCATAGTTTGCCATGATTAAACTAATTTTGAAAATATTTCATACAATTCTGTATATTTCAAGAATAGATTGAACAAACGAAATTCATTCAGCATCTCATTACAATCGTATTATTCTGTAAAGCACATATGACCGTCAAAAGTTGTCATCGTATGATCTCAAAAAATAACATATGATAAAAATACATATAATACGTCGAGTCAGTAAATACCCGACGAAGGGAGCCCGGCGAGATAGAAAGAATTATCGTACGAGGGAACGAAGCAGACAAAAAAACCTATAGGAAAGCTTCAGCATCTCGCTATTCCGGACCGGAGCGCTATAAACCAAGGGTTAAAGGAGAGTGCAGAGGGATATCTCCGAACAAACGTACTTATGTAACTACATAAATTTCCGATTGTAATTGTATTATTTTTACGAACTTTCTAAGTCGAGGCGAAAAATTATTACCGCTTTTTTTCGGCGTACAGAAGCGTATTTTATACCCGAAGATGTAGTGGCGGTGGCGACGACGACGGTTGCGGAAAATGGCAAAAACTAGTACAACTTGGTATGTGTTTGTGTGCGTACGATGGAGCGGGGAGGGGAAGGCGTCCATGGATGTTATTTATGGTGGTATTTGTCGAGGGTAGAGAAAATCGCTCACGATATACGCGGCGGCCTTAGACCGAAAAGATTTACTTAGGTCGATAACCACGCGATAATGATGTGTTTAGGTAAAGGCTCCATTCCATTGTACGTAGGTACTTTGGTCTAGGTTGGAAGAGCTGGAAGATGAATGCAGCCTGAAATATCGCCGGTAAAATGTTTAAACCGGCGTGAACCAATTTGCGGCCTAGATTTTGAAGCCTCGCTATTTTTTTTATTGTTATTTGGCCGAAAAAAGAACGATTCGCGAGGTATACCTCTCTGCGGAAAATAAAAAAACAGACTGGGTTTTCCTCTTTTTTTTTCTGTCTCTCTTCTCGCGCATAGTCGTCGTAGCGTGGAAACCGAAAAAAGAAGTATTTTTAAAAACCGTATTATCATATTTTTCTGTGGGCTATTCGCGTGCAAGATTTGATTTGTATTGATGCGAATGACGAAGCAGGGGTACCGGGGGGAAGGGATGTTTTCAACGAGGAAAATATACGGAGCTGTGCTCGGTACGAAGCAACGAATGAATGCAACAATCTATACGGAAATATAGAGTACGAAACGAGAGTTTTCTGGATGGGTTTTCTTGTTGCCATCATTGCTGCTTCTTTTTTTTTCCTCCGACGTCGTCGTCTTCGTTTGCGGTATTTTTATTTTTTTATTATTATCGTTATATCGTTGGAAGAATGAGTGCAGGAGAGAGTGAGTAAGAGGTATATGACGGAATATTATTCATTTTTACGAAAGCATCGTCGTAGTCGTCGGTATTTGAAGGTTTTTCGAGCGCATTATACGCGATGAAAATGGCGGTATAAGAAAACGTGCTTTTTCCAAGCAGAACCCATTTATCGTTGCAATTGTACGAAGCACGTAATAGGGTTTCTAGTTTTGCCTTCAGCTGTCGAATAAACTTTGGGCGGAGGTGCTCGAAGCGGCGAGGAATATGTCTTGGAAGAAAGGAAGAGCATGATGTCGCGCGATGACGATGACGATAAAGTAAAGTAGGTATGGTGTATACCTACCTATATACCGAGGCAAACAGGCGAAGTTACTTTTGTTGTCACAGTTTTCATTTCATATTCCGCTATTTATTTTAACAACGACGAGCCGAACTGAGAGCTTTGTGCGCGTTTAACGGATCGTAATATTTTTTTTCTTTCGCTCCTCTCGTCTATGGTTGTTGAAAAATTGTCGTAATACGCTAAAACTTAATAGGTCATTTTGGCTCGATTCTGTAATACAAGTGTAGGTTGTAGAGTGAGAAAGAGAAGCTTTCGCGTTGGCTGTTGGTGTTTTTTTTCGTTCGCTTATTCGTTTTCCTTCTCGAGACTTTTGTTTAATTAGGCGTCGCAAATTGTGAAAAATATACGACGTGTACTCGACGACGATATTTTTTGTGTCGGGTTTAATGAGCGTGCCCCCTTGGCCCTAGTTTTCGGTGCCTCGATTTAGCAGTATTTTCATCGCCTTCGATTCCAGTATATTACTCCGTTTTAGAAACTAGAGCGGGAAGTCTGCTAAGAAGGCCTGGATTGTGAAAATAACTGTAGAATTGAATTTTCTCCATATGGATTTTTCAAAATTTGAATTTTTTTCAACTTTCTTTGATAAGTTTTAATGTTTAACGTTGACGCCCAATTTTTCGAGCAAAAAAAAAAATGAGTAGAACATATATTGCAGAGTATAAAATTTTTTCGTGTAGAGTCGAATCAGTTTTTTCTTGAAAGGCTTAGCCTTGAAGATGTTTTTGTTCAAAGCTCGAAAAAGCTACTTTTATATTTTTATTGAAAATATCTCAAAAACTAAGCCTCCTGAGAAAAAACTCGCTGGACTGTGTAGTAAAAAATTTCACGCTCTAGAATTCTGTTCATTTTTTTTGGTAGGTATGTACTTCTTTCTTCTCCCTGAAAATCGATTTCTGGGTCAGAAGTTCTATCCAAAAAAGTGAAATGAACCCACCCATTGAAAAATCTTCAGGCATGATCAGGCATGGCCAGGCATGAGCACGACTGGATTACCCTGCTCCTGACTGACCATGCCTGATCATGCCAGAAAATTTTTCCCTGGGAATTCTCAACAAAAAATTCAAAGTGAACGAATCCTGACCCTGACAAAATAGAGAAAAACTCAAACAATTGAAATCTCATTTTCAACTTGAAACTAGAAAGTGGAAGATAGGTAGGTATATCAGAATCACCTATCAAAGTCCATTAGACAGAAAAATATTTTTGAATTGTTGACTGTCGGTGTCTGAAAAATTATCGCTACCCTCAGGTTCAAATTCTTCGTGTAGTTCTAACATGAGCTCCTCACACTTCATTTCTTCTACAGAATTAAGCAACAAAATCGTAATATTGTTGAGTATTGAATTATAGTAGGTAGGTCCTGCAAACCTTAATCAACTTTAATTCAATTGTTATTCAACTAAAAAGTAAAAAAAAAAAAAAAGAAAGAAAGAAAGAACAGTAGTGATACCTACCATCATACAAAAAAAAATTACAAAATACCCACCAATCTTGAGGACATTCTAGCAAGTTGAAATCAATATCTTACTGACTTTTTGTACCAAACTTTCCCTTTCATTCAATTTTTCTATGTTACGATACAAATTCACTCGAAAAAACTACACTTGTTGACCACTGTTCTGTATACGTACAACTCGCAACTGTTGTCACCATTATCACCAAAGTTTGTTTTATTTCAGCAATCTGCGGCACAACTTTAAAAGTGCCATCGCCATGGACTGTCGTATTGGGCATCTGGAACAATCTTAACGTATCCAAGAATTCCGTTTAGTGGATATCATTTTTTTTTCAATATTCAATTAATAAGTACATGTTAGATGGACTGTAATGAAATCAGTAAAAACTTTATTCAATAAAATTTCCGTTAAGTACAATAATTTTGTAATTCGAAAATTGAAAATTAAACACAATGATGTCATTGAACTGAAAAACAATAAAAGCCTTAAAATAAATAAAAAATCTCGCCCCTTCGGGCCTTACCGAAATATTTTTCCGAGTCCCCCCCCCCGTGTGAGGGACAATTGTTTCGACGAAGCATACCCATGAAAATTCATGTTGGTGGACGATTACCTCCCCTTCGCGAGGCACCCATATGTGACATAATATGGCGATGATAGACTTTTGTGTCATTGTTTGTCCTTTTTAATCTTCGATATAGAGATAGTTGTACCGCTTCTACAAACAAACTCAAATATAACTTCAACATATTTTTAAAATCAGTAGGTAAAGAATAGGGTTCCCTATGGGTTCCCTTTAAAAAATATATACAGTATGACACAAAAGTCTTGTCCACAAAAAACACTTCATGATATCTCAGAACTGAAAAGAGATATCGGGATGATTCAAACGGCAATATGTTCCTGGAGACAAGGACATTGAAGATTGATAGTCAAATTTTCAGTTCTACCTACAGGGTGTCCACAAATTGAGAAACCGGTTTTGGTTAAAAAATAGGGGGTCTGGGTTTTTTGTGGATTTGAAGTCTACACACTGAGACGATTAAAATGTGATAATTTTTTTTCGAAACGGGTTCGATAATTTGCAACCGGTTGTCAAAAATACCCCAAAAATCGAGATTAGAAAAAAATTTCAAATGAAATTTGTAGAGCTTTGTAAGCCAAACATGGTCAGTGAACTCATTTTTTGAATCTGTTTACTCTCAGCAACTTGTCAATTTCACCAACAAAAAAATATATGAAAATTTTTTTCAAATGAATGTTGAACACCCCACCGTTAAAAATCTAAAGAAATTTCATATCTTTTTTTGTTGTTGAAATTTCAAAAAATGAGTTCACTGACAATGTGTGGCTTACAAAGCTCTACAAAAATTTCATTTGGAAATTTTTTTCCAATTTCCATTTTTGGAGTATTTTTGACAACTGGTTGCAAATTTTCGAACTGGTTTCGAAAAAAAATTATCACATTTCAATCGTCTCAGTGTGTAGACTTCAAATCCATAAAAAACACAGACCCCCATTTTTTAACCAAAACCGGTTTCTCAATTTGTGGACACCCTCTAGGTAAAACTGAAAATTTGACTATCAATCTTCAATGTCCTTGTCTCCAGGAACATATTGCCGTTTGAATCATCCCGATATCTCTTTTCAGTTTCGAGATATCATGAAGTGTTTTTCGTGGACAAGACTTTTGTGTCATACTGTATATATATTCTACAAACGCTTTTGCATCAGGAGGAAGAGATCTTTATTTGGTGGTTCTATCTGACGTGTCTGTGTATACTTCCATTCACGTAGAATGGAAGGTACACATGTCAGTAGGTTTATATTCGGCTTGCTTTCAAATTTTTCCGCCTCGATCAGGCGATCGAGAAGCGGAGCTGAATCGTCTAATAAGCGAGGTCCCTTATTAGACAATTCGTTCTTGTTTAGATTGTCCGGGTACATTGCTGCCTGGGGCTGAGTTTGCTTGTTCTTCGAGTAATTTTATTCCTTCAGGAATGTCGCCAGCTTTAAGAAATGGCAATGCCTTGGCCATCTGAAAAATTTTCAGCAGCTCGGCATTGCTATCCAGCATTCCTCTGCTCAGCTCGAATCTGCTTCTATTCCTACACAAAGCCTAAAACAATACAAATCAGTTACATAACGCGAGTATCGCTATTATTTAAACATAATACAAATTGTATCACTTGTATGTAATGGAACCAACATCCGTAAATGTGGATTTCTGGAAAGACATCCACAAAAGTACGGTGAAGCGCCATTTCGAAATCCAGGATAACACCCTTTGGGTGCATTCCAGGCATCAAATCCTTTACCGCCAACAGCACGTCTCTGTAGCAGCTTCGATTTTTGCTACGCATTACCGCCTAGCATATCGGAAGTGCCTAACATAACGTAAATAATTTTAAAAAAATAAGAAACCGGTTATGAATGTAGGTACCTATTCCTATCATATACAGGGTAAAAAAGTAAGATCTAAATGTCATCAATTGCGAAATTTTTCTATTTGTCGCGTAGGATTTTTGTGATTTTTTTTGATGCATTAAGCGATTTTTTGAAATTCAAATCCCCAAGTCAAATTAAGAAGATGAAAATTTGGCTTTAGAAGTTCCTTGTGACGCTCTACAAACATATAAAAAAATGTTGTTTTGGGCATGTTACACCCTGTTGCATTTTGCTTGTCAGAGTAGACAGAGATGAACAACTAAAATGGAAGAGGATGACTGATAAAAAATAATTATAATGATACAAAAAACCCTACCAATGATAATAAAAATTTAAAAATAAATAAGACTGGAGTAAAATTTTACTTGAAAAGGAAAAAGAAGTACTCACATTAATGCAGGTTAAACCAAAGCTCCGCAGATTGGAAATCAACTGCCCAGAGTCTAGCTAATTATTCCAAAGGTCCAGAATAATCAGGAGTGACGTTGAACACTTGAAAATACTTACTAATATGCAAGGAATGAGATGGAAAATTTCGCTTGTGATAATCTCTCAGAACCGCTAGGCTTCGGCGCCGGCGGCGCCATTTTCGTATAAAATTTCGCGCGACACGGTACGGTACGAAATTAAAAATAATTTTCGAACAATTACTGTCTGTTTAATCTTGAATTTGAAGAAATTTCATTTTTCATAGATGCATACTCTCTCATTTAAAAATCAGTGAAAATTATCCAAAATCACTGAGAAACGAATCAGAATTGCAGCGCAGTCAGAAGAAAATCTCCGCGAAAAAAATTTTCATTGAGAACAAATCAGTGAAAAAAATCAGTGAAAATTTGATGTTTTTTTTCCTGCAATTCTGACCATTCATCAGTGACTTTTCACTGATTCAGAATGAGAGAGTACTTTGTGTTTTTAACGCTGAATTTTGTTCGTGTTTCTAAAAAATGGTACTGCAGTCTTTCTAAATTTCAACTTGTGAAAAATTGAAAAATAATACATATTTCGAACAATTTTAAGAAATAAAGAAATTAAATGACAAAAAAGTTCAAATAAATGAAACTTCACTTTTACACAGTTGTTTCATTCATTTCAAGATAGCAACTACGACGCGCACAATAATGTAAAGTACGGTTGTTATAGTCGTTCGGTGATGGATATTAGTGCATACGATACTGAGTATGCATACCGTTCATAAAACGGGTCCACCGGTCCACGCATTCTGCACGTCATTATCGAGAGTCCACCAATTCGGTGGGCCGGCGGCACGAGCTGGAGGGTTGGTGACGTACCACTGTCCATCGAGCTGGTTCTGGTGAGCCCCCATGTGAGACAAAAGGTCTCCTAACGGTGCTGGTACCAAAGTGGTTCCTCCAATACGGATGTAATGGTCAGGACGGCGAGCATATGCCTTTTCGTAAATATCCTGAGCACGTTTGAGAACGAGGGTGCGCCACAAGTCAAAAATGAACATCTAAAAATAATAATTAAAAATAAATAAATAAATAAATAAATAAATAACATAAAAGGTCATTTACAAGTCTCTAAAGGAAGTGGATAGTTGTAATTCTTGCTACCGATATTTTCTGTGGCCCAGTGCAGAAAGTACTGCATTTAGCGTAATCTATATATGAAAAATTGGACCAGTTTGGCATAATGCCAAAGTTAACTTCTGAGTTCTGAGGCCAAAGTAACCCCATGTTACAGTACCTACTACCTACCTCAAAATTTTCTACATTGTGATTAATCTTAGAGGTAGCTGTTGAAAATTCAAAGCATTGTAGGTTGGTGACTTGAAAATTAATTTTCTCTTGTTTTGTCAGTCTTGAATTCAAAAATCTTATCACCATTTTCAATGAAAGAATATGCAAAAGTGATCCGGTTTCCTTGTGGATTGGCAGCTTTTCCAGTCATGCCTATGCCCCCTTTGAAGGATTTCGTGGGTGGAAAATTCATCACGCATGGCCCTCCTTCAATTTTTTCAACTTTTATGAAAATCTAATTACCTACAAGTACTCCGCAACGAGAGCAATAAGAAAACGAAATAAAATGGTAGTCGGGGAAAGAGGGGAAATTTCAGGTTTCGAGAAACGATGTGGGTACCTACGTTATGATATATCACAAATTCCCGGCGTGGGAAAAAACTTCTGTTTTGAAAGTTTAGTACCCAAAACGTTTCGAAAAAACTGAAATTTGAGACAAAACAAAACAAAATCAAACAAACATCACCTCTAAGCATCCTTGCTTTTCTTTCCGTTCAATTGCCCGCTCTCTTTAAATGATACATGTGTGATGATTTAATAAATAACAAGAGTACATACCTTTTTGAGGAATTACTTTTTTTTTTCGTAATTTTTCAAAATTCGATTTTGAAGTATATTGATATGTATCTACCAATGTTCATATAATTTTCCGTTTTAAAAATGAAAACATTTCAATTTAAAGGGGTTTCAGAAGAAACTTTGTGATGAGATAAGATGCTATCTTTCCATCTTCCTTCCTCAACATCGACCGCTTTTTCAGAATCCATGTAAAAAATGTATTGGAATTTTGAAATTTGAAGAGAATTTAAAATGTCATAATGGAAAATGAAATTCGATCATCTGACCCATTCTTCTGACATTTTGAACTATTTTATTGAGTTATCATCAAATTTTTGTTGCAGAATAGGATTGTTTTGGATTTTTTGAATCATTTCTTCGAGCGTTTGATTTTCTTCATGAACAATTTTTATTGATTGTTGATCGAAAGTGACGTCGTCTATGGTCGCTAATGGCGGTTCTACATTGATGCCGGATGGGGTTGGGGGTATCAGTAATGAAGAAGGTGGTGAGGGAGGGGGGTTTGGGTTCGTTCCAATTAGAAGACTGATTCCAGGTATCAGAGTAGTCGGTGTTCCATAAGCCAGGCGGTATTCTAGTGCTTCTACTTTGTTCTTGAGCAAGATACATTCTTTCGTTTTTTGAGACAGCAGGTTTTCGATGTCATTTTGGGTGGAGGAGGGGTACTCCTGAAGCATGAACCCATGAACCCACATGAACCAGCAATCAATCAATTTGTTGGCGTCGCTGTTTTTCAACTTTTCCCAGTCTGACTTACCATCGCATGTTGAAAAGTCGACCATTCGTAAATACGTAATAGGTACAAAGCAGTCAATTAAAGAATTTGTTTTGTTTGTTTGGCGTGCGTTATATTTAATCGAACTATAATATTACGCGATCCAATTCGTAGAAATAATAATTCTTTACAGGACGGTATGAGTTTGAGAAATTATACGTGCTTGGTCAATATGTCGATGAGTTGTCTTTAACGGGTGATTTGCGGAGGTTTCTGTAATTAATTGAGAGAGAGAAGAAAGGCGAGGGGAACACCGCTTAAAACAATAGGTGTTTTTTTAACCCATCGATTTTGTGTATTTTGCAAATTCTTGTGTTTTTAACGTTACTTACTTTTTAATCAGGAGGGGAATAAGGAAATAATTAGAACAAGTGTACACATATAGTTGATGAATTTATACTTATTGGCAAGTTGAATTTGTTATGTGCAGGCGTAGGTAGGTAGGTAGTTTAAAAAATTTAAGATTGCTTACCTAATACCTACTCAAATTGATGATAACTCTACAGCCGACTTGCGTAATGTTTGTGACAAAATTATTTTTCAATTGTGAGTTACCCTGTGCTCAGATTTTGAAAAAAAAAATGTAAAGATTGCGTTAAATTAGTGAAAATTATTTTTTTTTTAAAGTTATACATGATCTAAATGTGAGTGATGATTTTTATTTTTTCCCGACATATTGTATAAAGTAAGCCTAGATATAGAAACCACCCTTATACGTGCCGAAAATGAATTTTTTGAGCTGACATTGATTTTACACTTTTTGGAAGGAGTAAAATCAAGAGGAAATCTCAACTAAAAAAACAATTTTTGGCACCTAAGGGTGGTTTTAATATCCAGGTTCACAAATGAAGGTTTTCTGGGGAAAAACAGCACAGAAATTCATATACTTATAGGTTTGAACGGAATTTGTTATACTGGACTACTGATTCGCGGGTCGGTGATATTTAGTCCGATTTGTAGTCCTAGGAAAAAATTTGAAAATTTTATTGAGTTTTTTATTTTCAGTCAATTTCAATTGATTTTACTCGTATGCCTGCAGCTCTGACTGTGCATTCATTGATGATTTTTTCACTATTCAGAATAAGTGAAAAATATTCTTGACCGTGCGTGTAGAGATTGATCACAGCAGAAAGTACACGGAAAAAAAGGAAGTTACGAAAATGATACCAAAAAAAATTGATAAATTTTACCAAAATAATTTAATTTTATTTAAAAATAATAATAACGTGTCCCAATTCACAAAATATGTGAAATTTATTCTAAAAAAATGATATTTTTTATCAAAAAAATGATGAAATTTCTCGAAATGAATTTTACAAAAATTGTAAATTTTATCTATTTTGTGAATTGGGCCACGTTATTACTTTTTTGAATATTTTCCCCCCTTTTTTCAGTGTACATATTTGCCCTTTTGGATTTCTTGAGCAGTAGAGCTTTTGTTAGAATAATCGTGCCCAGAACTTGGTTTTTGAAATTATCACCGTTCTTTTCTTTTTCACATCTTTGAATCTTGTTATGAATATTATAGTATGTTCTCTTTTTCTTTAATTTTTTAAACTCCATTTATATTTAATTGCAGTAATAAGATTTTAGTTTGATGCTAAGTAAAACTGTGACGCAATCGAAGAGATGCAATTTTCTCCAACCGCATCACATCTAGATACGTATTACATTCGGTTGATAAATGCCTTTAGAATATCGTCGACAGTTGTGAAAAATGAACGTAGATTATTAAACAATAATAGACGTTTTTGCGCGCGTCATTTTTTCCCATTATTCTTGGAATTTTTCATTTTGTTGTTTCGACGTCGCACTCTCTCCTTTTCCTTTCTCCATCAGAGTGGAGTCTGAAAGAGTTTGGTTAGGGAGGTCGGACGAAGGTTTGGATTTTCTTCTGTTTTGCCTTCGTTATTCGTGGGCATGTAGTTTTAAGAGAAAGACTACTGGGTGCGGATAGTTTGTTGTTTAGAAGGATGCTTACAAAAAATGAGGTCTTACAGGTTAATTTTTCGTTGTAAAAGGTTTATTCGTCGTTGGCCCATATCTTGTTCTTCGAATGTGATAATTTCTGTGAACATTAGAAAAGAAAAATTGCAAGGTGCATTTGAGGCGTTGAGACGTGTAGAATCAAAAGTGGCTTTCTCCATGCGACACTCTGTGGAAAGGGACCTTACTTGGAAATTTTTTTTCTAGTTTTTGAGGTTTTGGAACTTGGAAATACAAAAATCGCCAAAACTGAAAAAAAATTTCACGTAAGGTCCCTTTTCACAGAGAGTGTTGCATGGAGAAAGTCACTTTTGATTCTACACGCCTCATTTTCAGCTGCTCTTTATTTCCTTTTTTCAAAGCTCTATTAAACAATCGATTTCGCCTGTATTTGGGTCATTAGATCCGAGATACTTTTATTTTAAGTAATGCGCTTCTGAGTTCTGAAAAAATGTTTCAAAAGCTGAATCAAAATCAAACATACAGCACAGAGCTCTACGAACTCAAACAATATGATTGAGGTCATCTATGTACCTAATTATGGAAAACGATAATTTACCTGTTGTCGTTCCACTTCAAAATACGTAATTTGCAGAAATAACCCATATTTTTCAACTTGGCATATGTCTTTTGATTATTTCTGTTGAATACGCCTCATCATGAACTGGTATACAATTTACGGTGATCCGGAATGTTCAAGTCATTTCGTTCAGCGAACATTCGACTCATTTTTTCGTCTCATCGGTATCTGAAAGAGGGAAAGGGAAACTGGAGAGTGACGAAATTAACAGTTTCGGATTTTGTCATCTTTTGTACTCGGAATGACTGAATTAGTAAAATTTATCGAATATTATTCAATAATTTGTACAAATTCAATCATTTAGAATACAAAAGACGACAAAACCTGAAACTGTTTACTTCATCACTCTCCAGTTTCCCTCTTTCAGAAACTGATAAGTCGAAAAAAAGAGTCGAATTCTCGTTTACCGAAATGATTCCGAACCACCCGGATTTTTTGATTTTTTTTTCGAGCTGAAGAAATATTCTGGTGAACTTGATATAATACTGGATCATTCGGAAAAAGAAGAGCATTAGAAAAAACGTAATATATCAAAACATATACGTCCCCTGGTTAGCCCCTAGAGACAGTCGGCGACCGCAAAGCACATTGTTTTTGGTTAAAGAATCAGAAAGTACGGAGCTAGAAAGAGCTTTTCGTCTTCATTAAAAAAAGACCTTAATTGATTTAGGAAAAAAACGGAAGAGAAGAAGAAAAACGAAGCACCGGTATAAAAACCAAGCTCGTAACATTGAAATTTTTCAAAAAAAATAACCTTATCGAGAATGGAAAATCCCTGGCTCTCGTTTCAAATATATTTTCCGGGTGCAAAACTGTATTGTTTTTTCATCCCTAAAAATAAGTATTTTTCAGTCCCAAAGTAAAAATCTCGACTGTGCGGTGTGATTTTCTCACGAGCCCAGTAAAGGAACCGCGATAAAAGGATGGGACTCCCCTTCGCTCTCCGACCATCCTCGCAGGATCATCTTGGAACGTAACGTTCGCGGTATTTTATACACACGGCCGGAATCTGATCGCGCGTATTTAGGAATGTGACACGACAACGCTCATAAAGGGAATTAAAATGAATATTTATCGTCGAACATTATCCGGTCGGTTTGAGCGCGCGGGATGGCGCGAATAAAAACGAAACGACGAGTTGCTGGTCGCGGTGCGGCGCTGAGGTCAGTTTATAGGTTGAAAATGTTATAGTATAATTTTGGCGGTCGACGGAATGAGGGGGCTGCGAAAGAGCCCATTAAAGCCGGTAGCTTTTAAAATTTGAATTTATTAATGAAAATACAATTGAATATCGGCGTAATGATTATTTTCGGGTACGCGGTGCGTGCTCGTGTGCCAATTCGGCAGCCTGGCCTGGTATTTTAGTATTTTAACGTTTAAAAGGCGGGGGGCTGGTGTTTAAATCATACGTAGGTCGTAGATAAATCGACGAACGGGTTCGGAGCTCCGAAAAAGGTACAGGTACGGGGTCCAATGTTATCGAATTTATTTTTGCTGATGCTATAGATTGGCGAGTTACCATACCAAAGAATTATTGAGATTAGCGTTCGACCGCGAGTAGCCTCGGATGTTGTTTAAAAAGCTCGCGAAAGCGTAGCTTTCATGGTATTCGTGTATTTACTCTTAATGCTGTGTATCTAATGACGGAGTTGGGATGCGCGTCGTAGCCTTTAGCATCGTCCCTCTTGCCTTTTTCAAATGCCTACCTCGTCTGTAAGTTTTTAAGGCTCGGGGGTGTACTGGATACGAATGCATATACCTACATTATATTGTGTGTTGTTGTCGTAAGTAGAAAATCTAATTAAGCTTTAGAATGCGAAACGCCTCGTCCCGCTTCGCATCGTAATTTTACTTGTATTTCTTGTAATATTTCCCATCCCCTGCCGGCGTTCTCGTCGTCGTCGCTGCCAGTAAATAGCATTACACTGTATCTAATCTTTCTTCTTTTAAACATTTCGTTAAAAGGAAAAAACGCAGTGTCTGCGGAACCCTTCGTCTACTTGGTTCAGAACCTCGAACGAGAAGGCCGGCGGGGTGAATATTTTAATGTCTGCAGTGCTGCTTGGCGTAGTATTGAATTTTCAGCGTGGTTCGGGCGGATTTGCAGCGTTGAGTGCAGAATTGCAAGGCGTTTTTGCTATTTTAGGTGGTAGAAAAATTGTCTCGTTTGGGGCATGTCCTGGTACAGATCGCGAAATTGAAGGGGGTTGAGTTGCCTACTGTATTCTGATCGTTTTGTCGAATACTTCAGAATTAAGCCTTTTTTTTTGTATCTTGAGAATAAATTTTTGGAGAAAAATTTATGACGGTATGGTATTTGCAATTTTCAGTTGTGAATTCGGTCCAAAAAAATCAAAGATTTTTAAAAAATGGGAATTTTTTGGTTCATTTTTCAAACCATTGGATGATGTGTTCGAATTTTTATGAAAATTGCGTCTCATGGTTGATCAAACAGCCAAAAAACACACATATGACTAATTGACTATGTTAACCCTCTATTTCTCTATTTTGGGTTACTTTCGAAATGAAAAATGTTGAAGTTTGTGCTAGTTTTAACAATTTTGAGACGATTATCTAAGCATAAATTTTTTAAGCCGAGGAGGTTCAAAAAAAAAAATTGCAAAAACATGTGATTTTTAAGGTACTTGGTAAGTGGCGGTTATTCAATGTAAGCGATGTAATCACCAAATGCCCCCAAAAAATCGCTGAAAAAAGTTTTCCGGCGTCATGTCATTTAAATAATAAAATCATTCATGACTAATTGACTACGTTTATGTACACATAATTTAAAAATTGATGAATCTGTTCAAAAAATTGAAAATTC
The DNA here is from genome assembly GCA_038380155.1 of Pseudococcus jackbeardsleyi. Lineage (NCBI taxonomy): Eukaryota > Metazoa > Arthropoda > Insecta > Hemiptera > Pseudococcidae > Pseudococcus > Pseudococcus jackbeardsleyi. The sequence goes on along the minus strand of CM076238.1, from coordinate 58,609,709 downwards.
CAATAAATTCCCTTCTTTTGTAGGTAATTGCGTTCTGATGTTCATGCATTTTCGTTAAATATTCAGGTACCTGAGTATTATTTATAAATATGGGCCTAACACAATGTTTTCTCAATATTTCATTCAACTTTGGATTTTTTTTTTTTTAGAATTAGAACCAATGTTGGAACTTAATATTCTGAAATCATTCCTGATTCGTAGTATATTTTTCAACGATTTTTAATTTTTTCCATCTATTTTCTTCCCTTCTATGGGTAAATTATTCTATCAGATTTTTTCAATATCTTTTTCAATTTAATTTTTGTCAATTTTTTCAATCTTCACTCAATCTCAAAAAATGATTGTTGAATTTGAAGCTATTATTGAATATTTTTGTTGATAAGATTATTAAAATGAACAGAAGTTGCAGAATCGAAAAATTTCAAAATTTTTCAATTCTATGGTCTGGTCTACAACAAAATGCGATTGCTACTTGAGAAACTTACGCCACTGACATTTTCATTTTCGAGGATTATTTACGGCTGTCGCCACAATTTACAGTTTTACGTTGGTGAACATATTCTAGATCCTGGAATAGTTGCTTCATTATTGGCCTGGCCGTGAAAAATGTAATTATAAATATACATCGTTGGTAAAGTACCAATTAACTTCACACTCGTCAAAAATTTGTTTTTGCTCTCTTGTTGTGAAATATTCTATTTCATTTTAGAAAATTTTCTTTCAAAAAAATCCAATTTTATTTTTGATATTTTCGAATATTTTGCTTAAAAATTCATATTTTAATTGACATTTGAATATTTTTGTCCAAAATTACGTCATATCTTGAGATTATTTGAATAATTGTTGAATAGGTAGTATTTGTGACCTTGCCGGAAAAAGGGAACTTGTGTAAAAAAAAATCTATGCCTTAGTTCACTTCTAGAAAACGAAAGAAATTTTCACTCAAAAAATCCTCCACTTTGATGTGGTCATTCATCCCTTCCTATTTTCGTCAAAATTCTTGTGTTTTTTTCTCCTGGAAATATTGTAGATACTTGTTTCCGATCAGTTGAGAAGTAAGCACTCAACCAAGTGAATTTTTTGTCTCAACAGTCAACACAATTCAACAAAAGTAGACTGGCTCTTCTTTTTTCGAACACTCGAATATCATTTCATAACCATTTTGAGAGTAGCTAACGCTGATTCGTGGATTTGTTTATTCCACTGATTGAATGACCATGTAAAAAGTTATATCGCTCCTCAAATTGGTTCTGTTCATTCATTAATTTATAGGACTGAGCCTATTGAGCCTGTGAAGTAAACATTTAGGCTTTTCATTCATTAATTAGGATGTCCTCCTTATTGGACACAATAGGAACATAAATAGAAGTAAATGAATATTTTGATAAATGTTCATATCGCCTCTCGTATGATTAAAATCAAGAAAAAAAACATAAAAATAGTTTACAAACCAGGATGCTGCACCAAAAATTAAATAAAATACATAATACAAAAATTAAAGATACCAACACCTTTACCAGAATTTTACCATTGTTGTATGTACTTATTATAAATAAAAATACGAGGAAAAAATTTTTATATACGTACGAAAGGGTATTACGAATTCCGAGCATGTTTCTAATAACCTCATCTCTTATATCTAATTTGAAAAGTTACCCGCGTATAACTGATCTGCGGCGAGCTACAGCTTTAAAAAGGATGTGAGGTACTCTGCGAGCCTCCGCCGGAGATATCTTTACAACGATGGTACAATAGTACATTGATAATCTCGGTAAATCTTGGCCTACGGAGGGGTGTTTTTTCCTTCAATCGTGTTTCCGCCTTAACCAATCTGAGATTTGGTGTTGCTTCGACTTTTATTATCTAAGTGATCGTGAGCCTTGGTCGATCGAAGTCTGCGCTCGTTGGGTTGCGTCAACGATTCGTGTGCTAATTGTTTGTTTCTTTTTTGTGTGTTTTCAGAATTATCAGGATTGGAAATTTTTGAAAAGCAGTTGTTGGCTGAAAATCCGGTAAGATTTTGAATTGAAATTATTTAAATTATTTTTTGATCTTGATCTAGAGATAATATTGAAAGAGTTGAATTTCTCAATTCCGATTGCCAATTTTTTATTTTAATTGAGTTTCCTTTTCTATATCGAGAAATTTTAAATTATTCGAGAGAATTGAGTAAATATTTGCGAAGTGAAATAATGTAGAATGGATACGAGGTTTTAAGACATAAAATTAATCTATGATTATTTTGTATGAAGGCTCGTTGTTCTTCTCATACCTACGCTTTTCAAATTACTTTTGGAAAAAATATGGTATTGATTAAAAAATATTCCAATGCGGCGATTGCAATTTTTCGTGCAAACTATGAGCGTATTTTTCAAAGTGTTTGAAAGTGGCATGAATAATTTTGAAGTTTTTTAATTTTCTGAACCAAAATTGAATCAAAATATATTTGAGCTTGGTAAATTAATTACTTACTCCTTGTGCCATGTGTCGCCATCAATTAATTCCCCTTGACAGTTCTTCAATCAGTTTCTAATAAATGAATGAATTTTGTGAATTGTGATGAAAAAACACTCGTGACCAATTTCTCAAAATATTTCTAAATTATCAGTTAGTAGTCCAGTAGAATTAACATTCTATAGGGAATATTAAGGTGGCCAGCTGATTTTTTGGTATTCTGGTCCATTTTTATGTCCTGAACACGAATCCGAGGTGTCCGGTCCCGTCCGGAGGGCGGAACACCCCCCAAATTGAGGATCTTTGCCCCCCAAACAGGTTTTTTGCCCATATCTACCAGAATTTTGCTTCTACGGTAAAAATGAAGCCCTTCAGGTTATTCTACGTTAAATTTCCTATCCGATGACTTTTTTATGGTACTCCCAACCCTCAGGGGGGTGGAGCTATAATTAATCAAAGAAAAGGGGTTTTATTGAAAAAACAGTTTTTTGCTTAAATCTGTCCAAATATGGATCCTAATGCAAAAATAGGGTCTACAAAACTTTATTGACGTAAAATTACCTATGAGATGTTATAAAATTATATGCACAAGCCCAAGGGGGCTAGAGCCACAATTAATCAAATCGAGGGGTATCTAATTTTAACCCAGGAGAAATAGCATTAAAACAGTGGTTAATAAAGAAATATATGTTACCTGCGATTTTATCGCGTAAAAAGCTGCTATATGATGTCTAGAGTCTCTTATAAATTCGCACCGTCCTCCACCCCCTATTGCTTTCTGAGGGGGTGGGCCCTTATGGAGGAGAAAATTTTTTGCATCGATTTCGCTCACATTCACGTTGATGGTTATTTAGGAGTAGAAGTACACCTCAAAAAAATTTCAACACCCCTCGACCTCGGGGGGCTGAGCCATCGCTTCCCAAAGTTGTACATTTTTGGTCAAAATGACAAAAAAAACTGGTTTTCGATTATAAAACCACCCCAACAATGTTAATTTTGAAAATTTTGGCATTTGCTGTGTACACTTTGAGATGACGAATCAAACTAGCGTATCACCTTTTTCATTTGGTGTGTTTAACCACCCCTACGGCTCCTTTCAAAGTATACCTACAGATTGTGGTTTTCTCAACAAAAAATGACCTCGTCACACAAACGACCTGAAAGTCATATAGATAAGGTGAAAAACCTCTAATTGAAAATGATCTGTACGACGCCTAGAGAGTGTGGTGAAAACGCACCACCCCTACCCTTGACCATTGATGTGGAGGGATATTTTGCAAAATATTTATACACCTAAATAACTGTTTCAGTTAATTTGAATAAAATCGATCCAAAAATTCATTATTTAAAAAACTGGCTCTTTCAAGTCCCTCCCCCTAAGGAAATTGTGAGTTATAAAAGCGGTGCGTTTCCATCACATATTTTAGGCACCTTGTAGAATATTTTAATGCAATTACACTGTTGGGGTGGTTTTATTATCGAAATACCAGTGTTTTTTTGGTCATTTTGACCAAAAATGTACAACTTTGGGAGCGATGGCTCAGTCCCCCGAGGTCGAGGGGTGTTGAAATTTTTTTGAGGTGTACTTCTACCCCTAAATAACCATCAACGTGAATTTGAGCGAAATCGGTACAAAAAATTTTCTCCTCCATAAAGGCCCACCCCCTCAGAAAGCAATAGGGGGTGGAGGACGGTGCGAATTTATAAGAGACTCTAGACATCATATAGGAGCTTTTTACGCGATAAAATCGCAGGTAACATATATTTCTTTATTAACCACTGTTTTAATGTTATTTCTCCTGGGTTAAAATTAGATACCCCTCGATTTGATTAATTGTGGCTCTAGCCCCCTTGGGCTTGTGCATATAATTTTATAACATCTCATAGGTAATTTTACGTCAATAAAGTTTTGTAGACCCTATTTTTGCATTAGGATCCATATTTGGACAGATTTAAGCAAAAAACTGTTTTTTCAATAAAACCCCTTTTCTTTGATTAATTATAGCTCCACCCCCCTGAGGGTTGGGAGTACCATAAAAAAGTCATCGGATAGGAAATTTAACGTAGAATAACCTGAAGGGCTTCATTTTTACCGTAGAAGCAAAATTCTGGTAGATATGGGCAAAAAACCTGTTTGGGGGGCAAAGATCCTCAATTTGGGGGGTGTTCCGCCCTCCGGACGGGACCGGACACCTCGGATTCGTGTTCAGGACATAAAAATGGACCAGAATACCAAAAAATCAGCTGGCCACCTTAATATTCCCTATGACCCTGTTTTTTTTGCTAATTCTACTGGACTATAGTCTTACCATCGACTCGATAGCTATCGATACACTATGATGGGTTCATTCACGTCTTAAGCGTGTCTTTTCTTTGTTACGATTTTCTCTTTTTTTTTCCTTCCCCTCGAACGAATAATGAAATTTAAGCCCGCGCTGGCGTTGTTTTTCGCGTGTCACTTGTTAGAGCGCCACCACTGTTATGAATAAGCGACGGTATAGAATAGTAGATTGTGTAGTACGTGGTGCGAGGGCGCGAGCAGGGTTAAATTTCACGTCAGTTTTGCAGCTAGAAGCTCTCCCGGTACCAGATCGTGGGTACAAGTACGACACAGGGATGGAATTGCTTGGCAGGGACGCGGTGGCGTGACGTATCATAAATTACCGCAACAATGGCATCGTCGTTTATTTTTCAAAACAGCCTTGAAAATTCTTTTTGCTAAAAACTTCGTCATCGTTGTTTCGCCCTGTCGTCTACTTAGAGTTTCCCTTACCCCTGCCCGGCACCCCCAGCTGGTTTTCATTTCGCTCGCCGATGTTATCTAATTTGTTTCCTCTTCGTACTTACTACTTATTATCATTTTCATTGTTGTTTTAAATAAAGTACTAGAGAGAGATCGAGAGTGCAAGGGTGAGAGTTTTCCGAGATATTTTTTATGGTGTAGGATGCAGCTTTTATTAGTGATTTTTTTATTCGTCGTTGGTGATGAGGAAATGAAGAATTTTATGGGTTAACGGATTGAGTTTTGTTGATTTTGACATGATTATGCCAGGTGTGCTGTAGAAATTCGAGCTAAAAGAGTGAATGGTTTGACAACCTTAAATTCAAAAAGTTGCAAGGATCATTCGAGTTCATATTTGATAGAAAAAGAACATTTTTCACAAAATTGATCCGTTGAAAATTTAATTCAATTTCAAAAGTGAGTACTTGAAATAAAAAAAATTCATCAGTTGTTTCAGATTTAATTTTCATCTATAATATTCAACCAGGACAGAATTTTTCTTTCAGTGTGAGAAACAGACTTAGATTTAGGAAGGTAAAATGGAAATTTCCTCTTTCTAAGAGGTGGAAAAGGATTTGTAAAATGTTTTTAAAATAGTAATTTTTAGCCGTTTAAAAGTTTTGAACTCGACTATCAAAAATGAAATAAAATTACGATTATAAAAAATCTTATATAATAAACCAATAAAAAAATATTATTGATTTAAAACTATGAAATAATATACCTAATGAAAAAAATCATATTAATATTCATTAAAAAAAATGAAATAAAATCAAATTAATTAGATGATGTAAAAAAGAGACAAAAAAATATCATAAAACCAGTGTTATTGCTAAAAAATTACTCAAAGGGTCTGGCCGAATAAGGGGTGAATTTGGCCCCAGGCTGGATTTTCGTTTTAATCACCCCAAAAGGTACCCCTTGATGTAAAAAAAATCTGGAAAAATTTTTGACTTCACCCCCCATTTCGGAGTTATGGCCATTGTATTACCCGATTTTCAAGAATTTTTAATTCCAACGGAAGTGAACGAAATTTTCTGTTCTTTGGCATAAAGTTACATCTCGTAGAGATGTATTTATGGAAATTTTTTCAAAAATTTTCATGCACATCTTCATGGTTTTTCGGCCATTTGAAGTTTTCAATCGCAAAAAACACCATGTAATCGAAGAGGTACCACTCTGGAAAAATTACTAAAAAACGTGTTTTTTAACGTAGATTCACGTCACGTATTCAGTTTTGGCGATATCGATGCAGCAAGGGCCGAAAATCGCGAAAAACTGTACAAAAATGTTGGGTTTTTAAGCATTTTTTTCAAATTTTGAGCATTTTGTGTGGAGAGAATTGACTAAACGAAAAAACTAACGCCGAATTCGTGTTCAGCGGGTCAAAATACCCCCATAAACACCCTTTTCGCGATCGTTTCATTTGAAGTCTCGAAATTGTTTTTCTCCACCGATTTTTCATGACGAAATAATCTGAAAAAGTGAATTTCGAGACCTTGAGCAAAATAATCGCGAAAAGGGTGTTAATCGAGGTATTTTGACTTGCTGAACACGAATATGAGATTGGTTTTTCCATTGCATCATTTCTTTCCTGAGAATCCGCCATTTTCAGGTTTTTGCTCAAAGACTTGATTAAAATTTGAAAATGGCGGATTCTCAAGAAAGAAATGACCGGATGGAAAAACTAATCCCATATTCGTGTTCAGCAGGTCAAAATACCCCGATTAACACCCTTTTCGCGATTATTTTGCTCAAGGTCTCGAAATTCACTTTTTCAGATTATTTCGTCATGAAAAATCGGTGGAGAAAAACAATTTCGAGACTTCAAATGAAACGATCGCGAAAAGGGTGTTTATGGGGGTATTTTGACCCGCTGAACACGAATTCGGCGTTAGTTTTTTCGTTTAGTCAATTCTCTCCACACAAAATGCTCAAAATTTGAAAAAAATGCTTAAAAACCCAACATTTTTGTACAGTTTTTCGCGATTTTCGGCCCTTGCTGCATCGATATCGCCAAAACTGAATACGTGACGTGAATCTACGTTAAAAAAACACGTTTTTTAGTAATTTTTCCAGAGTGGTACCTCTTCGATTACATGGTGTTTTTTGCGATTGAAAACTTCAAATGGCCGAAAAACCATGAAGATGTGCATGAAAATTTTTGAAAAAATTTCCATAAATACATCTCTACGAGATGTAACTTTATGCCAAAGAACAGAAAATTTCGTTCACTTCCGTTGGAATTAAAAATTCTTGAAAATCGGGTAATAAAATGGCCATAACTCCGAAATGGAGGGGGTGGGGGGGGGTCAAAAAAATTTCCAGATTTTTTTACATCAAGGGGTACCTTTTGGGGTGATTAAAACGAAAATCCAGCCTGGGGCCAAATTCACCCCTTATTCGGCCAGACCCTTTATGGGAGTAGAAAACAACAAAATTCATGCAAAAATATATTTCGTATCTGCATATTGATTTTGTATGTGTTTAAAATTTTTATAATAAAGAATGGAGGTGTTTGAGAGAAATTTTCTCTAAATTGAAAATTCAACAAGTGAAACCTAATTCATTATGACGCTGATCCATATGCTCTAAGGTGATAAAAAATTGAACTTCACCAGTAATTTCAGTGATAGTTTGTGAAGTCCATTTAGCCAGCCCTTCACTAATGCCATTTGACTTCGTGGGCTGAAATTTTATGTAAAGTCAGTGCATTTGAATGTAATTTTTTAAATCAAATTTTCAAAATTTCTGAGCAATAATTTCAATACTTCAACATTTAAATATGCATGATAGATTCATCGTTTTCTGTCGTTTCTGTGAAAAACGACAAAACGAAAATTTTACAATCCTCTAAAGTGAAAATCTTTTTTATTTCCGAAAAACGGCTAAAAACTATCATTTCTTGGTATGTTGAATGTATCGTTTCCTGTCGTTTCTTTAAAAAACGACCGAACGAACATTTTCCAGCCAACCAAATCAAAGATTGTGAGTCAATTTTTTTTTATTTTCAGAAAACGACTAAAAACGATCATTTTTGGTATGATAGATTCATTGTTCCCTGTCGTTTCTCTGAAAACCGACAGAACGAAAAATTTTTAGGTACATTTGTCCGATATTAAAAAAGGTGTATCTGGGATCAGGCTAAAATAAAAATTGGTTCGAAGCTTTTTTTATTGATCCTTTCTCCACGATGTTTGAGAACAACATTTTTAAAAAATTGCAAGTATTTACCTATTTTGCCATTTTTTTTCTTTCAAATTTTCAATATTAAGTGAACTAAAATATAGATTAAGTACAATGTTATTTTCAGTCATCTAAACGAAGTTTGCGAAAAAAGATTTATATCTCATCTGTTGCACCTAAAAAAAATGACTACAAAAGAACTGAAAGTTTTGAAATTTCATATTTTTAATGATTCTTTTTCTCTTTCCCTTCTTCCATCATTTTCATTGTAATTTCGATGATTAGGTACGAAAGATCCACGTGAAATTTCGACCTTTGATTAGAACAAGTGCGAATTAGGAAAATATTACAATCCTAGAAATTTCGTATGTATCTAAAATGTGAACTACTGAAATAATTCATTATTTTTGAATTTTGATAAAGTTTACAAAATAAGATCTCCCTAGAAAAAACACGAAATTTTTGAGACTTTTTTGAAATTAGGTTCCTCGACCGATTCCCTTTCAAGCTCAACTGATCATTTGCAGTGATTCAAGGGCCTTTAGCACAGTTGTTCGCTGGCTGGGTTTGCTATCTTTTCCAAAAATGATTTTTTGTGAGTTTCTTAATTTCTTGGGCTATTATGTTCCAGAGATGGTAATGGCGAGCAGTAATATTTTTTTGGAGTCAAAATATTTCAATTCTCCTGGGCTAACTATTTTTTGAAAAATTTTTTCTTCAAAACTTGAACCTTGGTTTTTGAAAGAATTCCGAATTATAATGAATTATCTTACCTCGGTCCTGTAGGAAATGGAAATCTTTACAGAAAAGTGGGCTTCGGTGCTTTGATATCAACGTAGCAAGATTGCTTTGTAGTGATTTTTTTTGTTTGTTTTTTTTAAAAAAAAATCAGAAGCCAATTTTGGGTCACTTTTTTCTCCCAAAGTCACTTTTTTGATTTTTGTTGAAATGAAAGTTATTTTTTGAAATCGAAAAAAAATTATAAAAATTATCATTTCTTTCTTTCGGAAAAAATGCATCCTTTGTATTATAGGATGTACCAAAAAAATGAGATACAAATTCAAAAAAAAAAACAAATTGAAATGTTTTGGGTTCTTCGTGATATTTTAGTAGAGGGGAAACAGCTTTATTTCGACAGAAAATTTCATTTACCTAATGAAAGGAGCGTAAATTGTTTCATGATGAACCACGAAAATTATTTCAACTCTTATATAGTAAAATGCGAAATTCTTCGTAACTTTGATATTTTCCTTCATCAAAATGAAAATTTTCCAAGCTCATTCGATAAGATTTTTCGTTTTGAAAATGCATATGCTGGTAAGTCATCGACCTTCATATTTCTCAAATCAATTTTCAGAAATTTAGAAAATTCCGCGTACCCTCGAAGTATGAAATTTCAACCCCGAAACAGAATTCAATAAGCTTAACGAGAAGCACCGACCAAGCCGCATTATGTAAACGTATAAAGCTCGGAAAAATAACACATCAGGACGATAGACGTCGGTCGAGGACCCCGAACGAATGAAAAACTACGTCGCTGGAAACATCCAGCGGAGAAAAAGAGATAGAAGGATTAAAAATAGAAAAGGGAATAGTTGAAAAAAACGTTAAACGATTCGGGCACCTTATTTCCTGATGCGCGCTGCCGAGTTGGGCTCCGGGGCGAGACGGGAAACGCGTCGCAGCTACAAAAGAAAACGCCGACAGTGATTAATTCGGAATAATTAAATATTTTCATCAGCTCGAGCTGCTCTCGGGCTTCGGGCTCGGTCGTCGTCGTCGTGGAAATTGTGTGTGTGTAGGTTACTTTTGGCCAGGCTGCTTTGCTGGTGCCTTGGGGCGATCGGGGCGGGGAGCGTGTTTGTTAAACTTCCAATTACTGCGCCTTAACAAAGTTTAAACGCAGGACGGTGGTTTACTGTGGGTTCTCATTTCCATTATTTTCATGAAAGTTTAATTTTCCGTTTGTTTTGTTGCGTCGCTCGGCTTTTTTTTCCCATCCGAGTCGACTTCTTCCCGCAGGAAGATTTCTTTTTGTTCGTGCGGTTTTTTTTCCAGCGGAGGTGGCACTGGCGGTAATTACCTGCGACGATGGTGTGTGAAAAATCATCTAGCTGGAAGTGGCGCGAGCGGAGTTGCTCCAGACCACGGTATGAGAGATAAGCTCGGTAATGAATACGTTATTATGTATAAATAATGAGCCTTATTGTACGGTTTGGCAGAAGGAAAAAAAAGCTTCATTGGCGTAGAATAGCTAGTCGCGGTAATAAACGTTGCTACAACGTGTGTGTTTTGTTTGGCGAAAAAAAAAAATGGTAGAAAAAGTCGATTCTTCAGACATACTGTACGTAGGTGTAGCTCGAGGTACCTCTGCCGCCGCCGCACAGCGGAAACTGTTGGTGACATTTTTGTATAGTGTTTGGCGGACCTTTACGTACACCTAGCTAGGCTACGTCGCGAAATATCGTTCTGTTCGTGGTTTTGTCATCGTAGTTGTCAACCTGTGTAACTTTGTTTAAATTATATTTCTAGTGAAGTGGGAGGGGTAAGCGGTGTGGGGAAAACGAAGGAAAGATTTGTGGCGAGGTTGCTTGAATTATATTTCTGAATAGATGACGGGTTAAGTACGTCGAAAGGGTTGCATTATGGAAAAGAGTGAACTCTACGTACGTATATATTTTGAATTACAAGAGAATATTGAAAATGGATTGTAATGAGGTGAGGTTTCTTATTCGACTGCATGTGTAGATCGGTCGTCGAAATGTTATTTACATAAAAATAAAATGAATATAATATAAAAAATTATTGCCAAATAAATTATACTTATTTGGGAAATTTAATTAATTAATTAATAATTTCTTTTATCGATCAGCTAATTATATCTAAAAAATTATAAACTTGATAATTTAAATTATGAATAAAAGTTTATTTGAACCTTTTTAGTAGGTATAATTTTCCATGAATTTACATGATGTTAGATGTAATAATTGATTCTCCTGGTAGCATTTTCCTCAAATATTAATTGCTTCCTACTATCTACTTACTTTTTTTTGAATTTGTGGTGTCAGAAAGATTAAATAGTAAGTTTTTGGGCGGAGATAGAGAGGGCATGGGGTGGCTCAAGCCTCCCAATATTGAGTTAGCCCCCAATCATTTTCTGTATGTTCGTTTCACTTGAAAAAATTCGCGAATCCTTAATTTTTAAGAAATGAACAATTACTATTTTTTCATTGATTTCCTGTTTTCAAGCTACTATATACGAGTAAAAAAAAATCACGAAATTTTTACACCAAAATAATAAAATTTTTCCAATCATTAATTATTAAAAAAAACGAATGATTTTCTTTCAAAAAATCATCAGCTTTTCAAATCTTTACCCTCGCTTTCCTTATGTATGGAAATTGAAATATTATATTTAAAAGTAAAGGGTTGAAGATTTAAACTCCATTTCAATCAGTATTCAGGGTGTCTATAGATTTTTAAAAATCAAAATTCGACACTTTTTTAGCGATTTTTTCTCACGGATCCATCTCTCAAGTCTCTCAATTGACCCACTCTCTCCAAAAAAAAAAAAAAAAGGTAATGCCATCAAATTTGTTACACAAATAAATATTTCAAATCGAAAGGAGCAAAGGCGAAAATTCAAAAGTTGAAAATTTTCCATTTTTGAATTGTACAAATAAAAAAAGTTGCGACTTTTGATTAATTTTGGCTCCATTTTGCAACTTTTTCACGATTTCTATGGCCGAAATCTAAATTCGCGACTTTCGTGACCTGCAGACACCCTGATTCAAAAATTGTTGCCCTCGTTTCGCTGGGGCGCGATTTGATTTCCACAAGTCATTTTCAAAATGATGGTGTGATTTGAATCATTTGTTCTATCGATTTTTCATATTTAAATAAAAGTTCAAAGTGAAAATAATGTAATAGCAATGGTTGAAAAAAATTTTAAGGGTCAAAAATCAACATTTTTTTTGAATTTTTTTTGCCCGAGGCTCAAGCCCCCTTTTCCCATTCTGGAATTCATTTTTCACGATTCAGGAATCGATCAAATGATTTGTTATCCGTCAATCGAATCGTTTTTTCCAAAATACCGTATTTCCAACAATATTGTGAAACGTGTTGTTTACAATATTTTCAAGAAAATTTTTTCATATTATTGAATGAAGAAAATTTCAAGCTACAAATTTGATTGGAAAATTGAACACAGCCTCCTCGAAAACATTGTAAAAAATGTGTTTCACAGTGTCGTTGCTGGAAATTGGAAGATTTTTACTAAAATTGAAGAGTGGAAGGAACAAATTTCAAGCTGAGCTCAAATTCAAACTAAATGTCGTTGTAAAAATTTACAAACGATGTGTCACACGGTATTGTGGAAATGTTTGAAATGGTCCTTAAATGGACATTGAGAGGCCCAATTGGAAAAATGGAGTTGGAATGTGAATTCAGTAGCTTATTAAAATATACTAAATAAAAATTTACTTACAATAATTATATTCGGTGCTTGCAATTAGCTTATACTTGAAAATTTTGCTATTGTATGTGGTTGATGTTCTGCTATCATTTAGAATAAACATGGGATCGATTTTATATCGTGTCGTAAAACTGCAATTTTTAAAGCAGTTTGAAATGAATTTTGGCTGAGTACTAAGTAGTTGTCTACCATTTAATATTATTCGAGTAATTTTGGAAAGTTTTCACCCTTTCAAAGGGCTCTTCAAAGAGTCAGAGGGATTTCGGTGCCTAATTTTTTAATCCTTAAGCCAAGAATGGTATGAAGGATTTTGAATCAACAGAGAGAAAGAAAAGTGCTGAATTTTTAAGATTATAACTTCACAGGCCAAACTTTCAGTTGGAATTTTCCAAAATTTGAAAGGGCAGGCTCGCAAATTAATCCAATAAAGAAAAAATAATCTTTTAGATCGAGTTGATATTTTCAGTATCTCTATGATAGTTTCTAATAATGATATTTTTGATAGGAAACATTTTTTAAGACCTACCAACGAATTTTCTGATACTTTTTTCAAAGTAGTAAAACTGAAATGAAATTTTCAAAAAAAAAACCTCTTGTGAACTTTTTGAGGCTTTTTAGGCCAGTGAATTTCGGAAAAATTCCATTCATAAAAATGAAATTTTCTGAATCCGATGTCATTTGGTCTTGAGAAATCGAACCAGGACGAACCGGAGGTCTATCGACAGTTGTATTGCGACACCTTTTTGTGTTTTGAAACCCCGAGTAAAATTCGTATCAATACGAATTACTCGTACGTTGCGAACTCTTCCATCACGTAGAAATAGGTACACGAATGTTATCCATTTTAATGTTGCTCACATTGTGTGTACAAACTACAAAGTCAAAGGTACCATAGAAAGGCGGTAACACCGACGACGAAATGCTACGTTGCTTTTTTTCTACTCCGCTGCGAGTCGGACACGACGAAAACGGCCAGCTCGTGGCCGGAGATGGGCGAATTTTATTGTCGTAACGCGTTTCAGGGGTTTTCGTATGCAGCTAAATACGTTCTAGGTATCCTAAGCCCGGAGCGAGGGAGGAAAAAGCAGCCAGGATGAGAGAAAGAGACACTAATGTAATTATATAAACACACTTATCTTCTCGATGTAATCCACGAGGCCGGCCAATGATAATCAGCTGACCATAAAATTAAATCTGTAATCAAGAAGAGGGATTTTAATTGTTTATTTTAATTGAGAGAATAGTACTGGGACCTTTTATTTTTACTCTTTTATACGGCGAATATCTGATTCGGATGGGGCGACGAAGAAGGCGGTACTGTGTACTTTTTCACGTGAACGTGAAGTGGAAAAATTATAAAACCGAATTTTTTCCTTTCCGAGTATTTTTATAAAAAAGGATTACCTTTTGTACATAGCGCGACGTAATTTTTTGTGTATTTCGGTTACGCTTGAAAAAATATGCTTGAACCTACCCTGCCTTATATTATGGTTGAAAAAACTAAAGGTTGGATGGATAAAGGACCGGGGATGTGTGGAAATTTGTGTGAATTTTTCTCATTCGAATTGAAATTCACCCTTATAAAATTTTCGTTCCTCGGACCTTTGGGAATGGAAATATGGGTCCCCAAAGTGGCATTTATTTTCGAAAATAACACGTTTTTTTGTTGTTTCGCCCCTGAAAACTTTCTCAACTTGCGAACATTTGAGAGTATTTGGAGTTATAGATATGTAAGCCTGGATGTAGAAATTTTTTTGAATGTCAAAAATTGATTTTTGAGGTAGAGCCCCCCCCTAATTATGTACCCCTTCTGAAAGCCCCAAAATCAATGTTTGATGTCAAATTTTACCAATTTCGCGATCGATTTTAATAAATATCAAGTTTGTGAATTGGGACACGTTTTTATTATTTTTGGATGAATTTTATCATTTTATTTTTTCGTTGAGGTAGGTCTATATTTTATTTGAGCCGTGGATACTCTCTCATTTACAATCAGTGAAATTTTACTGAAAGTCAGTAAAATATCACTGATATAAAAAGTCAGAATTGCAGCACAGGGAAATCAGTGAAAATCACTGATTTATTTCAGTAAAATTTCGCTGGAATTAAGTTCAGTGGAATTTCACTGATTCGTTCAATGAAATTTCACAGATTGAATCAGTGAATTTCAATCTCACTGATTTTTCAGGGATTTGCCTATGCGCGAAATTATTCGATGAAATTTGATTGTTTGATGCTAATAATTATTAATTAACCACCAAATAAATGAAAAACAGATTTGTTTTTTATAGTTTTACACATCTCAAATTTATTCACATTGAAAAGAAATCATTAAACTCATTTTGATTTTTAGCACGTAATTTTTAAGTGTTCACATTTACACATCCGTTAACTTATATAATAAACACGCGAAAATTTTGTCCTTTATAGGTACTTAACACATGCTCTTCGACATTGGTCACTCTGAGATATACTTTTCTTAAAATCAAAACGACGCGAAATTTTCATTCATTGCTAAACACAAAAACGCAACCCCTTCAACACTCCGAGGTACAGTTCCACTTTAAAAATGCGCGAAAGATTCATCCGTTTGCTTAACACAAACCCTACGTCAACCGATAAACTGGATTTAAATAATAACACGCGAAAATTTTCAATTATTATCCATTAAGTACTAAACAATAAACACACACGAAATTTCAAAGTGCACGACTGGCTGTTACATGATAACTGATAACAAAACAAAATGGATGAGAATAATTCAAAATTTCACTGATTCGCCAGTGATATACTTTTAATGACTGTTTAAATCAGTGAATTTTCTTTGATTTTTTCAGTGATTTATTGTGACTGTTTGAATCAGTGAATTTTTCACAGTTGAATCAGTGAAAATTCACTGATTGCATCAGCTAATTTACTTTTCGCTGAAAATCAGTCATTTTTAACTGTTCTTCAGTGAAATTTCACTGAAATGTCTAAGATTTTTGTTTTCCTGGTTTAATCAGTGAAGTTTTCACTGATTGCAAATGAGAGAGTATATCCACCACACTCCCTCATTTATAAGTCAGTGAAAATTGTCTAATATCACAGAAAAATAGTCAAAATTGCAGCAAAGGAGAAAATCAGTGAAAATATTTGAAAAATTGGTGAATTTTGCTGATTTTTCCTGCGCTGCAATTTCGACTGTTCATCGGTGACTTTTCACTGATTGAGAATGAGAGAGTAGCCCAGCCGACTTTGTTCAGGAATTCAGGATACTACGGATGACAGGGTGTTAGCAACTTGTGTCGTCACTAAGTACTTTTATCAATGTTAACCTTATTGTTGAAAATTTTAACTTTAATTTTTCCCCTTGCTTAAAAATTTTCACACGATCATTTCGTTACAATCATTTTCAATGGATAAAAAATTGGTAAAAATTAACGATTATGGCTAAAATTGAACAACCTACCTATCTTGGAGATCCACCTTCTACCGAATTTTTCCATCAATTTATTTAATTAGAGTAGCGTAGCATAGTCTCGGACAAAGCACAGACCCGTACAAATTTTTGTAGCACTGCCTCGGACAATAATTTTTTTCATTAAATTTCAATTTTTGAAATGTTGCCGTCTTCCCTCGAGTAAAACAAACACCCTGAAGACCAGAAATTTGCATTTCGACTCAAAGAAAAAATCAAAAGTAAGAAAAACTTTCAACATGAGTAAAAAATCTTTATAAAATGAAACATCAGGAGTTTTTCTCAAAACTAATTTTTTCTATGAATCCAAACACGGATGTGTTGCACCTGAAGGAAGGTGGCAACGCTCTGTTTTTCGAACAGAAAAAAAAAGTGGAGAAAGTTCTCTCTGGCGATAGCTGAAAAACACACAAAGTCTCACAAATGAAAGGTTTTCCCATAGCTAATTTTTTTCTATTGATCCGATCTCGATTCTTGGTTCCCTACCACTGCCGCCCAGTGTTGTGAAACTGGAATCGGAACTGGAATGCAGACTTAAAAAAAACTGGAACTAAAACTAAAAAACTGGAACTGGAACTAAAATTAATTTCAGTTCCATACCAGTTCCAACATTTGCCGTTTTTTCTTTTTTTTTTTACTTTTTTTCAACAGTTTCATTGTTTAAAACAATGAAACTTGCTTTTTTGTGTCTTGAATTTTTCTTTTAAAATGAGCTTTTACTAATTTTTTCGTATTATTTTTTTCTCGAGCTCTTTTACCTCATACATTTTTCCTAACTCGACAAATTTTAAATTTTACAAGTTTCCACGAGAAAAGATACCTCATGCTGATCACACACCTGATCTGCATTGAAAGCTGAGCTTTTGAAGCTCAAATTTATTCTGTCATTCGAAATGATTTTTTACAGGAAAACTTCGAACTTTATAAATTTAGGTCAAAAAAATAATGCAGAAAAATAAAAAATTTTCAAAGCAACAACAATGTTCAATTTCTGCAGAAAATTGAACATTTTTTTTTTGATTTTTTCACTTGTAAAAATTAAAAAAAAAATCAGAACTGTAATGGAAATTGGAAAACTGAAACTAAAAAATTTTGGGAACTGGAATTGGAACTAAAAAATTTGAAAACTGAAACTGGAACTAATGTCATTTCAGTTTCACAACACTGCCGCCGCCACGCTTATGGATGGCAAATGCTCGCGCATTTTGTTTTGCGTGCGGGTGCTTGAGCATATGCGCGCATATGCTCAAGCACGCGAGAATTTTCTGTGATTTTGTACCTTACTCCATAATACACGTGGTTAGCAAGTCAAATGAATATTCCGACACAAAACAAGTGAATTCGGACCACATTACCATGTAGCGAACTTCTACGTTATTCTTAACATCTTAACTAAGTAAACAGATGACAGATTTGGAAAAAAAAACCAAGGTTGACAAAAAAATTAAAAAATCATCAAGTTTTTAGGAATAAAAATATCTTAAAAGTAAATTTAAAAATCCAATTGGATGACAGATTCGAAAAAAAAAACGAGGTTGACAAAAAAATTTTAAAAATCGCCCTGATTTTTTTTTATTAGAAAATGCTTGCGCATATATAGAAAGTGCGTTCTCGCGCATTTGAGCATATGCTCAAAATGCTCATTTGAGCATTTGAGCATGGCCATCCCTAGCCACGCTTCAGTTAAGTATAAGTACATACGAGTCGACATTTATTTCGTAATTATTTAACTATTCCAACCCTGAAGTCCTCCAGCCAGCGGTCCACATCGCCGCAGTGAGCATGTGACATGGTTTTTCTCAACATATTTTATGAAGCGAATGAGGAACGACTGATTGAGTATTTCATGTTTGATTCGTGGACATTTAAAGTTCAAATCCATTGCCCAAATTATTTTCAGAATGTTTAAATTTTTTCAGGTCCAAAATTTTTACTACCCCAAAAATTTTCCCAACATATTTTCAAACAAAAATCTTTTCTTAAATAATTATTTTCCAACTCGAAAATTTTTTTACTTGAACAAAATATAATATTTGTCCCTCTAGTTGGGGTCCAACATTTTTTCAGTGGCTCCATAATTCATAAGTTTTTTCATAACGAAACATTTTTTTCAATTTGGAACTGGACCTCAAATCGGAAGAAAATTTTTTAGACTCGAGCAAGGAATATACATTTACCTGAGAGTGTGTGATTTTTCAATTTGAATAAAACTTCAATGCAAACGGATAATGGATAAATTTTATTTAAATAAGCAAAAATTTTCGAGTTTAAAAGGAAAGAAATCTTCTCATTGGTTCACATTGTTAGAAGTACTCGGCTGCCTAGGCTCTAAAATCAAAATTTAAAATCAATTGATTTTGTTTACTTTACAAAGAAAAAACTGATGAATGTTACGTACATACTACATGGCTATACCAGTTAGTCGCCGGGTTCGAAAAGGTTTTAGCTTTTTTTTGTAAATCTGCATTCGGTAGCTACCTACTTGTGAAACTAACGGACTGCATTACTGCGATATCATACCCGGCCGTACACGATCATACATATCAATAGTTCATTCTTTAAGCACGAAGTAAATAATTCAAAGTTTTCCTCAGTAAATAATTGTATTAGATTTATCTATTAAAGAAAAGTGCGTGACAGAAGATTTCTATACTTCTTCTAGCAATACTGATATTTTTTCATTTCGGTTGGTCATCGTCAACAATGAGTTTTACGGTATTTGAGGGGTTCACAAATTGTTGGTTACCTACGATGGCGTTTGATATTATTTTATTGGTGGCTTGAAGTAATACTGTACTTTGATGACGTTCCATTCCGGTAAGTTATTATTCGATATCTTAGATATTTCTTGGAGTCCCTGTAAAATTCAGAGAAATTAGAAAGAAATGTGGTTCAATTATCTAAAAATGTGAGTAGACAATCTATAATTTTTAAAAATATGTACATGTAGATAGATAAATATGTAGATAAATAACGTTCACCCTTTATCCCACCCTCGCGTCGTTTTCTGAATTTGAGTCTTTCGAACATTCAGAAAATCGAAAATCAATATTTTTGAATTCGGAGTCCAAGTTTTATTGACACGTGAAGATAAAACGAGGTTTCTAAAAACATTTTCCCGTTGTTTAGACTAAAGCTCGCGTCGCGTCATTTTCTGAATTTGAGTTTTTTGAAATTTCAGAAAATCGAAATAAAAATTATTTGAATTCCAAGTCCAAGTTTTATTGACGCGTGAAGATAAAACGAGCTATCTAAAAACATTTTCCCGTTGTTTAGACAAAAGCTCGCGTCGTTTTCTGAATTTGAGTTTTTTGAAATTTCAGAAAATCGAAATAAAAAATTTTTGAATTCCAAGTCCAAGTTTTATTGACGCGTGAAGATAAAACGAGCTATCTAAAAACATTTTCCCGTTGTGTAGACAAAAGCTCGCGTCGTTTTCTGAATTTGAGTTTTTGAAATTTCAGAAAATCGAAATAAAAATTATTTGAATTCCAAGTCCAAGTTTTATTGACGCGTGAAGATAAAACGAGCTATCTAAAAACATTTTCCCGTTGTTTAGACAAAAGCTCGCGTCGTTTTCTGAATTTCAGTTTTTGAAATTTCAGAAAATCGAAATAAAAAATTTTTGAATTCCAAGTCCAAGTTTTATTGACGCGTGAAGATAAAACGAGCTATCTAAAAACATTTTCCCGTTGTGTAGACAAAAGCTCGCGTCGTTTTCTGAATTTGAGTTTTTTGAAATTTCAGAAAATCGAAATAAAAATTATTTGAATTCCAAGTCCAAGTTTTATTGACGCGTGAAGATAAAACGAGCTATCTAAAAACATTTTCCCGTTGTTTAGACAAAAGCTCGCGTCGTTTTCTGAATTTCAGTTTTTTGAAATTTCAGAAAATCGAAATAAAAAATTTTTGAATTCCAAGTCCAAGTTTTATTGACACGTGAAGATAAAACGAGCTATCTAAAAACATTTTCCCGTTGTTTAGACAAAAGCTCGCGTCGTTTTCTGAATTTGAGTTTTTTGAAATTTCAGAAAATCGAAATAGAAATTTTTTGAATTCCAAGTCCAAGTTTTATTGACGCATGAAGATAAAACGAGCTATCTAAAAACATTTTCCCGTTGTTTAGACAAAAGCTCGCGTCGTTTTCTGAATTTCAGTTTTTTGAAATTTCAGAAAATCGAAATAAAAAATTTTTAAATTCCAAGTCCAAGTTTTATTGACGCGTGAAGATAAAACGAGCTATCTAAAAACATTTTCCCGTTGTTTAGACAAAAGCTCGCGTCGTTTTCTGAATTTGAGTTTTTTGAAATTTCAGAAAATCGAAATAAAAATTATTTGAATTCCAAGTCCAAGTTTTATTGACGCGTGAAGATAAAACGAGCTATCTAAAAACATTTTCCCGTTGTTTAGACAAAAGCTCGCGTCGTTTTCTGAATTTCAGTTTTTTGAAATTTCAGAAAATCGAAATAAAAAATTTTGAATTCCAAGTCCAAGCTCTTTTGTCACGTGAATTCACGCGACAAAAGAGCTTGGACTTGAATTCAAAAATATTGATTTTCGATTATCTGAAAGTTCAAGAAGCTCAAATTTGGAAAACGACGCGAACTTTTATTCAAAGAGCGTGTTAATGTGTTCATAAAGCTTGTTATATCTTCACGCGACAATGAAACCTGGACTTGGGATTCAATAATATAGATTTTCGATTGTCTCGACGTGAGCTTTTGTTTAAACAACGGGAAAATGTTTTTAGAAAGCTCGCTATATCATCACGCGAATACTAAACAATGCATCAAGCAACCTCATATTTCTAAAATATAACAAATCAGAAATGTGAGAGAAAATTTTTTCTGGGGGAGTTTTCCACAAGTACAAGAGAAAAAAGCACACGAAAGTGTCGTTGCACATAACATTGACTGACTAATGGTGTAACCCTTTGTTATTAAAAAATTTACATGATTTATGCCTATCCCAAGAGAGAACCTTTCTAACTTTTTTTTTTATGAGAGTTGATAAAAAATTGCTGGCTTAACACAAGTGTTTCTGGCTCTACCCAGGTGTATTGCATATCTTAGAACCTTGGAACACATAATTAAAGCCAGTAAAAAATTTAGCTGTGAGAAAACCCCAGGATTTCTGAGTCTTGAGCTGATTTTCACCTTTCACCAAAAATTACTTTTTTTCATTTTTTGTGTTTGATGAGTTACATGTTGCCTACTCTGCCCAGGTGTGTCACATATCTTAGAACCTTGGAACACATATTTGAAGCCAGACTATCCCAAAAATAACGTTTTCATTTCTCTGTGATTAGAGAAAGAATTTTCTGGTCAAAACATACGAGTTTTACCATCTTCACTCAGGTGTTCTGAATTTTCTAGAACCTTAGAATACATTTTTATGCCAGAAAAAAATTAGACCCTTGATTATGTATTGTGTCTTGAGCTGATTTTCTCTTAATCAGCTAAATGATCCTTTTTCATTTTTTCCCCCCTACCAAGCTGAAAAACTTTTTATTGGGTTGAACGCCAAGTGTTACCACTTTTACACATATGTATTGCATATCTTGGATGGTTATAATTTGTATTTGCAGTCAAATGAAAATTTAACTCTGAGAATTCTTACCTACCTCCCAAAAGAATTTTTTTTTCATATTTTTTCTATAATTTTAGTTTCTCTCAACTTTGTTTAATTACTCTATGCGTAGGTTGCATTTGGTTCAAGCAGTTGAAAGATTTTAAAATATTTAATTAATTCAGGTACAAGTTTCACAAAAATTTGGTATGCTCACGTAAGTAAAATAAATAAATAATTGAATAATGATTCCTAAATATAATATTCTCTATCAAGTACTTGATAGCTTCGTTCATTTATCCATAATTTGAGATTAATATGAATAACTACTTAGTATTATCTTATTTAGAGGTAGGCTTGGGTAACTGTTTTTTTGTTGCGTGCGCTTGTCTTTTTTTATTGGTATATGATTCTGAAGTTCCTTCTTCACTTTGCTGTTGCTTATTTCCTTTTGCTTTTGGCTTCCTCGATGGTTGTGGTATTATCACTTCTTTAGAGGTACTAGGCATGGATAACTGTTGTTTTGTTGCTTGCCCCTGTCTTTTTTTATTGATGTATGATTCAGAAGTTACTTCTTCACTTTGCTGTTGCCGATTTCCTTTTGCTTTTGGCTTCCTAGTTGGTAATGGCATTATCTGTTCAAGGGTGGTTCGGGTGTTTTCATCGGTCTGAATTACTTTCTTCCCCTTGAGTTTCTCCTCGAGTTTCCGCTTATCTTTTTCTTTCTCCTTTTCAAAGACATCTCTGTCAAAAGGCTCTATTCCACTTATCATGAAACCTAAAACAATATAAATGTTATTTATATAAATTTATTTATATATGAAATGAATATATATATGTTATTGAACCTTTGCATATGCGAGTTCATTCTAAAAGCAAAACTTCATACTACCCACAAAAAAAATTACTTAGGAGTTTTAGAGGTGTAGAGTAGATATGACCCAGCAACCTTTATTTCAGAGTTGGCACAGGCCGGCTGTACAGAGTGTCAGCATTGTCCGGACAAAATGCGGAGGGTTTAGCATTGAACGTACATATCGTGATTCGTACATCGAACATTGTACAAAGTCTGACAGTTTGGGCACTGTCTGAACACTTCAAGGTTAGTACAAAATCACCTGTACCAATCCCGATAGGTACTATTTCGCACTTTACATCTAACATATCTACCAAGTTTGCAGCCAAACTGAGATCTGGTACATACACAGTGAAACTGAGATCTAATTTTTAAAAATTTGAAAAAAATATCGGAATAAATTCCTTTTATTGGTAAACAATTCCGCAATGGCACCAGAATGATCCCAGAAGTTGCACACCCCTTACTAAAGTATGTTTTTAAAGTTTTAAACAGAAGAATGGATGGAGATTTTCTAAATACCCTCCTTTAAATTTCACACAGATCTCGGTTTCAACCCAGATGAAATATTTTAAATACAAATATATTTTTATGTACATAAATAATGCATAATCTGAGATCCATGTTAAAACTTGGTCTACACAATCCCCTGGATCTCTGGACCAACACAGCATATTATGAGAAATGAAGTGAGGATCCGGCAAAAGGATCTTATAATCTCTGATTCACTTTATAATATAAAAAGGATCTCGGTTTAGTGCCTTTGTATATGTAAATTTATATTGTAATAATAAATATGCACCAAAAGATTTAAAGTGAATAATATATAAAAATACAAACCTTTTATCAAATTACAAGCGATATCAACTTTCTGTAATGCAAGTCCTACAATTTTTGGCACATCAGTTGTAATTATTTTCCCACCATTTAGACTGCGCATGTATTTCTCACATTCTTGATTATAAGCTGTTTTGAATGAATGCATAAAGCATCGGTCTAATGGCTGCATCTTGTGCGTAGTTTTGGGTGGTAGCGATAACATGTGGACATGATTTCCATTCGCTAATGTAATCACATCCAATGTTTTGTGTGTAGAATGCCCATCAATAATCAGTAGCACAGGGCTATAACTTTCAGGTTGAACATGTTGAATAAAGAAATACAGCCAATGCATAAAACTTTCTGACGTTTGCCAGCTTGAATTACCAAAAACACTTCTGCATTTATAGGTAAATTAAGTGCAAAGTTTTTCTTGCTTACAGTATCTTTCACAATAAAGAAAGGTGGAAGCATATCCCCTTCAGCATTACCGCAGAGAGTTACCGTCACATTCTGGCCCTTTTCATCGCTTGTCATTTTTGCAACATGCTTTTTCCCTTTTAATGTCAATACTTTGGAATTCTTGTGAACACATGTGATACCAGTCTCATCGACATTATAAATTTGTGACGGCTGGAATTGGTATTTCTCTTTCAAAATAATTAACTTTTCAAAAAATACCTCAACTTCCTCAGGAGTAAATCTGTCGACTCTATCAATACAGAGGTTGTTGGGTGTCCTCAATGACATTTCAGGATGCCTCTTCAAAAATCCATAATAAAAACTATTGCCGGCTTTCTGCAGATCTTTATTAAAACCATCTTCCAAATTTAATTTCACCGCCAAATCAAATGCCAATCTTTTGAATTCGTCAATACTCAATGGCATCATTCGCTCATCCAAATCAAGTGCGTATCTAATGTTTATTTATGAAATAGGTACAGACATAAAATAACACAATAATGATAAAAACCACAGTAATTAAATCTACCATTAGTAGTTACCTCTTTAATGTTTCCTCTTGTTGGGGAGTGAAAATGGTATCATATCTTCCCAACTTTGCTTCATATCGGATATTACCACCCTTTCTTGCAGCCTGAACTCGGTCATGTAATGTACTTTTGGAACATCAAATCTTTCAGCAGCTTCCCGGACAACCATGTTTTTATTTATCACAGCATCAACAGCGTTCTGCATATCCTCTGGGGACCAGTTCCCTCGATTAGTGGTTCGTTTAAAGCGCGACATAACTAGATTGTAAAGCTGATGTTTGTAGGTAACAACAGAAAATATTTGTGCACTTATATACTGAAATTGTCAAATAAAAAATAAACTTTAATAAAAAAACTTATACTTCAACACAAAAATTATATAATCACCATTCTTACCTTTAAATAATCTTCAAAGCAGTGCATGAACAGTCACAATCAAATTATTAAATCACTATTTGAAGAATGAGAGAGTTTGGAGAAAAGTAAACAATGCAACAAGCAACCACATATTTCTAAAATATAACCAATCAGAAATATGAGAGAAAAGTAAACAATGCAACAAGCAACCACATATTTCTAAAATATAACCAATCAGAAATAAGAGAGAAAAGTAAACAATGCAACAAGTAACCACTTATTTCTGCTCGAGTCCAAATGTACTCACGGGAAGGACTATTTCTGTCAGTGTGGTGCACTTTTTTTTCTCTCACATTAAATTTATTGATACAAATGATTTTTTTTCAAGTTCATAATATCAACATCCTATTTAAACACTTATGAAATTTTTCAAATATTTCAAATTTTTTTTACGACTCCTACTTTTTCTTTCCAACTTTCAGATTTTTTCCACAATTGAAATTTTTTTCTCAACTGAATTTTTTTCTCAGCTCAGATTTTTTTCTTGACTCAAGATTTTTTCCATACATTTTTTTTTCTAAAATTTCATCTTAACTCAAAATTTTTATCAAAAATTTCTTTCTCCACTCAAAATTTCTTTCTAAAATTTATTTAGACTTGAATTTTTTTACAATTTATTTTGATTAAATTTTTATCTATAATTACTTATTGTGTTGTACATTAATGTAGTAGTTTTCTACCTAGGCGTGCATACGATTTTTCTTAAGTTTAATTTTTCAACCAAAAAAGTAAGAATACATAAGTTCTCAGGGATATAATTTCATGAAATTATTACAGTATCAAAGTCTATTAATTATTTATGTGGCTGTGCATCTGAATTTTTGAAATCCTATTGTGGAAAAAATTTGTAAGTTGGAAAAAAGTAGGAGTCGTAAAAAAATTGAAATATTTGAAAAATTTCATAAGTGTTTAAATAGGATCTTAAGAAAAATCGTATGCACGCCTAGGTAGAAAACTACTACATTAATGTACAACACAATAAGTAATTATAGATAAAAATTTAATCAAAATAAATTGTAAAAAAATTCAAGTCTAAATAAATTTTAGAAAGAAATTTTGAGTGGAGAAAGAAATTTTTGATAAAAATTTTGAGTTAAGATGAAATTTTAGAAAAAAAAATGTATGGAAAAAATCTTGAGTCAAGAAAAAAATCTGAGCTGAGAAAAAAATTCAGTTGAGAAAAAAATTTCAATTGTGGAAAAAATCTGAAAGTTGGAAAGAAAAAGTAGGAGTCGTAAAAAAAATTTGAAATATTTGAAAAATTTCATAAGTGTTTAAATAGGATGTTGATATTATGAACTTGAAAAAAAAATCATTTGTATCAATAAATTTAATGTGAGAGAAAAAAAAGTGCACCACACTGACAGAAATAGTCCTTCCCGTGAGTACATTTGGACTCGAGCAGAAATAAGTGGTTACTTGTTGCATTGTTTACTTTTCTCTCTTATTTCTGATTGGTTATATTTTAGAAATATGTGGTTGCTTGTTGCATTGTTTACTTTTCTCTCATATTTCTGATTGGTTATATTTTAGAAATATGTGGTTGCTTGTTGCATTGTTTACTTTTCTCCAAACTCTCTCATTCTTCAAATAGTGATTTAATAATTTGATTGTGACTGTTCATGCACTGCTTTGAAGATTATTTAAAGGTAAGAATGGTGATTATATAATTTTTTGTGTTGAAGTATAAGTTTTTTTATTAAAGTTTATTTTTTATTTGACAATTTCAGTATATAAGTGCACAAATATTTTCTGTTGTTACCTACAAACATCAGCTTTACAATCTAGTTATGTCGCGCTTTAAACGAACCACTAATCGAGGGAACTGGTCCCCAGAGGATATGCAGAACGCTGTTGATGCTGTGATAAATAAAAACATGGTTGTCCGGGAAGCTGCTGAAAGATTTGATGTTCCAAAAAGTACATTACATGACCGAGTTCAGGCTGCAAGAAAGGGTGGTAATATCCGATATGAAGCAAAGTTGGGAAGATATGATACCATTTTCACTCCCCAACAAGAGGAAACATTAAAGAGGTAACTACTAATGGTAGATTTAATTACTGTGGTTTTTATCATTATTGTGTTATTTTATGTCTGTACCTATTTCATAAATAAACATTAGATACGCACTTGATTTGGATGAGCGAATGATGCCATTGAGTATTGACGAATTCAAAAGATTGGCATTTGATTTGGCGGTGAAATTAAATTTGGAAGATGGTTTTAATAAAGATCTGCAGAAAGCCGGCAATAGTTTTTATTATGGATTTTTGAAGAGGCATCCTGAAATGTCATTGAGGACACCCAACAACCTCTGTATTGATAGAGTCGACAGATTTACTCCTGAGGAAGTTGAGGTATTTTTTGAAAAGTTAATTATTTTGAAAGAGAAATACCAATTCCAGCCGTCACAAATTTATAATGTCGATGAGACTGGTATCACATGTGTTCACAAGAATTCCAAAGTATTGACATTAAAAGGGAAAAAGCATGTTGCAAAAATGACAAGCGATGAAAAGGGCCAGAATGTGACGGTAACTCTCTGCGGTAATGCTGAAGGGGATATGCTTCCACCTTTCTTTATTGTGAAAGATACTGTAAGCAAGAAAAACTTTGCACTTAATTTACCTATAAATGCAGAAGTGTTTTTTGGTAATTCAAGCTGGCAAACGTCAGAAAGTTTTATGCATTGGCTGTATTTCTTTATTCAACATGTTCAACCTGAAAGTTATAGCCCTGTGCTACTGATTATTGATGGGCATTCTACACACAAAACATTGGATGTGATTACATTAGCGAATGGAAATCATGTCCACATGTTATCGCTACCACCCAAAACTACGCACAAGATGCAGCCATTAGACCGATGCTTTATGCATTCATTCAAAACAGCTTATAATCAAGAATGTGAGAAATACATGCGCAGTCTAAATGGTGGGAAAATAATTACAACTGATGTGCCAAAAATTGTAGGACTTGCATTACAGAAAGTTGATATCGCTTGTAATTTGATAAAAGGTTTGTATTTTTATATATTATTCACTTTAAATCTTTTGGTGCATATTTATTATTACAATATAAATTTACATATACAAAGGCACTAAACCGAGATCCTTTTTATATTATAAAGTGAATCAGAGATTATAAGATCCTTTTGCCGGATCCTCACTTCATTTCTCATAATATGCTGTGTTGGTCCAGAGATCCAGGGGATTGTGTAGACCAAGTTTTAACATGGATCTCAGATTATGCATTATTTATGTACATAAAAATATATTTGTATTTAAAATATTTCATCTGGGTTGAAACCGAGATCTGTGTGAAATTTAAAGGAGGGTATTTAGAAAATCTCCATCCATTCTTCTGTTTAAAACTTTAAAAACATACTTTAGTAAGGGGTGTGCAACTTCTGGGATCATTCTGGTGCCATTGCGGAATTGTTTACCAATAAAAGGAATTTATTCCGATATTTTTTCAAATTTTTAAAAATTAGATCTCAGTTTCACTGTGTATGTACCAGATCTCAGTTTGGCTGCAAACTTGGTAGATATGTTAGATGTAAAGTGCGAAATAGTACCTATCGGGATTGGTACAGGTGATTTTGTACTAACCTTGAAGTGTTCAGACAGTGCCCAAACTGTCAGACTTTGTACAATGTTCGATGTACGAATCACGATATGTACGTTCAATGCTAAACCCTCCGCATTTTGTCCGGACAATGCTGACACTCTGTACAGCCGGCCTGTGCCAACTCTGAAATAAAGGTTGCTGGGTCATATCTACTCTACACCTCTAAAACTCCTAAGTAATTTTTTTGTGGGTAGTATGAAGTTTTGCTTTTAGAATGAACTCGCATATGCAAAGGTTCAATAACATATATATATTCATTTCATATATAAATAAATTTATATAAATAACATTTATATTGTTTTAGGTTTCATGATAAGTGGAATAGAGCCTTTTGACAGAGATGTCTTTGAAAAGGAGAAAGAAAAAGATAAGCGGAAACTCGAGGAGAAACTCAAGGGGAAGAAAGTAATTCAGACCGATGAAAACACCCGAACCACCCTTGAACAGATAATGCCATTACCAACTAGGAAGCCAAAAGCAAAAGGAAATCGGCAACAGCAAAGTGAAGAAGTAACTTCTGAATCATACATCAATAAAAAAGACAGGGGCAAGCAACAAAACAACAGTTATCCATGCCTAGTACCTCTAAAGAAGTGATAATACCACAACCATCGAGGAAGCCAAAAGCAAAAGGAAATAAGCAACAGCAAAGTGAAGAAGGAACTTCAGAATCATATACCAATAAAAAGACAAGCGCACGCAACAAAAAAACAGTTACCCAAGCCTACCTCTAAATAAGATAATACTAAGTAGTTATTCATATTAATCTCAAATTATGGATAAATGAACGAAGCTATCAAGTACTTGATAGAGAATATTATATTTAGGAATCATTATTCAATTATTTATTTATTTTACTTACGTGAGCATACCAAATTTTTGTGAAACTTGTACCTGAATTAATTAAATATTTTAAAATCTTTCAACTGCTTGAACCAAATGCAACCTACGCATAGAGTAATTAAACAAAGTTGAGAGAAACTAAAATTATAGAAAAAATATGAAAAAAAATTCTTTTGGGAGGTAGGTAAGAATTCTCAGAGTTAAATTTTCATTTGACTGCAAATACAAATTATAACCATCCAAGATATGCAATACATATGTGTAAAAGTGGTAACACTTGGCGTTCAACCCAATAAAAAGTTTTTCAGCTTGGTAGGGGGGAAAAAATGAAAAAAGGATCATTTAGCTGATTAAGAGAAAATCAGCTCAAGACACAATACATAATCAAGGGTCTAATTTTTTTTCTGGCATAAAAAATGTATTCTAAGGTTCTAGAAAATTCAGAACACCTGAGTGAAGATGGTAAAACTCGTATGTTTTGACCAGAAAATTCTTTCTCTAATCACAGAGAAATGAAAACGTTATTTTTGGGATAGTCTGGCTTCAAATATGTGTTCCAAGGTTCTAAGATATGTGACACACCTGGGCAGAGTAGGCAACATGTAACTCATCAAACACAAAAAATGAAAAAAAGTAATTTTTGGTGAAAGGTGAAAATCAGCTCAAGACTCAGAAATCCTGGGGTTTTCTCACAGCTAAATTTTTTACTGGCTTTAATTATGTGTTCCAAGGTTCTAAGATATGCAATACACCTGGGTAGAGCCAGAAACACTTGTGTTAAGCCAGCAATTTTTTATCAACTCTCATAAAAAAAAAAGTTAGAAAGGTTCTCTCTTGGGATAGGCATAAATCATGTAAATTTTTTAATAACAAAGGGTTACACCATTAGTCAGTCAATGTTATGTGCAACGACACTTTCGTGTGCTTTTTTCTCTTGTACTTGTGGAAAACTCCCCCAGAAAAAATTTTCTCTCACATTTCTGATTTGTTATATTTTAGAAATATGAGGTTGCTTGATGCATTGTTTAGTATTCGCGTGATGATATAGCGAGCTTTCTAAAAACATTTTCCCGTTGTTTAAACAAAAGCTCACGTCGAGACAATCGAAAATCTATATTATTGAATCCCAAGTCCAGGTTTCATTGTCGCGTGAAGATATAACAAGCTTTATGAACACATTAACACGCTCTTTGAATAAAAGTTCGCGTCGTTTTCCAAATTTGAGCTTCTTGAACTTTCAGATAATCGAAAATCAATATTTTTGAATTCCAAGTCCAAGCTCTTTTGTCGCGTGAATTCACGTGACAAAAGAGCTTGGACTTGGAATTCAAAAATTTTTTATTTCGATTTTCTGAAATTTCAAAAAACTGAAATTCAGAAAACGACGCGAGCTTTTGTCTAAACAACGGGAAAATGTTTTTAGATAGCTCGTTTTATCTTCACGCGTCAATAAAACTTGGACTTGGAATTCAAATAATTTTTATTTCGATTTTCTGAAATTTCAAAAAACTCAAATTCAGAAAACGACGCGAGCTTTTGTCTAAACAACGGGAAAATGTTTTTAGATAGCTCGTTTTATCTTCACGCGTCAATAAAACTTGGACTTGGAATTTAAAAATTTTTTATTTCGATTTTCTGAAATTTCAAAAAACTGAAATTCAGAAAACGACGCGAGCTTTTGTCTAAACAACGGGAAAATGTTTTTAGATAGCTCGTTTTATCTTCATGCGTCAATAAAACTTGGACTTGGAATTCAAAAAATTTCTATTTCGATTTTCTGAAATTTCAAAAAACTCAAATTCAGAAAACGACGCGAGCTTTTGTCTAAACAACGGGAAAATGTTTTTAGATAGCTCGTTTTATCTTCACGTGTCAATAAAACTTGGACTTGGAATTCAAAAATTTTTTATTTCGATTTTCTGAAATTTCAAAAAACTGAAATTCAGAAAACGACGCGAGCTTTTGTCTAAACAACGGGAAAATGTTTTTAGATAGCTCGTTTTATCTTCACGCGTCAATAAAACTTGGACTTGGAATTCAAATAATTTTTATTTCGATTTTCTGAAATTTCAAAAAACTCAAATTCAGAAAACGACGCGAGCTTTTGTCTACACAACGGGAAAATGTTTTTAGATAGCTCGTTTTATCTTCACGCGTCAATAAAACTTGGACTTGGAATTCAAAAATTTTTTATTTCGATTTTCTGAAATTTCAAAAAACTGAAATTCAGAAAACGACGCGAGCTTTTGTCTAAACAACGGGAAAATGTTTTTAGATAGCTCGTTTTATCTTCACGCGTCAATAAAACTTGGACTTGGAATTCAAATAATTTTTATTTCGATTTTCTGAAATTTCAAAAAACTCAAATTCAGAAAACGACGCGAGCTTTTGTCTACACAACGGGAAAATGTTTTTAGATAGCTCGTTTTATCTTCACGCGTCAATAAAACTTGGACTTGGAATTCAAAAATTTTTTATTTCGATTTTCTGAAATTTCAAAAAACTCAAATTCAGAAAACGACGCGAGCTTTTGTCTAAACAACGGGAAAATGTTTTTAGATAGCTCGTTTTATCTTCACGCGTCAATAAAACTTGGACTTGGAATTCAAATAATTTTTATTTCGATTTTCTGAAATTTCAAAAAACTCAAATTCAGAAAATGACGCGACGCGAGCTTTAGTCTAAACAACGGGAAAATGTTTTTAGAAACCTCGTTTTATCTTCACGTGTCAATAAAACTTGGACTCCGAATTCAAAAATATTGATTTTCGATTTTCTGAATGTTCGAAAGACTCAAATTCAGAAAACGACGCGAGGGTGGGATAAAGGGTGAACGTTATTTATCTACATATTTATCTATCTACATGTACATATTTTTAAAAATTATAGATTGTCTACTCACATTTTTAGATAATTGAACCACATTTCTTTCTAATTTCTCTGAATTTTACAGGGACTCCAAGAAATATCTAAGATATCGAATAATAACTTACCGGAATGGAACGTCATCAAAGTACAGTATTACTTCAAGCCACCAATAAAATAATATCAAACGCCATCGTAGGTAACCAACAATTTGTGAACCCTCAAATACCGTAAAACTCATTGTTGACGATGACCAACCGAAATGAAAAATATCAGTATTGCTAGAAGAAGTATAGAAATCTTCTGTCACGCACTTTTCTTTAATAGATAAATCTAATACAATTATTTACTGAGGAAAACTTTGAATTATTTACTTCGTGCTTAAAGAATGAACTATTGATATGTATGATCGTGTACGGCCGGGTATGATATCGCAGTAATGCAGTCCGTTAGTTTCACAAGTAGGTAGCTACCGAATGCAGATTTAAAAAAAAAAAGCTAAAACCTTTTCGAAACCGGCGAATAACTGGTATAGCCATGTAGTATGTACGTAACATTCATCAGTTTTTTCTTTGTAAAGTAAACAAAATCAATTGATTTTAAATTTTGATTTTAGAGCCTAGGCAGCCGAGTACTTCTAACAATGTGAACCAATGAGAAGATTTCTTTCCTTTTAAACTCGAAAATTTTTGCTTATTTAAATAAAATTTATCCATTATCCGTTTGCATTGAAGTTTTATTCAAATTGAAAAATCACACACTCTCAGGTAAATGTATATTCCTTGCTCGAGTCTAAAAAATTTTCTTCCGATTTGAGGTCCAGTTCCAAATTGAAAAAAATGTTTCGTTATGAAAAAACTTATGAATTATGGAGCCACTGAAAAATGTTGGACCCCAACTAGAGGGACAAATATTATATTTTGTTCAAGTAAAAAATTTTCGAGTTGGAAAATAATTATTTAAGAAAAGATTTTTGTTTGAAAATATGTTGGGAAAATTTTTGGGGTAGTAAAAATTTTGGACCTGAAAAAATTTAAACATTCTGAAAATAATTTGGGCAATGGATTTGAACTTTAAATGTCCACGAATCAAACATGAAATACTCAATCAGTCGTTCTTCATTCGCTTCATAAAATATGTTGAGAAAAACCATGTCACATGCTCACTGCGGCGATGTGGACCGCTGGCTGGAGGACTTCAGGGTTGGAATAGTTAAATAATTACGAAATAAATGTCGACTCGTATGTACTTATACTTAACTGAAGCGTGGCGGCGGCAGTGTTGTGAAACTGAAATGACATTAGTTCCAGTTTCAGTTTTCAAATTTTTTAGTTCCAGTTCCAATTCCAGTTCCCAAAATTTTTTAGTTTCAGTTTTCCAATTTCCATTACAGTTCTGATTTTTTTTTTAATTTTTACAAGTGAAAAAATCAAAAAAAAAAAGTTCAATTTTCTGCAGAAATTGAACATTGTTGTTGCTTTGAAAATTTTTTATTTTTCTGCATTATTTTTTTGACCTAAATTTATAAAGTTCGAAGTTTTCCTGTAAAAAATCATTTCGAATGACAGAATAAATTTGAGCTTCAAAAGCTCAGCTTTCAATGCAGATTAGGTGTGTGATCAGCATGAGGTATCTTTTCTCGTGGAAACTTGTAAAATTTAAAATTTGTCGAGTTAGGAAAAATGTATGAGGTAAAAGAGCTCGAGAAAAAAATAATACGAAAAAATTAGTAAAAGCTCATTTTAAAAGAAAAATTCAAGACACAAAAAAGCAAGTTTCATTGTTTAAAACAATGAAACTGTGGAAAAAAAGTACAACAAAAACCAAAAAACGGCAAATGTTGGAACTGGTATGGAACTGAAATTGATTTTAGTTCCAGTTCCAGTTTTTTAGTTTTAGTTCCAGTTTTTTTTAGTTCTGCATTCCAGTTCCGATTCCAGTTTCACAACACTGGGCGGCAGTGGTAGGGAACCAAGAATCGAGATCGGATCAATAGAAAAAAATTAGCTATGGGAAAACCTTTCATTTGTGAGACTTTGTGTGTTTTTCAGCTATCGCCAGAGAGAACTTTCTCCACTTTTTTTTTTCTGTTCGAAAAACAGAGCGTTGCCACCTTCCTTCAGGTGCAACACATCCGTGTTTGGATTCATAGAAAAAATTAGTTTTGAGAAAAACTCCTGATGTTTCATTTTATAAAGATTTTTTACTCATGTTGAAAGTTTTTCTTACTTTTGATTTTTTCTATGAGTCGAAATGCAAATTTCTGGTCTTCAGGGTGTTTGTTTTACTCGAGGGAAGACGGCAACATTTCAAAAATTGAAATTTAATGAAAAAAATTATTGTCCGAGGCAGTGCTACAAAAATTTGTCCGGGTCTGTGCTTTGTCCGAGACTATGCTACGCTACTCTATTGCTACAAAAAAGAAAACGACTCAGTCGGATCAAAGAATCTTCGAGACCGAAATTTGCGAGAAAAAAGAGCGAACAAAAAGATCAAAAGTATATTGTTTGTCTTTTCCGCAGTCATAACACTAACACACCCTTAAGGTCTTGTTTCTAAGTAATACTAAACGAAATAATGAAAGAAGAGAAAGAGACGAAAAAGCTAAAAAGGTACTCGCTGCAAATACCCATTGCCATCGAATAAGCGAAGAAACCTCGTGCACAAAAAATAAAACCGTTTAATATAGAAAAGAATAGCAAAAGAGAGAGAAAAGTTGATTCTCGTTGATGGGAGGAAGGGGGAAAAAAGGGTTAAATAAGGCGCATTTATTTTTCCATTGTACTATGGCCGAATTGCAATAGGTCGTACAAAGAATTTAACTACCCATTGGCAATGCCATTTACTGCGAAACTTTTTTTCCCTTTTTCGTTTCGCAGTTGTTTAAGAATTTCTTCGTTTTGCCTCGTTCGTTAGGTTCATTTCGCTAGGAGAAGCAGAAACGATCGAAAGGGTTTTATTTTCGTATCAATATTTTCGCAAAAGTTCTCTTGTTAACGGCTTTGTGTGTCGCACAAGTTGATACCGACGGTGTACTTTTAAAGGCTGATGGAAAGTAACGTGATTTTTGTGTCGGGATTTTGATTGGAAGCTTTGTGCGAAAGAAATCCGAGATACGGAGTGAGAAAGAACGAGGGTGTCACATTGTACGCGTGTATCGAAATTCTACGTGGTTTTTTTCTCTCTTCTTGCGGGTAAAAGGCGAATATAGGTAAGTAGGTGTATATGGTATACGTGTCGAGCTTCGACAAAATTGGAAATATATTATTAAGGTGACGATGTAATTATGTGTAGAATGTGTGTACCGGTGGTTGGGTGAGAAACGACGTCGACGACCCGTACCCATAAATATCGTCATTGTACGCATTATAAAAGCTCGTACGAGTACGACGATCGAGCGCGCAAAGGTATTAAACGTTAATTTTTCATTTAAAATTAGAAATCTTTCTCGTCGAAGGAGGGAGTTTTCCCTACTCTCGTCGTCATCAAATATGGAAGATGGTTTGAATGGTGAAAAAGTTATTTCCGTTTATTTGTAAATAGCTTTTCTGTGTTTTTGTTTTCGCCAACCGACAGAACCGACCGAGGCACAGAGCTGAAGATGGAGAGACAAATGCGACATTCAAGAATGTGTCGAGGTGTTAGGGTATGGTTGGCTATGTATGGGTAATACGGGTCTCTGGTGTGTGTCGTCTGTGTTTCCACCTTTCTCCGTTCTGTTCGTTTGCGGTGCTGGAGTCTTTCTCTGTCGAATGAGAAAGCATCGCGTTTGCTGCGGTTGAATGTGAAAAATGAGCTCTTTTGTGAGACGACTTTTCTCGTCGATTTACCGATTTTCGACGTTCTATACTGAAACGTTCTCCGATGCTAGGTGCGGTCGAGGTGACGTAATCCTGTCTACGTTGAAGGCGGTGTTGAGAGAAGTGGGGATGCGACGAGCATTTAAACAACTTCCACCAGCGATCCCTAAAGTACCACTTTCCAGCCATCTGATTGGCCATTTGAACGTCTCATCACCTTCAACTCCTCCCCCAAACATTTGTGATAAGGACTTTGACGAAATAATATCGTAGATACAATAATTTTACGCTGGAAATTTTTTATTAATTTCATTTCACCACTCCATCGTTAGCAATGCAATAATTAGCATAACATAAAACGATCGAAATGCCGGTAAGTCTTGGGTAAGTCAGTAAAAATGAAAGCCCCAGACCAAATATTTGGTTCACTTCAAATGCAAAAATAAGTCTTTTACGAATGCTTGTCTGTTGTCAACCAGAAAAGAAAACCGATACACATAAAGGTAACCAAAAATTAATGCGGTAGATTTCAATTCGCAAATCAAATTAATACAACGGAAAGTGATGTTCGCCTTCAGCTAGAAAGCAGGAATAAAACGAATAAAATTACCTATGGTTACCTTTATGTGTGTTGGTTTTCTAGTTGACAAGCATTCGTTAAGACTTATTTTTGCATTTGAAATTAACCAAATATTTGGGGCTTTCTTTTTTATTTTTACTGACTTACCGGCATTTCGATCGTTTTATGTTATGCTAATTATTGCATTGCTAACGATGGAGTGGTGAAATGAAATAAATAAAAATTTTCCAGCGTAAAATTAAAATTGTAGGTTCGTTCGAGCGCTTTATTTTTATGAAAATAAGATATTTAATTCATAATTTTTTTGTAAAAATAAATGGTTATCTATAATTATTTTCTAAAACTTTACATCTTTTCGTGGGATTTTCCACTAAAATATGTAAAGTTTTAGAAAATAATGATAAGTAACCATTTATTTTTACAAAAAAATTATGAATTAAATATCTTATTTTCATAAAAATAAAGCGCTCGAACGAACCTTGTATCTACGATATTATTTCGCGGATTATTTCGTCCAAGTCCTTCTCAATCTCAAGTTCTCACTTCTCAGTTATCACAAAATGTTGTGGAAGGAGTTGAAGGTGATGCGGCGTTCAAAGGACCAATCAGATGGCCGCAAAGTGATGCTTTAGGGATCGCTGGTGGAAGTTGTTTAAATGCGTACGACGAGGTATGGTTTTGAATCGATGGTCCAGATGGATTTTCTGAGGGTATTTTTTATCGTCTGTTTTTTTGTGCTATGAATTTGAATTGATTACTCGAATTTTGCGTGGGTGAGTGGGGAGAAGGTTCAATGTCGAGATTTTTGGTATTTTTTAACGGATTTTAGGATTTTTTTGGAGACAATTTGTGCTTGGGTGTGGTATTTTGATGACTTGGCGTTATTTTTATGTCCTTTTTGTACCATTTTTACTTCATTTTAATATTTTCAAGTAATTTTCGACTACTTTTGAGATTTTTTGAGGACTATTTTACTTTGGAACGGAAATTCCAACGGCGCATGGTCTCCGGAACTTTTTCTTTGAGAGAAGTACACCGAGTGGGTGTGAAGATTTGGAATATCAGAAGAATTTTACGGGCTGAGGAATGAAAAGAACTCTCTTAATTTGAATCAGTCAAAAATGACTGATTAAAATCGACAAAATCAAGTCACTGTAGGAATTAGTAAAAAAAAGTACGATTCAATCAGTGAAATTTCACTACTAAATCAGTAAAACTAAAATTTCACTGATTCAATCAGTGAAATTTTTTTTTCACTGTTTCAATAATGAAAATCCACTGATTTGAATCAGTAAATTTTTACTGATTTCAATCAGTCAA
Organism: Pseudococcus jackbeardsleyi; assembly: GCA_038380155.1. NCBI lineage: Eukaryota > Metazoa > Arthropoda > Insecta > Hemiptera > Pseudococcidae > Pseudococcus > Pseudococcus jackbeardsleyi. The sequence goes on along the minus strand of CM076238.1, from coordinate 58,571,662 downwards.
CTAATTTTCACTAATTCAACAATCAAAATCCACTATTTGAATAGGTAATTTTTCACTGATTGGCAGTAAAATGACGCCGATTTACTGGGGAATCAGTGGAATTTTACTGATTATCAGTGACTTGATTTTCACTATTTCATCAGTCAATTCAGGCATTTTTGACTGACTCAAATTAAGAGAGAACTTTCTTTCGCAGTAGGTAACCAAAATGGACATTTTTCTTGTTTCAATTTTTTAAAAAATCTCGATGTTTTGTAATATTGTGAAGAAAGGGGTATACTGTATCATGTCGTTTGAGAAATAAATGAAGGGGAATTGAAATATCGCTAAGTAATCGATATGTCATGGAAATAGTTATCAGAAACTTGTAAAACTTGTTTAAAATAATATTTAATAATTTTCAATTTTCGGAATTGAAAAAAAAAAACTTACGTATGAAAAAGGCTTTGAAAATTCATCGTAGTCAAATGTCGCCAACGGATTTTGCGTTTACAGAGAGCCTGAAGCAATTTCAGTGTTATCGGAAAATCAATTACACGTGTTTGCGGGTTGCTTTTTCATTAAAGCAAGAAACGATGGAGAGTTTCAAATTGTCAATTGAATGGATATTTCACCAGAATTTTAAAAATACATGCGTAGAATGTAAAAATTTTGCAAACATCTTTTTCGTTTCAGGTTTGGAAATTGTACAAAATACCCGAATTTTAAGAAATTTTGATGAACGAATTAGCTACTTATCTGATTTAGGTATTTTGCAAAATTATTTTGTAAATCTAAAAAATTTTGAAATATCTAAGCATTTTTTTTTTTTAGTAGTAGTAAACCGTTTGCAAAAATTCAAAGAATCTTAACAAATTCATATAATTTTATTGCACTTGAATTGAAAAAAAAAAATTCTGTATAATGACAGTTTGTCTTGAGTAATTTTCTATTTTATTTTTTAGTTCAGAAGTTCAAGTAGAACGGTTTAGTCATTTTATTTTTCATTCATTGAACGCAGGACTGTACCAAACGGTGAGAGGGCAGAACGAACAAACTGCTTTCCACATACCTAGACCCACCTACCTATAATCATAAATTTCATTTTTGGCCTCCATAATTATGGCCAAGTTTGAAATTTGGACAAAATGATGATCGGTACTGACTAAACCCTTCAAACCCTATTTGCGGTCGACATCTTCCTTCCTTAACGTGCTATTTCATTTTTATTCTTATTTTTTTCATTGGAATTAGTGCGTTTTAAATGGCCTGGTAGAGTTGTTCTTGGTATTGATCGAGATAACCGAAGTCTTCACCTGTTACTTCTAAATCCTTCTTTCTTTCATTTTTTTATTTATTCATTTTCAGTTCAAGTACATTTTCACTTGGTCTATTTCGGAATAATTTTTCTATTTTGGAGTTTTATTAAGATTCAGAGAGAAAATTTATGAATTTTTCAAAGGAGCACAGAGGAAGTGCAGAAGTGACATTTCTTGAAAACCTCTGAAACATGTGTGGAATAAAAAAAAATGTGTCAATAGTATTTTTGAGTAAAAAATAAAAATAAGTCTGTATTTTTTCTGCTTTGATTTTGCAAATTTTTTTCAACGTAATCAGATTAGAAGGGGAGAAGGAGTACACGTTTACTGAATTTATTGAAAAAGAGGCGTGGAAATTGCGATACCATCACACATCTTGATTTCAATCAGGATGTTTTGAACCACTGAACACAATCTCAACTTGAGTATGATTTTTTTTCTTCAACTGAGCTGTTTTAGAAAATTAAATTATTTTTAATTTTTGTGGGTATCGGTTTATGTAGATGACGACAAAATTTAGGAAATACTTATACCTAATCTGTTGGTTATTGGAATGAACTTAACCCATTTAAATTGTGATTTTTCAAAGATCTCGGCGAACAAATGCTCTTTAAATAGGTGAATAAAAAATTCTTCTTATGAAGAAATTTAATGATACTTTCAGCGATTCAGCTTCACCAAAATTGAAAATACGAAATTATGTTGATTGTTATTTTTTTTATTTGAAAATCGAAAATTGAAGCATGAAAAGTGCCTTACCGTTGAATTTTTTCATAATAGAAATTTTGGTGTATTTACTCTTCGCACAATTTTTTGAAGTTTTGCAGCCGATAAACCGGGTGCAATATGGGACAAATTGTGTTGTCGCATATTTATAAGTGATCAATGCTTGTTATTTTTCAAATTTCTCACCACTATCAACCTTCAATCACACCAAAACATCAACTTGTGTTTTTTTGTTGAACGCACGATAAAATGCACCCAACACACGATCTGCGCAAAGAAAAGAAAACTTTCGCTTTCGTTAACTCGCTTTTCGTTTCAAGGAAAAAAGTGGGTTGAAATTCACTATTTGGTGGAAAATCTCGCGCACCGTCGGATTACGGTGTAGAACTTTTTTTTTGTGGGAAAGAAGAGCTTATCAGAGACACTCGAACCGACATAAATATCAATTCGCAGCTTTCCATCTTAATTTGACTTTGTAAACGCCACTTGGCCTAGACAACGAATGGTGCGGCGCGCAGAAAAAAAAGGGTACTACACCTACATTCGTGTCCCCTAAATATAGGTATATACCTAATGCCTCACAAAATAAATCCAACGACATTTATCACTTTACTGAGTGAGATAGGGCGAAGGGATAAAAAGGGAAGAGAAAAAAGAGCTGAACAAGCCAAAAGAGAAAGACGACTACGACGACGAAAAATAAGCAAAAGAAAAGCAGTAAAAGAAAACGGACGCTAGTTAAAAAGCTGTTTTGTATGGCATGCGATGAAGGGCGAAGTAGAGGAGGAGACCGGCCGGTAGCGGTGGGAAAACTCGTCGGAGTAAAATCGATTCGCGGCAAAGAAATACTATAAAACAGTCTTACGCAGAGTACGAGCGGTATGATATAGTATTGGAGTATGTGTCGTATATGTGGTGAGGCGGTAGTGGTATGTGTGAGTGGAAAGGGTACGGGGCTGGGGGGAACGTGGATATAAAAACTCGAGAGCTATATAAATTTAATAAAATCATAAAAAAAATCGAAATTTCCCCAAATGACGTTTGCATGGTGGCACGCATTTTTCGTTATTTAATTTCACCTCTCTTTTTGTTTTTATGTCGAGTATTTCTTCTCTTCTTTTTTTGCCCGGATTGTAGGCAAGGGGTGGATCCGAGTTTGCCAACTTTTTTAACGGATGTTGAGGTGTGGCCGGGGAGGGTTTTGGTCGCGAGCTCATTTCATTGCTGTGATGCGAGGATATCGCGATGAATTCGAGGGAGAAATTTTATTATCGCGATGTTGATTGCGAGAGAAAAGTCGTGTGGCGATGTGGCGAGATTTTTAGACGGATTTTGTGCCGTGAAGTATGGGGAAAGATATTGCGGTGAATTGAGCTGTGATTGAGTAAAAAGGCGGTGAAATTGATATTTTGTAGGTTTTTGAAACTTATTTATGACATTTTTGGCTATTTTCAATTTTTATCGATTTTTTCCCTTTTTTTTATGCAACTGTCTTGAATTTGGTCAAGAGGTATTTCATATCTATGTATCTTAATGAACGAGAGTGAGGAATGAGAAACAAGTACTTACAAATAAACTGCAGAAAAAACAAAAAAAAAACAGATTTACAATTTTTTTATTTTCATTTAGGTGCTGCAAAGCCTGCCAAGTTTGCTCACACAGACTATCTTTTTTACACAATGAATTCGTTAATTTTTCCGAATTTTCGTATTCGGAGATTTTTCTTAGGTTATATGTAGTTTAAAGACAGAATTGTTTGAGTCTATAACGTTTTCTTTTTCCTATCAGGAATAGACGAATTATAATAGCAAGTTGATCACAATATTTTTGAAAATTTTACGATATTTTACTACTTCAGGAGAGAGAATCTCTTACTCAGCCTCCTGACTGCGTCATTGACAGGCAAGGTATCCGAACTGGCAAATAATTGGCAGAGGAAAAAGTTACCCCAATCTAAAATATTTCAGTTTCTAAACTTTATTTTTTCAATTTTGGTGAATTTTTAGAATAATTCAAAATCCGTTTCGATTTTGAGCGCATTTGAAATTTTTCCCAATAATAAAAACACGTTAGTAAAGTGAAAGCCCTGATGAACTCCCGAATTTGCAGATTCATATTGACCATCTTGATAGATTTATCTGAATCAATTTTCATAAAATTCGTTACTATTAATATCAAGATCTGTTACTTGAAGCAGACGATTTTCATCATGAGTTTTCCCGAATACTAGAAAATATAGGAAGGTATCAGCTTCAAATCGGTTTGAAAACGGTTGAATTGATTTGAGAGGTAATTGAATCACATCTTGATATTTACTTTTTTAATTTTTGAAAATTCACTTCTGAAATTTTGGATTCGAATATTTTCAGATGATCGTTTGATGTACTTACCTGTATGTTTTTTTTGTTTCCAAAGGTTTTTTTGGTTATTAATTAAGATACCATTTTAATGAGGTCGATAACTAATGAAAATTTTGACATTTCTTTGCAAATTTTCACAATGAAAAAATCTCTACACAATTTCCGCCTCGTAAAAAAATCTCCATAAATTGGAAACATTTGTTTATTTACGCAATGAAATTTTCAAAATTTCTCCTTGTTTCTGTTGATAGAACATTTTTTAGAGTTTTTAGTTGACTGTCATTCAACTCTCCCAGCTTCCTTCTCAGTTATGGAAAAAATTTGTAAAAATTCGATTATTTTCTATGAAAATTTCAAAATTTTTTAATCATCCCCTCTAAAGATGAATAGTAGATTTTGAACATATATGATCATGTTTTTCAGGTTGGAGTTGGGTTTGGAGTGGAGAAGTCCCGGAGAAGTCCAACCACCTATACTGACATTTTAATGAGTTTCATCCCACCTGGTGAAAAAGCGGATTTTATCATCTTACCCAAAAAACATTATTTTTCTTCATTGACAGAATGATACAGGTCGACACGATTTTTGTTTCTCGGTTCCGGTTGTCAAATTTGGGTTGTTTTCATGTCATTAATGAAGGGAAAAATTTATTTTTGATCGAAGTTTGCTTTGAGAGGGGGTAGGGAGGCCGATTTTTCTTGAGCAAAAGCTTGAGCATTGCAAAAAAATTGAAAAAAATTTTTGGACCAATCTTATAGAAAATTTCACGGCGAATCCAATGCCGCAAATCGCAGACCTCCATCTTTTTTAGAGAAAAGGTTACAGCTCATTCTTTCCAAAATTCTGTGAAAAATTCATTTCTTGGGGCCTTTCTCGCCAAATAGTGAAATTTGTGAGAAATGTAAGGGTTTTAAGGCCATAATGACCATGGTGAGAGTTGTTACAAATTTCATTGCGAATCGAATGATGCAAACCGCGGACCTCCATCTTTTTTAGAAAAAAAGTTACAGATCATTCTTTCCAAAATTCTGTGAAGAAATCGCTTTTTTGTGCCTTTCTTGCGAAATTTTGAAAAGAATAAGCTGTAATTTTTTTTAGAAAAAGAGATGGAGGTCCGCGAGTTGTAGCATTCGATTCGTCATGAAATTTTCTACAACTTTCTCCATGGTTATTATGGCCTTAAAAGACTTACTTTTCTCGCAAATTTCACTATTTGGCAAGAAAGGCCCCAAAAAATGAAATTTTTTCAAAGAATTTTGGAAAGAATGAGTTATAAGTAACCTTTTTTCTAAAAGAAATGGAGGACTGCAGGTTGCGGCATTGGATTCGCCGTGAAATTTTCCATAAGATTAGTCAAAAAAAATTTTCACATTTCTTTTGTAATGCTCAGGCTTATTGACCTCGAAAAATAAGTTTTTTGGCTCCCACCCCCCCCTCAAAGCAAACTTAGGAAGCCAGGATTAAGCAAGGTGATGTATTTTGATGTCTAGAATCAGAATTTCGGCATGAGAACGCAGAAACAGAACAAAAATTTTTTTATCTACCTGTGTAATTTGTTGTACTACCGCAATCAAACCTGAAATTTTAAATGTTAGCTTACTTCATTTTCGCTGCAATATTTCTTATTCGCGATAAACGAATCTTCGGTTTGTGTGGCCCTCGATAAACTTCGATACTGGGTCATCATCGAGACAAAAAATACCGAAAACGATTCTACAAACGCGATAGCTCCGATGGCGAATCCTACCGCAGAGATTATCCGCCAGGTCCGATGGGAGAAATCGCGTATTGTATGACGAAGGAAATATGAAAATTTGAGAGAAAAGAATCGACGTATACGGGTCTGTTAAGCTGACTCCGGGGAGTGGTTGTACACGTCACTCGGCTCGCCCGCTGTCCACAACGTGTTTTTATTATCCGGCTATGGCCTCGTTGTTGTATCGTATCCTTTTCAATGACCAGCCAACTTATCATTTTAGGCTGCTTGTGCGTTGTAAGTACACATATCGACGCGATAGCCAACGGTCTCCTGTGAACACGCGTATAGGCAACTCGTGAACCGAGACGTCGCGTCGGTACCGCAGATAATTCGATGCTGCGACGTAGATGTGTCGGATAAGTTGCATAATTGACAGGGACAGGGTTCGTGTTGATGGTATTCGACCGAATACACGGTATGAATAGTTATTTTTTGAATTATTTATCAACCTGGGAGGTTTTTTTCAACGCTCGAGATGGCAGTTTGGTTGCTTTTTCCCCCTCCGCGTTGGCATGTCACGTGCGAATATTTTAACATCTTTATCGTCACCATTGCTCCGGAGTTCGTGTGTTATTACACGGTTATAAGCGGTGGCTTGTATCAACAGATGAGAATGACTGGTATTGTAATTAAGTTAGTATAGAGATTTGAGTACGGTATAAGGAGCAGATGAAGCGAACGAGAAAAAGAGGACGGGTAGAGCGGAAGGAGATATGGGAAACGATGACGACAAGGACGAAGCAGCGAGAGAAGGAATTCTTTGATACGATATTAAATGACGACGACAACGACGATGGTATTTGAAATATACGACGACGACGAACGAGATAATATAAATTTCCTTTTTCGAGCAACAGTTTTTACGTCGACGATTAAAATTATACGTGTAAGAGCCGGCGAGAGAGGAGCTCGCAACTGAAAATATTTCCGTATTAATTGGATTTCACCCGAGATAAAATTGTCGTCTTCGTCGTCGTCTAGTGAAAAATAACGCGAATATATTTTTGGTCCATTTTACGAGTACCTACGTTTTGTTATTGTTGGCTTTTGCCTCCCTCCACTTTGCCGGCTCCTTCCAGGAGAAAAGGTCTGGCGAGGTTGATTTGTTTGATTGCGGTGGCGGTTGTCACGGAAATGCAGGATGTCTCGCAGAATAAGAAAAAAATAAGTGAATTTCATCTCGAAAAAATAAACTTTTAGTGTTTTACATGTTTGCCAGGAGCGGAGGAGTGGAAAAAAACACGAAATGTATAACGTCTCTTATTACTTTTATTTGGGCGTGTATATTTATAAGAAAAAATAGCGAGCATTTTACGATTGATTACATTGCACCCCTTTTTTCCTTTTCTCGTCGTGTATTTGGCGTATCTCGAATTTTTTTCCACGACGGTGGAAAAATGTACGAGTGGAATTCGCCTGAAACATGGAAGTATAATTTTGAAACGGTGAGACGGTGAGGGGGGCAGAAATGTCAAGAGAAGGAAATAAGAGATACGAAAAGGAGAAGGTAGGGCAAAAAAAGGAAGGATGTAAATTTCAAGCAAGTCGAGTTGCAAAACTGTAAACGTAAATTTTTAGCTGGAAAATAAAAGCAGCGAATACGGTTCTCGTGTGGGATGTAAATACGGTTAAATGCGACGCGTTGATTTATAATGAGACCGAGGACGGGGTGCGGTACGAGAGCTTTTTTTCATTCAATTTTTATATTTGTAGATGTGATTTTTGGGGGAGTTTTCGGGCGAGGAATTAATGAGACTTGAAAATTGAAGGAAAAAAGGAAATTTTGTTTGTTGATGTGTGGATTGGTGGAGGCGTGGGAGGAGGGGGTGGAAATTTCAAACCTGAAATGTGGCTGTTATTTTTTTTTTTGCTATTTGTCACGTTCTGTACTTCTTATTGTGAAGAAATCTTGGTATATGGTGTCTTCCGACTTTACTCGCCGAGGATAAGGATTAAGGTTGAATTTTGAGATAACACGATGTGCTTTTAGAAAGCTATCTGGTATCCGTGGTAGAAAGCTGAGCTTTAAAGGTGAACTTGAAAGGTCAACGAACGCAGGTTTAGAAATACGAATGCTCGGCTGAAATATTTCGTATGAAAATGTAGCTACGTCCGTTGTGTGTAATGCTGTTTCTAGCATGTGAATTGCGTTTGTTTGAGGTGAAATTTTACCTGCGTAATGGAATGTCGCAGTCGTGCCGAGTGTTTTCCGTTTTGACGTTGAGTGATATCTGCGAATTTGGGCTGACGTGCTGTTTCTCTCGGCGTTGTCGTTTCTTAGACCCGTAGTTTTAGGTAAATGAGAATTTAATTGGAAAATGGCTATGGCTGGCACCTTCGGATGGATTAATCGATGTATAAAGGTGTGTTTCGGTTTCGAATCGAGTATCGTGTAATTTTGTTAGGGAAGCTTAAATGAGGCGAGGGATGGATTGAGGGGAGATGGGGGCCGGGGGGGGAAATCAGATTTTTACGTGATTTTAATTGCGAATCTTTGTATATGAGCTGGACCTTTCTTCTTTGAAAATATCAGAATAAAGTTGGAAAGTTGCTAAGAGGTGGCAAATTCTTGAGCAATTTAGCCAATCCAGGTCGTAGGAAGCTAATTATAACTACGATGAACGCATAAATTTAATTCAAAGAATGAAATTTCGCTTCAAAATTCAATTGGAACAAGTTTTCTATTTGTGATACCTAATTACCTACCTGTTGTAATGAAATTGTGTTCGAATCTTGAAAATTTTTAGCTCTTTCCCAACTCGAGAATCGGAGCTATGGGTCCAATTTAGGGAAATTTTTGATAAATCGAAGCCCCAATTCTCCCTCCTATTAAGTATCTTAACTAGCAATAAAAAAAATATTAATGTGTGCTACATTTTGAGATTCTGCATCTTAGTGTGATTGGTTTATCAATCCAGGGTCTTTCTTAGTCTTATTCTCTAAATTTTTGTCGATTTCGTAATTTGATAAAATGATACCTGTTTGAATCAGTGAAACAAAATTATCATTTCTGAATGATAATTTTACTCAGATATTTCAGACATTGAAATTTACTGATACATTATAAATTAGCAGAGAAGTTGGTGTTGTGTTCTGAAAAATCATGTAAAAGTTGCCAATTTTCTGAAAACTTCTTTCGCTGATTTAAAAAGTAGGAATTCTATCAAATTTGAGGAGCTAATGTTGCGGAGGAATTTGTTGGGTACCAGAGCTAGTCCTTAAATTTTCATTTGTTTTCAATTTCACTGAAAAAACTTGATTGTCATCTACCAAAATCGAGTATAATGGATTTATGGACTTTCAAGCAATTTCTAGGAGGCTAAAAGTTGTATTAAATTTTAAAAATGAAGAATGCCGAGGAATGAAGAAAATCTTCGTAACATTTTTTTCGCATTAAGTTGGGTGTGGTTGGGAAATTATAGGATGAAAAAATTTCAAGCTTGTATTTTTTTTTCAACTTCATTTCAATGTACAATAAACTATACATATCGGATTACTCTTTGTGACAATCAAATTCTGTTTACATCCAAGAAGGCTTACAGAAATTCTTTTTAGGTGGTGAGGATGCTGAGGAATGTAGTATAGTTATCTATTGTTTTTTCTAGACGAAAATGTATCCTAAAAATAATTTAAAAAATCACTTTTTTGAGTGTACAGAATGTAGATACGTATAAGTATGTAATAATGATTTTCTGTCAGAGCCCCAATTAGAATGGCTTTGATTTTTCATTAAATTTATGGTACCAATTGATCTCCTTTTGACATAATTGATCTGTGTCTTCCAGTTCATTTTTGCATCAAAGTAAAGAAGTTTATTGCCGCAGTTTTTTCAGATAAAAAACTGGGCCCTTTTCCGGAAATCCAATTCTGTAGGCGATTTATTGTTTGTTGAAGTGTCAGCTGGATTGTAGGTAGAGATTTACCTCTCAAGTAAATTGCAAGGTCGCCTGCAAATAGAGAGTACTGCACTGGTTTTTTAATTACAGTTTTAATGTCATTTAGACCAAGGATAAAGAATGAAATTGCTGCCCTATCGAAACGTCTGTTACTGAAGACATGACATGTTAGTACCTGTACAATTATTTGAAGTTTTTGATACTTCTTTGGTCGTAACTCCATCAAATAAAATCTTCTGTACTCTTTACAAGAGACACGAATAACCGTACTTATTATTTATAGTTTTTGAATTTTCGAGAGCAAGTGATCATTTTAATGTTGTTTTTCAATGTTGAGAATGTGTTTTCAATGTGTGTTATTTTTAAATACCGATTTTTATTTTGATGTAATTCTGCAGGGTGTTCCATAAATCGTCTGCCCAACATATTTTTTGGATATAACCAGGTACCACTAAAAAAAAAAAACCAACTTGAGATAACATTTTATTTATTTATTTATTTATTTATTTATTTATTTATTTATTGGTACATAAGTTCCTTCGGACGCATACTCTGTCAATTTTATCTATAATTAAGAGGACACTAAACTAATGCACTCAGCTACTTTCAGCGATTACCATGGCAAATTAATTTATGCGATATCGTGCTCAGTTCGCTGTGAGCATGAACATACAAAAAAAAACTTCCTTCTTTTTCAATGGGCAAAAATGCCACATGTTGCCTATTTTAAGAATTTAAGGGCCAAATGCTGCTTCTAAAAAAAATCACGTCAAAACATTTTTCAACAATGGGAATGGATAGAATGAGTACTTTGGAAACTGAAATTTAAATAAATGAAATATTTTAAAGTAAGTAATCTTCATACAAAAATTAAAAAAAAAAATTTACATAATATTTTATTGAAAATTTTATTTCTATAAATAAGTAATAAAAATATATTTAATTAAAAATTTTAATTAAATTAAATTAATTTTAAAATACACTTTCCACTTGAAAATTGGAAGGGCTACAATTTTTTTTCAAAAACAATTTTTAAAAAATCAGCTAATCAAGGGAATAGCAGTTCAAAATTGAAGAAATTTTGATCTGTGCACTTTTTGTCTTACATTGAAAATTAAGGGGCTACGGCTCGCGCAAAATACATGGACTTCAAAAAATTTTCAAATTTTTCCAATTTTGAATGACTCTTGGCCCCTTTATTTTTGATGTTAGGCAAAAAGTGTACAGAACAAATTTTTTTTTTGTTTTCAACGTACTATACATTCCCTTAATTAGTTCATTACAAAAAATTGAAAAAAAATTTTTGTAGCCCCTTCAATTTTCAAGTTGGGCAAAAAGTCATATTGTGAAAATTTGTTCAGTTTTTAAAGTACTATCCATTCCCAAGGTTGAAAAAATTGTTTTGACGTATTTTTTTTTAGAAGTAGCAATACCCCTTAAATTCTCGAAAGTAATTCTGGGATCTTTCCAGTCTTCTGCTGTTTTTTCCTTTAGGTACTCCGGCTTCAGTACCCCTCAAATAGCGCAGCAGGTCTCTTTAATGGTAGTTTCACCACGCTTATATACAATCGCCGTCTCCGTCATCGTAGAACCATGTACCATTTTTTTTTTTATTATTTATTGGTACTCGGTTATATCCAGAAAAATATGTTTGGAAGGCGATTCATGGAACACCCTGTGTGTATAAGTCTATTGTGTTTAGGATACGAATTCGTAATTCCATTTTAAAAATCAAAAACTGGTATTTTGAAAAAAAAAATTGAAAATTCATTATAAACACTAGAAAAAACATTCAAGTCAGCACCTTCTTCAAAAAATTCAAAAATCTCGAGTACATACGTGATAAAGTTTTCACCTTTCCTGTATAAAAAGTAAATTTTTATATACGACTTTTCAGCATTAACGGAACGAAACGCGTAATTTTCGTTTCAGCTCGTGTGGAAGAATTTCCCCTCTAAATTTCACACCTCGTTGAAAAAATGTCAATAATTAATGCAGATTTTAACTCTTACAAGAATGAGAAATTCCTCAATGTAAATTCTCCAGCAGCTACCTACGTGTACATAAAAGTGTTGAATGTGGAATACAGATTCACCTTTCTGCGTTTAAGAATGTGTTTGCATACGCCAGCAAAATGCTGTCGTTATCTCTTATGTGCTTAGTAATTGGTTACCGGTGGTACACGAAAGCTTAGCTCTGGAGTGGGCACGGATGGCCGGGTTATTTGGTAAACAATCCATATACTTACTTACTCGGTATACTGAAGTCGGTATACACAACAACTACGCAGCATACGAGTACTTCCCAGCTCGAAGAGATTAATGGAATATACATAACACACCAAGATGCGATGCGGTCTTCTAAAAATACTCTATTAACCTCCGCGTACCGCTTATTAATAGTCTTTAATTAGAGCGAATTTTTGAAATAATGTAAATAGTGCAGGGGCGATACGATATACGATGCTGCGATGGCCTATATCTCGTCCTTGGCATGTTTTGTACATTGTGGAAGGGCCTCGACGCCCTATATTAATCGTAACCCAAAGATGTACACATTCTATGTACTATGGTACTTTCGATGTATACATACGGAGGAGATAAAAATAAACAAATTTCAATGTTGGGTTGGCTCGGGTCGTCTTTTTTTTTCCTCCGGTCCTCTTTTTTACTCGGTTTATGGTACGACATTTTTATTGTATATGTTGTTTACATTGGTGTTTTTGTTTATGCGCCAATGTTTCCAGAGAGGTAGGGTTTTTTTCATACCCTTCGTTGATCTCCGGTATTGTGCTGGTCGACGTATAAAAAAAATAATAGCGAAATGGTTTTTCCATTAAAATTAAAAAAAAAAAGCTAGCACCGTGATCTTTCGGCGTTGCGCTGGTGTGCTCGCGATGGCGAGAGAGAGCAGGGAGAGAATACTTGTAAAAAAAAAAAGGTAGTCGAGTACCGCGGTACCGAGTAAAGGAAGCGAAAAAAAGAAATGTTAACAATCTTTTGATGTGATATTTCTATTTTCATTTGGTTAAAAGGAGTTCACACGGCGATTCGAGCCGTGCTTTTGCCTTTGTTTGGCGTGCAAGAGGAAAACGAGAGGTGAGGAAGGGGGAGTGTAAATGGGTGTTTTTACGTTACTTTTTTTCTGTATTATTAACGGCGTCGGCTTTACAGCGCTGTGTAGTGTTTTTTAAAATTATTATTATCGACGCTTTTTTTTTCACTGAGTGGTGCTGAGTTAGATGGGTTTGGGAATGGGATTTAGGGGAGGGAATTTGTGTTGATTTTTTTGATTGAGGTGGTGTGTGATGAGTTGTCGGTGTGAAATTTCTTTATTATCGTGGTATGATACTTTTGCCATGATGATGATATTGTTGTTCTGCCTGCTTTGTTAATCCCTCATTTTGAATCAGTAAAAAGTTACCAAAAAAAGGTCAGAATTGCAACAAAGGGAAAATAAGCTTAATTCTTTGATTTACAGCGGATTTTCGCAGATTTTTCAAATTCCTCTGACTTATCAGTAAATTTTGGATATTTCACTGTTAGTTAAATTCTAACTGTTTTCGAGTAATTTTCGATAATTTTTGCCTGATTTATGAATGAGAAAATGATTTTAAGAATTTGTCGATGTCTTGGAATCCACAGAAAAATTTGGTAAACAAAAATTTCCCCAAATTTGAATTTCTTCTTGTTACTCTCTCATTTATTCAGTGAGTATAATAAGTACATAGTAGATATTTAAAATTCTTTGAAAAATCAGCAAAAACCCTCTTTGCAATTTTGACTTTTTTTTTTAGTGATTTTTTGCTGATTTGAAGTATGAGAGCAGAAGGTACATTTTTATCGATCGAAACTCGGAAATTTGCGCTTTTCAAGCTTTTTGTGAATCATTGTCGTAATCCTTATCTATTTTCAAACTTTTTCCCGCGGAAAGCACAAAAATAGGTTTGTTCAGTTGAATTTTGATTAGTGGAATGATATGCCCGAACGTTATGGGTTCTCAAATATAATATTCTGCACAGATTACCGTGGGTACTTCGATAATGTTCTTAATTTTCTGCATGAAAAAATTAAAACTCATTTACTTTTTAAGATGCTCTGAAACATTTTTGAGATCTGATAATGCGAGTATGAAGATGCCGAAACCCTTCATTCCCTCTCCCATATTTCAGAGACTTTTTTTGAAGGGGGGGGGGGTGTCCTAGGCAACATTTCTGGCGCGTATATTCAAAAAAAAGAAACTGACTCTACTCGGAAAATGTCGGTTATTTTGATTGTCCTAACCCCTAAATAGCAACATTTTCTCCCGAACTGTGCGACCTACAACAAAAATATTGTGATAACAAAAAATGTTCTGCATAAAGATTTTCCCTGTTTAAATTTACCGACTAATTTTCCAAAGTTCCACTTTTCGTAAGTGCCACGTAAATTTATTGAAAAATTGAGACTTTTTTAAACAGGAAATAGCGTTGAAAAGAACTCACTTCCCGTGATGATAAGATCGACATGTTATTTCCATAGATTAAGAAAATCTATGGTTATTTCTAATGGATTTTTCTTGGTTAACCGGTTTACCATTAGTGTACCAATACCAACCAATCACCTGAACAGTGTTGTTTAAAAATTGATGGATCGGTGAAATTTTAGAAAATTATGTTCAGTTATTTTGCACAGAGGAAATATAATTTGAAAATTCTGAGAATGTCATTTTTCAAAAGAAAATGAATAGAAAATTATTCTGCATGTTTATTCAAAAATTGGGCGACAAATTGGGTATTTTGTTTCCAAAAAGCTTACTTTAGATACCTGCGTAGGTACCTACCTCAATGTTTTTTATGATAAATTTTTTGATACAGATTTTCTCAAAAATTTGAATATTAATGACAATTGTTTCTTCATTCATTGCTACCCCTATCAATCACATTTTGTTTGTTCACTACCTGAAAACTTTACTTGAAAGGCTTAGAAAATTTCAAAAAATAAACATGTGAAAATTAATTTTGAAAAAAAAAATTATCACTGGTTATACTTTTTCCACGGTAAGAATAGCATGACGTCAGATAGGTCAGACCAACCGTTTTGCACAATTCACAATATTGTGCAGATCGGTTGGTCTGACCTCTCTGACGTCATGCTATTCTTACCGTGGAAAGAGTATAGATAACGTGGTTATCTAGGGATCATGATTTACATTTTCTTCTTTTACAACAAGGGAGGTATCTCAACTCGAAGTAAAATTTTGAGCTCCAGGATTAATCAAAAGTACAATAAGAAGACTTCGTAACCAAAATTTCGGGTGCTAAAATTACCTCATAGCCTACCAAATACACATCAAAATTTGATCTAATCAACGTAAAAAGCTACGTGAAATTTGGTATACACCCTATTTTCGACCTCCCGAATCGTTTGGATGCGGTTTCAAGACGTCTTGGAGCTACCAGAAAATTTTGAAATTTTCCAGCGCTGCAGAAAAAGCAACAAAATTGATCCATATCAACTTCTGCAAGATAACCAGTGGGTATTGGTGACCTGTTTGTTTGTTTAAGACAGAACTTTCCACAATTCGCAACTTTGAGTTTAAGTTCACAAGTTTACGAGAAAAAATTCAATGTTCTGTCAAAAAATATGAATTTGAACTCGAAGTCTTATTTTTCTGAAAATGACGTTTTAATCGATCAGATGGGTCATCAATATTAGTAATCCGAAATTAAGTGTGCTCAGGTCCGTATGGACTATTTTTGTAGGATTTTCTCCAGCGTTGGAAAATTCCAAAATGTTCTGGCGGCTTAAAAACTTCTTGAAACCACTTCCAACCGGTTCGACAGGTCAAAAATAAGGCATATTATACCATTCAAATGTTTTCGTTGATAAATCAAATTTTGATGTTTTGTAATCCAAGTAGGTATGAGATAATTTTGAAATAATTTCAAAAATTCGTCGAAGTTCGAAATTTTGGATATTGAATTCTCTCATGGCATACTTTCGTTTTTTTTTTTGTTCTGGCTCAAAATTTTACTTCGATTTGGGATACCTCTTTTATCAGTGCGAATCATGGTTGTAGAAAATTCTTTCAAAGGAACTTATCATTTTTGATTCTTTAGTTATCAGACCACTCAAACGATTGAGATAATGTAGATATGATATGGAAAATAATGTGAATAATTTCTACTTCTTTACCTTCAAATCTTCACTCATTTTAAAAAAAAATGTGATAAGTATTTGCTTACTGAAAATAAAAATTCAATCTTATCGAATCAAAGCCATAGGTACTTGAAAATTGTATTAGTTTGTTTTTTTGTTGTTGAAACGTATGGGTATGGATGCCCTCGACCATTATTATGCTACAGAATTTGAAATTGTTCTCCCATATTTTCTGAAAACCACGTGTACAATTTCTCGAACATATTGGAAAATTCCGTATAGAAATCCTGAAAAAGTTTGGTAAACTCATTCCTTGCGGACATCCTGTTAGTAACCTCATAAACAGGATGTTTTTTCAATTCATCGTCGTAATTGTACTCAACCGAAAAGTAATATCAATTAAGTGTATTATTCAATCGAGTTAATGAAACGAAAAAAGAGCGAGAAAAAAAAAAGGTAAAAAAGACAGCAATGGCAACGAATCAGTCACGATATCGCGTCAGTATCTGGTGTGCGCTAGAAAACAGACAGAATTCGCACGTAATGGAATTACATAATAGCATTTTAGCAAACAGAAGGATGGCAGAGAGAGTTCCAATGCCAAGGAGAGGCAAAGAGAAACGCGAGCATTTTAAAAGAATACAAAAAAATACGTATTTACCTCGCACTGCGTGTACGTATTTGGAGTCGACGCGACGCTGGTGGAAAAAATGTTATGTAGTATTTATTTTTATTGTAGTATTATTGTATAGACAGAGAGAAAGAGAAAACGATACACACAGTTTAGGAAATTAAAGAGGGTAAAAGGCTCGTTGTACTGTGAAAACGGAGGTGTTTATTTTTGCGATGGCAAAGGCGGGCGGGTGATCGTGGGAAAGGGTTCGAGATAGCTTGGGCAAAGTTTGGGGGCAGGGCGCCGCATTCGTAACGGAAATATGATGCTCGGTAAATGTAAGCAGTTCACTTGTTGACGTTGATTTTCGTATGCCTCGCCTTTGAGTAGGTATTTTTCGCTCTCTCTCGCTCGTAGGAAGTGTATTCGGTCTAGTGCGCGATTGTGTTGTGTCGATCTTGCTAGACATTTTTTTTCCTTCAGATACGCCACGTCTTTCCGCAAAATGCCACTGTACCGGGCGACGAGGTAATGTTTAATTCATATTATTCAAGAAAATCACCGAACCGTAGCGAGGGGTTTATTTTTATTGGCCGTGGGCGTAAACCGGGGAGAAAATACCTTTGTTTTTTTTCCTCCGATGGAACTCGAGGTAACTTCGAATGTGTTCACGTTTGGGTGAGTTTGTGTATGGGAGAGGAGAGGGGCAGGATGAGGGCAGAAAGTGGTGGATTAATTATCGAGAATGTGTGTTAACGAGTGTCTAATGGGTCAGTGTCGTAGGTGGTCTTGATGAGATGATGTTTTCAATTTACGAAGACTTACATGTCCCAAATGTTTGGTATTTTCGCTCGTTTCGGAGTTGGCGTCATCAGTGGCGTCGGAAGCTTTTTTTGGGGGGGTGGGTGCAAAATGAGTATAAAGACTTGGGAAATCGGACAATTTTTTTAGGAGAGGGACAAAAATGTACCTTTTTTCGCACTTTCAATTTGATTTAATTTGTGCCCGAGCGAAGCGAGGGCGAAGTTTTGAAAAAATTGAAAATTTAAGGCCTCAAAAAAACATTTTTACATTGTTTTAATGCTTCGAAAATTCTGCTCTGGTGTGATTTGGGGGGGGGGGTGCAAACGATACTTTGCACCCCTGTCAGAATTTTGGGGTGGTGCAATTTACCACCTGCACCCCGCTTTTCGACGCCACTGGGCGTCATTGTCATTCGATTTTGTTCGGCATTTATTTCCGTTCGAATTGAGTTGGAAACCTCGATAATGGACTTGGTGGGCGCGCATAATACTATTTATTTATTGTTTCGAGGGTGGTATTTTGATTTAAGATGTTCAATAATGATGGAATTTATGGCATAAGTGTATACCTTGGTTGTTTCGCTATGGTAACCGTTCAACTTATTAGAAATGGTGACATCGAGGGCGTTTGTTTGTCTTGTTTTATAAATATTTTATTCTGTATTACGTGTACATTTTGTGTGCTTTCTATTACGAAACACGAATCGACGAAGGAGACGAAGGAATGAATCGGAAGTCGATGAATTTTGATTAAGTTCGAGTGAATTTTAGATGAGAAAAAGTAATAATGAAACAAGAAGGATGGTCGAACAGATCAAAAGTTGGAGTGATGATCAAGTTGCTGCAGAGACTTATCCTTATTTTCCAACGGCACTTTGGGTGCTCGGCTCGGTTCGGTCACTTTCGTGTGACTTGTTTTTTACGTGATTACGCGAGCCTGTTTTATACGGATGATTTTTTTTTCAAAGTCCACATTCCGACGTTTTTTTAACTTCAAAATTTTCCTTGACAAGGTCTGAAATCTGAATTTTTTTCAACTTTTAAATAATATTTCTTTTTCTTGACGAGGTCTAAATTTTTTACGAATTTTTTTTTCAACTTCAAAAATCAAAATTTTTCTTGACGTGGTTGATTTTTTTTTCAACTTCGAAATGTTTCTTAACGAAGTCGAAATTTTTTTCAACTTCAAATTTTTTGACTTGTTCTAAATACTTTACCAAACTTCAATTGAAAAGGGACTTAAGTGTAACTTTGTTTACAAAACAATAAAGTCTCTTTTCTCATATACAGTTTTTTGACTTATACCATCTGTATTTCTTCACTTTCTTGACTTATATACCCTTTGTACGAATTATGATTCAGTTGAAAAAAAAATTCGTAAAAATTTTGACTTCGTCAAGAAATCTTATTTAGAAGTTGAAAAAAATTCAGACCTCGTCAAGAAAAATTTTGATTTTTGAAGTTGAAAAAAAAATTCGTAAAAAATTTAAACCTCGTCAAGAAAAAGAAATATTATTTAAAAGTTGAAAAAAATTCAGAGATCGTCAAGAAAAATTTTGAAGTTGAAAAAAAAACGTCGGAATGTGGACTTTGAAAAAAAATCATCCGTAAAACAGGCTCACGTAATCACGTAAAAAACGCAAGTCCCACGAAAGTGACCGAACCGAGCCGAGCACCCAAAGTGCCGTTGGAAAATAAGGATAAGTGCTGCAGAGGTGAATCCGAAAAATCGTGTTCTTGGATTTTGACGAATATTAGCGAAGTAATTTACTTTAAGCAGAATTATTAGCGGGACTATGGAGGAAGAAGGTTCAGGAGGCTTGAAGATTCTCCTCAAGCTCGGAAAAGAGATTTTTTCTCACAAAAATGTGAAGAAAAGTGCATTTTTTCCTTCCTTGAACATGATTTTTCAAAAAAATTTCATCTTTCGCTTTGGTAGGGCAGTATATCAGTTTTTTAGTCTTTGATGAAATCTTGCCTTTGAGAATCAATGAAACGATTTTTACTGAAATAACTATAATGATTCTCAGGAATTTTTCACAGACCAACACAAAAATCACTGGGCATATATTTGAAAAGAAATTCAGTATAATTTTAGATAATATGAAAAAATATGCAAAATGAAATATCTAATTCACTTTTTTTCTAAAACTTGATTCAATTATTTTGAATATACTTACATACCTACCTACATAATTTAAGTACTAAAAATTTGAAATTAATTTTATAAATTTTTGAAATGTATCACCATTTGTTAATATTAAAAATTTTATAACTTTTAAAAGACGGAGAGATTTTTTTTCAGTCATAAAATTTTACATTTCTTCTGGCCAGCATTGGCTTTGATGAGCTTTCAACCCATTGTCGCCATTATAACTGATGAATGTTGAACTGCTGTTGATACACTTGAAACTAGCAACAGAATGAATGAAAAATAATTCAATAACATGCCATCCATTTTAAAATTCATAGATTTTTCAAATATGGGAGTAAGTAAAGGTTTCAAAAATTATGGAAAAACTTTTGGACCCCTTTCGATTGTAATTACTTATAGGTTTCTGATTGTTTGAGAAATGTGAGATTAAAAATTCCACCTTGAATTGATTGTTAGAACTTTAATTCTTTCTCCGGATAATTTGAATATTTCAAGCCGGTAAAAATGCATTCCACTTTGTTTAGAGACTCGATTCTTGTGGAATTGAAGTACAGCATCTAATATCTCAGCATAAGATTTTCTCATAAAAATCTGAAAAATCATTTTTTTTTTTCAATTCTAAAAAGTTGAAAAAAAATCTAATTTCTAAAATGGCTGCTATTATCTAGTGAAACATTCTATGTACTTTTGGGAGGCGAAGGGGAATTTCTTGAAAATTCAAAAAGGGTATCACCAATATGAATCAAAAACATGATTTCTTTCTTTCAATACAAAACCTGAATTGTATATTCCAATTTTTTTAAACAAATTTTTTCCATAATATTGATGAAATGTTGAAAAATTATTTCTTCTCCCTGTAAGAAAAAAAAACGAATTTGAATATTTGAGCCAGCGGAGCTATGCATCATGATACAATGAAAGAAACTATCTACTTCCCTTATCTGTTTTATTATTGGTGAGCGTTAATAAGGATATAAGTTTCTTTTCTAACTTGAATCAGTTAAGATGTGAAAATTGATTGATTGAAAGAGACGGAATCATGCCATTGCTGACAGTGAAATTTCACTAATTCCACTGTTAATCAGTGAAAAATTACTGTTTCGATTGGTAAATTTTCAATCTTGAATCCCAATTTTTGCTGAACTACTGAAATAAATTAGTAAAAATTTTAAATTACTGTTTAAATCAGTAATTTTTGCAAAATTGAAATGTTTATTGATTTATTTCAGTGGTTGAGCAAAAATTACTGATTCCAAAATGAAAATTCATCGATTGAATCGGTGAATTTTTCACTGATTTCTACGCAGTGACATAATTCTGTCGATTTTATTAGTCTATTTTGACTGATTCAGATTAAGAGAGTTGAAATTTTTTTTTAGAACTAAGTACTTACCTACGTTCTCTCTAAATCTGAATCGGTCAAAAAACTAAAAATTGACTGATTAAAAGCGAAAAGTGTGCAACTGTTGATCAGTGGAATTTGACTGTCAATCAGTGAAAAATTATTGATTTAGTTGGTGAATTTTCATTTTTGAATCAGCTACCTTTTTTTTTTTTTTTAACTAAGTACTGAAATGAATCAGTAAAAATTTCAATTTATTAATTCAATCAGTGATTAAGTACTGATTCAATCAGTAAATTAAAATTTTTACTGATTCATTTTGGTAGTTGAAAAAATTACTAATTCAAAAATGAAAATTCACTGATAAAATCAGTAAAATTTTCACTGATTTCTACAGTTGCACACTTTCGGCTTTTTAATCAGTCAATTTTAACTGATTCAAATTTAGAGAGTATCTACTCTGATGAAATAATATAAATGAAAAAATCAGGTTATTTTAATCATTGGTGTTGAATTTTCCTTCAATAATTTTTATTATCAAGTAATTATTTGATTTCAATCTCGATTTTACTACTATAAAAATTTTAAATTATTGGTTATCTGGGTAAAAAAAAGGCCCATAAATCGGTCAAAAAAATCTTGGAATACCGATTCGCTCCATTTTTCATATTTTGATGATCTCTTCAAGTTTACCAAATTTGAAAACATTTAATGGCCCATATTGCAATTTTTAGTCGACTTGACATTGATTGAATGGCTCATCAGTATTTCCAAATGTTTTTTCCTATCTCTCCTTCTCTCACTCTCCCTAAGAAAAACTATTTATGAATACTTACTTCTTGATAAAATGTGCAAACTTACATAAACTCTAACAAAATTACCTACAAAACAAGAAACAAAAGAGATATAAAAGAGCTGAAATCATTATGCCCGCGAAGCGAAAATGTAACAGATTAAATGCAAAGGCGCAGTAATGTAGTAATACGAGCAATAGCAATACATACGTGTATCGTGTATGTATGTGGAAAGAAAACACGATGTAATCGTATAATATAGGCAAAGAGTGTGGCCGCTTCTTTATACCATATCGGGCGTTATTGGGGAAGGGTGTCGGCGGGGTATTATTGTTATCGAAGATATAAACTGGGAACACGACTAAGTCTAAATGGATTTGCGGTGAAAAGTTTTGCCATGGTAGGTTCGACTTCGGCAGTATAATTCGGTGTGACTTATTGTGAAGCGGAGGATAAATTACAGAAGCCGAGATGGCAGTACGAGGAAGACGCGACGTGATTCGTTATATTTGAAATTATTATGCGGAAATATTGGCAACGTGATGCAGTTGTAAAAAGCACAACCTCGGATACGGACGGGGTGCTTTTGGGAATACAACTGTGCGGTCTGTGCTCTACGTCGTCTACGTGTAGCGAACAACTTGGCGAAATTTTATTCGGGCTGGGTGCGGTTCTGGTTTGTTGAGTTTTATCAATTTTTTTTTTGCCGAGAGAAAAATTGATATGAGATGGTTTTAGATTTGATGACGGGAAATTAAAAAATTATGAAAATTGACAACTTCGGTGGTTATAGACTTTTTCAGAAAAAACTCATGTAGTGAGTCAATTTACGATGGATATAGACTTTTCCAAATCATTCAATGAAAATATTTTATTTCAAACAGATTTTCCGAGGTTTTTTTAGCTGTGTGTGTTTTTCTTCTGGAGACGTTTTCTCTGACGTTGTTTAATTTGACGGTGACTTTGCTCATTCAGAATTTTGGAGCTGTGTGGGGAACTAGAATTCACAGTGGTTTCAGTACTTCTTTCAAATCAATGAATTTGTACGTTTGAACAAATTATTCAGAGATATATTTATTCGATTTTACATGTAAATAATTGATATTTAATTCTAGTCCTACTATATTGATAGGGGAAAAATTCAAGTCGTAAGATTCTGCAATTTTTGATTGATTTTTGACACCTTTTGCTGACTTTTTCTATCTTTAAATTTGTCGCTTTTAGCGAGGGCTCAAGCGTTGAGAGAATGATATTATATGAACGTTTAGAGAATGGTACTCAAATTGAATCAATAATAAATTTCAAACCCAAATGCCGTAGGAAAAGCGAGTTTTACAAAAATACAAATCACACAATCATTTTGAAGACTGTATTTCACTAATAAAAAGTGAAAAAATTCCGCAAAATTTTCACACTGAAACGTATTGTGAATATTTTAAACTACACTTGGTAAAGATATAGTGAGGTGTCGTTGCCTGAAGAGTTTTTACGAATTTAACATACTTTTTCTTTTACCTACTTGATTTTTGCTTTAAAAAATTGATAATCTTTGATTGCTTTTGTCTTCTTGCTATATTGTTCTGGAATACATGAACAGGTGTGACGATATTTTTTACAATGTTTGAAAGGCCCTATCGTGGATTTGGACAATTGGTAAGGTACACAGTGTCCCTTGATTGGGAAACTTCTCAAAATAATGCGAGTCCTGTAATCCAAAAGAAAATTGTGCTAAAGAACTTCGAAATGGCTTATTTTCGAAAAAAAACTTGTTTTACAACTTTTGAGTTGTGCCACCTACTGGGAAGTGGGAATCCGGGTCATTCATTGTAAAGGCACGATTTGAATTTTTACACATCCCATCTAAACCTTCAACTTCAAAATTGGGTTCCACTTTTTTCCCTTTACACGGGGTTGAAAATTTGCGAATTGCAAGTTTGAAAATTTGCCAACTTCTCAAAATCAAACCAATTTATCTTTTACCTCTTAGATAATCATGGTGAAATTTAAAAATTTCACAGCAGTACTGTCAACTGAATTTTAGTTAGTATAATTATCATGAAAATTTAGTTGGCAGCTGTTCTTGAAAAAAGTTCAAAAAAACAACTCAACTTTATTTTAATGGGCAAAAAAGTTCGACTCGTATTTCAAACCTGAATCAAAATGCATGCAGTTGAGAAAAATTATTAAGATGTTGAAGAATCTACCTTCTGCTACAAGAAAACAGTCCCTTCTTAATTGTACACCGTGAAATATTTTATAGAAGCGTTTCAAATTTACGAGTTATACTTATGCCCTTTTTCATGCCACTTTTTTTCTCCTCTGAGTTTGGTGTCATTTCAGCTCATAACTCCTTCAATTCGAAAAATTTTGAAAAACTGTTCAAACAGAGTTGTATAGGACAAAAAAGAAACCGTTTTTGTATGTATTTTAAATTCCAGAACGTACGAGTATATTTCTGTTCCTGAGCGACTTTCGAAAAAAAAATTGAATACAAAAAATGTTCCCTTTTTTGTCCTCCAAGTACAACTTTTATTTGAAGAATTTTTCAAAATTTTTCAAATTGAAAGAATTATGAGCTGAAATGACAACAAACTCGGACAAAAAAAAGGTGACATGTAAAAGGTCATATAACTCGTCACTTTGAAACACTCAGGTATACTAACATAAAATATTTCACGGTGTACAATGAAAATCGCGCTGTTTTCTTGTAGTGGGTGGTTGATACTTCAACATCCTTTATCAGCCATAAGAAATTTTTTAAAAACTTGAAATCCAAATTTAAAAAAAAAAACCAAAATGGAAGCCAAAAGTGAAGGATTTTGTGATTTTCAAAATCAAAAATGCGATTGAAAGTTCAAATTTTTTCAACCGCACCTCGACATTTAGTTACCGAGAAACAGAGGCGATTTTTGAAGGAAAGTTATGGAAGTCGGACTTCCATTGATTTTTTTCCAAGATTGAGATTTTCAAGTACCAATTTTGGTAAAATGCGCCCAGAAAAATATGAAATCAATAGAAATTTTCCTAGGACCAGACTATGAACAAGATTTCAATGATCTGAATCCGAATGTACTCAAATTTTTGAGTCCAAATTTTTTCAATTCTATATTTTTTCCATCACTTCAATTCTAATTTTTTTCAAAATTGTACCCAATTTCCAATTTTAAATTTTTTTAAATTAAATTTGATTGATTTTCACACTTGTTTTCTAATTTTATGTTCTTAAAATTTTTTCTTATTATTTAGGTAAGTAAGTACTCATAAATTTTTTTAAGAAACATAAATTTGGTATAAAAGAAAGAAAATTTCAATTTGAAACAATTTTATAGCTAGAAAACATTTTACGGAATGTTTACAAAATTTTTCCCATTCAAAACTTACTAAATTTCAAAGATTTTTTCAACATGTTTTTCAAAATTTCTATCCAATGCAATGAGCAATTGGAAGAAATTTTAAAAAGTAATAAAAACTCAAGAAACGTAAATCTATTCAAATTTTGAGTACCTAGTACCTACTACCTAGTCAAGTAGTCATTTGATAAATTTGTATTTGAAAGATTTTGAAAAATAAATGTTCGGTTTCTATCATGTTTCAAATTTCCTCAGATCTTCCTTTCTAAAATCGCCACTGCTGAGAAATCATTTCAAAACTGCTCAAAAACGCCACCTTTTATATATGTATTTTTTGTTGTTATGTAATCAATTTGTACGTAGGTAATGAAAAAAAATGTATGGTTAGATTTAGAGTGCTTAGAGTGGACAATCCGGATTTAATAAAATAAAAAATCAAATTTACCAATTCGTAAACCTATTCCATGGACAGATTAGAAGTTTTTCGAGTGATTTCCCACTCAGAGTAAACTTCCTCTTCAATCTTCGTTAAATTCCTGGACACTTTTTTCCAGCCCATCCAACCTACATTTTCCCGTCGACATTTCGAAAATACCTCCATAAGTGAAAGTTGTCTGGGAGTAAAATATCATAGGTACCCATTAAACGAAGTTAATCTTTTCGCCACACCCTGTGTAGTGATTTTTTTCGCGGGTTTTTCGGTATACGCGCCAAGCCGCTATTTTCTTTCTATTTGCGGGTAATTTATTGTTGTAGATTGTTCACGATGTTCCATTTTTCACGTTATTTTCCAGCGACGACGACGACGATTGGTACCGCGGGAAGAGCGCAAAAGTGGCCTGGGTTGGGGGGAGGGGGTGTTAGCAAACGCGTATACGAGTATAAAGGAACGAAAAAAATATAGAGGTGTTTGTCGTCTGTGTGTGCATGTGCGACTGCGATTTTTATACGAGTATGGTACTTCTTTTACTAGTATAACGCCAGTTGTATGTTTGTTCTCGGAATATAACTTGGTGGAAGGGGGTGTCGAGGAGTTCGAAAAAAGAAACCGATTTACCGTTCACAATTAAATTCGCGTTGGCGTATGAATCAAAACGTGTACTATACTTGGCTGTTACCAAAGGAAAAGGGGATGCTGGAGGAAAAAAAATGATTTGTACGGCGTTGAAATGAATTCTCGGCTGGAAAAAAATGACGATGGGAGAAAAAAAAGGGAGGAGGTAAATCGTAGCACGTGCTGGTCTCGCTTAATGTGACCTATATCGTTTCGACGACGATGACGGTGGCGCTCGGTAAATTTAATTAATTCGATATAATTGCGCGTCTTTGTACATTATGTAAAGGTCAAGGTTACCAAGGGATGCAATAGCGAAAATTTTTTTTCGCACGAATACGTAATGTGTTTCGGTGTGTCTCGGGTGTATAAGAGAGAAACGAGCCGGCGACTGGGAGGTGTACTCGGTACGGTGTATAATTGCACCCTTCGACGGGGGTTTTTAAAACGACGTATTGCCTCTCGCTCAGTCCTACGTTGTAATATCGCCGCGCCAGTAAATGGAAAAGTGAAATAAATTTTTAGTATGAGCGATAATCAAGCTTTGAAATCTTACCGCGAACCATTAAAATATACACGACGATGGCAGAACTCACGATACGTAAATTAATAGTGGCGTAAAAAAATCACGGTGTTACGAAACACATGCACAAAGGGGCTGCAAAGGCAAGGCGGAGGGTTCGTATAAAAGAAACGCTTTAAATATATCGAAGAAATTACACCAGCGCACGCACATCGCCTCTCTTTTTACTCGACTATGATCCATAAATGCGGCAAATATTACAAAATCGACGACCGATAGGGAGGCCGAGTCGGTTTTACTGTGTAGTTTTGCTTTTCTAAGTGCTGCTTCGAATGTAAGGAGCTCTTTTCTTTTTAACGAAGTGTAATTTTTATTGTGTGAGGTGTAGTTGAAAGCTTAGGTGATGAGAGTTTCGAGTATCGTTACAGAAATGTATCGAATTTCAAGATGAGAGATGCTGGAGTTGGAAGATGATTGAGATTGTTTTATTGTAATTGAAGAGTGGGTTTAAAAGGCGCTTTGGAAAGGGTCGAGGTGATTTTTAATTGGTATTTGTGAAAGGAAAAAGTACCATGGTGGAATAAAAAAACTGTGTGGTTGGAAAAGTCAGAATTGAGAGTAATTTTTAACGAAAAATGGAGAAATTTATGAAATTTCGTTCATTCGTTGAATACGAATTATGATTATTTTATAACAGTTCTGTGAATTGAGGGAGAATCGAAAAAGAATTAAAAATAATCTGAAAAATTGATGAATACGAAAAAAAATATCATAGCCTGAATATTTAAAAGGAATGTCGAATGTTTTTTTTTTGAAGTATTGTAAAAGTTCTTCTTTCCCATGGAAGACTGTTGTTTCTTGTCTTGTATTTGAAAAGTTGGGGAGTGGAAAAATCGTCAAAAATCCGTATAAAAATCACGAAGAAATTCAACTTTGATACTGTAATTTTATCGGACATCTTGGCAAAAGTCAGGCGAACCTTAAAAATTGATTTAGGAAACTTATGAAATCAGCGAAAATCATTTCTGCAACAATGGACCCCCCTGATGAGCATAGCCGGCGTTTACAGCGTAGCGTGTGTAGCAAATGCTACACATCGGAGAACTCGTGTGTAGCGACGCTACACATCGGAAAATAGCGGGGTTCGAACCTCCTCCCCCCTCCCTCCCATGAGGTCAAAAATTTACGTGGAAAAGGGCCTTTTTAAGATACATATTAAAAATCAAATTTTCTCTCAATTTTTTAATTGTTTACAATGATTATGCGAGAAAGGCTCCCTCTTAGTATTCTAAATCTCCATACCTACTTCATATACCTTCCCAAAGAAAGCTTCAGACACTATTGCTTGAAGTTTCTGTTATTATTTTCGTTTTGTAAGGTCCAAATGATTAGTTTGAAAGTTGCTTGTTCCAAAATTACACCTTTATCGAAGTTTTTTCTCTAAAACTAAAAATTTCTCGAAAAGAGGGGGTTAAGGGAATAAAAATTCCCCAAATTTCCTTAAGCTCGGAAAAAAGATTTTTTTATTGCAAAAATATTTGAAGAAGTGAATTTTTTTGTTTTTCAAACAGAATTTTTTCAAAAAATTACCGCCCTTGCTTCGCTCGGGCAATATTTTAATTTTTTTACATAAAAAATTGATAAATTTTGACCAATGTTCGAGGCAAAAATCACCGATTCCTCAATAAATTACCACTTTGTCAGAAAAAATTGATAATTTTTGACTGAAAGATCAGTAAAAAAAAAATGAAGTAAAGTTTCCTCTGAAAACTCTCATCCTGAGTTCTGATACTAAGTTAATTTCAAAAATATAATTTTTTTTTAAAAAACCTGCATTTCAACACCCATGTCTTAATATTGGCCTGGGCTGAGCAATTTTTTGTTTGCTACACATCGGAGAAATTTACTTCGCCGGCTCTGCTGATGAGCCAGGTAACTAAAACTTTTGATGAAAATTTACGTATTTTTTTCGTTTGTTTCTAATTTTTCAATTTGCTAAAAATTTAAATACAGGTTCTTTGTGATTTTGTGGAAGTACCTAATGGGAAAACGAAAAACGATGAATTAATAACTTGCTGGTACTGTAAATTTTTCTGCATTTTAATCAATGCAGTTTGGATCAGTGAATCTGAGACAGAGAAAATGACACTTGGACAGTATTTGATTTTGTGGGTCGATGTGTTCGATTATGAACCAGTAGATAATTTACTAAACATCACAAGTTCATGTGAGACTGCATAAAAAAATACACTCAGGGGACAAAAATTGATTAACCTACTTAGAGTCGTTTTTTATGCGGACACACATGGACATGTAGGAGTTTTGCAAATGACTGGTTCAATTTGAACCTTGAAAATGCAATGAACATTTCAACTTTTTTCAAATTATTACATTTTCATCCACAAAAATGCAATTATTAGTGATTTTTTTTTTTTTGAAAACTCCTCAACCGATTGAGCTAAAATTTTTGTAAAGGCAAAGGGAGAACTTGGAGACCCTAAGTGAAAATTTCAACCAGATGGGTTGCTTGAAAACTACATATAAATAAGGTTCTTGAATTTTATATCTAAAATTTGATTACGAGTAAGTCGAAACCCGGTGTGCAAAAAAAGGCAGAAAAATTAGCAGAAAAGAGCAGGCATTCTCACTTTTTGCTCATTTCGACCCCTACTGCGCGTTGAACGTACCTTTTTTGATACCCCGTTACGCGTCGCGCATTGCTCCTCTGGGATAATTTCTCAGAAAAAGGCAGAATTCGGAGAAATTATCAACAGACTCGAGCAGAAAAAGGAAGAATAATTCTGCTTTTCTTGCACGCCGGGAAGCTAAGCTTCCTCGAAAAAGCTAGCGACACAGAAACAAAGTGAATTGAATTTTTTACAATTTTTTTTTTCGGATTCTTTTTCGAATAACTCTCATTTTGTGTATAAAATCGACTTTTATTGAAAAAGTCTTGTTTCAGACAGAAAGCTCAAATTATGAATTCTCAAATAAAGTCGATTTTTATAAACGAAGAAAAGCTTTTTTTAAAAAAATACATCTGTGATGGAACTTGTAAATAATTTGTCATTGGTACTGTGCCATTACATTTCATCGAGGGAGTTTAATTTTCGAGGTATTCACATTCAACGTGTATAACAAATTTGAAACCCCAAGGATAATATTTGATATAGCTTCGAGGTTCACATATCTTGACCAATTTAGATAAAATTTTTACCCTACGATCCGTGTGTCTTCATCTTCAGCTCAAAGGTCAAATAGTTATGAAATCGTTACTAATTGCGCTTTGAAATTAGGTAGGTATTTCGCATCTCAAAAATAATACCTATCGAGATTTCAAAGGTGCAAATTATAGGTACCGTAAAGAAAGTCGCGTTGAAAATTTATCTTGTTTAATCTTCAAAATTTGGTGAAAAATTTTCACTTAGTTACTTACTTTCTTTTTTAAATTGTAAGTATGTAATGTACCTTATTGAGTGGAACGTTTAGTAATATGGGACTTATGGTGGACGTTCTTTTACCGCATAGGATACAATTTATCGGCGATCCAAAAGGTATTTTCTGACTCTGTAGGTGGCATTGAATCTCATCACTGAAGAGTGTAGGTGTTGCGAATTCGGACAAGGACCCAAGCCACGTAATAAAAAAAAGGATAGACTGGCCCATAGATAAGGCTAAATCTGGCCGACGTGTCAGATGAAGCATATTAGAAGGGGATTCCGGCAGTCGATATCGCCGGATGGTAGGCCAACATTGGCTTGGTGTGGTGTGGATTTTGATGCGAGAAAAGCTCTTTTAGTGCTCTGGCGAATATTACGGGAGCAGGTCGCGGTGTACTTTGTCAAATATCGAAACGACCTTTACAAAAGGCAACTTCGATTCGGGTTAACATCGGTGTGAAATTAGAATTTGATTTTAAAGGTAAACGAGCGACTTTATAAACGCTATTAAACTGTCAGCATTTGATGTCTCCCCGGAGGTAGACCCGATGACGATAAATAGCTCGCTATAGCGATATAATACCTCGGTACGTCTTCTCTGCTGCTTCATCCTCGGCAACGGAAATATTATCGAGAAACGATTGCCACCGATGTTGGTGCGAAAAACACTCGTGTATGTTTCGAAACAAAAAATCTACATGGGTAATATCGCTATATTTGGTACTTATCATAGATGGTGATGGAAAGATGGGGAGTTGGGGTGGTTTTTTTTTTGAAGAGCCAGAAAATATTGAGGTAATTCTTATACCTCTGGTTTATTTGTGATTTGGCATCGTAGAAAGGATATAATCTATCCAGAGAGAGCTTTTATTGAAATAAAACGATTGAAATTATTCTTTCGAATGTTTTTGTGTAAGTAAATGCAAGAAGAAGAGCGAAGAGGAAAATCAATACGGCCAAGTTGGCCGCTTTAGCTTTACGCTGGCTGGCGGCGTGTCGCAGTCGAATAAAAAAATATAAAAGTTACGAATTAAGTTTTTAATTTCGGCCAAGTTTTTTTCTCTGCTCTTCTCTTCTTGTTCAGCATCTCCACCTTGCTACATTTTCAGCTTCTATGATCAATATTGTATAATTAGTTTTGTTTTGTTTGTTGTTTGTTAGTTCGCTTCTCTTCTCCGAACGAGTATAATTTTTAAATGGAAAATAATTTATTAAATGTTTTCCATAGTGAATTTGAAAGCGGTTAGTCCGGGTTGTTTGAAACATTATATAATCGTGTCGCCAGATGTTCCAGTCGGTATAATGTTGCGAAGATGGGTCGAATTTCGGGTGATTAGACTATCTACGGGTAGGAGTATGGTGGCATGAGTGGTGCCAATTGAAGGTGGTTGGATGGTTCACCTGTTACTGTGTGTGTGGTGTTGGGTGCAGAACTGCAGATAGAGGTGAATGTATCGGGATGTTTTGAGGTGAAATGATGAAGTGTGGATAATTGGTGATTAAACCGTAATTTTATCGTCTAATTGTTATGTTGAGTAGGTAGCTTATTATTTTCAAGGTGTCTGTCTACAATAATTGTGAACTTGGGAGAAAACCGGTATTATTCGGGCACCTAAGACTTGAAGATTGAAAAAAAAATCATTGAATTTTTCTTTACTTTTTGGTAGGGGATGAAAACGATGAATTTCGGTAGCGTAAATACCGGGGTAGTCCAGACATCCTTCAAAAATGAATTTTTTGGACCTTGAAAAACAAATTTTCTCAAAACTTTGCTTTCACTTCGCTCGGGCATGTACAAAATCACTGTTATTCAAACCACGAGACCTATTCAAAAATTATGATATCAAGATTTATTACAGAAAACTCGAAAGAATTGGGGGAAAAAAGGTGCTGAGTACTTGAATAGTATCGTATTATACGTATTTTTCTCAACTAATCAAAATGGTTGACGAAAAATTCATCAATTTTTCGAATTTTTTATATCGATTTTTAAGAAAATTTTCGGTACCTAGATGAAAAAATTCCATGCTATTCGTTCGTTCAGCTTTTCTGTAATCAACCTAATAACCCTACCTTACTAATTGAATGGTCCTCGTATTTTAGGTGACATTGGTGACACTACGAAAAATGTCTCCCTTTTTCCTCCTCTCCCCGAAATGCTGCTGATGTTTCAGACTTGTATACCCATTCAGTACAATCCCAAAAAATAGTTATCATTTTTGGACTTCTACCACCTTCCCTCCGGAAGGGATTTCCCGGTAACGCTACTGATAAATTTTGAGAAAAATGAGAAAAAGTAGGTACCATTTTCATTTTTGTGATTTGGTGGCTTCTGTCTGATTTTGAAAATTTTCATTTATTCATTTGTCTATCTGATCGACATTGATGTATTGAGATTTAGTCCCAGGTGGGAGATTTAGAATGCAGAAGAGTATGATAATCTGTTTGAGAACAGTAAAAAAAATTGTAGATTTGTTGTTTTTTACGTTTTTTTTTTGTTCGCTTTGGTATGTACTCCATTGAAAAATAAAGTTGATGAATTGAATCCAAAAAAATAAGATTTTTCTTACCTAATAATTAAACTGGCATTTTTTCCTTACAAAACTTCTTTTTCCGTGCAGATCTGTGTTATGTACTGCATTGAGAAATAAAGTTGATGAATTGAATCCAACGAATGAAGTTTTATTTTATTTATTGAATTAATTTTTAATTTCTTAATGCATACTGTTAGTTTATTGTGTGTTTTGTTCTTGTTTCATTATGTTTGTGGGTGCATTGTACCTTCTTACCCCCCCCCCCTCCTCTCAAATTATATGAAATAAAAATTTTGAAAGCGTAATCGATCGATTACTAATTTTGTTGTGTTTTTTTTTGTTCTAGGTGAGTTAGTCGAAATGTTCATCATATGAATTTACAAAATACGGTACACAATTATACATTATATGTTATAGTTAGTACCAACCGAAATAATTCATAAAAGTCATAGTCATAAGTGAGTTATATTTCTAATGATTTACGAAAAGTTTTCATCATTTTAATAAGCTCAATTTAAAGAATGAAATAGGAGCGTACCATATGCGAAAAGATGTTTATTCAACTTATCGTTGAAGTCTAATTTCTCCTTTTTTTCATAGTTTCTGCTCCTAATGTTACCTAAAGCCGAAAGAAATTTTTGAAGTATTTAATTCAGTGGAATTATTTTGAAAGATTTGAAAAATTTCGAAAAAATTGCATGTTGTAACTAAAAATGTTCAAGATTTTTTTCAAGATTGCTTGAAAATATATTCTTTGGACATTTTTTTTTCATTTATTGAAAATGATTTTTTTAAAACAAATACTTAAAATAGGTACTTACTTCCTCACAAATATTTCCTTCTGCTGTTGTAAAATGTCAATGTGCTACCAACGTTTTACGAGTAGGTATTTATTGCAATATTTTTAGTAGCAACTTGCCCATTATGAAAAATGCTAAAAAATTTTCTTGATTCGGTTAAAAAGTGTAATCTGGAATGCTTCTACAGAAAAGTTTGATAACAGTGTTTTATTTGAAATGTGGTATTCGTCATAATTGTGTATTCGACCACGTACAAAAAGTTTCATTCGGTAGTTAGGTAGTAGGTACCTATCTTTAAAAAAAGGAAAAAAGTTGAAAAAATGCTAAAAAGTCTTGATAACGTTTTCTACTGTTAATTTCTTAGGGCTGCATGAAACATTATTTTTTGCGCGCTTGCCTTGGAATTTTAGTAAAAACCCTGGAACAATCAATGAAAAATTCTCCTGATTTGATATTGCGATTACTTTATTTTGAAAAAGTCTAGTCTGGAACGAAGTGATTATGGAAAATCACTTTCGATGATTTCTATGGATTGGAGACAACTTGTGTTCTAGGAATGAGGATTGTCATTCTAGCAAATGCTTCTGATATGATTTTTCTTGCGTTAATTTAGAAATTTCAATGCTTTTGGCTTCCTTATGAAGGTCAATTAAAATATCTTGAAGCAAATCCTGCATATGATCAATTGATCAGTGACGTAGCCAAAAACGTCTAAAAGGGAGGGATCAGAACCATGGTATCGGAATCTTTTTGGGTGGGTGCAAAATGAGTGCAAAGACAAAAAAGTTTTGGGTGGGGTGAGGGGGGGGGTAAAGGAGCCTGTTTCGCTCTTTAGTCTTGAATATTCAATTCATGTCCAAGCGAAGCGAGGGCGAAGTGTTGGAAAAATTGAATATTTAATGCCCAAAAAAGGCAGTTTTTCGTTGTTTTATGTAAATGCCTTAATGCTTTGAAAAGATCAATTTTTTGAAAAACTTTTCACTTGATTCGCTTGAGTATAAGCAAAATCAGAATTATAATGATCCATTTGAGGCAACATTGTGAAAAAAGACTCTTTTTTGCCTCCCTCCTCCAAAAAAAAGCTTTTTAGAATGGTACAAAGTTGGTTTTGAGACTTGGAATACCAAAAGAGGAGAAAATGGGAGACTTTTTTTCGACAGTCTCAATAAATAAATTGATACAATTATGATTACGTTAATGCCCTAGCGAAGCGAGGGCGAAGCTTTGAGCGGATTGGATTTTTCAATGTCCAAAAAAGACATTTTTCACGTATATTTCTGACCTCAAGGGGGGGGGGTCCAGACTCTCAAAACCCCCTTGGCTACGCCCCTGCACTTGAGAATTTCTGTACTGCCTCAAGATTTCAGGATAAAACGTATTTTTTCTTAGTGTTTATTGGTTCAGACGGTTACTCGCTCATCGATCAGTTTAATAGATCTCTCAATTAAAGTACTGAATGGATTATAAGCAATAGTACATTTTCATATTAATATAGGTAGGTACATTAGATTATATAAAATAGTTTCTGCCGATATTCACGTTAGAAGAAATTCAAAGGGCGGAGGAGAAAATGATGCAGTGAGGAGAACAGTTCCTCGTATAAGAAGTACGAGATATGGTGCATAATAAATTACACAGCGTGGGTTGTCTGTGTGTCTATGTAGTGTGCTGTGCGAATACGGTATCGTGTAATCAGCACGGTCGAGGTTGGTGTAGAGTTGAGGAAGAAGAAGAGACGAAGGCGTACCGTATTAATTATTGTTTTTCACACTATTCATTAATTTACACCATTGTCAAAGGAGCATTATTTTGTGGTACTTGCTCGTGTTGGGAAAAATCCATATATCTGATCCGGTGTTGTGTACGGAAAATCGCTGGTGGTTGGGTTGTGTAAGACGAACGTAATGTGTATTTTGAACAAAAGGTTAACTACCTTTTTAGTTTTCTTTTGAATTTTTTATTTTCGTGGTTGTTTCTGAAAATGGTTCGTGTTTTTGTGTTACACCGTCTTGAAAATTCGTCAAGCTGAGAATGTATTAATAATCCAGTGAGGCTTCGGTGACTGCTGATGGTCTATCAGGGTGTCTAACGGTCAATATAAGTCAGTATTTTTTACTAATTTACTCTAATGGTCAGTATTTCTTTTTTAAATTCCAAAAAATCCAATTTTTCCTGGAAAAATAAGAGATTTGAAGATTTTGCCTCCTTAATATTGATCAAATAATAATGAAATGTTTAGCTTTTGAATACCGTTCTTTGCTCGGGCTCAGCAAATTTACACAATTTCAATTTCAAAATAATGGTACGAAACTTTTTCCTTCCCAACCTAGACAATCATTATTCTCAAGTGAAAAAATTGTCCCTTCTTATTTATTAAAGGACCCAATAATGATCTCGATTGGAATTTTCAAAAATGTTTCGATTTTTTTTGAAGGAGATCAGGAAATGAGCCAATAGATATAGGTTTTTTAGAAGTTAAAACAAGCCATAAAAAAGCACAATTTTATTTTACCAAATAATGAAATTTCAGATTCTATTTGCATTTTTTTCAAAAAAATATTGTAATGGTTTTATTTTAAAAATTGATAATTTTTCACAGATCTTTCAGTGGAATATTACTAATATTCAATCAATTTCTAATTTGTCAATTTTAACTGAAAGATCAGTTGAAATAACATGAAAAATTGGCAGAAAATTCACCTATTGACGCCAAAATTTTATTTTTTAGAATTTGTATCAAATAATTTTGCCCTTGCCTGATGTCTTGATTCGGGGAGGGGGTAGACTCGAAAAAGTCATTCCAAAAGTTTTCTCAACAAATTTTGTTAGACACCCTGTCTATGAAATATCATAAATAAGTGTGTCATTGACAAGTTTATAAGGTTAAAGAACAGGTTGACTCGTTGGGTATAATTTTGAACATTTTCAGTAATAAACTAAAAAAATTTATAAGAATGAGTAAAAATAAGTAACTAAATTTAGTTATTGATTCAACTTTGAAATCCTGAGGCCTTTTGGTTAACAGTACATATCATTGATTATAGAAATACTACGGTAGTATTTCTCTAATCAATGGTACATATATTTCAAAACGAGCAAGGGAAAAAAATTGTCTTTTCTGCAAGTTTTGAACGATATTTTTCTTTATTTTGGGAGAAAAACGAGAATTCAAGCTCGCGAACGATTCGTGAGAGGGAGGAAAGGTAGCGTTTTACTTCCTCTCTAACAAAAAATATTCTTATATCATTTCAAAAGTGTTTTACTTTTTACTGAATACCTGAAGAAAAGCAAAGAAAAATGGCTTTTTTTAAGAACCATTGAGAAATTACGTAGATAAAAGTGAAAAATATATGTCAGTGGTATGTTGTAAGTATTAAAAACATCTTTACCGAGTACCCAAAACTAATTTTTAGAAAATGTTTCAAGTTGAGAAATGAAATCCCGGAAAAAGGCATGATTTGGAGGAATGAAACAAAATTTTTGCCTTACCTACCGATTCAATTGAAAAAATATTTTAAATGGGTGAATTTTTTTAAAAAATCCTCGCACACATTCTTCAAATTTCAACTTTTTATTGAACAATTATTCAGGACTCGGGAAGTCCGGACCAGAAGTCAATTTTTTTTCAGAACCCGTATAGAAAAAAACTAATGGTGATTAATGGTGGCGAAAAAACCATTAGTTTTTAGTGGTAAAACTATTAGTAACGATTAATCACCATTAGTTTTTAGTGGTAAAACTAATGGTGATTAATCGTTACTAATAGTTTTACCACTAAAAACTAATGGTTTTTTCGCCACCATTAATCACCATTAGTTTTTTTCTATACGGGAAATCTTTTGTTTTGAGCTTGAATGTATGAAAAATGAAAAAATTGTATTTTAAAAAGAAAAGGAAAAACAACAAGGTTCAATTTTTGTAGAAAATTTTGGATTTTTCATCTCTAAATATTTTTTTAAAAAATGGAATTTCGGAACTGATATTTGGAACTGGAACTAGAAAGTATTGAGAACTAGAATCGGAACTTGAAATTGGAAATTTTGAGAACTGGAACAAATATCATTTCAGTTTTCCATCACTCATCTCTACTCAGTACCGGAGTATTCAAAAATTACATCATCGTCGACCATCGACTAATCGCCAAAATGAGCATCTCCCTGTTCGGCTGCTTCTACCTGCCACACACCTAGACCTGTATAGCTGCCAAGTACCCGGCATAATATAAGTAATCAAATGAAGGCGATTATATCGATCTGCTAAATAGATTAATTGAGCAAAATAAAGCCGGGTTATTTTAGCTAATGAGCAGTGCCAGCTGCCGCGGTGAAATAACTCGCGACGAAGGCGGCGGGCCGAGGACCGACGCGAAGAAGGCATCGTTCTCGACTGTACACGGCGGCGCGGCGGCACCCCGCCACCTCTTGCCGGGTCGTTTCAATGTGTATATGTACGTGCGGTGGCGTGTATAAGTATAAGAGCCCGATGGGGTGCAGACGAAAGTGGAGAAAGGATACGGAGCGGCGTAGAGGGATGCGAAAAACGCGTGCGAAGGAAAAGGAAAGCGCGACGCAATCGAGAAAGAAAGAATATAGAGTAAGCGAGCGCGAGAGCCGGAGCTGGCGGTGGCGAAAAGCTGTGTGTACTCGGGAAGCGGCGCAGAGCAGAGAGAGAGCTTTTCAGGTAAACGGGTATAGAATCGTTCGCGAACGATGTCGTCACGACGTGTATAGTATACGCATGTTCTTTAAAATGACGCCCCTGTGTTTGGCCGGGATCTCGGACGGCTTTCCAGTATATTTTGTCAGTTGTGGGCTTTTCAGCCGTGACATATGAAGCTGCAGATTTTGCGAAATCGCGCCGAACGAGTCCGTCCGTCTATACGGCTATTGCTATAGTGAGTTAGCCCCACCCAAGTGAGAAGTACCGAAAAAAAATCACATATTTCGGCCTGGTGTTCGGTTCGTATGCACGCGCCAGGGTGCATTTTTCGTAATTATCTCGATTATCGATGTACGTAATCGAATCGGCGTGTCGTGCGGATTCGCATCATCATTTATTGGTCGACTGGTGAGAAAAAAATACCGAATACGAGATCGCGAGAAAACGTGTGACGTGTGGTCGCGCGAGATCGCAAAGTGGATCCGGAGTGTGACCAGAGACCTGATTTGATTTTAGATTTTTCTTTGGTAAGTTTCGCCTATGCTGTATTTAAGGGATACCTGCCTGCATGGGGGTTCTCAGGTAGCCCCGAATGGAGACCGGCATTTGGTGGCTGCTTTGTGGCTATGTCGATGTCGACTTTTTCGTGAAATTCTCACGCATGATCGAATCCTTGGCATCGTTTGTACGTATAAATTAACCTTCCTCGCGGATTTCTCTTTTGAATAAAATTTCTCGTCGAGGTTCTCAAATGGGTAAAAAAAGTGTTTGGTTTTGGTATCGTGGATAGAGGGCTGAGATGTGACCATGAGGCATAAATTGGCTTTTGAATGAAGGATCTGAGCATGTAAGTGACCGGTGGTGAAGAAAAATTAACCTCCCTCGGATGTTTCCTTTGCTTAATTTCTCACTTAGATTTTCGAACGGGTCAGAGAATGATTTTGATTTCGGTTTCGCAGATGGAGTCGAATTTTTTACCACGAGCTTCATGAATTGACTTCTAGATGAGAGATCTGTGTAAGTGGAACTTTGATGGTGAAGAAGAACTGGCTTACTTCGGATTTTTCCTTCGCATAATTTCTGATTTCTTTCTGATAATGTAAAAATATCGGTGTAGGTGAAATTTCGATAGTGAAGAAAGATTGACCTTCTTCGAATTTTTCCTTCGCGTAATTCCTTTCTGAGGTTCTAGAATGGTCGAGGGAAAATATTAGATTTTTACCTCCAGATAAAGTCCAACGTGACCATCAGCCTTATAAATTGGCTATTGCCCCTTCCTCCGAAATTCTTCCGGTATTCTCAGCCTTGGTCCTCATTTTGTACGGTACCCTCCCCGAAAATAAGCTTCAGATGCCATTGATTGTATATGACTTATTTGCTTTATAAATTGGCCTTTAGGTGAAGGATCTGTGCATTTGAGAGTTTGATGATGAAGAAAAATAAAATTCCCGCGTGGATTTTTCCCATGCATAATTTTCTCCCCAAATAATCGAGTTTAGAGTTTCTAGATTGGCCGAGAGATGATTTTCGATTTTTATCTCGTAGATAGAGTCCAATATGTGACCATCATCCGTATAAATTAACCTTTAAGTGAAAGATTTGTGCAAGTGAGACTTTGAGGATGACGAAAAATGAACTTCCCTGATGGATTTTTCCTATGCAAAGTTTTAATTTTGTTTGAGGCAAAAGCACATAAATTGGCCTTTGAATGAAGAATTTGACCACGTATCACATTGGTGGTAAAGAAAAATTTACTTCCTTCAGATTTTTGCTTCACATTATTTTGTCACTGACATTTTCAAGTGGGCAAGAGAATGTTTTTGATTTTGATGTCCCAAATAGAGTCCAATATCTATCCATGAGCCTCATAAATTGGCTTTTAAGTGAGGGATCTGTGTAGGTGAAACATTTTTACTCCGTATAATTCCTGTCTGAAGTTCTAAAATGGTCGAGAGAAGATTTTCAAATTTTACCCTCGCCGATAGAGTTCAATATGTAATCATCTGCCTTATAAATGGGCCTTTAGGCGAAGGATCTGTGAACGTGAGAGTTTGATGATGAAGAAAAATCAACTTTCCTCGTAAATTTTTTCTATGCATAATTTTCGATTTCCTACTACTGCTTGGAGCAAAAGCACTTTTTCGGTTTTGGCCTCATAGATGAAGTCCAATATGTAGCACAGGCTGTATAAATTGGCCTTTGATTGAAGGATCTGAACACATAAGATATTGGTGAAGAAAAATTAACCTCCCTCAGACTTTTCCTTCCCATAATTCTTCATTGAGGGTTTCGGGTGGGCAAGAAAAGGTTTTGTATTTCGGCTTCGCAGATAAAGAATCCAATATGTGACTAGGAGCCTCATAAATTGGCTTTTAAATGAGGGATCTGTGTAGATGGAATTTCGATAGTGAAGAAAAATTAACCTCCCTTGAATTTGTACTTCGCATAATTCCTTGCTGAGGTTTTGAAATGGGCTAGATAATATTTTCGATTTTGGCTTCGCAGAAATAATTTTATATGTGACCATCGGTGTTATTAATTGGCCTTCAAGTGAAGGATCTGTGGACTTGAGAGGTTGATGATGAAGAAAAATTAACTTCCCTTACAGATTTTTCCTATGCATTGCATTGCATGTTTGCTATTTGATCGCCTAGGTGAATATTATCAGGCATGAGCAGATCTGAAAAATGGCCGCATGAGCAAGACAATTAGAAGCCGAGTCTGCTCAGGACTGTTCAATCGCGGCCATTTTTCTTCCCTGATCACTTGATCAGGGCTGAGCAGGGCTATTTAGTCATGCTCATACCTTACCTGATGAGTTTTCCTTGGGTATTGCTTTATGCCGAAAAATCAATTTTCCAGTCTTGTAAGTTTTGGATTTTGGCTTTGCAGATAGAGTCCAATATGTGAACCAGGAGCCTCATAAATTGTCTTGTAAATGAAGGATGTGAGCAGATGGAAGAAAAATTATCTTCCTGGGATTTTTCCTTCGTCTGATTCTGTGCCTAGGTTCTAGAATGGGCAAAAGAAGATTTTAGATTTTGGCTTCGTAGAAATAATTTTATATGTGACCATCGGCGTTATTGATTGGCCTTTAAGTAAAGGATCTGTGGACGTGAGAGGTTGATGATGAAGAAAAATTAACTTCCCTCGTGCATTTTTCCTATGTACTTGTTTGTTTTGTTCGATAAATTTTTCCTGACATTTTTATTTGGAAAAAACAGTTTTTCAGTTTTGGCCTCACTGATAGAATCCAATTTGTGACCATGAGCTTTATAAATTGGCCTTCAAATGAAGGATCTGTATACGTAAGGCATCGGTGGTGAAGAAATGATTGTGTGGAAGTATGTCGACGATACGAGGCGAAAGTTTGACAAGTTTAGACGTTTTACTTTTGATGGTGTTCGTGTGAACGTCATGTTACATTGATAACGTTCGCGTACCTTTTTCGGATGACCTGCGAGACGTGTGCAAAGGTTACGTATGACCGAAATAATGGGCTGGGGGGTAAAAACCACCCAGTGTAATAGGAATTCTTCTCTCGGTGGTAATTGAATTACGCGCGTTGAGAGGGGGTTTTTATCACGACATACAAGAAAATAGAACCAATGTATAGGCAGGGTATTTCTATTATATAAGACTAGGTATAGAAAATGATGCGGGTACGTAGGGTAAGTTACACACTTATCACTCGCCCAAAAGCTGGATGACGTTTACGTATAAGGTGTCATCGTTTTATCTATCCGCCTTAGTTGTTTCTATCGCACCGAAAGGTTTTTTTGCTTGTTTTTTTTTTCTACGTAGCATCGATTAACTGTAAGGAAAATGACCATTTCGTGGAATATTCGTGTCCGCTTTGGCAAACTATAACAAAAAATCGCCGGCGAAGGGTGGATACCCTGGAACTTTGAAGTTTATGTTTTGTTTGTGTGCGTGGTGGAGAGGTAGCGGAGGAAAATGGCAGGCGAAGGCGACGTAGACGGTTAAATATGCTTGTAAATTAAGCCCTAAGTACCGGTAATTTAACAGAAGGGAAGACCCTTATAATACTGATTGCTGACAC
Organism: Pseudococcus jackbeardsleyi; assembly: GCA_038380155.1. NCBI lineage: Eukaryota > Metazoa > Arthropoda > Insecta > Hemiptera > Pseudococcidae > Pseudococcus > Pseudococcus jackbeardsleyi. The sequence continues at coordinate 58,529,353 of CM076238.1, read as the reverse complement.
TTTAAAAAGAAGAAAATACGTTGCGTGATTGCACGATGACCGGCGTACGCCGCGTATCTGCGAGTAGACGCGATGACTTCGAGGTGGGTTTTTTTATCCGTTTGTTGCCAGCGTTACTCGGTGTAGTGGGAATTTGACCGAGAGTTAGGTGTAGGAGTTGATGGGGTGAGGTTGGTGCTCAAAATGTGCAAAATTCGCTATTTTTGAGCTTGAATGTGGTTCGGATCAGTTTTTGTCGTGAAATCTAATTGATTTTATTTTTTTCGGCGTTATTTTTCAATCCTTCGTGATTTTGATTTAAAATACAGATTTTTTTCTCATTTGAATTTTTTTTGTAATGAATTTGATCGAGGTGTTTTTCCAAGGAGGGAGGGGGAGGGGTCATGTTGAAAGGATTCTAAAAATTTGGTTTAAAAAAAAAAACAGTGAAAAAGTAGTGATTTCTAACTTGAAAAATTCATTACATGCACTGGTTAGGGAAACTTTTAAATTTATTTTCAAAATTTGAGAATCATGTCTTTTGAAAACATTTTCAATTCATTTTTTCACCTAATAAAATATTATTTGCAGAAGAAATCGTTGTTCCCTTATTCCTTCAAAAAATGAAGAGCTGGTGGGAAAAGGTCGTTCCGATGTCCTATTTTTTCATTGAGAAATTTTGTTGAACATTTGTCAAAGCATTTAAGCGCTACGAGTAAAACTGAATTAGAAAATTAAATTTTAATCGGGAGTTATCTCTTTCTGATACTTGACTGACTTTTCAATAAAAATAAATAAAAGAATACTTATCTACTTACCTAAGTGAATAATTTTTATTTGTGAATAATTGAAATGAATGAAGTAGGGTCTCAAAAAAAGGAAGAAAATCAATTTTAAAAAATGTTGAAAATATATTCTTCTTTCGGGGTATTTTCAGTTGAGTCATTTTTCATATAGAATTTAGGCCAAAATTGCCTAAATCTGTTGAAAATTAATGAAAATAACCAGAAAGTATCTTTATTGGTTTATTTCTTTGCAAAATTTGCCAGATGAAACTGGGGTTCCAGGTCTGTGTATTTTTTGGAATTTTGTAATAATCCAATTTCAAAATCCGTCAAATCAAACTAAATTTTAATGGTTGAATACCTTTTTGTGTAAAATATTGACTTCCCCTTGGTTTCGTATAAAGGATTTTTGCGATTCGCTGAAATACTTATAGAGCATTTTGAGAAAGTGAAAATTCGACTGTGGATGATTTTTCCAAAAATCGAAGTTTCATTTATATTGAAGCCAAAGAATTGGCGAGATTTTCTTTCCAGGTGCCAGTTAGAGCTGCGCCTGTTTGAGAGCTGAAATGGAGAAACAAAATGAACGGTACAGGGAGGAACCATGTCAGTCGAAAAATCGTATACTAGAAAAAGGACCTTGGCATAAATTTGAAAAAGTTGAATCCAAGTCATTTTTCTAGTATACAATTGAAGCGTGCGTTTAAAAAACAATCTTAGTCTAAAAACTGTATATGAGAAAAAGGATCCAGGTGTTGCCTTTTTTTCAGTACACCTATGTCCCTTTTCTCAGACATTGATTTTAGACTATGGTTGGTTTTTAAACTGACGCTTCAATTGTTTGACTTAGTATCTGGTTTTCCTCTGCACCCTTCAGATTACTTTTGAATTCATATGACTTGGTCTTCAAGATGAAGCGATCAGCTTTGACAAAGTCAATGGGGGTCACAAACTCACAAAATTCATGAAATTCAAATTTTACAATAATTCTTTTTAATTCCATCTTTTTGTCAAATTTTAGTGTCAAAAAATTGACACCAAATATCTATCTGCTTCTCATACAGTTAAGTGAATACCTTTTCACTATTGACTATCATAATTTTTGCATGTTTAGGTTTAGGTGGTAAATACATCGCTCTTAAGACGGTAATGTGAAGAAAAATTGTTGTAATTGTGTGATGCTTGTATTTTTCTTTCAAATTGGTTGATTATACCAGCGTAAGTACCTATTTTTCCCATCAATTTCAACGGAAATGCCCATACCCCTTCAGTTGTTGAAAAGGTGTTTTGTGTGAAAAAGCAACCCTGACAAGTTTTTCGTTCAGAATGGAATCAGATTTTCTCATCAGATGAAAAACTCTCCACCAATTTTGATTTTTTTAAAAATATGCCACTGAGTATCTATATTTTTTTTTAATGGGGAGGTGGGACGTTCGAGGTTCGCGTGACTAGAAAATGAAGAAACAGAAGATAGTCAAAAAGGTAATCTTACAACATACGAGTTCAGTATTTTTGTACTGAAAATTATAAAGACCTGACTTTGAAAAAGCTTGAAATTTCAAAACTAATCAAATGGGAAAAAATCATACTTTTTCTGAAATTCATTCATATACATTTTTGTGTCGTGCAGAAGCCTCTGACCAGAAATTGATTTTCTGCAGTTTGCTTAAATATTTTCTTCACACTGAGCAAAAAATGAAAGAAATCATGTGTGGAGTATCAATTTTGAATTCAATTCATTATTTTTTTTAGGTTGTTTTATTCGCTCCTCACTTCCTCAGGGACTGGACTTATGAATCCTCGAAATGAAGTAATTTTGGAAAAAACAAATTTTTCGAGTTTTTCAACTTACCTTCTTACGAATCGAAATTCAAACTCAATAACACACGAAATTCGATTCGAGATGATTTTTCTCCCATCTAGGACAAGACACCTTGTATACCTCTCTCGAAGACGAAACCAAAATGATATGCATCGCGTCGGCGGCGAATTTGACACGAACGAAAATATTCCGTAATCCGCTGTCCGGCCCAAGCCAAACAATAGCTATTCTTCGACGGCCGAGAAAAGTTCACATAGTTGTAGGTCGTTAACGAGCGGCAGGCCATCGAACCGCGGCGATGTTTATAAACGGGCGAAATTTGCGCTGCTCGGCGCGGCGCTCGCTCACGTCGCATCCTTCTCAGCCTTAGCTCCAGCTACAGAGACGTTTTTCGAATCGAATACGGGGCCGAGGGAGGGGGGAAAAAGAACCCGGAATGTTTTAGCAATTAAAATATATAGGTACCGGGCTGGGCTGCGTGTGTACGGCGTACGGTAAACGGGTTTTCTTGAAAATTAACCTTTTCTTTGAGCAGCTTATATTTTGTTATTAGCTCGGAATTGTTCACGCTACGACGCCGTATCTCGTTCAAACGAAAGGTTCGCGACGTTAATAAGAGCTGCTGGTCTTCTCCTCGCTTCTTTCCGAGGATGCAGAATTTATAACAATATCGAAGTGTGTTTATTAGGGATTAGATGGAGGGCACCTCCTCTTATGATTTTGTAAAAGCGACCCCTAAAGCGGAAGATATTATTACGCTCGAAGGATCGAAGATGGTTTCTCGAAGGTTCGAATCAAAGGTCGAGTATGGCGACCGATGACGCCAGACTGCTTAGGAAATTTTTCTGGAAACCGTAGACTCGATCGAGGGTTTTAAGGTTTCGGCGGATTTTTTCGTGCGAGGTGATGAATCGATCTTCGTATGTGGAAGTGGTGCGTTCGGAAGGTGAATTTTGGTTCCGTTTTGGGTTGCGGCGTTTCCGGTATTGGATTATGTAAGGATTCGAAGGTAATGTAGCGACGTACCAAGGTGGTCTGGAATTAATATTGTCATGTGACGAGATATTTCCACTCGGATGAATTTTCGTGTTACGTGCGAATAATTCGATACGATGGACGCTGGAAAATGGGGTGTTTGCTGGATGGCGGCTGGATGGATCGCCAAATCAGCCATGTGAGGTGATTCATGCTCGGGCTAAGGGATATTCACATGGTTTGAATGAGTTTTTCATTTTTTGTCAAGTTTCACTTTAACTGTTGCAATTATTATGCTGAACCATTTTTTTTACAATGATTATGATAGCAAGATATCTTAAGTTAGGACATCGTTTTTTATTTTGTTGTATTGGTGTGAAAAATTCTTCACGCAAAATTTTTATTCGAAAAATTGGGGAAAATAGTGGAAAAGCTAATGCTAATTATTCGAAATAAGAGAGCAATCTCTCCTCCTTTCCCCTCTGAAACAAAATTATGCGCTTCTTCGGGAAATTTGTTAAATGGATAGCTTTTTTTTTGGAAAACCTCTTTTATATGTTGAGAGGTCAAGAAAAACTTGAATTTTGAATCGAAATTTAGCTTGAAATGTTAGTATTTCAGAATTTTTAAACAATCTGAAACTATCAATGGTGAATACTTACTACCGATAGTACTGTCGATAGCGCCCATCTCTACTTTTTTTCTGGCCTTGATGTGATCTGGGTCAGCGATGGCAAAAGAACTAGAAATATGGCGAAAACTCTTTTCAATGATTCGTCAAATGTAATTCCAAGGTAAAATTTTTATTGAAACAGAGATTGAGGTCCAAAAGGTTGAATCATACCTTGAAGATTAAGGTAACCTTGAGAATTCCTTGTTGCATTTTCAACCAATCAAAAGCCACGAATAGGCTCCTTGAAACCATCGAGGTTGCCTTAATTTTTTAAGGTAATTTCTAAATTTGAATCAGTTGAAATTGACTGATTAAAAAGCCAAAAGTGTGCAACTGTAGAAATTAGTGAAAATTTTACTGATTTAATTAGTGAATTTTATTTTTGAATTAGTCATTTTGTTCAACTACTGAAATTTTTACTGATTCATTTCAGTAGTTAAAAAAAGATTATTACTGATTCAAAACTGAAAATTCACCAATTAAATCAGTAATTTTTCACTGATTGGCAGTCAAATTTCACTGATCAACGGTGGCTTACTTTTCGCTGTTCAATCAGTCAATTTTTAGTTTTTCGACTGATTCAGATTTACAGAGTAGGTACGATTTAACATTTGAGCCAACGAGTTTGAAAATGAAAAGTAGGTATAACAACGATCCACGGTAGAAAAGTAAAAATGTAAAAATTCAACGGTTAAAAAGCACTGAAATTTTAATGTTGACTCCATTTCCAATGATGGATTCTCAGCCTCAGATACCTGCCTTCGAAATGGCAACTAAATCAACTTCTGCTCAAACGTATTGAATTTCATTCACATGCCGATTTTCGAAACACCCAGTAAGGTCGACCTGAAATTAGCCAAAGTAGGCGCGCGAGAAAAGAGCTGCGGTATAATTTTCGTTAAATCTTCCGCCCAAGTAGGGTAATTTTCAATTCGCTGGTTCGAACGAGCGCTGCTTCGGAAAATCGGACCCGGTACACAACCTGTAAATGTATGCAGATATATTCGCATTTCTTATCGAATCAATATTTGTAAATATTTGAAGTAGGAATATTGGAAAAAAAAAGGGGGGATAAAAAGAATAACTCAGCTCGAGAAGCGTTACTTAAGAGGTTACGGCGACGACGATGGGCCAGCGGTGCGTGGAGGAAACGATACTTTGGAAATTACCCTCGAGAAATCATTAATAAATATTTGCCGTTCCGAGTACGATTTAATATTTTAGCCTTAAAAAGTTCCATAACAATATAAAAGTTGATTTGAGCGGGGGCAGGATGAAGAGCAGATTTTGAGTGGAGAGTACGACGAGGTGATTGGTTTTGTTCAGTGGGAGATGAGAGGCGAAATGGGGGGGGGTGTTATTATTGGAAAATGAGGGCTCATTGGAGAGAGGGTGATTTGGATGCAATTTTCTTATAGAGGAAGGTCTAGATTCATTTAAATTATTTGATGTCGAATGGTTGACAAAAGTATGAAAGTTTTGTGATGAGAAATTTCGATTGTGTTGATGAATACAGTCGATTGTGTGCCGTTGATGACTGTGATGAGCTGATTTGCATAATAATTATATTTCATTAGAGATATAAATACTTCATAGGTATTGGTTATTGGAGTTTTGAGTTTTTTACCTTGGAAAATAGATTATTAATTTACTTAGGTACGAGAGAAAATAAGAAAAAATTTTAATGAATAGGTACACGTCTTCAATGTTGCCATCGTATGAGCGCGAAAAGGATGAAGAAAGAAATTAAAAACATTTTACTTCAATTGAAATTTTTCTATGAAAAAAGTTATTCAATTTTTCATTTTTTCTTAACTTGTACCTAATTTTTCGGCTATGGGACGACCTTATTAAAATTTATAGTATTCGAAATAAGACTGATGAAATTGTCTCATTGTCTCAAATTTGTCAATCTACAACCTTTGAAATGGTCTGTAAAATCTCATAGTTATGTACTTCGGTATGGATTTTCTCGTTACGTTGATTTTTTTACGAAAAAAACAAATTTGAAAATCATTGGATTTTTTTCTTTTCAAATTCAATTTTTTCGTAAAATGGTCGATATAACAAAAAATCATTCGTCCGATTTTACAAATCATCTCAAAGAATGTATATTTACAGTTTTGAGATGATTTCATGAATCTAATAATTTCAAGTTCTATAAATTTTGGTAGGCTCCCATAAGTGTATGTAAATTGGCAGACAAAAGAATAGGTAGACGGAGAATATCCCCTTGAGTTGAGCAGCTGATAGATATTTTATTTTAACCATTAGTTTTGGGAACTGGACGCTGCAATTTAGATATACGCTCATACAGATACTTAGTTTCTTAATTACGTACAAGCCTATGAAGCGATTCTTTGCGAATTACCTATCAAATTTAATGCAATATTTAAAGCTGGTATTTTCAAACGAACGTTTTTTTGTATCTGCTGTATACCTCAATACGGCATAAAACATTTTTCTTAACAAATCGGGACATTTTGAATCGAGTACCGATTTTTTGTAGTTCTCTGTGTTTTTTTTGTTCATAAATGCTTGAAAATGCTCATTTTATCCGAAGAATAGTAAAATGTTGCTTGAATTAGGTTTTTCTCGAGTGGTTACGGAGTTCTCTTCAAAGAAAATTAATCACTCACTTAATTCATAACAAGTGCTTGAAAATATCGACTCCCGTAAGTTTTGGTGGAGTTGGGCGATTATTAATTGGGTATTAAAATAATTGATTGATCGACGTAAAAATAATCGTCCTTCGATTATTTTTCAAAGTAATCAATAATCTAATCGATTTTTTGCTTACAGCGAGAGCAAAACGCTGCTTTTCCTCCTTCTCATGAATCGGTCGAGTGCTTAAATTCGCGTTTTTCTCCCGCAATAAGAAAAAATATTGTTTAGACCTCGAAGAAAAAACATTTTTCCCCAATACCTGAATTATTTCAGCAGAAATGATCGCATAATCAATTGTTTTTTTATTTTTCCGTTTTTGGAGCGAAATTGCGCAAAAATTTGAAGAAATAGGACGCAACACGAATATCTTGAAGAAAATTTAGAAAAAAAAGAGCTTCGACCAAAACAATGAGTGTTTTTTGCTAATTTTTCTTTTTTTTTTAGAAATTACTTACTTGTAAATGTTCCAAAATGTGATGTTACTCGAAAAATTCCTTGAAATTTTTCACGAACTTCAAAATTTCTTAAATTTAAAGTAATTTTAGATCTGTAAAAAGTTTTTAAAAAGTATGAAAAATTGGCAAGGATAAGCCAAATTGGGTCGAAGCCCCAATTTTTTCTAAATTTTCACGCAGTGTCCTATTTATTCAAAATTTTAATCCTATTTTGGCCCCAAAACCTTGAAAATTTGCAATAATTCGAATTACCTATACCCCTTCTCAGGCTCAAATGACACTCTTTAGCTTTTGCCTCTTTTCGCAAAAGAAATAACAATATCGCTATTAAAAAATGTATATGCGATAAAAATAGTTCAATTTTTACGTGCTCATCGCATAATTATGGTATTTTTTACAATTATGTGACATATAACGTCATAAATAAGGTCATTTACCTATGAGAAAAAAAGTTGAAAATTTTCTAAATTTAAGTGGACACTGGACAGGCGCTAAAAAAAAAAAAAAAAAAAAAATTGTACAAATTTCCTACTGCGATTATAATCGATTATTTTATCGTCGATTATTGTATAATAATCACAATTTTTAAGGATTTTAGTGGGGTGGTCAGTGTCTACATTTCAGGTTTTAGTTCTTTATAGGACTTATTCGGAAAAATCTCCTTCTTCCGTCATCTTAAAATTTCTTAGAAAAGCTGCGAGCATTACTGAATTCAGTTGATCTAAAGAAGTAAACTTCAAAAAAATGAAACAAGTTTGCTTTTTGATCGTTTTCAAAATTTTATAGATCGTGGTAGAGGTATTGATACTTTTTTAGATCGATTTTTTCAGTATCGATAGTCTGAATATCGATATCCTTAAACATAGACGCACCCAAGGGGGGCTCAGGGGGCTCGAGCCCCCCCTTTAAGCCCAGAAAAAAATTTTTTGTTTCAAAAATGAAAAAAAGTCAAAATTTTTGCTCTTCAAAGTCTGTTTTTTGAAAAAATTTTCGCCCTCGCTTCGCTCGGGCAGTATTTTGATACTTTTATTTCAAAACTTGACAATTTTTGATTGATTTTTCAGTCAAAAATCAATAAATTCTCTGTTTGTCAGAAAAAATTGATGATTTTTTGATTGAAATATCAGTGAAAAATGACTCAATTGGAAATTTGACCCCCTCCCCATTTTTTCTCAAATTCTCAGCCCCTCCCTTAATTAATTTCTGGGTGCGTCTATGTCCTTAAAGTGTATTAGAATGAACTTCTTACAGAAAAGGTGTTACTATGAACCATAGTTTAAAGTTGATTATCTGTTTTGACCCACGATCTCTACAACCGAAATCACAGTGGCGTTATTAGATTGCCTGTGTACATTTTAAGGCGCAGGTACTGGAAATTCATTCCTAGAGTCAAGTTCAAGTTGTCTTGAAACGTTGGAAATAGATTTATTTTGATGCAGTGATGTTACCTGGACTTTGATTAATTTATTTTGACAGGCCTGTTGCATAATTTTGTCCGAATGGTATTAGTCGAGAATAAGAAAATGCGTTTTGTGCAACTGAGATAATTGATAAATTGCACCATGTTCCAAGGTACTGAAAAGTGCTGTCTGCATACAACTGATGCGAACACGATTGTTGCAGGATGAATTGTGTGGTTCTGTTCTCTGAATTATGGGTCGAGTGTGCTTAATTCGGAGGAAATAAAATTGTCACTTTATAAAGTTCAACAGTGGCGTAGCCAGAAGCGTCCGAAAAGGGGGCCTGGGTCGGAAGCTTTTTTTGGGTGGCTGCAAAATGGGTACGGAGACTTAAAAAACGAGAAATTTTTGTGGGAGGGGTAAAAATGAGCCTTTTTTCGCACTTTAGTCTTAAATAGTTCAAATAATAGTGATTTAATTTACGCCCGAGCGAAGCGAGGGCAAAGCTTTAATAAAATTGGATTTTTTTAATGTCTAAAAAAGACATTTTTCACAAAAATTCTCAACCTCATGGAGTGGGGTCCAGACACCCCCCCCCCCTGGCTACCTCCCTGAAGTTCAACAATTTCTGATGGAACTGATGATAACCAAAATTCTCTCTTCGAATTCACCTATGGCTAACTACCGTTGCTACTCGATTGTGGGATGAAATTTGTCGAAAAGAAAGTTTCTACAGCATTCTCAATTCACAAGTGAAAAATTTTTGCGGCCCTGTTCTAAAAACAAAGCAAATTTTTCTTCTCTCCTTTACTTCGAGAGATACTCATAAAGTAACACATTTTGAATTTAGGAACGACAGAATTATTGCATATGAGAGCAGAAAAGGAAAGGAGTCCGGCTTGGCCATCTCGATTTCATTTTACTTGTTATCTCGACGAAACGATCTTGCAAAACTAGGACTGGAAAACGTCGGTCGAAGGTACATCCAAAGCAGGATACAGAGGCAGGGTGCTATTGCTAGAAAGGGATGAATTTCGGTAGTGCGTGCATAATACGTATGTGCGTCTACGACGACAACGACCACCAAAACGGCAGCTAGAAAGAAAAGACAGGAGTAATTCGCTTTAGGCCGTTTAAACCGCCGAATACGTGTGCGGTGAGCTTGAGCGAAGATCAAAAGTGCTGACTACGCCCCGCTTCGTCGCTCCAACGTCATTTCTCCGGTAAAAAATCAAATTCGGATTGACACGATTGCCGGAGGCTGCGTTGGGTTGTGTGAACATGAACCTTGCGAAGGATTAGGGTAAAGGAAAGAATGAGCAGGAATTTTTGTACGGGGTGCCGATGACGATGTACAAACGGGTATCACCATCGTATCGTCGAGCCCCTCCTGCATGCATAACAGATTCGACACACGCCTAAGAAACTGCTCCCTTTTCTTGGAATTAGGTACGTAATAGCGACGTTGCCGCTGCTCGTTTGCGTATATAATATTTAAAATTCTATCGAAGTTGCTCGAGCGACGTGTGCGTGTAACGCAACGTGCCGAGGGGGTGGAGAGGAAAACATCCCAGTGAAAATGAGAAATAATTAATCGGACGAATCTACGACGAACGTGTGCCGACGCTAGCAGCTGTACCGTTTATAGCGAATTTAACGCTGCGAAGAGGTTTGGCCAGAGTGGAGGTGTATTGTAGCGTCATTCCTTTGAATACGAGATGAATTTCGAGGCTTGAAATTGGAAAAGAATACGTGAAATAATTATCAGATGTGTGCGGAATTGTGTCCGTCGGATTGGCGATAGTTTGACGTGATTTTTTTGCCCGTGGATGGGAGAAGAGGGTTTTGGAATTTGGGAGGTGGTTTGGTAAGATTTATTATCAGTTATTGATATCTCAAATGTTGCCGGTTGTGAAGGAGGTTTCTTTATTTTTTTTGAGATGTTTTTGTTTAATTATTCATTACTTTCGATCCCACTAACTGGTGCATGTCCAGTGATGATTACATAATTTGCGAATTTTTACATCAGTTGAAAAATTAACTGATCCAACTCCATCCTGAGTTCTTTAACTTGGCCAATTGTCCTTGAAATTAATTTTTCACAAAAAAATTGAAAAAATGCATAATTTTTGCCAACAATGGTACATAATGTTTATCAAGGGTCACGCTAGTGACCACCCTGCCCTATAAGTCAAATCCGTAAATGAAAACGTCGGAACTGCGTGACACTTACATATATTCTCTGAGTCGTTCGAGCACAGTTTCTGTGAAATCTTGCGATTTTCAAAATGTTTTTTTTCGTAAAGGGAATGTTGAATTTGGAAAATTATAACAAGAAACGTTTTCATTTTACCGACTTTTCCATTAGGAAAAGTCGAGTACTAAATTGTTCATCGTAGTTGAAGGGAGCGTCGGGAACGATTTTTTTTTACGTTTTCGGACATTGTGAACACGATAGGACGTGTGGTTGAGAACGAGGTTTCCTTATATATATTAATAGTCATCTATGGTCAAAGTGGCATCATTTTTCATAACCCCTGCAAATTCATCAAATGCAACATTAATGACATTGTGAAATTGTACAGAATCTATAACTTCATAGTTTTTTTTAAAAACGAATTTTAAAAAAGATGCCACTTTACCTGTAAACTTCACAAAAAGATGCCATCTCGACCGTTGGCACGAAAAAAAATTTTTTGCTTTAAGGAGTAGAATATAAGTGGTAAAGTGGCATCAAGTTTCTGATAGGTTTTCTGGCATCTATAGCACTTATCTTAGCCAAATAACAGCAAACGGAAACTGGCATCCGAAAAATGATGCCAGTTTCCAAAAAAGATGCCAGTTTACCTGTAGATGAAAAAAAAAGATGCCACTTTGACCATAGACAAATCTATATATATATATATATATATATACAGGCATAGCAAAGCACTGCGAGACCCGTTTTGGAAACGGTGCTATCACTGCGAGGCCCGATTTTACACTGCGAGACCCGAAATCGGGTCTCGCAACGTCATGCCATGTAAAGTGGTTTTTCATGATGTATGCATACTCGGGAGGCCGTAGGCGAATTTTTTTTTCGGGCCTCGCAGTGTCATTTGCATATCTTTATATACAATTTACCTCGCCTCTCTGCACACAACAACACATGAAAACTTTGACCATGCGCCATTCGAATACGAATTGAGCTAGCGGCATGGCGCTTGCGCAGCGAGATTCGTCTCATTTTCGGCTATTTTTTCCGCTACACACATCGGCCTTAATACCTGACCCTTCATTTATACCCATTTTTGAAAATTCGGGCCTGACAGTGCCTGTATCATCTCCTTTTGCAAAACGGGTCTCGCAATGATAGTACGATCCATATATATATATTTATATATTTATATGTTTATGTATAATTTTGTCCGCGATTAAACTCGAAAACTGTGTAGCTCCAGAAGGGGACAATGATCCCAAAAGATAGCATTTTTTACGTAGTTTTGAGATTTTCAAACCGATTTAAAATCGGTCCAGCCGTTTTCGAGATATTGAACTTTTTGTGTTTTTTAGGGGTTGGGGGGTGGGACTTAGCCGAAATTTGAAGCAACCAAGGTAAAAGTTGCATTGCGCTTAAAATTTCGATTTCTCTAAAACTACTGAACCGATTGAGCTGAAATTTTCAGGATTGGCAAAAAAAGGTTTGAGGACCCTACAGAAAAATTTTCAGCCCGATCGGTTGAGGTACACCGTCTCTTGGTAGGCTTAAAATGTGTAAACAGTTTTTTTCAATAGCTTACTGAAACTTGAAGCTCGAATAATTTGAAAACTAGGCATCCTCAAAAAAATCTAATGACTCATTGTCGAAAGCAAATTTAATTCTCTACAACTTGCTATACAGGCGTTTTTTGGGAGGCCCCTCCTTTGGTCAAAAACGATCCTCAAAGGATGCAAAGGAGGGTCCAATACTCGAAATTCGCATTAAACTCAAAAGATGTGTAGCTCCAGAAGGGGACAGTGATCCCAAAAGATAGCATTTTTTATGTAGTTTTGAGATTTTCAAACCGATGTAAAATCGGTCCAGCCGTTTTCGAGATATTGAACTTTTTGTGTTTTTTAGGGGTTGGAGGTGGGACTTCGCCGAAATTTGAAACAACCAAGGTAAAAGTTGCATTGCGCTTAAAATTTCAATTTCTCTAAAACTACAGAACCGATTGAGCTGAAATTTTCAGGATTGGCAAAGAAAGGTTTGAGGACCCTACAGAAAAATTTTCAGCCCGATCGGTTGAGGTACACCGTCTCTCGGTAGGCTTAAACGCATTCTGGCATTAAAAAGTTTGTAAAAAAAAACTTTGTAAAAGGGCATAAACTGATGATTTTTGGGTCGCCGGTTCCGAATTAGTTCTTTGTTTTTCGATTTGAATCCTCTACATGTTCCTAAGTCGTCCCTCGGTAGGCTTAAAATTTGTGAACTGCCGTTTTTTTAATTTCTTAATGCAAGCTTGAAACGTAAATAATTTGAATATTAGCATTAAAAAGTTTGTAAAATGGCGCAGTTTGATATTTTTTGGGTCGCTGATTTCGAATTTGGTATTTTTATTTTAAAACTTATTTTATTTCGATTTGAGCCCCTTCCCTGGATACCCTAGTGTACATGGGTGCCTAGGAGTCCAAAATTTCAAGTTTGGTACTCTTCAATAGACTCAATATTTGTGAATAGTTGAATGAAAGTAAATTTAATTTTCTACACCGACGTTTGTGGAAAAGTCGGTTACCTTACGCAGAATGCGTAAGGTTTTTCATGTCCTTTCTTTTAAAATAAAAATCAAGTTGGAACGGGATTTATTTGCGGATTTACGAACTTGGTTTTTTTTCTCAGAAACTCTTGTGGTGCTTTTTAATTCATCAAAGGTTGAGAAAAATTGGGTGGGTCAAATTTTCTGAAATTTTGAGGGTGTGTATTATTCGGCATTTCAGAGATCAAGACGGAGTCAAAATTTTGATATTTTGAAATTTGACCCTTCGCCGCCCCCCATTTGAGACCCAAAAATTTTTTATTTTTGAAAATTCAAAGCTTGCTGAATCTGGCCTCAATCTGAAAGCTGTGTCCGCCTACCATTTTTTTCATTTCTTTTTTCCGACCAAAATAGCTTGTTAAATTGTTGGTGAAGTTGGGCGATAATTTTCAGATTACTTCATAACACTTTATTTACTATAAAAATATTTTTTCATTTTGTCTCACGGAAGAGGGAGGAAGTTTCCTGGACGAATTTCACCATTTTGATATAATATTTTATTACCGCAATCATTCGCAGATAATAAGATAAAATTCAAGAGTTGGTTCTGAGATGTGTTCGACCCCTACTTTGCATTTCAGCCCCTAAAGGGCGAGGAAACTAATTCTTTGGCGAAGAATTTTTTAGCGGATTGGACTATTCTTTGGCAGTCAAAATAAATATTGATGTTAATAATGTTTTTCAAACTAATAAAAATCGTCTACGTTCAAAAAAGCTTACAGAGTAGAGTTTTTTCATTTCAAAATTCCCTTTCCGTTTCGTGACAATAATGTTGCCGATCTTGAAAATTGAAAGGGGCAAGTGTTGATTCTGAAAAAATAACGTTCAAATTTTCTTCAATGATGGGAATTGATATTTTTTTGAAAACTGAACAAATTTCCTTTGTATGACTTTTTGTCCAATTTTATAATTGAAAAGGCTGCCAAAAAATTGTTCAAAAAAATTCTTTAAAAATTAAATAAATGAAAGGAATGATTGGTAACGCTGATAACTGAAGAAATTTTGACCCAAAGTTTTTCTGCCTATTATCAGGAATGAAAAGCTACGGATCATTCAAAAGTAAGTGAAATTGAAAAATTTTCGAGACCAATTTATTTTGAATACCCTGCAACCCCTTTATTTTTTTCAGTTGGGGAAAAGTCTCTTGAAACCGAGTTTTCTGCCCGTTCCTTTAATTTGTTTATTTTCTTTAAAGAATTTGTTTGAAGCATTTTCTTGCAATTCCTTTATTTTTGAAGTTAGGCAGAAACTCTCGAAGTGGATAAGGTCTGGCTGGGTAAACGGTGAATTTGGCCCCAGGCTGGATTTTAGTTTTAACACCCCAAATAGTATCCGTTGATGTAAAAAAACTGGAAAAAGTTTTGACCGCCCATCCCTCTCTATTTCGAAGTAATGGCCATTTTATTACCCCGATTTTCAAGCAGCGATTTTCAACCCTTACGGCATCGATATCGCCAATACTGAATACGTCACGCATAAATCTGCGTTAAAAAACACGTTTTTGGATATTTTCAAAAACTGATCCCTCTTCGCTTATATGGTGCTTTTTGCAATTAAATACTTCAAATGGCCGAAAAAAATATAAATTCATCTCCATGAGTTGTAACTTTGTGTCAAAGAACAGAAAATTTCCTTTAAGACCGTTGGAATTGAAAATTCTTGAAAATTGAATAATAAAATATCCATAACTTCGTAATAAAGGGAGGGGGTGTCAAACATTTTTCTAATTCTTTTTTACATCAAGGGGTATATTATTGGGGGGGAGGGGAGGTAAACGAAAATCCAGCCTGGGGCTAAATTCGCCTTTTATCAAGCTATACCCTTTGTTTAGTTTTTGAAATCAAAATTTTCCAATTTTTTTTTTTAAAACAGCATTGGCTCCTTTAAATTTCAAGATTTGTAACATGTTCATCTCGAGGTTTCGTAGATGGTACCCAATGATATCGAAAAAAATATGGTGGACGATTTATGGAACACCCTGTAAAGGTACAGCTCAAAATGAAAATCACATCTCCACCTCGTACAAAGCATATAAAAAAACAAAAAAAAAATTCAAATGTATAAAAGAATATCCATACGCACAAATGATGGCACCGCACCGCACGCAGCAAAGCCGCAAAATGGTAAAATCCTCCGCTTCCTCGGCCTTCTCGCCGCAGTCAATCCGCATACCAAATAGGACAGGACGCGGAGCAGCAGAAAAAAGCCTCTCGCGAACAATTTCCCAATCATTATAATCTCGGTCGGGCGGGATACGTTTTATCGTCACTCTCGAGTCCAAAATACCTCTCGACGAAGCTTTTAAACCCTTCTACGTGTGTACTCGTTTGCTCATTACCATATACCGATGATATTGTGTCGTCGCTGCGGCCGGGGAAGGGCAGGCAACTCGCTCGTTTCGCATTTTGCGTAAACGGGGACGTAGGTAGGCGCAAATACATACAATTTCCATACACAAGGCGACAGAATCGGTAGCTTTTAACACGCCTAAAAGCCAGCCAGCGCCGATGCCATCTGTACGACGGTCGGAGGGGAAACGAAGGGTTAAAAATTACGCCAGATATCGAACTGTTGTGTGACGGTTTCGACAAAATCTCGATATCAAACGATTGCAGAACCGGCCCTCCTCCCTGACGTCCTGTCTTTTTCTCGTACTCGAGTTAATGGATCGGAAAACGGTTGTAAGAATAGAAGGCATCGATTCCAATTATCGCAAAAATTCGCATTCCTCGTGCTCTTTTCTTTTACGATACCGAGACGACGCAAATACCGCCATCGCGAAAAATATACGTTCAAAGAGGCGAAAAAAATAAGCGCCGAGGAGCTCGCATACGTAAATAATAAATCCTCGCGTCGTTCATTAGCATTCAAAATTTTCCCATCGAGGAAACGAAGAAAGAAAAGAACTCTTTTGCCTTATACATTGTAAAGATGAATACCAACAATTTCCTAATGCCACCGGCGCTTCGCCCGCATCACCGGTGCCAAATCAAAAGCACAACCTTAGACGTAAACATAAATTAAATCTTAGCGAGCTATTTTTTTCCCCAAATGATGACACCTTCAAGGCTGATATTTTTCCATTTTTCTGCCTCATCGTGGTTTCTTTGTCCTTTCTTGGGAGCTGCGTTCGCTGTGCCATTTCGAGTGTTTTCCCCCCCGCTCGTTGGTCGGGTACAAAGAGATGCGACGAATTTCAATATTTTAACTTCCATCAGCCTACCTCCCCTGGCCTTCGAGAGCTTTAGATCGAGCTTTTTTCTCCCTTTCGTTGGTGGAATCGTGTCTGATGGTTACGAGTAAGAAGAAATATACGACGGTTTGAATTCGCAGGTTTCAACTTATGATTTATGATAGTCGAAGGGAGAATTTTTTTTCAACTCGGAGACACATTTTTCGAGTACGTACAAAACGAATAGATAAAATTTACCCGTCTCGAAATAGACTATCTATCAAATACGTATTCGTGGCGAAGGAAATTTTTTATAAATGATTATTTTTTGTCGAAAAAAAAAACTCGTACTTTGTACGTACGGAGTCGTATTTAGAAAGAGAAACTACCCCGTGGAAGCCTGGCTGGTGTTTGGTACTGTGCGAACGAGCGAGAGAGACATAGGCCTGGTATAATTGAAGCGTATAATTTATATAAGCCGTCACGTGACGTCGACTTCTTTCACATACGAAAATTTTCTACTCCGTTTATAAATATTTCGTGCATCGATTATCCTCGTCTCCTCCGCGCGGCCGCGACGTTCGCGTGTTCGATATCTGCGATACGAATTCGTAATATTTTCCGCCGTTTCGCCGGCGAAATACACGTACAGAGGGAATATAATATACGAGGGGATGGAATATACTGCAATCCGAGCCTCGTATTGCGAACGCCGCCGCCGGCTTTATGGCGAGAAAAAAACGACGAGAAAAATACCGCACCGAGTACGAGCGTTCGCCTCGTCGAGCTTTTCATTATTCTACATTAATCGCCTAACCCGGTATAAATTTTGATTAAGAAAAATTATCTCGACACCGAGGACGATGTCGAGCCTCGTATATCGCGCGCCGGTAATCTCTACGGGTATAGATTACTCGCAACACCTATAAATAAGCCATCGCCGACGCGACTCGCGCCAAAATGTGTCGCAGAATGAGAAATTTTTTTTGAAAATAGTCCTCGGGAATATTTTTTTCTTCCAGAGTCGCGAGGAGTTTGAACGAGTGGAATACCTAAGGTGGTATATTTACGGTATTAGGGTTACCTACGCGAACGCCTGCGTTGCTTGGAGGAATTATTTACAAAGCGAAACGAAACCGACGATAAGATGATTTTCGTCTTGCCTTTCGTTAACGTTTGTGTGAGCGAAAATGGAGCAGAAACGCTATTTTTCATTCTGTCTGCTGCGATGTAATTTTTAATTCGTTTAGGTGCCTAGGTGCTGAGTCTGAATGGAAATGTATTGGTTGGTGGTGAATGGGGAGGGGTGGGAATGGAGATGATGAAATTTTTATACGGATTGTGATGTGGTGTGAGGATGGAGGTTGGAATGGGTTGTGAAAGTTGGAAGTGGGTGGAATTTTTGTATGTTGGGGTTTGAGGTGGCTTTTGATGGCGCTTGGTTTAATGGGTGTCTTGGATCTTGATAAGTCAGACGTCTAAAAAAATCAGAATTGGTCTAAAAATTTACGAAATTGAAAGATTACTTACTTGAAAGGTGAGTCATTAGAATTTAATTTAATATCTAATGCTAATTTGTTGGTTTCTCATGAAGGGGATCCGAAATTAGATTTGGAGTTCAACCCCTCCCTCCCATATAAACTGAACCAAGTAATGTCGTAGGAACCTTTTTTTTGAGGGTGCAAAGTGGGTATGGAAATATTAGAAATATTAGAAATACCAAAAGAAAGGTTTTTTTTTCGCATAATCGTTTTAAATACTTAGTTTAATTATGATCAAGGACCGAATGTGTATGAAAAAAAAATTTTTGTTTGAGCATTCCTGTTGCGCGTATCAATGGTTTTTTCACGATTCAGAAAATTCAGGGTATTTTGAGCCCCATAATTATGTTTGCGCATATTTTCGCATATGTGACCCGGCCGGAAAGAAGGGACCTTGTGTAAAAAAAAAATCGATGTCTTTATTTATGTTTGGTCCAGATTTGGTGTCATGTGAACCAAAAACGTGAAAAATGAGACATTGATTTTTTTTTTACACGAGGTTCCTTCTTTCTGGCAGGATCACAATTTCGAGAATAAACGCGTATTTTACATATTTTTCCATTTTTGGGCGCATATTTGACCATATTTCAACAATTTCCCACGTTTTCGGGCATATTTTAATCATTTTAAAAATCTGTTTTATACTCTTTTTTTCCACACTTACCACCCAACGTTCAATTTTTTAATTTTTTTCTGCCTGAAAAATGAAAATTCGAAAAAGTCAATACTTCTGATTTTGAATCAAAAATCACTTTTTATCAATAAGAAATTACTGAAATTTATTAGTCAAAAGTACCTGAAAATGAATCAGATTTCAGCACTTTGCGTAATAATTGAGTTATGGAATTGAAAAAATCTGTTTTTGGATACCCTTTATCGTATTCACATATTTTCACATATTTCACGCGTTTTTAGCTCGTCTCTCTTAATTTGAATCAGTCAAAAATGCCTAAATTGACTGATGAAATAGAGAAAATCAAAAATTCACTATTTGAATCGATAATTTTTCACTGATTGGCAATAAAATGACGCTGATTAACTGGGGAATCAGTCAAATTCCACTGATTCCCCAGTTAATCAGCATCATTTTACTGCCAATCAGTGAAAAATTATCGATTCAAATAGTGAATTTTGATTGTTGAATCAGTGAAAATTAGTTGACTGATTGAAATCAGTAAAAATTTACTGATTCAAATCAGTGATTTTTCATTATTGAATCAGTAAAAAAAAATTCACTGGTTGAATCAGTAATTAATTAACGATTAAATCAGTGAAATTTTATTCTTACTGATTCTGTAGTGAAAATTCACTGATTGAATCGTAATATTTTTTACTGATTCCTACAGTGACTTGATTTTGTCGAATTTAATCAGTCATTTAGGTATGACTGATTCAAATTAAGAGAGATGAAATATGTAAGTACATATTTTGCGTTTTTTTTAGAACATTTCATACTCTCTAAACTTGAATCAGTCAAAATCTGAAGATTGACAGTTTAAAAGAGACGGAATCATGTCACTTCACTGATTGGCAGCGAAATTCCCTAATTTCACTGTTAATCAGTGAAAATTTTTTGCTCAACTACTGAAATGAATCAGTGAAAATTTTAATTCGGCTGAATCAGTAATTTTTACGATTGAATCAGTAATTAACTACTGATTGAATCGGTGAAATTTGTTTTTATGGATTCAAAAATGAAAATTCACCGATTGAATTAGTAAATTTTTCTCTGATTTCTACCGTGAAATGATTCTGATGATTTCATTTCATCAGTCAATTTTGACTGATACAGATTAAAAGAGTATCCGGCCCTTAATTATGATTTTATTCATGTCCGAGCGAAGCTCTGTGAAAATTTGATTTTCATTGCTCCAGGAAGGTATTTTTCTCTTGGATTTTTCACCTAAATTGAGGGGGGGAGTCTGGATACCGGAGACACCCCCTCCCCCTGGTCACGTAAATTAAATAGGTCTATGCTTACTTACTTGCCTGGGTTTTTGAAAATTAATATTCATCAGAGGATGTCGTCGATGAATATGATGGTTTTTGAAATAGGTATCATTTTTTGGCGATATTCGCGTCATTATGATTTTTATGGTGAGTGCTTTTGATTGCATCTTCAAGACTCTCGGGGGTTCAACGAGAAAGGGGATTAAGAACAGCTGTTTATAGTGGTAAAATTTCAGCAAGAAATTTTCTAAAAGAAATTACTCTTTTTGAAAAATTTTTACTTTGAATAAATTTTTTAGAGTTCATAAAATTGAAAAAGAAATAATATCAGTCTAAAATTGTCAATTTTTCTCTCTCTTTCTCCCATTCTGTTGAAAATACCTCTTTGGTTCTTCCTTAAAAATTTGAATACCACCGTATTATTAAGGTTATCCGTATCACAGCAAAAAAGCTAAATTTTGAGCCTTGATTAACATACGTGTAGACCGGATGATTAGTGTTCGGGTTTTGGGTCAGTAAATGTATAATAACGTTTTGTCGAGCGATGCAGTTTACATTAAATGCGAATATGCGTGTACAAAATTATGAAATATGTAGGTATTACGCATGCCATGCCAGTAATGTATGCTGTGAAATAGTTTGGCTAATCTTATATACGCCAACTACAAAGGTGTGGTTGGTCGGTAAAAGGCACACATAAGGGAACATTAACGTCCCTACCGGCGAATATTTTCTTCAAAGGGTCTAATTTTCAAATTTATCTTTGGTCTTGGTATTTGGGAAACGGAAGGTAAGTGGTAATATTGAAAGTGGGGAAGAAAAAGTAAAGTGTGAGGCTGACTCGAGTAACTCATGTTGCAGAATTGAAACTGTGTCAAGTTTTGTAAATAAACTAAAAGCTTTTGAATTGTGTACAGGTTGCTCTAATTTTTTTCTGTGTACGAGTAAAAATATAATTTGCTTAGCAGTAATCATTTTTTGTTCAAAATTGATGAAAAATTGAACGAAATTAAGCTCATTTTTGGTAGGGGTTTAGTACTGGCATCAAAAAAAAACACACAGAATTATGGTAAAAAAATATTCGTGGTGTAGGTACGAATTGAAAAAAAAAAAAAAAATGTTACGAAAATATGTATTGCTCAATATTTTGCTTGTTTTTGAATTTCCATTCCAAAATCATGAAATTAGATTCAAACAATTCTTGAAAGGCGATGGATTATTTTTTTTCGGAAAATCGCAAATTTTCCGAATCTTGGCTCTCGCTTCACTCAGACATGAAATCCAACTCGTACACAAATTGTACAATGAGTATTTTGTCATAATTATTTCTTTTTTTGGATGTAACCAGATACCACTAACTATAAAAAAAGTTTTTTCAAAGATGAGAATTTACTTAGTGCCTAACTTGAAAATTGAAGGAGCTGCAAAAACGTTTGTTAAAAAAATTCTAAAATAATAAGCTAATGAATAGAATGGACAGTATATTGAAAATTAAACGTTATTCTGAAGAATTTTTGCTGACATAAGAAATGAAAGGGCTACAAGTCGTTCAAAAAAACAGAAGCTTCCGAAATTTTTCATATTTTCTTGATTTTGAATGAATGGTAGCCCCTTAATTTTTGGTGTTAGGCAAACAGTTTACCGATAAACATTGTTCAGTTTTCAAATTACCATCCATTTCCTTTCATAAACTTTTTTCGAAAGATTTTTTGAACGAATTTTTTGTGGCTCCTTCAATTCAAAACTAGGAGAAAAATCATAAGAAAAAAAATTGATTTTTTTCAAAGTTCGCGTGAAGCTGAAGCCTATTTCAGTACCACCCGGTTATATCCAAAAATTACGTATCGTAAGTATAGATCGCTCTTTAGACACTCTGTATACGAGGCAAGAGTTGAAGATCTTTAATCTCCCTCAGAATTGAAATTTTAAATGAAATGATGAAATTTTAGCATTATTTGGCTCTTTTTTTCTTCAAAAATAGTCTCCATCTCCTTCTACTGCTCAATAAATTAACACATTTTCCCAAGAAATCTGATTGAAATTCGTTATTCCCTCGCCTCCCCATCTCGAAAAATTTTGAATATTTCGAAGTACAAAAATTTTTCCCTTCATTTTTTAAAGATATCCCAGTCCGTTTTTGCAAGTGTACTTTGTCTAAAGAAGATGAAAAAAATAAATAAATAAAAATTGGCAAAATTGGCTCAGAAATATTGGAGTAGTCGAAGGAAGCATTTTCGAATTCGATACAGAATTTCCTAGAAGAGTGAACATCAATTCATTTTTTTCTCCTTTTTTTTTTGGAAATCTAAAAAGTACCACGAAGAACATGAATTTTTGATGGTCTTTGGAAATTATATTATGTATTTAAGGTGTTTTACAGGGTGACTTGAAATTTCCGCAACGCATAAATTGATTCGTAAAAAAAATTGTAAGACCCAGCAAATGATGAAATCTTATTTACAACGTAGTTGAAGCTCCATTCCCTTCAGAAAAATATGAACACATCCCCTATTGTTCGTAAATCGCTGAATAATTTCAAATTTTTTTGATTTTTGAGTTTTTCAAAAAAAAAAACTCAAAACCCAAAATTTTGAAAATTTAAAAAATATTGAGATATTCAAAAACTCGATATTTGCATATTAAAGGCCATTGAACAAGGATCAAAAATCATTACATGCCGCGTTTTTCCTAATCGAAAATTCGAAGGGGCTAAAATTATCCAAAAAATTCAATTTTTTGTAAAATTGCCAAACTGTCTCCCCCACTTAACCCCTCTCGGATATTCAGTGTTTTAGTGTGCAGCGTTGGCATCGACCTTTATCGATCTACATGTAGAAAACTCTTCATTCAGATCAACGCGAAACAATATGGAACGATTCCACTCTAAAAACCGCTGCGTTCCGGAACTTTTGGATCACCCTGTAATTTATTCATTTTTTGTAATTTTGTTCTCCCTTTGGACATTTTTCGTTTAGAGTGCCTGTGTACAAAAATTATCTATTTAATGCTCCTTAAACGTTAAAAATTGACAACCGCCCATACATTAACGTTAATTAGGTGGCCTAATCGCCACTTTTTAGGCGTTGTGCTGCTGAATGGCACACACCGTATAATTCGAGTCTTTTATGCGCAATGTCGCGAACCATTGGAATAATATGATGAAAGCCGGTGCTTTCTGGGTTACCTACGTGTTGAGAAATAAAAAAATACGAGATACCTCAATTTCACGAACCACGTTCGCGAAAATTTTAATGAATAGGTCGAAACATCATCGTCGTCTTGGTGGTAGAACGAGCCATAGAAGATACGACGAATAGAGGCCGGGGAAGCGAACCTAGAACAGCGTCGAGATTTAATTAGTAGGTACTTTCGAGAAGTACGTATACCGAAAAGATAGAAGAGCGAGAAAAAGAAATAGAGAGAGAATCGAAAGTTGAAACGTCGAGGAGCGACGAGCAGTGGAAAAAATTTCTTAACGAGCTTATTGGGCGGGAAGGGACTCTGGCGTTAGACCGGGCTCGCGAAGAACCAAGTTTGTAAAGGAAAATGAATTTTTAGTCGCGTATCAAAACTAATTAAAAGTAAAGATTGACAAGTGCGGGGGCGAGTGGCGTCGTTACAAAAGAGCGAGTATGTTTTTGTTACTTTGTTGGTGTAATTTTAGAGCAGGCTTTTATGGAGTGTCGAGAGTTTGCCGAACGTATAACGAATAAAAAAAAAAAGAAAAACCCGTCCGAACAATACGATACGAGAGAAAAAAAGCTTCTTTAATTATTTTACGAGTGTGTGAAGACAAATGTTTTTTATGTCGCTAGCAGCGAAATTCAATATAGGAAAAAACAACTCACACATACACAGAGATCTCCATTTAAAAGAATTTCGCCTTTCGCCCGGGAAAATGGGTTTGTTTTATGTCGCGTTATACAGATTACATCTAAGTACTCATTGACGTGACGGAATTTTTTTTTTACCCTTAGAAAACAGATTCGCGAGGTAGTTTGAATAAGGTGTGCGTTTTTCGCCATTGCAAACGAATTTAATGGTAAAGAAAAATAGAATTTTTTTCGCCCAAGCGACGTGACGTTTTCACGTCCTTTTTTTTTTTCATTAGGTAGAAAGAAAACTTAGATCGTATCGTTTTAATTTTTACTTTGGTGAATTTTTTATTTTACTTTTTTTTTTTAATTTTTGTGTTCGCAGATGACAGTAAAAAAGACGAAGGCCATAGTCTAACGAAGATATGGGCAAAGAGGAATGGGCTTGCGTTTGGACTTGGATCACGCATCATCGCTAACCATAGCTTCGTTTATTATTCCTTTCATCTGTTCTACCTATACATCTTTCTTCGTTGCTTTCGTACTGGCCATATCTTCTAGTAAGTTGGAATTTGAGGCTGAAAAGCGTTTTTGTTCGGTGGCGGTTGGTGTGGGTAGAATTAAGAAAGCTGCGTCGGAGGGATGATTCCGGCCTGGAATTTGTTGTTTGAATGGATGTAGGAAGTGTGTTTTTTCGTGTTACCAACATTGCGTGAGATAGTCTAGGATTTTGGGAAATTCTGAAATACCTATGTGGAGAATTTCAATTTTCCTTGTCCATTTTTGTTGATGAATTTGGTAGGTAATATGATTTTTTTTGTGATTTTTCATCAATATCTTCTATTAAAATCGATTCAAAAATCATTTTCGGATATTTTGAATTTTCGTATGGAAGCCATAATTTGGAGGGGCAGAGATGAAGCTCCCTTCAGCTAAATTCGACCTATTTTTTAAGAGTTCAGATTCCAGACTTTTTCAAGCTTTTCATTGTTTATTCTACTGGACAAATCCAAAGCTGACTGGCTGAAGTGGAATCTTTGTATTCTGTAAATTCTAAAATTGTAATATCCACGCTCTTGAATATTCTACAAAATAAACTTACTTACACATTTGTTGCCGGTATTTTGAAAATGTTTCAAAAGGTATTTTCCAGGTTTTGTTGTTTGTTTCTACTCAAAGCATTTATTAGAATGTACCTAATTGGAAATTTTAGAATTTTTAATGATAGCTTTTTAAATTTTTTTAGAATTTGAGAAATTATTTTGTATTTGTAATCCAGAGAATTTCTGAGAGTTATGATTTTTTTTTCAAAATTTTGAAAACATGCCATTTATTGAAATGTTTTTGAAGAAATTCTGTGACCAGTTGATTGTTTTGAAAAAAATAATCTAAAATCGATCCGAATTTTGAAAAAAAAATCATGAAAAAAAGTCGGTAAAATGGTTGAATCCTTGTCAGATTCTTTCCATATGGAGAAAAAAATTGACCCAGATCAACTCGCCAACAAAAATTACACCGATAAACCGTTGGCAAAACAAAAAACAGAAACAGGGGTAAAAGTCGTAAGCAAACAATACGCTTATACTCCGCATCGAAGTTCAGTATATCGGCTAAAAATAAAATGAACAACGGAACAGAGCACAAAACGGAGCAAAGCTGGGGAAAGAAGAAATACGTACTTTGGTAAACCCGGTAGAAAAATAAGACTGGCGAACAGGCAGAGGAGAAAAGTAAAAATCGATTAAATTAAAAGTTTTTCCAACTGGTACGCTTAAATTTAGCAATTATTTTTGAAAATTTAAACTTTAAAGGCGTACTCGGTTGGGTTTTTTTCTCCATCGCGGTAATTTCACTCTACGTTTGTACCTTGGTCGTATCGTTCGGACAGGGCAGCGCGGAATGGAAAAAACTTTATTCGGCTGGAACGTTTCGTCTTTTGGCCGTTTTTGCGAGGCTGAGTTTATAACCAGGATAAAATAAAGCGATCGTGTCGGTATCGCTCCGCCTTTTTGCCGGTCCGACCGTCGCTCAACGGATAGAAAATTATTGTCTCTGAGTTTTTTTGGCCGGTAGCGGTTGTTTTATTAAAAAAAAAAAGAGGAAAAGAAGGAAATCTACAGTGCGTTTGGAATTGACAATTGAGTTAATTGTCTGAGGGAGGAAATCGACGGTAGAATTTGCAGAGAGTAGGAGGAAGTATCAGCTGATCTGGTAATTTCGGTCCGGAACGAGATGAAAACCGAGCTAAAGGGTGTGACAGGTGAATGAGATGTTGAGCGAGATTTTTCATTAATTCGATCTCGTTTTCGACACGGTGACGCGACGTTTACCGTGTAATTTTACGACAGATTTTTACTTTGGTACGGTCTTATTTAAGAGAGATGTGGTTTTTATTTTTTCGATAGTCTTCACGCCGCGCCGGGTCTTTTATTGTGCGACGTTCGAAAGCAATAAGGATGGATATTTTTGAGTAGGATGAATTCGACGCGACGATCGAAAATAAAACGTACAGGGTGATTCGACGATACGCTGTCGCCTTCGGATGTACCGATAGGCAATTTATAGTGCAACGTTGTATAATTTGCCTATCGATCAAGCTTAAGGCGAATTAGCGTCGGCGTGGAAAAAATTAGAAAAGAAGGGTCGCTGTGTCCGGTTCACTGACCTGTATCAAAGTAGATTCGATCGTGTGGGTTTTATGAAAAAAAAAAAGGGTTAGTTGGCTATTCGTTAGTATAACTTTTACACAGAATTGGGTGAGGAGAAGAAAGGGAGATTTTGAGTGGTTTTAACGAAAATTCCAAAGTTAGTTGGGAGAAGCAAGAAATGTTTGGGTTTTTGAGATGATGTTGTTCTCGATTCCATTTTCTCCTCCTTGTTTTACCTTCCTTATTTCTTTTTGAATGATCGATTGATTGGAAGAATTGTGAGAAATTGTGGATTTGTTTGGATGAAAATGCAGTTCTCCCAAATTATCTTAGTTTCCGGAGAAGGAGGGAGAGGATGAACTTCAACTTGCCATAAAATTTTAGGCTGAACTAACCTTTATTGAAAGTATAGTCAAGATTTTAGGTATGTAAATTTATTTTTCGAGTTTGAAGCAAATTTTTGAAAATTCAAAATATTCTCTCATTTCGAAGCAGTAAACGGCACTGATGACCAGTGAAAATTGAAGCATAGGAGAAAATCAGCCAAATCCATTGAATTTTGAGCGAATTTTCACTGATTTTTCAAAGATTTTCACTAAATTTTTGGATAAATGTATAAATTTTACTGACTTTTTAGTGAATTTTCACTGATTTTCCAGGTATTTTTTTCAGTAATTTGTTTTCAGTGAAAATTTTTTCACTGGTTTTCTTCTGTGTTGCAATTCCAGCTGTTTTTCAGTAATTTTTGATAATTTTTGCTGATTTATAAATGAAAGAGTACCTCCAATTAT
The DNA here is from genome assembly GCA_038380155.1 of Pseudococcus jackbeardsleyi. Lineage (NCBI taxonomy): Eukaryota > Metazoa > Arthropoda > Insecta > Hemiptera > Pseudococcidae > Pseudococcus > Pseudococcus jackbeardsleyi. Next base: position 58,501,905 of record CM076238.1, on the reverse strand, counting down.
TTTGCAAAAGTGAAAAATATGAAAATTTGATTTCATCAAAGTGAAAAAATTCAATTTTAGCATAGAAATGCATTATTTTCGATCACCAGGCTCGATTAAAAACGCGCGGTTTCAAGCCGTTTTAGTGTTACTGGAAAATTTAATGAGGCATTTGTAATAGATCAAAGTACAATTTTTCGAAATTCCCAATTTCTGAATCAAATTCTTATTTTTCTCTGGCAAAAATTTTTGTTAAAAGTTAATAAGTTCCTACTCAATTGCGGAAGCATAAAGTTGAAAAGCTCATTCTCGACTTCTAGAATAATGTTTTCAAACTTATGTACAACCTCTCATAAATTATTCAATTTTTTTCAAAAAATTTTGCTGCAATAAAGTAGAGATTTGATCTAGAAATTGAAAATTTTGGAAAATTGTGTTTTAATTGAGCAAATAGGTCACCAATCAATACATATGGGTAATTTGTGATATTCGTTGCAGCTTTTTTCACTCTCATTTTTTCCCGAAAAAATGAATTTTTTAAAATTCTGATGAAGATCCAGAACAACCGGAAACCATCCAATCAATTGGATAGGTCGAACTTGAAGGGGTTGTGTATCAAATTCCAACATTTTTGCTTAATTATATTGATGGATGTTTCCTAGAAAGGTGATCAAAACAGTCTTGTATTCAAATTTAGTGTAATCCTGATGTAAAAACCCGCCATCGAAATGCTTGATCCTTTACCTCCTTCCTCTCTCCCTTTTTTCATCCTAAAATATCAACTCCAATGTTTCCATAATTAAATTATATTTTGGGTTTTTCAAATAATTTTTTTTCTCTTATACATTTTCTTGTTTTTTTGTGCTCGAAAATTTTCAAAATTTGTTGACCATTTTTTGAGAGGGTGCGTGATTGAATTTTTACCAACTTTGAAAAAACATTTATTCTTTTATTTTTTCACTTTGGCAATGTTTCATTTACTTTTTAATGGTAAAAAAGTATGTAATTACTTACTCTCAAATGTAGTGATTATTTAGAATAACTGGTAAAAATCTAAACGGGACCTTATTTTGCACTTTTGCAAGGCCATGGGAGTAATTTCGAATCATCAAAAATATGTCAAAATTTGAAAAGAAGGACATCAACTTTTTTAAAATTTTGGATATGGACTATGGAGTATACCGCCCCTCGATATTTTTATTTCGATCCAAAATTAGGTATTTGGAATATTTCCCTGTTGAGGAAACTTTTTAACGTAATTTTGCGTTTTCATGAAGCAGTTTCCCCTTTCCTTAGATGGAATTTTTTTGTTTACACAAAATTGACTCCTGCCTTGCTGCTTCTCCATTCCTCCAACTCGAAACGTAATTCGCGTTGAAATGATTTCGTTCCTCGATTCGTTGGCAGATTAAATTGGAACCCTTGTGTAACACTTGTTGCCTACATCGGTTCTAAAAGGGGTGCAAATTTCCACCCTATTTGATCCTTACAAGGCTAAACAAACACTTTGTGATCGATTTATAAAATCACAATCGCCTTTGATTCACTCGAATTCCAAACAAAATCATCTGAAGTTCATTGAGTTGCCTACCTCGATCTTTCAAGGAATTAGATAGTTCCGAATCACCCTGTATGTATTGAAATGAAACAACAATAAAGGATTATTATCAATTAAGGAATTTTGAAAAGGAAAGTAGGATCGAATTTCTAGCATTGCTGCTCTCTATATTTTCCACTACCCCTCGCATCAATTATGTTATTTTTCTCATTAATAAATCGAAAAGAGTTGGAGAGCGTACTCGAGGTGGAAAATTCTCGAGACTAAATTGAAGTAAATAATTTCATTGTGTTGGAAGATAGGGTTGCGTTTTTTTTTTTCGTCGAAGGACGAGGGAATCACGGGGTAGTTATTCTTTTTTTCCAAGAAGACGACGCGATTGCGAGGTGGGATAAGCGTTGAACGCGACGCAGCAGAGGGTCGTGTGTTTTTCGACGAAAAAGACGAACCGTAAGAAAAAAAATTAATATCGTTCGAATTAGGTAAGTGCACTCGAGACCCGGTGAGTTGATTGGGAGGGGTGCAGGTGGTTCTGCGACGAACGTCTTTTATGTTGAACGACGCGAAATGGGTAAAATAAGAAATGAAGTGGCTGGAAATCGTTGAAAATATTTTACAAAGAAAGTTTTTTCTCTCTCTGTTCGGCAGAACCGAGTCGCAGAATATAATTCGAAGGAGAGAGTGAAAAAAAAAATAAATATAAAATGAACAGCAGCGACGAACTCTCGAGTATATAGAGGAAGTTTTTTTTTCTTGCTTTAACGTTTTTTGGTGTAGCGGTGTCTTGGGCGTGGTGGGGGGAACGAAGAGGGTTAAAAATTTAACGAACATTGATTTTCTTTTATTTTAATTTTCGTATTTTTCTTTTCCCTCGTCGTTGGACGGTGGCGTTCGAGGTAGGGGGCTGTGGAAAATAACTCGAGCGGTTTGTTGTACGTATAAAGATGTCGTTTTCGCCTCTCGCCTCGCTGTACGGTTATCTCTCGGTAGTAAATCGAGTAAAAGGCGAACGATTTTAGGAGATAGATGAAATGGGTAGCGGAACGTGGAGGAAAACATGTCGAGGAAAATAGTTAAACGAAAGGAATGAAAGTATTCACGTGAAAAACTTATTAAAGCGAGGGTTTTAAATCCTGATTAGAATGTGGTACAGTGAAATTTCCGGCTCAGTAACGAAGTATTAATTCGTTTGTACGAGTGTGTACCTTGAACGTGTACTTGTGTGAGCCAAGAGTGGTATATTTATGTGTATAGACTATACGAAGACTCGTAAAGAGAAGTATTTGTTTTTCGTTTAAACGTCGGTACATCTGGCGATAAATACGAGGGCGAGCCACTTATTTGAATATTTTTACGTTCGAGTTTATTTGCGTGTTGTTTTTGAGGATTACACGAAATACTAATTAAGAAGAGTGTGATTGCAGTTGTTCGAGTGGCAATTGATGGCGTCGCGGAAACCGAAAAGTAGAGAATTTCGTTTTTCTCGTTCTCTCTCCGGAGATAATAATAAGTTGACGATGATACGAGCCGAGAAAAACAAAGTGAAAAGGTGGAGCAGGGGAGTACGATGGATTATCTTGACAGCGTGCGAGTGTAGCTTTTCCGTTTGGTCATTTTGTTTTTCGGGCCTTTTACATATACCGTGAAAGTGGAGCTGGTGGCCGAATTTCGAGGATGGATTTACGAGCGGATGGATGACGGGGGGAGGGGAGATGGCGGTTTTTATTCGGCCGGGTTTATGTTTCTACACGGTTGCGGTTTTTCTGCCGGGTGAAGGGGAGAGGGGATACGATCGCCGGTGCTTTGAGCTTTTTCGTTCTGTGCGAGATTGTGTTCGGAGGAGACACCCGAATGAAGTTTCATTAGACGAGTTCTTTACGGAATGGCATCGTAAATGGGTTTAATTGTCGAATGGCAGAGTAGTGAAAGGATTCGGGTAGTGAGTGATGCAGGGAAAAATAAAGGAGAGTGAAGTACCTTCGTGTAAAGACTGGCGAGAGAACTTTATGATGATTTTTATTACGAAAGGGTGAGTTTTTATACGGCCCGAGTGTGAGAGGGAAAAGCAAACGTCGTGTTACGTTCGAGTAGAAAGCTTGGGGTGTGCGAAGAGGCGTCGAGAGCGACGAATCGGGGTCATTTTAAAGTAAGATTTTCTTTATTTTTTGTAATCTCATTCCTCTTTTGAATTACGTAGTGGGTATCTATCTGCGTCAGCGTCACAAGCGTATCGCGTCCTGTAGGTATTTCGTATTCTCGTATAGGTTCGTGATGTAGTTTTCAAACAAATCGAACGTAATTGCGAGTGAAAAGAAGCAGGTTGTTGACCTAAAGGATAAAAGAGAATACGTGTACGGCGAAGGATGAAAATCTACGGTGGAAATTTCACCGTCATAGCGTCGCAGCAGCTTTGGCAACTGGCTGAAAAACTTGGATAAATTTCAAATTGAAAATCTCTTTCGGGTTTAGCTGATTCACGTTACGTTTCATTTCGTTCGAATGGTGGCGAATTTTTTCGAAGGTGAGGGTTTGGTGGAGCTGAAGTGAGGAAGGTGAATTTTTTTGGTGGTTTTGTGGTCGTGTGGGGTTTGAAATTTTGCGATTTTTCTGTTCGCTTTTTCGGATTTTTTTTTTTGGAAAAGTGGGATTTTTCATGGCGGTTTGGATTAAGGATTGATGAAATTTACCAATTTTAAAAAGTGTTGATTTAGAAATCGGTGAAGATAACGATTTGGTTCATTGATTTGAGTTCAATTACTTAGGTACCTGAAGTTTAGACAAATATTTTAGGCTTTGCGCTGATAGTCGCTGGGTTCAATATTTCGTTCAATGTACTTAGTAAATGAATTGAAAACTCTCATACTTCCACAGGAAGCAAAGAACCAACAATTGACGTTGGAAATTTTGCATGTTTTTCTTCAGATTGATCCAGATACAGAGCTAATTTTTGGTTAGAAATGATGATGCGGATTTTTGGGATTTCATACTTCTTTTATTTCTCATCGGCAAAAAATATGAAAATATAGCCTATTCTCCTTTTATCTCTTCCTCCGGCTTCATCATTTGCTAATGTTTTCAAACTGCGAAATTTTACTTAGAAATTTCGAATACTTTAAATTGTATTTCTTGAAAAAATTGGTGCTTCAACTTTTAAAAATTTCAGTTTTTTAATCAACAGTGGTTTGAATGAGGGTACAGGGTAATTAGGCAATGCATAATTGTTGTTGAAATAACCAGGAATTAATGTGCATTTAAAAAAAAAAAAAAAAAAATTACTGTGAAGAGAATTTCTACTTCTCTTTCCCATTGATGTATTATGAACAGCTAAACGAAAATGAACACATTTGAAAGGTAGTTTTTTTTATTTGCCCTTCTGGCAAATTCCTCTGTACTCTCTTATTTATAAATCATCGTAAAAATTATTGAAAATCACAGAGAAACATTCAGAATTGCATTAAGGGGAAAATCAGTGAGAAAAATCGCTGGAAAAACAGTGAAAATTCACTGAAAATCGTAAGAATTTGCTGGTTTTTCTTTTGCTATGTGATTCCGAGTGTTCATCGATGACTCTTTACTGGTTCAGCATGAGAGAGTAGTGTGGCATTTAAAAATCTGTAGAAAGATGAATCCTGCTTGAAAAATTTCTTCATTTTTGAAATCTTGTCAGACACATTTTGTAGAATCTATTGAGAGTCTGGAAAACCTGGAGAAGTTGATTTGAGAAATTTTAGTAAAATTAGTTCCGAGTAAATTGTACTTCTTGGAAAAGGGAATAAAATAAAACTCATCGGTTCTTTCTCGGAGTCAAATTTAATTGACTCTCTTCAATTTTAAAATTTGATCAGGAAAGTGCAACTTTATCTGGAATTTGTTTTCTTTTGGTAGGGTAAGTCTTACAAAAAAAGAAAATAATATATGTATTTAAAAATTGGGAAAAAAAAATTTCAGGGAGATAAAGTGCACTTTTTTCTCCTCTCGCTGATCGCTCGGTAGTACAAAGGCGCATTTATTTCTGTATTTTCGTTCATTTGTAAGATCCATAATATTTTTCAGCATTTTTGCTTGATGAACCAATTGTAGTATCTAGGATCTTCTCACTACCTTTGAAATAAAAACTTACTTACTTACTATACTGACATCATTTCTTGATTTCTTTAAAAGTTCGATAATGGAAGTTCTGCCGAAATCAAGAAATGAAAAATTGAAGGATGACAATTTTTAAAATAATTGAAAAAGGTAAATTGTTTCTTGAAATAAAAATTTCTTATTTGGTCTGGAGGAGGGGGGTTGTCCCCAAAAAACAAGCATGAATTTCAAACAAGGAACAAGTGCCCTGTTCACGAATAATTGAAACTGGTTCTCAGATTTTATGTCATCCTTATGAAAAAAACTTGAAAGAAAACTTGAAATTACATTAAGATACCCAAAACAGCTAACAGCTCACAGAAAGGGACACCGAAAGAAGAGGTATCGAACATGGAAAAAAGCGCCGGAGGGTGCGGTCGGTATTCGCTACAGCTCCAAAGCTCGCCCAGAATATAAAATATGTTACACGGGGGCCAGTTGACGGCGATGTTTTTAATTCGGTACGCATCTAATATATAAATTAAAAGCGTCGACAAAAGCTCGCCTCCATTTATCATCTTTTTCACATTCTGCGTTCACTTGCTATATACGTATATGTGTTGTATAGTGTATAAGGTTATACAGTATACACATTTTTTGAAATGAAAATCGGCTTATATCCGAGTTATAAGCTGCACATAGAAAAGTATCAGCAGCGAGAGCCGAGGCGGGCCGAATATAGAAGGCGGACGAGGCCTTAAATACGAAGGTTTTTGAAGAAAAAAGACGTATATTCTGCTTTAAACGTCTGAAGAGTAAATGATAAAATAGCGAAAAATGCGTGTCTAACGTTTACCAAGCGGAGAGTCGAGCTACACCGCATCGTCGTATAAATATACGGGGGTAGCCTCGGCTAACGTAAGAGTGTTACGTCGGTTTAATAGATGAGCCATGTGAGCGAGATACCTATGCGAAGGAGTATAAGGAAAAAAAAAGTAGAAAGAAAATCAATACGAGAGAAACGTAAGCCAAGAATTTCGGATACGATTCGGGTAATAATTATGCGATTTAGAATGATCGGTCGTACCGTCGTGTCGGCCTTATGGAAATAAATGCCTCTGGAAATAGCTTCTCTGCTAACACGATGATCTCGGCCATGTGTTGGATCGTGTCCAGAGATATTGCCAAATTAACGCGAGTGCATTGTCGCGAAGTGGCACTAAAATTGTAAATACTCGAGTAATTACCAGATACGAAGTGAGGAAAAAAGTCGATAATATGTAAAAGGCTAAAGGGGCAACGTGGAGATTAAAAGAGAACGAGGAAGGAGGAGAAGGGTGTATGGAAGAAAGTGCTGCAGTGTGTATGTAGGTAGCTAAACCTCGCGTATAATGGCGTCTAGAAGTTGGTTACTGGTGTAGAGTGCTAGCTCGTAGGTAGTAGGTATTTTTATACTGGTAATTTTTTACGCCAACGGCAAGATGCTGCGTTGTGTGGCCGCGGTCTGAAAAGAGGGAAATTATTTTTTAATACTTGATGCGTATTTAATTGGTTTATTGCTGTTTTTAACGAGTACGCGCTTTCTAGTGTTATACGCGGCGAATAAAAGTTAACGAGCTGTGGTAAATTTTATTTCGCGTTATCGTTGACACATGATTTATTTATTAGCCGATGCGATGCGATGCTGTGGCGAAGAAAAACACGGTGCAGTGTCGCGCATATTTAAATTCAAAAAAGGGTATATTTAAAAAAAAATCTGGTGTCGTTTTTCTGTGGTGTAATTTTTTTCAAAGCAGTGCAACGCACGTGATGATGTTGTGATAGGTAGGAGTGGGGGTAACGTGTTAGCGAGTTACGTTGCAGTCTGGTTTCAGACGTGGTAGGAAGCGGACGTGTTTTACAAGTCGGGGTTGTGAGGATGAACAAAGAGCAAAAAAGAGTGCCAAAGAACGCTGTTTTCCCAAAGAATGAGAATTTGAAAAAATGGAATTATACTCGTAAAGAACGAAGTATGAAGAGGTAAAAAAAAGAATGGAACGAAGAACAAGAATGTCCAAATATTGAAAATCTAAACATTTTCATTCGTTGAAAATTTTCTTTTTTTTGGTTTTCCATTTCAAACGTCTAATTTAGAGGTGTGCACCTGGCATTTCTCTCCAAGAAACTAAATATTTGGAACAGCGTTCTAAATTTTACATTTTGCACTACTTTTGAACTCCTAATGACTGAAAAATGCTGATTCACATGTCTGAAAAGTTGGGAATAGGTGCAAAAAAACGTCCTAGTTGTTTTTAGCGGGTTTGAGCCAACTCTTTTGGAACAGCTCCCTCACAAAAAAAAATCAATTCGGCAATTAGACGGTTTTAAAATTAATGAGACAATATTTAATTCGATCCCAGACAGGCAGACTTCAATAAGTTTTCTGCGGCCTGTGAAAATTTTCATAAAAATATTGACATGCCATAAGTATCTGGGATTCCGATTATTATATTCCCACAGATCAATCAATTTGATCATTTTGCGGAATTAGTTCATTTTCTCAGTGTTTTTTTTTTTTTTTTTTTGACTTCATGGTTGAAATTGAAGGATGAAACAAAACGAATTTATTTTGAAAGTACTTACATTAGGTACCTAATAATTATAAATTATAACGGTTATTCGAAAATTTTCCGATGTGTGATATGATAATTCTACTGTTTTTTAGAATTCTACTCTTTGCAGTTGAATTATATTCGATTTGAACATTGGTTTCAACTTTGAATTAGCCTAAATTTAACCCTGTAAATGAGATCACATATCATTAGAAACGATTAGACATAAGAAATCACAGTAGTTTTTCAAATAACGTCCTTTTGATCAAAAGTTGTGTAATTAATCTAAGAAAACATTCGTTTTTTATTTTTTGGATATAAAACCAAAGCACAAAGTTGTATGTCCGTATTTTTCATCATTCTATATGTAAAATACTTTTTCCAATTTTTCAAATCACAATTCCTTATGCCAATAGATTGAAATTTCATCTTTTGACAAGGAATCGTATTTTTTTAAAATTGAAAAAAGTATTCATTTACATCAAGAATGATTAAAAATATGCACATACAGCCTTTGTGCTCTTATCAAAAGTGTAATTGATAAGAGTTTGAAGATAAAACTTTCAATTTTTGCATTTTATTAATTTTCAGAACATTTTGATGATTTTATCGAAAATATGATTATCTTTTGAACCAAAATCAATCAAAATGTTATTTTTCAAAAAAATGTGACTTATTACAATCTTTTTGAACTTACCCCTCGAATTTCTGTAAAAATTAGAAGCTAAAAATTTTTTAAATAAATTCTCAAAAGTTGAGATTTCATTATGGGCGGAGAAAATTGAAAAAAATGAAGTTGGTGAAATTTCTCAATATTGAAATATTTTTCAACATTTAGAAAATTTTCCTAATGTAATTTTTTTTATTTTGAACTAATTTCTTCCCACTAAATAATAAATTGAAGCAGATGAAATTTCAAAAAATGTGAGTAGGTATGATATTTAAAATTTCTAAAGATTCAAAATTATTCTTACATTAGTTTCAACTTATCGAGAAAAAAAGAATCAAAAAAATTGAGAAAGTTTTGGGTTGGAAAAAAATTTGATTTAAAATAAATTTGTATTTGGATTGCTGAAATCTCATTTGCGTCGACTTGATTGTGGATCGAGCGCGCAGAGTGGGGGTAACATGAGTTCTGAGTTCTTGCTTGGCAGTCTTGTTTCAGCCAGGGTACAAGACAGACGTGTTTTACTGGCATGTATACCAATTACAAATGCTGCTACGTGATTGGTGTTCGTGTTAGCGTTGAAATTCGGTCGAGCGAATGAAAATTCTTCGTTTTTCTGGCAGCTGTATTATTTTTTCCAATTTCCAGCTTATTTTCTCCCGTAACCGTTGAGTTGTGGTTTTTACCGCTAAACATCGCGTACTATGTAAAGAGTCTGCCAGCGAATGATTACGATAGAGAAGGCAGACAGGGAGATGAATTCCCAGTCGAACTAATTGACATGACGACAACCTTTTACTTCATAAATATGCAAAAATTACCTCGGTTACAAGTTTTTGTCAGAAGGTACGGTTCATGGTTACGAGATCCCCAAGCGGAGCTAATATCTCGATATTGTTCGGTGGCGTGTTTTAACCAGCGAGCTCGATGTCGACGGGCCTGCCGAGATGGAGAGGCTGGAAGAATGGCGCTGCGTTAGTTATTGAATTATTTTTACGTTCGTCGAAACGGACAACCGACTGGAACCCTCTCTGTCGTTCGTAATAATTTAGATTTATTGATGAAACCGTTCGGAAGTATGGGGAAAAAATTGATTGAATTATTGGCCCCGGTTTTAGAACGATGGAACGAAATTGATAGAGGGAAGATGTCGCGAAGTCGCCGTGCCTGGATTTTTAGTCGGCTGAGGCAGGTAAGAGGGATGGAATTTGTAGCTCAGTAGGTCGATTTTTGAAAATGTACGCGTAGCTGTAGGCTAAACGTGAAACTTGTTGTGAAGTTGTGTTTCAAGTTTTATTTTCAATTTTTTTTCTCGAATAAGTTAGTTGGAGAGGGAAAAAGCACTTGTTTAAAAATTAGTACATAAAAAAGTACTTATTTGGCGTTTAGATTGGATTTTGAATATCCTAATTTGAATATTTATTAATGTTAAGATTAAAATATCTGTCGAAATAATTATAAAAAATTATTTGAGATGAGGAAAACAAACTTGTAAGTAGAAAAAAAAAGGCCTAAAGTACCCATTTTAGTTTACCAAGATTTTGTAAATGATAGTAGGGAATTTACATTTATGTATTCGTAGATAAATTGAAAAACAGTTGACATATTTGTACATCGACGAAAGATTGGAATTTTTTTCACCCGGAAATTCTACTCTCTTGATTTGAATCAATTAAAATTAACTACCTAATGTATAAATCAGTGAAAAAATTAACTACTTCAATTAGTGAATTTTCATTTTTGAATCCATAATTTTTTTCTCAACATTTAAATTTCACTGATTGAATTGGTAGGTAACTAATTACTAATAGAATCAGTAGGTAAATTGAAATTTTTGCCGATTCAATTAGTGAATTGAAATTGTTACTGATTCATTTCAGTAGTTGATGGAAAAAATACTGATTTAAAAATGAAAATTCACCAATTGAATCAATGATTTTTCACTGATGGGTAGTCAAATTTTACTGATCAATAGTGGAATTCCATTGCCAATCAATGGCTCAATTCTTTCTAGGTACCTATTTCAATCAATTGATTTTCAGATTTTTTACTGGTTCAGATTAAAATAGTCCAGTTTTACAGAAATTATGTTTACATTTGATCGCTGATTATACAAATCGTGAAAGTTGATTATTGCAATTGCCTGAAAATCACCAAAATTATTTTTAAAAGTTATAGTTATCATGAAAAAAGGAATAAAACTTTGTATATTTACAGAAAACTTACAAAACTCTCATATGAGATGGCAGTAGTTTTTGAAAATAATACCTTATTTTAATCATTTTTACAATACTTCAAAGTTTAGTAATTTTCGTTGTAGAGTTACTTGAAAGATTGGTATGCAAGATTTGGCCAAGGGACCAGAAAGGACCACTCCTATGTTTTTGATAATGACAAAATAACATTAAGTATGGTTGGAAATTTTCCAGATACGATGGCCTTTATGTCAAGAAATTTCAATAAAAAAAAAAATAGGGGAGATGTATTGACTTCCTTTTGAATTCATAGATGAGGAAAAACTTGATTTAAATCTGAAAATTTTGATTTTCTCCTCTTTTTTTACTCAATTTTGAGTCATTTTTATAACATTTTCAACAGTTTTTGATGATTTTTCAGCAACTACGAAGAAAATTGTGGGAAATTTTTAAAATTCAAACAATCCTGTCTCAAAAATCAAATCAACTTTTCAGTGAGATCTTTTTCATTACGATTAGGTATCTTTGGAAAATTTGAAGCTTCGCCTCGTGAAAATTTCGAGGGGTCTCATTCATTCATCTTCTTCTATTTTTTATTCCGAGAAGAGAAGGAAACTGTATTTTGTTGGTCAATTATCAAGGTGCATGAATTAAAGCCTCCGTCAAAAAACAACCATAGTCTATAAATGAAATTTTTCCGGTGAGTGAAATAATATGCTCAAAATGTTTCTACGACTAAAAATTAGGTTCGATGAATGTTACTTAATATTAAAATGTGGATTAAGAGACTACAGGACAGGTTTGATTCAAATTTTCCTTCAGCTCTCAAAAATAGAAATTAAAAAATTTCCTACACGTTTTTAAATCACAAGAAGTCTTCGAAGTTTTCGAGCTTCTTTTTTATAGTTCACTAGTATGATCCTGATTGGTTATTCACAACCAATCAGCGTCAACCAGATGGACTGAGGTTGTTTTTTAAACAAAAAGCTTGAAACCCTTCAAGTTGGAAATACGGAAAAAGGGTTAATGTCTTTTTTAAAATTCGAAATGAATAACACCATCGGTTTTCTCGTAAAATTTTATTTCAGATACTGAAATAGAAAAAATTCCTAAGTATGGACTATGGTTGTTTTTCAGACGGAGGCTTCAATTGGGTTGACATTTTTCAAGTTTGGCAATTTTAGACAAAACTGAATCTTGCATGCATTGCCCTTCTTTATATTTTGATACCTTAACCCATTATTGCTGTGTTTCAAGTCATATTTGTTATACCTACTTGAGTAAGTAATATCATTGTTCCTACTTCAACCTGCAACATTTCAAATTATTGTTTCATTTTGAGAGAATTTCTAACCTTAATGGTCAGTGCTTTCAAACCTCTTCTTAATGAAAAAAAAAAAACTTGTTAATTTGAACAAAAAAAGCTTGCCTCAATTCAATAATTCTAACTTAAAATTACTTTTCCGAGACTATCAATAATGATTCTTTTTCTATTCTCAACTTATTGGAAATCTCAAGTACCCACGTATCGATAATATTTACAAACCCATCTTATTTTTTGCTACCTATTGTGCGAACAAATCGGTACCGCAGGAAGTTAGCCGATTCAAGAGAGAGAAAGAGAGAGATGATACTCGCAGAGAAAATGGAATTAGTAATTTAATTCGAAAATAATCGATTGGACGAAGGAGACGTTTCATAGGCTGAAAACGGTGCGGTTCGGCACGACCCTTTATATTATCTTTATTATTTTTTCGATCGGGTTAGCCAGACCCTTGATTGGGCTGACCGGTCCGGTTATATGACGTAGAACGAGGTAGTACGTATTAAAGAGAAGAAATGTCCTTCGCCGAAGCCAAGTCTCTAGTACACTTGACATTATTCGAGTAATAAAAGGACTCGAGGGAGCTACGTTGGGGGAAAACGCCAAACGAGAGGAAATCATTTTACTAGAAAAGGCCTACACTGCGACCTGCAGTTTTACCGGATTTCTAAATGGGTATTGCGAAATAGAATCGAGGGTACGAAAAAGGTGCGATGCAATCGAAATTGAATACGGATTTCTTTCGACTCGACGAGTGAAAATATTAACTCGAGATTGGAGTGAGGTAAATCAATCGATATGGCGATTGGGTCGAAGAAGCGAAAGGGTACTTCATTTATCTAACATTGGTTTTTCTTCCGGTGAGGTGTATAGCTACGTGTTTTCTGTGTTAAGTCGATACATCGTGGACGAGGCGAAGGGGGCGATAAAGCGAAGGAAATTCTTCGCCGAGAGAAAGGTTTGGCAAAATGTCGAATGCTGTGCAAAAGCCAAAATACGTTGAAGTATCGTAGATGAAGGGGGTAACACTTTGCAACGAGCGAAGGAGAAAAAAACAAAAGAAACACGTACCTTAGTACCATATTATAGCCGGGGTAAAAAAAAACACGTATGAAGGAAAGGCTCTTGCGAAAAGGGGGGGGGACATGGGTGAAGGAGCCAAACCATATGTGTGATTTACCGCATCGAGTATGATTTGGGGAAAACGTATTCGAAACGGTCACACGCTCTATGTATGCCGAATGAATACCAATGTAGGAAAATAACGTGTAGGTCTGGAGTACACCTCGCCGAACCATTGTACTCGTATGTAGTTGTAGGATAGGTTGCATTACGTGTGTGCAAAGGCGCGATACGTAGGTTGGTGTAAAATTGATGTGACATTTCGTACCGACGACGACGAGACGAAGGTAAGCGTCCGTAAAAAAATTTTCTCAGTAGGGTAAAATGGCTCAGCTTTGTACGATAAACCGACATCAGAGATGGAAAATAACCTAGAGACTTTTGCGAGGGTTGAAAAGCTCGCCAACTACGATAATTAAAAAAAATTAATTTGGGAAAATCTACGACAGAGCGTATGGGCTTTTTTAAACCCCTGCGTCTCGAAGCAGTCGTATTCGACGCGCCTATAATTGAAAACTTGTACAATTTTCAACACGCGATACTTGTTATATTTTTGAAACTTTTAAACGTGTATCGTACGATTCCCCTGCATAAAGTTGTACTTATGTCTGGGTGAGGGCTGGTCGAAGGGATTCTTTTTTTTTTTGTTTTGATCGTTGTACGCGACGTTCAAATAAAATATTTTCCTTGGGTGTAGCTTTGTTATGCATAATACGTGAATTTGGATTTGTGTACAGGGTGTTTCATAGCTGACTGATCTCCTTCCAACCGGTGGGTAGGTAATTCATTCCAAGTCCGAGTATGTATGTTTGTCTAGCTCTCGAATTGCAGGGGCTGAGTAATGCTCTTTGATAGGATTTGGAAGAATCTAATCAGAATAGAAATCTACTTTTTTGATTTTTCAAATTTCAGAAATTTTTATCGTGGAGAATGAATGAGGAAGGAAAGGGGGATCAGTTTTTTTTTCTAGCCTTGATGCCGAGAACTAATTCAATGAAGTTTTATGTACATTACACAACGCGGAAAGCGGAAATGATAATTGATTGAATTTCAATTCTTCAAAAAATAATTTTGAAAATTTTCAGGAATTTGAAACAAAATTGAGAATTTTTTTTGAGAAGGGACTGAAAAAATAATATTATTTTATTTTTCCCTTTCTGTAGCGTAATACTGAGGTAGTTCAATGCTGCTACTCCCTAAAGAATTTAATTTGGCATTTCTTTTGATCAAATTAACCACAATGAAATGGAAGTTTTGGTTTAGAATTTATTGTTAGGTAATGGATTTTGAAATCTATGGTTTCAGATTAAGGTCAAAGTTATAATTTTGAACCAAGTTTTCTGGTCAATTTTCTGATGGGAGTCGGTCAAAAGATTAACTTTTGAATACAGGGTCAATTTCAGACCTCGGACTCCTGATTTTACTGGATTTTCGAAAAATTCTGGCTGCTCCCCTTTGCAGAATTTCGCTTATAAAAATTGTGGATTGGTAACAATGTAAATACAAAAAATAGTGATTAAATGTGAAGAGTAAATTGTGCTTGAAATGTATGAATTGTGAAATATCAATTTCCATTTTTACGTTTTAATGTGAAAATTACGATCATTCAATTGCTCAAGTTTTTTTTTTTTCGTTTACATAGATCTAATTCATCAACCTTAAATTTTTAAGTACAAAAATCACCAGGGGTGGTCAGAATTTTCCGAGCACCCAGTAGCTTGGCTCCAGGGTTAAACTCGAATCTTCACCTTGATTCTAGAGCCAATTTCAGACCTTGACTCCTGACTCTAGTCTGACTCGAAAGTCAATCTATGACCTTGGTTTCTGACTCGGGGTCGAAAGTCAATCTGTGACCTTGATTTCGACCCTAGAAGCGAAGGTCAATCTATGACCTTGATTCCTGACGTTGGAGTCAAAAATCAATCGATGACCTTGATTCCTGACTCTGGGGTCAAAAGTCAATCTATGACCTTGATTCCTGACGCTGGAGTCAAAAGTCAATCTATGACCTTGATTTCTGACTCTAGAAGCTAAGGTCAATCTATGACCTTGATTCCTGACCCAGGTGGCGAAGGTCAGTTTATGACCTTGACTCATAATTCTAGTTTGACTCCAGAGCAATTACGAATCCGGAGTCAATTTGGGGTCAGGTTGACTCCGACTACATGATTATAA
This sequence comes from Pseudococcus jackbeardsleyi, assembly GCA_038380155.1. Lineage (NCBI taxonomy): Eukaryota > Metazoa > Arthropoda > Insecta > Hemiptera > Pseudococcidae > Pseudococcus > Pseudococcus jackbeardsleyi. The sequence goes on along the minus strand of CM076238.1, from coordinate 58,486,229 downwards.
ACCATCCAGCCACACTTGATTTTCGACGTCACTTTTTGAGTAAGTTGTAAAATGATTCAACCTAAAAAAAAAAAAAGAAAGATGAACAGAGCTAATGAACAAGTCCTCACTTCTCAGCACTAACAACTTTATGATTTTTGACTCCGAAATTAATCTTAAGCAATGAGTCCTGACCTAAGTTTGACTCCGAAGTCAATTTCAGACCTCGACTCGTGTCTCCAGCTCGACTCTGGAATCAAATTCATTCCTTGACTTCCATCTTCGGCTCAATTCTGGAGCAATTACGGATTCAGGTTCAATTTGGAGTCTGGAGTCTGTTCGATAAGAATCTTCAACTTTTTAATGAGTTTTTTTCGAATATTTTAATACAATGCCCTTGCACTTATCTTAATCTGTCTACAAAAATTATCAAGTGCATTAAAAAATTGAAGAGAAAATCTTGCTTATCGAGTCACTCGCGTTTTAAAAAGCATCGAGTAAAATTCAAGAAAAAAAATTTCGTAGAGCACAATTCAGCCTTTGCGGTTTGAATGTTGAACAAACATACCTACTTGGACTCAAGATGAGTTGCCTACCTGCTGGTTGGAAGGAATTCAGTCAGCTTTGAAACACCCTGTATGTCGTACGTGCGAATATTCAACTTGGAAGAGTGTACCGACACCAAAGACGTAAGTTCAAGACGGTGAAAAGGAATTCGCGGGCAATATGGTGGTTTTTTTCTAACACCTTTGAAGAGAATTAGGCAAGTGGAGGTGTAATATCAACCGTGATCACGTCGTATCATATCGTATCGTTAACCACAGTGTTACGTTTATGTGTGCTGGGTATAAGTGTAATACGTAAGGAAAGGATAAGGTTACCATTTGCGCTGCTGTGGAAAGTTTTCCATCGTTTAATGACTCCGTCATATTGGTGTGTTTTTCTTTTTACACCATAACACAACGTGTGTTGTGTTTTTTGACGCGGATTTTACGTTTTGTATTGTGGTTATGGTGCGTAGGTAGTAGGTACGATGAGCTTTGGTGTTTTTAGTATTTTATGTGTAATACGAGGTGTTTGGTGAGAAGATTTTGATTGTAGGATGCCTGAGTGTGTTTGTTTCAAAAGAGATGATTTTGTTTTACGAAATGATGGAAGTGGTTTGGTCGAAGATAATCGTGGTAGTTGGGAAATTATGCGTTTGCTTGTGATGCATGTCCGAATGTGTGTTGGGAAGTGGTTAGAAGAGGACGAGTTTTCATTATGATGTTATGCGTTTTCAGGTTTTAAATTTTGTGTCTAATAATTTAATATTTATTTTATCAGAGTTGGAAATTTTGGGTTTTTTAATTATGTTTTTTGGATTAGGAGTTGATATTTCCATTTGTACGATTCTTCAATTAGTATTTATGTATTTTGAAGAGGGGCAGAAAATTAAAAATTCCTTACTCAGATCGCCGTTTTTTTTTTTTTTTTTTTTTAAGATTTTTATTATAAACTATTCCTCTAACCTCATATCTGCCAATTAAATACATATGAGATACCTATAGTTTTTATGGAATTTCTGTAATTGAAAGTTAGGTACTCAAAAAGTAAAACATAAAACTAGCTTGAATTTGAAATTCCTATTTGTCTTGATGGTTTGCAGAATCACACGGATATTTTTTTCTTATTGTAGTGAACTGTTTTTTGAAAAAAATGAATTTTAAAAATTGCGGAAAATTGTTATGATTTTTTGGAGAATGTTCAACGATTTTCAAACTTTTTAAAGGAAAGACCATTTCTACAAGAATGAAAAAAAGTCTGAAAAATTCTGCACACAACCTTTAAATACGTAAATTTCCAATTTGAACGATTTTATAATTTGTCTATTTTTCGCCACCTTCATTAAAAGAAAATTTTTCAAGAACCGTGTAATTGATAGGTACGAGATTGAACAAAAAATTTCATATATTTCGTAGGTACATTAGTTTTTATTTCATTTCATTTTCTTACTATTCATCGGTATTATTAGAAAAATAAATTTATAATTACATGCGAGTGCCCTTGAAAATACATGAAAAACAACCTGAGTGTATTAAAAAAATAAAAACATACATGTATTGTGAGTAGGAAGGAAAAAAATATACTCAAACTTATTGAAAAGGATCAAATCTTACTTACTTTGAATGAATAAGAAAAAAGGCATTAAAAATTGATTATTACATATTAGGATTCGCTTCTGGCAGAACTTATTTTTGATAAATTAGATAGGTATGGGATTTTTTTTGGACTTTGAAAAGCATTTTAAAGCAATGTAAATGGAAAATTTTATGCTTCTTATAGTCTGAAACATTTTCACAATCTAAAAACTCGAATTTTCCTAAAATCGGTGGTAATCATGCTGTATCCTTTCTCAAGAATTTTCAGTGAATTAATTGATTTCTGCTTCAAATTACCTACCATTCAAATCTTCAACTTATAATTTTATTTATTTTTGTCTTTCAACTTTCATTTACCCCTGTGAATTTGATTTTTATTCAATTTAGTTGCATTTTTCAATTTATTCTGCATTTTATAACTTTCCAAAATATTGTGCAATTTATACAATTTTAGAGAATTTTGTCATTTTTTATAAATTGTTATGATTTTTCAACATTTCAGTTTTTTAAAACATTTGCTTTTTTAAAACTTGAACAAAATTATGGATTTTTTTAAATCATACCTTACTTTTTTTTTCTTTTCGAAGAGCAATTTTTAATAAATGAATCATACTTTTTTATTTTTTTTTTCGAAGAGAAATTATGAATAAATGGGGATTGATCAATTATTGAAATATTCAGTGTATCAAATCAAAATTTCAAATGATTTTATCGAATTTCAAAACGACGAGAAGATCTACTTTTAATCCTCTCACCATCAGATTTATTTTCCTTTCTCTTTCTTCTCCTTTTTCATTTATTTTCCAATTTTCTCTCTATGTGTTGACTTGTAAGAAAAACAAGAAAAACTTGAAGTTGGGCTATTTCACACTAAAACGGACGAAAAATGAAGTCGGGGTCTTCCGATTTCGCTCAATTTTTTAATACAAAAATGTTGGTAAAAATTCGGAAATTTTTCAAAATTTTCATTTTCTTGTTTTCAAAGATGTCTGTCAGCTAGCACATTTAGTAATCAATATGTCAATTTGTTCGAAATATGATTCGCAGCTGACAAAAGAACTTCCTCCATTTTTTTACTCAATATTGTCCCTTCCCTCCATTTTTTTGCCATTTTTCATTCAAACGGGATAACTATCTCATGAAAAAATCACTTGAACCAGAATGATGAGTGACGAAGCTGTAACTATGAATTGAATAAATAATCAAGTATTTATCACGTGCCCCCAGGGTAGAATTTTTTTACCCAGTCTCACCTGGAAGTGTATCAAATTGGTAAAATGCCTTCTTCGAACAGTACGATAAATGCGATTCGATTCAACCGGCGTACAACGACTCCAAAGTCGACAACGAAGCAGCGTACAGACACGATGATTTATCGAAACGTGCTACGGGTTTAGCTGGTATCCCTTTCATTAGGCTGATTTTCGAATTAAACTCAGCGTGCGTGCGCGATGTAAAATAAATCATTTCGGAGGCTAGAAAGTAGAAACGTGTAAAAGCCGGCGCTATATACGACTACGACGACGATGACAGAGAAATAGCTGCCACCGTGGGAATCGGGGATCCGCGAGGGGAGCCGACGGGGTTGGAAAAAAACTCATCCGCGTAGTTCATTTTGATAATGCGAAACATTAGCGCCGAACGTCGCGTACAGAAAAGCAGCCAGGGAGGAAAAGCTAAAGGTAGAATTTCAGTTTGAAAATCGTTTTTGGCGCGCACTTGCGGGAATGACACGGTAATGTTGTTTTATCAAGTGGTTTTCACGTTTTCGCCTACGTCACCGTGTAGCTCTCTTCCCTGCGTCGCTTTGTCTCGTCAAACGTCGTACGTATTTCAATTCGGCTGAGTTATATTGTAAAACAATGCTGAGATGTTGAAGCAAGGTGAAGAGGAGAAGTCGGAGGAGAGATGCTGTACAGGAGCTCAAAATGTGTAGGAAATAGGTACCCTGAACAACTCTGTAGGTATAGGATGCCTGGAAATGGACGAAGCTGAGGTGCTCGGTGTACGTGCCTGTGTCTCTGTATGCGCGTCTTTGTCTAGCAAACGCACAAATAGCGGGCGTACGTTGCTGGGGGAAATTAGGAAGGAATACGAATGGCCTTACAGTAGTAATAATGCTAAAAGCCGTAGTTATTTTCTTTTCTTCGTGTCTGTACGCTTTGATGCGTGTGTTATTCAACATTTAAAGGGAAGGATGTCGTAGTCGTCGTCGTACAGAAAATAGACAAAATAAGTCTCGCGAATATGAAGGCGGCGTACGACGAGGCTGTATTGTGTAAAACTTTCTCAACGCCGAAGAGCTCATTGTTGGCGTAGGTACATGATGTTGGGCGAAAGTACCTAGCGAAAAGCTGCTCGCACACCGTTGTTAAAACTTTAGCCATTTTAAAGGTGAACGAAATTCGGTATTTTATTCGTTATTGTAATAACGAAACTCATCACGTATTACGCGTCTAATAAAAGCTAACACCCGCTTCTGCCCCGAACTTCGTATGCGAAATTCGCCTAGATATGGGGACGAGTTTACCTATAGTTCTATCTCAGCGTTTATTATATTTTTGCCGCTACGAACATGCCGACCGGTAGCCATATTGTGATTTATAAAATTTCGGCGAAATGGAAGGTAGCTCGTGCTGGGATGGCAGCTTGTTTTGGATGAAATTTGTTTTCTTCTTGGAATGAAAAAAAGGGGTTGTGTGAAATTGGTGCTAAGGATGGTCGTTTTATAACTTTTTTTTTGAAGGGGATGATATGAAAGTTGTATCTTGACTGGAAAACGATGCGGTTGGAATTTCATTCTTAACTTACCCCCACCCCATCGAGTCAAAAAAATCTGTAAAATTAAAAAAAAATTGAGGATTAGTCACATATGTAAGGTTGAGACTAAAAATATCATTGGAGATGATTTTTAATTTTCTATGACCCTTTTTTGGCAATGGTGAGTAAGATGGGAGGTTAATAGGGGGCTTTTTTGTGATTTAGCTCAAAAATTTCGGGAAAATCATTTTGAGCAGATTGGTTTGATGGTTGTCGCATTTAAATGCCTTTTCAATTTTTTTCCGAACGAAATGTGAGTAAATTCACTTTCAGAAAGTTGGAGTGGTTTATTTATTCTTTATATGTGAAAGTAGAAGGGGGGTTCTGCGCCAGGAAGTTCTCAGTAATCTTCAAAAGACCTGGTAAAAATTTCAATCTTTTGTTTTATCTCTATTTCCTCATTTCTGAAATAATATTCTCAAGTCTGGAATTTTTTTTTGAAATTAATTCTAGAATCTGACTATGACTTACGATATTCTGTTTTGAATCTGAACAAATATCTTAGAAGTCATCCTGCACCCGGAAAAATTTTGAACAATTTTTCGTATTTTGCAGAGTGATGGATGGGGGGATTTTCATGCCGTTTCATTACCTCAAATGAAATTTTAAAAAATTGAAAAAAAATGCCCCATTTTCTCTTTCCCTTTACTTGAGTCTAATCCAATCCTAAAAATTATAATTATCAATTATGAAAAAAATTCAGATTTTTACCCATTGCATTGGTAACCTTACTATTATTGGCATGGCGCAGGCGTCTAGATGAATTATTTTTAGAAAATCTCTGATTTTTCATTATTTCTACGATATTTTTAATACCAAACTGAACTGAAGTTCAATTCCGAAAATTTTTCATCACCTCTCCTTACATTAAAACTTGAATACAATTATTTTATTACAGAAAAAATTTCAAATAAAAATAACGATTTCGAAGCAAAAAAAATATGTATACCTTTGCTAGTTTGCTTGAAACATTGAATGAAAATTGCGCCCCCCCCCCTCAATGCCCACGTTTTTTAAATAGGAAAATTCCACGGATGTACTTGCAAATTTTGCCAGCTTATCCAATTGAATGAAGAATTGATGATAAAAATTATTTTCGGAAGAAGTATAGTTTGAAAAGCTCCAACCAAGTAATTGGCTGAAGTATGATATTGCATCATTCTATCGACCCCAAGCAAAAATTTTTGTAAAAAAATTTCGAAAATTAAAATTTTATATTTTTTGCCATCGTTCTAATCTTTAGAGTGAGTAATTTGTCGAAACTGGTTTTTCATTTTTTTTAGTACTTTTCATTGTAATTTTGATCACATTCACTCAAGTTTTCACTAATTTTCCTACTTTTACTACCTGCTGTTGCTGTTGGACACCCTGACCTGACAATATTAATTTGGATCTTACTCAATTTATCCTTAAAAAATGGATTTTTTCAAATACATCTTTATGATAAGTTGTTTTGAGTACTTTCTTAGTCCTTGAAAGAAGGCAAAGAAAATTACAAATCACTACTGGGGGGGGGGGGAGAAGGGGATCAAATGAACATAATATGATCTTTGGATGAAAATACATGTCTCCAAAAATAGTTTTTTTGTTGATAAAAATGAAAAACATGGGAATATGAAAATTTTTAAAAACGGGCCATGGGGCTGAAAAATTCTTACCAATATTGTTTTGAATCAAATACATGCTTATTTCCAACCTACTGCTATTCTCACCAAAGTTCGCTCGAAAATGATTTTTCCTTATTTTTGAACTATGTCAAAAAACCACCCAAAAAAATGCAACTTTTCAGCCTCTTTCACTTTTCCTCAAAAAAATGAGACGGAAATCAAAAATCAGAACAAATCAAATTTTTGGCTTAGATCATCTATGCTGTAAAAATTTTTGGAAATTTTTTCCATTTTTTCAGAATTTTTTAAACCTGAATAAATTTTAAGACTCAATGGGGATTGGTGAAAATAAAATCGAGGGGAAGTGAAATTATACCGTATCATTTCGTGGTTGAGACACAACTTTCATATGCAATCTTCTCATTTAATTTTCTAAAAAGTTGCGAAACGATACTCTAAAAGTATCTATCTATTGAGATGAAAATTCCCAAAATTGGGAAATTTTTTCATCCAAATAAAACCAGAATGTAAATCGATCGCGTTAAACCGCTCGGTGTGGGTTTTTCCCCAATACCGGAAGTTATGGCAATGCCAAAACGAGTCGAACGAATGGTACATATGTAAGTAGGGTAAACTATGTAGGTAATTGATTTAATTCGAAATTTATACTCGATGGTAAAATCGGCTCGCGTAGCCGAGCAAGAAGAGAAGACTTTCGAGCATCGAATGATAATAACGTTAGTATTACGCTATCGTGTGGTTGAGATTACTTTAACATGCTAATTCGAACGATAATACGGCGAAATGAAAGCCAATAATTACGCGAGAAATTCGTTTAAATTCCGATGAGATTTACGTATATAGTGCAGTGTACGCGTGAGCGCCGAGAAGTCGACTTTTATAACTTTTCGACTCCGTTCGTCGAGAATTATTATTAACTTCGTTCCCCGTTGTCGGCTCGGATCGCTTTAAACGCTCGGATATCTCATTTAACGCGTATAATTCACCTAATGTGTACCGTAATTGGAATAATTTCACGAGGATTATGATTTAGCGATGGTGATTCTGTAAGACGATGTAAGCGATGGAAGAAAATTGGGTTTTCATGTGGGGTATGGCTTAGATGGTGGAAACTGACGTTGGAAGATGAAGTGAGGTGAAAATTTGGTATCAGCGACCTTGATAGTGTAGAAAATGATTGATCGTGAGATTTACTTCGGGTTGTTGAGTTTTTCTTATCAATGATAAAATGGTGGTAGAAAATTGAAAATTTGGTCAAAATAAGGTAGTTGGAAGACTTGCAGAAATTATGTTTTTTCAATTTGGAATTTTTTAAAAATTTTAGCCTGAATGAAAAAATCGTCAGAAGTACATAAGTTTCTCAAAATACTGGGGAAATGGAGAATTTTTCCATAGTGGAAAATTAAGAAAATTTTGATACCTTTCACTCTAATGCCAAGTAAATTTTTTCAAAAAAAAAAAAACATTTTTTCTACACTGAAAGATTTATTCTTGCTTCGTTCAGATTTCTTTCGTGGTTCAAAAATCGCGACTCGAAATTTTATTAATTTTTACAAAATAACAAAATGTGATCGAATTTTTTTCAGAATTTTGTGAAATAATTTTTTTTCCTCTCTGGAAACCTGCTTGAATGGTTGTCTGTCTGTGTTATTGTTTTAAATGAATCAAATCACGTACTCTCACATTTATGAAAATCACTGAAAAACTGTCCGAATTGCAGCACAGTTTAATGAATAAGTGGAAAATTTTTTGGAAAATGAGTGAAAATTTACTGAAAAGTTAATCAAATTTGTGCACTTTCCTAAAAATCTGTGTAACTTTTTGAGAAGTCAGCGGAAATCCGTTGAAAATCAAATAAATTCATTGGGTTTACCTGGTATTGAAATTCTGACTTTTTTTCAGTGAGTTTTCACTGATTCGTGATTCGACATGAAAGAGTAGATTTTTCAAATTTCAGTTTTCTTGAAAATACTCTTGTTTTGAATCAGTGAAATGTCACTGGAAAAAAGTAAGAATTGCATCGAAAGAAAAATCGGCGAATTTTTTTGATTTTCATAGGATTTTTGCTGACTTTAGATAATTTTACTGAATTTTCAGAAGAATTTCAGATATATTTCACTGACCTTTCGGTGAATTTTCACTGATGTTCCAGCTTTATTACTGTGCTGTGATTTTGATTCTTTTCCAGTGATTTTCGATAATTTTCACTTATTTATAGAAAAGAGAGATAGAAATACCTAAAACTGAATTCCATTTTTCATTTGATGAATTCCTCCTGGCGCAGAATTCCCGCTTCATGTAACTTGAGAAACTTTGTGAAATAATGATACTTGAAACCGAAATTGATTTTTTTGTAGATTAATTAACTTCCACGAAATTCCCCCCTCCCCTTCCTGCGATGTGATATTTAATAAGTCTGAGAGAAAGTATTGCGTAATTCATTTACAACTTATGCTGAAATCTAATTAAAATGATTTTGAGATATGTTGAGAAATGTAGTTTTCCTGTGAAGGATTCAAAAAAAAACTTTCTGGAAAAATATCTGGAACTTTCAAAACGGTTGAGATCGAGAATTCATTAAGAAAGTTGGTAGCCAAATATATTTGACTTTGATTCATATCTGATTAGATTTTGAAAATAAATACATACCGTGAACGTAAAAAATAATTCATCTTCAATATCGTACGTATGAACAGGATCACCGAAATCATCATTAGCAGGAAGGAAGGGATCGAAACTCGAAATTGGTTTGTTCAGATTCCAGTACAATTATTTTTCTTTCATTTTTTCAGCCAAAATTCTCAAATTTTACTTCGAAAAATTCATCGTTTTATCGTATATTTTCTGGACCAAAGCAAATTTTTGGACTGTTGAAAATGCAAATTTTTCATTCGAAGGCGTAAGTGAAAGTAGGTCCATGAAATACCTTCCTCCTCCCTCCCCTCCTCTTTGGTTCAGTCTGAAGCTGAAGATGGGTATTTTCCATCAATTTTCTGTTTTCTATGGTTCAACGATGGAAAAATTTTCAAATTTGAAAACTCTATAAATGTTGTACCTATAAACGCATTTTTGAACATGAAATGAAAGTTGAGTTATTTATTAAAAAAAAATTGATATATATACAGACGAATTGAAATGAAACTTTTAGGAATTCTTTTGCCACAGAAATAGAATAAGAAGGACAGGAGTATTAATATGAAAGCATCAGTGAAATTGATGAAATTTTTCCATTCAGCAGGGAAATTTACTCAGTATTTTTCCTTTGAAAGTTCTCTCAGTCGTGTATCTGTCTCATTCAAAGATTTCAGCTCGAATAATATTTAAAGACTTTCTTTTAGAACGTTTTTAGATACATATTTTAGAATATTTTCTGAAAATAGGGTGGGAAGAAAGGTCGGAAAAGAATCGAATATTAAAAAAGAACATTTTGATATCGTATCATGAGGATACGAGGTACGGAAAAATTCGGCACATCACTTTTTCGCAATCGTAATAAATTTCGCAAAAGATATAAATTTTTTCTCTCATTGATAAGTGAAAAATTGATTCACCTCCGTAAATCTCGAAAGAGAAAAAAAATGAACATTCTCTAAATAGGAATTTTCCACACGTCGTGTCACACAATTCTATGTTCATTTTTCTTGAAAAACTAGCATTCGAAGCTGGAAAACATTCTTTGAGGAGAAAACGCAAGGTAAAAAGGTTTTCTCGTTTATATCTATTCAAATAGGTACTTGAAAAAATTCGTTAAGAAAGCTCGAAGTTAGGTAATTAAGACACGTTTAATGTATGTACAACAAATCGCGGATTCACTCGATGTAAAAAAAATCGGAAAAAAAGAACATCGCCGAGAAGATTCGATATTTTTATAAAAATCCGGAGAGTTGTTTGGCGAATTCATTTCTGTACAGAATGTCGCCGTTGGCATTGTTTAAATATCGAACTTTATCGAGGTCATTGATCGTCTCTTTTTTTCGCCTGGTTTTACGGTACGGTTGGAAATGTCGCGACGAAACGTATTTTCTTCGTGGTGTTTTTTACGTCTTGTTTTTCTCATAAAGTAATGAAAAATTTTTCCAGTGGTGGTACAAACGACAACACTTGTAAGGAAATTTGTAACGAGCTGGATTTCGTGTAATGCGGTCGATGTAAAATATGAGCTGTGTTGGGAAGTCGAGGCAGAGGCGAACGTGGCTGTTGTAAGAGGTATTTAAGTCGTCGCTAAATATACTCGGTGTACCTTTCGTCGAGGGGGGGAGCCTGTGTATATTGTCGAGGATGTTAACGTCATTCGAGAACAACGTCAAGTGTATAAAGAGCAGATGAAAAAGAGAGGTAGACAAGTTGGTAAAAATACGTAGTGCTAGGTTTAAAATGTCGAGTACATCGAGGACGGTAGATGGCGACGACGAGGGCGGTGGAGGTGTGATCTAAATTGGCGCATATTATCAGTTTAGCAGGGTACGAAGTTGGAGGCGAAGTAACAGAACGAACGAGAAAGCTCGCCGAAGCAGATGAAAGCCGTTGCAAAAGTACGGAATTTATTTACAATTTAGGAGATATCTAAATTCTAACCGTCTTTTGTGTCGGCCGGCGGAAGGGCGCCGTGGCGGGGGAAACGCGCTAAATTTCATTTTGTAAAGCAACCGTACAGTCTGGGCGTCGACGAATAGCGATTTTATTTACAGTTCAGGGATTCCTAAGGATTTTCAGTAACGTTGTATAGTACGCACTATGGGTAGCAGAATGAGAAAGAGTTAAGCTTCTCTCTGGCATAGCAAATCGGATCCGAGAGGCTTAGCAAAAAGAGTAAATATGTTGGTAAACACGAAAAGGTCTAGTGTAATCCGAACCATTACCCTGGTTTATTAACCAGTTTTTTAACGCGTCAGTCGTCGATAACGAGTAGACGTCGAGGGCTTTTACATGTGTAGTTTGTTGTTTGCGTATGGAAAAAGTAACTTGTGCTTGTCCCGGTGATGGTGATGGATTCCAAGATGGAGCGGAGGTTATAAAAGAGTGTTTTTGATTTTGTATTTTTAGAATTAGCTTATACCTCCTTTCAAGATGCTATGCATATTACCGCAATTCTGGGAGAATCGGTCGTATTCAACTGTCCAGTCGAATTCCCCGGCGAACATCCAGTTCCGTACGTGTTACAATGGGGCAAGAAGGTAGGAGAACCGGTATGCACAACAATTTCTCAACACGATTCATTTTTATCAACATAAGTGTAAGCCTGATGCTTTTGTAGTAACTGTTTTCTTATTAGAAAGCATCATCTTTTTTTTTGGTTCATACATGTTCATTTTAGTCATTTTTTTCATATCATCTGAGTAGATGTTGTGAGAGGAGCAGGGTCATAGCTTCGTTGGTTTTTAAAGCTTGTGTAGGATTGGTAGTGTAATATTTAGAGGCCCGAGGGAGGCGGAGAGAAAGGGTGATTTTTCAACGTGGAAAACTGTCGACTGGGTGATTGTTGTAGGTTGCCCAATTTGGTCATCTTTTTTAATTTTTGATCAATTTTAGTCAAGTCATTTAGGTTTTTTTTTAAATGTTGTAACCCAAGAAAAAAATTTTTTGGTAGGTACCAAAAAAAAAGTTTTTCTCGTACTTGGATATTTTTTTTTGAACAATTATTTACTTGGGTACCATACACTTTTTTCAAAAAGGAGTAAAAATTTGAAAAAATTTTCACTTTTGAGAGTTTTTCAATTTTTTTACAACTGAATTTCAGAATTTGTTGGTGGAATTTTTTAAAAATAAGTATCTCGATTCAATTTTTTTGAAATATTTTTATATTGCCACTTGATTTTTTTGAGAGGAGGGAATGTTTTGGTTTTGGATAGAAATTGCTCGAGTAGGTATCTACCTAAGTACTCATTGAAAAAATATCGTCTATGTTTTAAAAAATCCTTAGGTTGAGAAATTCCCTATAATTTTGAAAAAACCTCCAAAGTTTTGAAAATTTGTTTGTTTTTTGTAAAGATGCTTTGAGACATAATTCTGAAATTGTATTATTTTAGGAAAATGAATCACGTTTTAGAAAAACTGACCAAAATTAGGAAACTTTTCCCACTTCTGGGAAATTTTTCAATTAGTATGTACTTGATAAGTCATTCAAATTTACAAATGGAGTTCAAAGTTTTGCAAAATCGATAAATTTTTATAAAATTATGTAATTTTGAAAAATTTGTCGAATATTTTTAAATGAAAATTATTGAATTTTTGTCAATGGTTCAATATGTAAAAAATTATTAAGAAATCAAAATCTGGAAACTTGTCCTAGTTTTAAAAAATCATTCAAGCATTGAGGAATCGTTTGTTTTTATCGAATTTTAAATTTTTAATAAATTCTTTAAAATTTTTTAGGAAAGGAAGGAAAAATACGTTTCAATATTGGAAAATGATTCTTCATTTTTCTTAAAGTATAGGTATCTTTAATTTCTGAAAAAATCATCCATTATTATGAAAATTGTGTAATTTTTATGAATTGAAGAAGTATTGAAAAATTGCTGTAATTTTTTAAAGACTCGTTTTTAAATAATTGTCTCAAGTTTTAATCGATTTTTCAATCCTCAGAAAATTATCCAAATTATAAGTAAAAAAGTCTCAAATTTTTGAAAAATGTTTCAATTTTTAAGAAAATAAATCATAGGTTTTGCCTTGAAAAATTATATGCAATTCATTCAAGCGAAAATGAGGATTTTTATCACATTTTTGGTGAAATTTGGCCACTGCCATCCCTTTTTTTTTGACAAATCAGTGGGGCACCGTATCGTGATCAGAGCTGGTGGAACCAAACAGAACAGACCCAAACAGTACCTACAAATAATAAAATAACATCGAAATTTCTACAAAATGATAAATCTTGACTCTTATTGTTTATATACTCATACTTATAAAAACAAAAATGATGTCTTACCTAGCGTTTTACATTATTTTTTTTTTGTGATTTTGGAATTTTCCCTTCCTATTTACTGAGATTACTACTTTTTCTGAACAATGAGTGACTAGAATAGAACAAAATTATGCTTTGAACAAAGAAGCAAAAACAGAACAGAACAAATCGCCTAGAAGTAATAGAAAAAATGTGTATTCACTGAACATCAAGAAACTTTGCTGATTTTTTTTTGCTGTACTGTCATTCTGACTTTTTTCCTGAGACTTTTCTCTGATTCAAAATGAGAGAATGAACTGAACTGAACTAGAAATTAAATCTGCAATTTTGAACTTGAAAGTGGAATATGGAACCTCAAACCTCAAACCTAACATTTGAAATTTAAAACAAAACAAAACAAATGAACTGGAATGAAATCAGAACAAGGCAAAAAAATTATTTTCTCTTGAACAAAACACTAGAATAATTCATTTATATACTTGGGTAAAAAAATGGTTTGATCCTAAATGGAACAAAACTAATCTACGTTCTGTTTCACCAGCCTTCGTTGCAATATTACAGGATTTGTTGGCTAGGTACCTATAAAAAAAAAAAACCACGTTGATTTCTTTTCTTTTTTTTTAGAATGGTGGCAAATCGAACCAGATGTCTTTTGGTATTTCAAATTTTACTTGTTTTTTAAAAATTGAAAAGCAGTCAATCAGGTATTGTTGTAACACTGTAGGTTTTATCGTCAAGGTCATTTGATAATTAGTCAAACTGGTATGTTTAGTGCTTCAGGTTTGACCTCCAATGAAATCTGATTTTCCAACTATGAAAACCAGTTAAACCGGTTATTGTTGAAAAATCAAACATTCTTCACTCAAGGACGTCTGGGTTTCTCACCATGAAACCCATCAATCAAGTTTCTTTTTTGAAATTTTTTTGGCTTGACAATCAAAGACATTTGGTTTTCTTACATTTACTCAAAGTTAATCGATTAATTGTATTTTTTTTTTCTAAATGGAACCTTTGAAAATACGCAATGTAAAATAGGTACCGCATATTACTTGGTAACTGTTCCTAATGGAGATGTTGATCCCATTTGCTCGACTTGGAGACTTTCGTAGGCGAAGGACAAGGGGCGGTCTCTAATTGAGATATTCTGTCGAGCACGTACGCAGACGAAATTTTGCAAGTTTTATTACCAGCAAAACGTTTTACGTGGTTTTGGGCTCGAAAATCCGGCGAAATATTTAAATCCTTCTAAATTACCGTAGGTAGTCGAATACCACGTTAGAAAAATCCTCGTACAGGGCGATTTTGAATTATGTAGGTATAATTTTTCATAACCTACACTTTTCTCTCTCTTATCTTACATCTGGTGTCTAGGCTAAAATATCCGAAGCTATGACTCGAGCTGCGAAATATTTAAAATATTATCGGATTTTTTTTTTTTTAAAAAAAACGTTCAACTTGAAATACGATTAAAAGGTAAGCTTTGGAAAAAAAGAACGGAAAAATTCTCAGCAGCGAGAATTAATTCGCGAGAATATTCGGCGCGAAAAGCGTAGGTCTGAAATGTAATTTGCGAAAAACTAATTTATACTCGGAGAATACTTTGAAGTTGGGGTTTCATTATTTCATTTCCTCTTTTTCACGAATGCTAAATGGTTTAAGTGTGAAAAATAATGACTCACGATGAAACGAGCGAAACGTGATGATTCGTGATAAAAGCCAAAGAGCTTTTTAATTTTACGTTGCGTATGGTTATGTAGGTATTTTATTTATTTTTCCCCGTATTTACCTCGGCGGATTTTTTTAACCCCTTTTTTTTAGAAAATAATTCCCAGCTTTTTATACGTAGATCGAACTGGAATACAAAGGCATATAAAATCAGTCGTTCCAGAGCTGCAAAAGGTTACTATATACCAGGCTTGGTTGTTTTGCTGATAAAAATGATTCGTTTTATTTTTGCTATAAATGTGCACCCGTTATTGGTTTATTAAAATTTTCATTTTAATTTATTTCTCATTCTTTGCGTTATTTTTTTTTTTCGTTTTTTTTCAAGTATCGATACATAAAGCAAACTAGAGCGAATATTGCGCTGCTATTTTTTGTTTTATTTTTGTTTTTTGTTTTAATTACCTATTACGGTACGTACCAGCGAAAAAGTATATTCGTGCGAATTTGAAACGAGATTTGATTGCGGTGGTGTTTCCAGTTCGTACGAATGTACCGGTCGATAAACGAAGATGATTTTTTAATTGGATTTTTTTTATGTGTGTGTGTAGGGTAAAAATATACCGATATTTATTTGGTATGAAAATTATCCGACGCACAGCGGAGAAGGATACGAAGGACGGGTGTCCAGAGTTCAACCAGATTCGCCCTATGGATTAGCATCTCTAAATTTAACTAATATTAAGGAATCGGATCAGGGTTGGTACGAATGTAGCGTTGTTTTCCTGAATCGTCCGCCGGCCAGTTCGCATAATAAGAACGGAACATGGTTTCATTTGGATGTGCATGGTGAGTAATGATGTTTAATTAAGTTGGATCATTTGTTAATCCAAAGTTTACCCAGATGTTATTTTTATTTGATGGGGAAGTTTTTGAGAATCGGTGCTTAGTTAATTTCGATTTGGGGAATTGGAAATTAACTTTGGCTGGATTTAGATTTTTGATTGTTGGTCGTTGGTCGTTGGTCTTTGAGGATGAAGTATGTAAAATGAAATTCTGTAGTTGAGTGTGTGAAGTTGAGAGTTCAATTCTGGTATCCAGGGTCTGATATATGATTTTTTGAAACAATACAAATTGGAAAAAAATCAAAATTCTTAATTTCGGAAGATGAAATTGTTGGTGGAACATGATCACATAATAGGAATAAAAGCAAAAAGGGCACTTCGCTCCAGGCCCATATTTTCTAAAGCTAGTAAACATGGTGTATTTCTACCTACCCGATGAAAAAATTTTAGATCAAATCGTATCAAATCATATCTGATTTAGATCAAATTTTATCAAAACAGATGAAATTTGATCTCAGAAATGTCCCAATCAAATTATATCTAATTACATCTATTTTTTTTTTTTTTTTTTTAGATATGACTTGATCAAATTAGATGTCTTTGATCACATCATATCAAACTGGATCTGAACTTCAATTGATACAATGAGAATATGATTTGATGTAATTTAATGAAATTAGATTGGGACATTTTTGAGATTCCTATGATTAGATCTGAAATTTTTTCATCGGGTATATCTATTGAAAAGAAAAACGAGAACAACCAGATAAAATTAAAAATTTCTCTTGCCTACATGTACTTATATCCAAGAATCTTGAATCTAAGGCGAATTATAATTAACGCATTCCCAAGTAAAATTTCGAGCCAAAACAAAGAAAATCGAAAGAGCATCATGAGTATAAAACTCATTCTCAAAATCTCAAGTATTTAAGTCCGTTTCTCGAATTTTGGCGAATTTTTGAACTTTCGAAATTACCTCATTGATTCACAAAAATATAAAAATTAGATCTAATTAAAGAAAAAATTTATTTTAAACTTTCTGAATCGATTGGAAGCGGTTTCAATACGTTTCAGATTCACCAGAACATTTTGGAATTTTCTAGCGCTGGAGAAACTCCCACTGAAATGGCATGAACTTCATCACCTATAATCGCGTATTACCATTTTGGCTACCTATTTGATCGATTAAAATCCAATTTTCTAAAATTCGTAATCAAGTTCATATTCACATTTTTTGACTAGAAATTGAATTTTTTCCGAAGAAAAATCACAGCTAAAAAATATGAATTTCAGGAAATTGTGTTTTAATCGATCAAATGGGTCTCCAAAGTTGGTAATGCTCAATATTATAGGTGCTAAAGTTCATATAGACCACTTTTATGAAATTTTCTCCAACGCTAAAAAATTCCAAAATTTTCTGGTGGCTTTGAAAATAGGGTACCTACATATAAATTGAATTTCAGTTTTTCGTTGATTTAATCAAATTTTCAGAGCAATGAGGTGATTGAAATTTTTTCGTAATTCGCGAAAATTCGAAAAACGCCCTTGAACACCTGAAATTTTGGAAATGGGGTAATTGTATGATTTTTTTTGTTTGGGCTAAAAATTTCATTTCAAGTTGGTATTCTATGTATCTCCTTGTCACCTTGTCTGTAGCTAGAAAACCAGAAAATGACAAAAATTGTAATGAGTTTACTACAAAAAGCAATGCATATTTTTGAATCTGGAAATAATTGATCTAATCGTCCACTTCCTTTTTATTTATCATATAGCTTGATGAGAATAAATTGCTGAATGGCTGATTGACTCGCAATCAGATAGACGATCTGTTATACGGGTGGCGAACTTGAAATCGTATAGGAACCGAATTGGCACAACAGTATTTCTCTTGCGTTTGTTCCGAATTAAAACATTCACGCGATCTTTCGTCATTAACTATCAATTCTTTCAACTTGACAACTAATTATTTTTTTACACGAACGTGTCGAAATTTTTTCTCAATAAAGCAATTAGATTTTTTAAAATTTTGCTGACATCCGAAGAATAAATTACCCGCGTTGAATAATTTACGAAAAGTCTAAACAAGCGTCCCTCCGAACCGAAGTATGCAGTAATACGTAGTTACTCATTCCGTTGCTATATAATTTTTATTATTTTTTGAAAACTATCCGAAAAAAGGTAATGTAAAAATAAATCGAAACAAACAAACACGATGAAAAAAAAAAAAATTAAAAAGTCGAGAAAAAATACGATGAAAAGTTGTTTTAAAAAAAGAATTTAAGAAAATAGATAATTAAAGGGTACGAGTTGAAAAATAAGTTTCGTTGCGAAGAAAATTTTTCAATTTCCTCGACTCGATTATGGTTTTTCTTTTACTTTAGTTTTGTTTCGGTAGCGGTATCGTCACTTTGACGTGTACGCGTCGTTTCTTGGAATCGATTTGTGAAATTAATCATAAAACTTAATTTTGATATTTATTTAGGGCGCGGGGGAGGGAGCGGGCTTCAATCGGGATATTGAACGGTCGTTTTTAAATTTGTTCGTTGCAGCGTTCATTTTTCAAATTCTGCTCGTTTTCGGAGGTTTATTCGTATAAAAACGAGGCGATAAATTCGATAAAAATCAATTTATTAAGTCGAATTCGGAAGAAAAAAGAGTCAGCGCCGACATATTTTCGCGGCAATAATAGAGAATATCTTCTCATATACGACGGTACCTTTAGATAGAAGCCCGTTTTACGTACAGATAATATCGGAAGCCGTAAAAAATATCTATATTCGTGCTGTATCGACGTAAATTTGTTAAATAACTCGTATAAAATATTACCAAATAAAAATAACAACATTTATACCGTATAAGAAAGATAGATATAGTGTATCCGATCAAAGGGACGTGCCGGAGGGAAGCCGGGAAGAAAAACGCGAACGCGCGTGCTAGAGGTGGCCCAGCAACGGAGAGCCGGAGCGGTACACGAAACCGTACAGCACGGTACGGTGCGGGGAGAGAGAGAGAGTATATAAATGAAATAAAAACGCATCTCGACGATATACGTGGAGTAGTTTACGGGCGCGTCGAAAATATGAGTTTCGTTCAAAAAATATGGTGCAAAAGTGACGGTAGTAACGGAAAATAAAAACGAAATGAAAATATCTACGTAATAGATATATACCAATTCGGTGTGCGGCGGATGTGTATGTGTAGGTGGAGAGCGAAGAGAGGTCGGGAGAGCTTATGGGTGGTGTAGGTACGACGACCCGTCGACGGTGGAAATTGGGGCAGCGAAAAAAAGACTGAGAAGAGTTACCTATACGTAAGCTGCTACCTAGCTACGTATATGTGTTTAAAATGGTGCCGGAGAAGGGGTTGGGGATGAGAAATCGGGAGTGTTCTTATAGTAAAATTTTTCAGTTTCGTAATGCGCCAAAAACACCTGACTTTTATTTCCCTCGAGAGCTTATTAGGTGTACTATAGACGAGGTTTTTTCCTTGGCCGGGTTTTTAGTACGTATTTAGATTTATGTTTGATTTAGGTGAGCTGGAGATGTTGGCAGATTCGCGAGAGTTCTTAGGGTTCCCCTCAAGGGCTGTATTTTATTTTTTGTTCGGAACCGGTGAGATTTTTGAAGTTTTATGCAAAGATTTTGTAGGCAGGGTGTCGTAACGGGTCTTGGTTCTGGAAATTTTTGCAAAGGGGTGTCTTTTCTGATTTTTTACGAGGGATAATCAGGTAAAAGTAAACATTTATCTTGCTTTAAGCCTGAACAAAAATGAATCGAAAGTACATCATATGAGAACCCCATATCCAAAATTTTAGGTGCTGAAGTTCATTTCACGAATTTCGGCAAATTTTTGAACTAATTTCAAAGTTACCCTATCGCCCTAAAAAATATGAAAATTTGGTCGAATCAACTTACAAAACTTGAATTTTGTTTATACTTAATTTCTGACCTCCCGAATCGATTGGAAGCGGTTTCAAGTCGTTTTAAGAGTCACCACAAATATTTTGAAATTTTCCAGTGCTGTGAAATAGTCCATAAAAATGATCTATGAGCTTCAGAACCTACAAATGTAATCACGGATGACCATTACTGGTGACTTATTTGATCGATTGAAGTAGAGTTTTCAATTTTGTATTCAAATCCATATTTTTTGGCTAGAAATTTTCCTGGAATGAATTTATGTTTCTATCAAAAAATATGGGTTTGAACTCTTCAAGTTGAAAATTTTAGAAGATTCTGCTTTAATCAATAAAGTAGGTTACCAACATTGGTTATCAGCGATTTTGGTTCTGGTTCTGGAGTTCGGTTTTTTTTTTCAGCGCTGGAAAATCCAAAAATTTTCTGGTGGCTCCGAAACGTCCCGAAACCGCTTCTAATTGAGTTGGATGGTCAAAAATAGGATGTACATTATACCAAATTTCAGCTTTATTCGTTGATTAGATCAAATTTTCATGTTTTGTAGGGCAATGAGGTAATTTTGGATATGCAGGTTTTTCATGATGTAGATATGTACTTTTAATTTATTTTTACTTGGGCCCAAAATTTTGTTCTGAGTTGAAATACCTCCCGTGTTGGTTGGAGGTCTTGATTGTTTCCGAATTTAATACTCCATCTTTTTTTTTTTTTTTTAGCAAAAATCGAACATTTTTAAAAATTGTTTTGAATTTGAATGCCCATAAATTATCAACGGAAGTTCAATGCTGTTTGAATTTTGAAGAAATTTCTCTAATTTTGGGTTCAGAAAAATCCAAATTTTCATGCACACTGAGTATTTGGCAGCACCTTGGCCTGATTTGTGTTTAAGTTGTCGAGCTTTAATGAGGAGGAAGGGTTTACAATGTTTAAAATCGATGGCCTAGCCAGGAAGTGGTGTGGGGGTCTGGACAAGTCCCTCATGAGGTGAAGTATTTTTAAAGAATTGATGTTATGGGAAAAAATACCTACCTACCTATTTTTGGCATTTAGAAATCCAATTTCTTTAAAACTTGAGGGCTGAGGGGCTTGGAAGTTTATTCCAAAATGCACCTCCATCCAGTCATTTTCCTAAATATTCAATAAAAATCGCATAAGAACATTATGGTTGTGCATTCCTAAAAATTTTTATAAATAATAATTCAAACTTTGAATGATGTATTTTTATGGTAGAAGGAAATTTTATTTGAAGAGAAGAGGGCCGAACAAAAAATTGCTCCAGAAATTTTGAAAGATCTGCCTCCTCCCCTTCAGATGAGAAATTCCTGATTACGTCCCTGTTTAAAATTGAATTTGAGTTGTTTTTGAAATTGGAAAAGAAGCAGATTCAAGTCCACGCGAAAGGATTACCCCGTCCCCCTCCATGCTTCATAAATATCTTGTAAAAAGATCTAGAAAATTGCGAAAAATAGGTTTGGAAACTTGGAAAAGTCAGGGAAATACAGTTTTAAAATGTCAGGGACACCCTGAAATGTCTTTTTTTGTTTATTTTGTTTTTCGTGATTTTTCGAAAAGATGGTCGTCCGTCGTCTTTGCTGCACTCAGGTAATAAGCAGTTCCTTTCCTAGCTTAGGTTTTAAACCGAAAATCAAAATTGTTTTTGTTCTTCTCAATTCTTGTGTTTTTTAACTTCCGAATACAACCACACCTTACAATTGAAAAAAATAATAACAAGGAGGTACTCCTGCTGTCATTTTTAAAATTTGTTTTACTAGCAAGTGGGGGGGGGGGGGGTAAAGGTATATTGGTATTTTGGTAAAGTCTTGTTTTTTGGTTTCGAGATTGTCTTTCGATACCCTGTTTCATTTTTGAACTGGTACAGTTCTAAAGGTTTTATATTTTTGATTTTGTAATTAATTTGATGAGTATTTTGTACGTTTCAGCTCCGCCTCGATTTGTGGTCACGCCGGAGGAGATAATATACGTGAATTTGGGCGACGCTATTATACTGAATTGCCAAGCTGATGGTACGCCGGCGCCGGAGATCGTCTGGTTCAAAGACGAGCATCCGGTCGAACCATCGTCGACGACCGGCATTTTCAACGACGGTACCGAGCTGAGGATATCCATCATAAGGCACGACGATATCGGAGATTATACGTGTATCGCTCGTAATGGAGAAGGGCAGATTAGCCACACGGCTCGAGTTATTGTAGCCGGTGAGTACATTTACGATGGTACTTTCAAATATGCCAAAGTAAAGGTACAGATATGAAATTGGCCCTGCTAGGTCGTAGAGAGTAGGATAGGAAATCGGTAAATCTATACGTATATAATGGTAATGTGGATTTGACGGCTGCTAGCTTTAAGGGCTAGCGTCTGTGTTTAAATTGGAACTGTATAATTGCATACGATATGCGATTAATACCCTTTAAGCGAACCGAACGACGAAAGACGAAGCCCCCGAAGTATAGGATAAGCGTACGAGACGGACACATGGGTCAGAGCAGGAAATGCAATCGGATATTTTAATTAAGTAGACGTCATCGTCATATTGTAGACTAAAGCCGGATACGATTCGGTTGCGGCCAGATGAAATACGGTTGGTCTAATCTCGTCGTATGCATTTCGAATAGTCCGTCGCCCAAGGTGATGATTTGGATGGTTTCTTGGTATGGCATTTTGGTGATGCATTAGGCATCAAGTCTAGTTCTATTTTTCTTTCGGTAGGTTTGATTAGGGTTTTAAATACGAGTAGCGATGTTTTCGTTTATTTTTAGTAGAATAGTTTGATTTTTAGATCAGGTTCTGTTTTTCGATTTGTATCTATTTACTGAATGACAGTCTAATTAGGCTTGTACGATGTGATGAAAATATGAGTGATTTTAACAGCGCTACTCCACCTACTTTCACCTCTCTCAACTGATTTCAGCTCATTTGTGGTGTTTGGAAAAATAGATTTTGATACCGATTTTGGATTTTTATTTTTGTGTTTTTATATTTTGTATTTTTTTGGACGTGATTGACTGATGAATACTGAACAGGTGGACGAAAAAAAGAAAAATTGTGTAGATCTTAATGTCGATCTAGGTACTAGGTAGTAAAGGTTGTGACGAAAATGATGATTTGAAAAATGGCTAGTCCGGGAAGTTATAAAGGAATGTATTCTGTCTAATTTTTTAATAAAAATTATAGAGATCATACCTACATCGCTCAAAAAGTGTGTAAAAAAAAATTTAAGCATATTTTTTGAAAAAATTATAAAAATTTGAAATTTTGATGAAGAGTGATCGACGAAAATTCATTAACGACTTGACGAAAAAAAATGAAATTCATTTTCTGTTGCATTTGGTTTGAAATTGTTCGATTTTTTTGTTGTCGTGAAAAAGAAGGAAGCCAGCGAATTTCTAAAAGTACTCCCTATTGTTGAAATTTGAAAGATTTTTCATGAATCGATTACACCTTATTTTTCTTCTAACAGGTCGTGAAAATAGTGGAAGTAGTAAAAAAAAATTTGGTTGAAAAATGAAAAAATCCGAAGACGCGAAGTATTTTTTTTATTTAAAAAATTGTTCATTTTTGATAAAAACTAGTAGGTAGTAAGGTTCTGAATTTTTGTGAAATTGATTGCATTTTCGTGATAGGAATAAAGATTATTTTCCAATTTGAATTTTTTCCATAAGAAAATAATTTTGATATTTTTTGGTGCTAGAAGGAGGATCAATTTTTTGAGGGGGAGAGGGTCCAAGTTGAAAAAAATGTGGTAAAAAAGTTGTGAATTTTCCGGGAAAAAAAAGAAAAAAACGTTAGATATGGTACCATCAAATTATATCAGCTTTTATTAAGCTCAGAAAAATCATGAAATGATTTGTGAGATTGATTTTTTCCCAAAAAATCATTCCAGCCTCAAAAGTTTGGAAAAATCACTCAAGCTTCAACAGCTCAAAAATGTTATGAGATGATTTGTGAAAATTATTTTCATTCCAAACATCATCCCAACCAATCTCATGGAACGATTTGTGAGATTGATTTTCACTCCAAAAATCATGTCAATTTCAACAATTTGGAATAATCGTGAGCTGATTTGTGAGGTTTATTTTTCATCTCAGAAATTACCTTAGCCTCAAAAACTCAGAAATTTCATCCAGTATCAAAAGCTCTGAAAATTCATTTCAGCCGCAAGAATTTGAAAAATCATGAGAT
Organism: Pseudococcus jackbeardsleyi; assembly: GCA_038380155.1. Lineage (NCBI taxonomy): Eukaryota > Metazoa > Arthropoda > Insecta > Hemiptera > Pseudococcidae > Pseudococcus > Pseudococcus jackbeardsleyi. Next base: position 58,462,139 of record CM076238.1, on the reverse strand, counting down.
GACTTGTGAAAATGATTTTCATCCCAAAAATGATCCCAGCCTCAAAATCTCGGAAATGTCGTAAAATAAAATATTTTGGATGAAAAATCATCCTCTTCTCACAGTCCGGAAAAATCATTGGATGATTTCTCAAATCTATTTTTACCTCTACTTTGACCCAAAATCAACATGATAGGTCTGAATTCTTTTGGGAGCACATTAATGCATAACCACCTGCTGGCAGGCAGACAGAGTTCCAATTTTGATTGAAAGGAATCCACTTTTTTTGTTTTTTGTTTACATTATGAAATATTTGTTCTCAAATACTAACTCTGTGGTATCTGAAAATTCTCAGCTTATCTGTGTCTGAATCAGTTTGACTGGCTTCTCTCTTTCTCCATAATTTGGTGTCTTGGACCCTTGGAGCTGACCTGACTATTTATATTTATTTCATTAAGCTGTAGGCGAGTCAACAGGATACAAAAACCACCCTTAGGGATCAAAATTGGGGTTTTTGAGTTAACATTGATTTTGAGCCGTTTAAAAGAAGTAGAATCAAAGGAGAACCTCAACTCAAAAAAATATTTTTAATCCCTTAAAGGTGGTTTTTAAATCTAGGCTTACCTAAAAAATTTTATTGTGTTTTCGTAACATTTTTTACATATTCTTAAATTCTGAATTTTGTTTTACAGGAGCCGCTGTGATTATGACGCCGCCGACAAATCAGACGAAACTCGAAGGCGAAAAATTAGAGTTCCCCTGCGGCGCTAAAGCGTTACCTGGCAATGTTACCGTTCAATGGTCGAAAGACGGACAACCAATTAAAAGTATTAGCTCGTTGGAGACGAGGGTGTCGATCAAAAGGGACGGCACCCTCGTTATAAATCCGGTCAGCGGCGACGATTCCGGCATGTACAAATGCGTAGTCACCAACGGTATCGGTGAACCTCAGGTTGCGTCGGCATATCTAAATGTAGAATGTAAGTGCCCAAATTTACTATAAATTTTTGTTTATCTTCGAGAAGGTGTCAAATTAAACTAACGAACGGTTTTATTGCAGATCCTGCTAAAGTAACTTTCACTCCTTCTATCCAATACCTGCCGTTTAGATTAGGTGGCGTTGTACAATGTTATATAAAAGCTAATCCGCCATTACAATATGTTACGTGGACGAAAGATAAACGTTTATTGGAACCGTATCAGACTAAGGATATTATCGTTATGAATAATGGATCGTTGCTTTTTACCAGGGTGAGTAACATTATTTTATAGAAAGCTTAATTTGAGAGATTTTTTTTTAATTTCTTGTCGATGATATTTATTCTAGGTGAACCAAAATCACCAAGGAAGGTACACTTGTACACCGTATAACGCTCAAGGTACCCAAGGCTCGTCCGGTCATATGGAAGTACTGGTGAGGAAACCACCGGTCTTCACTATCGAACCGGAAAAGCACTATTTACGTAAAGTAGGCGAAACTGTCGAAATGTACTGTGATGCTCAAGATACCGAAAGCACTACAAAATTGAAAATTGAATGGCTTAGAGTAAGTGTAGTGACCTATTTAGAATTCAGATTACACCTTTTTACGATTTTTCATTATTGGAAATTATTCAGATCCAATGCTCCTGTTTCTGTGTAAAATATGAGTGACTGATTTTTTTTTGTTTTTTATTATTGCAGAAGGATGGCCAACCACTGCCCAAAGCCAGAACTCGCGTCAACGGCGGAAATATTACCATCGACCAGCTGAGACGGACGGATTTTGGAACCTACGTGTGTCAAGTTACCAGCGAAGTGGCTGTCATTGCGGCATCTACTCAACTGGTTGTAGAAGGAACGCAACCTCATGCTCCATATAATATAAGCGCAAATACGACTGCATTTACCGCCACCGTGTACTGGCTACCGGGATATAGTGGCGGGCCTGATTATACACAAGACTACACGATATGGTGAGTGTGATTTTGTGGTTTTTGATTGGAGAAGATTGAAAATCATGGAGGTAAAGGAGTTCAAGAATGGGAAGCTGAGGTGTGATTAGGTAATTTGATGGAAACTGATCGATTTACTTATTGTATGTGTGGTGCTCATTAATTGCCTTTTTTTTCTTTCTGAAAACATCTTCAAAGTCGAACTGAATGGAAGAGAAAAAGCTACCCTCTCTCCCAAAAATTACAAATTTGAATGAATTTTCAGTTGACGAATTAAAAAATATGGTGGTATTTTGTGAAGGAAATTTGCAGTCAAATCTAAACATTTTGGGAAAATTGGGAAAATTTTCAATAATGTCAATTTGGGTTCATTTCTGAATATTTGAAAAATTTACTGTTCAAAGTTTAAAAATAATTTGACTTCTGTTTTTTTTTTTTTTTTTTTTTTTTAGATATTGATTTTTAAAATTTTTAAGTGCCAAAAATTTAGAAAAAATGGGTATGTTTCTTACCGATGAGAATTCAAATAGAAAAATTCTTCAAGGAGCTGAAAAAATTGAAAATGAAGATAATTTATTCTTTTAATTGTAATTATTTTGGACGAGCTGGTCTCGAAACTTCACTCTTGAATTTATGTATCAAAAGAGGAGGGAATCTTACTACAGGTTCAAGTATTGAGAACATTTTTCATTTCGAGAAAAAATTTAAAAAAACTTCGGCGAAAATGATTTTGGTCAATTCACCTTTTTTTTTTTTAGCTTTTCCTATCAAGATTTTAGAGTCTGCAAATTCTGTAAAAATGGTGTAACCTTATTGTTTTGTTGATTGTGCCTTCTTTTCAATGAAGTCTTGCAAAAGATAAATTTTTTGCTTTTTATTGAAGGGAAAAAAGTGGAAGCGAATATATGTACTTAACAGTTTTAAACACCATTTGAGTAGATTATTAAAATGGAAATTTTTGAAGTACATGTGTTCTCACAATAATTGCAACTTTCTTTCCCCTTTCCCTTTTTCATTGTGTATCCCTAGGTCTAAAATTACAAAGTATCTAACAGTTCTACAAATTTGGTTTTTGTTCTGCTTTTTTTCTTTTTATAAATCAAACTTTGAAATTCATTTTTTTTTTTTTTACTTAAAAAATGTTTGGAATTGTGTACTTTATTTGAATTTTTTTTGATCGATTTTTTGTTCATTTCTAAAAAAAAATTCTGTAAAATGGAAATTTTACCTACTCGTTTCCTTGCCGAAAATGTAAAAGTTTGGTTTTCTTGCCAAAATCCTGCTCCTTCATTGTAAATGTTTGTTGGACATCGCGGAGGGGAAGGAGGTATTTGAATTAGTAGTGGTATCAACTGAAAAAAAACTGCAATTTTTTTTTAGGCTTTATTGCTTTCCTTAAAAATGAAGATCCTACTCTTTGATTTTAGAAATTTTTAGAAATTCTCAAGTGGTATATTTTATACTTACCTACCTTGTTTATTTTCTAATTGACAGAAGCTTTGAAAATTAAGAAAGTTAGCAATAAAGCTTGAGAAATGTGAAAAAATTCATCGTTTTTGAAGATGTGAGGAGCTTGAGTAATGATTTTTTGGCCATTTTCTTTTTTTCATCTCTGCTGCACGAAAAATTTTGAAATTGTTTTTCGTAAATAATTTATCTACTATTTACATCTAATTGATATGTTTGGAAAAAAATAAAAAAATATTGTTCAGAATTGGCATTCTACCATTTTCGCATATTTTAAATTTAAGGAGCTAATTCATCATAGAAATTTTCGAAAAATGAAAAATCCCTAAAATTTTGAAGGTAGGCAAAAAATGGTCATTGTATTTTTGTCGATAATTTTTTTCCCTACAAGATCCACTTTACTTATCATCAAGTCGAATTTTAACCTTTTTTCGCCAGAATTTTTTTTTCATCTACCTACTTGATTTTTTTCAATATTCAGCTTGTAACCTATCAATATCCTGAGGCTCAGGGTCATTAAAAGTTATAATTCGTGAATTTCACTAAGTATAACACACCGAAAAGTTGGTAAAATCAAAATGAAAAAATTAATGCTTATGTTTTTTTTTGTTTGTATTAATCATAAGTACATATTTGTATTAAAACAAAGTTGATTACTATTCTTGAATTCCTGTTACCTACCTTACTACTTACTTACCTTTATAGAATTTAATGGAAATATTCTACATAGGTACGTAATATTTTTTTATTTTCGACAATTTTAAATTTACAGGTATCGCGAAGCCGGCGTTTCGGATTGGTCAAGGATACCGGTACTTCCTCAAGGCAATACTTACACAACGATATCGAATCTAAAACCCTCGACTACGTACGAATTCCAAGTAGTCGGTAAAAACGCCCTCGGAGACGGAATGCTCAGTAAAATAATAACCGCCAGAACTTTAGGTATGTGGTAGAATAATCCTAAAAATATTCAATTACGTTATTGCTCAGGATCAGATTATTTGCCAAAAGGTTCTAAACAAGTTCGAAAAATAAAACAATCAAAGAAAAAAAAAGGATGTACTGAGAAACAGATAAACTAATCAGACCTACATTGCTCTATATTATGCAATATTTATTTAGCTCGTATCTAATTTCAAAATTACTTCCATATACGTATCTAAAGTACGTAAAAAATAAATAATGAAATTGTAATTTTGCACAACAGATGACGATACGTCTTCTTTACGAAGCGCGGAAAAACCTAAAAATCCAATGATTGGGTTTACATCGCCCCCCGCCTTAGGTAAGGGCAGCAACGTTCAACGTTGTACTGCTTTTTTGGCCACGTTTGAGCAAAAGTTTCCTCTGCGCTTGGTTTTTTATTATTTTTTCTTTTTCATTTTTCATCGTCGATGCAAGAAAAATTTACGTATGCGCGAATGCTTGTGCATTCATTTTTTTTTTTTTTACATTGGTACAATGGCACCGATGCACGGAATCGTATTCGAAACCTACGTACGTCAAATGGACTGCTTTTAAGAATAATCGACGCTCCTTTTTTTTTTTAGAAAAAAATACTGCCGGAGCACATTGTGTGCTTTTTTTATCGTTCAAATAGAGTAGATCGGGTCTCCTTTTTTTTTGTTACGTCAATTACTAGGCACCTACGATAGTGAAACATGAAGTGTGGGATTTTAATGCTTCTCTATTGAATTTTTTTCCATTCGAGGAGCCGATCGAGTCTTTGATGGGTATTTTTTTTCAATTCCAATCGAAGCACGAGCACAGAGTGGCGAAAAATTAAAAACCTATTGTGAAGGTTATTAGAAATTCTTTCGGAAGTTGAGGCTGGAACTTTTGAATTATTTATACGATTTGTGTAACATATGTAGCTATATGAAGGAGAAAGGAGAAGGAATCGTTTGGTCGATTTTTTGATTAAAAGAACTAAAGTCGACGATAGCGGAGAAATTCTTTTTATATTCTATCATATTATAAGTACCTATGGTATTTTAAAATAAATTTTGACGAAAAAAAAAACCTTGTCCTTTGATAACCTCTTCGATCGTTAATGGAAAAAACTATAAGCCTACGCTCTAGTATAGAATTAAAAAAAGCTTCCAACAATCCATCGGGCATTTAGCCAACGGGGGAGAAAAAAAAAGAGGAAAGAAATGCCTAGATACATAAACCGATATCGACAGCAATCGTTAGGATTTTATTTTTAGCTTTTGTTATGTTTTATTTGTACTTTTTTTTTCTCTTGGTCTACGTACGTGTGTGTACTGTTTATTTATTATTTTTCGCTTTGTATACGGTAGTTAGAATGGCTGGTATATTTTTTTGCAGATGTTTTAGATTGTAGTAACATAATTTTCCCTACAGACTCTAGCCTCGGAGCTTTTATTATTCATTCGACTAGAGGTAAGTATTTACGAGTCGTTTTGTTTTATTTATTTGCGTGCGAGTCGCTTTTTTTACATTTTATTTTCAAAGTAAAAATGCATAAGATGAATGGAAAACGCGCAGTGTGGTGCAATGGCATGAGTAATGCATAGTATTTTGAGCTGACTCGCGCTAGTCGTAGGTAGTGTGCGGTTATTAGGATTCGAGCTGGATATTTATTGCGGTTTGTGGCGGTTTTCGTAGGTCCGAGACCCGGTGCGCCGAGAAATGTTACCGTTCAAGAGGTCGATAGCGGATTCGTTATATCGTGGGAAGCTCCTCAAGAAAGGCCGGAGATGGTCAAGTTTTATACGATCATGTACCGGATCGACGACGTTTGGAAGGATTTAACGCGGTCTAGCAAGATTAGGTCTGATGAGACCAAGTATTTAGGTAAGTTTTTTGTGTGTTTCTGTTGAAGAACAGGATTTAATGACGAGTTTTGGGGGAAATAAACAATAGTACTTAATAGAGGTAATGGATGAAATTTCACAGGAGAGTATTAAAATAGTACCTACCGTATCCTTATCATATGTAAACTTCGAAGATTTTGATTTTTAAAACTCTGATCAGAGAGTCAAGAGTAGTCAAAATTTTGATCACCTATGGTCGTTTTTTGAAAAATTACAACTTCAATTTTAGTGTTTCGAGTTGTATGGTGAACATTTCTCGAATGAAAATTGTCTTACTTAAAGTTGGATTAATTGGCAGTATTTTTTTTTTGATACTTTTAAAATTTCAATTTACTTAATATCAACTTTGTGAACTGAGTTTTTCGAAAGCTAAATCGTTCATTATTCGAAAATGATTTTTTAGAATCTAGAATCCGGCTCGATTATAAAATAATCTACGAACGACATTGAAATGATTTTTTTTTCTGATTTGAAAACAATGTAGTCTTATTTAAAGAAAAAAATGGGTTACGTGGGTTGATTTTTATTCATGATTTTGCTATAGCTTTTGATTTAGTGCTCAGCGACCAAAAATCTACCAATAAAGTATTCTAGTCTTCGTTGTCCACAAACAAAAGATTCTTCATCGCGAACGACTCGAAAAAAATTCAAAATTCATTCGCGAACGATTCTGGATTAATATTTGGAAACAATTCCATTTCCATTCTCGATTTTTTGCAAAATTGAACGATTCAGTCATTCGTGAAAACATGAAAAATTCAGTTAGTTTCGATATATGTATTTTTTTTTAATTTGTGGTTGTTGGTGAATAATTTATTTTTAAATTGGATCAGTTTCGGTCATTCGTTCAATTTTTTATTCAAATTGTAAATGATTTGAGTAGAACAAAAATGACTGATTTTCAAAATTATTCGAGTTTTGAAGCTCTTGTAATTAATTTTCGGAATGTCTAAATTTTTTGCTTAAAAGAAAGAATTTTTAATTCAAAAAATTATCTAATCACGCATCATTTTTGAACCATTAATTTCAAAAATTACAACGTTATTTCGCTATCGCGCAAATTTTTCGATCTCTTTCAGTGTTGCCATATTTCAACATCATTTAAACTTACGAAAATTTACTTCGAAATATTATGCCTTTTCTCTTGAAACTCTCGTTGAATTAATCAAGTAACTTTATCGTTATCGCAACTACACGACTGTACGCTTATTTTTGCAACCGCAACGTCTAATTTTCTCGTACCTTCGGCCTTGGCCAATTGCAGTGAAAAACATGGTCGGCGGACGAACGTATTTTCTGCGAGTTATAGCCCACAGCAACAATACCCACGAAAGTAGCGAAGAAGTGAAATTCATCGTACCGGCTCGTGTTAAACAAAAAGCAGTCACGGCCGGCGTAGTCGGCGGAATATTATTTTTCATCGTTGCCATAATATTATCCATTTGCGCGGTCAAAATTTGCAATAAACGGAAACGGAGGAGACAAGAAAAAGGTACGTTTTAATGGAATACCTACTTTATAGCTACCTACTTGTTCATATTATCAAAAAAGGAGTTTTCTTTGTGGAAAAGATCGAACTGCACGTGAATGGGAAATACTCCCTTTAAATTATAGTTCCTTTCGCCGAATACCCTATACCTGGATTATTTTTTCCAGAAATGGGATTTCTACGATTCAAGTCCAATTTTTTTCTAAGTTCACCTTTTTTTTCAATTTTTTTCATTCCAAAATGTTATTTAGGTTTAAAATTTTTCAATTTGAATTTTTTCAATTTTTCGACTTTTTTCCATTTATAATTGGCTTGGACGAAAATCTGAAAAATATGTGATTGAATTTTTTTTAAGAATCAAAATTTGAAAAATTCAAGGAAGAAGAGAAAAGGTCTCTCGTGTGGTAAGAACGTAATTTGGTCTCTGGTGAAACTTGGTCAAAATTTTCATGACACTCGATTTGTCTTGGTAGATTATGATTTTAATGGAAAGGAAGTAAAATTCAGCAGTAAGCTACAAAAATTGAAAACTGATGGAAATGAATTATCTCGAGCAATAAAAATGATAAATTAACTAATTTTTGAAAAAATTGGCCAATTTCCATCACTTAAAAAAATCTGAAAAAATTCTTAGAGTGAAAATTTTTCAAAACGTATAGATATTTTTCTGTCTGTGTGAACCTGCCGGAAAGGAAAAACCTACAGTGCCCTCCAAATTAATGTGGACAAGCTGTTTTTCCACTTACGCAGTCGTGAATTAAAACGCTCGTAGCTCCGGTTAAAATGGACATTTCGGGCTCGTGTTGGTCTCATTCGATGCGTTAGACTTTCGGCTACAAAATGAGACCGGAACGAGCCCGGAACGTCCATTTGGACCGGAGCTACGAGCGTTTATGTTATTAAAAACGTGAAAATGAGGAGTTTTACGAAAATTCGTGCAGTTTTGAACGAAAATAAAATCGAGCGGTCGTTTTTACCTAGTTTTGTAGTAGACAGTCTGACGAATCGAATGAGACCAATACGAGCCCAAACCGTTCATTTGTATCAGTTTGGCACTCGTCGCAAGTTGCGGTAAAATAGTGCAATTAATGTGGACATGCCGTTTTTTTGGCGCATTATGAAGTTGCAACATTAAAACCCTCGTAACTTCGGTAAAAATGAACGATTTTAGCTCGTTCTGGTCTTATTTTATAGCAGACAGTCCAATGAATCGAATGAGACCAATACGAGCTGAAATCGTTCATTTTTACCGAAGTTACGACGGTTTTAAAGTTACAACTTCATAATGCGCCAAAAAATGGCATGTCCACATTAATTGCACTATTTTACCGCTACTTGCGACGAGTGCCAAAATGATACAAATGAACGGTTTGGGCTCGTATTGGTCTCATTCGATTCGTCAGACTGTCTACTACAAAACTAGGTAAAAACGACCGCTCGATTTTATTTTCGTTCAAAACTGCACGAATTTTCGTAAAACTCCTCATTTTCACGTTTTTAATAACATAAACGCTCGTAGCTCCGGTCCAAATGGACGTTCCGGGCTCGTTCCGGTCTCATTTTGTAGCCGAAAGTCTAACGCATCGAATGAGACCAAAACGAGCCCGAAATGTCCATTTTAACCGGAGCTACGAGCGTTTTAATTCACGACTGCGTAAGTGGAAAAGCAGTTTGTCCACATTAATTTGGAGGGCACTGTAGGGTAAAAAAACGATATCTCATTTTTTGCGTTTTAGATTCAAATGACACCAAATCTGGACCAAACACAAAAATGAAGACATCGATTTTTTTTTACACGAAGCCCTTTTTTTCTGGCAGGGTCACCTATTCAGAAGTTGTGTTCCCCAAAATAATTTAAAAGATTTAAGGTTGTTCCTGTGGTGGTTGAAAAAAAAATTATTGAAAACTCGCGAAGATACATAAAATTTTTAAGAGGTGTTTGGTTTGGAAATCACGTACTTTGGGGACCCAGCCTCTCAGGAGTGAAATAAAAATTCAAACGACCTCCTTACCACACCAGAGCCTTTTGAAGTTATTGGAAAAAATTATTAGGAAGAATTTTCGAATCGGAAGAAATTCAAAAAAGTATAAAGATGAAAAAAATTGAAAAATCAAAATTGGAAAAATTCAAAAAAAATTGAAATTTGAAAAATTTCAATGTTGAAATTTTTTCAACTTTGATTTCTTCAGTTTTTTCAAGTTCTATCCGCTCGAAAATGTTCTTCAATAATTTTGAAATTTCTCATCGGATTTTTTCAACCTGAAAATTTTTCCAAATCCGAATGCAAAATTTCTCAATTTTTTTCCAACTTTGAATTTTTAAAAAGATTGTCATGTTTTTCAAAATTTCCTCCAACTCAATTCTTGATAAAAGTGAATTTAAAAAAATAAAAGTTGATAATTTTTTTCAACCAGTTGGATGTTCATTTTTTGGATCAGAAATTGAATTAATTCAGTTTTGGAAAAATTTGTAACATTGAAGAAATTTTAAAAAATTTAGACTTGAAATTGAAAAAATTCGAACTTGCATCGTCGGAATCCTATTTTTTTGCTAAGAATAGCCAGGAGCTAATATCTGCACGTGGATGAAACCCCCTTCGCGTCGCTGTCCTTGTCAGTATTTATTTACGGCGCAAACGTATGCAAATTATCAAACACGTAGAATAATTTTTTTCGTTTGTTTCAGCTTATAACATGGTAGCCTGCCGAATCACCGATGCTCGCAATGGTGGCCAAATTCCAACTGTAAGACAAGTACCATTAAACAAGTAAGTGTGTAATCAGTTCGGTTCACGTATCGATGCAAAGGTATCAAAAAACCTTATTCGTATTAAAAAAAAAAAAAAAAAAAAAAAAAGGAAAGGCTGCATGAGGTGTTTTCTACTTGTTCATATTCTCTCCTAAGTGATTTGATGATCATCGATCTGAACGAAAGGGAAAAATATTTATCGTAAAGTTGTGCATTAACAAATCTCCCTATCGACTCCCCGAAGGATGATTTCTCGAATCCATTGATGGCGTCCCCTTAATTGTTTGTGTGTGTTTTTATACAGGCTTGCCGAATCACATACATACCGTGACTTCAGCTTAGAGCTTGCACCATAATTTGTCACTAAAAAAAAAATACAGTAAGATGATTTTGTTGTTTTTTTTTCACTCTTTCTCTTTCTCTATGTTTCATTTTTTTTTTACATAATCGCCTCTTTGATTTACGTACTTACTCGTATCAACGCTTTCGTATCTTATTACATATTATACGCGCCTGATTTGGCACACGTGTTCGCTGGTGGCCTGCCTACGTATACACGTGTGTAATGTACTTAATTTATTCGTCTCTGTGTGTTTTCGTGTTTTTTTTTCAAATTTAACCCCTGCTCACACAACGCTCTTATTTTCTCTCTATAATCAACCTCTCGCTCGAAAATATCGATTCGTCGTTTTATTAATTAAGTAATTAATAAAACTTTGGTAGAAAACGAAAGGATGAAAAATATTCGTACGAAAGGTTTTGTTAATGCACTCCTTTACCTTTATTCTGGTACTGAAATTTTTTATGCGGTGATTATTTCTAAATCGAACGAGATGCCCGGGCCCGTGTCACGTTGATGGGCATCTCGTTAGCATGCCACGCGATGAAATTGTATCTCACGCCTCGGCCTATGTGCGGAGAAAACGAAGAGTTTTTTAGGTGATCCGTTCTTGTCGTTTTGAATGATGAATTGATGTTTCAATTTCAAATAATCGACCATCGAGGTGTTCGGTGGTCGGTTTTGGGCGAGATTTTGGGGTTTTTAACAAATTTATGTGGTGTACTTCTTCTTTTGTGTCTCATCTGTTTCTTTTTTCTTTCTGTCTCTTTTACACGTATTTTTTTGTATCGACGTACGCATGATTAACATTGATACACACGATTTGGTGATGGTGGTGTATAGTACAAGACAGTCGAACCTGGAACTCGAATAGCTTTATGATGTCATTGCTCATACCGCTGAATGTCGACTTTTTTTTTCAAATTCCAGAATATTTACGTTATTTTTAAACAATTTGAAATTTCCTAATTTTTTTCTCAGAATTTTCTCAACTGAAATTTTTTGTGATGTCATTTTTCCGCGGCCAAATTTTTTTCTCATAATTTTCTCTGCTAAAATTTTCTTGATGTAATTTTCTCCACTGAAATTTTTTCATTTTTTTCTGAAACAATTTTCCATTGTTGATGTTACATATTTTTTGAAAAAATTAATTTCTATTTGATTGACGTCGTAAAAAAAATTTTTCTTACAATTTTCACATCTGAAAATTTTTCCACGTAGTGACGTCATGTAGTTATTCGAGTTGCAGGTTTGACTGTCTTGGGTGTACGGTTTGAGTTTTTTTTCGCTTCGATTCACGGGTAGGATCTGGAAAGGGGTTTGAAATTTTGAAAGGAGGCGGGGAGGGGATTCGGGTTTGCTTGGGAGATTGATTTATTTGCTGTGATTTTTTTTTCGGCAGCTCGAAATTTCTTCTGATTGTTTTTTGGTTCCTCGTCAGATATTAACCCTTGTATCATCAAAATGGATTTCCAAATTTTGAAATAGTGACGTCATATTACTGAAGAATAGGTGTTTTAGGAGAAAAATTATCTCAAGCTGTGGAAATTTTATTTAAAAATAATTTTTAATTTCATAGCTTTGTATTGCTGAAATCGCATCCATTTTGAAAAATTCATTTTAATTTGGCTTGGACTTGAGCAAAATTTCAATTTATAAAATGATAACAAAAAAGAGGGGTAAAAAATTAAATGGACGTGCATTTGATCGACGATCCTAATTCAAAATGTATTCTCAGCTCAGTTTCTTCAAATTATGAATTTTATTTGAATTTGAAGAAAAATACGATCAAGTATGATTTTTTGATAAAAAATTGAATATTTTTAAAATGAACGGGTAAAATTTCAAAAATTATGAAGTCGAAAAAATTTCTTGGAAAAATCAAATTTTGGAAGATTTTTAATGTAAAACTTTTTTCAGCTGTAACAATTTTTCAATTTAAATTTTCTCAAGAGTTTTTCCATTTTTAATTGTTTTAAAATTACTCATATTTTTGTTTTTGTTTTTTTTTTTATTTCAAATAATTATTCAAACTTTTGGTTGTTTTTCTCGAAAATTTGAAAAAAAAAATCCGAAGAATCAGTACATTTGAGATACGTTTTCTCTGAATTTTAGAACTTTTTATAGATTGGCGTCACTTCTCTAGAGTCGAGGACCAAAGGCATTCTTTCCACGTTTCGTTCTTCTCTTGCATTTTTTTTTTCAACTTTTCATTTTTCATTTTGAATAAAATGAAAAATATCAGCCTTGTGAAACTACACGATTCAGTTTAGCAAGGGCAAAATTACACACCTTGAGTCATTTTTTTCTCTTCAAGTTCACGGCTCAGGAGTATAAAGGTCGATGAAATCAAATTCAGTCTTTCAACATTACTATACCTATTGTATCATATACCTACTTATACTATACTGTCGTTTAATAACACTTTACTTACCTATTGACTTTGTTTTTGTAATAATACATAACGAATAATTATTTGTTCTTTGTTTTGCTGCCATAATGAAGGATTACAGGTGATGAATTAGCAAGCTGTTGATAATATATTGCACAAGAGCACACACTGGTATTTATAAATAATGTTCACTTGCACCATTGTTTTTTTCTGTGCTTTTATTTTTCATTTCTTTTTTTTTTTCATCAATACAAACCAATGAGAATTACAAAACAAAAACATTCGAAACTTCCTACTTTACGAAATTTTCAAATCTCGGAACAAAAAATTTTGGCCATCTTTTTTAGTGTATTTTCTTGAATTAAGTAGAAAAAATTAGTTAATTTAGAAGGATAGTGGGTCTGGAGGGGTAGGCGGTGGAGCTGGGTTGTAGATCTGGTATCGAAGATTTACGAATTATGAAAAGATTATGATAATACTTACATAAGTACATAATGTTGAACTTGAAATGCTTCTGTGTGTTCACGTATTTTATTTTTTATTAGCATGATTGTTTTTTTTTTCGGAGTTTGGTTAGTTTTAGTTGTGTTATTTAATTAATATTAAGTGAGATGGTATTGGTGTATTGTGCGGTGGTGGGCTCGTAATACGGTTTGAATGTAGTGCTTTAGTTATGAGCTTGGATGTAGAGGGTAAGAAAAGGTGGCTGGGTGTTGGGTGAGTTATTCTGGGTCAATTCAACTAATTTTTGGGGTTCGAAACGGCGATTCTTGGAGAAATTTGACCGATTCAGATGAAAAAAATATCGGAAAAGGCTTTGAATCGTTTATTTTAAAAGTTTTCAATTTGAAATTGAATTTTTTAAAGAAATTCTCAATTTTTAATGGCGTTTTAGAATTTAGGTTTATACGTAATTTTGAAATTTGCCAGAATTCCATGAGTACCTAAGTATGTTTTTCTGGAATAGTATTTGAACATGGTAATTTTCGTTTTGAGATTTTGACCCTTTAAAGTAAATGGTGTTTTAGTATTGGAAAAAGTTTAAATTTCATGTGGCATTGTCGTTTTTTCTCTTTTTGAGGTGCCAAGTCCACATTTCAACATTTGGCTTTCTGTTATCCCCTCTTTCAAGGGCTTAATTTTAGCCCAAAATAGAAAAAAATTCAAGTATCTATAGTACGTATTTTTTTTATTTTCAATGGTGCTGAGTTCAAAAATCGAGTTATTTTTGACTTCAATTCCTTCACCTATCCCTCCCATCACATTTAAATTATTTTTTTGTGAAAATATTATTTTGGCATTTAGAAATGTTCCCAAGTAAAATTTCTTTAAATTTTGCAAAGGTTTGATTTGGAAATTTTTAAAATTTTTTTTAAATTTAATATCCTTGAGTTCTTTCACTGGGAAAAATTCAGGTGCATTATGATTTTTTCTCTCAAAGTTTCAATATTTTTTTCAATTATTATTCTCGTTTGTTTTCCAGTGTTCAATTTTACATGATGAAGTACATAGAGACTTCGAGAAAGATTTTAAATTCAACTCTGAAAAACAGAGTAAAAAATTACAATTTGAAAAATGGTAGAAACAATTTCTGAAGGAATCAAACTCTGAAAAAAATGGAATTAAAGTAGACTTCGGATTATGAGTTCATTTAATGAAACATTGAAAATTTCAAACTCTGAAAAAAAGTTTTCAGAAAATTCCTTGAATTGTAAAAATTTTAGTCTTGAGAAAATTTGTTAAACGTGGAAATATTTTTGGACCAATTTTAAAAAATTGATGAAATTGAATTTGGAAAAAAAATTTTAAGAAAACACGAATGAAATAATTATTTAATTTTGTTTTCTTACTGAAAAAAAGAAACTACTTTTTACATTTTTTCAGTTGAACTGTAAAAATTTCCTTTAAATGCAATATGACTGCATATACAGGGTGCTCGCTTTTCTAACAACTGAGATATTTGAAGAAAATTCAAATTTTGAGCATCCTTTTTGCAATAATTTTTGTCTTTACTCTGCTCGATCTGAATTACTTACTGATAGGGACAAA
Source organism: Pseudococcus jackbeardsleyi (assembly GCA_038380155.1). Classification (NCBI taxonomy): domain Eukaryota; kingdom Metazoa; phylum Arthropoda; class Insecta; order Hemiptera; family Pseudococcidae; genus Pseudococcus; species Pseudococcus jackbeardsleyi. The sequence goes on along the minus strand of CM076238.1, from coordinate 58,446,897 downwards.
GCCAAAATTTGCAAAGTTAGGTAGAATTTGTCAATTTGAAATACCTGAAGTTTAAAAAAACAAAATTAAGTAAATTGTTTTGAAATTTTTAAATTTGATATCCTAGTACAGCAATCTCTTAGTTTTTAGCCCTTTTTTACCCCTCCTTCAATTAAATCTATGAAAAATTTGGTAATCCGCGTATCTTTTTTTTCTTTGCATCTAAAATAATAAAAATCTGCAGAAATCCTTGAGCCTCTTGCAGCGTCAGAAGCAGGATAAAATGCTCTGAAATCTATAGGGCGAAACAAATGAAAGCATTTGCTGATCTACCTGCAATAAAGTTTCAAATTTTGTGGGGACGGGGGTTAACAACTCCCTGAACTCCCTTACTACTCACTGCCTCTAGAATGACTTCTATTGACACCAAAACAAAAAAAAAAGATACAAAATTAAAATAGCAAGAATTTTACCCAAGTAGCAAAAAAAAATGAAAATTAGTCAGAATTTATCGTAATTTTTTGCCATAAAAATCAAGAATTTTCAATATTTTCCTCTTCTCCTGAAATTTTTAATGAGAGGATAAAAATGGATTCTTTTTGAGAATATTCGAAGAAAAAAAAAGCTTTAAAAAGACACTAAAAATTCGATTTCCAGTTTTTCAGATTCAGTTAATTATAGACACCATTCAGAGGGGCTGAGATCAAATCAACATTAATTTTCCAACCTTTGAAAAAGTAAAACGTCTCGAAAAAATTATAAAGATAATCTAAATCCCTTAAGACCAAAAAAATTGTTGAATTGACAAGGAATAACCCGAATGCGAAATAGAAGGACGATTTCGCGTCGCATTCGATATTTTAATATCGATCTAGAAGCAAACACTGGTTTTTTTACTCGATCACCTTTAGCTGGGTATTTCGGTATCAGATATGTTTAGAAAGTAGCCTAGATGTACACGTCGGGTACTATACCTACGCGATATGTACGTATAATTAGCTGGCTGTGTACGTATTTATTTGATTCGACGAATTACGGCGGTATCATTACGTACGAAAATTTAGCATTTGGTGTTGTTGTGTGCGATTTGCAGGTCTGACAGGGCCGGAATACCACGTATGAACAACGTATTCAACATGATTCTGAAATGCGTCGCTCATCCGCATCGTACTTGCATTTATTCGAGAGACGGCGGCACCAGATCGTCGTCTTCGGACTACGGAGCGGACGGTGCCGGCGATCAGCTCCACAGACGCGTTCGTCCGATATCTCGAGCGCCGGACGGACGCTTCGTATTGAGTAGTTCGCGTTCCAGCAGCATTAGTAGTTCCATCGACGACGGCGGGTTCCTGACGCATCCGGCGTTTCGTGAATTGGGCTCGGTGGTGGCTCGCAGACTGTCCCCTTCGGCCGCTCCGAGCAGCGGAATGGCGTCGGCTGTGGTGGCGTTGGTGCATCAGCATCCGGATCATAGCTCGCGCAGATCTGAGATCTCGTCGATGGATAGTCGTCATATTGCTCAAGGGCAGACACCTCATCATGCCGCTGTCTCCGCCATCTACACACCATTCCTATCCAGTTCCCCGGCTTCTACGGTGATCTCGCCTTTGATGTCGCCTACCTACTTCAGCGATCTCAGCTCGGTACGGCAGCCCAGCTCGGCCGAACGTACGCTACGCAGCATGGTCCACGACACGTTTGGCCACGAGTTACCGTCGTTGCAAGCAATTCGAGAAGAAAATGAAAGAATTCTGAATTCGTACAGTCCGTCGAAGGTGCTCAAACCTCGAATGGTGGCCAGACCGGCGGCTGTTACTACGCCACGCCACATGAAATACGCCAGGAGCGCTCCGGAGTTGGCGGCGGCCATGCCAGGGCCAACGGAGACCTCGCCGGAGAGCAGATCGAGCTCGAGCGGTTTAGGATCCAAAAACACCTCCCATCGTACCGGTAGCACCGGAACTGGAGAATGGTCTCGTCTGCCTCCGTATAGGCATCCTCCGCCGCCTCCTCCTCCTCCGCCATTACCATCAACTTCCGGTATGCTCATGGCCACCGCTAAGCCACCGTATTTGAGAACCTGGCTCGATTATACCCCCTCGCCGACCCAATCGGTGACCAGCAATAAGCCTTTGAGCGTTGACGATCATTACGAATTCGATCCCATATTTCCGGCGTCTCCTACGCCTACCGAATTAGTGCTAACGCCGCTGCCTCCGGCTGCCGTTCGCGTCAAACCCACCATGGTCGCGTCCTCGTCGCATACCAAACAGGATGAAATCGAGGCCAGAGTGCGTGCCATGAAGGAAGAGTTTCACGAGTATAAGCGAAGACAAGCGCAGATGAAACGATTGAAGGAGTTTGAGAGTATTTGCTGACGGTAGCTTGCCCGGGAGGATTTTCCTGGGGGAAGGAGGGTTCTCAAAAATGACTCGAAAGGTCCAAAAATAAAAAAAGAGATTTTATCAATTTGACAAACAAAAAATATAAAAATGACATTTTTTTGAAAAAATTATACTAAAATTGAAAAATTACCGATTGCAAAATAAGAACCAATCACTGCCTTAGCAAAGCAAAGGTAAATTTTTTTCAAAAAGTAAAAAAATGTATAATTTTTTGAATACTTGACGATATTTTTTCGACTTCATTAAGAAAAATAGCCTCCTGGCTCCCTCTTCCTTCCTTTGGCCGGATCATGGTTTCATTCTGAGTGTACTGGCAACGCATCTCTGGCCTTGAGATTTCAATCTTTTTTCGCTGGTCTCCTGTCTCCTCCATCCCACCTCCTTCTCGGTTCCTTCGCGCTTACTTTATTATTAAAATTACCTACCTACGATAATTTCTCTCCTCCGGTGTTCGTTGATAACGAATTGATGAAAGTGTTCGTCGCGTTAATGTATCTAGATTTTAATTTGTTCTTTTGTAGGTACGTACGTATATTACCATATCGATTTCGAAAATGTTATCCGAGATACCATTTTTCAAATAATTAAGCTGATTACCAATTTTTTCCTATTTTATTCCTTTCCTCCAGTCCATACGTACTGTTCGTCGCAATTTCTGATCTTTTTATTTATTTACTTGACCTTTTTTTCTTTTTTTAAAATTTGTGTACTTTCATTATTGTTTGTAATTGTGTACTTACCCTGTTAGATTTGTTGTATAGGTTTTCGCCCCGCTATGCGGCTCCGTTGACCATTCCTTTTTTTCTTTTTGTTTGGAAGTCCCTGTGTAGATGGTCCGGATTTTGGAAGTACGGTTATGATAGCAAGTGAACGACGTTTCGATGAAAAATTCGTCTGATTTTTGGAATAGAGGTTTCGGTGATTGTTTTTAATGAAAAAATGTTTCCAATTTTGACAAAGGGCATAAAATTTAATGATTTTACTTTATAAAGCGGATATTTTCAATATTTTTCATTTTTTAAAGTTTGAGAAAAGCTTTTTTTTGAATAATTTAAAAATAGGAAATTGGCATGAAAATGGAAAAAAAATTTAAAACACATAATTTGCAAAAATTTTGACTCGAAATGAAATCTTTTCCAAAATTTTCCTGATAGGTAAAAAGATAATTATCATTACTCGAGACAAAATTTGAAAAAAAAAAGCTCATCAGCTACGTAGATTTCTTTTAAAAAAATGCAAATTTGACTCATTTCAACATCAAAAAATGTTTCTTTGTCTGGTAATGTTTTTTTATTAAATTTTTCGAGCTCAAAAAACCAAATTTTAAAAAAAAATTATTCTCAGTGTTGGTTTAATTCAGGACAGAATTGAAATGGCCACGTTTTAAAAAAATGAAAACATTTAAATTTTCAAAAAAAAAAATCATAATTTTAGCAAATTTTCTGACTCGTTTCTAATTTTTACCTCCAAGAATGCAATTTCGTTACAATTCTATAAAAATGGTAGGAGGGGATAAGGTCGTTCTTTAGCCTCTCCTTTCGATTGAATTCCAATTTAAGCTCATTCCAATTTTTGAAACATTCCATTCTCCTTCTTTTATTCTTTTTAAAATTTTGCTACAAATGGCTTCGTTTGTGGCAATTTTTTATTGGAAATCATTTCGATTTTTTTTCGAACCAAAAACTCGAACTAGTTTCTTTTTACAAAGGATTCCCAATCTTCAAAAAATGTTTTTTTTTACAGAAACGTCAACACTTGCTTATTGTTTTGAAATTCTATTCCAAATTCAATCGAGTAGGTATCTAATTTTGGAACTGGTATCCACTGCGAGAATTTTTTTCCATTTTCCAAATTTTTCAGGTATCTCTACCTATCGAATTTCCTCAAAACAATGCACACACGTAAACGGTCTCTAGTCTTAATTATAAGCTTTGCTTTACTCTTGCCACCATCGTGCCTATTTGTGATTCCTGACGAAGCATTTAATAATTTCTACTTTAAGCTTAATTTGTACTATTTATCGTATGATATTCATATTCTCTTCGCACTACGTTGTATATTTAAATATTAATCTTGTACGCGGTATACATTTTAGTCAATTTTCGCCAATTCGTATTTTCGAAATTTCGTAATACCGATGAATCGAGTATGTACACGTTTTGATCTCTATGTATAATTTATCTCTTCTTCACATCACTGCGACAAAATATTTCTTACCGAACTGCTACGTAATATTTTCCAAAATGAAAAAAAAAATCCTAAAATAAAACTATTTCGTAGGTATTTATACTTACACCAAATGAGCAACTTGAAAAATTCTTATAGGTATTATGCAAATTGAATTATTCATCTCGTTATAGCGATTTACACGATATCAGGGTTTTTGCAAAATGAAAATATTATTTATTTTTATACGCGAACGAATTTTTTGTGTACATTTGCCCAACCAAAATATTATAACATATAACGTGATAAGAATTGAAAATTTCTACGCAAACGTAGATGGAAATTTTCGTTTTTTTTCCAACGTGGTTTTTGTAATACCTTTTTAAATATTTTTTTTTAACTATACAAGTTTGTTATTCATTGTGATAGAAAAAATATAGTTTGTTGAATTACCTATATAAATAAAAAAACATGTTATTTTTAGCATGTATAGAAAGCGTAGTAAATTTGATTTTTTTTTCCTTTGATTTTTGATTTTTCGTTTTGATTTTTTAATAGCTTTTGGAAATTTCTTTTAAAGACGTAGTCGTTGTTACTTTATTATTTATTTTTTTGTATATTATTGTATTTTGTATAACTAATAGTGTATTTATTGAAGTGTACTTATTTCACATAAGTGGAAATCGATCTCTTTGTATTTAGCGTTTAACGCTTTCGGCGGTAAAGTGTATTGTTTGTTTTTTTTTCGAACCAATGAAATTGAAAATTTTTATTGGTATACCGATCAATCGGATGTCGAACTTTACTCCTTTGTTGTTGTAGTTTTTAAGGGCGAAGTCGAATCGGTGTACTTACCTTGAAAAAGCAAAAATGTTGAAATTTGCCAATATGGCGATATAGACGAATGTAGGTACGCCGATTGGATCTTTTTATACAGTATTATTTTTAATTTATGTTGTGAAACGATATTCGATGTTTTCTTTGTTAATGTGAGATTGTTACTTTTTCTTGTCTTGTTTTCGTTTTAATTTTTTTTTTAATTCCTCTTAACGTCTTTATACTTGGCAATTTTTTCCTCTCCCCATGTCTGTCGTTAGCTTCACGTAATTATGCTTTAGAGACGAATATACCAAAATGTGTGCTGAATGTGCTATATTATTAATCGAATTTGCCATCACTGTAATTTTTTCTTTACTTTTTCGATTTCGTATTTTCTTTTTTCTTTTGTCGTCATAAGTATCAAAATCTTTCGTAGTTGTTTTTTTTAATGATTTTTGTTTTATTTTTTTTTCAGGTCTACATGCATTCTTTTGTAAGCGTAATCACCAAAACATTTGTTGCACAATATTTTGTATTTTAGTTGAAGTTTTACTCTTAATGAGATTATTTACTCAATTTGTACATACGTACGCGATATTTTTACTAAGTTTATACTACATTTTTTTTTAATTTATATATTTAAAGAAAAAAATTGGACATTTTAAAGTTTAAGAAATAACGTAATGCATAAGTATGGACTAAATTTACAATTAAATGCATTATCAAGTAATAGACTTATTTGTAGCGTTCTTTATATTTTACATGTGTAAATCCGTTGATGAAAAATAAATCATTCGTACTTTTATACGTGAAGTTGTGTATAGAAGGGATCGAAATTAAAAATCGAAACAAAAATAAAAAAAACGATGTACTTACTAACCTATTTAGTCGAAAAGTATTTTGATTTGAATTTGAATATCGATGGATTTGTTTCCTTGAGAAACCTGCAACTCGACGCAATGTATGATCAATTACAGCAAAGAACAACTATAAATTCATTAATTTTATATTATTAATTTGATTCGAGTAAAAATACGATATATCTTGAAAACAATGATTCGTAGCCAGAAATGAACTTCGGATTTAAAATGTTTAAACATTTTAAATTCTCAAATTTAAGGTACATACCTACAAGAAATCAAGTGTACCTACGAGTATTTTAGGCAAAGAATTTCATTTTTAGAAAACGGAAAAGCAACAAACTCAGACCTCGCTTCGTTCGAGCAGGAATTTTTATATAATTCATGTACATACGTTATGGCAGTTGAAAATTATACGGATTTAAGTTTAAGATCACAAACATCTTCCAAATAAAAAAATCATTCTTGAAGGGTTCTTGTTCTTGCGGAGGTGGCAATGTCCTATCCCGTATTACGCCTTGGTCAACTTCGAAAAGATACAAAAATTATAAAATTTTTCCCTGGAAAATGATAGGTAAATTTTTTATAATTTATCAATTTTACCCTTTTTTACTCACGAAACCGTAAAATAAATACGAAAAATGTTCAATCCTGGTTTTTGAAATTATTCGAATTTTTATTCGCTTCGATTTCGAAGTAAACATTGTCTTGGGAAAATCCGGCGAGTAAAAAAGAAACAATATTGTAAATATTAATATCCGATCATTTTGATCCTGCTTTCGGATAAAATGAAAAATAAAAATCAGTAATTTAAATCAAATCTTCAAATGCGAGAGCGGAGAGCGGGAGAGCCGAAATTGCCCGTAAAAAAAATAATCATAACTTCTTACGTTTTAAATATGTGTATGGCAACAATGTCGCGCATGCGCAAAGGTACATGATCAAGTCGTGACTCGTGGTACGACCGTACGTAGGCGTACGCGTACGAGAGGGATGATTCATTCAGTTATTTCTCAGTTCTGCAATCTGCCTTCTTTTCTTTTGTAATATTTATTGTTAGTATTGTGATTTGTGCCGACTGCCGAGTTTCATACTTCTTATTCAATTAAGATTCAATATCAACTCGTTATTTGTTCGTCGCATCCACATTCCACAACGCGCATCGTTAGTCGATAGAGTCGACGTCGAGTCTGTGAAAGTCGAGGTAAGGTTAGTGACTTTAATGTTTTCTCTATCTATTTTTTCCGTTTATTAGCTCACTTACATTCGTGGTTTGAACATAGTGTTCGTACGGTTTAAGGATTGGAAGTTGGAATGTTCGAGTTTACGAGTTTTCAACTTTTCATGACGCGAAGTCGCGATGCAACGCGACGCCATTTTGTAATGTAATGTGCCGTTAAGTTATTACGTGATCTTATTTTTAGGAAATCGGAAATCGGATCTTTGCAATCTTTCAAAATAAAATGAAAAATAATTGTCAAGTTTTGGCACATTCGATTTTGGATTCGGGTTAGTGTTAATATGTGGTTAATACCATTTACCGTACTTGAATGCGTTCATTGCGTTCATCGTTTATTTGTATCGTATTGTATTGTATGTAATAGTGAAACGGTTTCGTCTTGAAGTCGAATTCAAACCTCAACGTTCAATAGCGGTATAATATTGTCACTGTAGGTAAGTGTAGATAGATGCATTATGAAAACTTCCTGGTTCTTTTTTCGAGATTTCTTTTTTGACATGTGCTAGAAAATTAAGTTATTGAATGAGAGCTTTTCATGTTTCAAATTCAATGTTTCGTAATAATTAATAAAATAACGTGCTGTAGCGTTGATGGGTGTGTGTGTGTGTGTGTGTGTGTGTTTGTGAGTGGAGTTAACAGTCAACTTCCGTTGAAAATGTGCAAATCCGCGTCGCTTTTTTCGTCCTCTCCTATTCGAGACTCGAGAGTATTCTTTGGGTTTATTTGGGTTTATTACATTCGTTGCCTGTTGCCTCGTTTCTGTGTACTTGTTTCGAGCTTGTAGGTATGTTCGTACCTCAATACTTTTTCCAATATTTTATTATTAGATCTAATTGTAGAAGTATTTCATTACTTTTGAATTTTGACTGGAATCGTTCATCCTTGTCAGAGATCAGAGATGTGATGTGATCCAAGTAAGATCGTGTGTTAGGTTACTTGATGTGTTTTTTTTTGTACGAAACTTTTTTTGTTTACGATGTGACTTGTCCAGGGCTCATATCAAGTACTGTAGATAGTGTGAAAGTGCGAAACATGTACGAATACGAATAGTGAGTATGTCGGTAATACGGAAGTGTTGTAAAAAAATACAAATTATAGTGAACTTGAGAGTAAGAATTTTTCGAATAAAAACTACAAAAAGTAAAAGTTTAGAAAAAATTCAATGTATGAAAACAATTACATATCATCTGTTCATTGAAATATTATTGAATTTAAGCAAGTACGAATTTTTAATTTTTTAGTTCTAGCTTGTTTCAGTACAAATTCCTACTTGTACAAAAAAATTATGAGATGGTTGTGGAGTTGATTGAACTCTTCATGAGGAAGCATCTTCTCCCTCTCCCCAAAAAATTCATTTTGTCGGTGTATACTGTTTTTTTTTTTCTTTTTGATATACGATGAATTACTTACGTTTTGCTTGAAATCGAAAATTGGCTATACCGAATGTGAAACGAAAAAGAGGTCGTGAATAATTGTGTTTTGAATTTCTAATGTGAAAAAATTATTAAAAGATAGATAATAATTTTGACTTTTATGTTTTGTTCAATTTTCAGATTTTTCGAAGCCTTCAATTGTGAATGATGACGTCGAATTGTTCAGAAGTTTCGTAACAGTTTTATGGTGGATATTTTCTTTCTAGAACTGGAACATCACAGCGAAATAGGTGAGTGGACATGTGATTAAATTGAATATGAATGTTGAATGCATGCTGGTATCGGTGATTACGGTAATGCTGTGTAAGCTTTGATCCACTTTGATCCAAAAAAATGTACAAAAAATATTTTTTAGAGGAGGAGAGTCGAGGGTGTGTAGATGTTGGAATTCCTTCGGAATGATGAGCTTGAAAAATTATTATACGATGAAACACTAATTTATAAAAACCGATTTTTCAGAAAATGAAAATTTTTAGTCGTTTTTCTCCAGGTATTTGAAAAGTAGATACATTTTGTTGTTGTTGTTGAGAATTTTGGGTATATGAGCGGCATTTTGCAACACGGAGATTAATAAGCTGGCAGTTTATTTTCTGGATAAAAGGAATTTTTTTCGAATTTGCAAGTAGATTGGGAATAAAAGTTGATGAAGAAAAATGATTTTTTTAGAAGATTTTACCAAAAAATGATATTTTTAAACAATGTTTGAATTTTTTTACGAAAAAAAATGGTTTTGGATAATGGTGATCGATGAATTCTAATGTTTTGTGTAATTTTCAGATTCCAGATACCTTACTTTCCAAATGGCAGTACCTGCGGATAATGAGGTGTGCCTGTTCATAAACTTCATGACGTACGAATGTTTTTCTCAAGAGTTGCAACCCTTCAACGAAACAGTGAGTAAATTGATAATTAACACGAATGCTTTAAGTGTGCTGTAGATCACGATATTTCTGTGCATGTTTGTTGGATCCAAGAATATATCAAAAAAGGAAATTGGGGTGAGAGTCTATATTTTGAATCGTAGAATTGTGAATACGAATTTATGGTTTTATTTTTGGTACATATAGAAACCCTGTTGGTACGAAAAGATGATTAAGTGATTGATCACGCAGTTGATTGAAATCTTCTTTAGCGGTAATTTTTCTTAGAATATCGTTGAGGTTGAAATATTCTCTTTCTCTCTCCAAAAAATACTTCTCTTTTTGGTGTGCATCAAATTAGTTTTCTTACTGCTCAATTCACGGAGAATTTACAATTTTACATCTATGTAACCTGCATCCAATTACAGGATATTTTGTCTGAGATCGATAATTGGCTATGCTAAAAGAAATCGAAAAAAAGATCACGAATAATCGTGTTTTGAATTCCTCATATGAAAAACGATTACGATAATTAATTATGATGAGTTGATTACTTATTGTTCTGTTTGGTTTTCAGATTTCCTGATGTTTTAAAATGTGAAAAATGGCACCGGATCGATTAAAAGTTCTGTAAGACTGACAGCAAATTTTTTTCAAGAAAGAACCTTCGTAGCGAAATAGGTGAATAGATATTTAATTAAAGTGAACATAAATTAATACACTTTTTTTTTAGTTTTTGTTGAAAATTTCGAATAAGTATGGACGATGATTTGTAACATCGTGACAATTCAACGGAAAGAAAGTTATTTTTCTGAATAAAAAGAATTTTTCCGAATTTTCGAGTAGGTGTGAATAAAAGTTGGTGAAGAAATGATAATTTTTCAAGAAGATTTTATCAATAAATGATGTTTTTGAAATTTTACTCAATTTGTTGAAATTTTTTGCGAAAAAACTGGTGTTAGATAATGGTGATCGATGATTTCTAATGTTTTGTGTAATTTTTAGATTTCCAGATACCTTACTTCGGAGATGGCATATACCTAAGAGTAATGATGTGTGCTTTTTCATAAGCTTCGTGATCTTAACGTACGAATGTTTTTTCTCAAGAGTTGGAGCATTACAGCGAAATTGTGAGTATATTAATAGTTACAAAAAACGAACATCTTATGTATGCCGGTGTAAAAGATTACGATAATTCTGTGCAAGCTTACCGTTAGTTTCGAAAAAATGATCGAAAATATTACAGCGAAATTGTGAGTATATCAATAGTTACAAAAAACGAATATCTTATGTATGGTCCCGAAAAAATGATCGAAAATATTTTTAGGAGGGTATATAGAATAGATGTGACTGCTCAATTTTTGAAAATTGATTTTCTGGAATTGAAATGTTATTTGGCTATGCTAAAAGAAATCGAAAAATGATCATGAATAATCGAGTTTTGAATTTCTCATGTGAAAAATTATTACGAGAGATAATTATGATGACTTATTGTAACTTATTGCTTTGTTCGATTTTCAGATTTCTCGAAGTTTTAAAATGCGAAAAATGACATCGGACCGTTCAAAAGTTTCGGCGGATTATTTTTTCAAGAAAGAAACCTCACAGCGAAATAGGTGAATAGACATGCAATTGAATTGAACCTAGATTATTCAATTTTAAAGTTGGTAGATACTTTGTAGGTTTTTTTATGAAGATTTCGAGTATGGACGATGTTTTGTGACATCGTGGTAAATCTATGGAAACAAGGTGCGTTTTGCTTTCTTTCTCTATGAAAAGGAATTATAGGGATTTTTTTTGAATTTCCAAAATTTCATCTTGAAAATCCGAAGATATGTTTCGATTTAATCAACGGTACCATACGTATTTATGACGGTTGAAAATCTAGTGTTCGAAATTATTGGCCTTGCTAAGTTTAGCCATATTAGATTCGTGATTTTACTTTTTTGAAATGAAAGGTGACCAATTTCTCGTAGTGTCCATTACGTACAAGTTTCTTCATAACTTTGTTTATATTTTGTTCATTTTTATTAATTTTAGAATATGTAAGAAAGATTCGGGTGGTAGTTGAAAGTTTGAGTTTTTGTCCTTTGTAGCTCTCCTTTTTGGTTCATGAAAAAATGTTGAATAATTGATTAGAGTAGGTTGGTAGGTAGATGATAGATGTTCTGACCAGATGAAAAATTGGTTTGAAAAAATGATGTTTTCAAAATTTTGTGAAATTTGTTTGAATTTTTTTACGAAGAAAATAGTATTAGATGATAATGATTGATGATCTCTTGATGTTTTATTTAATTTTCAGATTTCGAGATGCCTTACTTTCGAGATGGCAATACCCGCGAATAATAATGTTTGCCTTCAAATGAGTTTCGTGATTATGATCTACGAATGTTTTATTTTTCAAGAGTTGGAGTATTACAGCGAAACAGTGAGTACATAGATTAATGATTGAAGTAAACAAGAATACTCAACTGGTTTTCTTATTGCTCAATTTACAGAGAATTTACATCTACGTAACCTGCATCCAATTACAAGATATTTTGTCTGAGATCGATGATTGGCTATGCTAAAAGAAATCGAATAAAAGATCTGAGCTACGATAGAGACATCTCGGATACGAAACTTGGCATTTTTGCTTGTTTTGTTCGATTCTTTATTCAGAGGTATAAATTTAATGACGTGAAATTGTTAAATTTTGAATTTTTTTCTCCATCGGATACCACCTACGCAAAATTTCATTTTTTTTCAACTTTGATTTTTATATTTTTTTATACGCTTAATGAGAGCACATCTTTGATCAGTGTAGGGAAGGAGGTGAAAATTCGTTATTCTACGGGGTGTCTAACGGTCAGTATAAGTTTGTGTAGTCAGTATTTTTTCAAAATTCTAAAGAAAAATCCCATTCAACTTGAAAAATAAGAGATTTGAAAATTTCGCCTCCTTTTTAATACTAAAATATTGATCGAATATTGAAGAAATTTTTAGTTTTTGAATGCATTTTTCTTGAAAAATTTTCGCTCGGGCGCATTAAATTTACTCAATTTTATTTTCAAAGCGATGGTATGAAACTTCTTTTCCAACCTACTGTCTGTCGGTTATATCATGACACTTTTTGCAGGGTTACCAATGAACAAAAAGTTCTAAATTCTCAAATTTCAGAAAAAAATTTATTCGGAAAATAAACAATCAAAACATAGATTTTTTTGAAAAATTTAAACAAAATTCGTTTTTGCTAGCCACTTATTTGTTAATTTTTTGTTGATTTGAGAAACCCTTCAGTAATTTTTGCCTGCTGGTATCACTGTAAAAAGTGTCATGATATAACCGACAGACAGTAAACAATATTATTTTCAACATTTCAAGTGAAAAAAAATTACCTTTTCTATTTATCAATGTTTTCGATTGGAATTATGAAACATGTTCAAATAGTCCCGAAAATTCATTTCCAATTGGAAACTTTTTCTTAGTATTGAAATATTGCTTTCGGATCTTGTGATAGTTGTGATGAATGGAACGCCTTGTTTGAATTTTCTCACCATGCATTGTATTGAATATTCTTTCAAAATACTTTTTTAGTTTCTAGAAAACTAGTAATGTTGTATGTGCATCTTTAATTATTTTTTATTTGTTTGTTTGTTTTACAGTGAAATGCTGCGAAAAATCGAGTAGAAATCGTAATGATTCGTCCCTGACCTACCACAAAACGATAAATTTCACGGTGAGTGTTTAATGTGTATTTCTAATATGTATAATTTTCCATTCAATGTTGAATTATTTTTGTTGTAACGGGATTAATTTTTCTACTCGGAGCTCGTCTTCAAAAATATCAACTTTTGGGAAAATATCAGAAGAAACACAATACCTACCTACGTAGATTGGTAGCCATAATCTTATCGTTTTGGTTTTTTATTTTTGCTATTCAATGTTGAGCTTAGTTACAGATTGATTTTTTCAATGTGCTTGCAAAGCTGTGAAATTCTGATTTTTGGTGTGGTATACATTGTGCTACCAGTATTTGAAATTTTTTCTTTCGATAATGGCAATTTTTTCTCATTTTCTGAATTCATTTGCGATCAAGCTCTTTATTCAAGTTATTTATTAGTGGAGTGTATCTGGTTATTTAAAAGAAGTGTATATTAAGCTTCGTTTTTTCTCATTTTGTTCGATTTTTCTACACGTATAAATTCAAATTCCATCCTCCTTCTCGGCAGAATTTTTCAAAAGCTTTAACCTTTCTTAATATTTTCCCTACAAATTATTTCAACTTTCAACTACGTAATTGTTGGTGTTTCTTTTCCTGAAAAATCATTTTCGATGTTTTTAAATACTTTGACCTCGCGGTACACGGTTTTATCATATTTCTCCGTTGATGATTTTGAATAAGCGGTGACTTTATTTTGTATACGGGTTTAGTAACCCAAAACGGTGTTAAATTTACCTTGAATTTAAGGATTTCTAAAATTTTTGCCCTTCTCTCGAGACAAAATTATTGCTCTCGAACTCGCATTGAAAATATAAAATTTGATTTATAATTACAATTGTTTTAAAAGTACCATACCAAAATAATACAATACCGTAATCACAATTTATCCACAAGCTACCGTATTTTATTTATTTGCCTATAATTACGTACGCGAATTTCAAAAAAAAATACTACCCTTACGTTAATTGTGTTACGTATGGCAACATTGTCGCGCGTGCGCAAATACACCTAAACAAGTTCCGACTAGAGTTGGGGAAGCGACGACGACGACGCGTCAGTTCTTTGTTTTCGGTAAGTTACTCGCTGTCTCGCTTGGTATTTTAATTCGAGTCACTGAGTTCTGGTCGGTTCAATGATCTTCGTGCTGCTTTTATGAACTTTTGTACAGTATTTCCTACCTCGTCAGTGTATTTGTGTTGCGGTTTGCGGTCGTGCGGTAAAAGGACAAAAATTGGTTAATGTTTGAATTTCCAGTACATGACGCATTGACGCGACGCCATTTTGATATGGTTACGTGTTGCGTGTTCTTTCTTATATTGTAAAGAATCTTGTTGTGGTTGATTTTGAATTCGCGTCGGTACTTTGAATGCTTCAATATCGTGTTTTTTCTTTTTGTCGTCGTGGGTATTCTATGCAGAATTTCAGATCGTAGATCTTTTTTCGTGCTCGAATTCAACGGAAATGCAGAAGTACATAATATCCCCTGCTGTAAGTAGTAAGTACATAGCTAAAGCTTCAAATGGAAATCCATTTTTCAAGTGTTTTTTTTTTTTGAAATGCAAGTGTTTGAATTACTTGATGAATGTATATTATTAATGTGGTGATTTTCGTATTTTTATTGTTTCGTGCTCGTACATATACGTTGAATAAATTATGTTGTGAAGATGGCGTGTGTTTGGGTGTGATGGTAGGCGATTCGAAGTTTAATTTTCGTGTGCTTTTTCTGGCTGGTTCTTCTTATTACTTATTCTAAAAATATGTTCCCGTATTACCAATTTTTAAATTCCATTTATACTAGTCGAGTCGCGATTCATTTGTCGAAAACTTGTTCTCTATTAATTCTAAATTTTTATTAATTCGGATTCCGAGATCGATTGAAGTTTGAAAATGATAGAGAAATTTGTGACCCATTATGAACTTCTTGTTTGTTTAAATGATGCGGAAAAATCATTTTTGTTGAAGTTTCGATTACGCTAAAACGAATTAAATATCTGCCACTTTCATAAAAAATCATAGAGTTGAGAATGTACAGGAATTTTCAAAATTGAATTACTTGAGGTCTTTTTTTGTGACCGGGAAAGAGGTAGGTACATGTAGGTATAGTTTAAGTACTTGAAAATCTCTTGAAATGTACTTAGTGATTTTTAATTTTGAACAATCAAGAATTCTGTATTGAAACTACATGCATTTGTAATTATTCTTCTGTGCAATTTCAAATTGATCGTACTAAAAAAAATCTACTCACTTCTCTCTGCTCTATAATTATCATATAAAGAATATCTGAACAACTAAATGAACAACTTTAAATACCTAATTGGTTTAGAAAAGGTGGGAAAGTTGAAGCAGATCATCTCTGAAGAGGATTGAATTTCCATCGGAATTTTTTCTTCAAATATTTTTCTTGTGCAATGATGATGATAATTCATGTATCTAACTGTATCTGTGATTAATTTAGTCTTTTTTGAAAATTTGTTCACAGTGAAACGTGAGGGAAGAATCATTCAGAAATAACAGCATAGTACATATGATCAAGTTTCCTCTTATAATGAAATTGACGGAAGGAAGCGTGTATCAATCTTATTCCAGCTCTGAAATGAATGATTAACCTTCCGATTCACCGCTGAGAAATCAACGAATATTATTTGCTTAAAGGTAAAATTGCTACGAATTTTGAAATATATACATTAGTTGTAATAATTCTGATTTGGAAATGTTCGGAAATAAGTACGTAGGTACTTTCAATTTAGAATTCACTGTCCCATTGGAAGATGCTGATGCTGTCGTACTTTCTTCAGATCATTTTGATTTTGGAATTCTCCAAGCAAACATACTTGCGCGTCGATTTTTCATTTTTGAAATTTTATATTCAACGTGATGCTGAGCAAAACTTGGTTTTCGCTCGTAATATCTTAAATTCTTCATCCTAGAGATGATTCGACATTACATTGAACGAAATTTGGCTTTTTTGCTCGTTTTGTTCGATTCTTTGAGAGGTATAAATTTAATGATATGAAATTGTTTCATTTTGTTACCAATTCAAGAATTTTTTTGTCCGTCGCATACCGTGCTACGCAATATTTCATTTTTTTTAAACTTTGATTTTTATATTTTTTTAATACGTTTAATGAGAGCACATCTTTGATCAGCGTTGGGAAAGAGATGAAAATTCGTTATTCTACAGGGTGTCTAACGGTCAGTAAGTATAAGTTTAAATAGTCAGTATTTTTTCAAAAATTCCAAAAAAAAAAATCCCATTCAACTTGAAAAATCAGAGATTTGAAGATTTAGCCTTCTTAAAATATTGATCGAATAACGAAGAAACTTTTAGCTTTTGAATGTATTTTTCTTCGAAAATTTTCGCCTTCGTTTCGCTCGGGCGCATTAAATTTACACAATTTTATTTTCAAAGCGATAGTATGAAATTTCTTTTCCATCCATCCTGAACAATTAAGTGAAAAAAATTGACCTTTCTTATTTTTATGAATGTTTCAATTGAAGTCAAAACCAACCACGAAAAAGCACTATTTCATTTTACCTATAATATCTAATGAAATTTCAAATTCTAAATGTCCCTTTTTTTTCAAAAATTTTCGCTTTCGCTTTGCTCAGGCCCAGTCTGGCCTCTTGGAGAGGGGGGTATAAAGGAGTACATTTATTCTGGGCCTACATTTCTTTCTATTATCAAGGGGTCAGAAATTTTTCACTACGAAAATGTGAAGAAGTGCATTTTTTGACCTTCTCAAGCAGTATTTAAAAAATTTTCATCCTTGCTTCGCTTGGACAGTATTTTAATTTTAATCATTTTGTTTGTAAATTAATAATTTTTCATAGATTTTTTTGTCATCACTGGTCTTTTATCAATTTTTAATTTGTTAAAGAAATTATTAATTTTGACTGAAAATCAGTGAAATCACTGAATTGAAAAAACATGAAAAAATTAGCAGAAAATCCACCTATTGAAACCAATATTTCATTTTTTTTTTCGAATTTCTCCCAAAAATGTTTGCCTTTATTTGATGTTAAGTCAGTATTTTTGCTCAGCAAATTTTGTTGGACACCCTAACTAAATTCTGGAGAAACTGAATAGATGTGAAACTGTTTCTTGTAAAGTTGGCTAGTCATGATTTTTCCCCGTTTTCACATGAGAACTGTTCATGTTATTTAGTGACTTTATTGATATCAGTGATTAATTTTGTTTCGTCTATTTTTTTCCCAGTGAAACGCGAAGAATATCGAGTAGAATTTTGATCGAGTATGCTACAAAACGAATCGGTGAGTGTCAAATTGTCCATCGTATATTACTGCTCGGTATTATTCATGCCATTCGTAAACTTGATTGTGAAAATGACGTAATCGATGTACGTATGTATTTGGGAACGAAGTACGAATTCGCTATTGAAGAAAATTTTTTTCGTTGATAATCACGAATGGAATTAGTCTCTGAAAGAAAACCCATTTTTAGCCTCAAAGCAAATTTTGGCTGGTGATGTGTGGTTTACCAAATTGCAATGGTTCTTTATGGAGATATTGTAACATTATTGTTCTTTTTGATTTATTTAGAAGTATTTGATGCCAAACTTATGAGCAGATGATACGATTAATTTGAGTACTGCTAATATTTTTGAAATTTTGAGCCAGTTATCTTAGTTTTTCAAGTATTTGTAACGTGATTGTGTTTTGGCGAATAATTCGACGATGTTGATTTTGGTATGTATTTTTGGTAATTTATACCAACAGTACATCTACATGTGTAAAATTAATTGAAACACATTTCTTTTCCCTCCAGCTAGCTTCGTCTCATCATACGGATTATTTTTTAAGGTAGTCTGCTTTAGTGCTTTGATAGTTTTGAAGATTCATCCTACTTGCCGATGCCAAATCGTCGCATTTTGTAGGCAGATGGTTGAGGTCATGTACCTAGACGTACCGTGGTGCCTTCTGGTCCTGAGCGTTGATTTTACTATTTTTTTTTTTCTTTTCTTTTTGAAGGACTTATACCTAATTCGATCTAGTTTTACCCATTGCGTACCGAATCGGTTAAGAAGAAAATACACCCATGTTATTTGCAAAATACGCGAAGTGCATAACAATTTACGATTCCAATTTTTTGTGTTTGTGTTTTTTTTTTTTTTTTTGAAAACTGTATCGTATAAAGTACGTAATATAGGTAGTGCCTTCATAGTGGCGAACATTCGAAAAAGATGTTCTTTCATGGCAAGTTGGCAATTTTTGTCGCTTATTTTCTCGGTTGAGATTTGAAAATTACGTACGATTTTGTTTACAAAATCGCAAAATTATTGGAAGTATTAGATTTTTGTACCTATCTCCTTTTCTTCATGTATTGATGAAGGTGGAGAAGACTGTGTTCGACAAATTGACAAAATACTTGAGAAAAATCATTTTTTTGAAATTTTTCAGAAAACCATGATTGATGTTTTCGAAATTTTGTGAAATGTTTATTCAGTGCGTATTACGCTATGATTTGTTTATTTACGAAAAAACCTATGATTTTTGTGATAAATAATGGTGATTTATAAATTCTAATATTTTGTTCAATTTTCAGATTTGCTAATTTTTTCAATTCGGAGGAAACCGTGTGATTTTTCATCGACGTTTTACCAATGTACCATGCTTACAGTTTTGATGATAATTGGAACAGAAGTGTACAATATGATTGAATGATTTTGTACGAGTTGGAATCTGAGAAAGGTACAGAAATGAAAATATGATTAACTAGTGTCAGTATTCGAATTTATTCCGATAAGCTAAAAATTTTGATGTATGAAGATTAAGTATTATGAATTTTAGAAAATGAAGGCCTGCTTTTGTGAAAGTCGAAATTCATAATTTTTGTTCCCATTTTTTTTAGTGTAAAATGTCATCAAAGTTTGTATATTTTTTAAATTTAACTTTGGTGGGATGCTTGTTGATTTGTAATGGTACAAGTTCATTGCCCAGGACGCCCATTTTATTTTGTTTGGAAAATGAAGCAAGTTCGAAGAGTTTTGAATAATTCATTTCCAATTGGAAATTTTTTCTTAGTATTGAAAATGTTTTTTAATTTTATAATGTAGGGAACGCATTGTTTGAATTTTGGCCCCATTGTATTCAGGGCGTCTACCGATCGCGAAAGTCGCGAATTTTTCCCAAATTACAATTTTTTTTTTCAAATTCCATCTTTTTGAACACATTTTTTCTAAAATTTTCGCCCTCGCTTCGCTCGGGCTCATAATTGACATTGATCTTTTTAAATTACAAACCTTCCCTCTATTCCATACCTACAATTGAATATTTTAAGCGAAAAATGGATTCTTTTGGTGTTTTTTTTTTTGAAAAAATGGATATTTTGTATCCTTTTTTTGAAAAATTTGGAAAAATCGTAGAATTTTTTTGATTTTACTAGGATCATTTAAAAATTCGTTTCTTTTGGGTTTGTTTTTATAATGAATTCTCAAAAAAAAATTGCCTTCGCTTCGCTCGGGCTAGATCAAGAAGCGGCGCGATTTGGGAATGGGGAAGTAATTCCGTCAGCCAATTTCCAGATGGAAATTCCAGCAAAATTTCAAAAATCCGGCGAAATCTTGAAAATTTTATCAAATTAGGTCTTTTGGTAATTTGTAATATGGGTTTACTTACTCTCTGTATCAGAATATCTCAAAAACTTCGGCCTCGCTACGCTCGGCCTTATTAAAATTTTCCTTTCATCATTTTAAAATGAACCAAGAAATGCTATGAAAGTGATTTTTTTCAGTCAATTTTATTATCTACTTACTCGACTTTTTTCTTTTTAAAAATCATTTTCGAAGTTTCAAAATCGAATTTTTTAAATGCTTTGGCCTCGCTGCGCTCGGCCTAATCGTATTCTTCTTTCAATACTTTTACAAAGTAAAAGTGACCAATTTTTACGTAAATTTATCAGTTTGAAACATTGTTTTATTACACTTTGAATTCGAGGTCTTCTAAAATTTTCTCTCCTCGCTTCGCTCGGAACTGGGACTGCTTAATCAGTTTAAGCATGATATTGCTTTTCAAATTTGTTACGTTATTCTCGAAAAATTGTGTTTTTTCCTCTCCATGATATTGCTTCACAAGTAGACTTCCCAGGAATTTTAAAAAATGAATTTTAGGTTCAGAATCGGCGAAGTTTATCAGCGACTCCAGCCTGTAAAAAAAAAGGGTACTTGCGAGGTAGGGACTAAAAAGTGCTTGAAATTCCCTTTAAAACGAGTATACGCAATTGGGGAGGGGGGGGGTCTTTTGAGCTAAATTGGAGCAAGGTGTGAAAATTCTGGAAAAAGTTGCTAAAAAAGGTCGCGAAAAGTCGCGAATTTCGATTTTACAAAATTGGTAGACACCCTGGTATTGAATATTCTTCCAAAGTAATTTTTTAGTTTCTGATAAACTATAGTAATTTTATATCCGCATCTTTAATTAAGTTTTATTGGTTTGTTTTACAGTGAAATGCTGCGAAAAATCGAGTAGAAATCGTAATGATGAGTACCTGACCTACCATACAGCGATAAATTTCACGGTGAGTGTTTAATGTACCTATGTATAAGTATTTCTAATAGGTATAATTTTCCATTCAATGTTAAATTATTTTTATTTTAACGGGATTAATTTTGCTACTCGGAGCTCATCTTGAAAGTATCAACTTTTGCGATAATATTGAAAAAAAAAAACATCGTTTTGGCTTTTAATTTTTGCTAATCAACGTTGAGCTTAGTTACCAATTGATTTTTTCAATGTGCTTGCACACCTGTAACTGAATTTCGGCCATTATATAATTCTGATTTTTATACCAAATATGTGGTATAAATCGTGTTACCAGTATTTGAAATTTTTTCTTTCGATAGTAACATTTTTTTTTTTCATTTTCTGAATTCATTTGCTATCGAGCTCTATATTTAAGTTATTGATACGTGGATTGTATCTGGTTATATTTATAAGAAATGTATATTTAGCTTTGTTTTTGACAGACTTCTGTCTGATGGTTTTTATTTAGTATAATGACTGATGGAGATGGTATTGCTGCATTACACCAACTTAATATTAGTAAAAACTATAAAGATGAAATTCTATCATGTTATGTAAACGAAGTACAATTGACAAATATTGCCTGTTATTTAGAATTTGATATTCGGATAATGTTAATATTCAGCTGAATTGGTTTTTCTGTTGAGCAAAATTGTGACTATAATGGTTTGGCCAATTTTTTATAACTCAGCGTAATGCATTTGGTGATATTTCATTTCAAATTCTCCCCTTCCCCAATTCCAAGATTCTCGTTTGAAAAAAGAAGATCATTTTTAGCGAATTTTCGGTGTAGTATTCAGATATAATTGGTGGCCATGTTTGAAGGCTCTGTGACCTCTAATTTTTTTCAAATTTTTCCTCCTCACATCATAAAATTTTCGCGTTTCGTTCAGATTTCTATATTTTTGTATTTTTTTTTAAAAAACAAATATTTATGGAGTATTTTCTCCTTAGGGCTTTGGGTCAGAAGGTCAGAACAGGTTATGACTTTGGCGAACCAGTGTTGGAAGGTTGGTGGTACAGTCAGAGAATATCAGTGTCGTATGGCATTGGTGAAACCTTCGAATTCTGTTGGATATCTGATGTGATCGTGCTCAGCAATCTGAGATTTCGACGTTCAGACCCAAACATGGATCGAGGGTGGCTGTGGTCTCTTGATCTCAAAGTACCAGCCCTGCTTTATTGATCGCAAGAGAGTCAGCCGATATTCTTCCACGGTAGGCTCGGTACTGTGGAAAGAAGCGTCTGCTGCGGGTTGAAATTTCTTAGGCGCCGATGTCGGTATCTGTGTGAACCTGGAAACCTCACGACATCGGAAGAGACCCCTAGTTTTGTACCGATGCCTGCCAATCGTACCGAGATCACTGAGAATGGCGGTATTTCTTGGCTCGGGTTGCGCGAAATCCCAGGGTCGTACTTAACGAAGGGTAGGAGGGGCGGTCGGCATGGCATGTATTAATTACAATCGAAGGTCGTTTGAATCGCTGATCAAATGTTCAGAAGTATTGTGTGAATGTATCATAGGGCCCGTTTGTTTTTTTTTTCAATTTTTAGGTCTGTCTAGTCTGTCCCATAGGTACTACGTACGCGTAGAATTCTTCAGTCTGTTCGTCCTTGTCCAACTTTATCAGTTTTGGTGCTTGTAGCAGTCACTGCATCGCCGTAAAAAACTGGTAATGCAAAATTTGATTTTTTTTTCATCTCTCGACCTGAGCTTGGCTCCCAAAAGGTCATAACTTTCAAAGGAAAGTTGTGCCGTTCTCTTTTTCGGTCTGACTGGGTACACCGATGAAGTTGAACTGGTCCATGCGTAGGTGTTGTTAATCAGCTTCTAATTTCAACGAATATGGTGTTTGTTTGAGTATCTGGTAAGGGTACGTAGGCGTCTGGTTAGACGTTCGGTTTTTTAGGGTAACCGAAATCCGAAGAAAGCCCGAGAACGCGCCAATCTCGACGGTACCCCTGGCCGGTTTGGTGGTGCCCTTTCCTATTATAGTAGGATTCTAGCTCGTTTGCCGTTCATCATGGTATGGTATGCGCGGTATTCGTGATAGAATTTATTATAATCGGAGTGCCATAACGCCTAACCGTAACCATAAGGCTGGGGTTGCATGGCTATGATAGTTCCCTAATAGTGTCTTGTCTGTGGCTTTTTTTTTGTTGGAAGGGGTAGGTGTCTGACATGATATGATATGTCTGGTCTTATATAATATTGTGTAATGTTGCTTTTTTTTTGGGTGCAACATTACCAGTGGTGAGTGAGAGTGAGTGGAATTTCGACACCAGAATGTGAAGTGGCCTCATTGTTGAATTCTTCAACATCCCAGGCAAACGAATCGAGCTAGGGGTGTGTTGATCGGGGGTTCTGAAAACGACCTTTGTTGTAATTAAAGGTGTACATGTTGACTGCTGCAACAGAATGTCTTTGTGGTCAAATGCGAAAATAGCTTCTATATCTTTGGTTCTATAAAAATGTACTACAAAAATTTGTTGGTCTTTGATGCGAACTGTAAAAAATTAAGGGTGAATTTTGGATGTTTGGGTGGAGAATAGAATGTTTTCGGATCTTGAATATTTTCAGATTGAAATGTGTTTGAATTTTTTTGGCCGTTGAAAATTGAAAGAAACATTTTATGGGTGGTATTATTCGTTTCATATAAATTCCAAGTGTGAGGGGAAAAATTAAAAATTGTTATTGGTATTTAGAGCCTATTTTGACTTGATTTTTTTTTCATAAAAAATATAAGTGAATACCTATTTGATGTATATAAAGATGAACTCGTACGCTCAAAAATATAAAGAGTCCAATTCTTTTGGGACCAACCAAGTGGGGGCTTTTATGTTTATGGCACATCGACCTTTTTGTGTACTTTTCCCCTCTCTTCTTCAACTTTTGAGATATAGGTTGGTAAATCATGCAGAACTTGAAAAATGTTATCCTCCATTCAGTCAATTTTATGAAATAGTTTTATTTGTTGTGTTAAACCCAGGCTTGGGTCGTTCGTGAACGCGTTCACGTTCAGTTCGTTTTGAAAATCCCACACGTTCGTTCATTTTCGTTCAGTTCATTTTTTGTAAATGGTCGTTCGTTCATTTCGTTCAGTTCGAAAAAAAAACACAAAACGTTCAGTTCACGTTCAGTTCGTTTCTGAAAATGGTCGTTCGTTCATTTCGTTCAGTTCGTTTTTGTTTTTTTTACGTTCATCGTTCACGTTCAGTTCATTTCCAACAACTCGTTCGTTCGTTCGTGTTCGTTCGTTTGTTTGTTCGTTCGTTCGTTGTTTCGTTCATTCGTTCATTCGTTCGTTCGTTCGTTCCAGCACAGTTCATTTTCACACACTGATACATATAATACCGCGAAATATTTGTCTACACTTTTATTGGCTTTCAATTCTGAACGTTTCAGCGTCTGCATGAAAAAAATGAATGAAAATTGAACGTTGGACACGTTCGTTTCATTCACATTTGTTGTTCTCAAAAACTCGTTCGTTCGTTTTGTTCAGTTCGTTTTTTTAAGGAACCGTTCACCGTTCACGTTCAGTTTGTTATCAAAAACTCGTTCGTTCGTTTCGTTCAGTTCGTTTTTTTTTTTTGGAACCGTTCATCGTTCGCATTCAGTTCATTTCCAACAACTCGTTCGTTCGTTTTGTTCAGTTCGTTTTCTTTCTTTAAGCCGTTCATCGTTCGCGTTCAGTTCATTTCCAACAACTCGTTCGTTCATTTCGTTCAGTTCATTTTTGTGTTTCGTTCGTGAACGTGAACGAACTTTCGTTCACTTTTTGAACGAACGACCCAAGCCTGGTTAAACCTATTTTTATACTATAGTTATACTATTTTTATTATTATTTTTAATTGTATTTTGTTTTTGTTTCATGTAAAATCAAATTCTGCGAACTGAATTGATGATATCGCCAGCTCGCCACCTATTCGAAGCAAGACTTGAAAGTTGAAACTACATCGGAGAAAATGATCCTGATCTTCGAAGAACATTATGGTGAAATAATTTGAATGAATTTGAAAAACAGCCCTTCAATTTGTCATCAATTTTTTAAGCTCATTGTTGAAGAATGCTATGATCGATGTTTTAATGTGTGTTTTGTTTACTAATCTCGCGACGTGATAATTTTTTCTAAGTTATCAGACGATGAATTTTAATTTATAAAATCCCGACTATTTGTTCAATTTGGAATTTTTATGAACCTTTTTTTTTTTTGTATTCACCAATTCATGTGTTTTTAAAAATTGAAATTCTATGAATTCTTGATACTGTGCCTACTCAACATTGATTATTCAGTTTTATCGAGCTGTCCTATTTTCCAAATTAGTTTTCCTGGTATTCATCAATTGATGTAATTTTATTTTCTCAGTACTTTTTATACTGCATTTTCAAATTGCTTTGCATTTTTTTAATTTCAGCAATTAGTTATGAATTTAAAATGCTTGGTTTTAACAATGCCATCAATTATGTTTGATATTTTTCAATTTTATTCGTGTGTAGCCTGTTGACATTTTATATTGTTAGACTTTAGATTTAAGTTTTGTAAAGCTATGTTAGTTTTATTTCGTCGCAGTCTGTATTCGAGTATAAAGAGGTGGAGGAAGGGGGATTTAATTTAACAATGAGGGATGAGATATCGGCAGAGGTGTATCGATTTTTCTCAGAAAGAAACCATTTGTGTGTGATGGTGTTCCATTCTGTCTGGGAGGGAAAAGATGGGATTTTTATTGGAAATTCATTTTTTGCAGGAATCAATTACTCATGGAATAGTAATTGATTGAAACGATTCATGCAAGCCTCCATCAATCTGGGATATGTTTTATGTATTTTTACTTGTGTATTGAAAGTGTTATAGCGAATTGCTGTGTAAGGTCGTCATTTGTATTTTATGAAATCGCCCCTTATGGCTCCGAACTGCTCCTACCTACTTGTTATTTTGTAATCGTGTTTGTATGGCAACCAGTTATAGTTACCAAATTTCAAATTTGAAACGATCTCAAATATTTATCAGGTTTTTGATTATTTCTACTGTTTCTAGTTCTTAATTTTGGGCTACTGTTTCATCGTTTTTGTTACAAATTCGCGATATATTGATTTTAATGGGAGGATTTTTAACGATTTCGTATCTATTTCAAATCAGCCAACTAGCTATTTATTGTTCAGAAACGTCCCTGATGAGTTTTTGCAATTCAGTAGGTAATGTGTGATGAATGAAATTCAAATTTTTCGCAAAAATTATTCGAACTGCTCGACTTGTATTGATATTGTTTTGAAAATTTTACTCCTGATAATGTACTTAACAGAATTAAAGTAACAGAAATTTTATTTAAAAATATCATTATTATCCACGTATTTATGAATATAGGTACCTAATTATCAAGTATTGAAATACTTGCAAATTGATTATTCAGAGTCCGGCTATCAAAAATTATGTTTGTATTTTAAACTTAAACTCGCAAATGTTCCATATGTAGTAATATTAATGTTGAATAATTTTTTATTTATTTTCAAGAACTACGTAATTTCCGTAATTTCCGTCCCTTCTTTATCTTAGCTCAAATAGAGAAAGGTGTGTGTTGGTGTTTTATTCTATGTGAGGGAGAAAATTAAAATCTCATGTAGTCGACAGAATTTTCTTAGTAAAATGTTTATCATTGTTTCAGGCAATATTGCAGTAGGTAACATATGATAGCGAAAAACGATTTATTTCTGTGCTCATTAACGTAATGTTTGAGTAAATTACTAAGAATTTGAGAATAAAATTGGTAATTTGAAGATTACGCGAGTCATTCAAATCGAAACATTCTCCTCTTATGTTGTTTCAGTTCGATTTATTTATCGAATATTTTTATAATTTATTTGGCGATGATCTAGATTTTTTTCTTCTTGAAAAAATACGTAATGTACTCAAAATAATCCTGAAATGTTACAAATGCAAAGAAAAAATATCATATAATTGTGAAAATGTTGACTTTTCGAATAATTTAGTTATTTAGGTATTTTGAAATTTGCATTAACGTTGTATGTTTACGATAATCTAACTTACAAATATTGTTCGCCTGCATAAAATTCAATCTACAACTCATCCAACAACCCTAGTATTAATATTAAGATTGTCAGCTGTTAGATACCTATATGCATAGTGAATAATTTTATACGGAAATAGTTCTGTTTAATTCTCATAGGGAAAGTATTGTGTAAATGTCATTAACGCCAAAAAGACACTCGTCTAGACTGAGTGCGCCACTGACCTGTCGGCTGACTGATTGCAATGTCGATTTCGATCACGTTGTGGGTGGTTCATTATCATTTCAAAACCGGCAGTCGGTTCAGTGATGACTCATGTCAGGTACACAGTCACCACACATTGCAATGTAGTCAGATAAGATAGGAATACATTGCTCATTCAGGTGATTCATTTCGGCATTCGATAAAAGGGCTCGGGTTGAATCATTACATAATGATTCCTGATTGGTCAATTCAAAATTGTATACCTTACTTCTCGCAAGGAAAGTACGTCGTAAAATTGATATAAGGAAGTGGCGCACCATCAAACCCTCAGTTGGTGGCCGGCACCGGTTCTGGTCGGATGTCTGGAGCCTTCCCAAAGGCACCGATCCACCAGATGGAACCGGAAGTCAGCTGCCATCTTTCCCCTGCACTCCCGTTGGCCTAAGTCCAATTTTTTATTGGCAGCTGGGAGTGCGGGTGGTCTTCCACTCAAGGGAGGTAAAGTACTCCTGGGTAAGGTCCGCCATTTTTGTTTTGCAAAGATGGCCGACCAAAAGATTCCCTCTGTCAAGGGCATTTCGTTTGATTGAGCCTTTTTTCCAGAGGGAATCTAAACGGAGTACTTTACTTCTCGCTAAGGAAGTATGGTGCAGAAACTATATAAGGCCGACGCGCCCAGGGCGGGTGGTTGGGGGACCGGATGGTGGGAGACTATGCTTGTCCATTACCCCACCCCTTTCACGATTTTAACTCCTTGCTTCCCCTCTTCCCTGTCAATTTTAATAAATGTGAAAACAGAATCGTTTGGGGAAGAGGATCCCTTGGGGAAAAAGGATCCTTTGGGAAAGATAGATACTTTGAAGATTCTTTCAACTTGTACACAGTGTTTGTTTCATGTAATGTACTATTAGTTCCAATAAATTCATAGAGATAGCGCTAATAGTATCGTTTTGACTTACTTTAACCATCATCGTAATATTAGTTCGAGCTACTTTATATAGATAGCGCCACATTGTAAGCTGCTCAACTTGTGTAATAAAAGACATTCTTGAACTGTTCTTCTGCATAATTTCATTTCCAAATTCTCATTGTATCCTTACAATTATAGGTAAAAGTAAAACCCCATTTCAATGAATAAAACAACACAAACCAAAACCAAATCTTCATTTTATTCTCTGACTCAGCGGCAAAAAAAAGAACTAACAATCTAATATCTAGGTTTTAACCGATCTGGGTTAAAAAAAACACTGTCGGCCGCTCGACAATGAAAAAAACCGTGATCGGTAATCACATCTTAAAAATTTAACGCTACATTTAAAAACAATTACATAGAAATGATGAATATGAATACTAGAGTCCTATAATTTTCCGAATTTGTACAAAAAAAAATTAGCCTGGGTACATACATCTCTCGTAAACATTTAAAAAAACTCTCGAAATAGTAAAAAAAAAAAACCACTTGCAAAAAATTTTGTCAGACCTCAATCTAATATCTATTGAAAATGAAAAATGAATCGAAAAATTGCTACGTTACCAATAATAGGCGATTTCCAAAATCCAAACGGATAAATAACTTCCAATTTTAAACCTTAATGATTTTTTCGTAACAAATTTTCCACCAGAATACCCCAAATTTTTTCCATATGATAACCAAAAATTTTTTTGAAAAATTTAGAATACAGACGTTCCGTTGCAGCGGTCAACACCGCACCTTTAATTACAACAAAGGTCGTTAAGGAACCCAGATCAACACACCCACTTGCTCGCATCATTTACCTGGGATGTTGACGAATTCAACAATGAGGTCACTTCAAACCAGCTCACTTGCATACATCAAAATGGTGTCAGTTCACTCGCCACGGGTTATGTTGCGAAAAAAAAAACAATACTTACCTACAAAACTAAGAAGCAACATACTATTCACAAAAATACATATAAAAAAAGGTATACAAAAGAACAGACATTTCGTTGGCCTGTAATCATAAAGGTCTGGAAGAAATTTTAGTTCCTTGCACAGTGCCGCCGCTGATCAAGCCAGAGTCTCAACCAACCGCCGCTGATCAAGCCAGAGTCTCAACCAACTGCAAAGGCACCCACATAAACCCTCCACCAGGATCCTCGCAAACAGTCCGGTAACAAAAAAAAATCAAAAACAATATGTTCCTTACCATCGAATGTCTGATCCTAAATCCGCAGACTGGAGGATTCGGCCCGGCACCCCCGCACGGACGCCCTATTACGGCACTTAATCGAAGACCGCTACTACAAACTCGAACACAGGCTTCCTAGCTAAGCTACCTAAAAGGGTAGACGCCTATCCACTCTCACCAGCCGCTCAAACACCATTTTTCGTAGACATTGGAAACTGATCAAAATCGTAAGGGATTTTAGTTCAACTTTATCGGCGTACCCGGTCAGACCGAAAAAGAGAACCGCGCAACTTTCCTGTGAAAGCTGCGATCTTTTGGGAGCTAAGCTCAGGCCAAGAGATGAACATGAGTAAATTTTGCATTATCAGTTCTTTGTGGTGCTGCGGTGACGGCCACAAACACCGAACTGGTAAAGTTGGACAGACCTAACCAATTGAAAAAACCAAACGGGCCCTACACTCACACAGTTGAACATTTGACCAGCGATTCAAACGACCTTCGATTGTAATTAATACATGCGATGCTGACCGCCCCTCCTACCCTTCGTTAAATACGACCCTGGCGTGTAGCGCTACCCGAGCCAAGAACGAAACTGCAATATTCTCAGTATTCTCGGTACTATCGCACCAGGCATCAGTATAAAACTCCGGGTCTCTTCCGATGTCGTGAGGTTTCCAGGTTCACACAGATACCGACATCGGCGCGACGAAATTTCAACAGCAGACTCTTCTTTCCGCAGCACCAAGCCTGCCGTGGAAGAATATCTGAGGTCCCTTTCGCGATCAACCGGGCCGGCTGGTGCCCGGGGATCAAGAGACCGCAGCCACCCCCGATTCGTGTTTGGAGCTGACTTGCAACTCCATCAGAACCTGAGGGTTTCACCGATGCCATTCGACATCGATATTCTCTATCTACTTTAACCCCATGTTTGCCAAAATTGTTTCCTACTCTATGCTCAAAACTCGCAAAAAGAAAAAAATCGCGGATTTTAATTAATGAATACGATTGATTATGCACCAGATGAGTGATAAAATTTTGAAAAAAAAAAACACGCCGAGTAATATTTCCGGTCATAAAACAGCCCTCGAAACTCTATCAAAAAGTAACCCCTTAAACGAATCAAACAAATTCCTACAGCCCTCGAAACTCTATCAAAAAGTAACCCCTTAAACGAATCAAACAAATTCCTAAATCCGAACCTAATCTTCCCTACAGGCGAACAAGGTAACACGTCACACAAATTAAAAAACCGAAACTTAAACGCTACTTAATACTTAGAATTATTCTAGAATACGTTGAATTCTGGGAGATAGCTTGAAAACTGCATAATCGGTACATCGTTGAAACATTGCTGGTTCCGATCGAAGTATCCTCAAGTCATTGTCTGGAATGGGTTGAAACTCGCGAGGCAGCTCGAAAATAGCATACTCGGTGGCGTATCCTAGAGATATTTCTGGTTCCAGTCAAAGCATCTGCAAATCAAAACACATTTTCATGTTAAAATCCAACATTTTATTCAAAAATCAACACGTACGAACTAAAATCGACTGAAAAAACACATCCAATTGGTAATCAATTTCAAAATTGTTAAAAAGCAAAAAAAAACCTACTTACATGCACAGCACGAATGAAAAATATGAAAGTCCAGCGCCAAGGGTTACGCAGGCTTTTCCGTATCCAATGAAATATTGATCATTCTATACGTTCTCCGCCATATTTAAGATTCTACAATTCAAATTTATCGGAAGTCATTCTTCAAACACCGGAATCATCTATAAAAGTTCAGTAGAAAATTGTAATTATAAAATGCATTTCATAAATGATAAAATACATAAAATAACGACCGGGTTATCTATCTACTGGAATCTAAAAATAACAAAAATCATCTTTTTTTGGAATTTCATCAATCAATTTAAATTGTGTTCTCTCTTATCACCAATGAGAATTTTGGACGAAAATTTTAAATCAAACCACTAAAATTTAAAATTTCAACAATTTTTCCTGCCGAGTAGCTGGAAGGAACTTTAAATGTCTACATCTCTGCCTTCGAAATATTCTCCTGCCAATTTCTAAGAAAATAAAATACGACAAATTTTCTCACATTTCATTTTCAATCAAATCAATCAAGTTTTTGATACCGTATATGGCCGAATTTTAACCAGCAGAACGCCCAAAAAATCTCTCGCAGTTAGGCTACGTACGATGGAGAAAATTCAACGCTCAGCAATTCAATTTCGTAAAATAGCTCATTTTTGTCTTTAAAATATGACGTTAGAAATTTTGAAAAATAACAACCGAATACCTGGATAATACATTCATTAACTGCGAATTCATCGAGGGGAATTTAATTGAAAAACGACTTAGACTGAAAAAGTGAATTTCAGGTCAACAGGTCACGAGGTTCCTTTCACCTGATTGGTTGTTTAGCTTTTCTGTTGCCTATTTTCATTATTTACCTACTTATTTTTTTCATTTAATTTTTTCAAAATAAATTTCAACATTAGTAATTAATTTAGGTATTTCAATTTTAGAAAAAGATATTAATATTATCAATTATTTTTTTTTCAAGTCATGAAGAATAAACCAGGCCTCAAACTGAAATTTTTTTTAAAAAAAGTAACTTTTAGTAACCATTTTCCATGAAAATAGTAACCAAAAAGTAACCTCAGAATCGTTAATTTTTAGGAGTTTCAGTAGGATCGGGGGGGGGGGGGAGGGAGGAGGAGGAGTGCAAAAACCAAAATTTTGATTTTTTCCGCACATTTCGGCAGTTTTAGAAGATATTGAATTTTTGGAAATTTTTGAAGATTTGAAAGCTTTTGCACGTTTGGAATAATTATGGTGAGCAAAAATACTGACCTCTTTTCTAAATCCCCCCCCCCCCACACACAGCGAAAATTTTTGGTAAAAATTTTTTAAAAAATGAATGAATTTTCTGCCAATTTTTCATGTTATTTCAAATCTGTGACTTTTCGCTGATCTTTCAGTCAAAATTCTTATTGAAAATCAGTGATATTTAACTGAAAGATCTGTGAAAAATCATCAATTCTTAAAAAAAAGGTAATTAAAAACCGCCCGAGCGAAGCGAGGGTGAAATTTGGAGAAAAACAATAACAAAAACGCAGAGATACTGCACAATATCCTATGGAAAAAATTCTACAATTGGTCACAAAATCTAACACTACAGATCACAAAATTGATACCCGTGGAAAAATCGAACAAAATGAACAAAAAACCCGTCTAGGACTGTGATAAAAAAAATTCAACATTACGAGCACCACCGAATGTAAACTTTCAAAAATTAAAAACGAATTCGCAAACAAGTTATTGAGAAATTCCTAACTCAAAATTGTGCTGAAGTGAATAAGATAGCATCAGCAGCTTCTAATGAAATTGTGAATGATAAATTCGTACAATTTTTCGATCTTTGTACTCTTCAGCAGTGATTCCGGAAAAAATCATCATGACTTACGATTATATTAAAGCGCACAATTACGAAATTTGTTGCAATTTTACCTTCGGGCAAATATTTCGTTGATTTCTCAGCGATGAATTTGTAGTCCACTGCAATGTTGATCATATTTCAGCTCGGATGAGTTGAATTGCACACGATTCTTCCATCCATTTCATTGAAAGAAAAACAGGTCTTCGCTGTCGTTTTCGTGATAAGTTTATTTGATTCCTGGATGATTCTTCGTCATGTTCTGCTGTAAAAAATGAAAAAGTACGTAAGAACCAAATTAATCACCATTTCACTAGAAAGATATCAAAGTACATTAAATTGAAAAAAAAAAACCAACTGAAATTCTTTTTTTTTTCAGAAATGATCTGCTCTAACTTTCCGAAACCAATTTTTTAAAGGTTTTTCAGACAATGAAATTTTCCATATGATATTTACGAAGCATGGAGGAGGAAGTAGTTTTTTTTGTGTGATGAATTCACAATTCGAAACTGTGCAGAAGAATGATTTTCAACTGCATGTCGTTTTGAAGAATTTTGATCATAATTTAAAGATCACAAACTTTACCAGATTTTAGATGTATTTTTCTGGCTTCAAAATGGAATGGAATCGAATTCAATTCTGAAATTTTTAAACACCTTTCTCCCTTACACAAGACTACCAGGATTTGAATTGATTACAGAAAAACTTTAGGAAATCCAGTTTTCATGAAATTTTAAAAAAATGAACATTGGAAATTCATATTTGAAAATAATATTTGCATGTAAATTTCGATCAATTCAAAACCCAAGTAAAAAAACTGAATAACTACGTCATTTTCATGAAATATTATCGAGGGATCATTTTTTTTCTAAAGGCGGTAGATAATCAATTTGTTTCAGTTAATCATTCGATTGAAATGTACGTTTTCGGAATTTCTCCAAAAATAATTTTTCCATGGGTCGCGAATTTCTTCATAATTTCAAAACTCTTTTCAACCTCGTAATCGGAATCAACGATCTAGAATATTATTGTTAGAAAACCAACTCTTTTATCAGGAAATTGCGGATCCATTACCTATAAATCAAAATAATTATCGAAGCAAAAATTTGACGTAGAAAATAAAGAAAATTGTGTAGAAAGCAGTCGGATGATCGTCAGAGAGCAGATAATTCTAAGCCATTGATATGCAATTACCGAGAATTGACATTCATGAAGTAAAAATGAAGTGATAGGTCAAAAGAGGTGAGGAAGTGAAATATTAATACACTTACCATTTACTCGATGGGTAGCAAATACAAATCAACCAAAAGACCGAAGTCAGGAAGGGTGCATCTGAGGTGTTCCAACGACTGGTCGAGTTCCACTGCGCTCCATTTGGATACAGAAAAAAAATTATGATCGCTGGTACCTCGACGGGGTAGCATTTCTTATCAGAGGCCATCTCGAATCTGTTAACAGAAAAAATAACAACGTACGATTAGAAAAAAAAAAATTATAATAAGAGTCAAGAGTCAAATAAAAATTTACAAATTTAGTTGAAGTTGAAGAATCCATTTTAGGCAAATAAAAATTATCAAGAGTTTTTTTTTGATTTTTGATCACAATTTTCATTCTTCTCTGGGCATATGAAAAAAATAGATTTAATTATTACTACTTCAGAAAAAAAATCTAAAAAATTTCAACACTGAAATATCAGTTTTTTCTAGAATTGATATGCTCCGACTTTTCTAACCGCTTTCCAAATCAATTTTTCGAAAATTTTCTCGGGTGATACGTTTACAACCTGAAATTATGCAGAAAAATGATTTTAAATGCGTATTGTTTCAAAGAATGGGGGGAGAGGGAATATGCTCGACATAAATTCACAAATAAACCTTCGTCTCGTATCCTTCATAAATACAGGAAAGTGGATGAGTTGTGCTACAAAGCAAAATTCCATTACACTGTGTAGTGTACTTTAAATTATGTAGTGGAAAACAAAGATGATAATTCGACGAATTTTTAAAACAAACTAGACATCAAGAGCGGAAGAGCTGTAAATAAAATGATGGAAAAAACCGTAGGATTTCAGGAAAATATATTCAATATTTTTCATTATTTGATGGAAGAGTATGATCGATGACATAAACAAATGCAGCACCTTTGTAAAATAAAAAACGATAATTGTGACCACATAATTATTGCTCGCGCATCGAGGACACTCGGAGAAATTTTATAGCGAGGTGCAATTAACGAAAATAAAACGCATGTTCATAGGGAAAATACACAGATTAAATTAAGTTTATGTAGAAAAAAAAACTCGTGGCAACGAAAAGCCAGGAGTTCAAATTATACTCAATTTGCATCCGATTGATTTTCACCCATTCAATTGGGAAAATTAAAGAATACGTGATTTCGATGAAAAAAAATTTAAAATAGAGTTCCAAAATTCGAAAAACAGACGATTTTCAAGTTTATTGAGCGTATCCAAGTTCTTTTTTTTTCATTTCATTTCGAGTACCTTTGTTTATTCCATTATATATTCGCATTTCAAAAAAACTCATAAAAATCTATCAACGAAGGCAAAGATTGATAGAAAATTTCAATTGTGTTTCAAACTGTCGAATCCTACCACGCAAGTGCATATAATCTTTAGAGTCTTCACCATTTTCATATGTTAAAATGTCAAATTCATTATGAATTTTTTAATATCAAATATCAGTAAGGAGAATACAGGAAAAAGGAAATGACCTCGAGTAAATTTACAAAAAAATTATTTCACATTCCAGTCCTTTTTCCCTTTTTTTTATTTTCCAAAAACACTAGTTGAAGGTGTTTTATAGGTTAATATAGAAAGAAAATAATAATTTCATCAAGTACCTATCTATTATACAATATTGAATGCGATTTTCGGATTCAAAAAATTTCAAGTATTTCGAACGCAAAAAAAATGTATATAAATGGGGCACAATTTTCATCACGAAAAAAAAAAGACAAGAAAACAAGTCATACAGCTAAAGGTCAGTCCGATTCGTTAAATACACTGAAAAAAAATTCAATACTCAGCTGAGCTCAGCATTGGATAACAAAAAAAAAACTGAACCAAAAAAAACTCTACGAACAGAAATTTCAAAATTTCAACATCCTAAAAGATTGGGTAAAATAATCGAAATTCCTCTCTTGGCAAAATAAATTCGAAAAATTCCAAATAATTTCGCTTTATTTTTTAGAGCGTAGATGATTTCGAAAATGTTTTCAATGGTTGCAATTTAATCTGAGAATATTTTGCTGCCACAGATTCTTATACTCGGAAATACGTACTGCGCTCTGGTACGTATTTTTCAACATGATAAAATGGCCTCTTTGATCTTTCCATCATAGTAACTAATATTCATACGACGAAATCAGGTTAGCGAAATTTATTTCGTAAAATCCAACGAAAAATGACGCTAGAAATGAATAAGTATTCTGGACACTCACCGCGGTGTTCATTTCCGAATACTTCATCGTGATAATTTCTGCTTCATTCATCTCCAAATTTCACTGTAAAAAGAAAAACAATATCAAATAAAAGATAAATAGAGACAATTTTATACTAACTAAATAATAAAGCAAATATCAAACAGGAACAATTTCACAAAAGAATTGCGAAAAAAATCAACTAGAATAGACTTGTTTAAAGGGAACTATTCTTCTTAAATTTTTTTGGAATCTCGACTATTTCTACGAGATAATTTTTCCAATTTTCATACGAAAAGGACTGCAAATCCACGAATTAAAATTACTTCGATATTTCGAGTGAAAAATTACGTTCAAAACAAGAGCATCGAACTCGAGAATTACAAAAAAGATAACAAATTTTGGTAATCACGTCTTACAGAGCAAAAATTATCAACTATATACATGCAGATGAAAAATACTCAGTAATCATTTTTCTAGGCATAAATTAAAATATTGACCCCTCTTTTCTTCTATACGTAATTTTTTACGGTCCCAAATTCATATTATACAGAGAAAATGAGAAAGGCAGCCTAAAATTGTCACATGAATTAATTATTTTTCACAAATGATTTTCTTTCCAAAAATTTTTACATTTGATCGTTGTCGATGAAATCGAAAGAAAAATCAACGAAACCTGAATGAAACGAAAATGAAACAGATACATCGTCTAGGTATATCTAAACAAATTCATCATTTTAAAAAAAAAAAATAAAATTAGAAATCATCAAAAAGAATTAGACAACACCGTAGGCTATGAAAATTGGATTTCCAAAAGTAACAGTGTAAAACAGCACTACGGATGAGGAAATATTTCGATTTTCAAGTAAAATTTTCCTTACTGAAAAAAATTCTCAATGAACTTATTTTGTCGCACATATAAATTTGACCGGTAACGAAGAAGCAACAAATATTCAAGGACATTCTTCAATACTGTAATGCGGAATGCCATCCATTTTGAACACGTACGACGGGAAACAGCCGCGAAAATAAATACAAGTACACACCGGTTGTCAACATGAACTTGGTGTTTCTTCCTCCTCAGATGGAAAATAAATTGAAGCCGCTGATCCATAAAATCTTGATAAAAACGCCATCACAAATTAAAACGATATCGTGTCAGTAAGCTCGACGACTCGAAATGAACAATTCGATGAGCAGCGCCGGCACTCAGACCATCAAGATCCAGCTTCCCACGGGTAACCGGTTCGGAAAACATCTGATAACAAATTGTAAGATCACAGTTAACAATTATTTTTTAAAATTATGTATCAATTATTAAATTGAACTTTTTGATCAACATTATTATCAAAAATAATCTCAGGATCGACCCTGACCATCAAAATGAGAATACTTATAATAAAGGACATGAAAATAAATGATAATAACGACAACATCAATGACCCCAAGTTACATGATGCCTTCTGCCTTCACTCAGAAAATCATTTCAATTCCTACAAACTCAGACCATGGACGTAAAAACACTTTCAAACGAGCATACCTACCTACTGATTTAGACCTACCTATCCATTTTCACATATAACTTCTACGAAAAAACATCAAATAATTGGAAATTTAAAATTCTAGAAAGACAAGCAATTTCTTCTTTCAAAAACCTGGGAACTTTTTCGTACACTTGGGTATTTTTTTCATCTATTACATACATCAGGTATTTTCACTTTTTGCTATTTCAGCTATAGATAGAAAAATATCCAATGATAAACACAAAATAACTATAACCCAATTTTTAAAAATCAGGGCACAATTTTTATCACGAAAATAGAAAACAAGTCATGCAGCTAGAAGTCAGTCCAATTCGTTAAATACAATAATGAGAAAAAATTCAATACCCAGTTGAGCTCAACATTGGATAACAAAAAAATAAAGAAATCGACAAAAATTTAAAAATAAAATAAGCAGAAATTTTCAAATTTCAACATCCTAAAAGTTTAGGTAGGTAAAATAATCGAAACTCCTTTTTTGGTAAAATAAATTCGAATAATTTGGAAAATTTCAAATAATTTCGTTTAATAATGAGCTTTTTTCAGCGTAGATGAATTCGAGAATGTGTTCAATCGTTGCAATTTATTCTGAGAATATTTTTCTGACATAGATCTTTATACTCGGAAATACGTACTTCGCTGCGATACGTATTTTTCAACAAGATAAAATGGTTTCTTCGATCTTTCCATTATAGTAATATTCATACGACGAAATTAGGGTAGCGAAATTCATTTCGTAAAATCCAACAAAAAATGACGCTAAAAATGAATATTCTGGACACTCACCGCGGTGTTCATTTCCGAATACTTTATCGTGATAATTTCTGCTTCATTCATCTTCATATTTCACTGTAAAAAAAAAAAAAAAAATACCAAATTAAAGACAAATAGAGATCATTTTATAATTACCAACTAATTAGATAGTAAGCAAATATCAAACATAAACAATTACACAAAAAAATTGTGAAAAAAAACAACTAGAATCGACTTGTTCGAAGAATAATATTACTCTAATTTCATTTGGAATCTCAACTATTTCTTAAACAAAATATTTTCCAAGTTTTATACGACAAAGACTGCTATTCCGCGAATCAAAATTATTTCGATATTTCGAGTGAAAAATGTCATCAACTGGGAAACATTTCAAAATCTCCTGATCTCGTCTGGGTATTACACAAAAATAATATCTAGTTTATTGATATTATGTTCAAAACATGCAGCATCGAATTCAAACATTACAAAAAAAACATCAAATTTTGGTAATCACGTCTTACAGAAGAAAAATTATCAATTTTATACATGCAGATAAA
Source organism: Pseudococcus jackbeardsleyi (assembly GCA_038380155.1). Classification (NCBI taxonomy): domain Eukaryota; kingdom Metazoa; phylum Arthropoda; class Insecta; order Hemiptera; family Pseudococcidae; genus Pseudococcus; species Pseudococcus jackbeardsleyi. Next base: position 58,407,786 of record CM076238.1, on the reverse strand, counting down.
AAATACTGAATAATCATTCTTCTATGAATAAACTAAAATATTGACCCCTTTCTCTTCTATACGTAAAATTTTTCACTGTCCTAAATTCATTTTATACAAGGAAAATGAGTAGGACAGCCGAAAATGGTCACACGAATTAATTATTTTTCACAAATACAATTTTCCTTCCCAAAAATTCTTACATTTGATCGTTGTCGATGAAATCGGGAAAAAAATCAACGAAACCGGAACGAAGCGAAAATGAAACAGAGACATAGTCTAGGTATATAAAAACAAATTCATCATCATTTTTCTAAAAATAAAATTAAAAATCATAAAGCAGAATTTGACAACACCGTTGGTTATGAAAAATGGGATTTCCAAAAGCAAAACAGCACTACAGAGTGAGAGATATTTTGATTTTCAGGTAAAATTTCCCATATTGAAAAAAAATCCCCAATGAATTTATTCTGTTGCACACACAAATTTGACCGATAACGAAGAAGCAACAAATATTCAAGAACATTCTTCAATACTGTAATGCGGAATGCCATCCATTTTGAATACGTATGACGAGAAATATCCGCGAAAATAAATATAGATACACACCGGTTGTCAACATGAACTTGGTGTTTCTTCCTCCTCAGATGGAAAATCAATCGAGTCGCTGATCCATAAAATCTTGATAAAAAGCCATCACAAATGAAAATATTTTGCCAGCAAGCTCAACGACTCAAAATGAACAATATGATAAGCAGCGCCGGCACTCAGACCATCAAGATTCACTGGCAACCGATTCCGGAACATCTGATAACAAAATTAAGATCACAGTTAGCAATTATTTTTCAAAATTATGTATCAATCATCAAATCGAACTTTTCGATCAACATTATTTCCAAAAATACTTCAGGATCGATCCTGATCATCAAAATGAGAATACTTCTAATGATGGACTTGAAAATAAACGATATGACGACAACGTCAATGACCGAAAGTTACATGTTGCCTTCTGCCTTCACTCAGAAAATCATTCAAATTCCTACAAACCCAGACCATGGACGTGAAAACACTTTCAGACGAGCATACCTAACCTACCTACATATCTATTTAGAACTACCTATTCATTTTTACATATACAACTTCTAAGAAAAAAAATTAATTTACTTTTTTTTTAGCTAGTCGTTTGTCATTCGCAACAGTTTAGAATAGGCGATCCCCTCTCCTTCACTTTCTTTTCAATTTCTTCAAATCTGTTGTTATAAGGTATTTTTACTTTTTGCTATTTCAGCTATAGATGAAAAAATATCCAATGATACGAAGTAGTATAACCCAATTTTTTTCGTAGAAAATAAGACAGACGTAATTATTCATTATTTTCTTCTACTTCAATCGAATGATCATTTTTCGATCAACGGCAGAATATCACTGTTTTCAAGTTTGGATGATTTTTATTTTTATTGATAATACGTTGTCGATTTGAGATTTACAAATTTGCCATAATGCACTTCTTCAAATGATATCAGGGGTAGATGAAGAGGGTGGGGGGAATACTCAGTGACACTCGTATAGAAATCAAAACATAATCTTGCTTCGTTTCCGAAACGCTGAAAAATAGCATCTCATGCAATTTAGACGGAAAAGAATTTCCAATTTTGCACACATATGGATACATTGACTATCCATGATATAATAAAACTGCAAAACGAGAGCTGCAAAAATCTATTAAGTCATAATTCGGCGAATAAATCCTTCCAAAAAAATTCCTTCAAAGAATTTCCACAAAACAAATGAACCAACATCGCACTTGAAATTAACCTAAAATACCTGCCCAATTATTCTTATATTTAGCTTTTCACAATGAAAAAAAAATCAAAAAATTCAAAATTACAGCTTTTAGAAAAGCACAAACAATTTGTAAAAAAATTGAACTTTTGCACACACGTTTTTTTCAACTCGTCAGTGGCCACTGGCCAGTCGTCGTTCTCAATATAGTTCGAAATAAGCGACCTTTCTGCTCTCATTCAATTCAATTTCTTCAAACCTACGTTTTTACATTTCAAATCATATCAGGTAAAAATAATTTACTCACTTTTGGAAATTTCGAGTCCGAAGAAAAAAATATTCAACAGTACGAATTATGATATCACAAAACTTGTAAACGATCGACTGCAAACTTCGAGGCATAAACGAAAGAACGAGAAATCTGAAAATAAAACAAAACATTGTAAGTCAGCATAAGTATTAGGTAAAAATGAGACATAAAAATAGATGATCACTTTTCAGTTCAATCTAATGAGCTAAAAATACTTTTTTCGGAAAAGGGAAATTTTCATCTGTGATAATTTCTAAAAAAGTTCAATTCAGATGTGATGAAGGCGACAAAAAATTCACAGTGCAGATTCGGGTGGGATAGAAATACACTCGCATAAAAATAAGGATAATTCAGACAGTGAAATTGAAAACTCGCGAAACATCGAAGGAAAATACTTCCAATTTAACATACTTAAGCTATTCACGATGCTATAAAATTGCAAAACAAAGGGTCGCATACGTCGAGTAAATTTGTGATTAGGTAGGTAAAAAATATCAACGACTTGAAAATTGACAGTTTCATGAGCTAAGAAAAATATTCAAAACAGGTACGAATTCTTACCTTGAGTAGAATAACAATGTATTTGGAGATGTCGAGCGTCATGTTCCAGTTGAATTCGAAAGCTGCTCACGTTAGCACAGATGGTACGGTTACACTTCTCTGAAAACCTAAGAAATACACAAAACACATCATCATCACACAAACGCTTTTCGATACTTGAACACGTTATATTTAATAATGGCAAACAGTTAATCACAGAAGTAATGGAGAAAAATTCTGCAACATGGATCAGTTTTGTCAATAGCAATACCCATACCAAAAAAATTTACAGAATGTGAAAAAAAAAAAGATTCGAGATCGTAAAATGGAATCACAAACTTGGAAACCAAACCAAACAAGAACAACGAAAACCCACCGAAAGTAGAAAAAGAGCTCGAATTAGTGAATGAAAACTACGTTAAAAAAAGGATAACCAGAACGAACATTTCGAAGGCTATTGTCAGTTGTCACGCGCGGTAGTCGAATAATCGGAAAATTTCACTCAGTTTCGATTTCTCAACACCGTTGTAGTAACTCACAAAATGCCATCCCATCTCAAAATTACAACGGTTTCGAAAACATCGACCATACAAAACAACTAAATGCGAAAATAATAATCGATACAGAAAATGACGCCAAATAATAACTCGTAAACATAGTTTCCACATTCCATAATCAAAACCCAATACCGAAGATAATGACGATTGCCGAACCGAGAACGGCGAGAACCGAATAAATCGAGCTTTCGAAAAAAAAAAATCGTGCGAATATGAAAACTCAAACTTACCTCATTCATCTAACGCTAACACCATTACAATACCATGAGGTAGGTAAGTTTGAGTATTGAAAATTCAAAATGTTGAACTAAAACTGTCGAAATCTCAACGACTCATTTCGAATGAATTTTCTAATAAAATACGAATATAACACTGAATCACGAATGAAAAACGAATTATAAAAAAATACTTTTAATCAAACTTGCGAGATTTATGACACAAAATAATACACTACCTTTGCAGTGGCTGGTATTACGAGAAATGAAGGCACACAAATCAATCATAATCATAACAATAGCGAAAACTGAAAATCTAATTCGAACCGAGGCAAGAAAACTATTGCAATACCAAACTTTCATCATTTGAAAACTATTCCGTACGAAATAACTCGAACGAGTGATTCAACATTAAAAATGGCGTCGCATTGACTCACGTTCACCATTCTACGTTACACAAAGAAACACGATAAAGAAACACGACAAGGCAAAGTAATGAAAAAAATCTGAAACTTGCGATAATTGCGATACCTGCATCGAGCGATGACTAAGAAATGAAGGACTATTAAAGGACTCCGACTCATGACTCATTGTTTGACAAAACCGGACGAGTCCACGAGGCGACGGACGAATGATTTCACCCCTCACAAACATCACTTCCGCCACTTCGTTATGCTAGTCACTCGCAAACGTACATTTGCATTTGCGCATGCGCGCTTTTTGTACGATTTTTTACTCACATTCATCGGCATTTACGCGGTCTACTAACAATAATATAAATAATAATAATACTTACGTAATACCTATATTATTTTAATACATTCAAGTAATTATTCAAGTCGGTGATCAAAAAGTCAACAAATTGTAATGTAAGGTGGAAAATGGAAAAATAAATATACCCAATTCCTACTTCGTTTTTACAAGATTGTATTCGGAGACTAAATATCTAGAAACTTTATTATCACCTACGAAATTCAAGGTACTTACCAATTGAATTATAAAGTCGTCGTCTGTAATATTCTACGCCAATAATATATTTCCTTCTTCAATACTAAATATTGTTGATCAGACTGAATGAAGTGTTAAATACGATCGTCTTCAAATTCGCAGTGAAGTAAATTCCACAGTAAAGATATTCAAATAATTTTCAAGGAAAGCGATGCAGCGAAGCGAAGTTTAAATATCATCCTTGATCACAATGTTGCTGGTTTCAGCCGACTTGAACTGCAATAAACAGAGAATAAACTATAATGATTGCGTACCTACCTGTAGGTAGCCTAAATAAGGTACATATAACTACGCGATCAGAAATCGCCTAATTCGTGAGAAAATTGATGTGGCATGCGCGACAAAATTTGAACGAGTTCAAAATTACAAAATTATAAATGACTCGCGTTCACAATTAAAACAAAACTATACTTGACACTCATAAATTCATAATTTCGCGAAAACTATGTTCAAATTCCGATGTTGATTGGACAAAACGAGCTAACAAAACAACATTCCAATTCATTACACAGTACGCTTTAAAACCAATTTTCAGATTACGGAACCCAAAAAGTCAAAATACTCTAAATACATAAGAGGCATCACAAAATTGATACCATACCATACTACCAAATTTTGAATGCTTTGGCTCCAGATTCGATTCAAAAACAGCAGAACGAAAGTGTGTACTTCGTAAGTCATATTACATTCACGTAACAAAACAATAATAAATTAGGTACTTACCACGTAAATTATATACGACAAGTCGAGAATTCAATGAAAATAATAATAAATATAAAATACACATAAACGCAAAGGGCAAATGACGCGTAAGATGACGCCAAACATAACACATAATGGCGGACGAATGAATAAATTGCAAAGACGCTGAAAAAAAATGAAAATGAGAACCCTTGCGCAATTTCAAACACCAAGGTGCGAAGTTCCAGGTAGGTCGTTTCTGATTGGTCGTTTACTTTTTCGTTGTTTTTTTAGCCCCATGAAGCGCTAGTGAAGGTTGGATTAAGGTTGGATTTAGAATTTTAGATTTTTTAGCTTTTTTTTCCTTTTCTTTTTTCTTTAAATTAAAATACAGGAAATACTAAAGGCTCATTTTATAATAATGGCGCAGGTGGCACTGAAAAGTTGAAATATTTCAATATTTCAACTTTTCACCGAATAGATCAAGGACGTACTATAATATGGACTGCTAATCCAATGTTAAAAATGAGCGTTGTTTTGAAGCTCGATATATAGGTGCACTTTTTGGATATCGGGAAATCCGAATGCGAATGGTATGAACAATTTCTGTTTGGCAGCTGTGTATTATTTATTTACTTTGAAAATTCGAGGTACATTTCCACAAGAATGGAAATATACAACACCAAAAACATTGCATAATTTGTGTTATTATTCTCAATATTACAAAATAGGTATTTTTTATTAGAAATAGGCAGGGGTTGAGAACGGATCGATAACGTTACATCGTTCCGTTCCGTTATTCCGTTCCTCAATCGTTCCGTTCTGCGGTTCCGTTCCGGTTCCGTTCCAGATACATTTCCTAACGTTCCCGTTCTGCGTTCCGTTCCAGGTTTTTGTTCCGTTCTGTTCCGTTATAACGTTACACGTTCCGTTCCAATTTTTTTTTTTTTAATTGAGTGAAAGACCATCTAAAAATGAATTTTTTTTCAAAGCTTTGCCTTAGCTTCGCTCAGGCATAAACAAAAAAAAAACAAAACCGCTATTATACATTTTTTTATACTCTGCAAGAATTCAAATTTGAAAAAAAATGAAAAATTATCGACCTATGCCTTTTATGAGTTTTATGTTGGTTTAAACGAGAAATAAACTATAAAGTATGAAACACGAAACAGACGCGAGATTTTTTGGCGGAATTTTATCACAGGCTCTTTTGTCCGAAAGATTGTTAGGGGAAGATCCTTTTTTTTTAAGTACTTATCACCAGTATGAAGTGAAGTTGTTTTTTTCACGACCTATAAAACTTTTACATTAAAAATTAAAATTATTTTCTCAACTGAATTATTTTCTCAGCCAAATTATTTTCACGACTTGATTTTTTCCAAGTTGACTTTTTTTTCAACGTAGTTATTTGCTTGATTAACTTTTTCCCAAACTAAATTTTTTCAAGATGAATTTTTCACGATTAAATTGTTTTCCAACTAAATTTAATTTCAACTTGAATTTTTTTCTCCACAAGATTTTTTCTCAACTAAACTTCTTTCCCACTTAAATTCAACTTATGAAAAGTAAGTTGAAAAAAAAGAGAAAATTTTTTCCTCAGCAAATTTTTTTCAAATTACATATTTTTTCCATTACATTTTTCCCCCAACTAATTTGGTTGAGATTGAGAAGAAAATTTAATTTGGAAAAAAATTTAGATGAGAAAAAAATTTAACTTGCAAAAAATTTGGTTGAGAAGAAGATTTAGAGTGGAAAAAAATTTAGTTGAGGAAAAATTTAGTCAAAAAAATTTTTGTTGAGAAAAAAGCAGAGATGTTGCGATTCCTCAAAATTTGCGAATCCGACTCCGAATGAGCGATTCATTGAAAATAGCGAATCCGACTCTTTTTCTGCGATTCAGTTGGAAAAAGAGAATCGGATTCACAAAAGAATCCGATTCTTTTGAATCGGATTCTTTTCGCGATTCTTTACCTATTTTTTTTTCCAATTTTTTGAAAAGTGAAAACTGAATTTTTTCAGAATTTAGATTTTAGATGCGATCATAAAGTCATAAACGAGGCTCAAAGTTCAAAGTTCGAGTTCAAATTTATTTTTGAGTGCCATTTTCAACTGTTCAGTGAGAATGACGTGAGTTTTTTGGCTTTTGAACCATCAAAAAACCAAAATTGTAAAAGAATCGCAAAAAATGAATCGCGACCTCTCGATTCCTCAAATATTGGGAATCGGATTCTTTTTTGTGCGATTCTTTCAAAATTCTGAATCGGATTCAGGTCCGATTCAGAGTCCGATTCAGCGATTCACCATCGACTCTTTTTCGCGATTCGAATCGCGACATCTCTGGAAAAAAGTCAACTTGGAAAAAAATTAGTTAAAAAAATTTGGTTCGGAGAAAATATGGTTTGGAAAAAATTTATTGGGGAAGAAATTGAGTCGTGAAAATAATTTGGTTAAGAAAAAAATTTTGTTAAGAAAAAGAAAAATGTCAACTTGGAAAAAAATTTGGTTGGGACAAAAATTTAGGTGGGAAAAAAAATTGGTTGGGAAAAAAATTAAACTTGAAAAATAATTTAGAAGGGAATCACCTTCATAATTGGCTTTCAGGCACAGAAAACACAGTACATATTGAAAAAAATGAAAAAAATTGAAGAACGGAAAACCGGATCAAATTGTAACGTTATACCGTTCCGTTCCGTTATTCCGTTCCTCAAATGTTCCGTTCTGCGGTACCGTTCCGTTACCGTTCTAAATTTTTTCCGGTCAATTTTACCGTTCCGTTCCGTTCATTTTTCAAAACGTTCCGTTCCTGTTCCGTTTTTCCGTTCCGTTCCCGTTCCGTTCTCAACCCCTGGAAATAGGGAATAATTTCATGAATAGATGATTTTTTCAATCAGAGTTGTCTTGAAATTACTTTCACTACATTGAATTGATATGTATTTTTAATGGTGATATACCTTGAGTTACCATAATACAGAAAAACCTTTGGCCACTGAACAAATAACTTTCGGTGATAAACAAGAGATCTCGAGCATGCGCACTCAATTTAGAAAAAACTGCACCTATATATGCTGTTTCAAATCCCTCGATTTGAATTAGCAGTCCATATTATAGTACGTCCTTGGAATAGATAGGGACTCATTCAGTGCCTATGTGCCTATTATAAACGATTCCGTAAGGAAACATAGATTCAACTTTTTTCAGTGACAAAAAAATTCAATGCCATTATAAATGAGCCTTTAGTTATTTATTTTTTCGTCAAAATGAACGATGGAACAGATTATCGGATTACATATTTTTTCCAACTAATCCTGTGATCCAAAGATTCTGGGTCGCTGAACACAAATTCGATGTCGGTTTTCAGTTTGAAAGTTGTATTTTCGAGATTTTCGCTAGGAAAATTGGTCTTATTTTTATTTATATACTCCTCACTTTTTGGAGGTTTTCCCTAATTACGCCATAACATACGATTTATCAAATTTTTGACTCAAAATCGTGTAGAACGCAGTCGGATGATCGTTAGATAGCAGATAATTCTTAGCCGTCGATGAGCAATTATCGAGAATTTGTATTAATGAAGCAAAAATGAAATATGGGTCAAAAGAGGAGGGAAAGTAAAAAATTAATACACCTACCATTTACTCGATGGGTAGCAAATACAAAACAACCAAAAGATCGAAGACCGAAAGGGTGCATCTGAGGATCTGAGGTATTCCAACGACTGATTGAGCTTCACTGCGCTCCATTTGGATATTAAATTTTTTTTTTGATCGCTGGTATCTCGATCTTGAACCTGTTGAACAGAAAAAATAACAATGTACGTTTAGAAAAAGAATAAATAAGAGTCAAGAGTCAAATAAAGAGGCAAATAAAAATCTACACAATTTAGTTCAAGTTGAAGTTTTGTCTCGAATCCATTCGAGGTGAATAAACATTATCAGAGATTGAAAATAAAAAACGTATGTTAAAACGCTAAACATATTTTATTGATTTTTGAACGCAATTTTCATTATTCTCTGAGCAGATGTAAAAAATAGATTTAATTATTACTACTTCAGTAGAAAAATATAAAAAATTTCAACTGAAATTCAGATGCTCCGACTTTCCTAGTTTTCCAAAATCAATTTTTCGAAATTTTCAGATTACACTATTTTAAATTAGTGGAAAACAAAAGAATAAAAATAGAATGCAGGATGATAATTCGACGAATTTTTAAAAGAAACTAGACAGGCAGCCGGTGAGGTCAAAAAAGATTTCTTTTCTGCGAAAAAATTCGCGACTAATTTCACAAAATTTTGAAACTTTCAAACTTTTCTTGATCATTTAATAAATGAAGTAAGTACATAAATGAACATGCAATACAAAGAATTTTCAATATTTTTAGAACAAGCAGCATCAATCCGATATTTATAATTTCTTACGTTAAAAAATTAGGTACAAAAAATTGTGAATTCCAGCGAAAAGAAATCTTTTAAAATAGGTAACTTTGAACTAATTCGTAAGTACACCTGAACTCAGTCAGCTCAAAAATTTTAAATTATACTTTGTATACCATATCGATTAACTCACGTTTGGCTGTTTCAGCTGCAGAGAAAAAATAGTCACGTTCACAGTACGGACGATCGCATCATTACCATGTTTCCAACATCTTCAAAGATCGAATACTATGCAACGAGATATCTGAAAATAGAAAAAAAAAGAAGAAAGTTTTCAATCATCATTATCATTCTCAGGTGAGTATATAATATATGTATCACAATTTCGTGCCGGTGACTCGAGATTTTTTCGGAAATTGAGATGGAAAAAAATCAAAATTACAATGCTTCGTAGAAAAATAATACCTAACACAAAATTCAGAAAATACTCAAATTATATTACTCCAAACTAATTTTTCGAAGTTTAATAATCATGAAGCAAGAAAGAGAGAAATTCTTCATCAAGACCTCTGAAAAAAATCACTTTTTACGAAATTTTTACTAATTTATACTTCTTTTCGGCAACAGAGATGGACTCAAGTCCAATAATTCTGAAATTTTTTACCCCCTCCTTCCTCACACAAAGACTTGAGAATTTTAAATCATTGCAGGAAAATTGCAAAAAAAACCGGATAATTTCATTTCAAAGCAAAAATTTGGAATCACACGATTCTTTTTTTTTTCAATTAGAATTCCTAGACTTCTTCAAGTTTCTCAATGAGTGGACGTACAGGAAAGGCCAGCCTATCTGAATGCTGTCCTAGTGAATTACGAAAGCTTCAGGATATCCTACAAGTACTCAAACGCAAAAAATTTCAATTTTAATAGCATTATGAATATGTATAATATAATCTTCCTTTGACCGAGATATTCTTCGATAGAAATAGGACGAGTCATGCATTTATTCTTCATTTCACCATAGAATAAAATGAATTACATAGGTACTGTAAATTAGTTACGAAGCATTATATGCATCTTAGTAAGTATTCCACTTAAAACAACAACAATTGTTTTTGAAATAATACAAAATGCTTCATCATTTTTTCAGCTAGATATAGGTAGATGACTAGGTAGGTGTACCGACAAAATCAAGCCACAAAACACATAAATCGATGTTATAATAATTCAATTCGACTCAGTCGCCCTATGCCAAAATATTGAAAACTTTGGTCACTTTTGACTTTCCTCCAGCTCTCATTCGATAATATTCCCTTTCCCCCTTCTATTTCAATCCATCGCCAGCGCCACTTGAGTGCAATTTCAATTATGATATCCAAACTCAAACATTTTTGCAAGCTTGACCAGGGAAAATTTTAGTACCTACATTTTTCTTTTCTAGGGGAAATCGATCTTCGTTTTCAAGAGGTCTGTTTTTAGAAATTATTTTTTATTATTTTTCTTGAGAGATTCCAAACTACTACTTTCAAGCTTTCTAGATCTTTTACCAAGACTTTAACGTGATTTTCAAACGATTTTAAGCAAGTTCGCTCCAGCTTTTCAAATAGGTGTTACGAAAAAGATGGTTTGCAAAATAAAATAAATCTCAGTTCCAATGGGGGGGGGGGGGAGAGAGATTAATCTACCTATTAAAGAAAAAAATAGAAATTGAAGTCTCAGAAAACGTTCTAAGTAACACACACCTGAAAGATGATCACTTTTGGTATATGATGATTTTCAGGATGCTTATTGGGATGAAAATTCATCGCAATCTGAAAAGCTCGTGAATATCGTAAGATGACGTGTTTTTCGGTCTTTTGTGATTAGAAAACGACGAATTTCAGAGTGAATTTTCATCCCAATGCTTTTTTCAAATATTTCATCTTTGAGACTGAGATTAACCTGGGATGAATTTCTATCTCTATATTATTATTCATCCCATTTTTTTTTTAATTTTCAAGTCTGGAAGATGAAAATGGAATGAATTTTTATCCGAATAATAATAATCCTCAGTTTTTTTCAAATTTTCAAGACATGGATGAAATTGGGATTAATTTTCATCTCAATATTCATCCCAAGCAAATTTTCAAGCCTAGAATAAGCTAAGAATGAATTTTCATCCCAACATTTTTTTGAATTTTCATACCTGTAAGATGAACTTTAGATGAATTCTAATCTAAAACAATAATCACCCCATGATCTTTTTAGAATTTTTAAAACTGGGATGAACTTGGGATGAATTTTTATCCCAAACTACCTACTCATCTCGAACTTTCAAGACTGGGATGACGTTGCGTTGGGGCGACTTTTCATTCCGATATTCATCCCAATTTTTTTTTTTTCAATTTTCAAGCTTGAAATGAAAATTTTATCCAATGATCATCTCAGCTTCAAAAACTAGTAAGGATTGTGAGATGATTATTGGGATGAAAATTCATCTCAAAATTCTATCAGCCTCAAAAGTTTAGAAAATCGTGGGATCTTGGAAAAATTATGGTAGGACTGTTGCGAGACAAAGATTCATCCCAGGTTCAAAGTTTGAAAAATTGTTGAATAATTATTGGGATGAAAATGTATTCAAAAATCCATTCCACCATCAAAAACTTGGAAAAATCGTGAGATGTTTTTTAAGATGAATTTGGGTTGAAATAAATTTAAAGCAAAATAGAAAAATTTCACTTTAAAATATCTTCTGACTCTATCACTTAACTACATCAGAATCTAAACAAGCTTCTACAAAAAATATCTTCAAATTTTTCGTAATTTTTCGAAGCCTCTTTTTAGAACTTTAATGCCGAATTTTCGATACCGTTTTTGTTACACATACCTACTTATGTACTACTTAATACCTACCTATTGATATCTTCATGATCATGATATAATTTATTCAAGAAGTGAATTTTTTCCCTCTCATCTTTCATATTTTTATAATTAAACATTCAATGAGAATCAAAATTTTGCTCACCTGTGCAAAAAATTGCAATTCATCTACATACCTACCCAGTTTTATATATTTTTTTTTTTTTAGAAAAAAAATCATAAATTTCAATTTTTTTAATAGGTATAGGTAGCTGGTTCAGCCAAGCTTTTTTTAAAACGATCCAGGTCCTCTTTGACTCTGCTCTTGAACACAATCCATCATTCTCATGATCAAAATTTCACACAACTGATGATTGGCGGATAGGCAATTAATCAAAATAATTATGAAATTTTGTATTTTTAAAAAATGGGTCAAGATTACCTATCAACCTTTCAAAACGCTACCTCTTCAAAAGATCAAATTCTGGAGTGTGAAGTAGAGAATATTTTTAAAAATTATAAATTCTGAATCACAAATTGAAAGTTACCCATCAATTATTTCATCTCGAATGACTTAAGCCACCTTGCAAATCACGAGGATAAAAAACTGAAGAAAGATTTTCAGATTTCCAACTGTCTGTTATCAATGTATTTAAAAGTAAGTTAATGGTAAGTGTATTTACAGGATATAGTAATAATACGTTCTGCCGTTTAATCCGTTGATTTACAACTTCCTTATTTACGTATGACGTTGCAAGAGTAGATAATGTTTACATATTTGCGTTGAATTTGAAAAATCACAAAAAATAAAAACCAGGCTCCATTTTTTGGGACAATCGTTTCGAAAAAATCATATCTTCGGTTCGCCAACCAAAATAACTTATTTTAAATACGAAAACTTCACATCTCGTGTCGTAATCGTCACTTGGCCGAGTCAATTTCGCCATAAAAATGAAAAATTATACATCACGATGAAGATGAAGAAAGTCACAATGTCATTGAAATAAACGATAATGGTTACGGCTCGAAGAAGCCATACCCCTTCGCAATGGCGCATCTACATACACTGCTCGCGTGTTTAATTTAAACAAAACTATGAAATCAACGTCGGGTTAATGAAAGGTACAAGCGGTAATGCCCGTTAATACGCTCACTTTATCCGAGCGTAAGAATTACGGTGCCTTTAATTTTTTTCATCTTTTCGTTAATTTGCTGATGGATACGGTTTTAATTCCGAGCCACTCTCAATTGGTTTAATTGAAAGACCTCTGGCGATATGAACATTATGAATTCAGCAATTGTCTTATATTCGTCGCTCGAACGTTATCCCATAAATATCGTCATTTTCTATTGCTCCATTCCGGTGTACGGTTTTTAATCGATAAATAATTTTATTCGATCGTCGAGGAGTCGCGGTGGTCGGCGCGAAACGTACGCATGTCTCGAGTACCATAATACCCGTTTGCGATTTAATTCTCGAGGAAATTAATGGCAAAGCGATGATATTCGGTGTGGTTTTGTTGTGCTCCGTCGTCATTCCAAGTCCAGGTACGGAAACCAATTTTCATTTCATTGAGTCAGGTAGGTACGACTGAAATTTTTTATTCGTATTTTAGCCTCTTCGAACGATGAAAGTTCGACTATCTTGACCAAAGTTGGAGAATACGCGGTGCTCGATTGCATAATAGATTTTCCTTACGATATTATCATACCTCACGTGCTCGAATGGAGAAAAGATGTAAGTTAATTGGAAATTTTCAACCAGAAGGCGTAGAAATCATTCAATGAGTAAAATTAAAATTCAAGGGTGAAATCGTATTCAGATGGGCCGAAGGTGTCACAACCCAAGCTGATAATTTTGCCAATAGAATTAATTTATTGGCTGAGCAAGATGCTTGGCAGCATGGCAAAGGATCCGTCAACATTACCAGTATTCGAGAAACTGACGAAGGATGGTACGAATGCAAGGTGATATTTCCAAATCGAACTCCGTCGAGTAAATCGAACGGAACGTGGTATCATTTACAAGTCGAAGGTGAGAATTTTCCGGTAAAATTAGGTACCTATTTCAGTAGCAAATTATGCCAAAATTTTCCAGGTGGTAGTTTATTGGCAGTTCCTCCAACGAACCAGACCGTAATGGAAGGCGAACCGGTTAAAATGAAATGTGTCTCGAAGATATTTTCAGCGAATGTGATTTGGTATAAAGATGATATTCCTGTAACCGAAATTCAAAATTTAAAGGATCGAATTACCCTGAGCCCTGAAGGATCCCTCAATATAGTCAACAGTGAATTGAAAGATTCGGGGTATTATTCGTGTGAAATAACCAACGAAGAGAATGAAAAGCAGTCGGCTGGAGCTTATTTGAACGTTCAGTGTAAGAAAATTCACCATTTTCGACAATTTTATAAAAATTATCCCTAGGTAAAAAATATGAGAATTCATGTTCATTAAAACTAAAAGTCATTTTTTTCGGATTTGGGTTCAGCTGAACCCAAATCCGAAAAAAAAACAAGCGAAAAAAGGTTGAAACCATTCCCAAGATCCTCATACTTAAAAAAATGCCCTAAAATTGAGATTTGGTAAAAACACTTTTACTTAAGCACTTTTCAAAATATTATCAAAAAAAAAGTACCAAAAAAGTTCATTTCATTAAAACAGTTTAAACGCGTTTTTCTCAGAATTCTGTTTTTACTGCAAAGGTTCCTTTTTTCGTTTTTTTTTTTCAGAAGAAAACATTATTTAAAAATAATAAATCTGACTATTTGATGTTTGAACCTTTTCCCTGCCCTCAGACTCTATTCTATTATGTTTCAAATAATTTTTCGTATTTTTTCTCAACCGCAAATATACCTATCCGATGTCAAAACTAAATGAAATGCTAAAAATCTATCACTAAAATTTAAATTTTCAGAATTTTTTTTTAATGTTTCAATGGAAAGAATTGTTATTAGAAAATCTCTTCGGTTTCGATTGTCCACCATCAGGGATGTGGAAACGCGAAAAAAACGTTCCCGTTTCCGTTCCCGTTTCCGTTTCTTGGTACCTTGTTACCGTTTCTCAGAAACGTTTCCGTTTCCAGAACCGCGTTTCCGTTTCCGTTCCCGTTCCCGTTTCCAGAAACGCGTTTCCGTTTCCAGAAACGCGTTTCCAAGCGTTTCCATTTTTTTTTTAATTTTCCCTGCAAAACACCTATTTTTATTTAAATTCGAAATGTTTGGATTAATCCGGTTAATTTATTTTTAAATTTTACAGTGCATACATTTCCTTGCTTATCCTCATTCCATGTGAACTGATTTTGAATCACTATGTTTTTTGGAGTTTTAGCCATTATTGCAGAAATGGCACTTTCACGTTTGAAAACACATTTACGTTACACAAGACACAATTTTATTTTCCGAGTTTACTTTCACTTTTAATTTTAAACGTAAAGGTAAAATAAAAACGAGAACGTGATTTCAAAAATTCTAAGATAGCTGGGAGCGGGAATGTGCAATGTGATAGTGAATAACCACACACACACACACACACACACACACACACACTACAGTAACTGGATTGACAGAACATCAGCCATCAACCTAGCCAAAAAAAATGGATGGATGGAAACACGGAAACGCGTTTTTCTCTCCGTTTCTGTTTCCGTTCCCGTTTCTCGGAAAGAAACGTTTCCGTTTCCGTTCCTCGTTTCCGTTTCCCAAGAAAAACGTTCCCGTTTCTTGGGAACGTTTCCGTTTCTCTAAATTTGGCGTTTCTGAGCGTTTCTGGGGAACGTTTCCGTTCCGTTTCTCCAACACTGCACCATCGCCTCTTTTGTTGCATATCTAGGTACATTATTACATATTTTTAAAGGGTAGGTAATTTTAAATAAAGAATTTCAAAATTAATAGACAATCAAATCAACTTTTTAAAAAAAAAATTGATTAGAAAATAGGAAAAATAGGTGAAGTGGTTGAAATAATCTAGGTACCTATGTAAATTTGTACTTCTCCACTTCTGCATTTATTTTTTCGATACTTTTAAAAAATTGCTATTTTTTCAGAGTAAGCTCCCATTTCAAATTTTGGAGACACATTTCACAAAAAATTGATTGAAAAATGATTTCACTTAATTAGGATTTTCTCATTTGCATTTCTACAGCGGTAATTTTTACAGGATGCTCATAAAATTTCGAATTTCAATATTTAGGGAGACTTTTCTCTACCCAATGCTCATGTTTTTTGAAATTACTAAAAAAAAAATTGTTTCAAAAATAAGGACTAAATAAGAAGGGAAAATTTGTATTTTCATCAATTTAAAAATCAATAAAATTATCTGAATCTGGGGTAACCTCCTCGCCCTCATTTTTATTTCCAATCAAGAAGATATAAAGGATTATCCGGTAATTACTACAAAATACAGGATGTGATTTTTCTAACAAGTGAATACCGTTGAAAAATGATTGATATTGGAAGAGAGAGAAAGAGAGGGGAAGGGAAGGAGCAGTTGAAAATTCTGAATGAAAATCCAAAAACAGTTGGAAAAAAATTGTATAAAATTCTAGACGCCCTCAAGATCAGATGTACATTAAAAAATCAGATTAGAGGTTTTCAACACTATAAATAAACCATTAGAAAAAAATTAATTAATTATGGAGTGGAGGCCGAAAACTTTTTTAGTTTAAAAAACACCACCAGAATTCTGTAAATTACAAAATTTTACCTACCTAAGTCCATAGAACAGAATAAAATTTAAATTTTCCGGAATTTCTCCAGTCCAATGTTTACTTAGCTCTATACTAAAACCCATCAAAAAAATTGTTAATTAAGCCACTCTCGACATAATTTGATTTAATATCTCTCAATTAGAATTTCAAATTGTATTGTATTCTAGATTTGAACATTATTTTAACAAATTCTTTATTTCTGTGAGTAATGACACCAGAAAATCTCCAAAAAGAAGCAATATTTTTATTCAAAAATCAAGATAGAGGCATGGAGAAATCTCCCTTATCCTATATTCAACAAAAAGTTGGCAGTTTTTCGAAAATTCTAGCTTTATCGATCAAACAAAATCAAAAAACCTCTTTAAAAATCGAAAAAACTTCAAAATTGGGAAAAAAATTTGAGATTTTTCAAAAAATGGGACGGAATATCTAATGGAATATTTTGAAATTTTTCAAATAATTAGTTACCTAAGCAAAAATTCTGAAATTTTGGCTGTAATTCAATAAAATTCCCCGAAGAAAAATCGAAATGAAATTTTTTCAATTTCATACAAATGACTTTTGGAAAATTTCACATCTTACCACCTCTCCTCCCTCCTCCTACCAATTCTTTCTCCTATCAATAAATCCAAAAATATCCAAAGAATCTGCAAATCTGCTGAATACGCATAAATATCTTATTTTACAGTCAAAGCAAAAGTCGTCTACGCACCGAGACGAGTCTATCTACCATTCGGTCGCCCAGGACATTTGGAATGTTACTACAAAGCGAACCCAGAAATAACCAAAATTCGTTGGGAAAAAGACGGTTTCCTCTTCGACGCCTACAACGTTCCTGGAGTATTTGCGAGGAAAAACGGCTCTCTTTATTTCAGCAAGGTAAGTATCTGTCAATTGAATACGATTCAGAATCAAATAAATAATCGACTCCAATCACCAAGTATATTTTTTCTGGTACAGGTAGACGACTCACATGCTGGAGAATACACCTGCACACCTTATAATGATCTAGGAACCAACGGTCCTTCGCCTAGGATGTCTGTGATCGTTCAAAGAGCACCAATATTCACAATAACTCCACATGTTTTATACTTGAGAAAAATTGGAGATACTGTAGTGATGCATTGTGATGCCATCGATGGCGAAGGAATAGATAAACCCAATTTGGCTTGGAGCAGGGTAAGTTCTATAGCTGAGATTACCACAAGTACCTGAGTATAAAGAAAAAAAAACCTAACCGAAATATTTCAATTCCAAAGGTAAACGGAGCAGAAATACCACGAGACAGGGCCATCATTTCGACAGGTAATTTAACAATTAGAAATATTCAAGAAAGCGATCGAGGGTATTATCAATGCATCGCTACCAATGAAGCAGCGACTGTCACCTCAGAATCCGAATTAATTATACAAGAAAGTATACGTAATCATGCACCTTACAATGTTACCACAGATGTAACAAAAAATTCCGTCAAAGTGAGGTGGCTTTCTTCCACGGCCAAGCCAAAACTGAGATTCAGCGTTTGGTTAGTTTTTGATTGAAATTTCAACCAAATGTTGAAAAAAATTACCCATCCGTTCAAGTACACCAAATTTTTTCAAGGTATCGGGTTGAAAACGCTCAAGAATGGAGGACAATTCAAATCGATTCTAAAGAAATGTTTGAAACTGAGATATCTGATTTGAATCCTGGCCAAGCTTACGAAGTAATGGTTCTCAGCCAGGATGAAAATGGTGAAGGAATGTTCAGCAAAACTGTCAAAATCACGACTAAAAATCATGGTATTCGATTTTTCCCATCATTTTGAAATTTTTTTTCTTCTCGTAAGCAATTCTTTCACGACCTCATTTTCTTATTCATTTTACAGAAGAAGAAGAACTCGAATCTGAAATGGAAACCGAAATAGATCGCGAATTCCGAAGCCCAGTTGGTGAGATTTTTTCCTTAAATATCTGTGTAGATTGCATGTACCTATAAAATTAATTTTTCAGAAAACTAACAATTTCAATTTTAGCCACGAATGAGTCGGGAAATCAACTAGAAATTAATAAAAATGGGAAATGAACCGCATGCACTTGGTGACTTCGTAGGCTTCATATCATCACCTTTATTTGTTCAGCACGAAATAAAATTATTATCATATTTTGCTATTCATGTTATTTTATTCGTCCCTTTTGTCTCATGCCTGTCGAAATCGAATAAAATTAGGAAATTTGTAGCATTTTTCACTTTTATTTTATGAAAATAGACGAAGAAGAATAAAGATTTTCTTAAAGTGTTAAATCCTTGATGGCTTATTTTTTTATGTAGGTGGGTACTAGCTACTTACCTATTAATTTCAAATCATAATTCTCAGATGTTTTACCTACCTCAAGTCAGAAATTTATTTTAGGAAAGAACTTTCTTTGCAAATTTCATAGGCCAAAAATAGATTATTTAATGTTGCATGATTTATGAATGTGCATTGTGAATGCCTTTTCTGTGCTTTGATTGTGTTGTAAATTTCTAATGAAATCACAAAGTGAATAAATCAAATTGATATGTCCTATTTTTTTAGAATACTTTGAAAAATGATAATAAAAAAATCAGCATTGATGAGGGTAAAAAGGTGATAATGTTTTCAAAAAGAAAATGGCCATGTTCATTGGCTTCTTTTCAAATACCACGTCAATTTATATACGAGAAAGTTCATGGCGAATTCTGGAACATTGAGAATGAAATTCTATGCCTCTAAATAAACATAAAACTTGTTTATCTCAGGAACGTGACATTTTTAAAATAAACAAAAATTTAAAAAAAATACACACACAAATACAATCCAAAAGATTTGTAAATGAATAGCCTGTAATCTGTAACCCTAAAAATTCGTTTCGGTGGGTCATTTTTAGTCTGAAAAATTATATCTGAGTTGGGAAATGATTTTCAAAAACGATGACCTTTTTTGAGGGAAGGGGGAATCTTCGTTCCGAGTTGAAATATGAGAGAAATCATAATTCGATTCGGAAAGATCAAAATTATAAATTTTTGAGAAATTAACAATTGGCCACATCTTCTCAAGAAATTATTTTAGTTAGAGAGGGGAATTGGTCATAGGCGCACCCAGAAATTAATTAAAGGAGGGACTGAAAATATGAAAGAAAAATAGGTTTAAGTAAATTTCAAATTAGGTACTTGGTAATGTTTTTCTGTGATCTTTCAGTCAAAAATCATTGATGTTTTTTGAGAAATTGGGAATTTATTGAAGAATTGATGATTTTTTGAACGAATAATCAGTGAAAAATTATTAATTTTTGAAATAAAATGACCGCGAGAGCGAATTTTTTTTGAAAAAATACTGTTTAAAGAGCAAAAAAATACACTTTTTCTAATTTTTTTAATAAAAATTTTTTTCCGAGCTTAAAGAGGGGACTCGAGTCCCCTGAGTCCAGTTTTCCTGCATATAACTTTTCTCGAATTTATTTTCCCCAATGCAATATCCTTGAATGAAAAACTTTCATTTAATGTATTTTTTCTGTTTTGTTTTCCTACATGATTATTTTTCATTTTCCACTCATCCTTTTCATTTTCATTATTTTTTCCTACTAAACCTCTATTGTTTTTCAAGCATTATTTATTCGCATTTTCTTCTTCTCTCCTTTTCGAAAAGGTTGTAGAGGTAGCGAAGAGTAAAGGCTAAATTTCGTCAAAAATATGTAATAAGATTACCTCCCCTTCTTTATTTCAAAATTTAAAAAAGAAAAAAGGGAAAGAGATAGGATAGCTAAATTTCAATTTTCAAAAATCATTAAATTTTATTTCGAATTCTAAATCTGCTCACTTCTCTCTGTATTAGGCTGCATCTCAAAAACATCATCGCAACTTATACCCAGCTATAAACGAGCTTGAAAAAGATCAAGAAACGACAGACGTGGCAATTGTAGAGCTGAACTTTCATTTTTGAATTAATTTTTTTCAAAGTAAAATTTACCAAGACCTATCTCAATTCTTAGAGTCGAGATTTTGAAAGAAGCTTTTTGAAAATTCCAAGGAGTCATATTTTCAATCTGAAGACGAAATAAATAATATCATATCGAGACTGGCATCATGTAAAGATTTTCTATTCATTTTTAACTTGAAAAAAAGAATCACAGAATTAAAGAATAGCAAAATTTTGAAATTTGAAAAGAACAAAAAACTCAACTACCTACTTCTAGTTGATACAGAAAATTCGAAAAATTAATTTTAAAACCATGAATTCACATTCTCATATTCCAAAAAGCATAAAAAAAATGAATAATGCACACACTTCGAATAAAATTTTAAAAAATTGAAAAAATTTCATTCCAGTCAATTTTTTTCCAACTTGAAAATAAACAGAATACTAATAGGTAGTAGGTACCCAACTGATACCATTTAAAATTCAAATTTCAAATCGACCAATATCATTGGATTTTTGTTACAGGTTTATACCAACAAATCGGCCCTCCGATTGACATCTACATCCAAGTAGAAGAAGAAGGCTACAGAGTCGTATGGAAACCACCTAAACACGGCAGAGAAATGTTAAAATACTACAGAGTTATATGGTACAAAGAACCATCGGAGGAACGAGTCGGCGTCATAGAAACATACGAAAACACTGCATTAAGTAAGTTAATCCGTCAAAAAATCCCTTCTGAATCTGCTCATTCAAATACCTATCCCAAATTTACCTCTATTTCATGGTTTCTGGTTCACAGTCAAGAATCTCGAAGAACAAAAAACCTACAAAGTGCAGATATTCGCCCTGTCCACCAATGATTACGAATCGTTCAGCCAAAAGTACATTTATTACGTCCCATCTTTCCCAATGAAAAAACCTATTTTCATAGGAGCAGCTGGTGGTGCACTTTTGGTGGCAATAATTATAGCAATTTTATGGTATATCTGCAATTTAAGTGGGAAAAAGTTGATCTCTTGATAAATTCATTACCTATGTACTCGTTAATTTTTTAAATGTAAATAATGTAGGTAGTCTTAATTCTCAAACGTCTTCCTCTTTCTTAATGAATTATTCAATTATTATTTATAAACTCGTGAAATAATGTACAATAATCTGTAAATAGGTAATTGTCTAGTCTTGATAAAATATTTAGCTCAATTTTGTATCAAATAAGCTCTGCGAGCTACCCATACTTTGAATATTTTCAAAATACCTACAGTACAACTGAACGTAATATTACTTTTCTATTTTTTTTGAAATTTACTTTAATTTTATGATGGGGAAAAATTACTATAAAATGAATTAAAAACAGAATAATTTGAAAAAATATTGTTTCATATTTCCTCCAATTTCGATCAAAATCATTTTCTTATTCTATTCGAGTTGTAGTTCAAAGAGAGTTCATATTTTAGGCATTGAACATCTCTATTATTTTTTATCCGCAATGATTCTCATTTCGTAATTTCCAACTTTATCAGGATTTTTCAAGTGAGGTGTCACAGGCAAATTTGCGACCATATTTTGTGGTATTTTTCAACGCGAATTTTTCATATCCGATCGATTCTTTTTGCCCTTCAGGCAGGTGTACGTGGTAGTCAAGCAAATAGCCTGGTACTTTTTTTGGCGCATAATCATCATTTTTTTTCACTGTTTCAACATTGTTTAACCAACTGCGTACTTTACAACCTTCAAAAATGAGAATACAATTGAGTTTCAAAGACTTCGGAATTCCCAGCAACAGTGACTCATTTTCTCCTTCAAGTAAGTAAGTAATACATTTATTTAACGATGCTGCGAACGTTTCAGTCGCGGAGGTTTTTTTGTACCAAGTCTCTCATTCATATAAATCATTAAAAATTCTGAAAGATCAGTAAAATACCTATCCGAAATTCTTAGAAAAATCGTCGAAATTCCGCAGAAAATCAATTTGTGCTACAATTCTGACTTTTTTCAACCAGAGGCGCAACTAGAAATTAATTAAGGGAGGGGCTGAGAATTTGAGAAAAATAGGGAGGGGGGTTTAATTTTAAATTGGTCATCTTTCAGTCAAAAATCATCAATTTTTTCCGACAAATTAGGAATTTATTGAGGAATTGGTGATATTTGACTGAAAAAGTAGTCAAAAATGATCAAATTTTAACTTGAAATGATTAAAATACTGCCCGAGCGAAGCAAGGGCTAAATTTTTTTGGAAAAAATACTGTTCAAAAAGCAAAAAAATACACTTTTTTACATTTTTGCAATAAGAAAATATTTTTTCCGAGCCTAAGGGGAGGGGCTCGAGCCCCCTGAGTCCCCCCTTGGGTGCACCTATGTTTTCCACGACTTTTCACTAATTCAAAATGAGAGTATCAGATAGTAGGTATACAATTTTTCTTGAATTTTTTCTATGCATTACCCTCAGCTGACATGAGTAACTCAGATTTTTCTTGTCTCTTTCGTATGTACAGAAAATATTGGTGCAATTTTTTTTTTTTTTTTTTTGAAGAACTCGCCGTTTATTTTCTATTGTTCGACCAACTGCGTATAGGTATAGGTAGGTAATAGGTATAGATGTCATAACCTTCATATACGCATGTGTTTCTTACGGCAATGTAATTTCGTTGGTAAATATTTCACCACAGAAAAGTTTGATTTATACTGCATTTATCAGCTAAAGCATAACAACGGAATCAAACAAGGATGAAAATGCCCACTTTGCTCATTTTATTCGCCTTAATTCAGGTAATATTTTTTAATCTCGTATCCAGAGCGTCCAAAATATTTCAGAAGGGCTATTCCATACTAAAATAGACTAAAAATGAAGTCAGGTCTTCCGATTTCGCTCAATTTTATTTTACGAGTTTCCCCTTGAAACGTTGTATTACAGGAAAAACAGCCTAATAAAAAGGAAACACTTTGGCGTCTTCCAAATCAGGAGGGTAAAAGTTCGGATATTTTCGGGCTAAAAATCCAAAGATTTCTTCGCAATTCTTTACCCAACCCCCTCCTCTTCACCTTTTAATATTTTTTTTTTGAAATTCCCCAAATAAATAAAATATTGATGACTAGTATAATAATATTAATCATTGTGAAGAGAAATTTTGCAAAAAAAGACATACAAAATTTGAAAATTCATCACCTCACCCTGAGTGAAGTTTCCCAAAATATGACCACTAATACAAATTTTTAGGAGGGAGGGGCGCGGCATTCCAAAATTTTTAGGACGCTATTTTGTGTCTCTAAAAGTCAAAAACTTATAAATTTTTATATTTTCGAAATTAATTTAATGTCAGAAAGTCATAGATTGATATGTTTTTATTCAACGCTATTTTAGAAATTCAGTTGAATATCAGAAAGTTAGAATGGCAAGAAAAATATCAGAAATTCAGTAGCTGTCTTTTAAAAAATTTATAAATTTTAATACTTTCGAAATTAACTTAGTATCAGAAAGTCAACATCTTTACTTCTAAAAATAAAAATTTTTCTATTTTCTAAATTAACTTGATATCAGAAAGTCAGAAGCTGAAAATTGACTTAATAACAGAAAGTCAGAACGATAGGAAAAATATCAGAGAGCTGAAAGCTTATTTTAAATTTTAAAAACAATTTTTATATTTTTGAAATTAACTTAATATCTAATATCAGAAGTCAAGATAAGATGAGAAAATATATTCATGTTATCAAACATTTCCTTCCAGAGGAAACTTTATTTTTTATTTTTCTTATTGAACATTCACAAAATTCCAGCAAAAATTAAAAAATTTCCTAACTAATTCAAAAACTTGTAAAATTCCCTGACTTTTCCAGACTTACGAAATTCCTTGACTTTTCCCAGGTTCCCGTAAAATGAACACCCTACACTAACTTAAACTCATCGGATAGTTACAGTTAATCTACATTACATCATGATACTCCGTACAAATTAGGTATCTATAGCGCCGGAATACTCTCCTGAAGGAAAAATAATCGGTATGTCCAAAGAAGAATTGCAAGCACTTCTAAGGGAACCCGGAAACGCGGAGAAAGTAAAAGAAATAATGAATTTAATGCAAAATAACTCCGAAAAAGAAGCTGAAGAACGAATGAAAGAGCTCAAACAGAAGCAAATTTCCAGGGAATTGATATGGGTCCTGCGACAATTAATAAAAACTCCGCAAATAACCTACGATTTTCTATTACGACCAGTCCTATTGGCACTGCATAAAAAACTCGAAGAAGAAAGCACCACGTATAAAACGTTCGCCGGCCCTGTGCGAAATTTCATCGAAGGGACGGGATACGTTCTTCTGAGGTTTTTAGGCCTCTCGATCCAGTCTTCAGCCGAATTAGCTCAAATCATTAATAATATTGTGAAAGATGGTAATACTGCGTGGCATAATGGTGAAGTGCGCAATGAAAAAACCCACAATACCATTAACAAGGCGGCCGAAACGTTAAAAAAATTTGGAAATACTCTCGATAACGATGGCTCGAACGGACTTCGAGGTATATTTTGGCGTCGCAAACAGCAACAAGAGAAGAATGAGCTTTTAAAAAAAGCTGCTACTTCGTTCAATCAGGCTGGTGGAAAATAAAGGAAGACTGGGTAGTAAATAGGATTTGGGTCGTACAGATAGGAAACCTCATTTTGTTAAAATATATCAATCCAATAAAATATTTTTATCGACCATGAATTTGTTATGTATGATTATCAATCATTTAACGACCATTAAAATGGTACGTACTCAAAATTTTGAAAAAGCTCTTCACTTCTGCTTTAATTCTGTGAAAAGCACTGATGAATAGACAGTTTTGCAAGGCAGGAAAATCAACGATTTTTTTTTTATTTTCGGCGGATTTATGCAGATGTTTCATAGAATTTCACTGATTTTTCAGCAAATTTCAGAAATTTCATCGATTTTTCGACGAATTTCCTTTGACGTACCAGTGAATTTTTACTGATTTTCCAGTAATTTTCCCCACTTTTTGCTTTCGGTGAATTTTTTCAATGATTTATTATTATGCTGAAATTCTGGACTGACTTTCAGTGATTTTCGATTCTTTTCACTAATTTATGTATAAACAAAAGAGTTCAATTTTTGTATCTCCTAACTTTAAAACCAAAAATTGAATATTATTCTTATAGAATAATCGTACGTTAACTTATGGTAGGGAGGAGGGGGAAAATTGAAAATTCCCTTCAGAGTATTCTCTTATTTAATAATCAGTGTAAATTATTGAAAATCGCTGAAAAAGAGTAATAAATCAGTGAAAAAAATTGTAAGAAAACCAGTGAAAATTCACTGAAAATGTCAGTACCTAAAATATTTAAAAATAAATAAATGAAAAAAATTGAAAAAAATCAGAGAAATTCTTCAATAAAGCAGTGAAATTCCTTTGAAAATTAACGAAACCCCACTGAAAATCAACCATTTTTGCTGATTTTCCCCGTACTGCAATTTTGACTTTTTTTAGTGGTAGAGAAAATCAAGTCACTGATAATCAGTCAAATTCCACTGATTCTCCATTTAATCAGCGACATTTTAGATTTTACTACCAATCAAAGAAAAATTACCGATTCAATTAGTGAATTTTCATCATTGAATAAGTAATTAAAATTCACCGATTGAATCAGAAATGAAAATTCACTAATTCCTACAGTGACTCAATTTTTTCGATTTAAATCAATCAATTTTGACTGATTCAAATTAAAAGAGTAGTTTTGTTTTTCAAGGATGAGAGGTTTTGGTTCAGAAGTACATGCTCACTCATTTATAAATTAGGGAAAATTATTGAAAATCAGAACTGCAGTACTTCCCTAATAAATCAGTGGGAAAAATGCAGAAGTCAGTGAAAATTCACTAAAAAATCTGTAAAATATCTGAAATTTTCTAAAAATTTAATAAAATTCTTCGAAAAATCAGCGAAAAATATCTGAAAGGTCTATGCGGGATACTACTCGCAGGGCAGCCACCACCGCGATACTTGACAACTTCACTCTGAAAAAGGAAAGCCCTGATGCAATAGAATGTCCTAGACGTACCTTTTTTTATGCTTTCAATTTTCTTGTCAACTTGCCATTTGTTTTTTGTTTCAAACATGTGCGCTTGATTTCCACCTTAATTGCGAGTGGATACCTTCATATTATATGAATTTTTATAGAACGAGCTGCAAGTTGCTCAACATATGTTGAATTGTCAAGTATTTCTGTTATATATACAATGACAAAATTCGCAATTTACAATTACTGTGTCACACTCGATACCACAACGGTTGTACATATTATTTCGTCTTTCGAAATAAAATTACCGGGACATTAAATGGCATCCAAAATCGTGACCATGTTTGCCATAGCCATCGTATTGGCGATTTCCGTTCAGGTAATGAGCATATTTTTATGCATTTTTTTCCTCCGCTTCACTGAAGATAATTTTCGTCAATTTTTTTTCAAAATAGCTGCGTAAAATCTCATTAAAACAGTTTTGTTTGAAAAAACATAAAACGTTTCAAAACCACTGAAAAAAAATCGTTTTTAATGGAACAAAAATTATGAAAAAAATTATAAAATATTTTTAAAATTGTTGAGATAATCATTTGACATGTTTAAAAATCGAAAAAGAAATGGAAATTGACATGAGAGTCGTCACTATAATATTAATTTTACAAAAAAATACGACAATATCCAATACAAGTAGTTAGATTCGCTTGAAAAATATTTTCAAAAAGTTTAATTTTCAATGTGGCGATACATACACTGGTGAAGGGAGGAAAATATTCCATAGGTAATTTTCACATACCTAGGTATTTTTTTTTAAAATAATTGGACAATTTCTTGCAAAAATTTATGAAATTATTTTCATTAATTATTTTTAACAAATTTTCAACATTTTATGCAATATAGCGTTATTTTTCAAAAACTTTGAGCAATTTTAAAATTGATACAATCATTTCACGATGTCCTACAAGTATCATTAATCCGGGAGGGGGTTGGTTAGAGCAAGGGGAACAAGTTAAAATCAAAAAGTAAGTCGATATTCGAATTCTACGACACCTAATCAGTGGCAATCGATATATCACCCGTTATTTTAATTTTTTAATATACGTTCCCAAAAATTGGGGGACTAGGGGGCACTGGAGAGTCAAATCCAAAAAATAATTAAATATTCGAACTCAGTGCCTTCAAATACTTAACAAACGACAGGTCACACGTTATTTTTCATTTTTTCGAATTTTGACCCCTATCAAGGGGGTTAATTGGGTTTCAGAGAAATTGGATGAGAAAACCAAGTACATATTCGAAATCAGCGCCTTCGAATTAGTAGAAATCGATGTGCTACTTTTCTTTTTCGTTTTCTTTTAATTTTGGTCAAAATTGTGGACCCCTACATCCCTCAAGGGTCTAAAGATCCCACCTTGAGAATTTGTTAGTTGAAAAGAGGGTAAAAAAAACTTGAAAATTATTAGCATTTGACCTACTTTTAAAAAATTATTCTTATTAAAAACTGCTCCCAAGAATCTCCATCTCAAATTTTAGGTTTTTAAATAATATATTCAGTAAATTCTCCGAAACACTAAAAATTTGGTGAACAAAATTGTACACAAGAATGTAAAATCAGGTAATTTCGCCCTGATTATTCACCCTGTGTAGAAATTACATACTTATTAGGTTCACCGTTGAAAATGATCTCCGATACTAACGTATAAATAGAGTTTACACGATACAATGAAAAATTTTC
Organism: Pseudococcus jackbeardsleyi; assembly: GCA_038380155.1. Taxonomy (NCBI): domain Eukaryota; kingdom Metazoa; phylum Arthropoda; class Insecta; order Hemiptera; family Pseudococcidae; genus Pseudococcus; species Pseudococcus jackbeardsleyi. The sequence goes on along the minus strand of CM076238.1, from coordinate 58,379,143 downwards.
AATTCTATCAGTCAAATTATTCAGGAGAAAGGGGTTAATTTATTTTTATAGGTGTATGCCTAATCCGAGCAATTGTCGAATGTATAAAAAAGAAGCAATTTTCTATTTCTTAATTCAAAACTATCTTTTATTTTTCTTATCTCATAGAAAAAATTCAATCCCTAAATTTCAGCGTAGACAACAAACTTTCGACAACTTTTCAAAAATAAACGATTCCTAGAGCTAATACCCTCAATTTAAAATTTTTTTACACCAAATGGAAATTTTAAAATGCAGATTTTTTGGTCGCATAAAAATGTTTTAAATTGAGGTACCTATTCTAACAAAGGAGGTATCCAAACTGAAAGTAAAATTTTGAGCCCAAACATAAATAATCGAAATTACGCTATAAGGGGACCCCGTAACCAAAATTTCAGGTGCTGAAGTGCATTTTTCGAATTTTGGCGAATTTTTCAGATTTTGAAATACCTTATGACCTGAAAATACCAAAATTTGATCTAATAAACGAAAAGAGTTGAATTCGGTACATACCCTATTTTCGACTCGCTGATTCGATTGGAAGCGATTTCGAGACGTTTCGAATCCACCAGAAAATTTTGGAATTTTCCAGCGCTGCAGAAATGTCCATAAAAATTGCCCACCCGCACTTATTAGCACCTATTATCGAGGATTACCCATATTGGTGACCTATTCAATCGATTAGAGCGCGATTTTCCAAAATTCGTAACTTCCAGTTCAAATTCGTATTTTTGGACAGAATATTATTTTCCTGAAAAAATTTCAAAAGTACGTCCGAGGCACACATTACGCGCTAAAAATCTGAAATCGTGTAGATACCCTATTTTGGAAAATTCCAAAATTTTCTGGTGGCTCCAAAATGTCTCGAACCACTTCCAATCAATTCAGAGGGTCAAAACTAGGGTATTTACCAAATTTCAACTCTTTTCGTTGATTAGATCAAATTTTGGTATTTTTTAGGTCAAAAGATATTTCGAAATTTGAAAAATTTTCCAAAATTCAAAAAATGCACTTCTGCATCTGAAATTTTTCTTACGGGGTCCTTTTATGGTGTACTTTTGATTAATTTTTGTTTGGGCTCAAAATTTTACATCGAGTTGCGATACCTCCCTTGCAAGGAATTTTATTTCAATGCAACTAGAACTCTGTTCTCCATGTAGAAATATGCATCTTGAATTTATTCTGGTGGAATAAGAAAATGAGTAAATAGAAAACTTTAGTTTGGAAAATTTCATAAATTGGAAACATTGAAAAATCAGTTCAAAATTTGGCCCATTTTGAATTGGACAATTATGTACATCGATTACATGTAACAAAGGAAGGTGGTATGCTGGGAAAATTAGGCAATAATTTCGCAATTACTCTTCAACTGTTGAAAATCAATAAATACCTAGGTAACTAGGGCGATATCCCACCTGAAAGCAAAATTTCAAGGCCTATTAAAATTATAACTCGAAAGTACATCATAAAAGAACCCCTTATCCAAAATTTCAGGTGCCGAAGTTTATTTCTCAAATTTTGACGAATTTTTGAAATTTTAAAATTATCTCACGACCCTGCAAAAAAGATGAAAATTTGATCTAATCAACGAAAAAAATCTAATACTTACTATAATACCATATTTTTGCCCCCCTCCCCCGAAAGTGTGGTTTCAAAACGTTTTATAGTCTTCAGAAAATTTTTTAATTTTTCAGCGTTGGTGAAAACCATAAAAAAGCTTATAAAAATGATCCATATGAACTTCAGCTTCTGTAATCTTTGGTGACCTACTTGATCGATTTAAATAAAATTTTCCTAAATTCTCTTGGCTGGAAATTTCCCTGAATACCATTTCTAATTTTTGGCCCAAAAATATGAATTTTGAACACGAAGTGGCGAATTTCGTTAAATTTTGCCCTAATCGATTAAATAAGTCACCAATAGGCCTATTGGTAATCAACAATTTTACAGGTGCTGAAGTTTATATGGATTATGGATTATTTTCATGAGCTTTTCTCCGGCGCTGGAAAATTTAAAAATTTTCTGACGGCTTCGAAACGTCTTGGAATCGCTGTCCATATCTATTCGGGAGTCTGAAAATTGGATATATACCAAATTTCAGTTTTTTTCGTTATCAGATCACATTTTCCATATTAAAAAATACGCCAAAATTCGAGAAACAAACTTCACCGCCTGAAATTTAGGATATGTGATCATTTTATGATGCACTTATTTTCGATTTATTTTTGTTCGGACTCAAAATTTTGCTTCGAGTTGAGATACCTTCCTCAAAAAATTATTAAGATAGTATACTACATAATTAGGACGATAATTACTTTAATTTTTCGTTTTATACGCATAGATCGTGACCTCAAACGATCCACCCAAAGAAATAAAAGCAGATAATGAATTAATAGAACTTTTCAGTGAGGGCAAGAATTTGCAGAAATTACTTGCAGTCTTCACATTAGCTTGTGCCGATAAAGA